>CM062576.1:25794142-27185286 GCA_031468815.1 Morus bassanus
TGGGAAATACAGCCCTCCAGACAGAGAATCATGACTTTTACATTAGCTATTATAACACAGAAAAAAGACCTACAAAATAGCATAGAAAAGCTTCCTTGAAAACTTAAACTGATCGGTCAGTCACCATCAAAAGGAAAGGTAGACATTTTTAGGAAAAGCATTTGAATGAAACAGGAAACAACATTTTTTACTACTTCAGTTTATTGTGTGCACACTGCATACGGCACAGAGCTCTGACCTCTAGTTTTGAGGGGAATACAGGGGAATTAGAAAACAAAGAGCAGAACAGCAATGCTGAGCAGAGCTATGCAATCTCTTCTGTACAAGAAGAGCCTTGATACACTATTGTTTCTTCAGCTTAGGAGAAAAAAAGAAAAAAAACGGTAAGGGATATAATGCTGCCTTTGGTTTACCAGGTCTAGTAACAAAGACATTATTCTCTCTTCAGATGCTAAAAAGCTCCCATTCTGCTCTTGAGAAAGTTCTAGAATTTGAAGTCTACTCTATCAGACTACTAATCCATATTTTTCTACCTTCTTGCATAATCCTTTTTACAATATGTGAGAGGTTTGGGAGTACTTAGATATCTGCACTTTCAAAATGTCCTTGTGATGTAGTGAAGTACAGTGGTTTAACTTTGTAGATAACAGACTATGACAGAGATTTGAGGCACTTAGTTCCAGAAAATGAGCTTCTAATGGCACGAAGCCTAGTTGGAGGCCAGTAACTAGCAATGTACCTCAGGAGTCAATACTGGGTCCAATCCCACTCAACATCATTAATGACCTGGATGATAGGACAAAGTGCACCCTCAGCAAGTTTGCTGATGGCACGAAACTGGAAGGAATGGCTGAGGCACCAGAGGGTCATGCCGCCATCCAGAGGGACCTCCGCAGGCTGGAGAAATGGGCTGGCAGAAACCTCATGTAGTTCAACACAGGGAAGTGCAAAGCCTTGCACCTGGGCAGCAATAACCCCATACACCAGTACATGCTCAGCGCTGACCTGCTCGAAAACAGCTTTACCAGCCAGACCCTGGGGGTCCTGCTGGAGACCAAACTGAACGTGGGCCAGTAACGTGCCCTTGCGGCAAAGGCAGCGAATGGTGTCCTGGGTGGCATTAAGAGAAGCGCTGCCAGCAGGTTGAGGGAGGTGATCCTTCCCTTCTATGCAGCACTGGTGGAACCACACCTGGAGTACAGCGTTCTGTTCTGGGCCACCCATACATACACATCCTGGAGAGAGCCCAGCAAAGGGCCACCAATCATCAGGGCACTGGAGCATCTCTCATATGAGGAAGGGTTGAGAGCACTGGGAACATCCAGCCTAGAGAAGAGAAGGCTCAGGGCAGGATCTCATCAATGTGTACAAATATCTGAAGGGAGGGTATTAGAGGATAGAGCTAAGCTCTCTTCAGTGGTGCCCAGTGACAGGACAAGAGGCAATGTGCACAGACTGAAACACAGGAGGTCTCATCTGAAGATCAAGGAAACACGTTTTTACTGTGAGGGTGACTGAGCACTGGCACAGGTTGCCCAGGGAGGTTGTGGAGTCTCCCTCCTTGGAGATATTCAAAAGCCGTCTGGCCGTGGTCCTGGACAGCCTGCTCTAGGTGACCCTGCCTGAGCAGGAGGGCTGATGACCTCCTGAGTTCCTTCCAACCTCAACCATCTGTGATTTTGTGAAATGGTGTTTTCAAACTAACTGAGACTAAGCCATTATACTGTTTGGCTAAATATTCTCATGTTCCTCATCAACAATTTTCAGTGATTAGCACAAATTAATTTGCTATGAATAGGAGCATATATTTACACAATATAATGACCAAGAGAATTAGAGGAGATTCACGGGTTTATCAAAAGCTGACACACAATTCTTCATAAATCATTACCTCACCTCTTGCTCATAACCTGCTGTATTTTCAATTCCAGTTCTTGCTTCTCCTGAATGTATTAGCAATTAGTACAGTAACCTCTCTTCATTACTAGTTTTCACCATAAGCATGCTCCATTAGCAGAGAAATCCATAAGAATTAAAGTATGTACCTGGCTCACAGGAAAAACAATCTGGATTAACAAGACAAGAACGTCACTGAATGACTATTATAGTATTACTCTGGCAATATGATTATCAGAGCATATTTGCTCCCCTTCACTCTTTATCCCTTGAAATGCAGAACAGTCAATATTCTGACGCAGGTCCAGCTCAGATCTACAAACCCAAAACGCCTAAAGAAAAATCAAATCACAAAAATCATGCTTAGTGCAGTTTACATAGCAATTGATTTAAAAAAAAAGTAATGAGACACAGGTTGTGAAAATGCTTGTCAGTTAACCAAAGCTGAGAATAAACATTAGTTTCTTTTTTCACAGAAAGTGTCTCATTGATTACAGCAGTATTGCTTTTAGGTCTGTCCTTAGTTTATCACAGAGGAAACCAAATACCTGTAGATTAGCCTTACTACTTGGAACAGTAAAACTAAAAGCATCTTTTACTAGTATGAATTCATAAACTGAATTTGTAAGTTAGAGTAATATTCCTAAAATTGAACCAGTCCTCAAAAAGTTGATTCTGTGAATCAGAAACAGGTATTCAAATACTCAGAAGATAGATGAGGAAATATGAAACCTGTTTGTAGTCAGCAAACAGAAAACATAGGAAGGTTTCCCAGACACAGAGAAATCTTAATCAGCTGTGTTCTATTTTCTCTTTGGTCAGGAAAAGAAAAAACCTGACAATAATAGGGACCCTTTATGATACTCATAATATGAATTTTAGGTATGCTTTTTTTTGGTTTGAAATTACAAATTTATTTTGCCAAAATATCTGTATGCATAGCTATACAGTCATCTTCAATTTCTAGCTGTATTGCTTAGCATATACACATTGCTATAAATGCTACTAAATCCAGATTTTTTGTTATCATAATGCTATAATAAAAACACTGGAGCCAAGGAAAGCTGGTTATTTTAAGTTCACTAAATGTCACAAGCTAGAATTCACCTTAGTTTTTGTATAAAGGGCACAAATTGCCCTATCACCTATGCTGTTAACAAGAAAATTACAAAATTTATGTTTCAGCTTTGTAAAGAACTGTCCTACTTTTAATTCAGAATGATCACCACCGTAAATATTTTTAGGGTATTCCTCTACAGGGTCTGGCACTCCTTTCAAAGAATTACTTCCTAAAAATGTCAAAAAGCAATATCCCAATATTATCTCTTATCAGATACTCTTTATCCTTTGTTTCACACCATCAACACATATCCAAAGATTAAATTTCTTATGCATCTTCTTTCTAACAGAACTACAGCTACTGGGAATTTCTCTTGCCTGGTTTCAACAGGTAATGGCACCAATTCATATAGTATCGCCATCAGGAGGTGTAGGAAGAGGAAGTTGAAGGTAACAGTCTGAAATAAATATAGTAATTCTGATACAATTTCAAAACATACAGTGTTTAACAGCTCACCATTTCTCAGGAAAACTACTGCCTTCATATTTGCTTCCTACTCCCACTCCAACTCCAAACCCTCAAAGTTGGTGAAGCAGTAGGAAGAAAAAATGAAAAGTAATTCTTTCCTATGAAATATTGGACTGATATTCCATTAATTTCAAGAGCACAAGAATACATTCTGTTTACAGTTTCTTTGTCCCTACAAGAAATAATGTTTTCTAAATTCTCTCTTTTTTTATTTAAGAAATGATAGCATCTCGTCTTGAGTAACTGTTCAAAAAAAAAAAAAGTACCTGTGGCTGAAATGGTGGAGCAGTAGGCCCCTGCATGCCTTGTGACTGTTCATCCATTCTATCACGTAAAAGCGTCTCTTATGTCCTGAAAAGAGAAATACAGTCATTACACTGTAATTCAGTCTGTATTTATGATCAATGAACATCAGCAGAAGAACTGAAGAATTAGTCTTCTCATTCACGTGCTTGAGTTAACTAACATTTAATTATTCCAGCCCTGCACTGTTTTGGGAAGGAAGTTTTATGTTTAGCTGTTCTATAAAATGAAATAAATCACTACACACATCCGAACTTATTATTAAAAGGTGTGCATTAAACTAATTGAGCCAAACAAACGGCTCTGTGATAAAAGCTGCATCACTCCATTACTCTTCAGAGGCACCAACCACTTGTGTAACTACATAGACGTCTGCTGGCCAGTACCTTAGACCTATGGGCAGCATGGGAAATAGCAGATCAGCAGAAGAGTTGTAACTGCTGCATGCATACCTTTTATGTTGCGTTAATTTATCTGTAGATTTTTGGGAGTATGCAAAAGTAGTTTCATCTAAACAGAAAAAAAGCTATATATGTACACTCATTACATTCTGACAAGCTGGCTAAGAGGGCTTTGAGATACCATATTAGGAGTACAGCCTCTATTCCCAACTATGAACCTCTCATACCCCATCAATAAGATGGGAGGAAAGATGCCTGCCAAGTTCCTGAGATAGACACAAAGCTTTGACCAATAATAAGGGTTACGAAATGTGCAGAATCATTATTAGGAAGATCAAGAGAAACAAAAGTGCAAATGCTCAAGAGACTTTTTTTCTCAGCTAAGCGAATCCTTTCTTAGGCCACACAACATTTTGTTGAGGGGGAGCAGGTGCAGCACCCAGTTTTATCAGTGCCTATGAAGGCCATCTCTGTTCAGATGAAGACAACAGAAAGTTCACTGGCAGCTTTGAATGCAAACAATGAAATAAATTTATACAAATAACAGGCAAGCCCTGAACAACTCTTTCATCACTCAAACACAAAGTGTCTCTGCCTAGTACCTGGTCAAACCTGCCAAGGCCTTCAGAGGAACAAGAGTCATGTGTCTGACTGGAAAACTAGTCTTGCTTTTCAAATTATTTTTTATTTAATTTCTTGTTTCCTGTTCCAAATCCCAAAAGTTCTAGAGATGGTTTGACATAAAACACTTTTCTGATACCTCTTAAACATTAGGAAATTTCCTATGATAAATTTATTCTCATAAATCCATATACTGCAAATGGCCTTCTGCACACAAAGCTCCTTATGTTTCACAAACACTTCTTTAGAATGAGCACATAAAAATTTCTCAAATAGCATTTAAGTTCAGCATGAAAGCATACAGTCTATCTCTGTTAAAACACACACAAAATAAGTCTTCCCAATAACTTCTTTAGAGAATATTAAAAAGGTTAGAAATAACTCTCAACAGGAAACAGCAAACTTTAGAAGCATTTTTCAAAGCCCACTGAAAATATTTAAGAAACTAACAAACAGCTTGTGTTCACAATACTGTAGTCATTCTTACAGCATCATTGTGGTAACACTACTAATAGATAAAATAATCACAAAGCAGCTTTGCAAAGTTTCTCAATATACTGCCCTAGTGTACTAAACAGTTGATCAGATACACAAAGCAAATCATCAGCGATCTGCTTTCATTCCCTCGTTTAAAGCAGACACCCTGTGCCATGCCAGTACCATTAGCTACTCATAACACCAAACCATAGCCATCCTCCAGAGTGACTAAAGGTCCCAACGACTTTGCCTTCCTGTCCTTAGTACCCCTGCGTAAAGCATACTGTTTGGGACTTTCTGTTGTTTTGTCTGAGTATTAGCTGTAATTAAGCCAAAGACAAAAAGAGATCCAAGAAAGCTATTTCAGGCAGGTCAAGAGAAAAAAAAAAAAAAACAATTATCAAACTGAGGTGAGAGGCAGAGAAGAGGAAGTAGGAATTGCAAAGATTTCTAAGACTGTCAGAATGTGCATGGTGAGAAAGGGGAGAGCAGCTGGCAGGTACATACTGCACACCACTGGCTAGGCAATCTTTTAGCCAGCCCTAGGACACCAATATTGACACTTCTTTCAAGTTCTACCAACATCTCCTGTACAACCTCCCCACCAAAGCAAGAAATCATAACACAACAGCACTGAAAATTAAACTGTTGTCACAAAATTACACCTAAATTCTCCAGTTAGATTCACAGAGGTTTATGCAGTTGTGGCAAATTCTGGGGGAAGAATGCATGGCAATCTTAAGGAATCTTCTGGTAATTTCTTGCTGTAGAGATCTTTCTATCACTGCTAAGAAGCCAACAATTCTTTTCTGAAGAGCTATTTTGAAGAGCCTTTATAAGAATTTTAATCTTTTCAATAGCGTCAGTATTTCTACTGCAAGTTTTGCTGCGTGTTTTACTAATATGTTTACATATCGAAGACTGTTGACCACGTAATGCACCAATAGGTAACTCCTACGGGTCACAAACACTTGTTTCAAAATCCTCAGGGAAAAGTAAATACAAAACTCTTTATCCTCTGTTGCAGACATTTATCCAAGATTTACAAAATCTAAGCTGAAATGTTTAGATTATGTATGTTGATTCAGGAACTATGACCATTCAGACAAGATGAGTGGGTTTCAGAGGCACTGACTGGAAGTATTTGGGAATTTCGTGTGTGTCTTTATTTAATTTGGGGAAAGAGTAGAAAGGGGAGAAGCCATATCATTACCACTGCCAGTGGCTCTGCCCTCTGTGGCTTGTTTTTACAACAAAAGAAAGCAAACTAAAGAGGTAACAAATATGTTCTATCATCAGAAGCATGGAAGATTTATTAACTTGTAGATTTGTTATTGCTTTTGCAGAGGAAAGGCAAAGACTGGTATTTTCTGTCCATATATGGAAGTTCTTTTATTTTTCTTTAACTGGTTTTTATCTTTGAGGACTGACTGCATGATAGATTCACATTTTAGAGTAATTTGGCATTTTGATCATACAAAATGCCAAGGATGCAAAATGAATCTTTTGTACCATTTGTCAACATAAGCATGAATTAGATTTTGCTGCTTGAAGACTGTTTTCACAGTGAGGTATGCCTTTCACCTTGATAATAAACTCAAGAGGTCAAAACATAGTGGTATAATATTTATCATTTTTAAATTTCAGTTGAGGCAGTAATTATTACTCTTCCAAAGATGGTCTTCAAGTTCGAATTTATGGCGAAAAGACACCAAAAATACTGCCAAAGAGTCATCGCTTGTTTAAAATTGAAAAGCAAATACAAAACACATTTAAATGTGACATGTGTATCACCTCTTTAAACAAGCAATACAATGACCTTCTGCAAATCCATCACCATGATATACATTGGTTCATGAAAAAGAGACAACAGATGACACGACAGGAGAGCCAGCTGTACCACCACCACTCAAAACTTCCAAAGTGCCAAACACAACCAGTGTTTTTAAAACACTCTCACACTGATCATGTAGGAGGAAAGGACTCCTTGCCTTCACCACACCACTTGCAAAGCTAGGAACAATGAAAGACTCTCTGAATCATTTATCTTGCAAAGATAACTTTCATCATTTTGAAGTGAAAAATCATTTGGATTCAGACCAAACTGTACACAACAGTGGTCACAGGAACACAAGCATATACACTATATTTATACTTCAATTATGGTTACCAATACTTCGCAGGAACAATAAGACTTTGGGTTAACTACTAACGCTTTAAACCTTTGTCTTTTTCAGTTGATCAAAACAGTAGGTGGCACCTACACATAAAGGATGCAGGATGAATTACCTGGGGATACAGACAACACGACCAATTTTTCATGTGAAATTGCAATTGCATAGCAACTCCCGTAATTGACACTATTTACTCCACACAGAGTCCACCATACAGCAAAAGGAAGTGAAGTCCTCACCAGTATGTTAGACTATCAAAGTGCAACTGCCTGAACTGGGTATAACACCTTTTCCTTTCTTCATACACAGGCCTCGCTGTCCTTATCCACTTCCTTAGTGGCCGCCTGTCAAAGCTCCCGGATATCTGTCCTCGCATCTAGAGATCATGCGAAGATACAAAGTAGCCCAAAAGGCAAGGGTGCGTTCCTACACCCCTGCAGAAGCTCACATCCCACAGTGGGCACTCCGCTTTCCAGGTGGTTTCCGCCAGCCTGCTAGAGGACAGGTGGGACTACTCATGACTCCGTTAGTGAAATCGGAGCAGGGGACCTAATCCTGAACAGGAACCAGACCTCAACACTGACATTGCACTGGAATATATTCTAAAATAACATTTTTAAAAGGAAAAAAAAAGATACCTGGGAAAAACTTGAAATCCTTGTGACTTAAGTCTTGCAACTAAGTCTTTATAAACATGATCAAATTATTTCAGGAGAAAAAGCTTAAATGCGCTGCCTAATCAAATGAAACATGCTTTTTAAACACTAGTTTCATAGCTCAAAGTCCATAAACCATTCACACTGAAATACATTTCACGGTATTCAGGCAACAATGTTACTGCTTTAACAGATGGCAGTTCTACAACAACAAATACAATGCTTTTCTGTAGAAAACATCATTAATAGTCTCAATGATACCTGGTTCCCATTAGCTACATGCTATACATTTGGATCTTAAGTGGGGACATTCAATAATCAATGTCAAAGAAGAAACAGTTATACTTTTAAAAAAAAGAAAGTGTATACTTAGAAGAATATTCAGAGTGTTCCAGTTCTGCAGAGATTCTGAAAATCTCAGTCTTTTTTTTCTGCAGAACATAGATGTATCTATTCCACATAATTGCTAACACAGAAACACGCACTGTTCACAATGTGCTGGTCAAGTACACCGTCACTTTAGTTGCTGTTCACAAAGGACGGAATGTACTACATTTACTTCTGGATTACACCATCGATTAAGGCAGGCATTTTTAGTTTTTACTGTAGCCATTATTTTATTTAGATTAGAGCCAAGGCCCTCCAGAAACAACTATCCATTTAACACCCTAAACACTCCTTACTTTTTGGTGTCAAGTTACATTCTTCAGTATCTAACACAGATTTAAAATGACAAATTACAGATCCCTAAACTTTTCAACTATGTTTACTAACTAAATTCAAAGATAAGGATCATCCTCAGCTGAGGAAAAAAACCCCCACACGTATATTAATAGTAGTTTCCATATAAGCATACAGGCTAAAGGAATATTCCCATTTGCTTATATCATATGTTGACTCTCAGCTACCCAAAAGTACAGGTTAAACCTAGATAGAACATTCAAATAGTCACCCTGGTTGAAACTAAAAAAAAAAAAAAACAAAAACAAAAAAAAAAAAAAAACCACCCACCACCACACCAAACAACAACGTGTGCTCTGGAAACAAGAGTTTAGCTAAAGTCTACAGCCTTACTGAATACCCAAGACACAGTTACCCAAGCCACCACACCGGTGTTAATCCCAGCAGTTTATGGCAGGGAGCCCAAGCGTGCGGTCCGATTCCAGCTCTGCTCTCTGTCACCTGGAGAGCCACACTGACGTAACTGCAGCTCTCAGCTCCCAGATCAAAGCCACATAGCTTTTGGGAGGAGACAAACTTTAGATCCAGCAATAACAGCTCGGCCCTTAAGCCTGACGCAAGCAGGTTAAGAAACAGCCATCCTACTGGTTTATAAAACATACTGCCTTAACAGTCACTCTTTACCTCTTTAAAGCAAAAGGTTGGCTGTTTGGAGGGAAACGGCTCACTGGTCAAACCTGGCCCACACTTCGTCAGGTCACCAACACTGATCGACCCTCTTCAGCACCTACTCAATGCTGACATCCAGGGTGCAGGTTGCAGTTTACAAATTTTCAAAGTGATTTTAAAAGCAGGGGCTCAGGACACACACAGGGAAGATCCTGGATGAAACAAGAGAATGTCAGCAGCTGTAAACAGAGCATCCTGACTTTACTGTTCACATTACATTAAATAACAGCACAGCTATGAGATTTCCACAAAAAACAGAAGTCAGAAGTCATGTCCAATAAAGGAAACCAACTTGGAATCTAAATCTACTGCAATTCTTTAACATCAAAATGTGATTTCCACCCCCCTTCCCGGTGCATTGCATAAACCACAGAACAGGAGAAACACATCGTTTCTGATGTCATAATAGAAACATTTAACTTGCAAAGTGAAAGCAACTTCAGTTTCATAGATAATATTTTTAGTGCATTCCTGAAGACCAGGAAATACTTGGAAAACAACAGCCCACATACAATACCCTAAAAGCAGCTCTCAGAACACTGACATGTCCAAAGCCTTTATACATTTCCTATATTTCAGCATCTCCAAAAAGCACAAGAAAACCAACACCCCCAGCAGTTTACCTAAAACTCTGCTCTCTTACTTCAAATCAATTTTGTTGCGGTTTCCCACACACACCAGAATGCAACTGGAAAGATGAAATTCAGCTGGGTTGTAGTTTAAGTGCCAAAATACATTTCAAGTAGTTATTCATCCACCTTTATACTACCAGCATTCCAAACTCCGTATTTAATATGCATGTATTTAACAGAAGTGGCAAGAGATTCTAACTGGAAAAAAGTAATTTCCAAATAATGGGAATGACAACACAGGACGTACATAGTGTCTTTTCAGTAAATTATTCCAGACTAACACAGACCATTAAAATGAAATCTGGTTAAATACATCCACATTACTATGCCATCCATTCATAATGCTTAAAGACAGCATTAGAAGTGAAAAAATAATGCTGAAACACTTCAAATATTTTTAAATAAGAGCCAATCAATGCCTTTCCATTAACCATCATGACCTGTGACTGGTCATGCTCCTGCTCAACCCATATTGTCTATATCTCAAAAATAATAAACTTTTTATCGATCTGCTGTTAATCATCAATTACAAGAAACACATGGTCCACAATGTAATGTTATCAATAAAATATTAGTGATTTATTTAATTTATAGCATAATGTTGCTTTTCAATTAAACTACTCATTCATTCAATGAACAAATATTTGATATATGCCAAATAATTACTACAATAGTTTATTTTTCTCACTCCATGAATAGCTAAGTTAGATGTATGCATTAAAAAAGCAAAATGCATTTAAGCTGACACTCACTTGAAAGCTGACAAGACAATCGAGACCTTAACTGGCAAGGGATAAAACCAACTCAGGACTGGAAGACCAAGTTAATCATTAGCACAGTAAAATATGCAATTTATCCCAATTACTATACATACATGTATATACACAGTGTATATATATGTATAATATATAAAAATACACACACACATGTGTCTATGCATATTTATAGATTATACAGATATACCTACATGTGTGTACACACAGAATATTTACTATTAGCTGACAGTGGTAAAAATCAAATATTTGCTTCACATTGTCAAAAAAAGAGTCTTCTAAAATGTAAAAAATACATACCCATTTGTAAAAATCTCTGCAGAAGCATCCACATCAGAGAAAAGTTGTATTTGCAACTTTTAAAGCACTGAAAGTGATTGAATATAGATGCATTTACAGAAGCAGGATTAGCCTTAATTTTAGAAACAGCTTCTAAAAGCCTTTGACTGTTTTAATACACTACTAGATCAATACTCCCCACAGGACGGCAGGACGTTCCTCCCCTCTGTAGGGACAGCCTTGAATGTGGACAACTCAAAATCTCAACACTTGTTAATTTACAAGTAGCTATCATCTATCTATATGGAAATAACTAATACTGAATTTTTCAGCAAACTTACATCCAAATTCCCTAGTCATGGGTGGTCCAGTCAAAGAAGCCAAAAACACACAGACAGTTAAGCTGGGTTAAGAGTTGGTTTTAGCAAGAGCAGAAGTAACCATACACAAATAAAATCCACTTAGAAAAAAGTAAAGGGAATACAGTAAGAGTTCATATGCAATTTTCTCATCCATTCATCCCGATTTATCAGGCATATTTTCATTCCAACCCTGAAAACACAGATGCCAGTCACTGCCACTCCCCAACTACTAAGAATTCGCTCTCTGTCAGTGCTGTCTGACTAGAAGATCGAAGTCCAAGCTCTCCTGCTTCACAAGTCCACTTCCCTTCCTCTTCATTCATTTGCACAATGTAAGAAGTCATATTTCATTTACTTCTCCCTCTCCATTTCAATTATGTCACTCAAATAGATTGCTTATCTTGCAAGGTGCTCCCAAAGGACTGTGCATGCACTGACTTGCCCTTTTTTGAACCGTTTGTTTGTTATTTCATACAAACAGAATGAGAAACAGGAACTGAAAACGCTTGGGCAGCAGGCTTCTACTTTTTCATTTAACTGCTATTTACCTGGAAAGAAATTGGATAACCCGTTTCTTCACACTGAACAGCCTGTTGCAAAGGACATAGGTGGATTATGATCATGTCACAATGAAAAGTTTTACAGTTTATGAAGTATCATATCAAGAAAGCAAATCCACACCACACACTGTTGTGCTGCTGCCTCTGTAAGGATGCAGTTCTAAGGCAGCGTGAACTGATTATGCAATACTACTGCTTCCCCTGCCTTCAGCCATGCCTTCCAGACCCTATTCCTTCCAGCGGGGTTCCCGTGGCCACCCAGACTCCTGGTAAGGTGACTGAAACTAGCTGAAAACTAACCTTGACACAAAGTCACTTTTTTCCAGTTCAGTTCCCTGAATCATTCCACTGCAGAGACAAGGACAGAACTGTGATGGCAAAAGACAGGGGGGAAGACGTAGCTGGGGGTAGAGCAGTCCTAACTTAGATCAGTTAAATCTATTGTCAAATTACATCTCTAACATGAAATTATACAAGCCAATCGAATAGCTCAGTGACACCAAAGGTCTTGCTTCCTCCCTCTTTCTTTGCCACATGATCCTGCATAGCCACCTTGAACACTTCGGATCTTTCGCTGAGCTGATTTAGTGCCCTAATGCAGCTGGGTTTACGTTCTACAAGCAGTGAGCTGAATCAATGCATATGGGAGTCTGCTGAATGCCAGAGAAAAAGCAGGGGAAGTTCAAAGATGGGAGATGTAGGAAGGGGACTGTAGAAGAAACAGAACATCTCCCTTCTGGCAACAGCACATTAGTATGTTAGCACACCACATTTCATTTTAATTCATCTTTCGGTGGGGATGCTAAGAAGTACTTAAAATAGCTATGACAGGAAGGCAAGAGACAGCATAGGGAGAAGGCAATTTATTCAACACCAAGCCAAGAGTTTTGTCAACAAAATACTGTATGGGAAAGTGGAAACCAGAAACAAAATAAATGGAAGGAGAATAGACCGGGGTAACAAGTCAAATTGCAAAAAAAATGCAAAGATTTTCAGAGAAAGAAAGCTAAGACATGACTTGGAAACCCTTACAACCCCAAAACCTTGCAACTCCGGTATACAGAGAGGGAGAATAGGAGACCTTTCCCTAACAAAGGGATGGTTTTAAATTCATCTGTAAAAATAAATTATTCATAAAAAGATGCTAAAGAGATTTACTAAAAGTGTAAACAGCTGAGCTTCACACAGGAGTTAAAAAAAGATGCAGGACAAATCAAAAGGCCAGAAGCATTGTCACATAAACCCGTTTTTGCTAGGCACCGGGGGCAAACCACCCAGTTTGGAAGGCTGGCTACATACAACTGTGCCACAACCTGGCACAGAAGGTGCAACCTGGCTGAGAAGGTCCACATTGCTACAGGTGAAGTAGAACACATTTAAAAATAAATTCCACACAATCCTTAAAGAAATGGCTAAATATCTTAGAAACCAGCACAAGACAACACCTTGTGATATCATACTGCTGCTGTTAGATGCACATTCGCAAGCTGAAAAAAAAAATACATCTGTGGTATGTAGTTTAAAATCTGTGCTACCCCAAAGATGATTAAATGAATGAAGCACTACATAGAAATAGAAAAGAAATGCCAGCCATATTTAACAGGCTTTCTATGATCCTCTGACTAGCGTTACCTTTGAATCCTGAAACCATGCATGACAGTAGTGAGTAATCCAGGATCCCTGGGTCCAGAAGCAAAGCAGCTAGCAGCCAGCACACTCACTTTAGAAGCAGGCCAGCACTCAAGTTCACAGCTGTTTCTATGTTTTACATTAAACCACCACTGGCTAAAACATGCCAGACCCATTCCTGGTTTTGGAGTATCCTCAATGACTAGCTGTACATGAAGTGCTCTGTTTGCAGGCTGCTTGCTCTTCTGAAGTCCTATTGATCTCCATGAACTTCACAAGCAGCCCACGTACCTAACACACAGTTCTGAATTTCAGTCAGGGCAAGTACTGGAAGTTCACTGCTGCAAAGAAAACTCCTTTTTTGGATCTGCTCTCAGATGAGGAAGAAAAGGGTACAGAAGAAGGGCCTCTACAGGACAGAATGCTACGCATTTTCCCACCACAAGTTTTTACTTATTTTAGAATTAAGTTCACCTAGGATATTTTTGCCTTCTAGCTTTCAGAGAATCGATAATTTTGTAAACTTTATACACTGACAACAGAAGATTAAAATGAACTGAAAAAGATTGGTTCATCAACACACCTCACAGCACCTAATTCAAACATCTCCCAAAGATTTCAGCAGGGATCTAATATGCAAGCTCTACATGTACTTTTATGACATTGTAAAGTAATTAATCTGGTCCAACACAGATCTAGCTATTAAATAAGACAGCAATAACTTTGTTATAAATCATTCCAAGCAGATTAAAGCAATTGAGGCTTGAATGCAAACTCCCAAATGCCAGATGATACATATAGTCTATTTACTTTGTCACCTACAATGCAGTGAGAAGTCACTAATATCACAAGGCTAACTACATGCAATCGGGTTTTAGCATGATTGTTCATACTATTTTCTTACAAAGTCCTCTTTTTAATGCCTTCTTTAAAATTTTATAACAAATTCTCTTACATAAGCATGTGTTTTGTTTGCCCAACAGGGAATAATGGCTCTTGAAATATACTGCATATTTTTTAGCTACAGAAATCATGGCTGAATCAGTGATGTTTCACATGCCAGAGACAAATGCACAGGATCATCTTCACTGGAGAAGCAACTCATTTTAATAGCATTGCTTCTCTTCAGCTTTTTTAACTAGCCTGACAGGAAGAATCCTTTTAATATGTACTAAAAACGAAACAGGTAGTTATGTTGTACATCACTCAAGAGCCGAGTTCCTTCCCACATGGCCGGAGGGCGGTCAAATGGTGATAAATAGAACAAATCGGTGCTCCAAAGGCTGCCCTTATCACCACTTTGGTATTTTGGTCAGTTATTTTCAACCCTGTTGCAAAGCACATGGAACGTAGCTAAGCCGAGCAAATTTTCTGGAACTTAGTCAGTTAACGCCTATGACTATCCATTGTATTAACCTGCACAAGATAATCCCTCCCCTCCACATCATTCCTACGCACTACTCCTCAGGAATCAGGAGGGAATTTTGGATAAGCCCCAAATAATCATATTTCCTTGGAGGTAGAGGTTATTGCAGCTTGACTTTTCAAGGTAATGTGAACTCATCCATTCAGCACAGATGTTTGGACAGTGTCAAACTTCAGAAGGCAACAAGGCATCGGCAACAAAACTGACTGTAGGGCTAGTGTAAATGCAGAATGTTGTACTAAGTTTATTAAACATGGGGTTTTTTTGAATGTATGAACAAACCGTCTCACCAAATTGTCTCTGTGGACAAATATACTGGACTGGTTATGTTTTATGCAACGGAGCTCAACTTTGTTGCACAAAAAAGAAAGGTATGGGTGGGCTATATGACTATCTTACAATTCAGAAGATACCACAAGTCACAGTAAAGTGAGCAACTGACTTCTTGTACTCTAATTTTCTTTTGAGTTTCTCATATGCTACCAGGCCCTCAGATGAACTCTGAAGTGTTAGATTTTTTTTTTTTTTCTTCTTTCGAAACAAGTTTCTATGGTGGGGATGAGTCTACTTGTCTAATTCTTGTAGACCCTGGAAGACACTGTGATAAGTCAATCAGAAAAAAAAAAAAAGATTTTTAGGTGGCTAAAATTCCTAGATTTGTTCTCAAATTATTTTTTTACTCCAATGACTAATTGATATGTTGAATAAAAGATACATACGATAAAGGCAGTATCTCTACCCTTACAGTGAAAGCCTCTAAGTGTGCTTCGAGAAGTCACCTACCCAAACATCAGATATTTATAAATATAGTATCTTCATGCTTTGAAATGAACGAACAAGTGCTCTTAATATATTCTTTCTTCCAGTATCAAAAAGGAAAAAAGCAAACAAACCTGGAGGACTTTAAGTTCTTACTTTAAAGCTGCTGGACATTGCTTGTAAGTTTCCCTCCTCCCACAACACAAAAGTTTTTCTTCCTAAATTTTTTATAGCCCATGAACTATGACTGTTTTCTACTGCATTTTATCCCTCTCAAGACAGCCCGAGTCCAAAATTTCAAATACAGACATTTCTACAGCACTGCAACACCGAATTGTCTTAGATAGCCTTGAAAGTAAAGTATTTCTAAATTTCATTCTTCCTGATTTAGCAGAGCTACAAATATCCACTTGGCATCTAATCATCTGAAGTATCTACCTTACAGATTAACGTATCATTCACTGCAATTCCTGTATCTTAAGCTTGTAATGCAACTTTATACAGGAAATATATCCAGTACCTTCAGCAAAATTACTCTGCAAGTGTGACCTTTCCTTAGAAGCGATGCTGCTGTTGCAATCTGAGAAAACGGTGCTATCACCTCAAAGGAGACGAAAGTCTACCATTCAGTTGGTGCAAGAGGTGAAAAAAATGTAAGAAATAGTTTTTTCCAATATCAAGAATCAAATATTTGTTTGATTTAATGTACATGCACCTCATCATCTTTTATCAGAAGTAGATTTAACATCCTAAGTAATTTTACCATTGAAGAAGTGACGCTCCTCACAAAACGCAAAGCAAAACAAAACACCTTCCACCCAAAGAACAATACTGTGAACTTCTGATTCCTAAGCCAAGCAGGCATAGTCTGCAGGGACACACAGTGGAATTCAAGGCCAGTACTAGTATAACCAGGATCAGGTGCTACATAAGGTAAACAGAGAAGCACGGGGGCGGGGAAGAAGAAGAAGAAACCCCAGCCGATGGGGGATGCCTCACTTCCAGCGCTTCCCACTAGGCCTCAGCTCCGCACAGCCTCGTACAGCTCCCGGCGCTGCCACCGCCTGGGAGCCTCTCCGCGCAGCGAGGGAAGGCGAACCCAGAAGCCACCGGAGGCTGCTGAGAGCAGAGCCAGGCAGACGCTGGCACCTGCGGGAGGGGCGCCCCCTGCCCCGGGCGCTGCGGGTGCCGGGGCCACCCGGGCGGGAGGCGGAGGGGCGGCGGCAGCCGGCGCCCGCCGGGGACGGGGCCCTCCCGACTCGCCGCCGCAGGGCCGTGGCTCCCAGCGACGACGCTATTTTTAGCCACCCGCCAGAGCGGGCTGTCCCGCCCGGCTGCCCCCGGGAGCATCCGCCCGACACCAACCTCCCAGGTGAGAGGAGGGCTGAGGAGCCCGGGGGGAACCAGCCGGGAACGACGGAAAACAGCACGGGGAGGAGCTCCGCTTGCGGGACGAACCCGAGGAGCCCAGCCGGGGGCAGAGGCGCGGGGGGCCGCGGCGAGCGGCACGGGGCGCGCTGAGGGGGCCGGGCCGACGCCGGGCAGGGTCCCCCGCCCGCCTCTCGCCAGAGGCAGCCGGGCTCCGCAGCGGGGCAACACCCCACCGCAGCCGTCCGGGAGCCGCCCCCGCAGCGGCCCGCCGTGCCCCTCCGGCGGCGCGGCCCGGGCAGGTGGCGGCACCCACCGCCGCGGCGGCGGCCCCGGGCCGGCCGCCGCCATCCCGCCCCCTCAGCGCGGCGCACAAACTTTCTCGCTTCCAGACCCGCACCCCTCCCTCCCCGTGCGGCGGGCAGAGCGGCAGCTGCCGCACCCAATGGCGCTGCGAGCTAGAGCCCCGGCGACCAATGGGAGGAGGAGGGAGGCGGGACCCCCGGCAGCCGCCCGGGCGGCGCGGCGGGGGGGGGGGGCGCCGCCGGGAGAGCAGGCGCGACCCCCGGGACCCCCGCCGCGGACGCGGCCCCGCGCCGCCCGCCCGGCGGCCCCGCCGCCGCCGCCCCGCTCACCGGGAAGCCTGGCTCTGCCTTCTCCTGGCGCGGGGGACCGGGACCGGCCTCCTCTCCTCTCCTCTCCGGCGCCTCAGGCCCGGCGCCCGGGCGGACCTGGCCGCGGGCGCCTAGCGGGGCTCCTGGCGGGCGGCTCGGGCACCCGCCGCGGCCCCGACCGCCTCTCCGCCCCCTGCTGCTCCTGCCGGGCCCGTAAACATCCCGGCATCCCCACGGAGGGAGGCGGGGCGGCCGCCGCGCCCCGCCTCGCGCCGCCGCCCCCCGCCGGCCCCGCGAGAGGGGTCTGCTGGCGGCGGGGGCGGCTGCGCTGCGGCGGGGGGCGGCGCCGGGCAGCCGGGACCCCGGGCCGGCCGGCGCTGCCGGGCAGGGCTCTGCCCCGGAACGGCGGCGCTGCGGCCAGGGCTTGGCGGGCCACCGGCCGGTAAAGGCGGCGTGCTTCCAGCGGCGGGGGAGCGCCGGGCCGCTCCTCCGCCGCTCTGCGTGCGGGGGAATTCGCAGCTCGTGTGAAAATTACTCGGCCTGTACGTGTTGTGAGAGAGGGGCCGTTCGTCCGCCGCACGCTCCCGCTGCGGAGCGCGGCCGGGCCGTCGTTGCCCCGGCGCTGCAGGCTCCGCGGTGGCGCGGCGCTCGCCCGGCGAAGCGGGCGGCGGCGGGAGGAGTACGAGCTCAGGCCGCCGGAAACCAGGGACTGGTTCTTCTGCCGTCAGTGAACGGCGCTGGCCTGAGGCTTTGGCCCCGTCTGCTTTGGAAAAGACTGCGTGTCAAACAGCGTACTTCTCATTTTGTATATAAACTGTGACACTCCATCTACAGGATACTAGGTGTAGACCGCGTGTATCGGCTGAAAGTGACTCAAACCCCTTTTTGCTATACTTGGAGAAATGAAAGTGACAGGAACCAAAAAGACCAGGCTCTAGATGAGTCCAGTCCTACCAGCTTCTACTTTTGCGACAGCCCTGGGGTTAAGTGGTTAAAAAATACTGAATTCCAGAATGCTGCTATTTTTCAGGTTCCTGAAAGCTTAGCCTGCTTCAGGATGAGGAAAAGCAATTCACAGATCAGAGATCTTAAGAACCTATGATGGGGAAAATGTGTGAAAGGTGACCACAATTTCCCAATAAGGTTATGGATTGTTGTGATCAAATGGCTTCTTCCTCAGGTGTGGAAACCCTTTGTAAAAGACAGATCTCTGGCATTCCAGTGAGAAAACAGTAACTTACAACTATCTTGAATCAGATGCACTTCATTTTTTTCCAGAGCAAAGTCTCATTTCAGTTCTCATAAGCGTCAGGGTTTGGTGGGTTGTTTTTTTTTTCGTAACAGGCGAAGTTATACTTGGTCTCTTGCAGAATAAGTAGGAAGTGGGCCAGTGTGTCTGGCAAAAGTCTATTCACCTCCCTCTGTACAAAATAATACTGTCCGCTTCTGAGGCAAACTTTTCGGCTTTGAGAAATCTGTAGTGTATTCAGTGATACAAAGTCTAACGAAGTTTGCAAGGAAATTATTTTTTTGCTGGCTCTCGTTTCTCTGATGTTAACATGTTTATTAACCATTCTGCACAGTTCCTCTTTATTAGAGCATTGGGTTATTTGATGTCACTAGCCAAGTGCAGTGACAAGGTGACCGCTCTGCCTGTGGAGTCAGACATACCCTATAATCTTCCCCTTCGAAGTGCACTTTATATTTATTTCTTTAAAAAGCACAGTCCGAAAGAATAAATTGGAATCATGATTAAGAGATTTATATTTTTTTTCATGGATAAGCTATCTTGCAAGAGCATTTTAGAACATTAGAACAAGAATTCCCTGGGTTGTTTTTTTGTGAAAAGTGCAATACTTTAGGTTTCCCCACATTTCACCCCAAAGACTGAAAACTTGATAGATCTGCCACATAATGTTAAGAAGTTACTCAAAAGAATTACAGTCAGCAATTTCACTGAATGTTTTCCATCTCCAAAAGTCCCTTTAGTGTCAACCAGAAATTTAGTTGTGCAAGACAGTCATGTATTTGCAAAACCTGTGATGGAAAAAGGAGGGGTTAATATTTGGTGTGTAGCTGACCACAAAATACCAAGTCTTATTAGGTATAATTTTTGTGCAAGTAAAGGCAATTACTACTGTAATATTGCTCTTTTCTAGATTCTCTCAGATGGAAAATGAGCAGTTCACAATCACCGGGGGAGACCTAGGTAGCATTTGAAGCTTTCTCTACAATCATGCGTTAAAAGAGAATAACCCAGAGCTTACTTGCCTTTTTTTCCAGTAGGTTTCTCACTGTCTTCCTTTGCTTAATCTGACTGTATTGGGCTTTTTTGTCTTTCATCCTATTTTTATACTCGCTGCACTTACTTTCATTCTCTTTCCTTGATTTTCTCCATGCTGTTATTTCACTGTAGCTATTGTTACTACATTTCCATAATATTTTGACTTCTGTGTTTAGTTGCCTGAATCCAAGGGCTACTTTAGCCTGACATTACCAATTGCTGCAGCATCTTCCCTTTCCCTTATTTCAACCTTACCCTTCTTAGAGAATGGTTGTTTCCATTTCCTTTTTGGTGCTTGAGAATCAGAAAACCTAAAAATGAAGAGGCTTCCTCATTTAATTAGTCCATCATTGTGACCAGGCAAGAAGCCTTTTATATTAATGTAACTACAATGCGCCTATTAATTTTAAATTTGCAAAGTGACAAATCTTCCACATACCATGAAAGATTGTCTTGAGACCTGTGCTGTACAAATGCTTATTTATAGAAGGATGTTTTTCTTTGCTTTTAATGCACATTTTCAGTTTAATAAATTCATCTTGTATTGCCTTGTAATGGAACCTTTACATCAGACAGAATCAGAAAGGCAGAAGAGGCTCCAGAAGATCCAGTAGCCGTAGGGATTGTTAAGGAGCAGGCTTATCTCTGGCAAATGCTTCGCTTGGAGGCTGGAGGGGACACTGCCTAAACAGCTAGCAAAGGATTAGAGAAAATGGAGAAAGACATGCTGGAATTAAGGATCTGGGAGGAAGAACGTGGCTTGTTCCCTATGCCTTACCAACTTCTGAAGGTATTGCCAGCAAATGCTCTACACCTGGAATGAAACAGGCCAGAGGCAGAAGGAATGAGGACCTCACTGTTTGTCAATTGATGCTGCAATTCACTAGCCTTGCTATTATAAATCTATTTACTATCAATACTAATTTAAGAAGGTTCCACCAGTCTGTTTCTGATCATCAAAATCTCTATATATAACCTATAAATATGGTCAGGATTCAAGGATATCAAAAATACCGAATGATGACAAAGGATATTATTTGGAATGGCAATGTTATGCTTGGATTGTCACTGAACTAGAATGGTGTCCTTTGCCATGACTAAGCTACTGGACCTAAAAACAGCTAGAGGCTGTTAGGTAACAGTGTAAAAGTCAACCGGTAGCTCAGATGTTTAGACCTACTGCCTGGATGATTCCTAACTTGCTGTCCGCTATTATCCAGGCCTCTGTATGTCTAGATTCTTGAGATGTTCATTAACAGAATAAACTTCAGACTCGGGTAAAATACAGATTTCAGAACTTTAAAACTGTCAGGCAGAAGAGCTCACTGGCACAGTAGAACATGGGAATAGATGTCTTCGGGGTCACAGAGGTAGGAGCATAACATAACAGCTCACTGGTTAACAATTCTTTAGGTTCTTCAAATCAATAAACTCCAGGAAGTTAATCAAATGGAGCAACTTCTCAGCTCTAAGTCCTTGAAGGGTGAAAATTCAGGCTTCGAGTTTCCCTCTATCTTGGTTCTTTGTTACTAACAGTAAAAAGGCTAGGACAGCTGCCTGTGACATGGTAGGGGAAATGAGAAAGCCTGTGAAGGCAGAAGTAGAGAGAGAGATCAGTTATATCTGGACTGGATAAATGTTGTGATAGGTCCTTACACAGAACTTAAACCTTTAGACAACATAAATCATTAAAGGAGCAATTCATCTGAGGGGCTTGGAGAACTCCTGATGTGGACCAAACAGGGCACCGGACCTTCTTCGGAACTTCTGTATCAAAGAACCATCTCAGAATTTTGATCATAATATGTCCAAATTCAGCACCCTTGTAGAAGTGAAAAGGCCAAATAAATTTACCATAGCAACAGTGGACGTTGAAAAGAGGACTACATAAAATCAAGGAAGTTTGTTAAAAGTAAATTAAAAGGAATAGCCAAAGGGGAAAATGACCTGTATTAGAATTTCTGAGTATGTCTGTCATCTATCAAAGCCAGTAAGAGGACCTCCGAAAGACTACCAGAGGCTCTACATGAGAATAAAAACAAAAAAAGGCCCTCCTAAAAAAAAATTGTGTTCAGATGAGGAAAACAGAAAATAGCAAAACCTCTGGCAAGCTAAATGTAAGACTGTAAAAGGCAGGCCAAAAGCATTCGGAGGAAAATGTTGGTAATGTTATAAAACTTTATTGTAAAACCTCTTCCAGACAGATCAGAAGCAGGAAGCCTGCTGTTGTAGGCTTTGCAGGGCCAATAAATGATCATGATTTAAATTCAGAAGGATTCAACAAAGATAAGGCTAGAAAAATTGTTTGTTTTCTTAGGTAGATATTATGAGCAATTCCTACAGGGGAGCCCTTTATACCACAGAAACCTGTTAGAGTTTTTTGAAAGGTATGTGGAAAGGGTGGACTTGGATGATAGAAGATTCCTGTATTTTAAAAAATCTGCTTGACAAAATCTTCACTAAAGCGTCTTGCAGAAATTAAGCTGCCCTGCAATAAGAGGAAAGGCCCTGTACTTAGCTAATGACTGATCTCAGGTAGGAAAAAATGTAGGAATAAATAATCCATCTCCACAGTAGAGGGAGGTTTCTACTAGAATCTCACAGGGAGGTGCGCTGGTTCCATTGGTGCTTACATACTCACTATAAATAATAAAAGAGATAATAAGATTACCAAGTTTGCCAGTGGTACCAAATTTTGCAGGATAATAATTAAGAAAAAACTAGAATTGGAAAACACATGGGAGGGATGAAGAGGAAAACTAATGGTAAGCAAAAACTTCTGTAAGAGGAAAAATGTGGAAAGCTTCAGCTTAAACATAAGATGACTAAGTGGGATGACTGAAGGGAGATGGAAGATGGATATGTCAACTTATGAAAGGCATAGAGAAGGTAATTGCAATTGTTTTTGTTTTATTGATTAATATTAATAAAAGAATAATTATTCCTTATCTCCCATAACATAAGAATTGGGTGGCATAAAATGAAATCAGCAGGTAGAAGTTTTAAATGAAACAGATGAAAGTACTTTTGTATATAGTCACTACTTAAACTGTGCAGGTAAAAGTAAGAGTGACTTAAAAAATTTCACAGAAAAGACCATCAATGACCATTTAAATCATAAATGAAAAAATTACAGGTGTGACTGCCAGCTTCAAATCTTTTTAGTGTTCAGACAACAAATACCAAGGAATGAGATTACTTTATACTTTTTTCCAGAAGTAATTTTGTTCACTCTCTTAGAGAGGTGAACTGTCTTCTATTGAAAATTGAGGTATTCTTTTTCATATAAATATTGAAATTTTTAAGCATTGTGGAGATTGGCCATGCAATTGTATATTTAAAACAGGGCTTCTAAACCTGAAGGCTGACAACTCGGTTTCAAGTGACATCAGGGAGCCCTGAACCCTTCGCAATATTGCTGTGCGGGAATGTGCGGCTGCATAGAAAAGTGTGAGAAATATTGCACTGAAGGAATCTAAAATCATGGGAAAATTTCACTAAGAAATAATTAATACCATGCTGTCAGTGAACAAGTAACTAACTGTGTCTATTTTACACTACCAACAATAATTATTCAAAAAGCTGATTGTTCTAGATTTTGAATTCAATATTTTGAAACAGAAGGATTTTAGTCCTTCTTTCACTTAGGATCCGAAAGACATTATTAATACAATGTAGTGTTTCTGATTCCTCCATAATTTTTTGTCACGCGCAGGAAACTTCTGCCATTTATGAAAAACAGAGTATGGACACCAAAAGTGGGAGTAAACTGAAAATTATAGTCTACTTCCAGATTGAAAACTGCCATAATAAAATCTAAAAGGCATTCATCCAGCCAAAGATCACTGAAATAACACAAAATAAGGCATAGGTATAGGAGATTCAAACAACAAAGGTTAAAAGAAGATTTTTACCAGTAGGCACTGGTGAGCATGGTGAGCATAGTGAGCATACCTAGGCCTGGCAGGAAGCCTAAAAGGAGCTGTTTGGATAGAAATTATTATAGTTAATAAATATGACTTAGAACTTTTGGGATTTGTGGAGCTGCATTCAGGATTTGGCACTATGGGCATCAAAGTGGCATCTCGGAGCAGTTGGTGGTTTCTGTAACAAATATCTACGCAGGGGAGTGCTCTGCGGACAGAAAGCTGTTGTGTTTTCCCAGGTGCTGCCCTTCCTAGCAGAACTCCTGATGATCTCTCACTGCAAGGCCTGGATGCAGCAGTGTCATTCCCAAGGAGCTTACACCAGTTTTGCTCTATCGATTGAGCTGGCAGCTTTGCTGCAGCAGCAACGTGGGCGGTACACACTCCTGCCACGGCACTGACCATGTAGCTTTTATGATACGATTAGCAGCCTGAAACCATGGATCTATTTCTAAACCTGAATGTTTTGGTTGGCAAGGCAATGCCTGATGGTACAACTAGCCTCTTAAGATTTAATTTTGTTATTAAAAATTGTGATTTAAAAAAAAGTCCTCTGTGCAATACCTTTTCTTAAAATTTTGTGCTGTATATGTAATCACTCTGAAATAGATTTCTCTTTTCCAAAATTTTCCTTTGCTCTATCACACTGTTATTTCCATGTGTTATCATAATGCATATATTTTCCTTTAACTGTAGGAAGAAAATATTTGCATGTTTACTATAGTTACCACAATAAGCCTGACCTAGTGTGGGCACTAGTAATAAAGAAAAACAAAGTTCTGTGCAGGACAGTTGACCATGGGCTTATGGGTACAGGACAGGCTATTCTGCCCATCCAGAGTCCCACTCTGTTGCAGCTAGATGAGCAGGCTTTGGGTTTTGTAACACCCTGGCCCATCCACATCTTCCCTCAGTATGTCCTAGTATATACCTAGCATTCCCCATGTTCCTTGAGGGCAGGGCTACTCCCCCTCATTTTAGAAGCCTCAGTAATAGACTACGCAGCTAGCAAGTTCAAATTCAGTTTAGAGATACTTGTACCATGCTCGAGTTACACACGATAGCAATGATTCTGTTCAAGAACCTAGCAACAGACACTTGTCTGTATTACATCTTACCTCAGTTGTTCATATTTAACAAATATTTATCATAAAACCTTATGCATCAAGCTACTGTTCTCTCAAGATTTTTTTTTTTTTTTTTTTGGCTAGGACATCCTCTATGTCTATCTAAAGGTCCAGTCCATTTTGAACCTCACAATTTCTTGGCCTCATGAATGCTGTGACAGTGAACCTCTGATGAGTGACTGGGAAGCACTCCCTTTATATTTTTAATTTTCCACCTGGTAAGTTAGTTGATCACCCTGCTCTGAATGCCAGAATCTGTCTACTAGTACATTTTTTCCAATGGTAGCAATTATCTAACTTGTTTCTGGCAATAACCCTTCATATGTGTAGATGTGGCACTTAAGGACATGGTTTAGTGGTGGACTTGGCAGTGTTAGGTTTACAGTTGGACTCAATGATCTTAAAGGTCTTTTCCAACTGAAATGATTCTATGATTCTGTACATGAGGTTCTTTCACAGAAAAACAGAAACTTATTCATATAAAAGAAAGTCTTACAGAAGCAGGTAAGCCTTTCAGCTTCCAAATAATTGTTATGTCTATTTGTCCAAGGCAGCAGTGTTTACGATATGACACAGGATTAGAAACTGCCTTCAAGTCTATAAACGGGTACTTGCCAATAAAACCTATAAACCATATATTTGGTGTCACTGAGGTCCAGATTCTTAGCTCGTGTAAGTTGGCATAGCTGCTCTGACTTCAGTGGAGTCATGCTGATTTACACAGTTGAAGACCTGGGCCTTAGCTGTTGGATCTGGGAATTTTAACAAAAAAGAAAATTCAGTCACGTTTGTCCTTTCCTTCAGTAAGTCACAGCTGCCAGAAACTGTGTTATGTGTGAGTCATGATTACTATAAAACTACAAAACAAAAATGCAGTAAATTACTAAAGAAGATCCACAACTGTTACATTTTAAGTCAAATAAAATAAATATCCGTATTTATGGATCCATATGCAGAATCACATTAGCTTCAGTGATGTCTAGGAAATGAGGAAGTAGTGTCTAAAAATGTTACTGAAACCCTAGCCATAACTTTTATTTCCCCCTCCCACCTGACTAAATCCTTGGGTAGCTCAGATATGCACACTGTTGTACTCACAGTGTTGAATCCCTGAGGAATCCATAGAAGCAACTTATTATTTTTGCGTAGTAACACAAGTAAAATTTAGAAGAAAGTTTGTAAAATATATTGGGATTTTCCAATGGAAAGTGATAGATAAGATAAAAGCATTTCTTGGCTATTGAGCACACAAGTAAATCATGAAGCCACAAGCCTCACAGAGGTGCATACTCAGATGTATTATGCTATCCACTGTATCATACCAGGTGATACAATTGGACAGCTATTCAAAATGCACGATTAAGATCTTCTCACCTGAATTCAACAAAATGTATACCTTTGTAGAAAGGCAGCCTGAGGTTCTTGATTACTTAAACACCATTTAGTGTTTACATTTAGTCCCGATACAAGACAAAAAGGTATATACGTTGTGGGTAGGCTCTTTGCCCAGAGACTAATATAAGTCTTTGCAAATGTTCCGAGTTCCAGTGTTACTTGATAAATTGTATTCAAATAGCTTTATTCAGTCTTGAGGTCATATAAGCTTGACCAAATTTCCAAATCTCTTGTTCCAGCCTTTCAGCTAGACGTAAAATGAAGATAAAACAGCATTCGTTCTCCTAGCATCCTTTCTCTTAGCCTGTGTCACAACCAGTTAGAGTACAACTCTTCCAAACAAGAGTTGTCTCTCACCATGTCTTTGCACTTTGCCTGGTAGAGTGGAGCCTATGCCTGTGCTGCAATGCAAATGAAGAATAATTTATGATGATGTTGGAAGGGTGTTGACAGAAACAGAGCTAACGGCACTAGCGGGGAATAACTGCATTTATAGTAAAAATATCTATTGTCAGTCAAAAAAAGCAAACTTAATTTCCATTGTTTAATCTTTATTAGCCAGAACTCCCAGTAGAAAGAACATGATTTTCAGTGGCAATTTTACCAGAATAAGGACTGCAGAATTTTTCTACTGACTTCAGCAGACTTTGGAGCCAGCTTTAGGGGAAAAAAAAAAATCAACAGAACAAGTGAAATAAATATTGTTGGCATTTTACAATAAAATGGGAGTGCATTTTATAGGTAGCTAGCAGCTTGTAATTACCCTTAGTAAAACTAATCCTTTTCCTGTGCTTATTAAAATGCTTCATGTATCAGGAAGCCGTGAAAAGGACCCACTACCAGTCTCTTAACTTGCACTAAAACTGAGAAACGTCCACCTGAGTCATAGTTCCCAGTGCCAGTCCTGTTTCTCTGCCCGCTATTGGAATTCAGAGCCTCTGAGGGAATTAAAACTAACACATTAGTTCCTAATTAAATCCAAAAGGGATGTGAAATGTAACCAAATAACTTTACAGTCTTTCTTGGGAATATGGTCTCAGGAGGATAAGGAAGGAGCAGTGGCTTTCAGTTAATGATTTTCCCTCTTCTAACACAAAGAAAATGTCTGCAATGTTCTTTTGCCCCCTTTTAATTTCTTCAAGGGGAGCATGTGACTCTTCAAGCTTCCTCCTGCAAATACATTTAAAAAGTTGCTGCAGGTTTGTAATAATTTAGTAGGATACAGAAGTGCAGTCATTACTATTGCAGTCGTTTTTTCTTCAATTAGTATTTCTAATCACATTAGACATGTTTTCAGTATCCAGAGAGGATGCCTGTTCCCTACAGCTATCGTGAACCATTAACTTTAATTAAAATTTACAAGTCTAATGTTGTTACATCTGCTAAAAGCATTAACTGCCATGTTAATTACCAAAATGTTAATGTTGTGTTAAAATATGAATGTTCCCTTTTGACAGTTCATCTGTGGTTTAATTATTTATTTTTGGCATAATATCTCCTAAAAAAAGAAAAAGGCATAAAAGCATAAAGCTGACTGAAATAATGAGACATAATGGGAAAACTTCATCTAAACAGAAAACTTAATACTTTAGAATACCAATTGTTAGCAGAAACTCATTTCTATTCTTTACTGCCTCTAAAATAAATACATGGCACTTGTGTCATATCTAAGATGTTATTTATAATTGCAGCACATTCTTTTGCTGTTACTTTGTAGGGATATCTAATCTGCAGGACGCGGTTCTTAAATCCCTGTAGCTGAGCGTTGTCATTGTTTCGGCCCTACAATAGAAACTTCCCCCAAAACAAGATTTCAGGACTTCACATCAAAAACTATTGAATTTCTGAAGGTTTCCCCATATAACTCATTTCAAAATAGATTTACAAGAGATATCTAGAACTCGGTCCTGAAGTTACTGTACTCCCTATTCCCAAGAGTACAGGATCAAAGCGTAAGACTTTAAATCACTACAAATAACAATGGGTATAGCAAAGTATTTGCAGTAACTCATCTAGAGAAAACAGAAATCACTGGTTAAAGTAAAGCTGTCACTTGCTATATTTCCTGGTAAGATACTCCTCTATCATATTATTCTTAAAAGCATTGTCATTGAAATGAATAAATGAGAAAGTTCTGACAAACTGGTGTTAAAGATAATTGTTACACATTTCTCTCACATTGAATAATTATTTTAATGGCTGAAGTTAACAGTCTGCCAAGTAATTTCCTAATGTGATTGTAAATAGGTACTGTTAGATTTCATGCCATTATCTATTTTTTTCAATTTACATGAGGAGACCTTAATTTCGCCTGTAGATCTATGTTACACATCAGATGCACATTCCTCACTCTGTACTCTGTTGAATGTTGGAAGTAGGCTGCTGTTTAGTGGCAAGTGCATGATTGTTTTTGTAGCATGGAAGGAAATACATATTTAGAGAGCAGATGTCCGGTTCACAAATTTAGACAGTTTATTTGAATAATAAAATTTTAAAATCTACAAGTCACAGTGTTCAGAATACTTCAGATTACCATTCCAAGCTTATTTTAGCAATTTTTAAAGAAACTAGATCTATAAGTACCTTCTCATAATCTGGAAATGGCAAATTTGCATAGACCGCTGCAAGTTGTCAGTGGACTGTCAGCTAGCAGGACAGCATGTACAGCGTAACACCTCTTGCTTATCCACAGCCTGCCCTTTTCTGATGTCCAGATTTTCTCCCAGCTGTGTGGTGGAATTAGGTAGTTCCACTCATAAAATAGCAGTTTTCATATACTAAGAGTTCTTCTTAGAGGTAGGCATTGTACCATTCTAACTGGATCCTCCTAGCAGAAAAATTGCATTGAGTCGTCTTCTCAAGTTAACATTATAGGAAAATGCTGCAATGAAGCATCATTTGCCTTCCACAAAGTTTGGAGGACTTGTCTCCTTATCCGCTTGCAGGGCCTTTAATAAAGGACTATCAAATGAACTGGTCTGAGGCAGAGAAAAGCTCCGCAGTTTCCCAGACCTTCAGAACCAAAGTTGGTCTGAGAGTCAATGGAATCTATCCCCCTCCCTCCCACCCCAAAAAAAAAAACCCTTTCAAGCTCAGACAGTGTAAAACACAAGCTACGGCTGGTTATGTTCTTGTAGATTTGAGCCATACTGCATTCACGTTCAATAGGACTAGCAATAAGACTTACTCTGGCATGCTCTGAGCCCAAGGCTTTTTAAAATACTACTTCAAACAGAAAATATTTCCATTTAAAAATAATAGTTGTTATTATTTTGAAAAATGTAGCAGGTTGCTAAAAAAATGTTTTCTAATAGTCTGCCAGAAGGCAACCTATCTCCTGGGCTTTGTTTGCTTGTATAGTTCATAGCCTGCAGCAATACTTCTTAAAGTCAAGTTTACAGAAACTTTTGTCTCTCTTGGGGAGGTGAATACCTTCCAAAGCTCATTATTTATTTGGGAATATTCAAGCACTCTAGAAGAGACAAGGAAATATTTCAAATTATTCATCTGCAGTTAATCTGATATTAACTTTTGTGTTGCAGAGTTCTAACTTACATAACTTCTTGCAAAGTTCCATATTACCATCAGTCTTGGAGCATGTAATTCACCTCTCTCTTCAGGAGTTTTCCAGTTCTTATAGGATGGGGAAACTACTTAACTCTTGTTCCTGAGGAAAAATAGAAACACATTTTTTATTTGGTTGCTTGTGGCTGCTTGCTTGACTGTCATTGTAAAGCAGAGTGTGAAGGAGAGTACTGTACAGCCACTGAGACACACAGGCAAGCAAGAAGCTTCCCTTTTCATTTCTGCAGTTATGATAACTCCTTTTATTCTGTGAAATGTAAATTAACCCTGCTGTACCATGCCCACAGAGTAATTCCAGCAAAAATGTTGCCTTTTCTCAGTCATTCTGATGAAGGGAATGCAGGATCTTATTCAAGGGTTTAGCATTAAGGAAATGGAGTGCCTGTATTCAGCAGGTTCTGATTTGTCACAGAATGTACACTAAAGAAACCAATAATAATTTGTGTTCAACAGCAATGCCTGCCTTAAAATTTGCATATCTTCCTTCTCTGCCTACTTTTTAATCTTTTTTTTCATAGTGCCTATACTATTAAAGGGGAATTTTGAAGATTTCTCTTGTTCCCTTCACCAAACTTTTGGGTGGAGGATGCTTGTCTGAATACACTGTAATAGCTGGCAATCAGCCTAGCACACCATCCACTGAAAAACTACATTAAGGAACTGCAAAACAGTGGAGTCTTATTAGTAATAGTTAAAAGGCCAGTGTAAGGGCATTATTTTATGATCTCTTTCAAGATATGTTCACAACAGTTTATCAGACAAAACATGAAAAGGCAAGCTGCACAGTTTTGATCTGCATAACTTTTTGATGAGTGACAGACTCAACTTCAACAATAAACCTTTTTTTGACCTTTCTTGTGGATATACTTACATTCTTGAATGAACATAGTGAAAAGTGCTGCACTCTTAGAATTACAGTGGAGTTCTGAACATCCCTCTGTTGCAGAATCACTGTTGTTATAGATCTAGATTTGCTTTAAAGAGAACAATATTGATTGCACATACCTGATTTTGTCCACAACGGAGCTCCAATGTATGGGTACGTAAGACCATACCTAGCATCAAGAATCTGATTTATATGGGACTACACTATTCACACTTTTAATTTGGGCACATGATTTATGTACCTTCCAGAACAATACAGATTTCTGGTTCAATTTATGTTTGCATCTGTGTGTGTATATATATGTATATTTGTGTGTTTGTCAAATAAACATGTATCTATCTGTATACATTTTTATATAAAATATTATATGTAGAATTGTAATAAGCATATCAGAAATAAATACAGTAAAAGTGTTGTATCAGGTCAAGGAATACTGAAAGCAAAACTTTAAATTTCAAAGGTGGAATCTTGGCTCATTAAAGCTAATGGAAACTTTCATTAAAGGCTATGGATGTTGTCTACCTGGACTTTAGCAAAGCCTTTGACACAGTCTCCCACAGCATCCTCCTAGAGAAACTGGCAGCTCATGGCTTAGACAGGTGTACTCTTAACTGGGTAAAAAACTGGCTGGACGGCTGAGCCCAGAGGGTTGTGGTGAATGAAGCTAAATCCAGCTGGCAGCTGGTCATGAGCGGTGTTCCCCAGGGCTCAGTATTGGGACCAGTCTTGTGAAATATCTTTGCCAATGATCTGGATGAGGGGATCGAGTGCGCCCTCAGTAAGTTTGCAGATGACACCAGACTGGGTGGGAGTGTCGATCTGCTTGAGGGTAGGAAGGCTCTGCAGAGGGATCTGGACAGGCTGGATCAATGGGCCAAGGTCAATTGTATGAGGTTTAACAAGGCCAAGTGCCAGCTCTTGCAGTTAGGTCACAACAACCCCATGCAATGCTACAGGCACAGGGAAGAGGGGCTGGAAAGCTGACTGGTGGAGACGGACCTGGGGGTGCAGGCTGACAGCTGGCTGAACATGAGCCAGCAGTGTGCCCAGGTGGCCAAGAAGGCCAACAGCATCATGGCTTGTATCAGGAATAGTGTGGCCAGCAGGAGGAGGGAAGTGATCACACCCCTGTACTTGGCACTGGTGAGGCCACAGCTCCAATACTGTGTTCAGTTTTGGGCCCCTCAGTACAAGGACATTGAGGTGCTGGAGCGTGTCCAGAGGAGGGCAACGAAGCTGGTGAAGGGTCTGGAGAGCAGGTCTTATGAGGAGAGGTTGAGGGAACTGGGGTTGTTTAGTCGGGAGAAGAGGAGGCTGAGGGGAGACATTGCTCTCTACAACTACCTGAAAGGAGGTTGTAGTGAGGTGGGTGTTGGTCTCTTCTCCCAGGTTACTAGCGATAGGACGCGAGGAAATGGCTTAAAGCTGCGCCAGGGGAGGTTTAGATTGGATATTAGGAAAAATGTCTTCACTGAAGGAGTGGTCGGGCACTGGAACAGGCTGCCCAGAGAGGTGGTGGAGTCACCATCCCTGGAGCAGTTCAAAAAACGCGTAAACGTGGCACTTTGGGACATGGTTTAGGGGACATGTTAGTGTTGGGTTGACGGTTGGACCTGATGCTCCTAGAGGTCTTCTCCAGCCTTAATGATTCTATGATTCTATGATTTATTTCTCTATGACCAGGATTTCCCTTCAAAGACTTAATTTCCACCTAACAACATGCTTTCTGGTCTAATTACTTATTCTTCCGCAATTACCCGCACTAATATTCTAGCAGTGGAACAAACACTGTTTACTTGACATTTACCAGACATCTTCCATCAGTAATTTTTCAGATATGAAGCTTATGCAATTCTATGGTAATTCTGGACTCTTGAAAAAACATATCATCAACTGCATAAGGCAGTGCCTTATTGTTTAGAAAACAAATCTTGTAGATTTTTAAACAAATCTTTGTTCTTCATTTCACATCTTAAACACTGAAATCTTTATAATATCTCCTCATATGCTCTAAACTTTAGAGCCTCTCAAAGCTCATATGTGGGAGTAATTTCACCTTTTTTGCGTAGTCTCACTGAGGAACACTATTAATCACTCTTCTGTAAGTGTCTTATACCCAGTGTATTCAAAAACACTCTTAATTAGCTCAGGGCTTCTAATGAGCTACTTCATTCTCAGAATCTGTACATTTGGAGCTATTTTAAGATTAATGCCTTACATTCTTTTAGGATGCACATTTACATTATTTTTGTAACTTCCTGTATAGCTGGTTATATGGTTACATACTGTTACACACTATATACTTAATTTTCAGAGTTCACAGAGCAAATGCTCGTACAAGGCTTTCTGTTAAGCACTGATATATTAGGGTTACTACAAGATCTGAAAGCAACCCAATACTCTGGTTTAAAACTGAACACTGTACCATATGTTTTGCCATGTAGTGAAATACCTGCAGCAAGGTGACAGTGTAACCAAGTGTCTTATGAAAACAGCGGTCAGGTACACATAATTCATACATACAGTTCATACACAGTTTTGGTAATCTGATACAGTGGAATTCAATGATTGCATTGAAACTGGGTGCTATTTTACTATCTGCAAGCTGAACCTTCCAATTTAAGTGGCTCCTATTATTTACTAATGATAGGTTTACTGTAGCATAATGCTGCTATATCTGCAATGTTATTAGAGAAACCTACACATCCAAACTTATTAAAAATCAAATACTTATTTTTAGAACATGCATGCAAAAATATGAACATATATACTGGTATTAAATATTCCAATTAAATATCTAGAAATGTACCATTCTTTGTTCTATAAACTTCACCCCTGTGGATGGACAAGCATATTCAAGACCCTCCCCTAGTGCCTGATATTTCTTTTATCTAGCCAATCTCCCCCATCTCTCTGATTTGTTCTTTTAATCCTGCCTTATGCAATGGAAAATGGGAATCTCTGCTGGGGTTTCCTTTGTGAGTGAAAAATGGAATATATAGTTTTGTTCCAGATACTTCCACAAACTACTGCTTCATCTGGCATGGCACTACAGCTGAAATTGAATTTGGAGGCTTCCTGACTGCTCTCCCTAAAAAAAATATAAGAAAATATGTATGAATGGAAACTTTGCTCCAGAATGTCCAATTCACATTAAATCAGAGTGAACCAACAATGATTTTCCCACTCCTGTTGCTGCATACTTGCTGTTCTTTTCCTAGTAAAAAGTCATTTCAATTACACACAAACTGCCAAATGAAATCTAAACAGGTATACTGACTATCCCCTGCTGTTCACTCATGTTCAAAGGATGTTGTTGTTCTTTAACTCCTTATTCCATCTGATTTCCTAAAGGCTGACAACTAAATATTCAAAAAAGTTAGGTCACCAGAGAAAATTTTTGTAGCCTATTAAATTACTAAAATAGGACTTTAAATATATGGACTGATCCTTAATTAAACAAACATCAAAGAACAGAATTCCAGAGAAATCAAACAAGGTACATTAATTTGCCCAGAAAAGACTTTCTTATTGTCAATATTTCACACAAGTGAGAACAAGTAGTCATAAATTCAGGGGAAAAAATTGCACTTGTTCAGTTGCTTTTTTCTTTTGAAAACATGACTTGGAATTAGCATTATTGTTGTTTTAATCTTTTCTATACCTGTTCATTTCCATATCATTCATTTCTAACTGTGGCCAGACTGCATTATGAAAATCTGCCTACCTCCTCTCTCCGTCTGAAAACAGGCAGTATGTAAGGAAACATATAGGTAAGATTTTTTGTTTAACCAGTAAACTAAACAGAAGACACCCAGTTTGCCACTACTACATTTTGCAAAAGTTAAGATATGCAGGTAATTCAATAGCAATACTAAAAGTGTGGGGGAACCATCCTCATGTTCAGCTTTTAGGTCTTCTGCAAGGATAGAATGAAAGGAGGACATTATTTTGGACTGAAAATCTGATAAGCCTAAGTAGGTCCTGATAGTCAGTGAGAAGGACAATGTACAGAGCCCTTAATAAAATAACACAGTTATATAGAAATGTGGGATACAGAAAGTATCATTTGTTCCCTCTAATTCTCTTCTAGGTTTCCTTTTCATGCAAACTTCTCTTTGCTGCTTATATTCCTCACAAGAACATACATTATAACTTTTTGTTCTGTTGAAATTTTACACGTGCTTAATAAAAAGGGGATAAATCTCAGTAGCGTTGAATGGAAGGTGACAAACCTCAGGAATAACAAAGTCTTCTGGTATGATGAGCTGGAACTTTGTTCTTGGAAAAGTCTGAGGAGAAGGACATCCATCTGCTTCTTGACTACAGAATGACAATGACCCAACAAAATGTGGTGTAATGCAAAGACATTTAAGGCAATGATAGGATACATTGGGAGCTGCATATTCAGAGATTGTACAATAACATTTTACAAAGCTAATACAATCTCAGGTGGAATATTTCAAGCAATTTCTTGTCATCCATTTTCAAGGAAGATTCATTCACATTGAACCAGATTAAGAGAGAAGCTACTAACATTATTAGATGAGTATTATTTTATCAGATGAGTATTATTTTATCAGAATACCACAATTTTTGTCTTCAGTTTAAAAAAAAACTAAAAGAGAGAGAGAAATGGGGAAAGACTCCCCCGATTTAGCTTAGCAGGCCAGCAACAGAACTGGAATGAAACGAGGCCTATTTGAACCCTATACCAGTCACCTTAGAGTCAATAAAAATGGCCCTTCATAGTTGTAGGCTTTCCTCGCAACATATGGCAGAATTCATAGAAGTTCATAAAAAATTCACTGAATTGAGAGGATGATACTAAAACCAAAAAAATACTGAGTGGGTCTATGGTCAGAAGTAGTTATTAAATCAGCTACCTTAACCTATATAACAAAGCAAAAAAGAAAAAGTTTCTTCCTTTTGGACTGCTGCCTCCAAATCCCTCTTGAACCCTTGCCACTGCCTTAATAAATTCCAGAGACCACTGGAGCAAGGTTTGGAAACACTTCAGCGGATGAACCACTTTCTGAAAACTGAAACCTTTGTTTCAAAAACACATTCAATATAAGATGACTCAGAGAAGCCCTGAAGTTAGAGCCTCGTTCTCTCTTTTTTGGACTCAGTACAAGCAGAGAAAACTTAGAGAGAAAAAGATTGTTTTAGTGATCAGGATACAAATAAACAAAATGTGTATGAAACATTGGTATGCATCTGCACAGATATGAGGAAAAAAATTAGCATTCATTCAAAGCTGCTTCTACTTTCTGACAGGTAATAATGATTGTTAATGGGACTGACATTTCCACTGTACAATCAAAACATATTCTTCAAAACCTATTGCATAATTAACATTACTTACACACAATTCACATCAAAAACACCGAATTAGAAAGACTTATGGGGCTAGAGAATAGCATCCTGAAAAGCATCTTGCCCAGATGTTAAAAGTGAGCCCTGATGATGTACCCAAGGCCATGCTGGGTTGCTTCTCTCAGTCACACAAGTCCTCATTGTATTCTGCCATTGCTAATAGTAAAAGGTTGCACACACGAATACAGGACTTTCAGGGACTCATTTCCTTTCTGTACATTTTCCCAACAAGAACAGTAATTGATTAGCCATACAGAAGACAAGTTGCTACATCTGGCAGTCCATATGAAATGGCAGAAGAGACAGCAGGAGAGGCAGGAGCAAGGTTCATGTCTTTACCCACATGATTAGTGGCATGGTGTTGCCCAAGTAGCCTAAGATTAGGCAAGATAATAAAGGATTTTAAATTCTTAATTTTATTATATCCTTATCAAATCAGATACTTGATGCGAATTCTATTTATCCTCTAAATAAGCTTCTCACTCATTTTCTAGAACAGAGACTAATCTACGCACACATCTATGCACAGATGTTTTCAGAAGCGCTGCACCTACTGCATATAAACCTTTCAGCTGCGTCCTGATTGTAAGCCAGAGGAAAGACTAATGCCATGTGGCCACTTTGCTGAACTAGAGACATGAGGGCCTGCAACAGCTTTGCTGAACTAGAGACATGAAAGCCTGCAACAGCTTCACAATGAAACAATAAGGCAAAAAGCCTAATTACTTTTAATGAGGAGCTCAATCATTACATGAACATCATTATATGCTGTAGTGCCTGAACGATGACCTGGGACATTCCTTGTAAACCTAGAGTTTGTACAGTTGGGAGGAACCTTGGAGACAATAACCCAATCATTTATTGCTCTTTACAAACTCTAAGAAGAAACTTGACATATCTTTTGAGTTTGTGGTGGGGGAAAGAGGGGAAAAGGAGGTTGCTATCAAATAGTTGTTAGAAACATGCTAAGTAAAAGGTCTACATAAAAAAAGAACCACCTTCTACAGACTTTGATGCTTCCAAACACTGATTGTGAATTGAACAAGAAAAAAGTAAAGCAAGCTGAAAATGTGCTGTCAGGACTTTTATAACACCAAGCTTTTTTATGATTTTTTAATGCTCTGATGACAGATATATGAAAATGAGTGCAAAATGCACAGAAGAAAGAAAATAAAACCTCACTGTAGAATTTGCATAGACAAAGAAGGAAGTATAATTTCCTAGCACTGACGACAGCATAAGCATGGAGTAACTTTCAGGAGAATTATTTTTGCAAAACACCGGTATGTTTCACATGCTTTGGTTTCTAATATGTCACTGTTAAATCAAAGAGTATTTTTTTTTTCCAGGCATGTAGGAGAGTTAAGAAATGTGAAGCAAATTGTATCACTACCAGTAAGGTTTTTAAAAAATAAAGTAACTTGTTTATATTATTCCTCTAGATCAAGCCAACAGATAAAATAGCCTACAGATTTCCAGCACAGTACATGAGTGTGCACAAAATATGGTAATTAAATCTTGCATGAAATTTTGTATAAAAGTGTAATTATATCTGACATTTCAGTTTATCACTTTTTGAGGATTTATGCAGGAGATAGGTGGTACACAAGTCATATCTTCTTACTGAATCTGAGCAGGACTAAATTTCACTCCATTTAGTCTTTGTTTCCTCTTCTCATTTTGCATATCAAACATTAAATAGCTCAAGCTAAATTTTAGGAAAATTGCATACTTATGCTTTCTTAGACTGAGAGCTTGTCTACAGGATGTTATTCCAGACTGCCTATAGTGGATTAATCCATGCGTGGATCACTAAAGTAAAGAGACACATTATTCTGTGTTAGGAAGCAATTTAGGATTTTGCATATTTAAAACATTGCATGTATATCACATAGAAAGGGATCTGAACATATGTTTTGATTTGGACATCTACAATTCGACTGCAATTGAATACTGAAATTAATGTCACTGTTGAAAATAATCATAATATTGCACTAATCTTCACATACATTAAATGGTTCTGAATTGTAAGTTGAATGTTATCTTGCTAGCAGTTAATCCAACATATTGTTTCTGTCTATCATCTATCCATACAGTGTTATAAGCACTATAGTAAAAACAAAAATACAGTGTTCAAAGAAATAAGGGTTAAATTTCTATGGAAGCAATTTTATTTCGTTGACTAAAATTGGAGAGTGGCTTAAATTAGCAAGGTACCACACCACAACTCTAGTTTCTAAAAGCAGTCAGCAATGATTGTTAATCAAGTTATTGAATTTTCATTTTGGGTGAATTAATTTTTGCTTCCAAATAATGTATTCTATGTCAGAGTACTTCTCTGCCATGTTCCTCAGGTACGATATTTATATAGCTCAAATAACCCACTATACTTTGCTTTTTTTATTGAGTTGTACCACATCCTAGGTACTTTGGGTAGTATCATGGATACATGATACATGATACAAATATACAAGTAAACAGGGATACAAATATAAAACTACATTCTATTGCCTACAACAGCAAATTTGCAGTTCTACAGGGGAGTAAAGATACTTTAACCAGTCGAAGTGTAGGTTTTCTTAAGAAATTAAAGGTATTTAATTTAGTGCGAAAGTTTAGCTAAAAGCATGCAAAGATGAGACTGGATCAAGAAAATGTTATTTAAAGGAGTGTTAAAAAGAGACCCAGGATCAGATTTCCACAGTTTAGCCTCTGTTGTGTCAGCTGAGCTACCGTAGTTGTCCACAAGCATCCTCTTAGCCTATAGGAAATAGGTAATTCAAGTAGCATCTCTCCCAAAGAAACAGAGAAAACTAAAGTCAAATTACTTTGCTAAGAGCAGGCACAGATGCTTTCAGGGCCAACACACAGCAATGTTTTAAGCCAGAGTAGCCTTACAGAGTGTCCCAGCCCAAATTCTGCAGAAACATGCATGGTTAATGGATTACCTTGCAAGATTTCTGAAGAGTTCAGGTACCCTCTTGTCCCAAGAAGAAATATCCCATCCATCTGATCTCAAGATGCCACTGGCAGAAATCTGCAAGTAGGTCATAAGCATGTTGCTAAATTCTATCTCCTGGAAGGTGGGAGGGAGAAGTAGGAATAGACAAGAGTACATCACGGGTATATTGCTCAAATGTTTCTAAATTTAGAAGTAATTATATACCTAAATGAGAGGAAAGAAATTAATAATAAGGTAGAAACTGAGGGCAATTGAGAGAAAGAGGTTCATGCTACCAAAAAGAGGAACAAATGAAACCAACTTTCTTAATACTGATTCCTGAGTTTTAAACTTTCAAGGAAAAAAATCCTGAAACCTGTGGCCCAAGGTTACCTTCCTCAAAACTATCATTTGGGATGTTATATATAAAAGATCTTTTAAAACTTTGAGTAATTTCGATTTTTACTTCCTGTAAAATCCACTCTTGCATCCCTGTCAGCACTCCAGTCTACCAGAAAAACCTTGGTGTAATAGCTCCACAATAACAGTCAGTTCATATAATGACTGGGTATTTCCAAAGTGACTGAAGAGGCTAAAATGTAGTCTAGCCCAGACTAAAGCTAGCACAGTGACACCAAATATTAATTTCGTCCATTTTTTTCCAGTTTCATTTGTGTTCTGTATTTGCACTTTTAACATGAAAATAACTTCAAGGGAAAAATCTCCTATAATATATTTATTGGTTGCCAAGACCATAATTCTGAGAATTCTGTAATGACAAGGAAAAGGATATCAATTCCAGAAGCAGTTTCTTATGGTAACTTTTATAGGTTTCAGTGCATTAAAAACAAGCTTAGAAGCACTTTGGATGCATCTTTAGATTATGTGTTGTATATTTTTCTTCCATGGCATTTCTCCTGCTTTGGGATGCCTGGATGGACAGCCCAACAGAAGTTTGTAACTGATCTCACTGCCCATGAGAGAACCCCTGCAGTAAAAGTTAGTCCTGTCCCCCCAGACCCCTACAAGTCTTTGTGATCAATGGCACTGTCTGCATTCTTCCCCACAAATTAGGTAAACACTCACTTTTCTCTTCTCCTATTGCCTTCTTCCATTATACCACCCTGGGTCCAAATCAAGCCTTTCTTCCAGGAATCATTTTTCAAAACAGAGGCAACTTCCCACAGATTCCCAGAAGTAAGAATACAGGCAGGCTGGAATATAGCGCAGAGAGATTCAAGCAAAGTTTAAGCAAGCTGGATCAGCATTAGAATCAGCAAAGTATTTAAGGCAGGCTAATTTACCTGGTTTCTCAAAGGGCACTGGAAAGATTTAGTAGTTAATTATGTGTCGAGGCAGCATGCCCAGGGCACTGTGCTGTGACAGGAGACAGAAGGACCTGTTCTCTGCTCTGTAGCTGATCTGCTTCATAACCATGAACCACTTTGCCTGCCTCTCCTCCCCTTGTGAATCTGTCTTGCTCATTAAGAGTGTAAGGTTTTTTTGGGCAGGGAGTGTTTTTCATCACAGGTGAAATCCTTGATGTGTTGCAGTCAACAGTAAAACTCCAAGCTCTATGCATTCATAAACTGTTTAGCACAGTGAGGGCCCTGCTTCAGTTTCTAGGTGCTATAATGCAAACAAATTATAGCTATAAAGCATCTTTTGAATTATGATTTTAAAGCAAAGCAATAGAATATTTCATAGCTAGGAGGGCATATTTATTTATCCAATATTTGATTAAATCCCAAGCCTTCCATAGAGAAGAAAGTAATTTTTTAATCATAAAAGAAATACATGAAAAATAGTCATAACATTTTTTCCTTCTACCCTGACTAGGCACACTTCAGATAGATCAACATCTTCTATTGGAACCCAGACAATGTGAGGCATTTGGAAAAGGGAGGAGGAAAAAACAGGGGAAAGGTCAGGAAAAAGGGAAAACCAAAAGCAGACCACTTTCAGGTTTGAAAGACATGTGAATAGTTTGGAATTGCTTTGAATACACCAAAGATATGACAGATTTGGGCTTTGTTGTAAACTGGCGTAGTCTGCTGTTACTGAGAATGCTTTTAATATTTCAACTTAAAGATATCCTTTAGGGTGACATATTGCAAACATGCTTTCTGGTTTGTTTTCAGTTTTTCTTTGTTGTTGGAGTTGCAATGTAAATATGCACCATATTTTGCTCTGCATCTTCCTCATTGTATTCATTTTAAAGTCTTCTCTATGAAGTATATTCCTCCCAGCACCATAGCATATGAGAATATAAGTCAGTAGCCTGCCTCTATTCTGAGTTTGATAATTAAAATATTCTTAGTAGTTTAACTATTCAAGGGCAGAAATTGTGAAGGTAGGCAACAACATATGAAACTCATTTGCAAACATCGAAGATGACTTCCTTAGCAGGCCACAGCAAAGTGTGATATAAGCAAACGATCTGCAGGGCGGGACAGAGAGGAGTAGCTTCCATGTATAATAAAAGCAAAGAAAAAATGCACATTTGTTGATACAAAGAAGAATTTCCTACTTTTATTCCTTTCTTGCTTCATCATGGCTCTGGTTCCTTCCATGCAAGTCTCTCCTTCTCCCCCTTTAACATAAGAATTAAGAAACAAGATTCCTTTAGCAACCTATTGCTCCATTTCAACAGCCACTGCTGTCCATTTCAACAAGTTCAGTACCATGATACATGCTTCCAGGAAAGTCTTGCTTTCCTTATTTTTCATGAATTCACTCTTAATTCACCCAGTCAGCACCAGCCTGTGCCATCCTATTTGAAATCCAAGGTTGAATTCATGATTACTATGTAAGCAGGTTGGTGGCTACCAGAAGCAAAAAACAGAAGAGTGCTCCCTAAGAAAGGAAACCTACATTATGTTGTGACAACATATTTTCTGAATCATGCTTTTTAGATTGCAATATTCTTCAATGGCTATTATGTTACCATAGCAACTACAAGTACTTGCTGTGGACCACTGTGTGAGGGACTGTACAAAACAGAAATGGTCCTCTCTGTAAATTCAAAAAAATTCTAAGAGAGGGATACAGATGCTTGGAAAAAAAAGTGCAGATTATTGATCTACAAGATAATATGTGACATCAGTGTACCAGCAGACTCATAACTGGCAAATTTATTGTAGGTATCACAGTAAAGGAGAGGTTTGAGGAAGGATGGCGCCTAAGGGCACAAAAATGGTTGTTTGAATATGCTGGCTGGTGTCTGAACATGCATGTAGGGCTGTCAGAAGGCAGGATCTGCCACTTTTAGTAATGAATAGGAGTGATAGGATTCAACACTTTCCTAAAATTGCTGGCTAATACTGAAAAATTTTTTGTTATTCCTGTTAAAATTTATCATCAGTTGTGGGTTTTTTCAATTTCATACTTCAGTAATTTTACAAAACTTTGTATCACTATGACAAAAAACAATATCAAAGAATTATTCTACCGTACACCTTATAATTTGTACAGTAGACATTGCATTGACTTTAGGTGTTGAAATTAGGTGTGTTATTTTTGTACTAGAGCACTTGTCATTGCTTTCCTGAATTTAAATTTGACTGTAAAAATCTGTCATTAAATTTTTAAACATGCTTAGATTATTAAATTTCAGAACAAAGCAAAAAGTGAATTAAGTGCTAGGAAAAAAAAAAAACATTAACTCAGTCTGTCAAAATCAGGATTGTCAAATGCATCACTCTAAGCAGCACTGGTTTTGCCATTTTCCTGTTCACCTTTAATACCTTCTTTGAATAATGCTCAACTACATTTTTTGCTTTGTTTTTCTAAGAGAGCCAACCTCATCTTTTGTCTTGAATTTATGGGCACAAATCAAACAAATCTCATTGTTCAGGTATAGCATAGGCAGAGAGGGTTTCTCAGCATCCCACTACTAAATTCAGCAAATGACAATGCATCACTTTTCTGATGCTGAAATACAATTCAGATACTTGCTTCTGTATTTTCTGGCCCAGTTCTACTACTATGTAGAGAGTAACCACACTTGCAGTTTTCTGAAGGTTGTATTAGAATAACCACTTCACCAGTTTGTAAGACTCACTGCTGGTTTTAGTATCTGAGTTCTTGAAGGTAAATGACATTTGCTCTGGAGAACGGATCTGTTTCAGACAAATTTCTTGAGATGCTCTTATGTCTGATCAAGCATACTGTTTTAATTTTTTTCTGAAGATTAGGGAAGCTACTCACCCACTGCTAGTGGGCAATTCATTTTTATTTGTAAAATCACTGGTTACACGAAGGATGTGGTGGGATTTTTTGTTGGTGTTGAGTTGGGTGGGGTTTCTTTCCAAATATGCACATTTCAAGAATTGAAAGCACAAAGTTTTATCTAGATTTTAATTGTTGTCATACTTAAGCAACAGTTCAGATGTGCCAGTCAGTCTTTGAGGAAAATTGGCCACATTCTCCCTCAGTTTTCATGTATTTATCATCCTGACTCCAGCTAGAAAAAACGTCAAGTTGGAACCACTCTTTTGGGAGATGTGAACATCCTTTGTAGCAATGCCATTTGCAGTATCAGAATAAGTCTGGTTTCGTTTCAAATGTGAATATTGATGTTTCAAAAGGAACAAGAAAGGCAAAGTAGTCTTTTGTGGAAAATTAGCCCATTCTTGAGTGCAGTGAGGAATATACAGACTGAGTTGCAAAGCAGATCAGATAGGATTTAGATCCTTTGATAGCTTCCACATACCTTCCACCAAATCACTGTTGATAGATACAGTTTTCATGAACTGCCTCACATTCTTCCAAAACACTGTCTAGCAAAAAGGCATAAATAGAAGTCCATGATAAAGAATTACAGTCCAGAGCAATTTCTATATTAATTAATTTCATTTTTAAAGTGGCAATTACTGCTAAAATTCTTCCCAGTACTGGCCCTTTAAAATACCTATCCTCCCAATCAATGTATATAGAAAACAGACCATTCTGTAAGCTGTTCATTCTTCCAGCACTTAACGAAGTTTTTTTTCCTAATAAGAAAAAGCATGTATTTAAGAAATTGAATAGATAACTTGACACAGGAATAAGATAAAATGTAATTCTCCCAAACCAGAGGACACACTGAATCATTTAAGAACTCTGCAGCAAAATTTGCTTCTTAGCAAACTGCTTAAGCATATTTCTAAAACAGCAATTTGTCTTTTTTCTTTCCCCTGGCACTTCAAGAAATGGATGGTAGATTTCCAGCATTTTTAAGTGTCTCGTTGTTGTGCTCCTTCATCATCATAATATACACACACTAAGTGTAAAATACTTACTTGTACCATTTTCCTTCCATTTCTTAAATTTAAAGAGTTTTTCACTGCAAGTTATTCTGATAATCCGTTCTCCTATTTTTCAATTGTCTCATCTATTTTACACATTATTCTACCCACCCTGTTTGAAGACTACAGTGCAGCAAAACACCCAGGTTCCCTAAAGCATGACTCTGAACAGCAATGTACTAAAAAATAGAAGTACATGTATTTATTTATATGCCATATTAGGCTGTAATTAACAGGCTGCTTTTTCATACAAATTAATCTTGTGATCTCATTTGAAATTGAGAACTACCCAAAAATTGATCACTGACAGAACATGAAAGCTATGCAAGTGGTTTGCATATGGTGTGAGGACAAAAAATTAAGTTAGATGGATTTAAAAAATTGAGACGTGAACAAAATGAGAATGAAAATTGTTTAACACCACATTGAGCAGACATAAACAAGACAGAACTGAAGGGGATATTGACATAATTAAGTAATTAAATTACTAAGGTCCAGTTGAGTGAATTAATAGAAGAGAAATCTCAATTAGTTATGAAAAATTATGCAAGATTTGACTATCACCTTGTCCTGGTTTTGGCTGGGATAGAGTTAATTTTCTTCTTAGTAGCTGGTATAGTGCTGTGTTTTAGATTTAAGATGAGAATAACGTTGATAACACACTGATGTTTTAGTTGTTGCTGAGCAGAGCTTACACTAAGTCAAGGACTTTTCAGCTTCTCATACTGCCCTGCCAGTGAGGGGGTGCACAAGAAGCTGGGAGCCAGGACAACTGACTCAAACTGGCCAAAGGGATATTCCATACCATACGACATCATGCTGAACAAAATACTGGGGGGAGTTAGGTGGGGGGGGGCGCAGCCACTCCTTGGGAACAGGTTGGGCATTGGTCAGCAGGTGGTGAGCAGTTGCATTGTGCATCACTTGTTTTGTATATTCTTTTATCATTATTTTTATTTTCCCTTCCTTTTTTTGTCCTATTAAATTGTCTTTATCTCAACCCATGAGTTCTGCCTTTTTTCTAATTATCCCCCCCATCCCACTGAGGGGGAGTGAGCAAACAGCTGTGTGGTATTTAGCTGCCTGCCGGGTTAAACCATGACACATCTAATTGTGGGGATCACAAAGAAATGCTGATAAAATGATTACTGCATAAGCGACAGACAAAGGTTAATTTTGTTCACAGTGATTAAAAAGGAGGAAAGGAACAACATGATGAAAACACTAAGGGCTTTGTTTTAGCGATCTTACATATGAACCAAAATCCAAACAGCCATAAGATCATGTTGGAATAGTTAAAGCTTTAGTTTGGATGGAGTGAAGATGAAAGAGTGAGAAGATGAATCTGCACATCATCTGCACAGCAGCAATTCTTGAAGAACAGATTCCCTGGCTAATGGAAAGAGCTTAGAAAGCACAAAATCAGGGAGGCCAGGCAGGAAAAGATTTAAAGGAAGGACACCTACCACTTTCAGAAGGATAACACCACCAAACATGAGATTTTGCTTGGATGAAGTAGGGGCTTTGGCAAAGGTATTTCAATTACAGTTAAGGTATAAGAGTGTCCTGGAGAAGAACTAGGATGAAATAGATATGCTGTCCTCATCTTTTCTAAAAAGAATGAACACTTATGGCTATCTTCCTGCATGAGAAACTAATCATTCTCACTGGCTGTCTCTCAGCTTCCCTAATCCCACAGCATTATATTGGAAGTCCGAGAACCCAAGTCCGATTGTTGTTCGATCATACAATTTTGGAGTGCCTTTCTAATGAACACCAACGTCTAACTCCGACCTTGGCATTATTTTCAATGGGATCTGACTGTGTACAGATGTGACAAACTGTGCCCTAAGACTTTTACTACAGGTTTTAATTTCTAATACCATTCATGTGCTCATTTGCAGGTCTAGACCTATAACGCTTTCTTAGCTTGAACAGCTGTGTTTTTATGGCTAGACTAGATTTGAATGAAAGTTTAAAGGCTTGTGTGTACTTATTGTATATGCCCAATTAATCTTCACTCTGCAAGAACAAGGTTTTTCCCTTCTTTTTGCTACATCACAGTTCTTATGCTTGCTTTGGACTGCAAAGCTGGCTCACACTTCAAGTCAACAAGGCTGAGGTACTGCCCTAATAATCCCTAACATGTTTAAACAGATGTTTATAGCTGCTGGCATACCTAAGCTCTTGTTTTAATTCATGAAGTTACTTGTTAAACCTGAGTAAGACACAGGGTTTCTGGTGATAAAGTGTGATTTTTGCTATATTTGATTGCTGGTATATGAATGCCAACACCTGAAGTGACTAGTACCGATATATGGGTTTTAAATCTCATAGCAACACAGCAGAATAATTTTATCTTACTCATGTTATAATATGTCTAGAAAAGAGATCAGAACTTCAACGTGCTGGGTACTACATGCATTAGAAAAGGCATTTGCTTTTACATCAGAAGACTAAACAAGACAAAATTGACGTCTCCTCTCCCATTTTATAGGCAAGTATCTGAGACATGGACAGGCTGAATAGTTTGCCCATGACCATGCAGCAGACCATAGCTGAGCAGACTGAACACAGCTCTTCAGGGTGCTGGCAGGGCCTTAGCCTAGACCAGTCTGATTTTCTGACACTTTGCTACAGTTGTCCCATCACTTCTGATAGCACAATTTAGGCCAGTAAACTTTAGGTTTTAGATTCATAGCTTTGCTACTGCATACTCATTATAGATATCCACATAATATAGACTATGTGGTCAAAATGGACTACTATATGTTGATACATAATACCACCATTTACCATAACTGACATGGGACAGAAGACTGGCAGATCAGGACTCCTCCTGTAAATATAAGTTCACAATGGTATCTTTAAAATCTTATATAAAATACTTTGTGTGTGTATATATATAAAATCTCTTTCTCAAATTAGGACAAAGCATCAAAAAAGAATATATAATCTGACCAAGATTGTCACTGTGTAATAAACTATTTTGTGATAAATTTTGGAGAAAGCATATTTAAAAATCCAGTTCCGGATTTATAAAATCCATATGAACCTGCTTATTCAAAAAGGGCCAACAGAAGATTTTCATAACTCCTCATTTAATTCATCAGATTGCTCTGCAGATGGCAATAAAATTTATTTTCTATTTAAAGAGTGTCTCGCCTCATCATAATCAAGGAAATACACTTTCCAACTTAACCAAAAACTTGGCAAGGAGAAAATGCTGCACTAGCACCAAGTAATCCCATACAAAAAGCCTGTCTCCCATCTTACTTGTTTTGCTGTGCCAGAAATATTTTTAAAAGACCACAAAGTAGACTTTTCATATTTTACTGTGAAATATTCGCACTCACTTTTAAACACACATGTTCTCAAGACTCCAACAATTGGCTTAGCCTGGCCTGCACCGCATGAAATAGATGTTTCCCTTCCCCACAGGCGGGTCCGTGGGAAGTTAGAACATCTCTAGAGTCGGAGCCACTAGGACAAAGTACCCTGTTTCCAAAAGCAAGCTGCAGTTGGTGGACAGCAAATCAGACATTTCCCTGGAGCCCTAGGACAGGAGTATGCTGCAGAAGTGGGGAAAGTCTGCATAAATGGCTTTATCAGAAGGGTAAGTTCTGTATCTTTACTGCACTTCCACACTAATATTTGACTCCCTTTTCCTGGAAGATCCTCTGTGGAAGAAAATGGCAAACAAGGAATATGCAGATGACACTCAGGCTTTGAGAGTTTGCTTCTTAGCTGTGTTATCAGTGCCAAGTGTTTTGCAAAGGCATACTTTTATTTACTTGCACTTACATGCTATTCCTGTGACAGTGACTTCAGGACAATTATCATTCAAATATTTTAGCAAAACTGCAACTCTAACTCAAGAATTGTCATCACTTGGAGCCAAAGGGAACTACCACCACTCTTATTTGTGCAGCTCTCACTTTCCAAAAGCAATTTCTATACAAACATTTTCATGGTAAAAATTAATGACTCCACATGCCTTCTCAACATTAAAAATTTGCTAGCAAGCTAAGAAACAAAACCTTGGAAAACGCTGAAGCATTTCTGGTGACTCTCCAAAAGAATACTTAACTGTGTTAATTCATCTGCTCAGCAGTTCAGCTATATATTTTCCTAATCTGGTGGTTCTTGTTTTTAAATGAATAAACCCCCCTTCATTAAATGATAGAAAAGATCTCAGAAACAATTTATCGAGTCATTCAAAAATACAGGTAGAGATATGACAAATATTTCCTCGCCACCAAGAATGATTTAAAAGTATACTTACAGTTGTAATATATACAGCAGAAAAATCTTTATAGTATAAAGTTTTCTAGCTCCAAACCTGCTGCTAGGAGTGAAACCCTCAAGACAGAATCAAGGCAGATCTTTGGGGAGCTAATGGCATGAGCATATATTGAACCGCTGGGAGGTATAGCATGAATATGCATAGCTCACTAAGGGCAAGTGACAAACAATGGTCTATTGCATGCAACCAACATATAGGCATACATTTGGTTTTTCTTCAGGGTGCAAAACAATTTAACAAATATTCAAAGCCTTTTATTAAAGTAAGTTTCATCTTGAATTTTCATATTTAATGTATTTAGATTTGAGGAATCTTTTCAGGTTTCATTGCTGCAGTGTGGTAGCATCTCCTATACTAATGGCAATGGGACCAATCCTTACAAAGGAAACATAAATGTACACTTTAAATGAAATTTAATAAGTTTTACCATGCAAGAGGAAGGAAGGAACCTGAGGATAGCAACATAGATCATATGCTACCGTGAAATCTAATTGCTAAATAATTTTATAATGCACAAAATCTTTACTTAACCTGAACACTGAGTAATTATTTGCCAATACCTGGCAGTTATTGGCAGGGCTTCTCTTATTCAGTTGCTAAACAAAATACAAAATGATAACCCTTAAGACAAAACCAGGATTACAGATGAAACTACTCTTTTGTTAAAAGTCTGTATAATTGTAATTCTATTTCATTTAAAATACCTTGAGAGATCAGAGATGCTTATGCCTGAGGCAGCAAAGAATAACAAAACTAAACACAAGTCCTTCCTGTAAGGGTACTACTGCAGTACACCAGCTATGCTTCAGTGGGATTGTTTGTCATCAAATATACATGAAAGACCAAGACCCCTACTTGGCTAGACATGACAATTTAACATTGCCTCTTCCGTTGCAGTGACACGATCATAAACATATTATCAAGTCCTGCAGTGCGATCAACAACAGATGTAAAATTAAGAGTTGACAAGTTTCAGCAGGTAGTTGAGCCTTACATTTCTTCTGTCAAATTTAATTTTCACTTCCAAAAATCTTCCAGGCAACTCTTTAAAAAAGACTTCAGAAAGTACTCTTATTTTTCTTTTCTATTCTTGTAGTTAGTACCAATGTTCTGAAAAATTAGTATTCAGATGTTGTTTCTTTCAGGACAATTTGCCTTTCCTTTTTTGTTTGCCTTTATTTTATTATTTTGCACAGAAAAGTAGGTCCAGAAAACAAGTTGCCTTTATTTTTATTCACAACCTGAATGACAACACACTTCATGAATTAAGGCAAAAAATTGAACTAGTAAATTATGTGATACAACCCTAATTTTTAGGAAATATATCAAAAACAAAGACATACTCTAAGGGAACATTAAGATCAAAATTCAGCAGCACAAGGAAGTGCAAAGGGAAAACTGAATATAAACATATCTAGTACTAAAGACATGTCACACTAACTTAGTCACCAGCTAGTAACCAGGCAGTCTAACAAGACCCTTACCAGAGATCTGAAGACACAATTTTGTCTCACAAGTTCAAAAGCACTTAAAACTCAATATTGTTTGTGTATAATTCCAAATCATATCAAGTAGACATAATAGTTAAGCAATAAGCCATGACAGGTAATGCACCTATTATCTGATGGTTAACTCCCGTGGCTGTATAAAGCATAAGGTACCAATGAATGTGTATATTCCCTTTGGGTATAATTATATTTTGAAAGCCATTTCCTGGAGTTACTGCTATAGTTTCTCTTTGGACAAATGCTTCTCTATCTTCCATTGATTACAGTGGTATTTTTCTTAAAAAACTGTATACTACGATTGACAAGTGTTGATGTGAGGATTTAGTTCTGCTATGTGAAGTTCAAAGTTTAGTGTTCAACCTATGATACAGCTTAATCATGACAAAATTATATTGAAACATGAGCACCAATCTTCTAAACCAAATTTTAGTCCTAAGACTAAGCATCATTCATACTTAAATCTTAAAAATAAAAATTTCTGTTCATTAATTCCTCTCTTGGGAGTTCACTGTAAAACCCATGTTAATATGGTAGGAACAACGGTGCTACAATGATCATGTTCGTGTAATTTACTGAAGATCTTTAATCTATCCAGTACCTCTGTAAACTGTGTTTTTTTCAGTCTAAAAGACCCAAATCACAAGACAGCCATCAGCAGTGTGGGGAAAAGAAAGGAGAAGAGCAAGGAGAAAGAAGAAGGCTTACTCCAGAATGTTAGGAACATTTAGCCTCAGATGTTATTAAGGCCTAAAACACAATAGAAGAGTGAAGCATGAACTATATCATTTAAGTTAAAATGGATTTTTACCTTAACAAAGGAAATAAATATCTAGTGTGGCTGCTGAGAAATAGCATCTTTAATGAAGTCACATTCCCTCTCAATTATACTGAACTTCCACATCATGGTGTGGCCAAGAAGTAACAGAGCCATGCTGACAGTGTATGGTCACGTGTCAGCCGTTTGAACCCTCAATAGGTCATGACTTTTTTTAAAGTATTTCACAGTCTTGCTCCTATTGCCCTAACATCCTTATAGATTTTTTTTACTGCTTTAAATTGCAAAATTGTTTAGAATTTTTTTTAACTGGGATTCTTCATTTAAATGTTCCCCTTTGAAATTTCTATTTGCAACTTTGTACAAGTCACTCCCCCGTATGAACCTTTATAAATCTAATTTTGAAACTTGAAAATACCTTGGGTTTAACTACAGTTAACTGAGTGTTTGTAAGACTGGCTGTAAACAGAGTTCAGTGAATGTTTAAGCCATTTAAATTAAAAATTTTCAGGAGCTTGAAAACAAAACTGAATTTCTTCATAAGGAATAATAATTATGGTTGTGTTATAAAGTATGGGTAGTGAAGTACTAAAGCAGATCAAAAGGTTATGAAATCAACCCTTATAAAAAGGTAGTGATAACTATAGGCAACTAGGAGAGAATATTGGAATGAAAAGGTGATAATCCAGTTTAAGAAGCTTGGAACAAAACTTGAGAATTGCAATTAATGAATAAAACAGAATTGAGGGGAAGGGGGAAGGGATAGCCATAAAAATCGCATAAAATGAGTTTGTCATTTCCTCTAGTGAATGATGGGGACCCAGACAAAAAGTGTTAGGTTTGATCTGGTTTGCTGTACTTTTTCTTCTGAAAAACAAAAACAGAAATCCTGCTGACAGATTCAGGGCACACTTCACAGCAGTTAAAAGTGGTGATTGCTCTACTACTATTCCTTCTCATTTTGTTCTATTCAGTTATGACTTCCATGACCTCTGTCTGCACCTCCCAGAAAAGGATTCCAGGACACCTAACCCAGGAAAGCAGTCCTAACCAAACTTATTTCCAGTTATTAAATATCAGATCTACTAAAACTGCTCAAGGTTTCTTCTTTTTCATACATTTTTATGCTATATCAGTTTGCTCCTTCTTCCATTTATTTTTTAAATTAACCATTTCTAACTGCCACTTGTTTTATCCTTCATTAATTTCTTAAATCTGATATGATGCCTCCATCATTCACTTTGACATCAGTAGGCCAGAGCAGAGAGCTGCTGGTAATACTCTATTATTCTGAGATATTTCACTTCTTATATTCTAAATTAAATCTTTTGTGCTTCTTCATTCATTGGAAAGATTTGATACAAGGGAAGCCTACTAATGATACTTTTGTTTCTCTAACCATTCAGAGGCCTGAAAGTCACTCCCCCCACAAAAAAAAGTCTTATCTCCATTTTCATTATTATGAAATTATTCTGCTCTAAAAACCCTTTAATTTTTGCCACCTTTAGTTGCCATGTGTTGACTGCTTCAAAACATTCAGTGTTACTTAAATGACAAATTTGTCTCAGTTCACATTTCCTCCAAAACACAGAACTCAGATATGCCCATATTTGGTAGAAGAGTGGTACCAAATGGAATGAATCATAGATGAAAGTGAAGACAACTAATTGAGTTACTATATTATCCTTATTATGTTTAGGTTATCCCAATTGTTAGTAGTTATGGAAAAGATTATACTGATTCCAGATCTCATGATCTGCCAATAGTTTTTATTTATAAATCTCAATCTCCATGCAGCATAAAGAAACAGTATGTTTTGTAGCTCATCTGCACATAAGTAGTTCTGTGCACTGAATCAGTCAGTGTATGTGCAGATATCTTCTTTCAAGAGCTTGAGCACACTTACCTGAAAGTTTTTCTAGACTGTAGAAAGGCATTCACATAATACTTTTAAACAGATGAAACTTTTGCCAAGATTTGCACAGATCAACAATTCAAAAACTTTTGGAAAAATCTTTCCTTCTCAATACGCTGCAATAGACATCTCATTTAAACAATCGATTTGGTTACACATTAGGGTATAAAAAAAAACAAAACTTCTTTTCAGAGTTGCTCTCTGGCATTACCCTGGTCGAACAACTTGGTTTGCTTCTCCAGTGACAGAATTAGCTACCATGTGTAGGTTTTGCTCCTTTCCCTGTTTGTCATGCCACAGACAGCAGTGTCCAGCCACCCTTCATTCCTTTTCCTTCCCTCCCTCCCACTCCTTATTATCACAGGCCTTACTACATTCCCTGCACAAGACATATACAGGTCATTGCTTTTTATGGAAAAATAGATCATGCTATCATCATATAACGGCAAGAGTTGGCCTTAGCTGTTTGGAAACTCCAAGGGCTCAATTGCAGAAAAATCTAGTACCGTCTCTTGTAGAACAGCTGGAGTCAGATACTGTCCTTTACAACCGTCTGGCTGGTACCAAACACTGAACACCCAAGTTCAGTACCTGAGTATGGAAAGTCCTTGGGGCTGGGACTGCAGCTTTGACTTCCCTGCAGTGCTTGCAGCATTTTCTAAATAGTAACAGTTAATAACCAAAATAATGGGCTAGCACTTTTTCTTCCATGAGTGGGTAATAGGGTCTACCCTCATGAATAAAGAATCTGCCAGAGTTTGTTGTTACAAAACCCATTAGGAATCACAAAGGATTAACAGAATTTTAATGTCTGGGACAGGTTCTCAAAGAAAGCAAGATTTATGTCATCTGCCTGCCCTCTCCTAGTAACTTTTGCATCCATTGCCCAGCAGAAAAGTAGTCTTTAATCTTGTTAGTAATATGTAAGTGTTGTAAAATAGGTTGATGAGTAGAAGCGCCTTTGGTGGGAAAGGCAGCCACAGCACATCAGCTGCAATCCACACAGGAAAGAAACACTCCAGAAGTTTGGAACAGTATTTGTACTTCCTTGCAGGTCACAAGACGAATTCATAGGAAAACAGTATTCACTGTTTCTGCTCCTTGTTAAACTAATTGCAAGCCTAAGCTACCTGTTAAGAAATGCCTTTAGAGAGATTAGGGTACAGAAGTGCTGCATTACTTTTAGGTGTTATTACTTTTTTTCAAACAAATATGCAGCGTAAGTAATATTCACATTTTATAGTTCTTTAGGATTAAGCCATATTGGACATTAAAACATCTAGAGTTAAATGCATAGGCAAGAAATACACACTGAATGTCTAAAAGGGAAGATTCAGCTCCCAGTAACAGGCTTCAGTAAGCACCTTTGGATCGGTTGTTACTTTTGCAAGCCCCTAGCACCACCACTGGATACTGGATTTATGTTTCTCCCATTTATTAACAAGTGAACTTCAGGTTAATATGAAGGCATTTGTAAGTAAATAGCCAATATTAATAGTTGGCAGTAGAATTCCATTTTCTTTGCAAGATCTGTGCCTAATTTCACCTATAGATAATGCATATATGGGAAGTTTCACAAAATTATCTCAATACATGGACAAAAATTGTTTCTGTTAAGTTGATCAGTACTGCTTCACCTGTAGATGGGGGTTCATTCTAACCTCTGATTCCCCTCAACGTTTCTACTATGCCTATGTATCTGGTATTTACAGCCTGCTTACCCATATCCCTAAGTACTTTATATCTAATCTTCATTAATATGCAATGAGAGTACAAGACTTATCCAAATGCACCAGCAATATACCATTAGTAAACAATAATGTTTCATCCGTATTGTCCTAATTAGGTGTAGTCTGTTTCCAGCAAAAACTGAGAAATACTTAAATAGTGCAGTTATTATTTTGAATTGAATGGGTTCTATAAAGTATGTAATAGGGTATACAGTGTTCAATATATAGTTTCATTAGTTATATTAACATTGTGATGCTTCATGTTATTATGAACTTCAATAACGTTGGTGCAGATGCCTTAGCATTCCATATATTCTGTAACAGCAGACCTCAGACATTAAAACATACCTCATGTGTCAAAGCTAGCATGACTTGTTCTTTTAGTCTGTATTGTAGGAATACACTTTCTACTTACACTGCGGAGTCTTACAACATAGTGAAGAATTTTACGGTGTTTCCCCCAAAGTGAGCAAAAAAGTGGACATAAAACTTGACAGTCTGCAGTGGTCATATTTTTAAAGTTTGAGTTCAGCTTGCACAGTAGATGGTTCTCCAAGGTACAGTGCAGTACGAAACCAGCTCCTTACAAGTATATTTCAAAAAAATTACTAAGCCATTGTGTTTTGTCTTAATGTACAATATAGAGGGGGGGCATTTTGAGCACTAGCTCTATTTGTCTAGAAGTTTCATAGTCAATAGTTTGATGAGGTTTTTTTAAATTTAAAAATAATGCCTTTCCCACAAAAGCAGAAAAATATGTCAGATTCATAGTAGGAGGGTTTCCCTACAGAAGCTTTCCTCCTACTAAACTATCTTATTTAAACCTTTCTTCTGCCTGGAGCTGGATCTGACTGGAAAAAGAAAACAATGAGAACCGAAAAAATTGTGTGTTGGGCTTTAGGGTCATACCACAAAAAACAAATGAGTAAAAATAAATTTTAAACTTCCTGTTCCCAATTCATCCTGTACAACCATGGTCAGAATTTGGTCCATTGTCTTACCATCTATTTCCTTCTGGCATTTCCATAAATCAAAGTCTGACCAAAACACCTTTTCAGATTGAGTTTATATGACAAGCATGATCCTTGTGATGTTATAACGTGATCCAAAATATATATGATAAAGTCAAAACTAAGGTTCTGGACTTTCTCCCCCCAATCTTCTGTTTTTACTGTTTGCACTTTGCTGTCCCAGTCACTATCTTTTGCTTACTGAGATTTCTCTGTCTCCCCTGATTCTTTAGACATTTCATAGCTGCTGGTAGGATGCTATTACCATGTGACATGTTCAACCTTTAAAACAAATAATTTACTTTGAAAGTTGAAAACTGTTAGAATGATGAATTCAAATGTTTATCACTGAGTTCTTCAGGCCTAACAATACTGTCAAACTCTAAAACATACAAGTATAATAAAATTACCCTTATTTTCAAGGTTTCGGAAAATGGATGGTAGGAGGTTTTTCTGGCTGTTTGCTCAGTCCCGTAATAGCCTGTCTGGAGGTGCTGTTTGCAAAATAGCATTTTCAGGTTTTAGCTGACAGCCACATTTGAAATAAGCAACAGATAACCACTGTGCTGCTATCTGCCATTCCCATTTCTGTGAGAAGGAATGTCAGATCAGCTAAAGCTGGCAGCCAAGCCATACAGAGAGAAGAGAAGGAGCTCAGACAGGGTAAGAAAAGTTCCCCAAATCCCAGAGCAGTGAAATGGCACCAAAGCAACAAGCTCTTCTGTTGCAAGGGAGCCTGAGGAACTGCTCTGCACAGTGTAGGACACTGAGTGAAAGAAAAATGGTACTTAAATGATCATTTTCTGTCTTAGCTAGCCTGCAAAAGTGCTGCAAGAAAACATATAAACAGCTTTAATTTAGTTACTAGTCTGAAAGAAGCTGGAAAAAATGCAGACGCTTATGGTTCCACCACCCATACCATGGTGAAAACATGAAGGTTCACAGAGTCAGGCCTGGGCTTGGGGAGATCATTCCCCCTACTGTAGCCTCAAAGCCCCTCCATCGCGTACCCTAGATGAGAAGAGTTCTGTTACAGCAATGTAACAAGTCTATTCAGGTACGAGTAGGCACATGTGAGCAGTGCAAGAACAGACCACAAATACCCAAATTAGATCATGGGAAGAGAACAAGCCATGCCTGAATTCTTTTCTCTCTTGCATGGGTCCTTCAGCTAACATGGACATTTCTAGGAATTTACTACTGTTTTTCTATTAACCAAGTTAAATAGCACCAACCCTCACCTAACTCCATTTTCAGGTGTCATACAGATGTGGTTTTTTAGCCTCTGGCATTTTGATTCTAGGAAGAGATAGCAGCAGCGCCTTAGACACTGAAACAAGGACCAGGCTTTTTATCTCAAGCTTTTCCTTAAAATCAAATCATGGCTCTTGCATCTCAGCTGAAAGGGCCTTTCTGCTAACAGGAGTTTGAGACTGATAGTGAATGTGATTGAATTTAATAGTAAGTTTAATCATTTAATTTGGCATCAGGTCTGGCTCTGAGCCTTAGAAACTAGTAGGCAGCTAACATTTAGTACGTTGCTGTAACAGAAGGAGATAAAAGTTGGACAGATTTCCAGTTTTCCCAACTATAACAGCTATGTTCTATTGTCCAGAAAAAAAAATGGTTTGGGATGTATTCATGTGAAGTGTTTGGATAGCTGCAAATCCTATAGAAATCACGAAGCAGAAAGATGCTAAAGACTGTGTAGAATAAGGACCTGTGCTAAATATGCTAGTGTTGTAATAAAAAATGCATTTGGCACTTCATGTGATATTCAGAGTAGCAAAACAATATTCTAACTGATTGTTCTGTGTGATTTCATTTGTACCTCCCAGTAAAGCCTTTGGATAGGTTTGAGGATGAAAATTATTTGATAGAGTTCAAAATCTCTTCCGAAATGAAGAAAGCAATTATTGCCTCCAACTGTAAATGCTCTATTACTTCTGTGGTATTTAGGACACTAAAAGAAAAAAGCCCATAGAAAGGGGCCAGGGATTTTTAATGTCAGCACAAGGGAATGTCATCAGTTGTTTCCTTTCAGTTAAAAACATCAAAAAATAAAGAATAGCAAGCATTCATTGCTCTAATAACACCTTTTTTTTAAAAAAGGGAAAATAATTCTATAGCTACTCTGAAGTTATGCAAATATTATACAAGAACCATGAGTAAACCAACATAAACAACAGAGTGAGTTTCTATTTAACATTGGCTTAATACGTTCTTAAACCCTATTTATTTCAACAAGGTTCAATAAGGACTGGTTTTATGCTTTAAGTATGCAGCCAACAAAATCTGGGCATGCAGCTAAGCCTGAGCATGCAAAGTTTTTAGGCCAGAAAATGTGAAATCCTACATGTAACTTCAAACTCAACAGTTAATTTTGTTTAATCAACAAAATTGTGATTGTTCTGTAGCATGGAATTGTAATTCCCTAAACAAAGATGCATGCTGCCCTTTTCTAACTAGACTAGAATCTCAACATTTCACTCTAATTCTTGCCACAGTTGTCTTTCATTTAAGGTAAGTTGAATAAATTACTAAAGTCTCCCAGGCAATAGTTTAGAACTGCCTGTGATACTTAGTATTTTCTCCTACAATATTTAATATTTTCTTCTCTTTTGCCTCTTCTTTTACTACCACTTAGTGACCCATAGTTTTGTTTCTCCTGACCCCATAGATGCCCTCTGTAGTATTTTTCACAAACTCAATATCAAAGTCTTTCTTCAGGAAAACAAGGAAGTTGAATTTGGACCTTCAGATTGTTGAAACAACAACAGAGTAACAAGGCAGCAGGCATTGTCAAAACATATTTAAAGATAGAATTCTTCAGAGAGCTTTGTAAGAACAAAAAAGAAAAAAATTTCTTGATGTTACACTACCCTGTGGGACTTGATTTTTGTTTTAAATCAGGAAATATTGTTCCTTAAGAAACAGCATATTGGTTTGTTAAATCTCTGATTTAAGAGTAGCTTTTATAAATTGAAATGTGAATGGCATGTTTTCTTTGTGAGTTAGGGAAGTCTTCAGAGAAAAGGATCTTCTTAGAGACTCTGCAAGCATCAAAACATGCCTTATTTGTAAAATGTTTAGTCGAGAAACTTTGGCTATATTAGTAGGAATTAGTGCTTTCTGCCAGGACAAGATGCGTAGCCATATTAAACTACATGAAACAATTAATTCACAGTTTTGAAAGATAAGCCAGGGCAACCACATCAGACCATCTTGTAGTAAAAGGAAGCAAATATTAGAAAAATCAAAGAACTACAAGAAAGCAACTAAGAAAATCTTCAGTATGGGTGGTATAGATCAAAGACAAGCAGGATGCTAGACGTTTTTCAGATTTTTTACTAAAAGGGAGACATTTTAAGCCAGAAGTAGTTCTTTCTTGAAGCAGAACAGTTTGATTCAGTACTTGATTCAAGATCAGAACTTATTTGTTGTAACTACACCTCCCAAGGCCCGAAAATCTATTGTCTTAGATAATGAGTTTTGTTCCACTGCTGTTCATTATCACAGATTGTTCCCGTATTTCTTTGCAGTTCTGGCTTTAAGCATATGAGTACTTTCTATGCCCACGGTATGCATCTTTCTCTCCTAGATATGAATAACCAAAGTCCCGTCTGCACGTTAACTTGCATTTGTACCCTCTACAGGAATGATTAGGACTTAAGTATTTGGTTTGTAGTTGTCTCACCCTCTAGTGGCAGAGAGGCCTTAATTCTCATGGATGAAGAAATGGGAGATAGATTTTTCCTCCCCCCCCTTCCAGTCAACTGTGCTGTATTGCCTATTTACAGCAAGCTGATAAAGAAGTGATTTTTTTTTTATAAAGCTGCAGATCATTGTCTTCAATATGGGTCCATCACTTCTAACGGAGCGATGCAAAATATGCTGACCTGCAGGCACTGAAATAATTAAAAAGGTGCTAATGAAGGGTAGTTGTGTGCTCAGATGTACGCCTTCAGTTATGAGAAATGACTCCTATTAAAGCCTTCCTATGCCACCACAATTAGTAGTAGTATTATGCTACTGCCTGAAGACTATCAGAGGGAAGCTCTATTTCCCTCTAAACTCAAATTCCCTATTAAATTTTCATTTAAAAACAGAAGATGGACACCATCTTATTTTGAACCCCAAGAAAAACAAAAAGTCATAAAGCAAAGTTTTTATGAAGATAGAGTGCTGGCCCAATATTAGATGAAAATTTAATATATTTCCTATCCTGCTTTTGAAAAAAGAAAGGGGATTGAGTAGCTTTAGCTCCCACAGAAATTTATCGGCTACTTTACAGGATTAGACCCTTTGAAACAGAATGAATTCAACCCTGAATCATTGAAATCGGTGATAGTTTTGGTTTTGCTATTTGGTATGTACAGCTGGACCAAAATCAAACAGAGAAGGCTTTATTCTTTGCAAAGAAAATATGTGGCATTGCCAATACTTACTCATAGGTAGCCATTGACTGAACAGAGAACTCTGGAGATACTAATCAGCTAGAAATTAGTTCCAAACATGATTTGTTTTATTAAGAAGAAAGGCCTTTGGCCATATTTGAGAGGAGGATGTATAAAGTACAAAACCACAGGGAGCAGTAGCTTTACTTGCTAGTGTGCTAGCACATTTGTTAAAACAGTTTTACTATTCTTAAAAAGTTTTTAAAAATCATAATTCTTACTTGTAAATATGTTGTTGGTGATAATCAGATAAATTTTACCATGTCACATGAAGCTGTGATTTTTCACTTGATTAATAATAAGTATAGATTATGGTGCATCATTCTAATTGCCTACACTCCCCACTACGATGTTTCATTTTCCTACACTTTGGCCTCTTGCAATTTGGCCAGACTTTGGCCAATTGGACTTTTTTCCCATGCCAATACAAGATAAATGTTTCTGAAAATTAGGGTACAGAAAGCTACAGTCTTTTTGCTACATCCAAAAATTCAACTGGCATTTTAAATGAGAAATCCTCCTAGCAGAGCACAGAAAAATTTGCATCGAACTACATTTATAAGACTGTGAAGCATCCATAAGAAGCCTGAAGCCTTTATAGTTGCTCCAAACACCTGCATCATCAAGCAACTACATAGGAATGTGAGCAACATTAAGATTCACTAAATCCAGAAAGCCCAAATTGTAGAATTAGGATGAAAAATGGGTTTAGCAGCCCATGCAGCACACGATGCCAACACTACTATTTTAATTCCAAGCATGCAGTAGCATTTTTGCAAGAATACTGTCACACATTTGCACAGTCATTTTGTAGATACAGTGATCAACAGTGTCTTTGGAAAGACTCCTGGAGAGAGCAAACCTTCAGAGAGAATAGCTGACAGTCACAGGGCCCAAGGTTTAGGCTCTGGAGTGAATCTGTTATCTTTGGCTATGAAGTTAAAGTTTAACCTATTACCAGTCATTGCTGGACAAATCTGAAATTGTGCATCCTCACTATCACACCATATAATCTAGGGTGCAAATGCTACCTTGGGTACAGCTAGTTCACTTAACCTACTGCCCTACTCATTGAATACTTTCTCCATTTTCTTATGTAGTTTAAAAGCCTCTAATAAAAATGTTTTACTTAATGCTTCCTCACATATAAGTCTCAAAGCATAGATAATGGGAAACAGATGACACTAGCAAACTCATTTTATATATATATGAAGTAGCTTTCAGAAAAAAGATTGAATTCTTGTGAGTGGGATGGGTTTAATTACACCACCGACTTTGATCCTGTTCACAGTTCCAGTGTGAATTTGGGCAAAACTTCACTGAAGTAGTACAATTACAGGCAGAGGTAAAATAAGAAAAAGTGTTTCAAGATTCAAAGCTGCAGCAGAAAAAGTCTCTGAAGAAAGAAGATGCTATTAGATAGGCTGTTAGAGTTCATATGTCATAATGGTGTATCAGCCTACCACCCTTATTTACTGCAGTGTCTTCATAGTGAGTGTTCCGGTCATGTAAGTCCAGTAGAAAACAATAGTGCAATATCAGTGCACAGGGAACAAATCATATAGTAGTCTAAATAATTTTAGGTATGTGTTACATTTGTCATCATACTAAGCATTGTTAAGAAACTTTGGATTCCTATTTCCCAGTGCTGTATACTGGATTTCACTTTCACTAATGCCAAACTGATGCTAATACAGATACTGCAGCAGTAGCACAGAAACACCTACATGCAGGGAAGGGTTCTCTAGGATCAGTGGGAGTACCGCCACCATCCCTCGCTCTTAAGGGCAATACACAGACACCTGGTTAACGCCTGCTGCTTTCCCTTTAACAGGCTGCTGAACTTGAGGGTTGCTGCAAATATTGGTTAATTCCAATCATTTGCTCCATGTGTGTAACTAAACACTCACCTATGATCCTATTTCCCTTTCTAAAAAGATGTAGTGAAAATCAGGGCACATGAATGAGAATCACAGAGACTCTGCAGTTTGGAGTCTAGAGGTCTGCTTGTCTTGGGAGTTGCTCAAGTGTAATCATTGCCTAACTCGATTAAAGACAGAGGAGTGGCAGTGGTATGTGTAAGGTCACAGTTAGCTGACATTCACCACAAAGGAATTTGCACACTGGACAACACTATCTTCTAAAGAGCTGATCCCATGAACTCTTCAGTTCATCACATACCATTGTTTGCATTTAAATGTACAGCATATAGCACTGCCTTCTGGGGAAGATATAGATATTTACCTGCTCAGTCTCCTATTGCTATTCTCCATTTTGATATTAAATAATAGAGGATCAAAGTTTACCTTGGATTAGGGTCAGACTATGTCTGCAGAGGATTCAGACCACACATTCTGAATTTCATCTGTACATGGCACAGTGCAAACAGAACATTATAAAATGATATCATGTATGGCCATAGCAGTATTCTGCCTTTTGACATTGGTAACTGGTCAATTATCCAGTGTTACTCAGGACAGAGAAAAAACAGCAGCCTTCTGGAGGATCTGAAAAGAAACCTCTCTGAACAGCGCTGCCATTAGCACTACAGGTGAAGAACCACCCCAGGACATACTCCCCTATTAGCCAGAAAGGAAATGGCAGCCTCCGTTCTGACACATGTCAGCATCAGCACCAAGCAGGGGAGCAGTGATGCGGATACTTGGCATGTGTTCCCACCACTGCGTTTGCTCTCGCTGCATTTTACAGTCAGAGTCAATTGACAGTCACCACACAAGGGGATTTATGCTCTGGGCAAACTATTATCCTACTGAGGTGACCATGTGGAACTGCTTGTGGAGGGTGGAACTGGGTTTTAAATACTGTTAGCGTAGTTGTGAAAACATTGTTGGACTCTGCTCTCCTTTCCTCTTCAGGCTTTGGGTTGCCTGAACGGTTTTGCCTAAAGGGAAGGAGCATGAAACACCTTTCACTTGTGAGCAAGGAAATCAGGATCAAACAACCTAGAAATATTGGCTTGAGTTTGAAACAAGTTTTTTCCATGGCTTTCTAAAAGCTGCCCAGGCTGGTTCTTGCTTATCCTTTTCATGGCTCAGACACAAACTAAAAACCCTGATGCTTTGTATTTATATATTGGCAGTAAAGACCAAAATCTGGGCATGCTTTATTGCTATCTCTGTCTCTCATATAGCTACTCTAAAGTCGTGCTGAATATTAAGTATCATAATTTGGAAGCACAGAAGAAATAACATCTGCTGTAACCTGAAATACCGAAAGCAGGCCTTTTCATTCCATGCCAGTCAGCAAAATAATAACATATGTGCAGAATGTATTTCATATATGGCAGTGACATATTTGCAAAATGTTCAAATTATAGTTTCATCCTTTGACCATTGGTACTCTTGACCATTAATCCAACTGCTTCCATTCATTCTAATGCTAATTCCTAAGCAAATATAAGCAACTGACAACAAACAAGGCAAAATTCACAGCTATAGGGATATTTCACTAGTACTCTGCTAACATACCTGAAAATCTTTAAAACCTTTTAGAAGGAAACAGTGTTGGTATAATTTATACATTAAACCCTGATTTTATTGGTTTATGACTCCAGTAAAGTTCAGCACTGCAAATAATTCTATTTAAATACATTTGAGTGGTATCACACAGGATAAGGAAGTTACAGACATGCATAAATGTTTCCACGACCAGGATCCTAGCATATGGATGCAAGTTCGAAGTAGAAAGAGGAGCTTAAATTAGTTTTTCTTATCAGGGTCCTGCTGCCCATTAGCATTGTAGCGTGTTGCATAGGACAGGGCAAGGCTAGCAGCCTTATGGAATTCCTGCAGCACACCATCACAAATCAGGCTCAGTACACATAAATGGAAGTATTTTTCTTCTCACCTAGCAGCTCTGAAGCCACAGCACATTTGCTCCCAGTGTCAGCAGAGAGGTTTCATCCCTTCCTCCACCGGGGGCTCCCAGGCATACACCTTCCACTCCCAAAAAGCAGTTTCAGGCTGTCGGAGGGTGGGATGCGGACGGGATGGAAGGTGCCCACAGGCCCTGTAGAAGCCACCACCTCAAAAAAAATCAACCAAATCATAAAGCATTCCTTTTCTCACCAAAATCCCACCTTGCCCAAGGTCCGTGGGCAGCCTGGGGACGGAGCTGGGCCATGCAGCAGCGCTGCTAGAGGCAGGCCCAGAGGCAGGCTGAGGTACAGCCCAGCTTGGGCAGGAAGGGGCCCTCAGGGCCGAGGTTAAATGGCGCCATGGGCGGTGGGCGCCCCGGTGGGGCTGGTCAGGGCCCGTCAGTGCGCTCAGCCCGACAGGCCTCTTCACTGGTGCCACCTAGACCAGGCAGGCCCGGGAATTAATAAAAGGAATACAAGTTGCTTGAGGGGAAAGCAGCCAGGAGTAAAGTATGTTTAGCTCTAGGATTTATACCTGGTGAAGGATCTCATAAACAAATGCACGCTGTGGTGGTAAGACTGCCTGTGCGATCCAGCATGGATTGGCTTTACACGGGCAAAAATGATACAGAGGAAACACGAATGTTCAAAGATACTGAAAAAAAGTAACAAAATAAACTGGAGGTTTCAGCTGTCTTGAAGTAAGAGGGTTTTGATTTCAATTCATTGGCAAAATTCTTCAGAGGCTGAAGGGAGAAGCCTTTGGAAACTAGTTATGGGAGAGCATGTTTCCGAAAAAGATGGTTTTCCCTATTACTTTTCTCTTCTAAAACCAAACAAACAAAACAAACAAAAACCCCAAACAAACAAAAAAACAACAAAAAAAATCCAAAACCTCTACACATTCTTAGAACTGTTCTGAACTGAATCTTAGTTCTGCAAATTTTTTTTTTCACCGATGTTATACATTATTTCATTCTTCAGTTTTGCTAAAGACCAGAAAGTCTAATAGGCCATTAAAATACTATTTTTCTATTTCAGACAGATCTAAATGAGGAAATCAAAGGAATTTAATAAAAAAGCCCCAGATTTCACCAGAATTCAACAGTCCATTCTGGAAATATGTTGAATTTAGACAGGTTGAATAGGTTCAAGGAAACAGCCATACATTTGAGTTTTCCAGTTTTAATCTGTTGCTGTTATAAGACAATGGGACCAAAACATCTCAGGATCTAGATGTTATTTATAAAAGATCTGAGCACTCCAAACTCCTACAGTCTATATAATCTGTGTAGTCTATATAATGCTACTGGTTTAATGGTAAATTATGATTTGGAGAGCTTCTCGATTTGGGTTCATCCACAACAACAGTCGTTTAAAATTAGTGTTTTGAACCACTGATTACTATGTATTTACTGTAATGTTAGTGCTCTATTACAGGTTAAATAGCAGAAGAAATGGATTTATTCAGGACAATTCTAACATTGCTGTATGTGGAAGGCACTCCTGGGCAGATAAACTATTTCTAATAGCTTGTAATGAACAGCAGCAGCTCTAACTTCTTAATTTGCTCCAGCCAGATTCACAAAAAACATATCTGTCCAAGGGTTTGATTATTAAGAAAAGTTTTGACAAAATGGGGTAGGAAATTACTTCAGCTAACGTAGTTACAGCTTGTCTATGTAACCTCGCATACAAGAAGCAAGGCATCTTCAAATAAAAAAGCAGAAAGAAAGCAGTAGCTTCTTTAAGACTGATATTCAGAGTCTCAATGCAGCAGCATTTTATATCAAATGTGCTAGCACACACATAAAAGGCATACAATCCCATTCATGCACTTTACAGTGTCCATTTAACTTTCTTTTCTGTAGCCCACTTTTTCTTATAAAGCCAAAAAATACTGTGCTGGACAGCCAGAAGAGAAAATGAGAGATATTGTCTAACATTTGTGGCTGCAGCCCAAGCAGTAATTATGCACGTATCTGTGCAGATGAAAAATATTCACTTCTAAGGTGCCAGATTGTTTCCTTTCTAAACTTATGTTACTGTCCCTACCGACACTACATGCAAGGCTCATTGTTGTGATGAGTTTGTATTTGTTTGGTAGAGTTAATTATCCTTTATGAATTAAACAGAAATCATGAGCCTGTATATGTTTATGTCTTAAGATATAATAGTAACCAGTGCTCTCAGCTTTCTTGATGTTACATTTTATTTTACTGATTTTATTATATTGGCCAACATTTTGTTATTTTGCTAGATAATTATTCTTGAAAAATTCTTGTTGCAGATGGTTCTGTATTGCCTCTCAGTTGTGGGATCAAGATGCATGTGGCAACAGCAACCTACTTGATCGTTTACTCTCAGGTAAGTCCAAATTCCTCAAGGAAAAAGGTGAAATAAGAATTCATAGGATGGTAAATAGATTACCAAATCTCTCCCAGTGACTGCTTATATTTGCAGTCTGATAACCATTTCTTAGCTTGTTCTTTCCCTTATTATTTATTTGCTATATTCAGCAGTCTCACAGATTCAGAACACTGTGCATCTGTTCAGACTCAGAAATCTGAAGCATGTAACTGAAGTGCAAAAGGGAAGCATATCTAACTTCTATTTTCTAGCAGTAAAATAATTAATGACAGCATTTTTATCCTCTGTTAAGTCCGATTTGAAAAGAGGACAAACTGGAAAATAACACTGATTTTCGTCAAGCTAGATCAGACCTTCAGTCTAGCCCTCTGCTCCTAGTAGTTGCAAATACCAGAAATTTCAAAGGATGCTTTCTCATAATCCCATTTCCAAAAAACAGAAGCACACTTGAGCCGGAAATGAGTGCAACTAAAAAGCTGTCATTTCTAATATTAATCAAATTAGTTAAAACTAGAATTGAGTGTATTTGATATCATTTGCTATGATAAAATCAATTTGTAGAGGAGAACACTCTTGCAGTAACATGCCATGAATTCAACGATTGCAGTAGATTTGTTTTTCTAGATATTACAAGAAAAGCTGGCAAAATAATCTGTACACTTAGATGTTTAAAGTACTACATTTTTTTGGTCCAAAGCTATGAAAAGAAAAAAACATACAAAAGTACAAATTCATAACATAAAAGCTGCTCCAGAAAAATGTTTTGCTCTAGAGGAGTATCAAAACAAAAATTATGACAACTGCCTTTGCTAGAACGTGTAAGCATGGAGAGTTGCTTCCTATAGGTTTGAATGACTTAAATGAATATGAAAGTACTGGTTATCTGAAGGCAACACAAGGATATGTATATAGGTATATGTCGAGATAAGTCTGTGTCAAGTGAGAAGCGCAGAAGAATTGTTCAACATTGCAGAATAACTGAATAAAGTCTCCGACACTACAGTAGCTTCTGGAAAATCCAGTAGTATAATTTGTGTCCTGTATTTGGGTGAAGGAGGAAGAAATATTTTGAAGTCAATTTAATGCATGTGCCAGGTGCTTGGATTAGCAGCTCTGAAGAATGAAGTCCAAAGCACAGAGCAGCATGGCTGTCCTATATATTCTGTCTCATTCTGAAGGTTATGCTTTCTTTAGAGACAAGAGAGTAATTTAATCTCCATGTTCATTCAGCTCCTGGCTCAAAGCCCACAGAATCAGAGAGAGAATATTCACCAATTTCAGTGGGCTGCGGTGTCAGCCTTCTGTCATTTGACCCGGTCCTGCAAGCCATTTCTCTGGTGAGTAATTCTGTGTAAGATGTTCTAGGACTGCACAATCTGACTTCTTTTTCAAGAACAGGAGTGCAGAGAAATGCTACATCTAGACATGGATATGTATCCACTAGAAGCACCCCAAACACATTTCTCACTTGCAGCAATCCCAAAGACCTAAATTTGTCTTGCATTCTCTCAAATCTTGTCTAAATTATTCCTTCCTTTTCTTTCTCATATAATGCTGCCCTTTCAGCATGTTTACTCTCTTAATGCAGGAGACAGATCTTTATCTTTCAAAAAATTTGCATTGGCTAATGCAACGAGTCAGGTCAATCAGAGCACTATGTGCAGGACTATCTCCAAACAAAGAACAGTGTTGTTAAAAAAAATCAAACCTTAATGTTTCTAATCAGACACAGAGAAATAAAATTGTCCTGGTTTTACTTTAATCAGTGATGATTTTGCCATTGACTTCAATGGCGCTAGTATTTCAACAGGAGCATTTAATTAATTTATTTTTCTGATTTAAATCAGGTGGAAAAAGCAGCACATGGGCAATAATTTAGACAAGAAATATGTCTGTAAGTACTAAGTCAGGGGGAGAAAGAATCCGACTTATTAAAGAATGCGGTGATTTACAAAAGAAAAATTATAGTACATAGGTTTTTTTCTTGGCCCTAAACACCACCAAGTTCTGTGCTGATTTGAATAATTAATGTTTGTAGTATTTTCCTATGGACAACAGGGGGAAACCACATTATGGCTGTGACAGGAATAATTGCTTTCCTGCATTTACTTACTTTCTGCAGTAATAAATACGCATAAGGCTCAGTTTAAGAATTTCACAATATACTTAAATTTCTGATCAAGCTGATTTGAATTAAGTCCACCATGCTAACCTTTTTCAATAGAAATTTACAACATACTATAAAATTGTTGTTTAAACAATGCTTCCTATAATTGCCACCAATAAATGATACCTTTTTATTGCCACTGGAACACTCTTGGTTACCAGTTTCCAGAGATCGCTGCAGTAATCTGTACATAACTTTGTGTTACGTTGTTAATAATTGTATGGTTTTCTTTTTAGAATTCAGAAACTGGAAAAGTTTAAGAAAACATGCAAAATGCTGAGGATACACGTAAGTGAAATATTTAATGTCCATCATTCATAAAAGTTACATTGTTTACACAGGGTTCATTAGTATATAATAAAAATGTCATCTTAATGAAAGATTTTCTGGCAAGTCTTTTATATGTTAATTTGTTTAACATACGCTTTGGCTATACAGCTAGATAGGAATATATTTTAAAAAAACTTTCTGCAAATAGTTGCTTAACAGTTACAAAACCTCATTACTAAGAATTGGTTATTGTTACACTTGCTTGTTGGCTTGTAAAAATCGTCTGTGATTTGGACTGGAAATCTTAAGACCAGCTTTTTGTAACATACTTGCTCATTGCATAGTGACCATGTAAACAGCTCAGGGGTCCACAAATTATATCCTTATACTCTAAAAGTCATTCAGGATTTTACATACTGTACTGCTTATGTTTTCTTATATTGATGAAGAATTTGGGGATTGTTTTATTGTTGTTGCTGATGGGACTTTTTTTTTTTAAATATGTCAGTTTTATACAAGAAGTTAAAAAATTAAAAAGTTAACACCAAAGGAAATAATTTTACACTGTGCAACAGTATTGCTACCTCATTCTTTGTAATTTTAGATATATATAACATATTGGAACTGCACTGTACTGCTTCTTTTCAAAAGAAAAGTTTAAATTAGTTGGAACAAATAGCTATGTGTTTACATAAAGTTAACTATGTTTGCATCAAATAAAATGTTTATTAATGAAAGCTATTATACAAGAAACATCAAAGAGAAATTCATCATACAGAAATGTACACTATATGTGACAGATGGAAAAGTGCATGCAGATTTGTCTCATTTAAAAATAAAAGAATTCAGAAACAATAGTACTAAACTTACTGGGTTTTGATTCCTATGATCTCGAATGAGTGAAAAGTTCTCTTTGAATTTACAAAAATCCATTTAACAGATATGACTAGTACACATTAGCAAGCAAGTGGAATGAATGCACTCAGATTTTATTTTACAAGTACTTGTGCTTGACAAATGTGATTTTTTTTAAAGAAAAGTTTTCTTCAAATATGGGCTGGGTAGGTTGCTGCCAGGTTGCTCTGGTTTTATACAGTTTCTCTAAATTTGTTTTTAATACCACACAATTTGTTGAAGCCTTCAGTTCTGTTAATTAGACACCATAAAATAACATATGTTTTGTTAACATTCAGGAAATGACATCAAGTCTTTTATTTTTATTTTTTGGCTCAATAGATTTTTAAATGTATGATTATCATAACCTAATATTGTCTTTGTCTTCACTGCAGTGGATTTCCGATCAAACTTTTCCCCTTCTTTTAATACTTTAGGGAATTTTCAAACGTCGGGATGTTTGGCTGTAATGCCCCATGATTTGTTCTCCCTGAAAGAAATCATAGTGACAATTTATTAAACTACAGAGCAACCTGGCTTTTCAGGGTCTGCAATTCTATTTTGTGTTCAATATACCTAGCATTAAATCTTGATTCATTTCATCATATTATTTAGGTTATATTTGTCATGCAATTACTTTAGCTGCTAGTTTTCTGGCTTTTTTAGAAGTCTAAGACAGGGTTTCAATATCAAATCAGTGGGGCATTACTTTGCATGTCCAAAAAAGGGAGTTAAAAGGCTAAAATCTAAATTGCACCAGCAGTAGCATATACATTGAATATGAAGAAACTGAAAACCTAAGAAGGAACCGTATTTTAAAATATTTAAAAGGCCGTGTTTCCATGTTTTATACCAATTGTTCACAGGTACCGTAAAAGCAAAGAGACACACTGGTACATGTAGACTTAAAATTAAAAAAAAAAAAAAAAAAAAAACCCAAAACCAAACTGATGGGAAATAAAACTCCTTAGATTCAAAATGGTTTATTCACACAAATTTAATAGGATATATCACAATTGTTTGGTCCATAAATATTTAGGGGAAATAGTTTCTATACAATGCATTTATCAATAAACAAAGAAACATGGACAATTTTGCTAGACCACTTACTGTACTATAAACACGAAGCTCAATATATAAGATTATTGGATTTATCAACTATATCTGAAAGAGTGCACAACTGCTTTCTATGACATGTTTGTCCCCTCTAACAGGATACACCATAAAAAGAGTTTCAGAAATAAGAGGTAAAACAGTACAAAACTAGTGAGGTGTCAAAAGGGCTTAAAACAGTTAATTTAACAAACAACACATATATCCTGATTTTTCACAAACTTACTCCCAAGGTATATCATAAGGCACATAGTAGAACTGAGTTTTAATTAGTCTACTTAATAAAGTAGATCTCTAGTACCATATATTGTTCTGTCAAAGAACAAAATTTATAAGTATCAATATTTTTACCTGTAAAAGTGTATTAATAAAGATCTCAGCCTTACCAAGGTCGTTTGGTCTGGTTAGTGGTAAATGCCCATAAGGTAATAGAAATAGGAAAAGTCAAGATTTAATATCCGTAGAAGATGATAACCATACTTGCTAAATATATAATGGCAAACACACCTTTCTTCTATTACAGTGTTAGCATCTCTTCCATCATCTTTTTTTTAAAAATAAGCTACTTTTCTGTGCTAATTTTCTAAAAACCCTGAGCAAAAATTACAATAATGCACTTTAATGTGGGCAGTGAACTGTCAATATGTAACCACACATTTATACAGCCAAAAAGGACACCTTTAAAATATATTAAATAGCCACTTTGACCACCAAAAAAGAGATTTGATGGTGTCTAAAAAGTGGGGTATATGTGCAAAGTTATTCTTAACAATCCACTAAAAGCAAGACATAGATCTTGACTGGTTTTTGTTCGTTTTTGTTTCTGAGACTCTCCACAATCTAATTGGTGTTCAACTACAATAAAAGGATACAAATGAACATTCACCACTGCCCAGACCATTCAGACTTTTAGCTTAAATAAAAATAAAAAAAGAAAGATCGCTATTGTAAACTAAGAAATGTATTCAGATCAGCATCCACAAGGCTTCTGAGTTTATCTGCTTTAAAATTAGTCACTGCCAATTCCCACTTTTGTAAGAATTTTTGCTAACATTTTTTTCTTTTATACAAAGTTTAAAAAGTTAAAGTATATGTTAGAGATATTAATGAACTAAAGATTTGAAGTTCATGTGTCAAACAAAGTGTCCAATACAATCTCAGGAAACATCTAAAGTAAATCCAAAATAGTAATGTATAAATTGTACTGAAATATTTCCCTTAAACATCTTAATAAATTATATTTTGCTTATTTCCATTTCCCTGAAAAAAGTATGATTTACCAAAAACTCATTTTAATAGTACACATGCATACATCTTCTTGGAAATTATTTCTGTGCTCACTAAAGTAGCTGGGCAACCTCCTGCTCGCTTTAATGGTACGGCATCAAAGCTGTGTAGCAAACCCCACTTATTTTTTTTTACCTCCAAATCAGACCTGCTTGACAGACAAAAATTAAAAACCCTCCCTATGCAATATTTCAGATCAGCAGGACTCCTCACTTGAGTTGTTATTCTGCTGTTATTACTTTAATAATACCCTTATAGGAGTGAGCTCAGTCCGGAAGGCATTTTCCGGATCTTGCCTCCTTAATGTACAGGACACAAATTTGGAGACCAACAGCCTGATCCTGCCAGCCTCACCCACATGCACTCTCATCACTGGGTATCTCTCTCCGAGCCTTCCATCCAGGCACAGCTTTCAGTGGTGGCCAAGGACGTCCCAGCTGGGTGAAGAACTGACAGAGGAGCGTTTAGCTATCCCAGTGAGACTCCCCAGTGCTCAGGGAGGGTCAAGCTTGTGACTCATGCATTAGAAAAAAGCACTGGCGCTTGCAGTCTGACTGTTCCAATGGTTAGTTTGATTTATTTTGCATTTATTTTTCAACATTTAAAAATTAAATCATACAAAACTTTTAGATGCATTATAAAAATAAAATGAAAACTGGGGTTCTTAAATGCTGTAAGTGAACATACAGTCCTGAAGCAGCAATCTTTTGGCTATAAGTAAATTTTTTTTATCTGGTTATCAAGGAAGGAAAAGATTTTTATTTTTTTTTAGTAGTAATCATTTTTTCAAGGTTCTGGAAATAAGTAACACACAATTTTAAGAGGCACTTATTAGAATGATTCATAACCTTTTTTTCAGTTATTTGATGAATTTAAAAAATTTGAGTACAATTTAACAACAATAAATGTTCATTTATTATAGCAACATATTACTTCAAACTCATTTGCCAAGTGGCTGCAGATGCTACACATCAAGCTGTTTATTTTCCCAAATATTTTGTGGGTTTGTTATGTTAAAAAAAAAGGCTTGAAAATAATAAAAATAATAATTATAATAATAATAATAAAGAAGAAGAGTAAGAATTAAAAAAAAAAAAAACTGAAATGTTAGAAAAGGTTCGTTAAGGTAGTTTGTGAGGGGCTCCCGGATTCGTGGCTGTCCAAGTTAGAGGTCACTGATGTCACTACAGTGATAGTGGGATTGGTCAGGTCTGTTAAAGTGGTCGCAGTGCCGGGTGGAGTGAGTGCGCCGCTGTCTGCTGAGGGCGGTGCCGGAAGTGAGGTGCCATCAGCTTTATCGACACCCCCATTCTCCTGCCGCAAAAGGTTCCTTCTGAATTTGGCTCTTGCGTTTTGAAACCAAACCTGCAAACCAATCCCAATTGATTTCTTTACCGATGCTTGTTTTGTTTTGCTTATTTTTGTCTTTGTTCTTGCTTTTAAGTCATTTTTTGATGTTTGTTTTTGTGTGGCAAATCGACTAAGTCACTCTGCAGCTTCACTTGCTACTGGTGGTACTGACTCTTTCACAGGCGGGACCCTGCATACAAGGCCCAGCGCTACGGGCGCTCACTGGAACGTTGCAGCCCAGTGCGCAGACCTCATAGAGCAGTCTTAAGAAAAATCTGCTCGCTCACTCACCCAAGGAAAGCAACTTTCTTGAGGGCCATGTAGTGTATTCTTGGGTTGGGTAGGTTTCGGGTCAAGACACACGATAAAGATTGAGGCGAAGGGCGAATGAGCAGATTTTTGCCAAGGCTGAAAGTTTGTCTTGATCATTTTAAAAGACTGAGGAGGAAGGAGGGCTAATTACACCATCCCTGTCATACAGATTGTTGGTACGGGTCACCTAGTCTTTCTGTTCTGTAAGATTCACTGAAAATGTTTTAGGTGACATGTAACGTGGACAAGGCATTGCTGCTAATAGATTCTCCTTCTATCTTGATCGCTGCCCTTCTTTGGCACTCTGCATATAATACACGCCTCGCTTTAACTTCACTGAGCTAGCACACACCATATAGGGATTTTTTTAATGTAATTTGCTAGGCTGTCCTTCACAGGGAAGTGACTTTCTACTATGTAGGCCCTTAATGATAACAGTTGTCTAACAGGCATTGAAAGAGGGAGCCAGCTGGTCCTGGAGGATCATATTGGTCAAAGCTTGCTTCCTACATATTGGGGGATCTGCTCACTGAGGGGCCACATTAACTACTTCGGGGGGGCCCAAGGGCATCACCCAGTACGTATAAAACAAGTAGATTTGCTACCTCTACCCTTAATACGGTCACCACAGAGAGACTACAGATCCCAGGATGTCTACTGGGTTGGTAGACTCTGGAGACAGTTTCCTCATGTTGAGGATGCAACAAATTACAAATCACATTTTAGTGTTTGGCTGCCTCAGGGTGGTAGGGCATATATTCGGCGCTCCTGCCATGTAATACCATACCCCTCTGCACACCCACTAGGGACACACCTAGCAAAAGTATTTCTACATATATTGCAACGGTTACACATAAGGGAAATGCTATTGACTGGCAGGGGAAGGCGAAAATTCTGTCAAGCCTGTGATGTGGCTTCTTACCTGCAGAACTCTCTTGGTCAGGCCTGTTTTCTGGGCAAGCTGCTTGAGGTCCTTGGCATCTGGGTTGTGGTTGATAGCAAAGTAGGACTTCATGGTACGAAGCTGGTGGTGTTTGAAGGAGGTGCGCATGCGCTTTGTCTTCTGGGATGGGGGATAAGGCTGCTGGTCTCTGTCCAGGTGATCTGCCTCATTCTCATTACAACCTGTTCAATAAACAAAATGAAACAAGGAGTTGGTGGCCGTGCGTCATGTAGGATTAAAGAATCAAGGCAAAATTCTTGAGTCACATACTGTTTGGAAGGAAGCAAGCAAGGAAGCAAGGAAGGAAGGGCTAAGATGATGCGAAGATACCTACAGATGTGGTAATTAAATGAGACAAAAAAGATCCAGAAGACCTTTCCCTATTCTTAAAACATGCTATGTCCCCAGGGCCTGTACCTTCTAGGAAGTTCTCTCTCCTTTGGCATTTATTTTCAAACAAGCCTTTTTCCTGTGGTGATGGTTTTGCTTTGGGCATTCAAAGAGTCATTTGAAATCTCATTCAGATTTTGAAATCTCACTCATTGAAACACCCTTAGCTTGAGAGAAGAATAAAGGTCAAATGAGCATTTTGAATGTTCCTGAGCTTTTCCCCCCAAATCACAAGCACCTATAAAAAGAGATGTACAGCAGGAAAGTTTGTTATGACAGTTCATCAAGAAAGCATAAAATCTGGAGGGGTTTGCTGATAAAATAAATGCTTTTGGACTCTGCCTGGGAGTTTATATGAACTACTCAAAGACTGTCTTCTTTACTTTAGTAAAGTTTACAGAACTTTACAGACTGTCATCTGTAAAACATATCTAGGAAGCAGTTGCGTCAAGGCTTGATTCAGTCGCTCGATCTCAACCCCAATCAGCTGTACCTTTTAGTTGGTACTGATTTTGGACGTTTCGATAAGCAACCAACTAGTGGCTACAAACTTTAAATGAGTTTCATGGCTTTCCCTGATTCAGGATTTTCAAAGTGTCTGTGAAAGAGGGATTTGTTTCAGATTATGCTTTTATGGGTGTGAATTGTACACAAGAGTTGCAGCTGTTCGGGGACCATGGCATCATTACTTCAGGTTGGAGGAAGGAATGACTGTATTGGCAAAAAAAAATGTAAGACAGACATCTATATTTTTCTTTTCAGCTTAAAAAAAAAAAAAGGTTACCAATTTATAGGATCTCATTTTATAAAGATAGCTCAGTCACATAGGAGAAAATTAATGGCATGATCATAGCAGGGATATTAATTAAAGAACAGCTAATTAAAAATATTTCAGCATGTCTGTAACTAGACCAAGTTTCATTAGTTGCTCATTTGAGTTTTTGAACTGCTTTCCAATAGTTATTAGATTATTTACTAGGCCTAGTTGATCCCTAGTTCTCAAAAAAAAAAAAAAAAAAAAAAAGAGAGAGAAAGCACACAATCCAGAGACACTGATGCTGACAGTGCTAAAAACAGAGGCAAAGCAACTTGAAACCAGGAGAAAATAAAAAGCTTCTTGAAGGTGTTTTCTTTTTTGAATTCTAAGACAAGTCAACAAGAACAGATGCTGGTAAGAAAACACTTTGACAGAAAATCAGGTGAATATTTAATTATAGCTAGATTTGCTTCTGGTCTTGGTAAGAAGTATATCTGCACTTTCAGACAAAGTAAGCTGACACTTCTGAAAATACTAGGAGTTGAAAGTTGCCTTAAAAACAATTTCAGACCAGATTTGGATTGTATTTACTACTTGTTTTCACAAGCAATCACACTGCCTTCAGTCAAACTATGTGGGCCGTAACTTATGAGCTGACATAAATCAGAGTACCAGAATTCAGTCCTCAGGTTTTACTTCAGACATTTGCAAGCTGTTTGTGTTGTTTTCCTTGGGTCATTCAGGTTTGCATCAGCAATGGGAACTTCTTCGGGCTCCTCTGTCCAGCTTACTGCCTTTGTTTCTGCGATCTACATTTTTTGCCTGCGATCTACTTTATTTTGGCTTTTGTTTTCAAGAGAAAATGGGGAGAGGGCTCCAAGCATCCTCAAACGATCCTAGTTTATGCAATGATTAGCTCACTCTCCATTTTACGTGGGTGAAACAGCGTTATGTGGTTTGGCCACATCACAGGGCAGAGTTTTACACTCTTGCCTGGGGAACTAGGGGGAAGTAAAAAATCGGGCAAGACATTAGTGCTCATTTCTTTGCAGCGGGATCGGGGGGTTGTTTAATTTTGCTTTGGAAAGAGCTAGAAGAGTTTGCTTTTTATTGCCAAGAGTTCTTCAAGTGAACTCTTCATAGTTTTTCTCACACACACACACACACACACACATATATAATGAAATAAAGTAAACAGCTCTTTGAGCAACAGCTGTGTAAAATATTTTCCTAGAGAAATCTTCTTCACCATCTCATTTCTATATCCTGTGGGCTGTAAGTCAACACAGTTTCCCTCAAAATACATATTAATTCTATGATATAAGAGGTAATATAGAGAGAGCCTTGAATGTTTTAAGTACTTTTGAATAGTTTCTTCCATTTTTCACATTAATTCCAGACAGCTCGCAAGTATGAATGGCTTTTACCTCATAACATTTTGAGTTATTTATTGTTGTGTTTCCACTTTAAAACCGAGGAGCTGAGAAACAGAAATTAAACTACTAAACAAAACACAGGATAGAGAAGCTATTGTAGATCCGGCAGCAGAATCTGATTTTCCATTCTGGCGCTGTGCTCAGCGCCCCTGAAACAAAATGAGCCCACAAATCTGAGCCAGGTACTGCCGGGCCGCTTGTGAGCACACATGTTTACGCTCAGCATGCTGAAGTTCTTAGCTTAATCAGAGTTTCGTTTTTAAAGGTCGGATTCGTTTTCCATAATGGCTTGCCACATCGGTGCGGACACCCCGGGTACGGCTGTTTCGGCAGGGTGCCGCCTTGGTTTGCTGGGGAGGTTAAATTCGAGGTTCGCACCAAACGAGCCACTGACAAGAGCAAACTTTAGCCACCACTCAGAAGTTGTCTGCTCCGAGGGGGAGCGCTGCCAGCCGGCCGGCGTGTGCTTGGGGTGGCTGATGGCCGGGTCAGGGCTGCGCCTCCGCCCCTCGGGGCTCCCGCCCGAGCCGGGCAGGTGCGGGGGGGACGGGACGGGAGAACCGCGCCGCTCCGCGCCCCCAGCCCGCCGGCCCCCCGGGCCCTGCCCGCGTCCCGCTCCCCCCGCGGAAGGCGGCGGTCATGTAGCCAACATTGAATTTTCTGTGCACTGGTTACCCTTTGTCAATGATTACGTGCAAGAGCAGTTACGGAATCACAGGGTAGGGAACGAAAAGTGCGTGTAGGAAAGCGGCTGCCAATTATTTAGATTTTTTTTTTTTTTTTTTTTTTTTTGCTTTCGAGAAGCTATTTCATCTACTGCAACTCATTTCGTAACTGTCAGAGATTCGTTTTCCTCCCCCTGGATCAGGAGCGCAGTGGGTCAGTGGGCTGGAGTCGTTTGCACCGGATGCACGGTTTGGCTGCAAACTGTATTTTCTCGAGACCATGTGTCAACCCTGAGCACTGCTAGATAACACTTTTTAAAAAAAATCACGGCCCTAACAGATCAAATTTCTCAGCCATTTAGACTGAGTCCCAAGCATCAGATTAGAGCGGCTTCCCCCCCCCCCCCCCCCCCCCCGTTGCCCGGAGGATTCTGTGAGATCTCAGTGAAGCGAGCTGTATTTTCATAACGGGTAGTGCTTTTTAATCTCATTTGGAGTCAGTGATACATCTCATATGACCCATTGTTGTAAAGAAGGAGAGTTTTAAGACTAGCACACAACAGCTACGACGGAGTTCGCAGATAAAGTCTCTCTCGAGTCCTGACCTGAAGTTTAAGGGGTGTTTTTTCATATCCACAACTTTTCGTCTTTCCCCGATTTCTGGTCCTAATTCTAACGATAAATTGTCCCTAGACATAATTCCATTTAGGGACCCGGGGCGTTTGGGTGCTGGTGTGCGGCTCAGAGGTCGCCTGGAGCGCGGAGCGGGCGCAGCCCCAATCCGCCGTCCCAGGCCGGGGCTGAATGAATCCTGGCTGCGCTACAGGTTCCCTTTTCTTTAGCAGCTTTCAGAATTGATTGGAAACCGCTCCGTAGCCAGGGATTCCAATGTCACCTTCAATTAACAAGGAACAATTAGCGCAGTGATTACCCTGGCTCCGAGGTCTACGCATCAGAGGAGATGAAATAGCCTCGCACAGCTAACCCGTTCCCAGCTAAAGCCCGTCTCAGAAGCAGCACCAGAGGAGGTGCCGGGGGAGGGATGGGGGGCTGCCGGGGGCGGGGGGGGGGGGGAGCTGCTTATGGACCTCAGCGGCGGCGGCGGGCTGAACCTGGGCGGAGGGGAGCGGGCTCCGGGCCGAAAGCCGTGCACTTTTCTCGCCCTGCGTTTGGTGGGAGGGGAGGCCCTCACCCCTCTCCCCGCTGCCCACACCGCAGCCCCCCGCGCCGGCCGGGACGGCTCCCCGCTTGCCAGGGAAACACCTTGCACCACTCTTGCTTCCCACAGCCTTCTTTCCGCCTTACCGTCCGCGGGGAGCTTAAGTTTCGCTAAAACAGTTTTTGGAGTCGGTAGCTTGTTAATTCGGATTTACCCTCACTGCTTTCGTCTGCCGTCTGATGATGAAAAGCCGCTTAAACCGCTTGATCATACCTGAAACTCCTTCACCTCTGGCCCCTAACACTGTGTGTTTAGGCACGGTTTGGGTACTTAAGCGACTGGAGTTAGGGAAGAAATTTAATACGGGGCAACACTTGTTCCTTTCCTACCGTTGAGAGAGTAGAAACCATTCCTCTTAATTACGTTTGTTCGGGCTTAGTTACAGGGAACGTTTATTCGTTGGCCTCTTTTACAGTTTGATCGTTTATGTGCCAGTAAAACAGGATTATTTAGCCTGAAGAATTAATTACTGTAGACTGAGTATCTATATCGAGTTATGTGCGTACTGCACTGGCATTGTAGGAGCCATATACTGTAACCTTTTTTTTTTCTCCTGATCCATTCGGTTACTTCTAATTTGAGGTCTAACCGGTGAAGTGCTTTTTGGTAATAAAATACAAATAATTATAGCAGTATCTCTGAGGTTCCTATAGAGAAAGAACGCTGTGCTTTTGGGGTTGGGTCTTTTTTTTTCCCCCCTTTTCCTTTTCTTTTCTTGTCTTTACCCTGGGAAGTGACTAAGTTTGGGTGTTTGACATTAATAGGCAAAGACAGCCTTTGAGGAGGGCTGCTGTTAGCTTTCCTGCAAACGCTCCAACCCTCAGAGGGCTGTTTGTTTGATTTTCCAATGGTTAAGCAAGGTTTGGCCTGGCTGAGTTACTCACACATTGCCTAGCTGAGGGGAAGCCCGAGAGCGCTCTTTTCAGAGGCTCAGCGTGTGTTTCCCACCTGAGTTGTAGTTGACGATGTCCACTCCCAAGGCAGGGCTCTTTCTTTTCCTGGGCCTCCCCTTCTGGACCGTGCCAGTGCCGTTGAAGTAAGGCAGGGCCAGCCCTCCGCTCTTGGCTGCCAGCTCCGTGTAGCTCAGCTGAGGGGGATATTCTCCTTGCAAAAGGGACTCGAAGTGGGCCCTGCAGTAAACCAGGTTGTCCTTCATGCCAAAGTGATCGCCTGTGGTCAGAGTCTTGTTGCAGGTGGTGCAGGTGAAGCAGCTCAGGTGATAAACCGACTCCCTGGCTCTCATGACCATTTCAGAGGCTGAGATCCCAAGGTGGCAGCGGGCACATCTCTGCACGGAGAACCTTCTGAAGGAAACAGAAAAGTGGGCATCAACCAGAAAGGCGAAGGCAGCCCTCGCCCCGCTGCCGCCCGCCGTCCCTCCGGGCCCGGGAGCCTGTCCCCGCCAGGGTCGCGCCCCCCGCGGCCCCAGCGCGGCCCTTGCTGCCGGCCGTGCCCCCGGCCCGCCTGCCGGCGGTGCTCCGGCTCGTCGGGAGCACCGGCCCTGGGGTCCCCGGGTGAAGGCCTTGCGCTTTCCGCCAAGCCGCCCTGTTCGCCGAGGACTTTCGCAGAAGCCCTCCCGCCGCCCCTGGGGAAGGGCGGACCGGGGGGGTGGGGGGAGCGGGGGGTCGGTCCCCGCTCGCCGGGCGTTCGTGTGAAGGCGAGAAGGGCCGCGGGGGGGCTGAACGCCGGGAAAGCCGAGCCGCAGGGATACCCGGGGCCCGCTGCCGGGGCCCGGCCGCCCGGCACCCCCGGCGGGAGAGCCCGGGGCTGGGCTGGGGGCGGCGGGGGCCTGCGCTCCGCCGCGCCGGGGCCCGCGGCCAAAGTGGCGAGCTACGGGCGGAGGGGAACCTTTGCTGGGCCTTAAGTACGCTGGTATTTACGGAGGGAACCCGCAGGGCAGCGGGGGCACCCGGGGTCTGCCGTCCCCTTCGCCGGCCCGTGCATCGCCAGGCGTGCCCGGCCGGCTCTTAAGCGTGCGAGACTTTTCGGAGGGGACGCGTTTACAGGACTAAGGAGCCGCTGACTGCGAAAAGCTACCTTTGAAAGCCCGTGTGGAGAACAGAACGTTTCGGTTCGTAATGCCTTGTGAGGGGATGTGCTTTTGAACCCATGGGGACTGATTGCTGTACCTGTAGTAATCCTCCTTGCAGTAAATACTGCCGTCCTTGGCAAAGCAGGTGAGTTCTGACTCCAAAGCCAGTTTACATTCACAGCACTTAAGACACCTGAGGTGCCATTGTTTGTCAACAGCCAGCAGGTAATATCTGTCTGAGATCTTCCCTCCACAACCAGCACACAAAGCAGGCTTCTCGGGGCTCATTGGGGGCATGTTCTGCAAAACAACCACACCACAAGGGGATGAGAGAGGGAGAGAAAGGCGGGCGGGCGGGCCGGGCTGGGGCCGGGGTCCTGCGCAGGGCCCGGGGCTTGCACAAAGAGGCTGCTCGCCGGGACCCAACTCCCTGCTCCCGGCGGGAAGTTTGAGAGGGAACCGGGACCAGCCCCGCGTAGGAAAGTATTTACCGCCGTTCAGCTGTCGTGTTTATCCCATTAAGCCTCTCCTAACGATCTAATGTCATTTCAATATGTGAAGGCAACTGATTAGGCCTCAGTAAGAAAAGCAGAGCCCATTCTTTTCTGAGGTCCCGAAGCTGAAGTCTGTAGCTTCCCCGTTACTTGGGCGCTTTAACGTTGGGGCGCTCTACCAGAGCGGCATTTTAAGGTAGGAAAATACCGGTTTGCTGCACCAAAGGGCATGGCTAGAGGGTGCGGGCTTGCACCGATTTTCCGCTAAATTTTCACCCGTGCTTAAACCAGCCAAAACCCCGTCTCTAAAGAAAACCAGGCCATTTAAAACAGAAGTAAGAGAAAAGAGACAGGTGAAGGGTGTAAAGAGGAGCGAGCGCGAACGCTCACCGCCCCGGCCAAGGACGGAAAGGTGGCGCAGGCTGGTTGCAGCTAAAACTAGCATCTTTTCGTCAGCAAACTTCTGCAAGTTCCCATTAATCTGCTCCCCACGAGGAGTGTCGCTCGGGACAAAGGGAGACGGAGGGACGGCGGAGACAAAAGCTCTGCCGTGAAACTTGGGGCAGCGTTTGCTGCTAAACTAACAGGGCAGAAAAATCCCGAACATCTTGTTCTAAAGTCGCAACTGTTTTACAGTGGCAACGCCGCATTCGTTTTCCAACCTGAAGTTGCGTTCCCCCCCCCCCCCTTTTTTGCAGCAATTGAAAAGGCGAGTTGAATTTACATTGCAAATCCTCAGATAACAAAGCGGGAGTTTATTTAAGAGAAGGGGGGAAGGACCCTATGGCTTAAAGCAGTTTTCCAGGCCGTTACTTTGTGTGCAGAGCCTTGTGCGCGACCGGCGGAAGCCCTACAAGTTGGAGAAAGGGAGATCTCGCTTTGCACAAAACGCAGCGTGACGCTCGGTTTCTCCGCCATCCGTTAGTACATTTACGAAGACTTTGGTGCTTTGACTAAGAAAAGCGGAGATGTTACTGCTAAGCAAAGCCCTCGGCGGGCATAACGTTCAGAGGGAGCGGGGCCTCTTTGTATCGATCCCACACTTCAGACCAAAAATGGTTACGAAAAGTGAGCGGTCGCGGTTTGCTATTCAGTTTAGGAGGTGCAAGAAGTGGGGGGGAAAAAAAAAAAAAAAAAAAAAAAAGTAAAGTACTTTACCCAGCACTCAGAAACTCCCGCCGCAGCCCTGCTCGGACGGGGCAGGGCGGCCGCAGCAAGCCGAGCAGGGGCAAAAGGCTGCTTCGCTCTGAGGACTGAAACCCGTCCCTGTTACCATTTAAAGCGTTTTCCCCGTTACAGCAGAGAGCACACGCGACGGCACCGATCAGCCAAATGTGCGACTGAGCCTGGCCAGCTCCGCACCCGGCATTCCGGGCGGGTTTGCAGGGAGCCGCCGGAGGGTCTCTACAAGCCGGGGGCGGCAGGGAAGGGGCAGGGGGAAACAGCGTCTTTCTCTTCCCCAAAGCCAGGCTCTGTCCCGGTGCGGGTCCGTGCTTGCAGGGATCCCCTTTCAAAGAGTGCCAGCTCCTTTCTTACCGTTTCTCGGCCGTTCATCTGTCCCCCTTTGGCCAGGCGGGACTCGGTCTTGGATCGCCTCTCCATCTCCTCCATGATTCCTTGGATATGGCCTCCGGAGATCCCGTGAAAAAGCATGGCTGGGGGACGGAAAGGACAAGTATTTTCTTCTGCTCTGCACCCCACTATTTCCATATACAGACCCCAGAGTCTTTAGATCATCCAAAATGTTTACACCGAGGCGCACAGCGCGGGGAGGGAGGTTGCAATAGGAGCTTCTCTTTGCACAAGCACCGAGGGCTTCCTGAAGATGCGCGGAAAAACAAACAAGGGGGAGAAAATGTAATAGTAATTAATTTTAAAAATAAAATAATAAAAGCGAGCTAAAGGATCTGTTACTGTTCTGGAGAGCCGGGGCTCCTGACCGGAGAGACTTGGACCTGGGGCAGTAAAATCGGTCGGGAAAGGATATAGTTTTGAATACAAAGAAAGCAAAAAGAAGTGTTATTTTCAGCAGTCCCTGGTTGCTTTAAAGTTCCCAGTGCCTGTAGGTTGGATTTGGGACTGCTGCTTTCCGGAGCTCTGTCCAATTTGTTAAGAGACTAAAGCCAGCCCATTTTTGATAATTTAGTAGGAGGAGTTCTCTCCCTTGAGCTGCCACTGATTTTTATTCAGACAACAAAGACCTGTCATACTCCTCTCAACCCCTAGTGATGGGCAAGCAGTGACAAACATCACGGTCGGGGCTGTGGGTGGGGTGGGCTTTATTACCTCCCCCAAACACGGAGTCCCGGGAGTTGGCGGCGCGGGCGCCCGGCGAGGGGCAGGGTGGCCGGCGGCCCCGCTCCGCTCGCAACGGGGAACGGGGGAGGCTCCGTCCCGCGGCCCCCCGGGCCGGCACCGCCGCGGGAAGGGGACAGGGAGGAGAAGCGCCCGCGTGGGGCAGCCGCGGCGGGACGGAGCGGCCGGACCGAGCCCCGAGCCCCGCGCCCCGGGCCCGGGCGGGGGGGCGGGAGGGCCCGGGGCTCCCCCCGCCCAGCTCCCGGGCGGACCGAGCGCTTCCCGGGGCTCCCCCCGCCCGGCCGCCGCGGCCGCCCCGCGGGACCCCCGCCCCTGCCCGCTTGGGACCCCCGGCACCCGCCGCGGGTGCGAGCGGTCATTGTGTGCAGGGGGCCGGGGAGATGCGTTCCTTCCCGGCTAATCTCTCTCTCTGCTCCTCCTCCCCTCCTTTTCCCTTTTTCCTACTTACTGTTCACACCACTCTTCCTTGCCTTTCCCTGGAACAGCTGCCGGCTGTTTCCTGACACCTCGATCCCTACTGAAGGATCTTCCTGGCGGCAGTTCTGCGCTCCCTGTTCCCAGGGGGACGCTCCACACCAAACCCGAGGGCGACTAGTGAAAGAAGTACCCCAGCCCCCACTTCCTTTCCAAAGCATCCCGGAGACATCCTCAGGGGCTCCTCGAGTCACCTCTTCCATGTAACCCAAGATTCAGGCAGCCAGTTTCCTCCCTTCTCTTTCCCCTAAGTAGCTAAAATTAATGTTATTTGCAGATCGAATGTTGCTACATTCCTCCGAGTGCCAGAATACAGCTCATAAACCAAAATTTCACACAAAGATGAAGTCAATCAAGTGAAATAAGCCGGGATTTTTTTTTCTCTGTTGGCACACTAGACCCCGGACAGCAGGGCTGCTATTTACTGTAAGTAATGTAATTAGCCCTTTTGGATGGAAATCAATGCGTTGTATGTGTGTGTGTGTTTTAATAAGAGAGTAATAGCTATAAGACCGACGAGACTCAAAGGGGTAAGGGAATCTCCCTTAAAACGGGTGGATCCCTCCACAAGCCGTGGTCTCCTGCAGACAGCTCCCGGTCTGGGGAAAAAAGGGGGGGGGGGAGAGAAAAAAAAACGAAGGAAAAAAATGGGGGGGGGGAAAGGAGGGAGAGGTAAGCTTTCCTTGGAGAAAACAAGTCAATTAGCACAACAAGCCATCAGAAAAAAATAAACAAGGTGATTCAATCGGGGATACGGGAGCTGTTTGCTCGGGATTCCCCCCTTCCCGCCGCGGTGCCCCGGCTGCGCCGGGACACGGGCGAAGCCCCTTCCCCCGATCCCGCCGGGGGAGCGGGAGCACCGGGCCGGCCTCGCCGCGGGGCCGGCGGCTTTGCGGAGCGCCGGGAGGGCAGGAGGCCGGGGGGGGGGGGGGGGTCGCCCCTCTGCGGGGCTCTGCTCCCGCACACCCTGCCCTGCCAGGTGCCACGGGCGGGAGCCTACCTGGCGGGGGCGGCCGCCACGCGTGCTGCCGACGGAGGTGAAAAATCTCGCCTAGAGACGAGTTTATTTCTAGTGGTTGCCATACAACCTTTCCACTCTACTGGCACGTTCAGCGTTTGTTTGCTTTGGTGTTGGTTTTTTTTTTTTCCCCTTTGAACGAAACGTTCCTTTATTCCCGTCCAGATATTCTGTCAGGAGGAACTCACCCCGCCTCGGTTCCGTGTCGCTCCTGCTCCCCTGGCCGCGCTCCGCACCCCCCGTGGCGCCCGTGTTGCCAGCGGTCCCCCCCCCTGCGCCGGGCACCGCCCCCCCCCCCGCCCGCCCCTGCCGAACCCCTCGGAAGCACCGCGGCCCTGGCCCCGCCGCGCCGGGGACGGGCCGCCTCACGGCGCCCGCGGGGAGCGGAGCGGGTTTGGGGGAGCCCCCGGGGGGGGGCGCTGGGCCCGGCTCCCTCGGGCGGCCGTGCGGGGAGGCCTCGGGCACCTCTCCCTTCTCCTCCCGCTTCGCCTGACATCTGCTGCCTCGGGTTGGCCGAAACGTTACCTGCAGGTGCAGCGGCAAAGCCTCGGTCCGAGCCAGAGACACCAAAAATACTGTTCGTTAGATTCCCGCCTCTCCCTCAGCTCGACGGCGCCGTTAGGAATAATTGGGCAGACTCGTAACAAAACTCAGAAATGACTAAACCTCCTCCGGTCGGGCACACTTAATTAATTAGAGGGTCCTTTCTTTCTGCTCCATCAGGTACGGTTAAGGATACGCTGCCAGCTACTGCTGCTCCAGTAAAGAAGGCCAGGGGTGTCCAAGGCGTTTTCTGATTAACATCCTAATGTTGGCAGACCACTTCTTACCTAAAGGGACACTAAAAGTTCGTTGCTAGCATCAAACGCGACTTCTCCGTTTCCAAAAGGCCCGTAGGAGATCAAGGTAAATCTATTTCAATGTTCTGAGATCTCATCCCTGGCTGCGAACGGGGAAGAGGCAGGCTGGGAGCGAGGGGCTGCCATTACGGCACGAGGGTCTCTATGGAGTTTTGGTGGATTGCTCGGGGAGGGGAGAGGGAAAAGCTCACCGAGAACACGACAGGGAAGCTAAATTCCCAACTCTACCAGTTTATCCCTTACGAATCCATCTGCATTAGCACTTCGCCTCCGAACGCAGTTTGTCATTGCAGGGTGCTTTTATCTCCGCAGCGTTTTGGGGCGGATATCTGATGCGCAATATTCGGAACATTTTAGTAACATGTCAGGCGCTCTCAGGTTTTTCCTTTCTGCAAGGCTATGCCCAGACTCCCCCAGCTAACGAGGATGAGGAGGAATACATCTCTATTGAGATTTCCACAGGTGAAACGTTTGCCCGCGCGTCGCCGCTGCCCGAACCGGGCTGCGGGGCTCCCGAAGACAGCCCGCGCCCCGGCTCCTGCCCTCGCCGGAGCTTCCCGGCGGATCCTGAAGCCGTTTCCAGCTCCACAATTCGCGTGTGCCCCGGCCGGGTTTCAGTGTGCGGCCACTGGGATCCGCTTTGCTACAGAGCCCTTATTCTTCCTGGCCACGGGTCCGGTCTAAAGCCTATTACAGCGTGAAGGATCTTCTGTTTAGTTCTGAGGATTTAGGACAAGGTCTACATGCAAATTAATAATTGACCAACAATAATTAGAAGAAAGGGGAGGGTATTCGGGCGGGGGGGGGGCAGGGGGGTGGGGAGGAGGGGGAGTCCTTTAGGCAGGGCTGGTTCGGGTTCAGCCTGCTCCGGGCTGCAGGCGCAGGGCGGTCCGGAGCTGGGCGCCGGCTCGGCCGCCTCCCGCCGCACCAGGGCAGCAAAACTTCACACCGGCCCCGACAGGTACCTGAACTTTTCGAAACACTTCCAGTTTAATCATTTCCAGAAATTTAAAGCGCGTAGTGATAACAGCAACAGGATTACGATCCTGTTGCCCTGCGAGTCGGGTGGTTAAAGCCAGGTCTATTTTTAAATCCTAACGCTATTTTCTGCTCTGCGAGCTTGTGGTGCACAGCGCTATTAACGACCGACCTCATCTCTTTGTGAAGTCCGCGGCTCGTACAAGCAATCTAGACACAAAGAAGGAAAATCTGCATAGAGTTACACCTCTCGGCGGTGGCATCAAACGTAGGTGATGTCGTTTTCAGCATTTAAATGGGTTGCCTTTTTTTTTTTTTTAAAGTCCGACACGGTTTAAAATTCCACTTTGATATTAGAAACAACATATTTTACCGTCACCATCTTTTCCCTGCCTCGAGTCCTCTCGAGCGTTCCGTAGACCGACTTTGGGATTACGGCGTTGGAGGAGCGGAGGGAGCCGGTGGCCCGGGCCCGGGCGCCCGCCCCTCTCTCGCCCAGGCAGGCTGCCGGGGGCTGCCGGGGCCGGGAACACAAGCCCAGGGTACCTTTAACCGAAAACATCATCGAATTCAAAAACCCCAAACCTCCAACGTGCTCCTACCTTCCCGTAATCTGAAAATATGGCAACTAAACCACGTATTCATTTGCTTAAGGAGATGATATTTATATAATAAACAACTAGGTGCTTGCGGAGTAATCCCAGACACACACCTCCATAGCCAAGCGCTGCGAGTGACCACAAACAAGTGATCGAGCAGCCAGAAGAAAGCAGGAGAGGCAGATTATTACCCAACACGAAACTGTTCACCGCCAAGGACCTCAGCATTGTTCGCTTCTCGGTTGTCTGATATTAACCGTCATCGTATTTGCACTCCGGTTGTAATTAAGCCATTGGAAATTATCATATTTTGCTGCTTTTGGAAAGGACTCCCTCACAGGCTAGATTCACAGTCAGGTGAAAGGAGCCATTCCATTAAAAAAAAAAAAAAAAAAAAAAAGACAAAATATTAAAAAACCCAACAACCACAGGTTCTTTTCTTTTTTATATTTATTTATTGAGCTGAATGGCTCAGGCTTCCCAGGCTTTTATTTTTCTAGATTAAAACACAGATGCACCAAATGTTGTCTGCGAATACACCTGGGGAAACGACCATTCTGTGTTGTTTAAAAAAAAAAAACAAACCCACCACGCCAAAGAGACACCCCGCAAATGACATCCGTGAGATCTAAATAGCTGCATTGCTAGCAAAGACTCGTGTCGGAGCTTACCTTGAGACCTTAGAAGCTTCTTCCAAAATTGTACCCTCCTTAATGAGTGATGAGGGATGGGTTTTGGATGGAGAAGAGACGCAATGATCTAGCCAGTAGATGGAGGTTGTTCCTTGTTCCTAGCAGAGGATCCCTATGTTAATTAAAATAAACAAGCTGCTTGGTGGAAAGATTCCCCCCCCTTCTCCCTCTCCCCCCCCCCATCGCCTCTAATAAAGAATTGACGTGAATTTCTAACCTCTGACCTCTCACCAACATACACTTATACCTGCCTCTTATTTTCTGTTTCGAAATATTTTCCAAATCAAAATAAATAAAGAAAGAAGAAGAATGAATGAAAGCAAAAATAAATCCCACCTCTCAATTTTGTCTGGTTTGCTGGATTTTCTTGATTAGCTGTCTCAGCTCCTCAGTAATCAGGTGAGGTGTTAATGGGGAGCCGGTTGTAAATAAAACTAATAAAGCAGAGAACATATTAGGAAATTAAAAAAGGCGAGGACTGAAAGGCTGCTAAAAATGTTGTAGCGAGCTGAGCGTTTCCCCATCATGTCGTTTTTTTCGTTCTGTGCTTATTCACAGCTGAGCAGCAAACCCCGTGTTGTTGCCATCTCTCCACATTTTTTTTTTTTTTTTCAAATCGCAGTGAACCAGCCATGGACTGCATCAACCCTTCCCACTTTCATAAAAAGCCTCTCAAATGGAGTCGCTAAACAGCAAACTTCAGCCTGATCTGATGTGATATGATATACGGATTCATGGAGCAACCTCGCTTTGCCAAACCCGATGAAACTGTGAGTTGTCATGCAATACTACGCAGTCAAACCTGGGATAATTGTAAAAGTGAACCCAATTTAACCCATTAGAATAAAATCAGATGCCAAGATGAATCGGAATCATTGCTTCTTCGGTGACAGTACTGATGACAATTGATTCACCGGCTCGAAACAATAGAAAAATATAGGGTCGGGCGCCGTTTCTCGCCCTGGGAGGCCCCATCCCGGGGGATGGACGGAGCCGGCGGCGGGGCAGGACCGGGGCTCGGGGGGCTCGGGGGGCTCGGCCGCGCCTCCCGCCCGCTCCTGCGGAGCGGCTCTCGCAGGAGGGGGCTTCAGCAAGGACCCCGTGGCCGGGGAGCTGTGCCTGGAGCAGGGGCACCAGAGGACTTCTGGCTTTGGCTTTGTTTGCCCGTTTCTCTTAACTCCCGTGACAGTTTCAGTTCTTCTCCCCCGAGCCGTATGACCCTTACGTGGCCAGCCTGGTAATCCATTAAAAATAAATTAATAAATAAATAAATAAAAAACAACAACAAAGAAAGCAAGCGAGGGATGCTAACGCTCTTCCTTGGAGTTTGTCCGGGGGAGGCGGCAGGGCTCGGCCCCCCGCCAAGGGGCACAGGGGCGGGGGGGGGGCGGCCGCGCACCCCCGGGGCAGGGCGGCGGGGGTCCCTCCGCCTCGGCCCCGCCGGAGCTGCCGGCGGGGAGGGAGCTGGGCAGCAGCAGCCGGGTGACAGCGCCGGGGCTCCCTCCTGGCCGTCGCGGTGGAGGTGGCCGTGCAGCACAGAGCGCGCCCCACCTAACAGCAGCTCACCTGGAGAAACCGGCCGGGGGGGGGGGGGGGTCGGGCGGGGAGGCGGGGGGGGGGGCGCTTCTGCTGGCGGAGAATTTAAAAGCCGAGGTGTGTCGGGGTTGGGGCAGGTGACCGTGAGCTCGGAGCACGCAGGGTTTGCTTTGCCGGCTCCGCAAGTCCGTCTTGCTCCCATGGCCTGGAGGGCGAGAACTTTTAAAGTAAGGTTTTCATTAAATCCGCTCGTCACCAGGAAGTTTAAAGCCATCCCGGGCAAAAGCGGGAGCAGCCCTCGGGCAGGATTAGCCGAACCCGTCGGTCTGTCTGCGCTGGGAAGCGACTGACCGCGCAGGGAGAGGTGCCTTCATGGGGTTTGCTCCCTTCTTAATCTCCCTGCGATAGCAACCGCCATCTGCGCCAAGGTACAATAAGAAGAATTATTATTACCATAATCACCACGGGTGTTATTGCTGAGGCTTTGACGGAGAGTGCCGGGGCCTTGCCGGGGCCCTGGGCGCTGGGGGAGCCCGGCCTGGGCCGACCCGACCCCGGCCCCGGCCCCGACCCCGGCCCGGCCGGCGCAGCCGGCTCTTCCCCGCTCCTCCGCTCGCTCTCTGAAGCGCCTAAACCATATTTTTTTCCCCCAATTACCGGCGCTCTAATGGGAGCAAGAGGCAGCGGAATATGCCAGGCTTCTAACAGGCCACCTGCTGCGCCGCGCCTAACTAATGTTATGCTTTATTTCATGATGACTGCTGCGGCGGCAACACAGCCGGCCCTTGCACTGCGAAGTCCCCACCTCGTCCGACAGCCGGGAGGGGAGGAGGCGGTGGCTGGTGGCCCTTCGGCGACTGTCAGCCACCGATGCTCGGTTCCCGCGCACGGAGCGGGACCCACCGGCGGCGCCTCGCCGTGGGGCCGGGCTCAGCCGCGGCCTCGGCGTGCCCGGCTCCGTGGATGCAGTTATTGCTGTCTCTCCCCGCAATGACCCCCCTCCCCATCTATTTGCATGCACACGCCAAGCTATATAAACAGCAGTAATAGCCTCATACGTTAAATCACTGTTTGTTAGCACGGCCATTCCGAGTCATTTCAGATACTTGGACTCGGTCTGCTCAATGTAGCTTCAACCTATTGACTCGCCAGACGAGACGTTCGTGTGGACCCAGTTGCTAAAACGATGAAAACAGACTTTAGCTTTAAACCGTGCTACTCTTCCATCTGACGGATGTTAATACACAAACGAAATCCATTTGGATGGTTTTTGTTACCAGAAGGCTGCGCTGACGTTCAAATGATCTAAATCTTAGCATCTGGAAGCCTGTACAAGCATCTTTTTGGAATAGGTTTCAAGACATTTCGCTCAACCGAAGCTGAGGAAGGATCAAAATGGGACACCAAGCGACCGACAACAGTTTCCAGTCTAAATGAAACTGGCTGCTCCGTTCGAAAGCACACAAATGACAAAAAAAAAAAATGCCTTTCCATTTATTACCGCCCCTCCGGGTAACCCCACGTCCCTCCCACCCGCGGGCCAGCTCGGAGCTGCTGGGGAGCACCGGGATGTCCCCAAGGCCGCCGCCTGCAAGTCCCGAGCGCTGGGCGGGGAGCGGGACCCCCCCCCGGCCCGGGGTGCCCCCGGCCCGGGCTGCGCGGGGGTTGCGGGGCGCTGCGGCGGGACGGATGGCCCGAGCGCCGTTCAACCTCAGCGCAGATCTGCGGGAGGAGAAGTGCTAGGCGCTAAATGAGAAAGTCCGGATATCAGTAACTTTAGCAGGAAGTACAGGAGGACTTTGGTGTTAATGAAACAAAGGCGAAGGAGCTCTTGGCAAGGTTGCCTCTAACGTACCCGAGCGCTCAGTGCCTCCTGGGTGCTCGTGAATATCTGTGGTGCGCTTTACTCTTCATATTATGTTTGCCAACAGAATTCTTTTGTCTTTCAAAGGCTTTTACAAACTCGGACACCAAACAGACCGATGTTCAATCAAATACAAAGAATTCAAATTATTCAGGAACCCAAGCGATTCTGCTGAGCCTTTCTTTCTCCCATCCCCCATCTCAGTGCCAGGCACTTCATCCGGCAATGAGTGTGTCAGGGAGGCTCCTCAGGCCCTGCCCAGGGCGGCAGGACCTCCTCCCGGGGCCGGGGGGACCGGCCCGGCGGCGGCTTCTCCCGCCTCCCCTCGGGAGGGCTCCGGGGCCGGACGCCGCGCCGGGGCTCGGGCATCCCCGAGCTCCTCGTACAGAGCCGTCGGAGCATCCCCGAGGGGACGGGCTCACCCCAAGGGCGGATTTCCCCGGGTGCGCGGCGGGAGCTGTCGCCGCCCCGGGCACCCGCCTCCGCCCGTCAGGAGCATGGGCCGGCTGCAGCCCCCGCACCGCGGCTCGGCACCACGCAGCCCCGGCACAGCACGGCGGCACACAGCACAGCACCACGGCACGCAACACCAGAGCATCACGGCACGCAACACAACGCACAAACACACCAGCACAACGCGACGTCCCTCCCCGCCCCTCCCTCCCCCCCTTCAAACAGCCGAAACTCCTGGGCGCACCACTGCCATCACCAGTCCTTGGAGATCAGGGTGCACGCAAAAGTAACGTTAAATAAACCCGCGTGATTTTAACGGTGACATATGCTCGCTTTCTTAGTCTCTTTCAAAGTGAAATTAATTGTATTAGGGGATTGTAAGCCGTTACTTGCAGCGCAAAAGAAAGGGAAAGGGGGATCGATAACGCGGCGTCTAAAACACACCTGCACATATGGTTCGGTTTGTGTTTTATTACAATTAAAATGCATTCACTGGGAGCCAGGATCAGGTACAGCAGATGCCAGTATTCCAGCAGTGGAAGCCACAAAGAGCTGATGGGCTTCGGTTTCGCAGCCGCTCTCGCAGAATGAAAGACGTTAATACTCTTACGCTAAAAAAAAAGAGTCGAAGCGCTTCTCTTCGGACTGGTCTTTCACGTTAACTTGCTCGTATGGACACTGCAGAAGAAATAAAACAAGTCGTAACTGCATTACTCAGTAATCAGTATGGAAAAGCCCAACCCTGCTTATGGTTAACAAGAATTGTTAATGATATATAAATCATTTGATCTATTGTGCCCTCCAGACTAAAAGGAAAATAATGGCAACCCCAAGCAAATGGTCCTAATTAGTGTCCAAGAAACCACTTCCTAAATGTATCCTTCAACTCATTCCGGTTTGACTGTCCAGAACAATCTTTTGTTCTTAAACTTCTTTATTTTGTGTGGAACTGCACAAAACGCTCCGCATACCGGAGCTCCGAAAATAGCTCATCTAAGGGCACAGCCCAGCCCCGGGAGCAGAAGGGAGGACGAGGTGATCCCAGGCTCTCAGTGGCGCCTGCAAATAGGTCCCGATCATTCGAAACTTGATTTCCCCAGAGCCTCGCCTCCTGACAAGTCTCCTTAGAGAAGTACCAGAGGGGGTTTCAGCATAAAAAGCAAGGCTCTGCCGCCGCTCAGGCAGCGACTCACACTTTGAAAAGGAAAAGCTGAAAGCGGACCCAGAACCAAGCCGTGCATATTCGAGCTGTCTATCACATGCTTTCACCCACTCCTTCCACCGCTTTAAAGCGTGATCTTTAAGTTAAATACCCGGTGGGCGCACCCCCACCTACCACACTCGGGGTGGTACCCAGCTGAAGATTCAGGCACCAACTGGAGGAGTAACAAGAGCTTGGCCAGTGGGTTATTGTGGCCTTGATCTTGTCTCCGCTGAAAGCAACAAAACTTTGGCCGTTTGCTCCCACGGGAGGCCTGTTTCTTGGATGTACAAAATACAAACTGTTATTTCTCGTTAGCCGGAGTGCCAGATCCTGATGCTTCATGGAAATCACCCACCCTTCCGCCGAACCCCACATCTTTTGTCACTTCTTTATCCCACTACAGAACATAATTCCTGAAGTTTTAAACACAGTGCTGAAAAACTGAACTACCTTGGAGACAAAACCCATTTTGGCCCTATCATGGTTTTTTTTTTTTAAAAAAAAGAATAAAAAAAGAAAGGAAAGCTTGCTGGAAACAGACTTCCTGGCATGCTGGTTCTCTTCCTAGACGTGACGAACTTGCCAAAGGGAACAGAACTTCTATAAAACGACAGTCAATTAAATAACTCCTGTGCACTGCTCTTCATGTTGTTTCCAAAAGATAATGCTAATGGGAAACGCTGCAATATTTTATTTTAACTTTAAGAAAATCCGTCAACGACCTTCCCTGGATTTAAAACGTCCTTGACTCGTTTAAAGTCACGGTAAAACACATAAGATGGGTTGCCAACTCTTACTACCCCAGCATACATGATCTTACAAAGTCACGGAGACAACACACAAGCTGCTGCCGCAAGGCGAGGAAGGCTTCATACTCACGTCCGCACGCAGAGCCCCAGCATTTACCTCCCTGCGAGTGGGCAGCTCCGGAGGGCACTGAACACCCGGGAACTGCATCCGCACAGGTCTGCTGGCCGGCCTCAAAGCAAAACCAACCAGCCTCAGCTCTGAGGAGTCTTCAGCTCTTTGAGGTTTCATATTGCGGGCGAGTTTGATATTATCCTCTTATAACTGCTTAAACGAACCAGGCTTGCGGGGTGATTCACGCTTAAACGCGTTTACAGAGCAATTACAGCCTGGTATTCACAAAGACTAAGCAAATAAACAGACGGGGACAACTTCCAGAAGCGAATGCGTCGTACCTACAGCCATCGCTGTAACACAGCCACAGCTTCGCCGTTCCCCGCCCGCTCCCCCGGAGCCACCGTGCGCCGTCCCTGAACCAGCCCGAGCTCCCGGCCCGGCGGCACGGTGAGAGGCTGCCGGCCCCGCCGCCCCGGCCGGCAGCGCGGAGAAGGGCCGGCGCCCACCCTGCAACACCCACACTCCCCTCGCTTTGCACGGCTTCCCTTTTTTTCCGCTATCTCCTCCTCTTCCCGTTCGAAATCTCAGCTCCTCGAATTTTACCTGTAAAACATTTCACGCAGTTTTCAGAAAGCATTTGACATATTTCACTGCTTTTCAGAGTGATCAAAAGCACCCTTCATCCCTCCAGCCTCCACGCTGCAAGGTGCCCCGCAATTGCGAGCCCGGGGCCACCGAGCCACTGCTTCCAGTGGTGCTTCCAGTGCTTCCAGTAAAGGGCCCGGGGAGCAAGAGAGGGCTTCGACACCCGCCTGCCCTCACCCCCTGCCCCGGCGGGGCAGCCGCCAGCTGCCAGGGTCGGGGCTGTCACCCTTCCCTTGCCAGGGACGCGCCTGCAGGGCGGCCAGCGCTCGGCAAGGCAAGGCTGGACCCCAGCCCCGCACCAGCCGTCACCCCCGGGGGCTGCCGAGAGCCGGGCCGGGCCGCGGGGCGCTGCGGGGGCTCGGGGAGCGGGACCCGGACCCGGACCGGGGGCGGGGGCGCCGCGGGTGCGCAGCCACTTCTCACATCTGCACGCCGCTGCCGGGCGATTACCAGGTCATTTCTTCCGTAATGCAAACCATGCGCTCACGTATTACATCAACCCCGTAATTGCGAATGATACGTTTCGTGAGGGAGGTCAGCGGGCTGCAGCGAGCCGGCGCTCGGGGGAAGCGGCCCCGGGCGAAGTTTGCTGGGCGGCCCCGGCTCTCCCGTGCGACCCGCTGTTCTTCCCCATCTTATTTCCAAACTCTAAGGCCGAGGGGCTCTTTGCAGCCCCCTCCTCTCCCCCGCCCCCACGCTGGGCTGAGAGACACCCCTTCCCCGCGGAGCCCCCGCTCCGCTCCTCTGCCGGAGGATGCGCCAAAGCCCCCCCCCCCCAAAAAAAAAAAACCAACCCTGCAGCTCCCACCGCCCTCCTCCGAGCCGTGCGTGGGGCTCCCGTGGGAAGCAGCTGCCTGGGGCGAAAGTAAGGGAGCCTCGGCCTCAGCCTGTCTGTGGCTTCTTTGTGAGGGGCCGGTGTCCGTGTTTAAGTACCTGGGTGCTTTTTGGGATGGAGCTGTGCTCCCCTGGGATGCTGAACGCCGCGCATCTGCTGGAGCCACTGCTAGCAAGGGCTCCCCAGTCGGGGTATGCCAGAAAGAAGCGTTAGTGCAGCCGTAATTTGTGTCTTTGTGCCTGTATACTTTGATACCACTTTAAATTGTACAGTTACAGAGTTTCTCTTTCCCTATACCTACCTCCTTAACCTATTTCTTCTCCGAGTCCAATGCTGGTTTTCAGCACCATCTCAGGTTGCACATGGTGTTTCTCAGGAGACGTAGTCTTACCTTTCAGACTTCCTTCTCAAGCCGTCAGCCTCAGCCCCACTCCCAACCATAATGCCTGTGATGAAGCCTTTCTGCTTTCCCTGCCCCGGGCCTCTCAGTCTTGACCCCACTGGATGAGTTTCACCACAGCCAGGTATCTCCAAAAGCCCAGAGTGTGGACTGAGAGGCTCAGACTCAGGAGCCTTGGTGGAACTGAAGCCTTGCTGCTGGGCTGTTTCACTCGGGCCTGTGTCCCCAAACTTTTTGCTCAGTCTTTTCTAGTTGCCCACACGGATTTTGTCCTTTTCTCAAGTCATGGCCTTAAGGTGACCCAGCTCCCTTTCTGGTTCCTCTCCCGTTGCCTGTTCCAGGGTAGTGATCACCTCTACTCCTTTTTTTTTTTTTTTGCCTTCCCAAACATGACAGTTCTCAGGGCACACAGCTGCTCATCAGATGTCCCTTTATTCCTCCTCCATGCTGAGTGTCAGTTCGTTGCCTCAGCTGAAGTCTTCCCTCTGTTCTCTCCCACTGAAGTCCAACCCTTGCTGGTTCTGTGCGTAAATCGGACACTTCTCTCCCACAAGCTCTAAGGCCAGGAGGGACTGCAGACAGCACAGGAGAAAAGGCTTCTTGTCACCAGTTCCAGACCCAGACAGTCTGGGAGACCCCAGAAGAGTCCAGAAGAAAAATTGCAGATAAAGTCGTGCTTCACCCCGAATCAGAGCATTCCTACTGAAGTGCAATCGGCAGCGAATTTAGCTGCACATATTCAGCGGGTATAGCAGGTTATATGGGTACATGCAAGGCATGATTTGTTATAGTTTATGACTTGGCCAAATTAGGATACCTTTTCACTTATTTGGCAAAAGTTGCATTCCCAACACACGGAGCTCCTAGCACACTACCTCCCTGACAAATAGGTGCTGCTCCAGAGCAGGGGGGACAAGCGTTGCTTAAAGTTATTGGAACTACTAGCAGGGAGACAACAAAATATTTTTTTCCTAGCCTTATTAAAAAAAAAGGCTATATCTTTCCTGGCTAAAATTTTGCAAAATATTTACCCTGAAGGAAAGAGGAACATGGAAAATAGGAACTTAATTTATTACAAGTGGCACAATTCTAAGGAGCTGAAAACAAGGGAGATGTAGGGCAGCTTTACAGATAGCAAGCTACTGGCTCCACCTATGAATTTCTGAAAAGCATATTGTTCAGCAGCAGTGAATAATTCTAAATAATTCTCTTTGGGATTGAGCAACTGCATCAAATTGGTTTCAAGCATTTAATTTTATTTATAAATTAATGTAATGTTCTGTGTGGTGCTTTGCAGGATCCAAAAATGTGTGCAAACATTGTGGCTAATCTGGAAGCTTATTTTCTTTCCTAGGACTGTATTGGTTTGATGTATGCATCATCAGTCTAGTTCATAATTCATATAAATACTCCTTCCACCGGAGGTCACATTCCATAAAATTATTTCCTTATCACTGACCTCTAGAAAAATAATCAAGGAAATCAGCAGCTAAAACAGTGATATAATCTTAGTTCTCCTGACATTTACATCTTCATTTATAAATGACTGTGCAGGTTCCCTTGTGCTGTTACTGATTTTACCTTTAAGTACCCAGTGGCCTCAGTGACATAAATCAGTGACGTACCGCAATGGAAGAAGCGACTTGGCTGACCAGTGCTGCAGCCCCACAGGAGTCTTTTGGCAATCCCGCACCTAACTTCAGCACACACATCTAGTTCTTAACAGCCACAGAGACATGGGCCCTTAACTAACTTAAAATCTGTACCTTATATACCATATTCTTGGAATTTATTTGAAAAAAAGTGGTATTCAGGATAGGTATTGCAGCTGAGTTTGGAGGATGAAGAGAAGATTGAGAAGGCATCTGGTACAGGGAGTGTAGATGGAGTGTTGAATGATAACTACTTATGTTGTCCTTACAGATCGAGGTGGTGGATTATGCAGTTTTGCAGTTCTGACCATAATAACAAATACTGATTTAAGAAAATCTGTATATACTAAAATGTCAAAAACTGAAGACATGTTCGTTTCCCAGCTGAGTAGACTATTTTATAGGTGGGTGAGTTATATATTTCAGTTAACTGAATGCAATAAAACCAGACTGATTTTTGCAGATGTTGGTCCCAGTTCCGTAATCCTTGTAGGATTCAACTTCAGTAGCAGTTTGACAAATTCTCATTTTTCAATGAAAAACCCCCATTTATTTATAAGAACTAAGAGCCAGTTTTACTGATTTATTCCAAACCACCAAACCTCTACTTTTTGAGAGAGTAAAAAAGGATTGGCAGGTAAGGCCTGTACCGGTCCATTTGGCCACCATTTGGTCTGCAGGTGGGAGCAAATTGCTAATTTTCAGAGAATAACTGGTAACTACATTCCTGAGATATGGAGCAGGCTTTGACTGAGCAGCGCTGACTTTGCTCATTACCGACAGGAGGCCCCAAACACGTGAAGGCAGAATGTCCTGTCACAGGCTTTAGCTGCTCCTTTATAAGTCATATGGAGGACAGTGCTTCAGTTACAAGGATTTTAAATCAGGTTTGGTGATTGAATTCAAGGTGGAGTGTTACGGTAAGAATATGAACTCTTCATTTCGGTGGAAAGACGCTGCTGAAATTTATTCTCACATGGCAATGTCTTCCATTAGGTTTGTGTGGCTGCACATGATGAGATGTTGCTTAGGGCATTGAAAAGGGGCCCGTACAAAAGGCTGTGTTAGCCGTTGTATGTCTGGAGACTATCAGACAGCAAACTTTCTGTTGCAGTCTACTGAGTACTCTGAGATGATGGGAATTTTTCAGGAGACCGTGTGGAATTAAATCTTCAAAAATTAGATCTGTTGCAGAACACGCTACCTTTACAGCACATTTTGGGAGCACTGGGAATGAGTGTTGCCTGTCAAGAAGAGTGTCCTCTGCACAGTGTCTATTAGGGCATGTTCATGGAAATACATACAGGTTATGCAGTCACTAGGTGCATAGTGTTAGGCTGTGATTAGGGCTTGTTTACGGGCTTTCCGTACATGTTACTTGTGAGCCATAGCACTACACATTTTTACCTACTTTTCTCGTGGTCCAATCGCTTTCCCCTTGTTTGGCAGCCCTTCCAAGGCAGCAGTCCCTAAATAAGGACATGTCGACACGTTGCACATCATTCAGCCCTCTTCTCTGAATGTTAGGAGAGCTTCAACCCTAAGTAATAGCAGCTCGTCCTACAGTTTTGCAATTTACTTGGTAGAGCCTGTTCCTTTCTAGTGGCTGGCACTATTTTCCTTCCGTATTTTTTCCTGTGTTCTGTGGAACATAAATCAGTATTTTTTCAAATCATAGTTACAGACAGAAAGCCATCTGTGACAGACATTTGGAGAATATGCAATGTATGTTATTGAGCATCTTTTAATAGACTCTGCTTTTTGGTATGGACTAACCTTTCTTTGAAGAGAATAAGAAATTTTTGTGAAATGTTTTTTAGTGAACCTTCTCACATTCTCAGCTGTCTACCCTAGATAATACAGTCAGCTGTGAGCTTAGCAATGACATGTATTTTTAAATCCAGAAAGGAAAATAGCCTTTTACTTTCTATATTTTATTATATATTAAAAAGCACATTATAATGCCAAACAGAGCATATCTGCTTTTGGTAAAGAAGCTGTGTTGGTACGTGTAGTACTACATGGTGTGGTGCCATTGAAACATGTGAGCACAGTAACAACAAAGTAATTCACGAGCATACAGTTGATGTATACCTTAGCTTTGTTTAAGATTGATTATCTCTGTTACTATCTGACTCTGGTTTCTCTCTTGGTGTTCCTCACATCACCATTGCACTCTTAGCCAGAGAAAAACCAGGCAGTTACGCAATTACGAGAACCTGATGCCTGCTAATGCTACTTTTCTTTATCATGATGTAAGGCAATCTTAGCAAAAATGAGAATCGGGTCTTGAATATCATCTCAGTTCATGTAACTATATAATTGTAAATCTTCTGCACATCTCTTCAAAAAAGATAGACTGTCCACCACCTACAACGCATTTTGAGGTCAAGGAAACGGGGAAAGGGGAGCAGTCAAACGCTCGTCAGTATCTGGGAGATTGCAGGGGTCTGAGGAATTGTTTTAGTGTCAAATTCTCCTTAGCAGTAACAACCCCTGTGATTTTTACAGCGAGCAACCAAGAAAAGGAAAGCGAATAATGGGGAGACTGACATTAAACACGATTACTCACTGCTGCGCCTTTTCCCTTTCCTTATTTTTTCTTGTGTTATGTAAGCTTATCTCCCTTGTCATTTAAATTAATGTACATTTATGGTACTTAACTGTTAATAGGAAAACATAATTTTCAGATCAAAGAGTAGCTAATGAATCAGAAGCACTCGTTCAACAGTTGGTGACTGCAGTAATTTGCTGTTATGTATTGCACGTGCAATCACCAACATACAAAATTATAGTATCAATATCAACTAATTGCAATGCTGTATATGGTAGCATTTAACGTGAAAGCGTTGATTTGCTTTAGCCTGTGTTTTCTCCTATGATTCAGTGCTTTTTCTCTAGCACATACGGAAGGAGTCCACTGCAAGGACTAGCATTAGCATTGCAAGCACTTCACAATTTTGTTTGTATAAGGAATACAGGAATTTAAAGGGCTCCACTTGGGAAGAGCGTCTCTTTCCTCTGCAAGTTGGATGAAGATTATGTCCTCTCACCAAAAAGAAAAAGATCATGATCTTCTAAGACTATTTTTTTAAGGATTGTAAGTGAAAACACAAATTAAATATTTGGGAGCACTTGTAGAAAACTTACAGGCTTATCACACAGTTTTAGCACCAGTAAGGAAAAGATACAGCACTTACTTCATAGGTTTCACAGTCTTTCCTAGAGCAAAAGAAATTAAGCTAATAATTTAAACTAATAAAAAATTTAAGCTAAACAGAAGCTAATTCAGTCTACCTCAAACTAGCAGTGAACTTGTTGTTCTCTTTATCTGTGACCTGAAGTAGCAGTCAGCATAAAACAGTATTCATGTGATACATGGGCAAATAAAGAACGATACACTTGTATTTGTGATATAATGGGATTCCATCAGGACTGACTTCTGCCAAACTGGAAAGACCATTTAGTGGTGCATATATTAGAGACATAATCCATGTAATCCAGGATCTGTTGGTTGAAGCCACCCTGCTGGTGCCCACAGAAATTGTATACATGCTTGTCCCCAGATCCTTTTAATCCCTGTGAGGTAGGAGGAGGGAGTATCCTATCATGCCTCTGGACTTAATGTTTTATTACCTTTCTTCTATTGCACCGTATGGACACTGAGAGATGTATTTTTATCAGTAGCACAGTTCAAGGGGTGATGGTACTGGTGGAAGCTCCAGTAGAAAAGGGGATTTCTCCCATGTCATTTTTATCCCAAACAAATAATACAAACCACCTCACATTACTATATGGCAGAAGTGCCCCATTATTTGGATGAAGGCACTTACTGAGCAAGACAGTGAAGACTTTCCTACAGGAGTGAATGCAGATGGATTAGCTAATTTCAACAGTAGGAAGGTGCTGGAGAAAGTGCCAAGAGGGTTTTATTCTGTGTGTGCATATATGGGACATATACACATCTTTCTCCTGAACCTGAATAAGGTCATATAAAATATGTTTGACAGCTGGAAGAGATAGAAGTAATTGTCCAGTCCCTGAGGACACCAACAAGCCTTAACACCCTGAGCAGCCTCACCTGGGCCCCCATTCACACCCTGCCCATGGGGCCCGGGGCTCTATTTAAGCTCAGCCTGGGGACAGATAGCCTCTGTCCCAGCTGTGTGTGGGTGTGGTGCTCTTCAAAGTACCACTGCTGTTCCCCTGCCTGGCTGTGGGTCTTGCTGATCCAAACACTGATTGGCTGATGTCCTGGCTTGACCTTGGACCTGCTCCATCACCAAGGCCCTGCCTGACCACGGTCTCCAGCCCACTCTGCTCCCTGGCTGGGGTGGTGGAATGGGCTTTGGCTGTGAGATCCTGTCCTGCTGCACCCGGGAGAGGCCCCTCGCTCGCCAGGGAGCTGCTGGCCCCTTGCAGTGCCCTGTCAGGTGTTAATAGAATGTGGGTCTGTGTTTGCTCCTGAGCTTGAAAGCAGATTTATCTGTTGAATACACCTGGCAGGGAATTTTTTTCAGTAGGGAAGGAACCACATCAAGACTTCCTCTATTAAGGATGTTAGTGATCACTGGCTTTCCTTATTTCTGATGGATTTTTTTGTTATTTGGAGGAGTATAGTGTGTGTGTTGGTGGCTTTTTTTTTGAGGGGGGGGGAGGATTTGGGAGTACTGTATAATGTATCTTGTTTTCATAAATAACCAATTAAACTGAAAGCTGACTTCTCCGGCAACAGGTAAAATGACAACCTACAACTGCCTCACAGCTGCTGGGTGATTTATACAAAAGAAGCTGGTAAACCCAGACAAAAGTAATTATGGTTGGTACCTTAATCTCAGCAAAAACCTAAAACTTTTCTCAGCTGCTGCCTCCAGTGGTAGGTTTTGATTGAGTAGCACAGTTTGTGCACCTTTCTTCAACACTGTAGACAACTTCTTGCTTTGAACATGTGAGTACCCTAGCTGATTGTAGGGAATTAGCTCTCATTTTAATGGGGTTTAGCTCACTTACAAGATTGCCTTCTCCTTATTGTAACTGCAATGCCCTTTTTCAAGCTCCTAATCTCTACTGGTACTTGGAAGGAAAAAAAAATAGCTTGGATGATGTTTGAAACAGGCCAATTCTTATGCACAACCTGCTGCTGACTGTGGTTGGTGCAAAGCTGTACTGAGGCCTGAGGGGCTGTGCCTCATGCCAAGGAGGTATGGCATGCCATTCCTGTCACAATGTGGGGATACAGCTGCTGGCCCCCATTAAGGGCTGCATCTACTCTTGAGTATTCATTTATCCAATATTACTGTGCTTTAAAATAATGAGTGATTAAGAATGGTTGCCTTGAGGTCATTATCGGAGATTTGATGATGATATGGTGATGATGAAATTATTGAAATTTTTTTTACATATCTCTTTCTAGAGGGGGATGTCACTCTTGAAGCATTAGGAAACTTGGGAAATAAGCATGGAGCCTTTCTGGTAGTTCTCTTTACTCAGCCCTATGCCAAACACCAGTCGAATGCCTGCATGTGCACTGCAGGCTGTTGAACACAGTTTCTGTTCAGTGCTTGTTTGTCATGACTTAGCAGAGTGCTGTAAACAATCATCTTCATATGATCTAAATTGATTACTATAAACATTAACTAACTAAGATTTTTATTGCTTGCACCTGGGAATAGTCTACTAAAGGAAAGTACAGCTCTTACTAATTTTGTTTTAAATTTACTCAAACTGAAAGGAGAATTTTGAAGGTTTGTTTTACTCTAGTCTTCAGGGACCTAGAGCCACTGTTGGCATGAAGAGGTCTGCTTGTTGTCTACAGGTTCCTTCTACTATATCTGTGGTAGTGCTGTTAGTGCTTTCCCATTTGCTCTTCTAGGTAACTTGTGAGGTCTAGGATCTGAAATTTACCTTTTCCCTGAATTCTACCAATGTCTGGCAAGAGCTTTATGGAACAGTTTAAAGAAAAAAAAAAAGCTCTTAGCTTGGATAGTCAAGTGTCCTTTCTAAGTTATTCAGTTTATGTTCTGGATCCTTGTCTCTAGAGAACTTTTCTCCCTTTCCTCATTGCTTACAGAATGACAAGCCACCTGCCTGACTGGATCAGTGAATTTCACTTAGTTCTTGCTCAGAGGGATCAATATTTGCCAGTAGAGTATGGATTTCATGTGAATGTTGCCAGCTTGATACAGATGCTTTTTTTTTCCTTGGGGTAGTGCTTCAGGGTAGTAAGCATCATGAGCTCTCTTGCTGTGTATATGAAAAAAACCCAATAGTTTTGTACAGTAATATTATTGTATAACAACAAAATGGGAAAGAAATCTTTAACTGTAAAATGAATTTTTTTCCTAAGTACAAATCTGTCTCTGACCTTTTTCCTACCTTTCCAACTGCTTGTGCCTGTTGGTAGCTACTTAACAGAAACCTTAGACTCTAGGGAAATGTTTAAGATCTGGTTTGATTGGTTACCAAGGAGCAGTATTGCATTTATATTGCGTTTATAACTAATCTGTGGCCTTTCTGCTTTTTTCTTTTATTATTAAAAGAAGGCAATAAAATCAGTTAAGAATGTCACTTTATTTCTTATGCTGCACTGAAAAAACTGATAAGGGTTAAGAAGATAATGGCTGTTTATTTCTGTTTTCCCGGTCAATTAAAAACAAAGTACCTACTACCCAGTGTGACTTCTGTAAAATTCCCCTTATAGGGCCCAACTTCAACTCGTCAAAGGCATCACCCTCATTGCCTTTAATGGGTTTGAATGTAGCCTTGTGTGAGGAAGGACAATGCCAAATACGGCACAGCAGCGTATCAAGGCACTAAGGCTCTGGTCTGGGGTATCAAAGATTTCATGTTTGAACTTAGGATATGTCTTTCCCCGTCTTCTGGATTCTGCTCCTTCAGCTGTATGACAGTGCCACTTCTACGTAACAAACCAGGTTTCTGGAGAATTAAATTTTGAAGATCCACTTGACTTTTCAGATTACTGTTCAGGAGCTAAGCACTGTTGTGTGGTTAATGTTTTGATAATGCAAGATTGCTCATAAATGGTGAGGTATGTCTTTTATTTTTGTTTCTATATAGAGAATGTGCTTTTAAAATATCCCTGGAGCATTTAGAAAACAATAACCAAAATTACTTCATGTTCGTTGATGGTAGTCCCATAGACAGCATACCAAAACTGAGTTTGTAATAATCCAGACTCTGTACACGGCTTAAATATGTGAGGATCTGAACTCATAGAAATCTTGAATTATGCAAGTGTTTTGTTTGTGTCCTTTTTGTAAAAGATAAATATATTTTACTCTTAAGTGAGAAGTTTGACTTGCATTGAAATTATGGTCATAAATATTAGCTGTGACTAGAACAAGTTAGTCAATGAACTGTTTCACTGTCTTCCTTGATATTGTGACTGGTCCATGTTTGTATAACAGTGGCTTATTCGATGCTCTCTGGTTCCTGTGTTGCTAACTAGATACTTATGATTTAAACAAAAATCATTCTCCTTTACATTGTAGAATGTGTTCCTGTATTACACTGCTCATAATGACAAGGGAAAATAATTCCAGTGGAAAAAAACCCAGATGTGTATGCGGTTCAGGAGACTGAGGACCTGAGCTTGCTGACCCCCTGTCCCATGAGGGCTCCAGCACTCCCCGCAGGCAGGTATGGCAGAGATGAGACAGACATGAGATTTTGGCTCCTGCTATACAGTGAATGTGGCAAAGGCTTAATAGAGCATTTCCAAAATCAGTCCCCTGAAGTCTTGAAATGCGTGAACATTGTGAGAGCTGGAAGCTTTTAACTAGTTCACTTGCTCCTGTGTAAGCCGCAGGTCACCTCCAGTATAGGGTGCAGCTTTGTTATCTGGCGGGATGGGGCCTGTGTGGGTGAGCGAGGAGCATCTGACTTCCACAGAGATGGAAAGGAGAGGCTACAGCAGTGTCGCCCAGCCTGCTGGGAGCTAGAGAGGGCAGGGGTTTGACAGGCTTTGGTGCAACAAGATGGGAAGGTCATTTTAAGAAGTCATCAATACAATACTTGCTCTGTCACAAAAGCAAAACTTTAATTTCAGATCTAAATTTCATACTTGTTTGGTTGAAGATTTGGTGCAATTGTTTCTGTATCATAATGAGCCACAGCAATGCATTCACAAAGGAACTGACTGAGGACTATGCAACCTGACCTTGGGGCAGGGCTTCCAATGCTTCTCTTGACAATCTTAATTGGCCGTGTGTTAAAGTAATAATAATTTGATATGTACCCTACAAAGATCTTTGCACGTGCCTTTGAACTGCAGCTGCCTCTGTAGTAAAGCATGATTACTTAAACACCAAAAGCACAATAGAATAACTAATAGAATAATTAAAGTAGTAGTCTTAGTCTCAGTTCAACTCAGATTGCATAAGGAGTTGCAAGGAAAAAAAGTGACTGATTTTCAGAGGTGAAATATCTTTTGTGAGGAAAAAAGCACTGTTGGGCTTATGCTTTGTAGAAGGGAAAAAAAGGTTGATTGTCTCACAACATACGTGAGTGTCAGAGGTGAATGAAGACGGGAGAAACAGAATATCCTTGGTTTTGGTTTGCTTGTTTTTTGTGTATGCCAGTGATTTGACTGGAAGGGACTAACCTTCCTAAGCAATTCCTTCCAGTCAAAGGGAACTGTCAGGTACACGGAGGCACTTGGAACAATGCAGTTGAAGTCTTCCTGTACCGAGTTTTGGGATGGGGTCAGTCATCGAGCTTTTTGACTGGATTTTAAATTCATACCAGAAAGGTACTTGAAAAATATGACAATCTTTAAGAATCTAAAGGATACAAACCACAAACCTGGCTTATAAAAGGCTAAAAGAAATGGGGACCTCTCCATATGAAAGGTAATGATTAAAAACTTCCTAGAATTCCTTCATAAACTCAGCTGTGTGCTTCAGTTCTACTTGGCTCCAGGAAACAAATTCTTGAGGCTTGGGATTTAGAATACTTCTGTGTAGATTAACACTGGCAATTACACGTGATAAATGGAAACATAAAGAAAGTGTTATTGCTCTCTGATGAAATAATTTCAAAATCCAGTCTTGGTTTTAAAGTTTTTAGAGCTGGCAGCAAAACTACTTCACAGGCTAGAAACAGCATTGCAGCCTTTCAACTGCATTTTATCTCAATTGCAAGTAAAAATACAATTCTTCTAGTAGACTGATATCTGGCAAAGCAAAAGACAGTCTTCATGGCCATATCTAGACTTAAATATTTAAGGAGTGTATTAACTAATATGGTTTTAAGCAGGACTTTGTGATCTGGGCAAGTGGTATTTTAAAGCATCAGAGCAAATGTTTATATTCAAGCTTGTTCCCCTTGAGTACTATGTGTGGAATTACTCATTCCGTATTTAGTCATCTACGCTATAGGTACCTGTACCTGAGCTGCCAGTTACTCTGTTTATAGTCAAGTTATGGTATTCTTCTCAAGTGCAATTAATCTCTCTAGTACATCTCTCTTGCAATGAAGTTATTTATGCTTTTTAAGTGCTTATTTTTCCTTCCTGGATTATAGACTGATTCTGTCCTACTTTAGGTGTGGGTTTTTGAGATTTGCTGTTCAGGGAGATGCAATTCCACCCATCTTGTCCCTCCTATTGTGTGCAAAGTATACTGACAGCCTGCTAATTTAAGTGTGCCAGATGTTTCAAAATACAGTCCTTTGCTACTGTAATTATAGCTTAACCTGAAAAAGAATGCACTTGGTCCCCTGCATTACTAGGGAACTGTTCAACAGTAGTGTTTCAGCTGGACACTTGAGCCTTAGAATGAAAATGTAAATTATCTCAAAATAAGCAACAGCTCTTTAGCAGGTGATATTTTCTGCAACTAAGGTTGCTTGGTTTCTGGGTGTTCATTGGTCTAACTTGTTAATTGCTTTTTAATGTATCTGTAGCTTGGCAGTGGAAGTATGTCTGGAACACAGGTACAAAGCAGGAGAGCCTGAGCCTGATGGATGAGCTCAGGAATGGCATGCCACCCATGAAGCATAGGACTAGGAGCAATTTGTGGGAGAAGCACAGTAATGAACATTCAAGGCTTGCATTATGAGGCAAGGAGGAAAAAAAAAGGGTAGGGAGGGAGGATTCATAATGGAAAAAGCAATATGTTAATCTGTCAAAGTTAGTTCATAAGGAGTGATTTTTAAAATACAGTGGCAAATACAACTGCCGCTGCAAAGCATAAGATTTCTCACCCTGTGTGGGAGGTTTCCATGCTAAGTTGAAACACTGTTTGAGCTGCATGAAATGATAGCCTGGGTACTGTGTGTGTGGAGGGGTTCCCCTAGGTTGTGTGTTGGGACTGATATGAGACAGAGGTGGTGTATACTGATTTAAATGTATACTCATTTCTGGGAGTCATAACCCGGCTCATGAGCTGCATGACTAGGACCTTAGAATGGCTTGATGATAATACAAAAAAAGGCAAACCACGATTCAGCTCTAATTTATGCTAGTTTAACACTAAGTCAGCTGACAGTAGTGGAATTAGTCCTGAATTTTTGTGATATGAAATCAGAACTAAGAACAGTTTGTGTGCTCGAAACCTGGGCTTCCATACTCCATCAATTTGTATCACAGACTACATTATTCAGGCACGAGTTGTTTCATATTTAATATCATATTACATATGTCCCATGATGAACAAAAGACTGTAATATAATTGGGTTCAACCATCAGGTTAAACCCTCAAGAGAACAGAGTTCAAGCTGTTAATAAATTGCTGCAGAATCCTGACATAAAATTGAAGGTTGGGAATTCCATCTGTTGTTTTAATAGAGATAGAGAATGATTACTTAAATATTTTAGAAAGGCTTGGCTGAATAATAACCAAAGAGAAGTGGTAGGATAGTATTTACAAGCCTCTGAGCTATAGACTCACTGTGATGGCATAAGACAAACAGGGTACTATTAAAAAAACTTCAATTTTTCTTTTCTCTGTCTACTTTCAAACTTCCCCAAACATTCTTCATCTTGGAATAAGACTTAGCATTACAAAATTATGACGTTGACATGGCCTCAACTTCATTTATGGAGGCATTATTGCTATAATATTGCGAGGTCCAACCTTGAGTTAAGTGTCTCTGGTCTGAAACATCTTGCTCTGAAGAGTTATTCAACACAGTTTTATTGGATGGTGTTTGAGTCGTTGCTGATGGAATGAAGAAAATAAGTGATGACTGGCTTCTCTGAAGCTGAGTGGTAGGACCTGAATAGAGAAGGGGGGAGTAATTGGGTGAGCAAGCAGAAGAACTTGTGGAATAAGAGAAAAGAAAATACTATTCATTAGAGGACATGTAATTTGGGCATTTTTCTTATTCTCAGAATGAACTAAAGACTAAATTTGTGTTCAGTTCTTAGAATATAGAGCTGCTTAGATGTGCAATACAGAAACTAGAGATGCTGCATATAGAGTTGTAGATTGGGTGAGGACTTGGAGGCAGATGACGTTCTTTCCCCCAAGACTTCTTTGTAAGATGCTGTCACTGAAGTGATCAGAGCGCTCTGCCGAGGCAGTGGTGAATGCTGACCCCCTTTATTCCCGTTAAGCTCTTCCTTGTGGTGACAGCACCAGCTGCTTAGCAGCGTGGCCCAGAGACTGAAGGAATATTGGCTGTGATGGTCAAAGGCAGTTTACCTTTTTAGCCATAACCAGAGTGCCTTTGCTTACTGCTGGATTAAAACTCAGGTAGGCAGCAGAGGATGTTCCCCATCAAGACTTTGAATGCTAGCTTCATTATGAGATATAAGCCTGCTTCCTAGGTGAGAGGGTGTCAAGATTTCTTTCAATTAAAATCAAATTCGTGTTTCTGTGCCAGGATGTACAACATTTTTGCATAACAGAAGGCTCCTTTATTGAAGTATATTCAAAGACTTAAGAGTGTGAGGTTTAAAAATACATCATATTGAATTTTTTAAAACCATCACATTTTTGTAACTGGGTCATCTATCCATTAATTCATATCCCTTATTGCTGAGAGATATTAATATAAATATTTTTTCACAGCATTAATCTCCCGCAATATGAATATTTTTGCTTCTAAATTAAAACCCATTAAGCGTTTGTTGGTTCATACAAAAATACAATAGTCTGATAGCCTGATTAGATGATGTTTAATCTGATAATGGTGCACCAGTGGCTGGGGGAAGACTGTTAAATAAACAGGGAAGAATTGCTCTATTTAATAACAATTAATCTATCCTCTTGAATCTATCCTTAAACAGACCTCCCACTTCCTTGGCAGCATTTTTAGGAAGAGATTAATGAAATCTGGGAAATAATTTGCATATGCAAATTATACATGCAATTACTTTTTTGCAGTCACAGCAGATGTAGGTAACAATACAACTGCCTTCAAGTTTTTGCCAAAATGTAAATGCATCCTGTTGCATTTGTTAAGTTAATGCACATGTCTTCAGCCACTCATATCCAGAGGAAATGAGCAAGGATGGCAAAGAAATTCAGGACAGAGGCAGCGCTGTTGGGGATTGTGGTCCATATGCAAATTCCCCCCACCTTGGCTGGTCAGGCTGTTAGACTGTGAGCGCAGGACTTTTCTCCCTTGTGTGCTTATGGAGGTGCTGATACACCCAGACTCCACCTCTGAGTCCCAGGAGGCTGTAAATATGGACCACAAAGAAACAGAAAAACCTGCCATCAGTCCTGGCTATGCACTGGCTTAGGAAGGGGAAGGCTGAGGAAGAGGTGGGAAATGGAGCAGCGGGGTATTGTAATGCAGGGCTGGCATGGGTGCTGTGCAGTGCAGGGGGACACCTATCTGCAGCAGCAGCACAGAGGATCTCGAGGAGAAGTGTTGCAGCTTTTTTGCCATGCTGGAGAAGTGATCCTAAAACAGGAGCTCTGAGAGGTGTCAGGACGATTTTTGGTTACAGCTGTAACTTGCAGTCCTTGCAGAGAGAAGTTGCTGCTGTGGAGGAGTGAGTTGGGATTGGTATTTGTCACCATGGGTGGTACCATTCCTGTGATAAAGGTGTTGGTGAATTTTTTCACATGGTTCCAGGTTTTCTACAGAAAACAGAGCCTGTGTGTCTATATGCATTGCTGTACCTTTGTGGGGTCCTTTGCTGGGACCAGCAATGCCCAGAACTGCAGTGTGTGCATCCTGTGCTACCTCTGCAGTAAATTGGATTTGCTTCAGTGGAGTTGCTCCAATTTATGCCTGAACAGAATTAGGCTTTCTACATGGTTTAGATTCAAATTATTGCTTGTCACAGCCACTGTGCAAAGTCATCTGATGTTAATTCATTGGACTACTGTGGATTGTCTGTGCCCTCATCTTGTCTTTTACTGTCAAAGAAATATCCCAAACTGAAATGTATCCAGAGCTCATGCACAGCAGCTCCAGTCTCCTTTTCCTGCAACTCAAAGGAAAAATCTTTTGTAGTATGTACAGTGACCAGAAACTAGGTTGTAAATGGGGTATGAACTATAAGAATGTTAAAATAATCCTGTACCCAAGAAATAGCTTATAAATGCTCCTTGTGAGTATTATGCATGCAACCAGTTAGCAGGAATTACTGGGGTTTAGGCAGCTGGAAAGCATTCATATATATTAAATGTTTTCAATTGATTAAGTGCAGCCTGTCTGTAAATATCTCTTCTTACCTTGCTTGCTGCTGTAATGTTACTTTATACACTATGCTGTGGATTCTTCTTGCTCTTTGTCTGGCTTGATTTTTTTTTTTCCTCCAGTCACTTGTGAGTGAAAGTCTTAGAAAATGGTAATGGACTGTGATTTATTTTACAAATCTGGAAGAGCTCTTTATGGAAAGCAAGATGGGACCTGGAGTAGGGTTTGAGTTTGGGGATTGTGGATCCTGTATATGACCCCTGAATACATATGCAGGTCTCATTCAGTATGAGAAAAATGTGATTTTATTATTTATTATTATATATACTTTAAATAGTTTTTCTAAAAAGTGAAGAATAACCCTTAATTGGAAAGATGGTTTTGGTGCTTTTTCTTCATTTCAGATGGCTTAATCCCAAATAGTTATAGATGTTTGCAGTTACAAGCTTATGCTTTTAAAAGTTTAAAAATTCAAGAGAATTTTTGTATGTGAGTCTTTTCAGACCTTGCTTCTGTTTGCATTATCATTCACATGCCCCTGGCATGCTTTAAGGGACAGTTGCTTGAATCCCATAAGAACAGGATCATTTTAAATGGCAAAAGACATGTCAAAACATATTTTCTTATTTCATAATGGAATAATTGGACTGATTTGTGCATGAATGAAAAATGTATTGACTAGGATACATTGCCAGCTAATGGAAAAAAGGTAAATTTTTTGTATTTCAGTAAAAATGTATGTTATTCTGATCCAACAATTTTAGTATACTTTTCTCAGACATGGACAAGAAAATGGAGATTTCAGATAGCTTTCTTGTGCCCTTTTTGCCCTTTATTTCAGTAGTGGGGTCTCATGGCTTGAGCAGGTAACTGAAGCATGCCACTAATCTAACCTAGACTAGTGGGGAATTGCATGGCCTTTGGCAAGAAATTTAAAAAAAAAAAAATAAAAATCTTTGTCTCTGAAAATTATCTGCATGCCAGGAGTTGGAGCTTTGGGAAGGCTGGTCAGTTTTTGTAAAGAGCTTTCAGGTTCCTCTGTATGGCACACTGTAAAGATGCCCGGCATTCAGCAAACAGCTCACAATCTAGGGTGTGATAGTTTAGAAATGATGCTCTAAAAATGCTAACTTCGTCATTACATGTGATGTGGAAAAAAAGCCACTGGGATCATTCCTGGGATGAATGTCTGTTATCTACTGAATTTAAAACTTCTTTTAAAGATGTTGGCTAGTAGATCCTGTATGTTTAAAGAAAATACTAGTGATCAGGATCCTGTATTTTGGGAGTTAATGCTTATTTACAGCCTGTTTCTTAGTCCTCATCCCACTGACTCTCACAAGCCCTTCTGTCATTGATCTCTGGGATTTCATAGAGCAGTTAGTCAGCCAGAATTAACTGGCTCTGGTTTGTTTTAGACTGAGGTAATGGTGCTGTAGTTGGATGTATCAGGTTTCTCGAATCCCCACTGAAGTGCTCACAGAAGCGTTGCCACTGTTGGAAAAAGTGAATCAAGAAGCTAAACCCCGCTTCATTTTTGTGGACTTCTGTAGTTGTTTACTTTCTTCAGTAAACACTGAACTTCAAGAACTGTATTAATTATTTGAAATTTTTGAAAGTTTCAAGACTTGGAATATTTTGACTAGTAGAATTCAGGTGTTGCAGCTGGAGTTGAACTGGAGAGTCATCCCAGGAATAATCAAAGGTAGGGTAACTTTTACTGATGTAAAAAAAAAAAAAAACTTGGCCTTGGTGATCTTCCTGCCAAGATGATCAAGGAAATGAGTGCTTTCAAAAGTACCTAGGCCTCTGTTTCTGAGGTACTTTCTAGAAGTGCTGAGCAAGTACCTGTATGTGTAGGCAGCCAAGTGCCTTGAAAAAACAAAGCGCTGCATGCCTGTCTGTGCTTTCATTCTCCATCTGTACAGTGAAAATAACCTAGTATTGTCAAATGTCTAAAAGCTTGACAAAATCTGTTCAGCAGGCCTGGAACTGATGAGCTCTTACACTTTTTGAAGCATTTAAACTAATGTTAAATCGTAAGGTAGAAGGCTGTCCCTCAGGAGATGAGAGAGATCAGGAAGCTATGCCTTCTAGGTGAATATTATAGGGCTGTGGTTATTTTGGTCAGCAGAAGCAAATAAGGTTGACACCAGTATTCATTTAAAAGGTGATGTTCCCATACCATCTGGGATTAATACATGCTACAGAATGATTCATAAAACTGCGCGGAAATGATGTATGTTTATCCAATACCTTTGGCTCTCAGCACTGTTCATAAAAGTGTAAGTGCTCTACTTCCTTTGAAATAGAGACCTGACAGCATATAGGGTTCCCTGCTTTTTGTTAGCATCTCATCTAAGCTAGGAGTGGACAGGGAGCATTTTCATTTCTCCTGTGTCCCAGGGGAAGGGCAGATCAGTTTACCTCCCCATTATCCTGCCTACCAGTCGTCCTAGCTATAAAGTTATAAACAGTGGGGGTTTTTCTGTTAAAACTGATCTTGAATGAGTTGAAGATCAACTATCCAAAAAAGTTTAGTATTTACTATATAAAAATGTAGAACATCAGCACTAGAATTCTCCCTGGACTATTGTTAGGCCCTTTAAGACTACAACGAATATTATTCAAACAACCAAACCCAAACTAAAACCCAATATTTTAAGGCACAACAAGCCCTGGGCAAAAATAAGTAGAGCCTCAGCATTCATTATACATTACAGGATGCTCATTCCTATAGCTGCAGGTGATCTAGGTACTCTATAGCAACAACCTTGAAGCATTTTTAATAAATATTATACCATTAAAAAGTAACAGTTACAGAGACTCTTCAGAAACAATTTTTATATTTGACAGACTACTAGAATTTTGGAAACTAAACTTTATTTTTATAGTTAGATACCCTCATAAAAAATTTTTAGCAGAAAACTTTTACTCTAAAAAAAAAAAAAAAACAACCAAAACCCAAAACCACTTCCCAAGTGAAGAAGTGGGGTTTCTTACAGCGCTTTTCCACACAAGTCTGATCCCAGATCAAACAGCTACGCTATACCACAGGCAGCTTTGGGCAGGGGCAGCCAAGTCCTTAGTGGTGGGGGGAAATGGCAGCACAGCCTGTTGGTGCACTCAGGCCCTGATAAGAACATTGAATGAACTCACCAAAACTCATCTGACTTAAGAAGTTATGTGAAAAACCCCTATTAATAATCAGCAACTCAGTATTTTGGAAAAATCTCTACTTATCTTACTTTAAATAAAAACTGCTTTATAGGACCAGTTATGTTTATAATGCAAGTTAAGTGGTATTGAACACCCTTTATCGACAGCCTCAGTAAGAGAGAAGTGGGAGGTTAGTTTAATGCTTGCATTGAAGACCCAAAGATCCGAAATTGTGCACAGCCTGACATGACAGTTTTCTGGTACCTGGTGACAATGCAGAAATTGCCCTCGGGGTAGCTCTGTGATCCTGAGCGGTTTGGTCAGTCATCTGGGATGTAGGAAACTGACTGCGACATTTCTGCAGTGGAACAAAAATAAATGGAGAAACTTCAAAACCTTTCATGAAATAGGAGTTATTTTCTGCTTTGCTATGTTATCCGCTAAACTTGTCCTCCTTCATTTGGAAAGCATGGATTGCTCTGCAGCTGGGGATTGAACTGAACCTGGCATGGGTCCATGCTGGAAGAGCACTGTATCCACCCTGGTAGCTGTGACAAGCACTCTTCCTTTCTTGTGAATTAATCTAGACTCAGGAGACTAATTTGGAGATTCAGCACAAGTTATTGTGCATATGCAGAACCGCAAAACCATGGGCGGCTTGTTGCATTAGCACATGTTTGGTTTTAGTACATGTAAAGTGATGCTGAAGCAAGTAAACATACCTCCAAGGCCAGAGGCAAGATCCTGACACTGTGCTGTAACATGGCATCGTATAACAGTGATATCAGTAAGGGGATGAGAAATTTTTCCTCCCCAAGTGCTAGATGTATGGGAGCAGCTGCTGGAGCTGTGTTGCTTCTGGAAGTTCTGGGAGCTTGAAGCCTTGGTGGTGACCCTGGCTGAGGGTTGCCTCTAGCTTACTCTAAAGAGAAGCAGCTCAGGTGAGTGGGGAAAGCTCACATTTGGAGCTAGTTTCTGTGATGGAGGAAATGGGGCCACCTTCCTCTCCAACTTAACTACTGTTCTGTTTGCTTCAATTCTCACTCTGTTTCAGAGTTAGCGTGCTGGGCAGCTGTGTAGATGCAAGAACAGATTTTAAGTGTATTGAATATGTACAGAACAATGTAGTAGCAGCTGCAGCAAGCAATGTCCAGAGCCCAGGCCACCAAGCAGCGATCCAGAGCATCTGCTCGGTGCCACCCCCGAGCACCAGCACTGTGCTGCTGCAGTACTGTGATATTGGGAACAAATGGCCCTTTTCTTTGACCAAGGGGCTGATGCTTCCAGAAAGCCATGTCTGGCCTGGGGGGGACTGGAGTGACCCAGTGTAGGTCTGAAAGGGGATGTTTGTGCCAGTATCAGATACCTCTCCTTAGCGCATGCCTGCTTGCTTGCAGGCAGATGCTCTCCCTGTACTTGCACATCCTGCTTGGGAAAGTGTAATTCAGTGTCTGTGTGGTGAAAGCCAAGGTCTAAGAGCATTGAAATGAGAATGGCTGTAGCTCTTCCTCAAAGTGAGCACACCAAATGGACTCCTAATCTCTAAAAGACTGTTTTAGTAGAACACAAAATAAGGTGCTCTTTAAACAGAAGTTCAACTGCTGCATCAGACAACTCATAATTTAAATGTTTTATAAAGAAATCTCCATCTATCATGCCACTACTCTCGAGCCTGCAGGTCTCAGTAGCTGAGTTAAGGCCCCTTTTAGCTCCTCTGGAAAACTCTCCCTCACCTCAGAGGTGGAGTCACTGGAGTGGTCTCCTCTGCCAGCTCTGGAAATTGCCTCACCATCTGTGGTGGTGGTTCAGACCACTGAATTGGCAGAAAACTAACTCAGGAAACTTCTTTTTTTTTTTTAGCTTCTTCCAGATGAGCGTGTTCATTTGCTGCTAGGAAAGGTGTAATTTCCCTGTCCCTCAGGGGGGTGTTGCCTGACCAGGATGCGGGTGCCAGCACAAGGTGAATGGGCAACGGAGAATATGCCAAGACTCACCAAAATAATCCTTTTTCTAAAACAAGATGGGGAGTCCTTACTGAAGCAGTATGTAAGGATGCTGGACTGTGATGTATGTGTAATAAAAATCCTTGAGAATGAAAGATGAAATCTGGTCATCTTTAAAATCAGTGGGAAAAATCTGCTGAATACAATTAAGTTCTTTCACCATAAAAACTGCAGGTATCTATTAAACCACCAGGCTGTTGATACCCTGAGTCTGTATGAATTAACAGCAATTTGCCACTGCAAATTTTTAATTTGTTTTCTGGTGGTCTGGAGAAATACCAAGCTGCATGTGCTAGGTAGGTGCCTTTTTTCCTTTTAACTGATGAGAAAGCAAATGCTGAAGTCTGCTTGCCCTGGCCAATAACAAAAGCAAGTGCTCTCTCAGCCAGGGACACTTTAAAAGAGAAAGTAGATCAAGACTTAAAGAGAAAGATTAAGAGCATGTAGTTATGAAATGATGCAGAAATCTGCATTTCTGCTTAGTCATTATAAACCCTGGTGCTCTTGCAAACCATCCCTTCTTTTCCCGAAGTCAGAGGAGAGCCTGTCCCTTGTTCTCCTGTTAGACCATGGGATAAGACATGCTTATCCACGTGAGGTTTATATTTATTTGCCTGTGTTGCAGCTTGATGCCATCTAGAAAATGTGGTCATTGCTTTTAGTTTTTTGAGCCTAAAATCTAAAGCTGCACTTTTCCAGCTGGATGGGCTGGTGTGTCACAGAACCGAAGGTACTCTAGTCTCAGCTTCCTGGAGCCTGTGGTGACAATGCAAATGCAAAAACCTTTTGCAGGATTTGAAATGTTGATTATAGTGGTATTATATAGGACATTGGGGACATAAGAGTCATTTGGCATTGACTGCATACTGGCATATTTATATTCACATTTTTCTATTTATGATTGTTTAGGAATAGGATCAGGAAATGGATATTGAAACATTACTTGCCAAAAGCAAAGATGACTGAAACAGATGACATGATTCTTTAGAGTAATTTTGTAAAATCAGGGAAAGAAAGGAGTAAAGGAGAAAAACAGTTTACATGTCAGTTCTGTGAACTTCAGGATAGAAAGGCCAGAAAGTACAGTGAGAAACAATCTGAAACAGCCAGCAGCACTACTTTATTGTGAGAGGTGATGATGATAAACTTGGCTACAAAGACAATGAGAAATTCTGTGGTGTAAAAGATCACAGTCCAGAGTTACCAGGTTCACTGGATTGAAATCAGAACTGAAACTGGATGCCAGCAGAATCAGACACTTTGGCTCCACAGAAGAAAACTGGGCAAGAATAAAGATTTTTTGATCCAAATGCCATGGCTCCAGTCCCTGGCTCTGGAAAAAACATGCACAAGAACTTGGTTATTGTTTTCCCTGAAGATGTATTGTACAACTTGATAAAGCACAAGAAATTGCATTTACTTATTAGGGTATTTAGTATAGGGCAAAGCACTAGGCTAAAGATAGGAACATGGGCTGTAGGTCTGGAATGACCTTTTCAGTCACTGTTTTCTGCCCTGACCTGAACAGCTACACTGTCATTATCCTTTCATAATTTACTGTAAAACTAGTTAGGGTTTTGCTTGTTCTGCACCTATTAGTCGGCCATTTCAAAACTTTTCTGCAAAGACACCTTACTTCCTCTTTAAGCCTCTACGAAGAGTATTTTTTAGCCCAGTTCCTTGTGTCGTTGGTATTACAAATTAGGCTAATAACTTTTGGTAGTAGCAACTTCAGGGATAGTTTGGAAACTGTGATCAACTGCCCTCACAGCTTTTGTTTTCCGGAACTAGATGAAGCACTTCCTTCCTTCTACTGAAATATCTCACCTGGTGTAAGATTCTTTTTTTACCCGCTTCTATGTCAGCCTTACAAGTTTCTATCAGCTTCTGTGCTTAGTCCTAAAATGCTTTTGGAAATGGTTATCATCTGGCTACTTCTGAAGTCCTTTCCCTACAGTTTTCCTCACTTAGCAGTTCCAGATAGTTTTAGCACATTTCATTTAAGGAAATTCCAAGGCTCTTTAGTGTTCCTATTATTGACTTCTTCAGGAAAGTTGACTTCACTCAGTTTCCCTTCCTTAAAATTTGCTCTTTTGAAATAAAAACCATGGTTATAGACCAACATTTGTTTCTTTTTCCATTTAACTAAACTGGAATCAAGTTTTGATTACTTAATTCAAACTTATTTTGCATGTGCAATTCTCCTATAACATAATTTCTAAAAGTCTAAAATAGCCTTGTTTGTTGGTTCAATGATTATTTCATAAAGAAATCTTTCAGCTGTCATGTTAGGAATAACTTTGTCAAATCAGTAGAAAAGATGGGTTCATATAAGCAAAATTAAAATTGCTTATTTTATAGAATTACTGTTAGAGTTCAGCTTTCTAATAAGACTGGATTTAAATAGTATGTTATCAGGGTGGCCTCTCTAGAACCTCTCTTCTCATGCTTCTTCGGTATTTTAAACAAAACTTTCTGCTTTTAACTATGCTGTCCTTGCTTATTTCATTAGTGTTTATTCCATCATTGATAAATAATTCTACCTCCCTGTAACAGTTTTCTTAAACACCTTTTCTTTCTTAAACAATAGCTGAAGGTACCGGGATTGGGGTTAGGGTGACATGTTCTTGGTTTTGAGTATCTGTATGATATCTGTGTTCAGTCACACATTAGCAAGTTTATCTCTCTTTTTCCGTTCAAGTTTCTTGTATTACACAAATGACAGTAAGGGTAGGCATCCATTTTAAGCTACACAGAAACTTTATATATAAACTTGGATGTTTAATATCTGTTGAGCAGTTAAGCCTGATTGCCAAGATTCCAGGACTTTATACACTCAATTGGGGAAGTCAAATGCATTGTCTCACTGAGTGCAAAGTGCTTATGCATGTGCAAGGAGTTATCTATGTGAGTGAAGTAGTTAGACTAGGCCTCCAGCTAGCACTATTGATCTTGTAGTATGATCCAAGGTGGCCTTAAAATGAGTAAATCTATCTATGATAATTAACTATTTTGTAATATTGACCTTGTGGAAAAGCCCATTAAACAACTAAGAGACTGCAGAAGATGGTTTGTTACCTAAGTTCTATTGAGTTGGAAGAAGCTGTTTTTCAGACAAAATAAGTAATCATTTATGATAGTGTTTGACACTGATCTGAAATAGGGGGGCAGAAATGGCATTGACACGGTCTGTGGTTGTCAATATCTTGCTCAGTGCTATGCAGTGGATTGTTTAGTCTTCCAGTTTTTAGTTCTCTGCCTGGGATATACAGAATAATACTTAGCTTTCTCATAAAGGTAGCATGTCAGGATTAGTTTCTGTAGGCTGCTGAATTCAGCAGATGAGGAGCTTCATAAATCAGACAATCTAGACGTGAATTGCAATCTGGACTCCTCCTTCGGGACTTCTTTGGAAGGCAAGTACATTGAGACATTTTCTGTTGGATTATCATACAGCAAAACTGCTGTACAAATATTAACCAGTTAAACTTTTTAAACATTTTCAATATGTCCTGTCTCTTACAGAGCTTATTATTCCTGCCAAGATGATCAGAAAGTTAGGGTTTGAAGTGCAGACTTGTTGTTCCTTGTTACGGTTGTTCAGGGCTCGCAGCTCCACCTGAACACTGCTGTGCAGTGGTAGAAATCTCTTGGAAAATATCTGATATATTAGTTTATATCAAACTATGAGGACTATTATTCATGCTGTTCCTGGTCTTCATCATCATGGCTGTCAGCTTGATATCCTTTCTAATCAGCTGGGTAGAAGGAGTTTAAAGCCTCCTTATATATATATGAAGTGGAGAAAGAAGCACTCTGAGGCTGCCTGGCAAAAGTAGCCATCTCTGTCAGTGGGGAGCAAAAGCGAGGGATGGAGATCATGTTGGGTTTTTTTCTTGGGCAGGGAAGAAAGGCAGTGGCGTAGCCTTTGCCTATGTTCCATTTTACTTAATGAAGTTCTCCAAACCTGTAACATACCTCCTTGTCCTAAACTGTAAGAGCAGACTGACATGGCCCTAAAATTGCCCTTGTGGACTGTTCATGTCTGACTGTTATCACCCAGGGCCATGTCTTAGAAACAGTTTTAATAAGTGTGACTAATTGGAGCAAATCTCTTGGTGATCTAAGCTAGTGGATTCTTTTTAGCAAGTTTTGCCAACCACAAAAATTTGCCAGCAACCCCAAAAGCGCATGAAGCCTTTGGAAGAGAAAAATTTAAGTCAGTTGCTAAAGGTAAAATTTTAAATGTGTAGCTATTTAGATAAATGGGTATACTGGAAATATTCCTGAAAATACTTATGCATATACTTAACCTTAAGCATACACATAATTTCATTAACTTCAGTGGGACAATATATATTTCTAAATTGAACCACCTGTGTGTTTGAGAAGACCAAGCTGTTAAGCTTCTCTGCTTGCAGAATTTTATCCTGTGACTAAGTCTTTGTGTATCATGCTGTAAATTTATCCTGAAGCTTGCCATAAAGTCAGTGCCTTTAAAGAGTATATTTGAAGAGCTCCAGTAGAGTCTCAAGGCAGTTATAATAGTGTGTATTTGATTTACGGCATGTCATTGAATTAGAAGGGTATTTGAAAAGGGATTTATGTTAAAATAATGTAGACAGTGATTTAGAGCATGGATTGTGGCCATAAGTATGGGCAAAACAGAAGAGTTTATTGCAGCAAACAGCTCATTGCCTTCTGCGGAAAAAACACAGAAGTAGAATATTTGGAGATTGTCATCTTGGCTAAGTATATCTGTCAACTAAAAATACTGGTCAACACATGGCTTTTCAAAGTAAAGATGACTTTCAACAACATTTTGTGTAACCAGCACTGGATAGAATCATCAATGAGCTGGAACAGTGATTTGGAAAGTAGAACCATAAAATCAATAAACCAGCTGGGACAACGAGTCCAAGAAATACACATTTCTTGGAAAATGACAGAGCATTCTGGCAATAAGCACTATAAATGAGAGTAGATCTGAGAATTTTGCCAAATTCTTCAACAATACTGTGATGGCTCCCGAATAGACACGTGCCTTGACCTGATTAGTAAACGTTTGGGTTTTATACAAAAATGCAGAAATGAAATCTTAAAATAATAATTCCAAAGCTTTTTTTATAACTCTCTAGATCACTCTTGGTATTGTTTTCAGAATTTCTTATTGGAAGCCTAAAATGCAAAGCCAAAACATCAGCTGGCATAAATTACCTGACTTTTGTGAAGATGGGCTGATGTTAATGACCTGGGGCATAATCTGTCTCCTTCAACATGTCTATTCCCTGCCTTTAAGCACAGTCTGTTATTTTGGATTTAAGTGGATTTTAAAAAACATGAGGCTGTTCTGAAAAATAGAAACACCTTATCAACATAACATCGAACTTTACAAACGGATGTAAAAATTGTTCATGTATGCGAAGTGAAAACTATGAAATAAACAAATACAAACTTGTGCTGGGAGAGAGACAAAGACCACAGCGACTCATTTGGTAACAAAGTGCATCTGAATGAGCACAAAATGAGCTTCCTGTTGCTGCACAAAGGAGCACTTCTCTGCCTGAAGGTGCAATAGATGGAAACGGTGTAACTGTACATAACTTTTTGGTTTGGATTACTCTGTATAATTCTGTTACAAACATCTGATTTGGGGGTTGCCAAACCTATCAGTTGACTTCTTAGTTTTGAGGTTTTTTTTAATACTAACTCTTGGAAAACAAACCAGTAATGAACCCTGATGTGAACTTGGACTGCGATTCCCTGCTGACAGAATCTGATGAGACAGTTTCACCCATGAAAAAGATCATAGTTTCATTCTTACAGTCTGAAGTCCCAGTGTAAAAACCTTCCTGGATTCACTGGGAAAGCCAGCACTGCTTTCCGTAACAGCAGCCTCATGAGTGTAGTTACTCACTCCCCAGGACTGTAAGGATACAGTGGATAAAAATTTGTCCACTGATATGGGACAAATGCTGATGACAGAAAGGTCTATGCAGTGAACTGATGCATGAAATATTAAGAGGGCGGGTGTTTGGCAGCTTCATTAGGAGGCCAGGGGAAGCATTCTGTGCACCAAGAAAGGATGAAGGCAACTGTGTCTTGGAAACTTGACAAAGAGATCTTTGTGTTCTCCTCTCTTGTTTGGTTTAGCATCGTCACACTCCTCTCTCTTCCCAGAAAATGCCCTCAGACACAGCAGAGGACCCTGTGTTTCTGTTTGGGTGGATGTACAGGTCTCCTTCAGTCCCCTACCCCTGACACACTGAATCAGTCTCCTGCTGGATCCACATGGATTCACACAAACTATGGGAGTGGATGGAGGGTGTTCTCCTGCTCTTGTTTCAGCAGGCCCTATATTCAGCCAGACGTTTCAAGATCAATTATTCTCAAATCTCAGTTTATGTACAAGCTAGGGAATGAAGGATTTTTTTTTTTTTAATGGGAAAACACAACTATCCCAGTGCTCAAGGCTTTATCTGATATCTGTGCCTTGGTCCAATGTGGAGAGGGTTGATGGCAGAAGCACAGAAGATGAAGCTGATAAATAAGTGACAGCAGAACTGCATAGAGCGCTGGAAATTGAAGACAAGGAACTACCTGCAAAAAGAAAGAATTTGACAACATAGGAATGTGGAAGAAAAAAGCATGCCAAGGAAAATGATTTTGACAATATTTGGGAAAGTATCAGAATGGACAAGGTTGAGCTGAATGTAGTCAGATCAAGATTCCTTCTTTGAACATGAAGCTTGCACAAAAGGTTTAGTAATATAAACTTTTTACCCCAAAAAATGATTGCAGAGAACATCAAGAAAATGTTTTTTGAAACATAAAATGCTAATTAACATTCCCAGGGTAATTTATCAACATTACAGCAAGAAAGAACATTTACAGATTTTAAGTATTTCATAGATACAAATGAATAGGCAGTAAAACCTAAAGAAATGCTAAGGACAGAGAAAACCATTTTTAAGGTAAATTAATCATAACGCATTGAAGATATTTTTCTACTTCTGTGTATATGCCATTTTGCTCCTTGTCATATAAAAGCATACTGTATCATACGGAAAAAAGTGCAACTTTTTGGACAGTGAGCTTTGAGGAATTTTCCACCACTAGTACTTATCCTTTAGGACCCTTTGTCTTTTTCTCAAGTACCTGTTAGCTCCATGATGCTTCTGCAGAGATAAATCCCTTGTATTAGACAAAGCAGACAGCAAATGAACAGCAAAGGAAGCAAAGCAGCACAGAGAAAATTCCCTTGCAGGTCGCAGGTCAACCAGTGCTTGTCCCAGTTGTTTAGGATCCTGTTTGCTTTGCAGTCCAGCTGCAGGACACATGTTTTCAATATAGCTTCTTCCAAAGCTGTGAGGAGATTGTAGATTTTGGTTTTATGGTATCAAGAAAAAGATTCTCTGTTGGCAGATATTTCCATGGACTGGTTCTGCAAATGCTTTCTCTTAGATGCTTACCTATGAACACAGTCACTAGGAAATAGGGGAAGGAATTGCCTGAATACCCTTGCTTGTCCCTAGTTAATTCACTTGGTTTTAGTATGGGTGGTTATGTTAACTGCAGGATGAGTTTAGCAAAAGAGTAGCTATAGTAGCAGAACCCTGCACTGCCATACTTTAGTGGTTATTTTGAGTTACACATATTTCATGTGTAGTGGAATACAGCAGATGGACTGGAAGGATGCCGATTTGTTGTGTGCATTAAAGGTAGTTTGCACTGATTCTTCTGTTGCAGGGAGTGAAAGCCTGCAAATATTTAGTTTGAGAAGTGCAGGGAGGTTGCTCTCTTTGTTTCTGAATGGGTCCAAAAGAAAATAGGTTAGATAAATATCTTTACATTTACTGGCAGTGGATGACTGTGTTCCTCTGCTGTATAACTGTGTGATCAAAGAAGACTGTGGATAATGCCCAGATTTGTTGAAAATACTGGTTGACTTCCTCAGCAGGCCAGAAATCATCTTACTATAATGCATTACATGTTACTACTTTAGCAAATTATTTCTCTGGGTTACTGCTGTTACAAGTTGATGACCACATGATGAGAAATTTAATTTTTTCACTGATAACGTTTAACAGAGGCAGTCTCGCGAAAACAGCAGAGGGAATTGCAAGCATTTGGATAAGTTCATGGGCACTACAGTTAGACTATTTCAAGCACCTCTTACCATGTCTGTTACAAAAACAACTTCTATGATGTGAGTAGACTGATTGCAAACTTTGTACTGTACATAATTTTAATACACTCTGTAGATTACAAAACTGAAAATAAGTTGCCTCACATCAGAATCGCAGTATACCATGTCTCCAGGCTAAACTAGGAGATTAATAAAGAGGTCCTACAGTTCAAAACAAGTTTGATTCACTGATTCACTTAACTATTGCCTGGAAATACCCTGTAGTTTTACTGTGGAAAACAGATAGAGGAATTCTTTGTTTTTTTTTTCTTTTTTTTTTTTAGTTAACTGTATTGAATGATGAATTAGACCTAATTGTCATCCCAAGCTTATAAATTCAAGAAAGAAATTTCTTTTGCAAGATTCTGCCTGTATTTTGTAACATATTTGAGGAACTCTCATATGGATTAGATCTCCTGAGTCTGCTAGTGGCTGACATATGTTCCGTGAAAAAGAAAAATGATATATTGTTTTGTAAAACTATTCCCTGTGTCTTCCCACTTGCCAAGCTTACTATACATTATTTGAGGAAAAAAATATTGTGCAAAATATTTTGTAATTTAGTAGGAAAAGTGGAACAAATGATTGCAATTGATTGTGTCAGTAATGGATATACTTATGTTAAGTGTAAATGCTGGTACCAGGAATATTTATTAAGCTCTCCAAAATATCTTCACTTGGCAAATTTCAGATTGACTGGTTTGTACTCTGTGGAACAGGCCCAGCCCTGATTAACATATATATATTGAATGTTAATAATCAATACCAGATGAGATGAGCAAACTGTGAAGAGCTGAATGATAACAGCTTTCACAACACTTTTTGAAATGCACATCAGTAATGCTTTGCCATAGAAGCCTGGAAACAAAATACCATGTTTAACAGCTAGCATCAAAGAAACTTAAGAGATAATAGAGCAGAAGGAACATGCCCTTGGACTATTTGATATAGTGCAATTACATGCTAATGTGTAAAAGGTCCTTGAACGATATTTTTTGCTTTGTTTTTCAGGAGATTGCAACAGAAATAAACAAGTTGATCCTTGGAAATGAGGATTTCAACATAGTCCATCACATCTCATGTGTTGCTAATGCCAGTATTTGTATAGAAACAGTCAGAGATTAACTGCTTCAAGAAGTGGTAGTGATGAGGATGTAGTGATCCCTACTTCTTCAGGGTCAACACCAAATTCAGGACTTAGAATGACGCTCTCTTTCTTGACGTCTCGAGCTCTTGTCAAGGAAACTCAGTCTAATTGTGTCAATCTACATTGTCCTGTCAACTGCCATTGCACCTCAGCTCTAGCTGTGTTTCCTGCTCATGGTAGTGTGCATGATGAGGTTTTTCTTTGGTATCACATAGAGTGTTTGCAGGGATATTTGGAGTCTAAACATGTTGTATGCACAAAGTCGAATTATTGTTTAGTTCTGTTATATTTGAGTGCATCTTTATCACAGGCCCTGGCATTCATAGAGAACTTCAAACACCCTGGTATCTGCTAGAATGGTTACAGGGCCATGCACAACCAATCCAGGAGGTTTCTGGAGTGTATTGAAGACATTTTCTTGAAGCAGGTGATCAATGAACTGATTAGGGGAGATGCTCTGCTGGACCTGTTACTCACAAACAAAGAAGAACTGGTTGAAAAGATGAAGGTCAAGGGCAGCCTTGGCTGCAATGACTGTGAGACTTGACAAGTTCCCATGGAAGACAGACCTGGAGGGAAAAGGTGCCCAGGAGAGCAGGTCAGTCTTCAAGGACAACCTCCTTAGAGCGTAAGAGTAGTCTACTGCAATATGCAGAAAGTAAAGCAAGCATAGCAGAATATTAACATGGATGAAGAGGGCACTCCTGACCAAGATCAGATGCAGAAAGAAAGCACACTGAAGGAGGAAGCAGTGATGGCTGCCCAGGAGGAATACAGAGACACTGCCTGAGTGTGCAGAGAAGGAATTGCAAAATCCAAAGCTCAGCTGAGTTGAAATTAGCGAAGGATGTGAAGGGCCACAAGAAGGGCTTCTTGCGCATATGCCTGGAAACAGTGACCAGTGTCAGCCTCGGTCCAATGACCACCCAGCAAGTCTGTTGTGATGAGGCAGGTTCAAGGTCAAGCAAGGAGATCAAGTCAGCAGGTCAGGATCAGGGAGGTACGAGACCGGGCACTGACACAGCTGCAGCACAGCTGCAGCGTGGCTCAGGCAGAGGCCAAATGCAAGAGCCTCTGCTTGAAAGCAGCTGCCAAGGGACAGAAAGGCAGGCAGGCCCTTGCTGAGGCTGCCTCTAGCTTTCTTCTCAACAAACAGCTCAGATCAGCAAAAAGGCTGATCTTGAACTCAGTCAACTAAATTCCTGAACCAGCTAAAATCCTGGAAGGGGGAGTTCACTCAAGGCCCTGATGCAATACAGGCTTGGGATTCACTGCCCAGAAAGTAGTATTGCAGAACAAAACCTGGGAGACCTGGTGGACAGCGAGCTGAACGTGAGTCAGCAACATGCCCTTGCAGCACAAAAAGGCTGATTGCACTCCAGGCTCTATTAGCAAAAGGACAGCCAGCTGCTGAAGGGAAGTCATCAGTCCCTCTGCTTGTTTGCTCTGTCCAGTTTTGGGCTCCCCATCACAAGACACTGACATACTGAAGTAAGTCCAGTGGAGGGCTGCCAAAGTCCTGGGTGGCTGGAGCTCCAGGGAAGGAGGAGAGGCTGAGAGAACTGTGCTTGTTCAGCCTTAAGGAGAGGTGGCTTCAGGGGGAGCTCCCCTGTTGTATGCAGCTACTGGGGGGTGGTGGTGCAGGGAAGATGGAGCCAGACTCTTCTCAGAGGTGTACAGTGGAAGGACAAGAGGCAGTAAAGATGAGTTGGAACATGGAAAATTCTGACTTGATACAGTAATTTATTTTTTGCTGTGAAGGTGGTCAAACACTGGAGCGAGCAGGCTGCCCAGGGAAGCTGCAGTATCTTCCACCCTTGGAGATACTCAGACCGACCTGCACGAGGCCCCGAGCAGCCTGCTCTACTGCAAACTGCTCGGAGCAGGAAGCTGGACGAGGTGACCTCTGGAGGTCCCTTCCCACCTGTGTGATTACCAGTGGCAGCGAGTTACTTCGGTGCAGGGTCAGAATGCAAGTACCTAGGACTGCACACAGAGGTTTGCACTTAGCAACACTTATTCTCAGGAGCATGTATGCATTATTCTGCTCCAACATCTGTTAATAATGTAACAGAATATGAAGCAAAGCGACTTTCTAATGGAACTATTGAGAAAAGCGACAGACGCAGAATCCTGCGCAAAATACGTAATATCAGTATAATTTAATTTTTGTATTTGCCTGGGACTCTGCGAACAAAATGGCCTGATCCTGTAGCAGACTTAGAGCAATATTTGAGAGCTGCTGAGTACCCCATGTTCTCTTTTACACCAGTGAGGAGTGAAGCCCTGAAATAAAATGGTGAGGTGGCTGCACAGGGTAGCTGTTGCCATCTTTCTGAACTCTCTCAAGCACATCCCCTCAAACGTCAAATAATACAGTGTCCTACCATTCTTCTGCTCTTAAACTGGATCTACATCTCCAGTGGTTAGGATAGGCAGCTGGACTAGCTCCAATAATTAAAGTCATCAACTGTATAATGCATGGCTGTAGTAGGGCCATACTGTCTCAAGGATAGTCCGTTGGCCTTGCTTTTCTTGAGCTGTCACTTCCTTCTTCCAATCTCATTCTAGCCAGATATTTAACTCAATAATTTCTTCAGTAAGCATACCAATAATTATGGCAGCTTACTCTATTAGTTAATTATTGGAGATTACGCTCACATCTGTTGCATTTAGAATCTCTCAATCACTTTAGTGCCTTCAGTATCTGATCCAGTGGTGAGTCAAAAATGGCAAATACATATAGGGATCTAAAACCATCTGTCTGAACTGTTTGTAGTTATTTAGCACAAAGGTAACTGGGTCAATTGTCCTAACACCTCTGGATGAAGAAACCTGCAGAAGATGTGTTTGATATTTCAGTGATTTACCTGTGATCCAATTGCATAACAAAGTATTATAGCAACAGAAGCGTAGGAAGTCTTCGAAAAGCTTGCTATATACCTACATTAGGATTGATACATTGCACAAGGATACAATTTTTCTTTTATAGAAAAAATATTAATCAATTAATTTTATATTAGAAGAAATTTGCCTGTTCCTGAGAAGAAAGGTTGGCATTACTGAATTACCTGATGCAATTAATTATGAGCAAAGCACCCACAACAAAACATGAAGACAAATCTCTGGCCAAAGAGGCTGGCACTGTGGGCTCCCCATTATGTCAGCCACAATATTAGAATGTGGGTTAGGGATATTGTGCAGGATATTCTGATAGGGGAAACCGTATGGTGCTTTTTAATCTTCTAATGCAAGTAAATTTAGAAATACACCCTCTCTGAGAAACTGGCTTTTTTAATAACTAATTTCCATACAAAACATGTCAGTGTATACTCTTTCATAATGATGCCAGTGCATACAGAGGGCCTTAATCCATGGCCAATAAACAGCTGGAAACTGTTCTTTTAATATTTAGTATTGCTTGATTTACTGTTTGGAATTTTTTTGGTAGACACAGCAGACAGTTTCCAAAACAGCTTATAGACTTTTAACACATCCTCATTTTAATAAAGTTCAGATCCTAATTTGATGTACGTTTGGCCTCATTGCAATTCAGAAGATTGCAACAGTATGACATTCTTATGGCTGATAACAAAAAAAACCAGTTTCTTACTGCTTTGAATAGAACTTTAAAAAAAATAACTTTCAAATATGGCAAAAAAAAAATCTGCTCCGTGGTAGTTTTAATGAGTACCAGATTCATCAGGTAGCCTACAACCTGCAGCATTTAAAATATACATTTGAGAACTGTGAGGAGTATATCCTTGCCTAAACAAAAGAACTGAATTTATTCAGCAAGAAAGCGTTCAATCTGGTAAGAAACTTTTACTTGCAAATGACTTGAATGAGTGAATGAGTGATTTCCTTCTACCGAATACATGCATATTGAAAGATGCCGCCTGACCCTGCTGCTTCACTAAAAAATTCATCCTTAAGAAAACTATCTGCTGGGCTGAAAAAATCTCCACAATAATCACTAACTGTGGGAAAGAATTGGGTATATTCCCTTAGTGTTGCCATCAATGTTTCTCAAACCTTTCTTGGAGGGATTTTTTTTTTTTATGCAAAGAAGAGAACAGTTTCTTTCTTCAGGCTTTCATTTCTCTGAACTTCCTAACAGGGAGGCCAGTTGCAAGGTGTCTGACTCGCATCTAAACTGAAACTGGGCAAAGACCACCGCTTGTTTTCAAACACTCCTATGAATAATCAACATCCACCGGAAAGCATTTGGTATTCGCAGGCTGAAGGCTGGATTTGGGCAGTAGAGCTGAAAGGTGGTTTATTCTACTGTTAGATTCTGCCAGCTGTCATGTCTGAATAAATTAGAAATCCACCCAAATAATTTTCTAAATTTTCTAGAAATTGAGGTTAGTATGCATGGAAATATTATTTACCTTTAATTTCTAAATTAATTTACATCCAAACAACTGATAAGACATTAGGACTGCAGAGGCAAAGCAAATGTCTGGTTAAACCTTACGAAGGCTTGCAAATATTCACTACATACATACTTCACATCTTCTGTAGATTATGGTGCAAATCTATCTAACAAAAGGTATTACAGATCAGACTGTAAGGATTCACAGATACTAGCAGTAAACCAAATGCTGAGCTAAAACACTTAAAATTTTGAATGTCTTAGCTCTTAAAAGTCTGTAGTCTGAACTTATATTCATAAAAGTTCCCCCAGCTCCTTTGTTAAACTTGCAATTAAAGCTGACCTGATTAAGACGACCTGCTTTCTCAGTCTTTTTGGTAGGACACATTGATTAGAAAGCCTGGGAATCCTCATTCCTATCCAGGCAGCGCTCTCTCCCTGGGAGTTCATTGATTAATTAATGAGCGTGTTTACCTGTGCGTGTGTGTTTGGGCAGATTAGCCTCTGCACATAGCATGGCTGAAGGGACAATGACAGCTGCTGGAATGCTGCATCCCTGAACTTTAATGATAGCATAGCATAACTTTCACACAAAAGGCCTACCCAGCCACGTCTATACCTTTTCAAGGTGTCACCTTTACTCATGTATTCCCTAAATCGTTACCTGTTCTTAAGCAGGAAAACTTAAGCTTTTTACCTTGGTTCTTTGAACGAATAATGTTGCAAGATGAAAAAAGATGTTTGGATGGATCATGCAAGGAGTCAATAAATATGCAGAATATTTGTAGATGTGTATTTACTATATATAATATTATTTAGTTAATAAACTTCACAGGCTTCTTGAAAGTGACCTATTTTAAATCAATGACTATCTTTAAAGAAGGTGAATTATGAAATGACCTAATGTAAGTATCTGGTGTTTCTTAAAAGTAAAGTATTTTGTCTTTTAAATATTGTCGCATGACAGTATTATGGCTAAGAAGTTTAATGGGGAAATTGATGTCTGTGAATTTGGGAGTTTGGAGAACTTTGCATAGGGAGATTATGTTGTCACTCATTTACAATTTGGAATGAGTATGTGCAAGATTCAAACAAGCTGATAAAAAAACAACCTCCAATCCTATTAGAATGAACACCAAACTCTCAGTGAGGTCAATATTTCATTCTAAGAGATGCTTTCCAAGTCTGTGAGGTCTGACAAGGTGATTATGTTGTTAGGAGATGTACTGATAGCTGCTGAGATAAAATAAACTAACTGTAACTTATTTGAAGAAATGAGGAATGAGGACTAAAAGTGATCCCAGTACAAACAGACTAAGTGGCGAATAAGGAAGTACAAGGTATAAATTGCCGATCATATGAATGTGTTCCAAGAAATAATTTTCTTGAGATGGGAAATTGCATCTTTTTTGATTTTGCCATTTTTGACAAACCTGTTGGTGTTCCCAGGGGAGAACATCTTTTTCAGCAAGCTCTGCTAACAATGTTCTGAAGGAAATCCCTTTACGGGTTTCAGCAGCATTTAGGAGGAAGACTACTTTTATCAGTAGTATGTTTTACTATTAAATAAAATGTACCTGGCCAAGGAGGACTTCTGTAATACTTAAGATCCCTGAATTCACATTATGTGTAGTCTGTCTTACAGAGATGATGAGAGCTCTCTTCTACCTCAGAACTGGGTAGCAAAATAGAAGAAGCTGTGCTGGAATTGGTTGGGGCGGGAGATTTAGACCTGTACAGAGTCAGATTCAGTCAGTGATTCCTATACCCCCTGTTATTTCATAGGGTCACCTTTGTTTGGAGGGCAAATTCTGTTTCCTGCGCTCCCTGTGAATCTCCTCGCACAAAGAATGCATGCTTGCAGTTTGCATTGGGAGGATTCAAATTCCCCCATGCTAAATGCTTAACAGAATACTTCTTGTCTTCAGAGGCTTTGTGCTTTTCCTTTCCCTCTGTCCCTTTTACCTTCTCCCTGCCAAAAGAAAATCACTAAACGTGTGTAAGTAATGGTTTCAACTTTAAAAAAGTAATTGGATTCTCACGGAACTTCTCTCCCTTGCTCCACCATTTCCAAGTGACATGATGTGTGGCCATTTCTTGTCTGTTTCTCATATCCCTTTTTGAGATCCTAACCCTGCTCTGCATCACTTTTATAGAGCCAAACCCACATGGTTTTGATTTGGCAGAGAATGGCAGATTGCTCCATAGTAGAAACGATGTGGATGCTTGTTTTCGGATTTTGTTTGGTGTTTTTCAACTACATCTCCTGTTGTTTCCGTATTCAATTTGGTTGTAACCTAAAAGGTATGCTACATGTTTTGTTGATCTTTGAGATGGAGCTGCCCTGATGGCACTTCCATCCTCTTCTTATCTGATTCAGATGAAGTAGGCTTTTGGGTACTTTTCATCCAACCTCTTACTGCAAAGCATTAATCAGGTGGTGAGAAAACTGAGACTTGTAGGTCCAATTCAATTTACATCGAGACCTCTTTTACTGACAGCACATAAGAGCTGAAATAGTGTCTGTAAATATCCGTATCACTTTTAAGGCTCCTTCACATTATTACAGTGCTACAAAGATGACTAATGGGTATTCACCACTGGCAAGCTACAATTAAGGTTGAGTAGGAATCTTCATCTTTAATTACCTGTTTTTCAGTTGCTCTTATCTATGAAATAAATGTTCATTGCTCCCACCTCCTGCAAATCCTCTTCTATCAGTCCCTATGCTAACCTTTTAGAGAGAATTTAGGCAGAGTGCAGACATTTTCATGTTACGCAAAGCATACAGAAAAAGCTTTGCGTCTTCTGGATTACCTGGTAGAGCAGTTGACTCTGGAAAGCCCAAATATAGTCTGCTTCATGGTTCTAATTTGGAAAGGAAAACCAAGGAGTAAAGAAAAGCAAACTAGACTTTCCCAGCTTCAGAATACACTAAAGTAATCCATTCTCTGCAGATCTGTTAGGTTTTTCTTTCAGTTTCTCCTTCTGCCTCAACCCTTTCCCAGGGAAGGGCTGAAAACAAGGCAGCAGCAAGAGGTGGTCTGGAACACCAGCACCTTTCCTAAAACATCGTCTTTCATTAAAAGCTGCTGTGGTTGTGAAACAGTCTTGAAAACATGAACTAAGTGTAACCTGGGCATAGATGTCTGCTTAAGTTTTCACAGAATCTGAAATAATAGCTCTGAGAGAGGTGAGCCTCATCTCAGCAAGGTTTTCTCTCGTATTTTAAACGTGAACTTTCTCTATTCTTCGTGCTCTTCCAGGCAGGCGAAGTTTAGTCACTGCTTTCAGTCAATTTACTCTAGTGACAAGGCACGTATTTACTTTCGGAAAGAAACCCTACCTATTTTTTCTCCAGTTATGATAAAATAAATTCCAAGGGACCTGATGGTCGCATTGGCCAAGACAGACACCAATTCAAGAGACTGGCTGGAATTGCACAGTAGCTGCCAGGCTACTCTTCTGTCTGTAAAAGTGGCAAGCATCAGCAGCTTAAGAGAAGAGAGAAAGAAACACAGTAGGCTTATGAAATATTTAGTACAGATTTACCGAAATCCTGAAGCACAGCATTTTTTTTTTCACTTTCTCGTACACTTCAAATGGAATTTTTCCACAAATAAAACGTCTCAATATTTGGATAATCATCCAATCTGAATTCAATCTTGCTAAATTATTGGCCATTTTTTCAGCAATGAGTTTCAAATTCTGCGTGCTTTACAGTACGTACGGAGGGAGAGATGGAGGGCGGAAGGGAGGTAGGGAGACAGATGTACAGACAAAACTGTGATCGTCTCCCTCCCCATGCGCACCTTCTCGTGTACCCAGCTTTACTTGCTGCTGCTGCTGCTGAAGCCCTTTATGGTTCTGCAACACGCCTGTGTGCAGGATGCAGCCAGCCTGCCTCAGGTACTGCAGCTGAGCAGCTCTGGGTGGCTGCGGGAGGGTCCCTGCCTTGCTCTTCCCACCACTGTCGGTGGAGCAGGGACAGGCATCGCTCCCCCTCTCTCCCAGCCCTTTAGTCCAGGCTGATCCTATCAGAGAAGTTAAATTTAACAGTGGGCAAGTTAAAGCTGCTTGCTTCAAGGGCCCCTCATGGTATACAAAATACACATTTGAAGATTTTTTTTCTAAAATACCCCTGAGCTACATGAAATGTGTGGTGATGTGTGAAGGTCACAAAGCCCCAAACTATTTCATTTACTTCAGTGGGAGTTGCAAATACTGGCTGTTAAAATGCAGCCAAGAATTACTACAAAATGAAGGCTGGGAAAGTAGGTGCTCGAAAACCAAGAAAATCCCAAAGCTAAGGTTTCTGCCACAACGTTCAGACATTTTCACTGCACATCTATAAGTTTTATTATTATTTAATCTATATCCTGTGAGGTGTGTAGGATGTGTAATGAAGCCAAAACGATATTGCTTTGGAAAAGTTAGTATTTGTAATTTCCTGACTTTTGAATATTTGATTTTTCAGCCTCAGTAATGCACTAATGCCGGTTTATGTGTTTAATATGTAATTGGCTTGAGTTTTTTTCTTCTTTTTAACTGTAGATGCGATGATTAGTTTCTGGAGGAAGAGTGAAAAGAATGGTGTTTTTCCTTTGGCCCAGTACCACGGAATCTATTTTACGCATTTCTTCATTGCAGTGATACTATGCTGGTGAGGGAATCTTGGTGTAGGTGGGAATTTGGCTGCTCAGTGCCTCTCAGATGAATGAGACTTGGAAGCCTCTCAAGGACGGTGTTATTTTTTCTTCCTTTCCAAACTCACTGGAAACGCTCGAGGGTATAAACCTTTTCATGTGTGTTTACGGGACGGTGCGTTTACTCCAGCGCCTTCCCCCGCTGCACCAGCTCTTGAGCAGTTTGGGAGGCTGTTTGTTTAGCACTCGATAAAAATAAAAGCTGAACGGATTACCGCAGGTTACATTAACATTTATGACCTTTAGCACGAACAGCTCCGCTTTCCTGCTACGCGTAAAGAATGTACAAGGGGATGTTAAGGTGTAGAAGTTAACACGCTCGCCGGACTCACCCGAGGAGCTTATTCTGCAGGGGGTGAAGGTGTCCGCGAGGTAAAACGTGGCCCCGCCGCCGGCGCTGCCCTACCCCACCTGCCGGGGGCCTCCGCCCGGCGCCGGGCCCGGCGGCCGGGAAGGGGCTGCGGCCGCCCCGGGCCCGGCCCAGCGGGGCGCCCCGGGCCCGGCGCACCTGCCGCGGAGGGCAGGGGCCGTCCGCCGCCGCTGACGGGGGCAGGCCCCGCCGCCCCCCGGCCCTCCCCCGCCGGGCTCAGGTGACACCGGCCTCGGCGGCTCGCCGGGCCGCCGCGGAGCTTCCTGGTTCCCAGAAGGTGCCGGAGCGACTGCAACAGGAACTGAGAGACGGGGGGAGGAGGCGGTGCCGCCGCTCCGCTGCAGTCGCGGCCGGAGCCGGGGGAGCGGAGCGGAGCGGAGCAGCCATGGGCCGCCGCCCGCCGCCGCGGCGCTGAGCCGCCCCCGCCGCTGCCCCCTCGCCCCTGCCGGGCAGGGCGCTTCTCCCTGGGGGGCGCCGGAGCAGCTGCCGGGGGCCCGCGATGTGACCATGGACAGCAGGTTCAAGTGAGTGCGCGCGTGGGGGGGCGGCCGGCGAGGGGCCGCGGCGGGGCGGGCTGTCAGGAGCGGCGGGCCGAGCGGAGCGCGGCGGCGAGTAGGCCTCGCAGCCGCCCCGGCCTGCCGGGCCCGCCAGGCGGCGGGCGGGCGGGCGGGCAGGGAGGGCGGGAGGGAGGGAAGGAGGGAGGAGGGGGAGCCCACCCGGCGGCAGCGTGCGAGGGGCCGGGCGCGCCGCGGCCGCTGAGTGACAGCGGGGCGGGCGGCGGGACCGGGACCGGGAGCGGGCGCTGCGCGCCGGGCCGAGGCGGGGCCCGCGGGGCGGCGGGGCAGCGCCCCCCGGCCCGGCCCGGCGCGGAGGCGGCGGCGGAGGCGGCCGCGGCGCCGCCGGTCGCTCCCCCGCCCCTCGCCGCCTCCGCGCCCGCCGGCGGCCCCAGCGCGCCTGCCCTGAGGTCGTCCTCCCGCCGCTCGGGGGAACCGGCTCCGGCGGCCGCCGGCCGCGCCGGGTCCGGGGCGGCGGCGGCGGGGAGCGGTGCCCGCTCTCTGCCGGCCCGCGGCCGGTGAGAGGGGGTCGTGAAATGGTGGCGGCCGCCCGGCCTGGCGGGAGCGCGGCCGCCGCCCGCGGGCCCACCGCCCTGCGCCGGTAGCCGGAGCTCCCTCAGGCCTGGGCGGCGCCGCTTCCTGCGGCCGCCCTGCCCGCCGCGGCCGGAGGGCCGAGGGTCGTCACACGCAGCTCCCCGGTAGTCGCAAACCTTCGTTTTGCCGTCGCGGTGTGGCAGGTGCAAAAGAGGTTTTTACGTGTTTGGAAGCGCTGCTGTTCAGCCTCGCCCATCCGGAGCGGCCGCCCGGTCTCGCTGACGTTGGAAACCAACAAGATGTTAAAACACGGGTTTCAGGAATTGACAAAAATCTCTGTGTAAATATGCGATGAACAAGCAGGCTGCTACCGGGTAGCTGTAAGGGAAATGAGAGACAGTCTGACAATTCTCAGATTAGTTTGACACATTTTTGACACTTCTAAGCATAGTGGGATGTGAAGAGTAAACTTAGAAGCGTTTTTCTGCAAAAGCAGATTTAGAGTGGTATAGTGAAAGACGGAAGGCAGTGTTACTTCGAAGAGCGTTCTTCATGAGGGTAATTCAGCTAGGAGTTGAGTCAGAAGCCCTCATTTGGTGTTTGTAACACTTTAACCGATTCACGCTAAAAAACCAGTGTTGTGTGGTCTGGGTTTTAGGAAGAAATGGAAGGGGAAAAGGGCCTGAGAGTATAAACCCAGTGCCTGAGCTAGAGTAACATCATGGGGAGATGTCACTTCTTTTAAAGGAAGGAGTTTTGTGGTTCGCTTTTTGAGGTGGCTCAACGAAGCCAAGCCTTATCAGTTTCATTCTGAGCCTGCTCGCCAACCAGAGGAACAATGGACAGACTTTAATACCAGAGTAAATATCCAATATCCTGGATTTAGGCTGTTGTAACTCAGAACAGAATTTGATCTCCTACACACAGGATCAGTAGATACAGGATTTTCTCAACTAAATGCTTTAAAATACAATGCAGGGAAAGATTGTGATATGGGCGGGTTACGTCTCCATAACCTGAATTAGACTATAATTGCATATCTCAGTTGACGATGCTGCTGAGGTCAGTGAAAGCATGTACTGAATCAATTTGTGACAGCTGAAATTTTCCTGAGCTTGGCCTTTGGACTTAATTCAAAACTTTCTTTAAAGACACAACAGTGTGTTAATTTGCTGCATGCTTTATTTGAAGCTTTCTAGAAATCTGGAACCATGTCCTGGATTTTTTTTATTTGCCTAGAAGTTCAGCTGACTTCAGTGGGAACATTGCTCTAGAAGGGACTTCAAGTGTGAGCCTTTTATGTGGTTAAATAGATAATTGATATGGGTGCAGTTATACCACTTGTTTTTAATATAAATAGCAGTGTGCTTGGTAGGCAGAGAGACGTGGGTGGTATAGTAATGGCATTTAGAACTGTCTTAATAAATATTTAGTTTGGGATTAGGTTGAGTATTAATTGCTATTAGCATGTGCAGTTCATCATTATCAGGTGTGTATTTACTGGAGAGGTGAAGGAGGCATTGGCTATCATGCAGCTGACCATGATGGCTACTACAGATATGGAGGCTCTATCTTCACATCTAGCTCGGGATTGCGTCCATCCCTAGTTATTGCATTAGTGTTTTCTCACTCGCTGAATCATGTCTGAGATTCAGCCTTTCAAGTCAAAGCCCATGATCAATATCTTTGTGAAAGAGGAAGCTAAGTGATTCTCATCCTTATGGTGGTAGTCATATGCATTTTAAGGATAATGGCTAAATTTGTGGAAATAAAATGGAAGTCTAATGATGGGCTATTTCTGTAAAGTAGAAATAAAATGTAGCTTTGGAAAAGGCTGCCCATGACTCCATTAATATATTTCAGATTGATTGATAAGGATTTTAGTAGTGCTTTTTTTTCGTAACTGGTAGTCGTGGTATGATGGAGTGACTTAAAAGCTATTTGATGTGTAAGGCAGTGAGAGTATCACTTAAATAACACGGTTTAGCTTGTCTGTCTTCCTTATTCTTTTTTTAAGGCTGTACAGGGAAATGTGACTTTTTGGTTCTTCCTTAGAACTAATCTGATTTCTAATTTTATTTTAATGAAATTTTAATTTAATTTTATTGTGTACAAATAGAATGGAAAAGATACAACATGGTCAAAACACTATCTGAAGCATATGTATGATTAATCAATTGTGTTTGCTTCTTCTAGGGAAAATCCAGAACGTACCTTTGATTTGGTACTGAAAGTAAAATGCCAAGCATCTGAAAATGAAGGTAATATACTGTGCCTATTGATACTTTTTTACAGAAATGAGAGGTGGAAAAAAAGAGTTTGCGTCCTGATCTAGTGTCATCTTATGTTTTGAATTGCTGTTGGATAGGGATTGTATTAGAAAGGGGGTATGGTTATTTTATTTTAGAATCTATTAATGTGTTAATTCATAGTTGTCTTGGGTTTTTATTGTTATATTTTCATTTTGGCTATTGTAAAAATATTTTTGTTCTGAGAAATACTTGTGAAGCTTGGACTTGAAGTGCATCTTCTACAGTTAGTAAGTCTTAAAATGTTCATGTTGTATAAGATTTCATTTAGTGGAACAATTGACTTCTGTCTGTCAGTGGAATGTTAATTTTGGTCAGTGTGATAGGGAGAAATTCTTCCCTGAAAACAGAAAGAGACTTTCTTTCTAGCTCATGTTTGGCAGCTGCTTTGGTTTGATACATGATACAAACAGCAATGAGTGCTGACTTGAGCTTGTGTTTGCCATCAGTTTCACGTCTCTATAAACATGTGGTAAAAGAGATGTAGTAGTGCAAGAGTTATCTGAGAGAGGCTTCTTTCCTCTTGGGTGAAAAGAAGATGGGATTTCCAGTGCTGAAATTAAAGTGACCTCTAGAAAGCCTGTTGGGAGAACTTGGTTCATGTTCTCATCTGAGGTTGTTGGCCTTACAATAACACAGGGAGAGAAGCCTTGTTGGGGTTGTGTTGTAGTCCTGTTAGTCTGCGACAGCTGTGTCCTAATCACAATTGTAAAAACAATAAACTACATCTTGAAATTGAGTATATTTCTTATCTTACTGTGCTAATGGATGCTGTTTCCAGAAGCCTGTAGAAGTTTACAGCCCCAAACTATCCTTTTTTTTTTTTTTTTCAATTGTAGCCAACATTTCTGTTAGTGGTGTCATGGGTGCCTAATATGTTTACCAAAACCATTTTTGTTGAAGCTAAACAATATAGTTCTTTAGGTCTTTTCTTGACAATCCCAACAGGCTTTTCTGTACCTGTTGTATTGTTGTATCCATTATTGATATCTCAAGTTCCCCTGCCTTTTTCTCTTTTTCTTTTCTTTTCTTTTCTTTTCTTTTCTTTTCTTTTCTTTTCTTTTCTTTTCTTTTCTTTTCTTTTCTTTTCTTTTCTTTTCTTTTCTTTTCTTTTCTTTTCTTTTCTTTTCTTTTCTTTTCTTTTCTTTTCTTTTCTTTTCTTTTCTTTTCTTTTCTTTTCTTTTCTTTTCTTTTCTTTTCTTTTCTTTTCTTTTCTTTTCTTTTCTTTTCTTTTCTTTTCTTTTCTTTTCTTTTCTTTTCTTTTCTTTTCTTTTCTTTTTCCTCCTCTTCATAAGATTGTTCATTTAGTTGTGGAATTACATCTTGGTCCTGGTGCAGGCCTTGGGTATTTTCACTTTTTTTTGTGACCAGTCAGTGTCCTTCAGTGTATTGCCTACTTTTTTGATTTGCTGTTAATACAGTCATGGTTTGGGGAAGCAGATGGGCTTTCCTAACTCTCTGATCATTGTTGTGGTTTGTGTCATGGCACATTTTGCTTTGTGTTCTCTCCCTTTTGCAGTTTTTACCTTAGTAATTTCATAGATGATGTCTGTGAGCCCTGCTTAGCTACTTGACTTCTGATCTGTTCCTCCTTGCATTGTGCATTTAGTGTCTGACTCCACCTGACATACCTTCCTGGGGGCCTGTTCACATCTCGGCTTAGGCCCAGCTTCAGCCTGCAGATTTTATTCCCTTTCTTCCTTTCCCTCCTGAGAGCTAGACTGTTGATAATCCTTTCAGGTCTTCACCTTAAAATCTTGAAAAATGTGGGTTTTTTTCTTCTGTGATCAGAACGTGGATCTATATCCTTTTAATTCCTTTTATCTCCCTTTTGACTTCTGATTTTTGTTTTGCATCTTTCTGCCTCTGCTGCCATAAGAAACTACTTCTTGTTACCTGCAGCTCTGTGAACGACTGCCTGTGCCTGAATTCTGGTCATAGCCACTTCCCGGGCCTCCCTCGGTGGACGTTTCGTGCTGTTCATCAATTTTCCTCTCTGGAGAGTAGCACCTTTAAGACATCTGTGTATCTCCTTGAACTGTGACCTGAGTTAATGTGGAGACTGTATTTGTGACTGTGTTGCACCCTCTTCTATTCCACTTTTTGCTATCATCCCTTCTGCCCTGCGTGGGCTCAGTTGCTGTTTGCCCATGGGGTGGCCAAAGGCTACTGATACTGGTGACATTGGAGTCTGCGGCGTGCGACTGGTGAGGGGTTTAGGGGTGTTTCAGCTGGCGTGGAGGTTGTATTGATTCTTGCATGAGTCCGCAGATCAGCACACACGTACAGTCCCCTTTTACCTATCAAGTTGTGCTGGCTGAATATTTCAGTTACTATCCTGCTGTACTTGGTGACCCATCTGGGATTCATTTTAATTTCTTTCATATTATATCTAATTCAGATAACAAACTCACTCCAGTGAGGGCTTGACATCATATTTACATATGGTATTGTGAGCACAGTGATGTATCAAATTAATATATCTGAATGTTAAAGTTATTTAAAGGAAATTCACAAGGGACAAAAGTGTATTGTCTTCACCGCCACTTTAGAAATGGAGCACAAGGCTTGTCATGCTAAACAGGGAGCTTTCAAGGTTGGTTTATTGTAAGGCCTAACAAATTTGACAGTTACCCTGTATTGTAGGTCTTGCCTTTAAATAGATTTTCATGCTAGGATAATCTTTTGAATATATCATACTTGAAAACGTGATCCATTCACCTGTTTCTTTGCTCACGACTCTTTCTTTCTTATGAAAGAGATTTGTGTTTAAATAGGGGCTTTCTCCCTCGCATCCCATCTGCTCCTTGTACTTGATCCTGAAGCTATGTCAGGGCTGAATTTGTGACATCACTGTCAGCAGTGTTGCCGTGGAAATATCACAGCCACAAAATTATGATCTCCCTGCATGAGTGAGCAGCAGGAGAAGCCGACTTAGGAGAGAGGAAGACCTTAACGTGACCCATGTATCTTTAAGCTTTTTCTTTTCAGTCTTTGCTGTAGCGTGCATTCTCCTGCATTTTAATTTCCCTGTGCCAGCGTGTAACTGTTCTAAGAAATTGAGGTAGCCCTACTGCATGTGTAGCTATTAATAAGATGATGTTTTTATGAGGATGCTATACGCCTGCAGCAGTGTGACATGATGAAGAATTTTGCTGTTAAAATTACTATGCTTTTGGAAAAGTATTTTTAGATTATCTTCTCAATTGTAGCATAGCTCTCAAGAAATGTTAATTTTTCGGATCTGAAAATGTCCTAGGGCTCTTCCAGCTATAAAGGATCATACATACATGAAATGCAGCAAGGTTTATATGTATCATTAAATTTTTTCTTAAATCATTCCACTAATTATTTCCAGCATTGTTTTCACTCAATGTAAACACCTAAGAGGTTTCGTGTAGGTTAATATAAATTTATTACTTCATGTATGGTAGGTAGCTCCTGAATTGGTTACAGGCTGAGTTGTGCTAGCATGTCTTCAGTTGTAGCTGGATCAAAATTTTGTTTTCCCATTGGAGACCTGTTTTTTTGTGATTTAAGAGTAGCTTGCATACTTGAATAGTTATTTCTTAATACTCTGTTCTTGACTGAGTAGATCATCCTTTGGGCTGTTCTCTCTCTTTCTCTCTGTTTTAAACTACAGGAGTGCACAATAGCATTGCTAGAATAGTGATTTTCTAACCCTTTCCTCATTTTTGGGGCAGGAGAGAAAAAAGGGTAGTCTTTACATAAATATTCTTATAATTGAGTACTCCATTGAACTAATAGCAAAAATTGTAACACTTTTTGCTGTTGCTGACAAGCTTTGTTTATTCTTCACTAGGGTCTTGTTAAAAAAAGAAATCTGTTTATTAGAGGGGCTTAATGCCTAATCTTAGCACAAAACAGAATATGGTTCCCTCAACAATTTAGAATATATTGTTTACTGTATTTTCAGAGTAGGTGATGCTTTTGATGTTATACTACACCTAAGACTTTACCTTGAAAGTTGCATTTCAGCTGTATTTAATTAGACAGTTGAGGCATATATTCTAAAGAGAAGAAGAAAAACCTTTAGGACCAAAATCAGATTGTAGCAGCTTCCAGCCCTTTGCAGCATGGTCAAGATGGAGAGCATACATTATCATGGATGTTGAAACATAATAACCTGTTAGTGTGACAACTTTTTCTTGGGAAAATTCATAAACTGATTCTTGCAGAACTTTGAGATGAATTAACTTCCGTTCACCAAAGTTTGCAAAGCGACTGGGAGATGTTTGCTAAGCTATTCTAACAGCCCAAATATTTGTTCATTGTGAATTTGGCTTGCAGTGTCAGTAGCACCTTGTAGCAAAAGGTTTTATACTGCCTCCCTGGCAGTTGCAGATTTTCATAATTCTTTCCTGTGTCACTCCTTAGTGAACAAGGAAACAAAAGAAATAGTAAAATTGTGTGCCCATTTTAACATCATCAGCTGGCCTGCTGTATTAAATTTTTATTTGCAGACCCAGAGGACAACTTGATAACAGATATTAATATTATTGAAACTATTGTGTTATTTTAAGGATGAGCATTGCTCTTGAACTTCAGGGTAAAAAGATGGAAGTTTTTTGCGCTTCAGGCTGAATCACCCTTTCCTAGGTATGAGGAGTAACACAGTGTTACAGTTGTCCTGAGTGCATAGTGTTACATGAGGCTATTGGTTCAAGATTGTACGACAGCAGCATTACAGCAACTTCACTCTTCTCCTGGCACTCTCTTTTGTCTTGAAATTTATACTGCATCTGGTGCTGTAAGATATGCTTGAGCCTAGAAATTGGCTAACCAAAGCAGTCTGCAGCTTTTCTTTTTTTCTTTTCATTTTTTTTTTTTTTCTATCCAGGTTCTTCTATCGTGAAAAGTAAACTGAATTTCTGGAACGTTGATGTTTCTGAACTCTTCCACAGGACATGTCCAAAATAATAGTGCCAGTGTAATCTTCGTGAAGAGTATATATTTATCTATGTATCTATGCATACACAAACATATACAGTATGTGCATACACACATACATATCTGACCTTTAGATTTTGGTTAAATGTGCAAAGATAGTTGGTAATTTAACTCATTCTAGAAACTCTATGTTCTATATTGATTTTATTAAGACTGGATTGCAGAGGCCAGACACAAAAGGCAATGCAAATATAGCAGCTAGCAGTAGAAAGGCAGCGTGTAACAACTTCTGTGAACATGAGGTCTTCAGCATTTCTGCCTATGGTTTCCCAAGAAGAAGGTGACTCAGATTGGTTTCAGTTTGTGTGGTTAAGAGAGTGCTGTTTGCTACACCTTCATTTTCTTTGATTATAACACATACGAAAAGCAACAAAAAGGCTCCACAGAGTGTGCAGGTAGATCCAGGAAATTCAACCACTAAATGTCATGGTTTGGGTCTAGGACTGCTTTAGTCCTGACTGTTCAAGTTTTACTTAAAACCCCCTTTGAAATAGCAGTTCATTTTCTGTTCAAGCAAAGAATAATTGTTTGAACAAGGCTTGAAATCTGATTGCTTTGTTTCTGTTTCCTCTTTAAATGTTAGGAGGCTTTTGTAGCTCTAGGGCTAGATAAGTGATTTTCAGAGAAGGTGTTTAAATAAGTTGTGTTGAATTGCATGAATAACTCCTGTAGTTTATCTTGCCTGTGCCAGAATGATAATAAATCTTAGTGATACATAATCTCTTAATTATTTTTCTTTAAAGGATTGTCTTTTTGTTAAATTTTCAAGGAAAAGCCATGAAAGTGAATTTAACCGTGTATTGGTGGAGCTAAGAACCATATGAATTAAGTCCAGGAATTAGGCCATGAATGCAAAATTCTTTGTATAAGGTTTGATTGTGGTCTGTAAGGTACTAATAAGATACGTAGTTCCAGGAAGGTCCCAATTCTGGAAAAAAAGTTTAATGCAGTTGGTAGTTCTGTCCGTGGGTGACCTGTCTAACTTTGGTGGGGTTTTGATTAAGAGTCTTCCAAAGCTGCTTTTAGGATTGTGGTCAGAGCAAGCACTGTTTTTTCTTCTTCTTTTTTTTTTTTTTTTTCCCTTCACTGTAGAGAGCTGTTTATTAACCACAGACTCTGAGCCTGTGGGTGTAACGTGCTGATCAGATAACTCTTTTCCTCTGCCGTACTTTTTTTTGCAGAGTATCACTTGAACCTGATTAAAAAGATAGTTCTATCAGTGTAAGACATGAAAAAGTCTGCAGGATTTTTTTTAAGAGCAATTAAAAGTTTTGATATAATCTTTATGCCAACCTTTTTCACTGTTGGTTTTAACTGGAAGGATACTAAATAAGTACTGGCCTACAGAAAGTTAGGTTTTGCTAACTTTTAAAAGCACGCTGTGTTCTTCAGGTGACTGAAGAGAAACTATATATTGCTGTGAACTAGATAAGCTTTCTTAGAAGTCTTATATTAGATTTTTAGTCTCAAATATTGTGGTACGATATTAGAATTTATTTTACACCAAGAAAAAGTTGAAATGCTTTTTCAGTTTGTACAATGCCGTTTCAGAACATGGGCTACCTGATTATAGTCTTAGATGCAGTTTTTGTATATAAAAAAATAAAGCTTTCTTTCCATACTCCTCTGAAGTTTCATTAAGCTTAACACCCCCACATCCCAACTCATTAACTCATATGTTGTTATTTAGGTTAGTGCTACTTCCCCGTAACGTTTTCTTCCTTTTCCTGTTGAAATTTTCCGATGATGGTACCTAAAAAATTTGGAAGACATTTAATCTAGCCTATTTTCTCTACAGGACTATCGTTTGATTAGGAGCAGAATATTTCACAGTCTTTTGTTGAGGATTATGTAAATGTTTTGAGGGCAAAAGCAGGTAGTGCCTGAGATTGTGCATCACTTTCGTCCTTTTTGACAAAACCAAGGAATATAAGCCAGAGTTTGGCTGAAGCTCTCTCGTGTACGAGCACCAAACATACCTTTAAGTCCTTCATAAATTGTAATCTTTTGTATAACTTTATACCCTCCAGTTGTATCTAAATGAATGTTTTCATTATATTCAAATTTCTTTCATTTAATTGGAAATCTCAGGGTATGAACAATGTTTTCTGTGTGTTTGGACTGTCACTAGCAAAGAGTGGGTGTTGGAGAATTATGAACAACAAAAACAATTAAGGCAACTATGATTTTGCATCTAAGGTAAAGATTGGCATTTTGATGCTTTTTACCTTTTCCTTTCATTCTCCAGAGACTGAGAAATGGAGGGTAGTCACTCCAGCTTTCAGCTTCTCTTCACAGATGTAAAAATGTGGAGGAAAATGTTGCTGCTTTTCAGTGCCTCATTTCCTACAGATTTTTTTTCCACCAACCTACAGAGATTCTTGGATGTATATGTAATTTGGAGGTGGGTGCAGATATGTGTGTGTAGGAGGGGGAAGGGTTGAGAGCTGCTGGAGAAATAGGTCAAGGAAGCCCTTTCTCCTATCTCATGCATTCTTCACTGGGGAGAAGAGACCTCGGTGGGGAGGGATGACCCTACTCCCCAGCAGCCAGAGGACAGGCTCTGCTCTACTCCAGAGATTCCAGCTGTAGTAATGTGGGGGCAGGAACTGTGGTATCAGTGCTGGTAGAGATGAATTATTCCCCTGCAGGCATTTGCCCGACTGTGTTATTTTTTTCATGTAATGCCATATGCCACTTTCAGCAGTGTGATCAGGTTTTGGGCAGTCAAATTAAAAGGGGAAAACTTGATGAGTTGACTAATACAAATATTATATTCTTATAAAAAGAATTTTGTAAAAAATTCAGTAGAATGAACATACTAGTATTAATATAACTAAATATAAGCCAAAAACAGTGACCTGTATCATGTAATGTAGTCAATCAATATGAAAGTTGACGCTCCTGTGCTTTTTCAAATTTAATTTTAGTTTCATTTTAGTACTTAACAATTTGAGATGGCTGCCTGGGGGGTAGTTTGTGGGCTTTTAAATTGCTTGTATTCAGAAGTGTTAAGAGTTTGCATATTTTTCTAAGCTAATATCAGCATGCTTCTGCCCTCCCACACACTGAACAGTCCATCTTACACAGAGGTTTATCGTTCTTTAAGAAGATGTTATGCCGCTAGCTCTCTTCATGTATAGTTTAATGGCTTGTCTTTCATGTACGGAGAATTTAAAATCTGCTTAAAAAGCTTTGAAAACTGGTTAAACTTTCAAGTTTTAAAATGCTTTTTGCAACACCATAAGGCACTTCTCTCTCTAGCACTCACTTGAAGAGGCTGAAGTGTAGGGTTTCCTGTCTAGTTCACAGAAATTGTCGTTTTAATTCTTTTTCCTTTGCCACTGGTGATGCTATCTGAGGATGCAGGTATATGTAGATGCACATGCTCATCATATAACTGTTGGGATAGATACTTCTGTTTGTAAATAAAATAAAACATGATCAGGGCTACAAAGGGAAGAGTGATATAATTGTTCATGAAGGGCTTAAAAACCCCTGAAACCAACGTAAGTTTTTCCAGTAAAGTGCTAGTTATTCCTTAAAATAATTTTGTGTAGTAAGAGCAATTTGAGCATAGCACCACCTTGCAATTAATGTGTTAAGAATCTGTATTTTTCGTGGTAGGCTGACGTGTGGTAACTCCCAAGATCTAGGTAAAAACGTGGTATTTACAGGTGCATACTTAGGATGGAAGATTCTATGTGACTGACAGATAAAGTACCAAAATGCTGAAAACATTAACTTATATTTGCTTTTGACATTTTTCCATGTACCTTGGAACTGAATAATTTGGGTGGACAAAGACTTCTTATATTTTGTGATTCTGGTTTAGGAGAAAAGATTAAAACTTAATACTGAACTTTATATGGAAAAGAGAAGAGAAAAAGCAGAAGTGGTGAGAGAAAAAAGGCCTGAACAAGATTTTGGGTGTGGTATCTGTGCTTCCTGAGCTGGGAGAGCCCAGGCAGCAGTTTATAGTCATACTGTCTTCCTTTGCAAAATTCTTCATCCTCATTTGGAAGGTACTGTCCAAGTACTAAATCCTTAATTAGAAAAAAGGCTTGAACAACACCCTTAGATTACATTTCCTAGTGTTTGAATCTGGATCTGGTTTCTTCACAGATTTGAGCGGGTATTCAGGTGTAGATTAAAAGCTAGCTAAAATTACAAACTTGTGTCTGAAAATAGCATATTAGGGTTTCTGTGTTTACTTTAGGACATATGTTGCAAACTTTCTTAGTTAATTCCAAGTTTTAATCATCATAGAGGCATAATTGTCATAACCAGGGTATTCTGCTGTGGCTGGTTTACCATTGCATTTTTTCCTTAAACTCAGAATGGGAAAGAGTGACACAAAGAATGATTAATACTTCTGCTTACCTTCTAATAGAGAACAAGAAATTCCCATTCATCTGCCTTTAGATGCTGTTCACATCAAGGGTTTATTTGTTGTACCAGTTGAACCTGTTTTAGAACACATCGAAAGATTGTAAAGTTACGGTGTCATTGTGTGGACGGAGTCAAATGTTTGCTTTTGGGAGGAGGCAGTTCTTTTCCTCTGTTACAGGACAAACTAAATGCAAAAATCTGCTGTCTTTGCATTTAAATACTGGATGCTAAATGTTGAATTTAACTGTGTTGTGAGAGTTGCACTTGACACAGAGAAGCTGTGCTGATAATGCTTATAAGGCACAGCATCATTTCCTTCAGAAGTTGCAAAGAAAAGCTTAACATTTTTAAGACAGTAGTTTCCAGGAATGGAGTTGCATTATTGAAGAACGAGGATAATTTTTATATCCTTGGGTTAAGATACAATATAAAAAAGCAAATGTAAAAGTATTTTGTGTTAAAGTGAATATGTTTATGTTCTGTTTAAATGCAAAATGAGAAAAAGTAGCAGCCTAGAGGTAAAAGACAAGGATTGTGTGACAGTTGTAAACTTACCTGGAGGTTTGCAATGAGTTTGAAATAATGGAGTGAAACCACTGTGCCTTTAGAGTGACAAGAGGGAAACAGTTATTGCAGTTGAGTCTTGCTTGCAAGAGCTGATCATTCATGCATCCTCTTCCTATCCTTTGGAGGTCATTTGGCTCCTAAACTGTGTGTGTGTGTGTTTGTGTTTTACTTCAAATAGCTAGCACCGCTAAAAGCAGCATGTGAGGTAAGCATCCTTCCTGCTTCTGGCAGCACCTGGCAGGCTTGCTGTGTGGGTACGCTTGCTCTTCAGCTGGTGGGGCTGCTTCTGGAGCTGACAGGAAATGTTTTGCACGCAGGTCAGATAAGGAGGAACTGGTGGGATTTTCATACCGTGCAATGTAGCATAGACTGTTGTTTCATCTCTGAGCATTCATTTCAAGTTTTTGGGGTTTGTTAAAATAAATGTGTTGCCAGTTCAGGAAACTGAAAAAAACTAGGGATGCCCTTACTCTCTTCTGGCATCTTCCTGATGGGTTTTGGGCTTCTAGGGTACTCTCAGAGTGTTGGAATTGTGTCAGGGTTATGTTAAACTCCTGTCCTTTTTTTGAGGAGATTAGTTCAACAACTTCACTGTTGTTTGAACTTCCATTCTCAAACTGAATATTCCAGTTTTATGTTCGCATGGTAAAACTCGGCTTTTAATAAAAAAACAGATACTCAAAGTTAGATCCCTGTCACCCAAGATCACTTTAAGGCATTGCATTTCTGGAGATAGATTAAATTTTCATTTTGTGTAAATAGAATTCTGTCTAAAGAGCACAGTTATACTAGATTGGTATCATGCAGTAATTTATAGAAGTGAAAATAGTTAACGGAATCATGACACAACATGGGAAATTTTGAAAAGCTTTGTGTCCAGGAAAGCATTTTGCTGGTATTCATATTCTACGTATCTTCTCCCTTCTAAGAGTATTGCCAGACAAAAAAAGGCTTTAGTTCCCTAGTGGCAGATGAATCGCTTACTTCTTTAGCTGAAACTAATGAAAAAGAGAATTCTCTTTCTTGGTCTTGATATAATATGCTGTATTTTACGTAGAATAATTTTTCAAATGTATTCTTTTGCATTCTGGTTGTGATGTTAGAAATCAATGCTATGAAACTGCATGAGAAAAGAAAAAAAAACGCTTGAGATAACCACCTCTGAAGTGCCTGAAAACATTTTTCACTGGCACTAAAAACCATAATAAATTAAAGCTTGCCTTAAATTCTCTGGCAACTAGTGATGGTGACTATCTTCTTTTTAAATAAACAATTTTGTGTGACATCGCTGGATGCGAACAGGTCTAGCAGACTGCTTTGTCATTGAGAATACTTGTCAGACCTCGCAATCCTTGGAGGAAATTTGCATTTTTTTTTTTTAAACAGTGAACAAAGCAGAAATCCTTTCAGCTCCTACTCTTCGGGAAAATGATGAAGGAAAGGATAAACCAGATGAAACAATGATAAAAATGAATTAAACTACCAGAACTTTCAGTGGTAGTAAAATAGGGTGAAGGTTAGAAATAGAAAGGTTGGTGAATCAGTGTTGGCTGTGGACAGCAGAGCTCCTGAAGCTGGTAAATCCATGAGGACGGGCAAAGCCTGAGCACTTGCTCTGCTAGTGGCTGGGGAACACGAACTTGGTCTACTGATATATGATCTGCTTCGTGCATTTTAAATACATGAGAAAGATCTGAAACTGCAGCATGTTTTGAAGCTCTGGAAAGAGGAAAAAGTACTTTGCTTCCAGCCCTAAATTACTTCAGTTCAATCCGTAGGCTTGCCTGACTGAGCTCCTAACACGGGACTGAAGGCGTCTCAGCTCTGAAACACTGCTTTTATTTGCATTTACCAGAAAACTTTTTGGTAACAGCAATTGTTCTCACAGAACTCATCTGTATGGCTTCTCCTACCCAGGTGTTTTGGTTGGTGGTGCTTTCTATGGTTGCCTGACTCTTGTAAACTGCAAAGTACTCTGTGTGGTAATCCATGTGAAAATGTCATATAACAGGGTATCTTTATTCTCTGCAAAAGGAGTACCTAGTAGAAATTTTGGCTTTCCGGTAAACAGTGGCTGTACTTCATAGGCTGTCCAAGTTTTAAAATGCTCAGTAGTCCACCTGAAGTGAGACAGAAATATTCAGGATAAAAATTTGGCTGTGTATGCAGTCACTTCAGTAAGCTGTGGTCTGGGATTGCAGAATGATCTGTGTACTCACCAGTTAACATAATAGTTAATGACTCCAGTAAAAGAGAGTCTGAAATTAATTCAGCTTAGGATGGTTGCAGAGGCAGTCATTACAACTGTGTTGTAACGTGGATTTAGAGTCAATCTGTGTAAAAGTAAGTATATATATGCAGTTCTTCGGGATTCCTGCTGGGAACATAACTGGGCTGTGTATGGAGCCAAATCAGAATTGCTCAAATTGAGTCTTAAAAACACAATGGGATTTTATAAGCTGGTAAAAGTGTATTGTTTGCTTTGTGTCTTCTTGTGTACACTCATATCTAAATATAAACAGGGAAACTTGATACTGACTTATGCTACTAGCGTACTTCTGCTCCTGGAGTTCTGCTCCTGTGTATTTTAACACTAGAAATTATTTTTCAAATATTTTCAAAGCATGATCAGTATGTTTTAATTGTCAACTTATCTTGAAATATTCATCTTTCAGTGAGCAAGACAAAAAAGTCTTGCTAGGACAGAAAGTGCCAGAACAGCATAAACAATAGTTGCAAAAAAAGTGATGTTTCAGAGTGCTTTGTGTGCAATGAGACCACAGGTTTTTTGGTATTTTCTTTTGGTTTTTTAGACCTTTATTTAGTTAATGTTGCTTTGGATATGTAGAACAGTATATATTACTTAGCATAGCAGTTACTATAGCAGCTTTGTGCTTGAGGGTCAGTACACAATGCAAATCATGAAACAGGTACAAATTGCCTAATCTGAGATAAATGTTGAAACAGTTAAGTGTTACAGAAAGTGAGAAAGTGGCTTTCTATTGATTGATGTTCCAGAACCTCAATTTTTTTCTTTTTAAGTCCCAGCAGTATATATTCAATTAATCTGTTTAATGGGAATATTAGAAGTCATGTCATATATGTAAAACAAAAAGAAATGATAGTGTATGCTGTGTGTTATCCTAAATGAATATTCCCGTGACAGAGCAATCGTGATCTTTTACAAGAAAATAATACATCTTAGAAACCAAAGAAACCACATATGAAATATAAATCAATAGTTCTAAAGTTTAATTACCCTATCGTATTCATACTTTGTTCACCAACATTTCTGGAGGATTTTGTTTAATGCTACAATGTATCAACTAGACATACTGGAAGGATGCAAGTACTGCAAATATGCTGGGTTAGGCAGAGAGCCAGATTTTATTCTCAGATCTACTTTGAACACCAATGGCTGGGAAAGATGAATTTGAAATCAGTGTTTTCAACTTAATTAGGTTCTTCTTAAGAGAATGTTTACTATATAGCAGAGTTGGAAATCGGTGGTTTGTTGAAATACGCTAATTGACTCCTCGAATCTGAAATTCTCAGACATTATAATTTTTAATTATCTTCAAATGAAATACATGAGCAGTGAAACAAGAATGCTCTTTCATATGTAGCTGTGTTAGAAGTTATGGGCATTGATAAAATGCACAGGTGTGTGGATAAAATCTGCTTTATGTATGACGAGCTGCAATCCTCCCCTCTAGAAATTCTGTGCGCAGAGTACTGGTCACATACACGAAAGATATGTGGTACAAACCACAGTATCATACAGAGTACCAACCAAGTTTGGTTTTGAATGGTAGTAAGTCAACAAAGAAAAAGCATTTTATAAACAATAGTCTTCCTAACTTGTGGCTAGATGGCTCAGGATACAAAATCTTTCAGCTCTGGAATATGTTTACGGAGCTGGCTCTGTTTTTTTCTTTTGAGTGTCCTGTTATTGTCCATGCTTCCTCTTTTGCATGCATGAGGTTTATGTTTTCATTTGACTTAGCAGCACTAAGGGAAAAGGATGAAAAAACCCCCACATTGTAAGGGCCAGACATGATCCTAGATTCATTTTGGACTTTGCTGATGTTGAGCTTCAGCCAAACTGGGGAAAAAAAATGGTTGTACAAAGGCAAAACACATACTCTATGGTAGTAGGAAGTGCAAGCACCGGTCACCCCCAAAGCGGAGTGAAGAAAGCCGGGATCATGTCGCTGAAAGCCCGAGTGGTGCATTACTGTGGGCCACATCAATGAGCCTTACTGCTAATAAGCATCCATTAGGCAAGTTGTGGAAAAAAAAAAAAAAAAAAAAAAAGCCAGGTCTTTGAATGGCATTTTCCAGGAAATAGACACTTCAAGTTTGAAATGAATGACTAATACTGAGCACAGTGCATTTTTTGGTAGTAGTTTTCTGGCACTAGTGATAAGTGTTACTGTCTTCTGTTCTATAGCCTGTCTTTCCACAGGCAGCTAGGAGAAAGCAAAAGCTGTCTTAGTTACTGCATGGCTGCACAGAAATTGTGTTGATGTAACAAGTAATAGTGAGGGAATGAGTGCTCTTGAAACTGCTACGAAGAAAATGGCATATATATGCTGGTTCTCATTGCTGGAAATCAAGATATAAGTGCATTATAGAGAATTTATGTAATTTTCCTAAGTGCTAGCTTTTCCTGTCCCTGAAGTAAATATTTTTTGAAATATCATTTCTATAATATCAGAAAATGATCTAAGTTTGTTCGTTAGTTGTTCATTGGTGACTAAAACCTTAATTAGCAATGTATTTGGCTGTAGTTGTGAGCTCCCCTTCAAGCTGGAGCCAGTGGGGGTAGAGTCTATAGTTAAGCAACACTTTCACCCTGAATAATCTGAGTTTGGTGGGTAAGACAATGGAGAAAGCTTACTGTATAACCTTTTAAATATATTTAAGCAGTAGACAACCTCTAAAAAAAAAAAAAGAGCCAAAAAAAAGCACCTCTGTAAGGTATTGTATCATGAAATATGAGGGGACTGTGATTGTGGCCTCCTTTCAAGTGCTGTAATATCTCCTACTGAAAAGATTAAACAAGAGTATGTATTGTTATTACTTTTATACCACAGCAGTACTTCAGCTGCACATATATGTGAAAGTTATAACTTCCTGCTGACCTGTAACTTCAAAAAGAAAATTGTTGTAGGCTTTATTCAAGTAGGAAATTTATCAAGAGCTTCATTAAAAGTTATACTGTTAATGTTGCCTGATGCAGCAACGTATTTACAAAATGTTGTTTCAGGATACTCATAATCCAGGGGAATCAGTAAATTAATAGGTAAAAACTACATGCCAATTCACCCATAGCTCATCAAACATATCCTTAGTTACTGCCTTGTCACTCTTCAAGGAATAGCAGTTGTGAGAACAGTACCCACTCCGCTTTCTGTATTTACTCTTAGGGGCTTGCATGCCTTGCCAAGAAAGAGGTGTGATTTGGCACCTCTTTCTTTTGCAGCAGGGGAAGCTGAAAGAACTCCTGTCACCTCGTACTACGGTCCCAGTGTCGCTTTGCTTCTCTAAACTTGTCCTGTGTAAGAAAGCTGGCCAAGCAAAACTAGTAGGTTTCTGTGACTATTAACAGATGAATGGCTCCCCGCGGTATATGGAGAACAGCTAGGAAATACACAAAGAAAATCCAATGAGCAATGACTGATTTGAGAGAGGGAGCAGATTAGGATTGCGTTGTTGTGTAGCATCGCTCTTCATGTCCTTGTTTTTAGAGGGGAGAATATTGCTGAACTTTCTGTTCTCAAGGAGTTCAAGGTACCACACAGATACATTACATTTAAGATAACAGAGTTTATTTGCTTCTTTCTTTTTATTCAGTAAAAGCTAGGTTAATGTGTGGGGAGTAGTGAAGTAGACTAGGAGGTCTTGTTAGTTCAGGCTGAAACTTTTGCCACATTCATAGTGTGTTTGTAGCATTTCAGAGCATCTGATAATTGCTTCTGTTAATGCTAGATCAGTATGGCTTTCTATGTAAAACACAGGATTGAAAAATAGATCAATATTTTGAAGAACTATAAAAATGGCTGAATCTGCTGTGCTCTCTTTTTGTTCTCAAAGCCTTCCTCTATATTTAGCAAAGAAATACCAAACACTGAAGTGCGGGTTTGTTTAAAACTGCTGTAGAGTTTCATTCCAAAAGCAAAACAAATAAGTGATGTATTCACTTACCCTTTATTAGAACCTTTTTTTGGGGGGGAAAAAATGACCAGTTTGTAGTCAGAATTTTCTTACATAGTTTTCAAATATTAATGGCAGATTATATTCAGTAACTTTTTTTTCTTTTTAAATTTAACTGCAGAGCTTTGTGGTACTTGAAATGACTCATGCATTGTACCACGGTGTAAAAACTTATCCCTTTGTACGTGGAGAACTGTAGCTCCCATTTTTTGAAGCAGTTTTAGTAACTGACTAATTGAGATTAAAATGATTAAAGAGCCCAAAAGCAATGGTAGATGAATAATTCTTTGTGTATCTGTCAGTGTTAAGAAGGGTTTTAGATGTACATTTGTATGTAGTTTACTTTCTTACATGTGGTACTTCTAGGATGGTGCATATTGCATAACTGTTTACATGTTAATTTGATTATATGCTTGTAGGTCAGGAATGAAAAACAATTTAAGTAATCTTGTCTCTAAGTATAAGAAAGAACAAGATCGTAAACAATAGCATATAGATGAAGAAGAGGACAAAGTAGGTCAACCAAGTCATCTGTCCAGGGTGATTCTTAAATATGTGTTTTGTAAGTTTTGGTTTATAACTGTCTATAAAAGAAATTTTTCTTGGCACATCAGAAATGAGGTTTCAGTATCTTGCTCAGTAGCTTAATGAAGTTTCCCCTTATAGTGCAGCTGGTTTCTCGTTTTGATGTCTTTTCATTTTTGGTTTTAATTTTGGGTGTAAGTATACGTGAGAGGAAGTTGTGACAGGCTTTTCGTTAAGGAGATGCTCTGTAATTTGAAGAACAACAGAAATGTATTCTTAAATTAGACTTCTGTGTTTGAAAATTTATCTTTCAGCAGTTCTGTACAACAGAAAGGTGTTGCTTCTCGTTGTCAGGACAAGTAAAGATTCTGGCTTTTTTTCGTTGCAGATGAGTTATCTGTGCATTCCTTGTTTAATGCATACGTGATCTCTATATGAAGGCATCATATGTGATCTCTATGTGAAGGCATGTGTGCCCTTTCATATAACAGTTAAAATGCTGGTTAATAAAACCAGCCAAAGTTAGCCACAGCAGGTGTTGCAGTTCTTCAGTGCTTTGGTGGTACTGGCCAGCATGACCTGAATCTGGCTGAATTATCCAGAAAATTTATTCTGAGATGTGCTAAACTCTGCTTTCCAGATCTGGCACCTTAAAATAGGTCTGATGTTGCTGCAAGGAGCTCAGCATGCAGTCTTTGAAAACAAGGCTGCCTGCTTGGATCAAAACACCTGAACCCTTGGTCTAAAATACAGATCCTTTCCTCCGCTGGATGCAACTTCTTTCCTGCGTGGATCCAAAACTAAACCATTACCTATTTCTAGTGGTCTCCAAAAGCATCAGGCCTCCCTTTTTGCCTGTGTGAAAACTGCTCTGCCCTTCCTCAGGGCGGATGAAAGGGGATGGGCCTGACTGAAATGGTTTGGAGGGCTGCCCCCCGGGACCTGCTCCTTGTGGTCGTGTTCCTGGTGCGACTCCATTCGTGTATTTCTAACTGAAAGAAAAATAGAAAATATGTCAAAATACAGACTCTAGCCTTCTAGGCAGAGAAGAAAAACTGGGAGTGGGCTTTGCAGGAGTTCATTCCCCCACCCATGTGCGGCAGCTGGTGGTGGCAGGAGCGGGTGCCACATGTCACTGCCTGAGCCCGCCTTGGTTTGTGCCAGCTTCCTTTCTCTGGCATGTGTACCCATGGTCAGCTGCTTAGGTTTGGAAGTTGGTTAAAGCTGTCTTTTTTTCTTGTGGCCAACAGCGGGCCTGTCTTGTGCAATCACACTTGGTTTTGAGCCCCCTTTATACCTTTGGCCTCTGCAGCATCCTGGGGCAGTCCTGTCTGTGGCTGTGGTGCAGAGTTTGTGAGCAGAGTTTCCTTCTGTTTGTTTTAAAACAGCTACTATTGATTCATTTGGATTATAGGTTTTGTATTACAAGAAATAGGGCGTAATTATTCCCTTTTCACCTTCACTTGAGCCATGGGTGATCTTTTATACCCCCACAGCTGGCTGTCTAATCTGAAGAGTGTAATTTGTTGAGCCCGACCATGAGTTCATGCTTTCCCATACCTATGATATATCCTTTTGTATTCTTCTCTCAGTCTTTTTTTGGCTTTTTTGGGGAGAGGGCGGTCGTAACTGTGTGAGATATCCAAGGTGTCATTGTGTTACGGATTTCTATAGCAGCAGAGCAATGATTCATAATTGTTGGGGTCTGTTGTGTCATGTCCCCTGTCCCCCTGTGTCGTGTCCTGTGTCCCCCCTGGCCCCCCCCCCCCCCCCCCCGGAAGCAAGTGTTTAATCACTTTTACCCATGGTGGAGAATCTGCTCTTTATTGTTATTGCTCTTTTTCATAACAAGATTGTAAATATATAGAGTTATAAAAACAAACATCACCACCCCCAAAACACAACTTCTTGAGTTTTATGTCTGTTTCTAAAGCTTCAAATCAGTAAGTCATCTGATGTCAGGTATTTTAGTTATTTCAGAGTATTTTTTTCCTGTTTGGTATAATGCTATGGTCCTAAAAGTCGGGTCAGAGAAGAGAATATAAAAATCGCCCAAAATGTATGTTCAGTATAGGAAGAAGAATCTTTGATTTTTTACTCCTAGCCACAGGGAGAATTTCAGTGTTCTGATTTTAATATCTCCCATGTTAGTATTTTTCTAAATAAATAAAATAAAATAGTAGTGAATTGTAAGAAAAAAGTTTGTTTCTATTACCATACTCTTGGGTTAATGCTCTGAATTTGTTCCTTCTCAGATGTTTTGTCTATTTAAAATCAGTTTGCATATATCCTCTCAGACCAGCCTACATCTGTGTGAAAATGTGCATCTTGTTGAATCACACTCACAGTAAATATCTATAAACAAGCAAGTTCTTTGGTACCATGAGCAGGATTATAGTATTAGACCCTCTGGTGGTGGTGTTCTTTTGTGACAGCTGCGTTGTTTTGGGAAGCTGAGGTTCCTGTGTAGTGCTACTCAGCTTCAGAGAAAAACAGTTATTCTGTAGTTTTGGATTTAATGCACTTAAGTTCTTATTTGAGAAATCCTTCTTGTAGTTACTGATTTGGCTAACCTATTTAAAAGTAAATTGAATGTTGATATATTGAGTTCAGCATCCATTGCTATCTTGCTCTGAGAAGACCTTGTCTGAAGAGAAGGCAGAGTGCAGTGGACATGGAGCAGAAGGTGTATCTTATCCATGATATAGAAGGCAACCACTTTCCTTTCCAATTTAATTATACTGAATGCCTCTTTATTACTGTTTCTTGGTATCACTTCTGGGAGATTAATGATAATATGGTGGGGTTTATGCATGATAACTCCAAGTAAAAGTAGTTCAGTAGAAGCCCGAGGGTGGTTGTGCTGTTGGGGTAGTGCAGCAGGCGCTGCTGCCAGTGACTGTAGCATGCAATACGTGTCTCCTTGGTAAGCGGTCCAGCGGTCAGTCTTAGGAAAGATCACAGAGCCTAAAACACATCAGAGGTTGACTTACGTATTTTTGTAGCTAAAGATATTAACACCTAGCAGTCTCTAGGTGTGACAGTAACTATCCTCTGTGGGATTTTTTTTTTTTTGAAGGGCATTACAAGGAACATTAAAATACTTGGGCTTCCTAAGCATGACTGTCCTGTGTGGCAGAGAGAGGCAGTGGCATGTGCCTGATGTCTGATACTCCTATGAAGACGGAGAAGGTTATTTCCTGTTTTCTACCACCTTCGCAAATCCAACCTTCTCTACCTGTTGAGAGAATTGAGGTTGCTGTTATTCCCATCTTGGGGCATTGCAGTTATGGTAATGTCTGTTTCCAGGCTCTCAAGTCCTGTTGATTTCTACATACTGCTGCTGTGACCAGGCCCTGTGGGGTAGCTGGTAAGGGATAAATGTGGGGTGGTTTTTTTTTTTGTTTGTTTGTTTTTCTTGTTATGACAAGGATGATTTCACACTTTGTTATTTCATCACAAAACAGACTTTAAAAAAACAAACAACCCAAAAACCACGCAAACACCCTCACATTCCTGCAGTCAAGCAATTTATGCCAAACAACAATCCATTTGCCTCTTATTTTGAGACACTTGGGCTCTCTTTTCAAAACAGATTGGTGAAATTGGTGAGAGATGCATTTCCTCAGCTGTGGCTTATTCTCCTAGCAAAGCCCTGGGAACTCTTTCCAAAATACACACTCAAGAGAGGCCATAAGAACTCTGCAAAGATGCAAACGTCTGTTTGTCTGAAATAATAAATTCTTTTCAGTGATTCACAATATGTCGTATGCTTATTCAAACATTAAAATACTGCTCAGATCTAGTTGGCTTTTTTTTTTTTCTGGCTTGCTTGTGGATTTTTTTCTCAAGATGAAAGAATGTATTTTTATTACTGTTAGTCCGCTTCACTAAACTTTTCTTGCCACTGTGTATTATTTATGCTATAGAAATGCAAGTGTTACAAAGAAACAAATACAAGTCAATGCAGTGTGGGGTTCTGTCCCTGTCCCCCCGCACCTCCCCCCCCCCAATCCCGTGGTTTATTTGCACTCTAACTTTACAGATACCCTTTGTTGCCCAGAGTTCTCCTTTTTTGATGAAAAGTGATGCTGACCACTTGCATATCTTGTTCCATACAGCAAAGCATAAAATATTTCTGTTGCCATACTTCTGTTATTTTAATTGCTGAAGATAACTGGGACAGTGGGCAATACTGATGCTATACTTTCAGTTAATTCTGGAAGATATGCTTCTTTTCTTATGTTTTGCGCTTTGCCGTAGTGTGTCCTTAGTGAATATAAAGTTAGGCTCTGTAGATATCCAGAATGCTAGGTGCTTGAGTATAATTTAATAATCTGTGTATTATTTTAAAGACACACGTAAGCAATAGCTGCTTGCTGATAAAATGCTTTTACTGACCCATGAGTGAATTGATCCCTATGACTATTTAAAGCTTAGAGCTCTAAAAGTTTTTCTCTTATCTTTATGTTAAACAATGGAAAGTTTTACCGTATGTTCAAATAACGTCTTCATCAGGTTCACTACAGGATACCATAGTTAATTTTCAGTTGAGTGCTTTACAGGATTTTCTTTTTGCTGGCTGGTTGGGTGAAAGTCTAGACACTGAGAGATGAGGCCTTAGAGGGGTCTCACAATATCGTTATTGTGAATGGTAAGTAGGAGCAGCTTCCTCTGATGTACGGACTCCATGCCCAAACCAGTAGTACAAAGGCATAGCTTTTGTTCAAGGGGATAGGGGCTAATCCGAATGCTGCACACTGTGAAAAAGCTTTTATGGAAGGGGGGAAAAATTTGCCTTGAAGGTGAGAGGTCAGCAGTTTAACCTCTGACCATAAAATAAGAGACTACCGAAGAATGGGATGAACAAGGGGGAAAAATACTTGAAGTACTTTATCCTTTGTTTATCAAAAATGGGTCAAGCAAATGAGTGTCAGGAATGGTTACAGGAGTTCTGGTGGGATGCAAGTGAGTCTGAAGATGTGTGCTGGCTTAGCTGCATGTTGTTACAGAGTTTAGAAGTTACATAGCTCTCTTCTCAAATGCTTGGTAAAGAGATCCCCAAATGAAGACTGAATCTTTCAGGAACCACTAAAAGTACAGTTACTCTGCTCTCCTCCCCAGCCCAGATCAGATTTTTTTTTAAAAATATTTTTTAAATTTTAATCTTCCTTTGCCTAAATTACCATCATTTAGCATTTGGCCTTTTAACTGTTTCTACTGTTTCTGGACTGTTTTGTTTTTTTGTTTTTGCTTTTTAAGTTCATAAAGAAGCATCACAGTAATAACCTCCTTGCACATGTTCAACAGGCAATGAGATGAGTTTCTTTAGTTATTGCCGCAGGTCTCTGGGTGGTCAGCGCTATTGTACGACAGCAGGGGAGAGCTGTTTCCAATCTTTGTGCAAAGGGAATATGGAGGCTTTCCCCTCTGATCTCATTTTGGTATTATCAGTGCTGGGAATTTAGTTGCAATCCAATTAGAAATGATGGAAGTTATGTTAACTAACAGTTAAGCCTCCCATATTCTTAGGTCCAACTGCTTGAACTAATTGGTTACGCTACTCTTGACTCTGGCTGGCAGAAGATACCAACAGTGATTAATATACTTGGTGCATTGAAGCTCCCTGCCTAGCATACAACCATTCCTTGTGCTTCACTACATCCAGCCCATGAGAAGCACTACTCTCCTCCCTCCCGGTCTCTCCCAGCATGCAAAAAAGCAAAGAAGACATAATGCCTTGCTTGTGCACCTCTGGAAGTTTTTTATACTTCACTGGCCATAGATGTGTTTTATATGTGAGGTAAATTCCTCTTCCTGCTTCACAAAGGGATTAAAGCTAGGGCTTTGTTCTTGACCCTCTTCACATGTCACATCTTCAAACATTTACTTATGACCTGGACAGCTTTAGGCCCCTTGCATTAAGAGAAGCGATCGGTAACCACCAGCATTCCTCAGCCAGCCAGTGGCAGGACTTCTCAGCACTTGGGAAATATGTGTTTTGGTACATGCTTGATTTTGTTTGTGCTTGGAAATAGCACAAACTCAGACATCATGCTTCCTCTGACCCTTGGCTGAACATAATCCTTTGTTTCTCAACTTCATATAGGTATCCATCTTTCTTCTTATTTATATAGGGGTAAATTCCTCAGAAAGGTATTACTAAGTCTACTTCCATGATCTGACACATCTTCAAATGAGAGAGAAGACTCTTTATTCTCTTTATGATCCTTAGAAGCCCTTTTGGTTTACTGATTTCAAAATACAGTGTTTTAGTGGAGAGCTTGTCAAATCTGCAGGGTTGTTTAATAAATCAAGTTTAAATGAAAGACTTAGGATTGTGGCTGTTGTTGGACATACCTGTGCAGGTGATTCCTATAGCTATTAAGTGAAAGTAAAATGAGTAATCCATTCCTGTTATACTCAGTTTGCCTTGCTGTTAATGGGTTAGTTTTGTAACTTTTTCAGTGGGCAGCGTGAATTGTGACCTTTTAGGCTTTTCAAATTTGGTGGGATAAAATGGTGTTCTCAACCAAAACGACTGACATTTTTGTCCTTGGGAAAACATCAGAAGTTAAAAGGTTTGTGCATTTTAGAGTAGGTGACCTTCCAGTATCTTGTAGTTGAATTCGGAAAACAAGAGATACAGTTTTTCTCCCCATATTTATTTCTTCTGGAATCTTTAAAAGCAGTCTAAGCCTCTTCTATACCTTATGAAAGATGACTGGTGATGTCATCATGTTCTGGAATAGTATCTCATGCAACGTGTCTGTATTTCAGGAAAAAAATGGGTTAAAACTACTGCTGTCCGTGGTTCGTATCTCCTTGCTAAGTTCTTTTTCTCTGACTAATTGCTACAGTGGTAGAAAACTTTGTGATAAAAATTACTGTATGTGTCAAAAATAAAGTTTCGAAGTCATGCATATCATAAGGTGGTATATTGGTTGTGGGAAAGCAAATGGCAAACAAGCATGGACTTGAGCTAGAACAGGATTTTATTTCTGGAATCTTAACTGTCCCTTTTCCCTGAAGAAAGGAGGTATGCTTTACAGTTTTAAGCAGAACGTTGTTCTGTGGAATTTACCTACCCTGCAAAGAAGTCCTCTGCGGGTGGATGGGGCTTTAGGCTCCAGTTCTGTCCTGAACATGCTTTTCAACATACGTGGATGAGACACCCGGCTCATAGGCCTCCTGTTTTGTCTAGAGCAGGTTAGCCCCCTTGGTAGGAATGAAGAATTTTAGCAGTAACAAGTCATCTGAGATAATTTGTTAAAATTAAGATGTGCTGTTTGTACATCCGTAATTTTTCAAATCTATTTTTAGTCTTTTCAGTTTTCAGAAATGAGTGGGTTTTCCCTGCTCTGGCAAGTGTGGTGGTTTTGTTTATCAGAGTGATGGAAGGCTTAGGATAAGAGAGTAGTTATCTGAGGCTTGCTTGAGAGAGAGTATGTCTTTCTACTCGAAAGGTGCAGCAGTGTTTTCATACCCTGTATGTTTTCTTACTAATTATCAAAACAATTAATTAAAAAGGTGCTATAAGGAGATACCTTACTTTATATAGACATAATTTACAAATACGTCGTATCCCATTGATCATGAAATTGTCGGCATGGGTGATTATGGTTAGACTTCATTAATAAAAAAGTGGAATTGTTTATCTTAAAGCAAAGCAACTTCTCTTTTATCTAGCTGCATATTGAACTGTTCTTGAACAGAAGTGCACGCACGTGGTTAATGATTTGTTTCTTCTGCAGCATAATGTATTTTAGCACAAGAATTCACTTATCTGAAAACATTTTAATACTTCATCTGAAAATTCATTTTTATGCTTTATGAAGACTAGTTGGCACTTGTGATTAATTCTTAGTATTCGTAGCTTTTTTGTTTTCCTGATAAATGACCAATGAGACAATGGTATTTTCTTAAGGCCCATCTGGTCATGACTTAAATTTGTGTTTTGATCATAAATTATTAGCCTTTAGCATTGAGTTCAACTGTACACCCTCGCTGGTGTAGGTTTCACATACATAATAGAGCTCAGCTATTTCTCCTTGAGGTGAATTTCCTTTTGTTTTCTGAAACAAAAGGAAAAAATAAAGAGGAAAGCTCCAGGTAGTTACCACGTTGTTACCAAACCATACTGATCATTTAGATCATCCTTTTAAGCTTTCCATGGTGAATGTGCAGCCATGGCAGCAGTACTGCCTTACTGGTGGAGAAGGCGAACATATGAGAGGACAGAGCACAGGTGTGAAATGACTAGAAGTGGTTAGTGATGTGGGGCTTGTAGGTAACCTGAGGTTTGTCTAATGATCTACGTCAACGAAGACTTTGGAGAAATAAATACAAAATGAACGCTAGAATCATACAGCCCCTCCAACATGTGGAAGACATAATAGCATCTGATCCTTTCATGCAACTACTGAACACAGGGAAATTGTGCATTGAGAAGGGCAGTGGTTGAGAGGAGACCTCTTTATGAAAAATTTCTCACAGATTAATGTAATATAATATGTAATATTACATGTGGTGTCATATATTTCAGCTTCTTGTGCATTCTGTGTGTTGACAGCAGGTTTATAGGTGCATTCTGAAATATTAGCATCAGATTTATTTGGTAAATCGATGTTTTTAGATGAGACATAACCGTAATTTATGCTGGTTTTGATTTGTTAAGAAGTCATTCCTTGTTCTTTCACATCAATAATAATAATAACAACATTTTTTTCCCTTGCTAATATTTTTGACTGCTGTATATCTGGTGCATACACATGCATTACTCATGGTTTCCCTGTTCTCATCTCACTTCTTTCTGCTGTAATGCTCTTTGGAAAGTAAAATTAAGACCTTAATTACTTAAGAAGCAGAAATACTCAGTTTAGACGTATGGGTGGCCCATCTTTCTGTAATACTCTCTTCCTTCCTTAGCCCTTATCTGCTCATCCCCAAACACCCTGTTACTCTTCTGAGTGTGCGCAGGTCTGTTTCCTCTCTTCTTTCTACCCTGAGTGGCAGTAACCACTATCTGGGCCACTCCTTTGCCTCTGTGACCAGACAACTGACCAGCCAGAGCCCGCAGTCTGGTTGGTGTACCCTGGCTTTCTGGTCAGTGAGGCAGCTGGGCCTGGGTCGGGCTCCCACCCAGCAACATAGCTGTGTACCTTGCAGGGTGCCTTCATTGATGCAACTGCTTCTGACATATATTCTTGTACATTTAGGACAGCTAGTTTGAATGGAGATTGCTGAAATGGGAGAAGGCGGCTTCTGACCTTGCCTTCTGGAAAGGCTCAATTTACAAAGAATGTGTTGAGTGCAGCTTGTTGTTTTGAACTTCAGCTCTTGCTATTAGGGTGAAATATATTGTCTGCTATTATCACACTGTTAAATTAATTTTTACTATTTTGTGCATGATTTATTTGATATTCTACTGGATGAAGCAGGCATCAGGCATTGAGGTTTCATAAGATAAAATAGTTTTGCACTCCAACCACATTGCAGTTACTTTGTAATGGGATGTAAATTGAAATCATGCATCTAATCACCCTCCTGCTTTGCTGCTCTGAATAAATAGTACTTTAGAAATCAGTAGAGAAACGTAACTCTACTGTTTTGTTACTGAAGTACGTGATATCAAGAAATGTCTTGGAGAGTTTCCTGCTTATTGAATGTGCTTTGGGATCAGTAACCCAGACCTCCTGCCTCCAGGGCAGCAAGACACAACGCTCTTCTAGTTACAGCCCCTTTAGATGTATTGGGATGCCATTTACATCCCCTTTTTTACTGACCCCACTGTAGCAAATAATTGGGAATTTTGACCTGAAATGCCTGTGAGAATACCCTTTGACTTGCTTTTACTTGTCCTACGTGTATGTGTGGCATGTGCTTTAAAATAACTAACCCTGGGCTTGCATGGAAATGTCCTTTTTTTAATGCATGTAAATGTTCTTCTGAATCAAAAAGAATTATTTTTTTCCCCAAGATCTCATGATATTTGGGAACCTGGAATGACTTACTTGCGGTCATGCAGCAGGTAACTGTCAGGACTGAAAATCAGAGTGTGTGTTTTCCACTTCCCAGCGTGTTGTGCTGCCGGCTGGGCCCATGTTCTAGCTCTACTGAAGGGGAGCAAATACTGTTAATGAAGCTGAAAAAAAAGAATATAAACTTTTTTTCTTGCTGCGCTCCATAACTACTTTGTGGCTCTTCAGAGCTTTGAAGCAGTTAGAAAGAAAGGTGCAGAGAGGTGCAGCTATGTCAGAGTTTGTTTTACTAAAAGATCAATACATTTTCCAGTAGGAAACCACTGAAGTAGTACATTGGAGTAACCTTCTGCTGTGTGTGTTTTTCCCCTTTGAAAGACTTGGTGAGGGGAAAGTGCCTGGTTTGGGAGCATCCCTGGGAGGGATGTGCTGTGGAGCCTGTGCTCCTGTCCTGGGAGGTCCTTGGTAGGGATCAGAGGGATCTCTCTTCCCCGGGATGTCGGGTGCCAAAGCCACGGTGCCTCCGCTGGGTCAGTCTGAGCCCCTTGCTCTCAGCATGCATTGTGTGCAGTCACTGGCTCGGAAACTTCTGGGACACCCTTTCTTAATATTTTCTTTGTTTTCTGTGGAAAAACCCCAAGGTTTGGGGATTCTGTGTAAGTGGTTTGGTGAATGACTAGAATATCTTCAGTAGCTGTACAGACTAATACCAGAGGAGACTTGTAACATCAATGCTAGTGTAAAGGTTGTTTTATGTACTCTTTTTGTCCTGACCATGGCTATGGGTGCTGAAACATGAGTGCTTCATGATAGACTGAGAATCTCAGCTGATTAGAGGTTTATTAGTTCTTGGAGTAACACTGATCTTTCTGTAAGCAACCCCTTAACCTACTCTTGTGTGTTGTTCTTATCAAAAGTTTAGTGTTGACTTTTAAGGATTGGTATGTGAAAAATGTCAAAACATTGATTTTCAGCTGCATGCTGCCTGTCGCAGACAAATTGGGCCTGAATGCATGTGGGCCAGCCTCTAAAATTTCTTGTTGTTGATCCTTGCTCATAGGGAGGGCCCTTGGGATAGATGGCCCCTCGCTGTTGATGGTTCGATTACAGTGATCACCTACAGCTTCTGAGGAGTGTGAAGAAAAGAAATTACTTTCTTTGTCAAGGTGTTTTCAATTCAATTCTCACCCATTAGCCCTGTTTGGTTAAGTTTTGAATTACTCCATCAGGTGACTGATGAGTTTATCTTTTCCCCCCAATGGCATGAAAATGGATTTGGTATAAGATGGAAAGCAAAGGCAAAAAAGATTCGTGCTTATTGATCAGTGCTCCTTCATCTTTATTCTAGTTTAACGTATCATGAACAACCAAGGTAAAAATGAACACAGAATCAGAATAGGCTAGAAAATATATATTTTTAAAAGATATTTTAATTATTTTGAATCTGTGAACTGTTTACACATATAGCAAACTATATATGTAGGCTATGGCTAATCAACCTGACTATTGTGGTTTTAGAGCTTTGTGTAACTGAGAATGCTTATGATTGTTTGAATTTAATTTGTAGCAGGTTGGTATGTACATAAAATTATGAAATGTTGCCTGATATAGTTAAAGCTTTCATAGTCAGATGTGTTTCAGTTGTGGTGCTGTAGATGTTCTGAGGAGTAAGAAACAGCCAGGCCAGGTTGTCAGTGCTGCTCTACTTCTGTCTCTTCCTACCACAGCCAGTAAGCGAAATGTGAAAGGTTTGAATTTCATATATACAACATTAATTGTAATGGGAGAATGAAAGCAGGATAAAGATAGAGAATTTGAAACTCTGTTTTTGTAACGTACAGTTACGATTATTCTCTTTTACCCATTATTGTTCATTCCATTAGATCACTGCACAGCCTGTCTTGCTGAAAACATCTTTGAACAAGAGACCCAGTGACAGCAGAACAGAAATATTCCGTTTTGTAAACCTTCCTCAAACATTAGCAATGAATTAAGGCATATATGGTGCTCGCTTGCTTGTTCTTTTGCTACTATAGTTCTTAGAACTGCATTTTCATGAGCCGTAATTCACTCATGGTTACAAGTTAAAAATAGGAAAATGAAAAAATAACACTGCGGCTCCAAAAGGCATACAATTGTTGCCACACTTTACAAGCTCATTCTAAAGACTTAGCAGGTAAAAGAAACTCCTACTTATCTTGCAAAGAGACCAAATGAAGGCTGAACATATTCATTTTATCTGTGCACTGTCTGTGCAATGAACTCTCACCCTGATTAAGGTTTTTACCCTGAAGCATGGCTAATAGCATTGCAGCCAAAAGGACCCTTTCTTTCTGTCCCTAGTTAGCCAAAATGACTTACTGCTCTGTCCTTCAGTGGTTACAAATTCTTGGGCAAAAAGGGATTGACCTGCAGCTCTGAAGGAGATGGCAAGTTGTGGCTGGAAGTTTTAACCAGCTACTTGCTCGTAAAAGGAAAGAAAATACTTACTGTGTAGTTTGAGTGCTTTACAGGGAAATTGGAAAAATCAGAGGAACTGTCAGGTCCAAAAGCTGTAGTACCATCAGACAAAGCCCTGCATCTCTACAGTGTGGAAGGCTGGACCTTGCACGTGATCAGTTGGAGTTCAGTATTTGCACACTGGTTTCACATCCTTGATTTTCCGAGTATTTTGAGGAACCATTATCACGTAAGTTAAAAGTAGAAATACTTGAAAATAATTCTGTGGTAAAATTTGCAATCAGTAAATCTATTGCATGGCTTTACAGTGCGATGTACACACATCAGATTCACACACTTCAATATGGATTGTGAGCTGTTAATACTTTGATGGGGTAGTACTGACCTGCGTGTAAAAGCTGTGGAGTTGCCGTGACGTTGTAATGCTGTGAGTAGTGACTGAGTTGGACCCACTGACCTCAAATGCAAGTTGTGTTTGCATGGAGTAGAGAGAAGAAGGTGGTGTGTGTGGTTTTTGTTTAAAGACTGAGTGACTTTTACAGTTGTGGATTGTTTCTTTGTTTTCCCATGTATTAGAAACAAAATACTGAATTTCCACAAATGTGGTGTGAGCACTGGTATCCTGAAACCATTTAGTAAGTTACATGTCTATGAAAAGATTCAATTAAATCCTGACCCACTTGATAAGTCCATGAGTAATTTGGGTTACTTGTAATTTGGGGCATTTTTCAAGCCTAAGTCCTACAGAAATGATTTTAAACTATGATACAGTTTTCAGTTTACTTGAAAGCCTGCCCAGCTTATGTTCAGCTACAGTTAAAAGCAGTTTCCTTAGGAAAAGCTTGCTCACGGGAGGAAGATGTTTTCATCTTATCTGTGAGGAGTCAGCCTTTGTAATTATGTTGCTGAACCTGACTGAAAAGGCACTGATATAAAAATCGTATTTCTGATTTGCAAATGTGCAACCACGAAGACTTTCAGATGACAGCTACTGTGACTGTAACTGACGCGGGCTACTAAGATGTTATTTTCCATTTTCCTTTTCTTAAAGGGCAGTATTTAGTGTGTGTTGTTTGACACTTGTCATTTAGTTCACACTGCTTTGTATGAGAAAAATTAAAAGGAAAAATGTCAACAGTCCCACATTCCAAGTATCTCCCTCAATGCCGATGACAATCAGGTACCTTCTCTGCCTAAATAATTTTTCAAAATGGGGTACAAGCGTTGCAGTCAGTTGAAGACCAGGCAGAGGCCACTGCTGTGGGGAAGGGAAAGGGGACAGGAGAGGCCAGGCTCCTGTGTTGTGGCCACACTGTGGCTTATTTTGAAAGGCAGGCCCCAGCTCAGCACCTTGCTCATATGTGCTGCTGAGGTTACCATGTAAGCACCTAGAGACCCAGAAAAATTTCCGTGTATTAATATATAGCAAAAAAGCTGGCAAATGTAATTCCTGAAACTCGTTAACATTTTTCTGTAACTGACATGGTTTTAAAGTATCAGTATTTAACTCCTAAGATTGTCAGTGGTCATGCACTCAATGTTACAGGTCTTTGGCTGGAAGTAGTGGGCTTTCCAGGGGAACATACCTGTTTCGGTGCAGCGTTTTTTTTGCCTTGTGTTCATTTGCTATTTGCTGAAGTAGCAACTTTGAAAAGTTTGAAACTGTGGTGGCAATTTAGGAAGGCACATTACTGGGTAAAGTGTGAGTAAAGAAGTTAAAGGTGCTGGATTGTTACGACAACGCAATTTTGTAGATATGTTTTCTTCTGCTTTTATGAAAAGACTAAGAGTGTTGTTGCATTCTGCAATAAGCTTTCTGTGGAATAGTTGGAGTAACGGTCCTGTAGAAGTTTCTTTCAGTATTCGTTTGAGCAAAAAAATACGTGGACTATATGATTTGCATAGAAGTGTACTTTCAAGTATTTTCTACAGTGGCACCCTCATTTGCATATTGTCTTTAATCTGACAGGTTTTAAGTGCCAGAGAAGTTAGCGAGTGTTCCTTAGTTTCACTTTTTTTTATGAAGATGCTTCAATGAATTTTGTCCCTGTTCTTTCTGTTGATAACTGATGCTTGAAAAATACTCGAACTCCCTTCTTGCCCCCTCTTCCACGGTATCTTGCTCTTCCTCCAGTAGCTGGTGGATGTTCCACTTCGATCCCCCAAACCTGGGAGGTGAAGATCACTGTCGCACTCAGATCTTCCCGACAGTAGTGCCTTCCATTCTTACTGCACCTCTGGCACTTCATGAATGAAACTGTTAACAAGCGTATTTTAATATGATATACAAAAGTCTTTTTTCGCAAGAAGTAATCTCTTTGTGGGAATACTGTTTTTTTCATCAAATGATTTCATCTGTGAAAACGCTTGGGTTGCACGTTACGGTTCATCCCTTATTTTGATTCTGAATCACTGTTGTGGTAATAAAATACTATATTAATACAAAAGCATCATTATAATTACTGTTGCGGCTTTCTGTCAGACTGTTTTAAGTATGTAGCAGGTTTTTGCCTTTGAACAATAGCAGTATTACAAACTCGGTTTAGAGAACTGATTTTTTTTTTTATTGCTGGAAACTACTTGTTTTATCAAAATCGATTCTGCTTATTGCTTAAATGTGTGTTTATTAAAAAATGTGTTCCCTGAGATAAAGCTGAAATGATGTATCATTATTAATCGTGTTCTTGTGTTCATGTAAGAAAAACAATCTGGAACTTCTTTTTTTTTTCCCCCAGACAAGAAAGAGGAACTGTCTGCAATAAGCTTTCCTTTGCTGCCTTCCTTTTCCTCATTGTGTTTCTTCCCCACCCCCATAACTCCTGGCCCCAGTCTCTTCTTTCCCCTCTGCACTGACAGCTTTTTTCCAATGAATATCTTTACAGCATCAGAGAAAATGTAGCTGGAGGGATACTGAGCAGTCGTCTAGTCCATTCCTCTGTCCCAAGACATGACCAACTCTACTTGGCCGTCTTTTTGTCTATCCTGCTCTGTAAAACCTACAGGGATGAAGATTCCGCCTGGAGAGGCAGAATATTGGACTACTTAATTAATCCGTTTCATTTTACCTTAGCTGTGTTTTTCTGTCTGAAATTATTCTCTCTTGCTATCAAGAGAATTACCTGACATGATGTTTCTCAGCATGTGTTTGTAATTTCTGTTCCATTACCAAATTGAATGTGTGCTAATTAGCTTATCCTGTTGTATTTTTGGGTGACGTTTATAATCTGCAAGCTTAATGGTTGTGAAGAGTATTTTTAGAGTATATTTAAGTACTGAATTTTTGGGAAGGTTACCACTCAGAAAGCTTTATCTTCATTTTTTTTCATAGTTCTGGATGCACTACTTCTCTAATCTACTCTGTCATGAGAAATAGTACTTTTATATTTTTGTAGATTTGTTATAGTTATTAAAATGTGTTAGAAGTGGTTTTCATAAAAATACAGATGAGATGCTTTATGAAGGTACCTCTATGGGAATAGATTTTTGGAGAGGAATTACCTTGAGGATATGCATACGTTTTCCTCTTCTCTTAGTACCATACTTGCCTGTGTTTTTCTTGTCAAGCGGTTCTAGATTGCAGCATTTTGAATACTTTTGTTTTTAAGCATTGCCTGTGACTGACTTTTCTCTTTGTATCAAATATACTGTACTCTAAGTTTTGGTCCCTTAACGAACCTTTCCATGCTTGTCCCTCTTCTGACTTGTACCAAGAGTTGCATCTGCTTCTAATTGTGGCCCTTAGGGGGCCACAACTGGTTCTTTCTGAATCCTATTATAAAAAGCTTTCTTTTAAAATATGTATAGACAGACTTACATAATCACAGATGATGCAAAAGTAGTCAAATAAGTCAAATGTCACAAGTTATGTCCAGCAACGTGGGCTGGACAGCCTACAGCCTTGCAGCGGTGTGAAATTCACATCTGGGAGATGTACTTTCCAATGCTGTAGGATATTTAGCAAAGGAGTTTTCAAGTGTTACTGGCACGTGCTAAGATGTACTTCTGTAAGAAATGTCTGTCCTGGATGCAGTAGTCATAGGAAGAAGTGATGCTTGTACGTGCATATATCTATTTACACATGCAATGCACAAACTATGTTATGTGTGCACTTAACAATTTCCTCTTACTACTACATTTACTTAGACGTGGTGCAAAGCGTTTGTCCCAAAAAGTCTGTTAGGAAAAGAAAACAAGGAGAAACTCAGTAGTTCCTCAGCTGGCTATAGCAACAGTTATTTCTGAGTGATTCTCATCCTCTCACCCATAAAATCAGCGTAAAAGTGACCTAACGTTGCCAGATCAGATTGGGGTATCTGGAAAATAATCCTCAGGGAAAAGAAAATTCAGCCTTTGTAAATCTGAAGATAAAGTGCATAAAGTTGCAGAATCGGATTATACTTTCTCTTTTTACTTCTAAATCAGTACCCTTTTGTTTCTTCCTTTGCAGCACTTGTAGGAAGTTGCCGCAAAGATGTGTCAGATGCTGCCTGAGCCTAGCTCCAAAAGCAGAAACAAACATAACCTTTTGAAAAAAGCCCGATCACTGAACTGGATAATTATCATAAAATCCCAAGGTGCTTTATAGGTGTTAAGGTTTGGTTTCAGAGAGTGAAAGCATAGAAAGAGTATAGTAACCTTTCTTTTTGAAGCACAAGTCACATCAGATTTTCTTACTTAATAAATGTATGGCAAGTACCTACTAAAATAACCAGTTAAATGCCAGTAATAACAACTGCAAAACCCAGCTCAAAGCAATTGGGCAAGTCTTGGAGGCGTATAACTTTTGCTGAATGTAGCACTGAATGTTTTTCTTGAATTGAGTTAAGAATATTTTTTTAAATCTTGGCTCTTTTTTGTTTTCACAAAGGAGTATTAAGAGCATTATTCTGCCTGTTTAGATCACATTAATTTAATTATCCTCTCACGATATAAATATCCTTCCCTGATATGAAAATAAATGTTGTTATACCTGTAGTTCAGCGAACTGGAATTTACTTCAGAGTTGTTTTTATTATTTCAAATGAGCCCAAAGTAGTACAAGAGAGCCCTAATAATATGGAGTGAAGACAGCAAACTGAGCAGGACACTAAATTATAGTTGCAGGTTTTACATCTGTTAGCATATCAGGGCACCAAAAGAAGTTGTTGGAGCTGTTGATCTTGTTACCAGTAGGTGAAGGGTGCTCCTGTGAAATGTTGTTCAGCTCCATTGGCATGTCACTGAGGTGTGAAGATATTACCCATTTTGTGACCCCAAATCCCAAGTTACCTAGAGCCAAGTTTTGCTTAATTCTGAGACTATACTTTGCTCCTGACTGTGACCTTTTAAAATTGAACTTGGAGGTTTTGCTAATGCGATCTGCTTCCTTTTTTGAAGCCTGGCAGTTACACTTCCACAAAAAACAGCAAAAGAAAAAGAAAGCAAAATTTCTTTCCCATTTAGAAGTTTCTACATTAAACATTTTACAAAGTATCAAAAAAAACCCCTGTGATTTTGTTACTGTGTTGCTAAAGCATTCAATATCGTAAATGTTTCTCATGTAACTGTACTCACATCTGTCAAAATAATCTGCCTGGTTTCATTGCCACAAAGAGGTGAGCTTGCCAAGTCCGCTCCTCCCTGGTGATGCTCTGTCAGCCTGCCTTACTGCAGAATGGTCCGTGCACCTATTTGCAGACAATAACTCTCGAATTTTGCAATAAAGCAACTATAAATGGTGCAACAAGACTTGGGAAGTTCTGAACAAGAACAAGGTGATAAGAAAAGGAATCAGACACAGCTAGTAACCAGCTTGCATTTGATGAGGCCTCGCAGATGCTTAAGGCTGGATTGCTGCAGGGTGAAGCAGTCCCGCTTTCTTCTCACCGCAGCTCTCCATTCCCTGGTTTTTCTTCTCTTTTTTTTTTTCCTGGCACAAAACCAAGGGTTTTGGGGAACTGATCTAGTTGACGTTGACTTGAAAAATTCCAGACAGTTGGTTTGATCTTGGTCAGTTCCCTCATCTGGTTCAGTGTGTAGCCGTGGAAGAGTCTGCACCAGCAGGAGAGAGATGATGGTACAGGATCATCAATGAGTAGCTGACAGTGGGAGTGCAGTGGGATTGCTTGTTTGCAGAGAAATTTATGCTTGAAATGTTTGTGGACGTATGGCCTTAGATTTGCAAGCTCTTTTAAGGTATTTTTTTGATTCTGCACATTTTCCAGTGGTTTTTAGCAAGTAATTTATCGATTACTTAACATTCAGTATTTGATATCTGTTACCATGCTTGCTGGTCTTTGAATTTATCAGCAATCACTGTTGATATATAATTACTTTCTTTTTTGTGATACTAAATTGGAATAAAAATAAGAGAATACTTACAGTACAGGCACCCAGATGTTCAAACTCCTCTTGTATCTGGTCATTACACAGATGTTTTTGTGATTTAAATACACACAAAATAGGGGGGGGAAAAGGTCTCTGTTTTAAGTAACTATTTACTTGCTCTTGTATTTCTATAAACATAGCATCTTACCTCGTTTCATGTCTGCCTCCAAAAGTTCTTGCTTCCCATAGGAGATGGAGGAAGATTCCTTGTGCAAAATACATACATTTTCATAAACAATAGCTGCAGAACCCTCCCCAGATGTTCTTAGGAGCAAAGATGTGCTTGTCCAATAAGAGTCAAATGGCCATATTTTTACCTAAAATCTCAGTTAGATTTGAATTAAATGAAAATTAGGTCTAAATTAGGATGAGTTGATTGACAAGTTGAATTTTGCAAAATGTTTGAAATGTATGTTCTGCTGCTGGTTAAACATCTGCCCCAGGGTGAAGGAGGAATACTGGCCTCGGTCTCCAGCTCCTTGTGAGTGGGGCCAGTGGTAAATGTGGGCACAGCAGCTGCATGTTGAATAGTAGGATTTGAAATCAGCAGCTGGGAATGAAAATATCATCCGTGGTGTTTCCCTTCCATTAAAGCTTCAATTTGCAGCAGCAAACATACATGGGAGGATGAAGAAGAGCAGAAACCTCCATACTTTGCCAAAAGTGGAGAACCCTCTGGTTCTGATGTAAAACGTAGCAATAAGAAGGAAGTTTCTGATTTATCAGACAGTGGTAGCGTTAGAGACTGAAGTAGAAATCCGAATACAATTCCCAGATCTTGGCTCCTCAGAAGGCAGGAATCCCAGCAGCTCCCGAGGTAGCCAAGAGGTTGCAATTCTCATCAGGCAGTGTCCCCCAGCGCTTACCGGTGGGCTTCTCCATGCATTTTACTGCCCTCTGGTACCCAGAGCTGTCGTCAGCTGCGTGGTCAGCAGTGAGAGGTTCTGCCTGGCATTGGCTAGGACCCGAGCAGAAACTGGAGAGCTTTCCCTCTAGTCCAGGCTTTGGCACTGACCTGGGTCTCCCTTGCAGGAAGGTGGGTAATTTCACTTTTAGCACATGGACAAATGCTGCTGCTAATCTGTTGTATAGAAGTGCTGTGAAGCTTCGTGGGTGTTTGTGATACAGTTTAACAGTAGCACCTCAGGAAGGTTTTGTATTACAGGAGATTAAAAGCTTTGAGGGGATGAAGAGCATAATTCTGTTTTTGTTGAAAGGTTATGGTTCACGTCGTTGTGTTAGATGCCTTCAGAATAATGTTAATTGTAGGCTAATATATAGCCTAAATAACACTGATTATTTTTATAATTAACAGTTTATAATAGGTTAATGAAAACTTTAAGATACTATTGAAATGCTGATTTTAAATGGCTCTGAACAGAAAATATTCAAACATGCTAGGTCTTCTAAACTCCTCCTTGATAGTGCTGGTTACACTGGTAGTATCTTTAAAATCACTTTTGTGTAAAGACACTTTTCTATACCTCATAGAGATCTTTGTTTTCCCTTTCTTATCATTTTACATTGTTGTTTTCCTTGAAGGGAAAGAGGTTTTATATCACTTTATTTCCTAATTAAATTAAAATGTGAAAATGAACACATGCTTAAAAAATGAAGTACTCCAAGGTTAAAAAGAAAGAATTGAATATGAAAATAGTTTGGTACATTATAACCTGCTACTGTATGTAAAACAATAAACATATCATTTCATAAATATGAAATGAGTCTTTTTAATAATCCAGTATCTTCCTTAGTTTTTTTGCACTTGCCTCAAAGCTTGACGCTAAGCTGACCCTCTCTTTAATATTAATGTACTCTGACTGTAATACTCTGTTCCTTTTGCCTCTGATTAATGCTGTCTGTCAATTATTTACAGATCCAGTGGTACTGTGGAAGTTCCCGGAGGACTTTGGAGACCAGGTTGGAAACATGAGATTGAACTTTTTTTTTTTATGTTAGAATAATAATAAAAAAGCTCTCCTATTCAGCTGTGGAGAGGCAGATGCTAATGATAGCGGGGAGGAAGTCTTCACCCAACTGGTGGCTTGGTGATTAGAATGCCTTTGTGACAGGAATATGCAATAGCAGTTGCAGAGTACTGTACATAATACTAATTCTCTGTATCCCCTCATTTTTGATATGGAGTATTTTATAAGCTGTTTCTGTTGGAAATGTTGGGTTTTTATCTGTTGGAGGATTGAAAACGTGGAAAATTTATTAACAAAACTTTGCCAAACATTGAAGTTAGAAATTGTGTTAACAAACCCCACCAGAACAAAATAGTTGAAGAGTTGCACATGTATGTCCTTTTGATGTCAGAATCTGTGTGCCTCGATCCTTTAATACTTTACAGTGCAAAATTTTATATATTTATTTAGTAATGTTTTAGAGATACACTAGTTATTTGCTTGGAAAAAAACCCTAAATAATAGTCCTCAGACCTGCATAGAGATCTAAACTTACTGATTTTGAAATAATGAAAATTCTAGTTTCTGTCCATAATTAATCCTGAAAGGAAAGTTTATACATACAGGACTGATGGATTATTTCACTGTTTGTAATGATAGCAAAGCTTTTAATTAGTGTGTTGTTCCCCTCCCCTCCGCCCCAGTCTATTTTACTAAAACTATTTATTTTATGAAAGTGTTAGATTTTATTATTTCAGCAACTTTTAGATGAATTTCTTCTATGGAAATATTTTATTTTCATCAACAAAAATACATAAGAAACCTAAATAGAATAAATACCTCTGACTCAGTGTCTCTTTGCTTGTCTTTTTAGACTGATACTGAGTCAAACATATTCTTCATTGGTAGTATCACCACAACAGATGATCTGGAAATATTTTTGTACAGTAGATCTTGATAAATTGTTGATTTTTTTTTTTTTAAATAATATGAGATTCTGTAAAGACAGCTATAAGGTGATTCATGATGAAAGAAATAAATATACAAACATAGAAGGTAGGATTTCTGATTAGGGAATAGCATCAGTCAGAAACATGTGCAGTATATAAGATAGTGATAAATGGTAACTGAGCAAAGTTTGCTGTTATATGTTCTTAGCTAGACATCCAGCAAGTTTTGATAATTTTCCTGGCTGTGGAATGATCATCTTCATTGTCATTTAAATTCTTTTTTTCTAGTTTGTCTTGTTCTTTTTCTTTCTTCTAAGAAAGATTCGATCTTAAACAAAAATACACCAAAAATAAAAAAGAGAGAGAGAAATTATATATCAAGAAAAATGGGACCTTATTCAGTAAGTCAAAGATTATTCAAAGAACAGCTGGTGTATAAAAATGATTAGAAGACGAAGCCCACTAAAGACTGGAGGGAAATCATACAAAGATGCAATAGACCTACCTAATCTATAAAAACCAGGGTCCTCAGACAGCTCTCTGCCTTTGGCCTCTGAAAAAGCTATGGCTTCACATTGTGTCTCAGCAGCGTAGGGAATCTAGTGTTTCAGGTAAATTGCTTATGTTCCTGGGAAACAGTACGTTTTAATCCTTATCCTTACAAGGCAAATTTTTCTATTAGAACCACTGGATTTGAACAGAATATATAGCCGCTTCTATAGCAAACCTCTGAGCCAAGCAGTCAAGTGAAATCAGCAGAAGCCTTCTGTGCGCATGTGTGTGTGCGCGTGTTGAACTGTGTAGATTTGGGCTGGAGACCTGAATATCTACCAGACTTAATTTTTTAAAAAAAAAGAGATCTCACTAAAACTATCAAGGCTAATTTCAATGAAAATTTGTGGGAAGAATATTTAAAAAAAAAGAAAAAAAAAGAATAAAATATTCTCTATCCTATTTTGTAGTCTTATCTATTTTAAATGTAAAATGTGTGACTTAGTTTTTGGATGTATCCCAAAGAATCATCTTTCCTAAAATCTAAGGGCTGTCTGTTTGCACAGTGATGTGATAACAGTGGGCAAAATATTTTCCTCTCTTCCTGAATTTTTCTACAGTTTATCATGTCACCTTTTTGTTGCTTTCATAATGCAAAAAAAACTTGTCTAAGCCTTTTTGATATATTTCTCCTCTTTCTCATGTTCGTCCCCTCAGTATGCCTGAACTTTCCAATGCTTACTCATCCCAAATCCTCTCTCTTATTCTTGTGGCCTGCCATTTTCTTTTATGTAGGGCAGTATTTTTCTTTTTGTCTCTTTTTTTCCTTAAATGTTGACCTTCCAAAATCTTGTTTTGCAAAACATCCCATCTGTTTTGGATGGGATGTAGAAACTACAGATGATCAGGAAAAAGAAAAGATTAGTGATTTCTCATAGTCACTTACATTCAGTCTATTAAGTAAAGGAAATATTAAGGCACAGTTTTGGTACCACAAAAGAATTTGCAAGATTCATTGTTGATTTCCTTATCTGCCAAGACTGCAGGGAAACCACTTATTTTCTATCTGGTAATTCTTTAGTTGCCAGAATAAGATGGAAAAGGAAGAAACACAGAATGGGGAAAGGAAAAAAAAAAAGTAATGCTTCAAGGCAGGAAATGAAAAACACTCCTCTTTGCCAGGAGTATTTCAGAAAGTTGTTTTTATTTTGTTTTGTTTTTTGATGATGGGAGTAATTCACTTTTCAGTGACTCTTAAAACTATCAATTAAACAATGAACTTAACGCCACGCAGACTTCTAAGTACAAAGAACCACACTACCATATCAGAGAAAATCTTTATTAGAAGTATCCCAAAAGCCAAAATAATTAATCTGTTTGAGACATCATAGAGATACAATTTACTGTTGTACTGGCATTAATGCTATAAACATAAGTTTGACAATGTTGAAAAAGTTCTGAATAATCTCAGCACTGTAGAAAAAATGTGAAGATTCACGATTTGAGCATATATAGCTCTTCTTTGGTTATCTTCCCAAGCTCACATTTGGATGAGGAATGGGTTGTAGCCATTTAATGGATTTTTTTTTTTATTTAAAATATATTTTGAATGTATATGCCTACAGGCTCTGTCTGGTAGTATGTTCAAAACTCTCCTTGTGCTCAATGAATTTTTTCTGATAAAAGATGCCTATGTTTTTAATCTTGAAATTCCTATTTTGTTTATTCAGACTGGTTAGACAGAGTTTCATTTTGGCCTTGTAAGCTCATTTTCAAACAGAAGTCTATACAGAGAAAATAGTAATGCTATGATATCTGGAAAAAAATCCAATAGTTTTTAAAAATAAAATATTTTTAAGGGCTTTAGAGCCCAAATAAAAACAACACATTTGCTTTCAAAATGAAATACTTTGTAACGTTGAAAAAGAAAATGTGTATCTCTGCAGAAATTAATGTCATCCAGCAGAACTGCGATCTGCTGACACTGGCTGTCTCCTCATGGCAGTGGAGTCAGTGGCAAAGCCCTATTGATATCAGATGTGTCCAGATGCTTCCAGTAGGCCTCTATTTCTAGCTGTTCTGGAAATAAAAACACTCAAGCTCCCAGTAACTTCATTGGGTTGAAATGTTCCCGGGAAAAGGGGTAGTCTTGGCACAAGGAAGGATGAGAGCACAGTGCCGACAGCACCAGCAGGTGTTAGTGGCTCTGCCAGAGGCAGTGCTGCTTTCTGTGTTGTCTTAAACTTTGAAGCATGTGAAGTCTAACATTTCTTACAAAATTAGTAGTTACACCTATTTTGGGTAGTATTTTTAGCTGTGTAGGAATTCAGTTGCTTTTTCATCTGACTGCTTATTGGCCCAAAGTGATTTCCATCTGCAATAGGTCCCAGAGTATATGGTGTATATAAAAACTGATCCATTGAATCGTTCTTATTCTTCTCCTTTCTAATCACATAGTAATTTCTTTCTTTAGTCTGCCACTTCTCTGCTGGTGAAAAACATCTCACCAGAAGGATGATTCAAATAGTTAATATGTCAGGAGACGGTCTTACCAGAAGCCACTTCAGTAATATGAAATATGACAAGGAATTGGTTGACTGAAGATGTCGGTTAAGAAAGAATTGAGTCTCTGCATTGGATTGTTAGTTGTGTTGCAGATTTCATCCTATCTTCTCTCACTCTCTTCTTTCTAAGGCAAGCAAACTAAATCTGCTTTTTCATGTCAGGATTTTCCCAAACCCTCCAGATGAGTAACTAGTAAGGGATATGACATCCCATCTAAGGAATCTTTGCTGTTTTCTGTGAAGTTACTGTAACGCCCTTTGTGCTGTTATCTCATATTTTATATCATAACATCTGGTTTTTATTTTTACTGTATCACATTATGCAAAGTCACCACTGAATTGTGAGCAATAAACCTTACTCCTCATCCTGTAGTGACACAACTGCTAAAGCCTGATACTATACATGTAAATCGATCAGATTCATGTGAAAATATTTGTATATATAAACATATATAGGTACACATGCATGTGTGTAAACATCAGTTGTTAAAGACATAAATTCTATGAAGTACTAGTATGTTACCCTTCCCTCAGCACAGCACCGATCGTACACTTTCTTTCAATGTATGTATTAATTATTGAAGGTGAAGCCGGGCGTAAATGAATGTCTGATTGCAGTCAAAGTGCTCAGTTTCTTGCAGGATGGAATATTTAATTGCATGGATTGTGGCAGCAATTATATAAATGAGGTCAAAATGAAAGAGATAATATTCTTTTTTTAAAGATCTAAATAATAGCACAAGTTTTATTTAAAAAAAAAGTCTCAAGAACAAAGCTGAAGTCTGTTGTCTGGGTCAAAATAATGTGTGGAAGCCAGTTGTGATGATTTTGTGTTCCTCTGTGCTCTCCTAAGAGAGCAGCAGGAACCCAGGAGGTACGAGACTGTTTACACTCTTTTCAAGGCTGCAGGCATGCTGTTAGGGGATACATCTCACCGGCTTTCTACATTTGATGGCTTTGTTCTTTTATTCCGATGAGGCATTAAATACATGTTTCAAATGTTTATGCTAACTAGATAGGTGCTTGCTTTGGTGTTTTTGGTTTTATCAGTAAATCTTAAAAAGGGTTTTGGGATTTTGTTGCTTGTGTATTAATAATTTTAATTAGTATTTGGGTGTATTGGTATGAGAAAGGAGGAATCAATCTAATGAGATTACTAATTTTCAAAACTATTTTTGTCTAACTGTTACACCTTGTTGTTTAGTTTAAGGATACTTTGGAACTTGAATCCCTGTGTAACTTTGAGGAAAATAATTAACCCAGCTGAGGTGATCGCAACTTTGTGCATTGCAAGTAAGCTTTATCAGGTTAAGACAGTTTCCTGTGATTTCCTGACACTTTGTGTTTGAATTGTTTTTATTGAAGAATACTGTGTGTGTAAGGCAGCAATGCTTTCTGTCTATGCAAATCCACAGCTGATAGAGGATCCACAGAAAAGCAGTCAGAGGTGTATTTATAGTTTCTAACTGCACTGTGTGAATAGAAAAGATCTGTCCAGTCCTGATAAATATACTGTGAAATAACTGTGCACCTAGACTTGCTGGGAACACCTAGGATCACTGAGACTCTTACATCATTTGAGATGTAAATAATCCAAGGTGCATTCTCAATTTTTTTTTTTAAATTCATCCCAACAGAGAGAATAAATCTTTATTTTGAGACTTTTATTTTTAAAATCATAAAAACCCAATATGGAAAACTTGGAACTTACTTGAAATTTTGAGGACAGGTGGCAACATCAAGTATGCTTGTTTTCGGGATTGTGTCAGTTTTGTTTTATAGAGCTTTTAAGTGAAAAATGTTGAACTTGATCAGCATATGGTACTGGCTAGCCTCATCTCTACCAGCTCTTTTGTTATCTTGTTATTGTTATAGGTCTTAATGACAGTTGTAAGCCATAGTTCTGGATGCAGGGGTTAGTCCACCCTGGGGAGGAGAGGGAGAAACAGCAGTGTGGATTATGGAAATATGAATTGATCTAAAAAGCAGCTCTCTTGTAACAGAATGGGACTCAAAGAAAGACTGGAGAGAAGCTGGTGAAAAGACGATGGAATATGATGTGAAAATGATCATTTGAATGCTTTCCTTTTCATTCCCAGCTGCTGTGTTCTGGTGAAAAGGCATGCATTTGTATATCTTAAGGCTGGGTGAAAAAGGGCCAGATGAATGGAATTACTTGTTAGATATGTTTTCAGTTTGAGTCAAATAAATTATGTGCATTTTAATAGACTGTATGCATATGTTAGCCATTTTTTTTATTGTACAGCTGTGATATTGGGGGACTACATTTTGTAGAAATGTTCTTTTCTCTGTTTGCTCAAATAAGTACAGTATTAATATTTGACTGTCCTTCAGATATTCTGTTTCGGTCTATCGAAAAAAAACGTTAGAGATATGGCTTATTCCTACAGCCTTCAGCAATGTTCCAAACCAAAGACGAAAAAATTAACTGATGGCTAAAACAGTGGTGACAATCATTTGGAACGTCTTCCGGAAAGACTGCCGAACTGTCATGTGTGATGTCGTTGATTGACCTCATCTGCCCTCATAATATTCCAGTCTAATGTCACCTAATTCCTTATTTTGTGCTACCTTGTACTTTCTCATCTACTTGCTTAGTACCCTCCATCCACTTTAGTCTTCAGTGTGTTGCTTCTGTGTTCCTCTTGTGTCTCAAGCTTATTGCTGCTCTTTGAGGAATATCCTAACTACCTCAGCCTCTTCTTATGTTTGGTACTGGATGTCATATTCCTGAACCCTGTGTTTGGTTCTTGGCTCTTGCTCTGCCTTTCTTGATGATAGTTTTCTGCAGAACTGGGAGATCATTTGAGGCTCATTGGTTCACTGTTACTACTACGGGTATTTGAAGTGTCACTTCAAATGATTTGTTTATATTCTGTTAAATAAAATAACTTTATTTTACATGCTACTTACATTAGGAAAAGATCTCGGATCAAATGTCATAATCCAAATATGATGAAATCAAGGAACCAGGGCACTCTGGTGCCAAAGAACAAGACTTGATGGGACTAAGATCAGGAACTGGAGCGGCAGAGGACTTTGCCAGCAGCAAGAGCAAGGCAAGGGTGGCTAGTGGGCTGCCACTGGACGGGCCCAGACTACATGTTTTGGGATCTTGGACGAGGAATAAGTGAAGCTGAAGCACCTCCAGGCAGGTGATCAGGAAAGGAAATACATTAATCCATCATAATACAATTATTTCTGGTACTCATTACTACTTTTTTTTTTGGTGGTTTTTTTCAAGTTTTCAAGGTGTTGTGAACTATTTGGCTGGTAGACTCTGCTTCTTCCCTAAGCAGAGGTGTCAAGTTGATGGTTTTTATGTAAGTCAGTTTCTGTCTGCAATCATTAATAAAAGTGCAATCAGTAACAGTAGATCCATATCTGAAAAATAACCTGTCTCTGAGGTTACAGTGCATGCTTATTTCTGTCTTTTGTCTTTCACTAGGTACTAATGGCCACTATTAGAGAAAACATACTGGGCCAGTGCGGATTCAGTGCATCAGTTCTTGAATTTTAGACTGAAGTCGGGAAGAGGGAAGACCTCTTTCAATTTATAGAGAAATCCTGCTGTAGGAACAGTTTTTTTTTTTTTATTAATTTTCAATAAGTACAGCGAATACTTGAGTTAGATTTGTTTTTTCCCTGAGCATGGACATTTTCATTCTTCTGGATCAGAGTGAAGCAGCTGAAAATCTTCCTGGCTGTAGTTGCTTGTGCTGCCAGGCTTGGTGGTGGAAGCTGCTTCCCTCTCCTCTTAGCTGTTCAAAGTTGGCTTATGCTATATCAAGAGGTCTAAGCTAAGCTGATTGGCTTTGTGCTGAAGTGGCTGATGGATGCTCACGTGCAGAAACACCAGCCTGAAATTGTTGCAGAGTAATCTCTAGCAATGATGCCATAGCAGGGAGCCAGAAGGTCTGGACAGGCTCAGCCGTAGGCAAAGTCAATGTACATTGTGTATCTCCTTGGAAAAAAATACATCTAACTGTATGGCCATTGAATTTTATTTTTTGTGATAGTCATCTCTCTGCATCTGGTAACACAAGGGCTATGTTAGCATTTTAAAACTATGCTTGTTTGCTTCTTCCCTGTCCCTCTTTGGTCTTGGAGTTTCATCTCTTCATTTTTCAACACTGTTGATAGTATCTGCATTTAGTGCTGAAAAACTATTACTACAAGTGATTCTTGTTGAGCTATGTTATGGTAAGGCTTATAGTTTGACCTATGCTGCCTGTGAAACAAGAAATAGTTTCCTTTATAAAAATATCACAAATAATTGTAATTATGAAATGATAATCCTAGCAGGTGCCTTAGAAGCTGATTTCCTTTCTCAGTTCCTTTTCTTTTGGCTATGGATTCTTCTAGCTCAAGAAACTCAGCCCACACATGTAATTGGTTTCACTACCCTTTACAATGTGATGTGGTTCCCTGACTTCCCCTACTACTGACACAGCTGTGCAAGCCGGCACGCTTCCCCATAGGACTGCATGTTTAGAGGTGGATGAGCCCAGTCAAGGATTTAGCTTTTCTTATTTATCTGCATAAGTCACTCTTTACTACAGATATTTTCTCTCGGCGTGGCACCCAAGTTGTTCATTAACTTATGTGATTCTTCATTTATTAACTGCTTTTAAGTTTCTGAGTTGCCAGCGAAATCAGGACTTCATCATGGAATATTCTATATGGTCATTTTATGAAAAAATAAGTGGAAAGTTCTGATTCTAGAAGAGCATCACTTGGCATTATAAGACACAGTTTCACTCCCCAGCCTGAGCAGGCCAATTATTGCATATAAGCAATCTGTAGATTTGGTGCTGACCTTTCTGTGTACATTAGTACTTTGTATTTACTGGGCAGGCCGATTGTTCGGTAGAAGCTTTCTAGGCAAGGAATGACATCCTTCTATTTACAGACACTCTCTGTTTCAGGACTTGTCTTTTAGGTAACTAAAGTAGTACTTTTTTATACTTAGGGTTTAGTTCAGAAAAAGGAGCAGTTTCGTATGTTGCACTCAGGGTGCTGTTTCCAGTTTGACTGTTGTAGTCATAATGTTTGCTTGATTGCTTCTGCTTCTGAAATATGCCTGGGTTGAAAGTGTTATGGTTAGAAAACGGAGGAAGTCAGAAAGTGTAAAGTGGTGTTTCAGACAAGGTGGAGTTTTTTCTTTGTTTGTTTTTTACCTGTCAACTTGCAAAAATATATTTTACGGAAAAATCTAGACTTTTTACTGATGATGCTAAGAGGAGACTTGAAAGAACTTCAGGAGTTGTCAAAAATGTTTGCTGGTTGTGCATCCAAAAGTCTGGCAACCTTTGATCACCTGTATTGAAAAGACAACATAGTGCCATGTGTGGATAGAAACCATTATCTAATTTACAAAGTAAATCCATTTAGCTGGTTTCTCCCTTCTGCCTCAAAAATGGCCATCTCCTTTTCTTGCTTCTGGCCTTTCATTCTCGTTTCCTGGTTGCTGCATGTTGTGGTCTTCTGCCTTGACTACTTCCATCAAAATTGCAGCTGCTGATTTTTTTTTTTTTTGTTTCTTTTATGATTAGTATTATGCGTAGTTTGAAGTCTCCACCGAAATGCTAGAATTTATGCAGGAAAAAAAATATTTGGAATATACTTGGAACAAAATATGCTTGGAGTTGAAATGAATCTGAAATGTATCAAGTGTCATCAAGAGCAGAGTTTATCATGCTTGAAATTTTATGACTTCTTCTTCAGTATATTTTACTTTTATGGAAATGCAGCTATTTATTATTTGTAGTATGCTTTTCAAAAGGAAAATTAACTATAAAATTTATTTTCTTCATGATCAAGAAGAAAAACTTGCAAATAGGAGCCTTTTGACCTGAGTGTCAACTATGCTCTACTTGTGATATTCATTGATACTGTTTTGCAGACATTTCTGAGACTGCAATCTTCACTTTAAAGCTATATATTGAATAGGTAGAGTTGGGTATATTGCAAATAGGCTCATTCCTGTCCTGAGTTATGAGAGTATTCCAAGGTGGAATGAAAAAATTAACAGGTAAAATAATAAGAACCAATTTTAATATGTGCTTTATTTTATGGTGGTTATTTTTTCACCATTGGAGAAACAGCATCTGAACAGGTTGTGCAGGAGGTTCTCAGTGTTGCTGCCAAAGATGCATCTTAACTGGTGGTGTAAGCAGTGGGAGATCTTAAGATGTCTTGAGTGAAACAAATATTGCTGCCCTCTTAGCTGTGCAGGACGGCATGTGGATTTTAACCTGGCCTTAAAAGACTTACGTATTTGGATTTTGAAAGTGTTGTCTAGCTTACCTCCAGTTTAAGACAATTTCTCTGTTGAGTTTCCAGGTAATGTTAGAGATGCTGTCATTTGAAGTGTATATTAACAAAAAGTCACTTTTCCCCTACTGCATGATGATGGAAAATTGTGTGTCATGATCTGATGTCTTTTTTTTGTACAAAATGTAATGAACTTTCTTAAAGATAATAAATACTACCTTAAAAGTTAAATATTGCCCACATAGTAATCTCAAGAGTGTAGACAGGAGAGCATATTCCCTGTTTTTCCCAGCTCTCTGATATTGCCTAGGGAATAATGATCTCCCTGACATGAGTCAGGGACGTAAGGGGAAACTATTTATTGATGCATGGGATACAAAAATTATATGCTTGCTAGAGCTGCATGGCGAAGTATTATTTCTCTTGTTTTTGTTTGCCTTGCCAGTAATAGGGATAGATGGTGACATTTTAATCTACACTTGTTCTAATGGGAACTTTCTTTGGGAAGAAGAGCATTGTCAACTTTTATGTTTTTATTATGAGTTCCGGTAAAGTTGAGATGTTTTTTTTTTTTTTTCCCAGCAGGTAAATTAACCTGTGTTGAACTTCATATTGTTTTAACTGTTTTGCTATTTGTAACTGAGTTTGTTATTTTAAGGTGAACTTTGGGTCCCTGTATGCTACATGGGACACAGCTGTGGCTGAAATATGCTTTATTTTTAACTGTTTACATGATGAGATTCAGGAACAATTAGACAAATAGAGACTCCAATATTTTATAACTTGGTAAAAAACTCTGAATTTTTAAACTTACTGTGTTGTTTAGGAAGTCTTGTTCTTCAGTCTTGCAGGAGAGTGAGATTAACAGTGTCTTTTGAAGCATGCAGGCTTAATTAATACATTTGTTCTTTTCTCCTTGTAAAGTGCCTTTGAAAGATGCTCTAAAAGCACTAAAGTCTTAGCATACTGCTTGGGACACCAGCCGTAGTCTGCTGTACAGGGCAAGAGCATCCTGTAGTGTGCCTCTGGTTGAAGTGTCACCTGGTCATGTCACTGTTCCAGTCATTATTTTTCTTTAATTTATTTTTGTCTATATTTAACATACTGTTAGTTTGAAGTGATGTTGCAACAACCATCTGTAAGTTCAGTAGCAGATATAGCTGACCTTTGGGTCTCTGCTGCCACCTCTGTGACAGCTACTTGTTTACATGATTTTGCTTCTGTAAGATCTCAACATGTTGTTGCCTTGTTGTCTAGAGTCTTTCTGTCCTGCTACCTTGTCTGTTTTCGTGATTTAACTGTGCCGTTATTGCTCGATAGAGCACAGAGCAGCTAGACTAAACTACCAAAAATCTTCAGCTGCCTGTGTGGCAGGAGCAGGTAGGTGAACCAACCTTTTCTTCCTTCCATCCTCCCCTGAGGCATATAACTGAGAGATGGCCAAGTGGATAGGGAACAGCAACAAGAGAAATTAACTCTGATTGGAATTCTGTAAGCAATCTTCTCCTCATTTGCAGGTATTCAGCTCCTCTTTCATTTTAGACAACAAATATTTCTCTGAATAAGCTTTAGAAAGATGAAAACATGACGCTTTTTAGAGAGCAAGTCTTCTAAAAGGCTTGTTCAAGCATTACGAGCAACCTGATTCTTCTGAATGTCAGTCATAGACTGTAGGGCCTCTCCAGTTGTAGTTTACATGTGAGCCAACTAAGTGAGGATCAAAAATTGGTCTCAGCAGTGGAGTGGAATTTGTGTTCTGTGGGTCAAAACAATCTACGATTGTAGGAACGTACACATAGCTCAGCTTAGTGGATCAATTGAATTGAATCAATTAGTGACAACTTCTGCTACATAGTTCAGAATCACCTTCCCCTCTGTATGTTTGTCAGGGATGTATGAACTCCCATGAGTCAGCTGTATCAGGGTAGAACTAGGTGTCAGAAAACACAGCCCTATCCACAACTTACTCTGAGAACTGTAAGATGAAAAGAACAGGTCTACTTTGAGGGAGCTGTGATTGCACAAATTTTCTTTTTTATTTTCTGGGAATAGAAGTCTTGCAGCAAGTAGATCTTAGAGGGCACATCTACAGGGCTGTGTTTTGCCACCCACAGTGCATTGAAACTCCTGTGTCACATAGTTGTATTACCCCCACCATTTTACATCATGACTGCATTCATCCTGTGGTGTTATGCTGCAAATGAAATGGTGCTATGTGCATGTGACTTTTGTGGAGCAAGCCAATTAGTAATTGTTATTAAATATTAATATTTCTCTGAAGCAATTTTAGGAAATTCTTCATAGTTTGCCTTTAGACCTAGAAGAAAATTTGAAATATCTGAAGGCAAAAATGCAGAAAGTTAACTACTGATTGTGTTTCTTTCCAGTGTACAAAATGGGACTCATTGCTAAGTCTGGAAAACTTTTTTGTTTCAAATGATTCATAAAGGTTGGAGACAGGTGTTGCTTGTGTTGCAGAGAGCTTGTTAGAATCACATAGTTGTACGCTTCTGCTTTCCAGTGTCATCTTCACAAGTAGCCTTGAACTCCTGAAAATTCTAAATTATATGTACACTTTAGCTATCATTTCCATATTTGTTAAATGAAGTATTTAAAATTGGAGATTTCTGACTTTTAAAAAAAGGTTTAAAAAAAAGTAAAAAGAAAAAGCCATGTGATTTAGTGCTTCATTCTTGCCATGCTAAAGTTCTGTAACTTTAAAATAAATTTTTATTTATTTAAGAGCTTTGCATCTCCACCCTAAACCATTTGCATTTATTTTCTGTATTCTTTACTTTAAACGTTCAGAAAGCAGCTGATAATTTTTTTTTTTAACCGTACAGAACTAGTAGATAATCACTGGATGATGGACTTCGGAGGGAGGCACGTAGAGGTTAAAAATAGTTATGGAGGCCTGATAATGACTTCCATACTTTAGACCTTTGGATTTCTCTGAATGTAATCTAAGATTAAAATTTGTTATTATTCAAACCATTTGGGCCTTTCTTTATTGCAGCTACAATTTTCTGATGAAATTTTTAGCAGAGGTAAGAGCTAAATCTTTGAAATATAACTACTGCTGCTGGCTTCGCATGGGTCCCTGCTGTGGGTGTGTGTGGCTTCAGAGCTAGGAAAGGGAAGAGTCAGTGGCAAGGACAGAGCTTGCCTGTTCTTTGGCTGTTTTATGTGGCAGCATTAGAATTTCACCTTTGTTAAGCCATAATGATGAAGGGCTCAACGCTGCAAGATGCTGAGCAGCTTGGCTTTGATTTAAGAATGAACCTAATTCTGTGCTTAACTCTGGGTATTTAAATATTCCCACTGAAGTCACTGGTTTGAGTTAGAAATACCTGTCATGACAGTCTTAAATCTCAAGTAGATCTCTGTATGTTCGGACTGGCACAGGGCGACTGAAAACTATGGTAAGGAATGGTGAAATAGAGTCCCTTTCGAGGAAAGATCAGAGAGCAAGATGGGCTAAGAGTGAAGAAGAGAGGACTTTGGAGTTGGAGATGGAGATTTTAGGAGGGAAAACTGGTAAGAAGAACCAAAAGAGAGACCTGCAGTCAGGTGTCTCAAGATAACACATTTAAAGAGAGGTTAGTAGGGGGAAGAAGTTCTAGGAGGAAGAAGATAAGGGTTTTGAAGGACAATTAGATGAAACACTAAAATAGAATAGCAAGTAGCTTTTGCAAATAGGGGAGGAAAAAAAAGGAGACTGTTTAATAAAGTAGATATGACAAAGATAAAAGACTGACAAAAAAGAGAATTTCCCCTTTCAGTAAAAGGGGTGACAGAAAAGGACTTCACAAAAATAAGGTAGAGAAATGAGAGAAAGACAAAAGCTAGAAAAACTGAGAAAGAAAACAGTTGAAGTAAGAACAATTGGGGGGAAGTGCAAAAGTATTTTGTAACTAAGTGGATGACCATTTATTTGTGCTTCTATAATTGGTGTTTCTTTGGCTGATTTCTGCCCCAAAACAGAATAAAGTGGTGAGGATAGATACTTATTTAGGACTAGTTTATATGAATTATTTTGGTAACCTGCTCTGGATTATGTAATTAAGTAATTCCAGTTATCTTGGTTACTATCTATTTCATTTAGGTCATTTCTTCCCTGCGTATCCTGATGTGTCTCTAGAATGGACATGGTGTGACTGTCTCTCAGTGTAAGGCTGTTCCCTTTCTCCTCCAGAGATGATGCTCTTTCCATGTGTAGAATGGAACTGGGGGAGAACCCACCTGCTTGCTTGAGGAAACAGTCTTATGCTGCAGATAAACACAGAAATAGTTGGAAGGTAACAGGACACTCTCTTAAAAAAAAGTGTCTGAACTGCTATTTATGAAGGGTTCAGCATTCTGCATACCTTGAAATATTCCTATCAGGGAAGGTTTTCAATCCTTTCACAGGGATGCACTTGGAAAAAATCAGGTTCTTTTCCTTCCCGACTTAAATGCAAACTGCAGAATATGTTATAATAAGAAAAAAAGATGCTGGGGTGAATAGTTGCCATATCCTTCTAACCTCAGAAATTAATCAGGTTAAGCTTCAATAATTATTTCAGTCATATAATATTAAGTGATGACCTTAATTTCTGTTAATTCATCAAGTCATTAGTCCTCATCTACATAGAAAGAGGTGACCGATTGAAATGTGTAAGTTAAAGTAAAAAAATCCACTCATACCTGTGTGGAGATGCATTTAATAAGCTGATTCTGTAATATATATCAAATATGGTGCAATTTTCCTGTAGAAGCAGCTCCTGTACCTTTTTCCAGCTGTAGTGAGATCTCGTAGTGTCTTGTTCAAGTGGAAAAAGAAACGAGTATCCTCCCAAATCACTGTGCTCTACAGTGTATGCTGAACAGCCATGAAGGTTTCATACACTTGTATCAATTGCCTGTGATAGTAAAAAAAGAAAAAAAAAAAAAAACAAACAAAAAAACCCCAAACCCTAGCTTTTCTAGCTAGTAAGGAATGTGGTATCTTGAATCTAACCAAAATGACTAACCAGTAATTTCACTTAAGGGCTAGATAGTGAGTTATCAGGAGCTTTTCTCCAGAAAAGTGGCATGTATGAGTTCAGAAGCGTCTTCTACCACCTTCTACATGGCTTTATAAAATTGATGATACACAGAATAAGCTTTATGGGTATCAAAATAAGCAAGGAACACTAAATAATTCTTCCTTTTTAGGCTTCTGTAGTATCATCTTAATGCAGAGCCAGTGAGCATGAGCAGGCCAGCCTGGAGTTGCGTAGCGCAATTGATGAAAGTGAATTAATAGAACCACTGGACCATGAGCCTGTGAGAGTACAAGTTTCTGCTGCTGTGCTATAGACATAAAGGAAACATTTTCTTAAATACTATTTCCATTTTTTGTTTAAGCTTTTTGCAAGGGAAGCAGCATGCTGTAGTTCACACGATATTAATATTATGATTTTCTTCTTGAGGCTCGTTTAAGGAGTGAGGTAGTTATCCTTTAACTTAGCAATTAAATTCAATTGTGTATGCAACTGTAGATGTTTATTTGGTGTTTGAAAGCAAATAGATAATCTTGGGTGGGTTTTTTTTTTTTACAACATCATTATGCTTTTCTACATGTGAGCAATTTCTTTCCTTTATGACACAGTGACCATTTCTGAAAGCACTAATACTGTGAGAACCAGAGGAGGAAATAATCGTGGGACAAGTGAATCAGGGATATTTTGCTTTCTGAAGACTTGTACAACCTTTTGTCTTCAGAAATAAACACATACTTTCATGAAGCTATGAAAATAAAAGACAATAAATACACACTCTCAGAAAAAGAATAAAGTATGTTGACTCAAGAGGAAGTCCTGGCTGAGTTGTGGATCCTTGAAAATGGTCATCCATTAGGAGACAGATCTCAAATTTTATTCAATAGAGAGGTTACTGAAAGTATCAACTGTAATTGTACACGAATAGTGACTGTGTATGTGAATGTGTAATAAATGTCATTTGCATTTTAAATTTGTCTAGGAGCATTTTGGCGGCATCTTGTTTTCTTCCATTTTAAAAATCTGAATAGCACCTGTAATTAAGGGAGAAAACTGAGCCCTGGAAGCTAGGTAGGAGTTCCATCTATTGATCCATGTAAACCTGGCTTACACTGTCAGGGGAGAAGCAGTCAACTGCTGAGCTGCTTTGTCACTGACATAAGCTGAGAGAGGATTTTTTTTTTTTTTTGTCTATACTGTTTATACACCAGTCTATAGACCTGCTGGCTGGTTGAATTTTAAAGAGTGCGGAGGTTTAAAGACTTGTCCCCTGAGGGATGCTCCTGCCAGTTGGGAAGCGAGCTGAGGCTGCTCTGCAGAAGTTGGTTGCACGTGTGCTGGCTGGGGGAGGGACGGAGCGGAGCTGGGGGAAATGCTGTCCTGCAGCTCAGCCTGGAAAATGCTACAAAACATACCCATAATTTTCAGGTTGTTTAGTCAAAATATTGAGCTAATACCTCTGGTTTTTTTTTTGTTTTTGTTTTCTTTTTCTTGTGTGATAATTTATTCTGAGAGAATACAATGGGGGACATAAATGAATACATTTCCATACCCAATTCTGAGTCAGTGCTAAGCTTACCAGGCAGCAATTAAAATCCTTGGTAGTAAGGAGAAAATGACTTCCTATAGTGTGAGAATAGGTGCAGATTTGGAAAGATAATTTAAATAGAGTATAAAATACTATTTATTTGGAGTGGGAAAAACAAGCTTTATGAACCTGAAGTAAGAGACTATTTGGAAATGTTTAGGAAATTTCCAAGTAAAAAGTTTTGATTAGCCTGTTCTGGTTGCTTTCTTTTGTTATTTATTACTACTACCAGCATCATGTATGCTTGTTTTCTGCCTACAGAAATTAAAATATTTACCTGCTCTGTTTGTATTTTGCTCCTCATGCTTCCACAGTGACCACTCACAGCAGTCAGGATGGTGCCTGAGCAGTTTCTTTTGGAGAATATTATATGCACTGTTATTGTTTGTAATTAAGTTAATCTTTCTCAAAACACAATATGTGGCTTTCATATCCTCTGTTATCTGTGCTAACAAAGTAAAATTTCCAAAGATTTCTTGAACTCTCTTGTATGACTTAGAAAGTCTAGAAAAATTGACTTTTCCATTTTGTACCGTGTGATGATTTACTGGGGCCCATCATGTACCTTTAAAATGTTCCAACTAACATATGCATGTTGTATTCAGAGGCATCTTTTTCCTGAACTATTTGTCTGTTGCTGGTTAACTTGCACGGGTTCTTCATGTTTTACACTATCCACTGAGCCAGGCAAATGTTTGAAGTAAATAGTCATTGTGGGGTGTAGTAATTTAAATATGTAATTTCTCCTAATGGGAGTTGACTGTTCAACATGCAGTAAACAGAGAGTTCAGGCTGGAGGGTGCTAACATCTTAGATCAAGTTCTTAAGCCTCCGTGTGCAGCTCTGGAAATTTGCAATCGATATGCATTTTTCTGAAAATACACACCTTTTGGGTAGCTCATGTATACAGCACTATATCTGTTGCTGTTAGTCTGCTACAGAAAGGGAATTCTGTAGCTTTGCTGACCAACTGTGTTGACATCCACTGTCTCTTCTCAGCTGAAGCGTTTCACAGAGGGTTTGTTTTCCCAGTTGGGAGCAAGGAGATAAAACTTGTTTTTCTGGGATCTTGTAAGGTCATTGTTTAATATTTGCTGCTAACTGATCTGTTGTGTTTTTGGTTTTGTGGTTTTTTGTGTGTGGTGTGTTTTGTGTTTTTTTTTTTTTTTTTTTTTTTTTAAGAAAAACGTTGACTAGTTTGAGAGCATTTTTATATTTTAATTAACACATTTTATTTGCCACTAAACAGCTGCTTAAATAAAATTCTTCAAGAAAGAGTGACATTATCCTTTCATATTATAGTACAAATGTAGATCCAGTGGATTTTCCCCCGCTTCCCTTTATTAATAGTGAGGCTTACTTGTGAAACCCGAAGGGTTAATCATATAAATTTTGGACCAGCAGACGATTTCCATTATTTTCAGCATTTGACTATGGAACATGTATAGAGTTGTTATACCTCTCTGTAATTCATTTTGCTGCCAACTTCATTCCCTTTTCTCTGCCTGCATTTTAATTGAAACAACATTTGTATTTTTGAGCCAGGATCTGTCAGAAGTCCCTGTGGCTAGTCTGTGGTACAAGTAGCAGCAGACGTGGCTTACCCATATGGTGTGGTGCTTCTTGTAAAATCCATATGGCCTTGTTGAAGGGAATCCCAGCGGGGATGTGAAGGGTGTTAATACCCTTCAGGCCAGGCCTTTCCCTCCTGGGGCTTCTATGGTATTGTCTTTGCAATCTGCCAAAGCACAAACTTAATTCCTTTTTAATAATCAATTATTTCAGTCCAGGAACGTGTGCTGTATTTTTTGCAATCATATATTCCTTGAATTTATTATTTGTTATGAGTATATTTTGATAGTTTTTTAAAAGAAAGCTGTAGGGCAGTTGCTAGCAAATACAGATAAAAGCCTTTTCAAAATCCTAACTTTATTTCTTATACTTGTATTTGCAGGAAGTGCTGAACAGCGTTCCAAAGTTCTGTTTTCCTTTTGACGTTGAAAGGTATGTGTTACAGTTATCGCTTATTTAAAAATATTTCATAGAAATTGATATTTAGCATAATTGCAAGGAAAGATTTAAAGAAAAGGAAAATGAATTTTACTCCCTAAACTTGCACCTGCAGATGAGAAGAGCACATCCTTTGTGTTCAAGTAAGTATGAAATCACTAGTAGGAAATTATCACAGCAAAATGCAACCTTTACAGAATTTTAGGGATATCTTTTTCAAGGTAGAGCTACGTTCCGGCTCCCAGTTTTGTCCATTATGATTGTAAACACCATCTGTGTTAATACAAGGATATAACATAGTTTCCTTCAAACGGCAAGCATCATAAAAAATGTTATGGTGCACCAGGATATAAAAACTTGCCAAGCAGTACTGAAAACATGTTGTTTGAGTTCAAAGAAATTAAGACTTTAATTGTGTGGAAGTAACTGAATATGCAATTGTTTTTTCTCAGAGAAGAATCAGGACCATTATTTATAATTAATTAGCCCTTACCTTTCTGGTATCAGTTATAGTGTGGCTTCCATGTAATGCCGCCAATCATTTAAACTGTTCATATAAAACATTGTTAGTAATTGAAATATTTAGGCTTGTCAGAATCATTAATGGTAATTAATTTAATCAATTGTACTCACTCAGTTTGGAAAACTCATGTTGTCCAAATCAGCAAAGATTGAATTAGAAGCTTGATTTGCATAATTAATGAAAGATATACCCAGGTAGTATGCAGGCTGAGCCTGCTTCAGAACTACATTGGCATCAGTTGTAGATGGAGACTCAAAAGATGAGAAGCACATTGGCAAAATAAAGATCTTCATAAACACAACTTCCCTGAAGTAAACTAGGTTCATTTAGTCTTTTATAGTTGAATTTAATTAAGTTGTTTGGGTTTTGAACTGGTTAAGCTCACTGTCCTTTAAGCTGTTTTAATGACTTAACTAATATGGTTGTCAGTGTTGGCTTTAAAGCATTAAAGTCTTTAATGTGCTTAAGATACGTACAGAATTCTGTTTAAAATTGGTAATGAAGATGAATAATGGAAATAAAATTTGAGGATATTAGAAAAAGGTGAGGTTCTGTTGCTGCCATCCAGTGGCAAGAAGATAATCAGTGGTAGCAAATAATTATTTTCAAATAACTTGTCTTAACTATTGCTGTTGAACCACTCAGAAGACACTTAGTTGCTTGTATGAGATGGATAAGCTTAATCAATAAACTGTGGGAATACATGAATTTATAGCATAGCTAGGTATGTATTTTAGCTGAATAACCAAAGGGGGAAAAAAAAACCCAAGGAAAAAAAGGAAAGAAAAAGTTATGATATGTTTGTTGTTTGTCTGTTAATGCCCTCCCGTGCCCCCCTCCCAGACATGCTTTTTGACTCTTGGCCTCATATTTGACTGTAAAGCAGTGATCTCAAAGGTGCAAAATTTTTACAAGTTTCATAAACGTTGGCAGTTGGACAGAGGAAGGAGAGATTCTTGGAAGCTGAGGTAGGCTGACGAGGGGAACAAAATCGACGTGTTTGGTCTGGCCTGCTGACTGCCCAGGCAGTACTGCGGTATCTTTAAAATCAGCCACCGCACTCACAGCTTCTTGTGTAGCTGGGAGCTGAGTTTTAGGGGATTTGTGGGAGAACGAAAGGCAGTGAGACATCATGAAAGTATAAAAGAGCACAGACAAGGAGGAGGGGCAGAGCCATTGTGGGAAAAAGGATAGAAATACTGGAAGCTCATTCAAGAAAGCAGGCGACTGTTTACTGGCAAGCTATTTGTGTGAACAACTTAGTGGCTGTGCAGTGTATGTACCAGTTACTACTCAGTTCAGGCATTTTCTATAGTGTAGACATATTTTACCACATTTTTTTAAAGAAAACTGTTCAGTTGTCTTCTGCTTTCTGAGTTTTATTTTTTGTTTTGAAATTTAGACTGATAAAGAAAAGTATTGAGAAAAACACTGCTGTAGCTCCTTTTTATATGGCTTTTTTTCCAATGGACATTTAAGATGTGACAGGCATTTTAGTTTTTGTCTAGCCATAAATGTGCTCCACCTCACCTGTATTAATTAATGAAAGATCGAAAACTGAATGAAATGAGAACATGTATTTGATTTTGTTTTATTCACTGTGCTACAGTGATCGTAGACAGAGATCCAGATTTGGTTCATACTATTTGATGCCTCTTACATCATTTCACCATACTTTATCTTTTATGCAGATGTTATAAATAGCTGTAGTCTACTCATTCGAACTATCAAAAGTACATACTGTGAATGATGATTAAAAATCTATAGGTAACTTCCATTAAATTTAAACTGAAAGTCAAGCCAAAAAAGCTACAATGGTTTAATGTTTTGACCATGACTGAAAGATTGAGTTTTATATATAATTTTTTATTAAAAGCAAGCACATAATTTTGTTACTTCTGGTTATGGCTTACATTTTATTTTGAAGGGGTTAAGAAACGAATTGTGTCATAGAAGTTCTTGAGCGTTCACTCCAAGAACCTATGTCTCCTTTTTGTGAATAAATGATTTTAGGCTTAATAAATGGCACAATTGTGAAACATTTTAACAGCTTGCATGTAGATATTTATCAATAAGTTTCCTTTTCTTTGCTGCAAAATTCCTTTCTTTGTTTCTTTTCATACTGAATATGAGGATTTTACATTTGAGAATGTAGAGATTTTAATTTCCTTTTAATGTTTGCTAAACTAATACTAATACATCAGAAAAAACCGCCTTGTCCTCTCTTTTGTTCCTTGAATCATTTATGCAAATTCTGCATGGTTTTCTTCACTTTTCTTTCTCCAGCGTTCTTCTGTATTTTTGCTCTCAACCCAAAACTCAGGTATAACTTTGCAGAGAGCCCACACCTCGATCTCTACATCCATCAGTTATTTAGCTGGATGATGGCTAGTGAGCATGCAACTTCTCCTCTTGTTTCTTTTGGCCCTGTTTCAAATTCAGTCCTAAGTTGCGCTACGTCACTGCTTGACCCCTCAATTTTATCTGTGCCCTAAATCTCATTTGTCTCTGCTGTAAATACTTCCCCTTTCTCCTTCCATTCCTCTGTCTTTTCTCTTTAAGGATCCATTTCTTCTGCTGGAAGTCTAGCATGCATGGCTTTTTAGCTAAGACACTTTGGAAATTGCCTGTTGGATCAGCATGGAGACAATGATATGTACCTCATTAATTTCCCCTACTGCGCTCACCTGATCACTGGGAAGTGTTGTATTTTGGAGTGTAAGAAGTGGCTCTACTGCTGATGCTGTAGAAGATTTCTCATTAGCAGTAGAATATTGCTCAAGTATGAGAATTACTGTGCATATTATTTAACTCATAAACTATTAGGGTCAATGACTAATGATGGCAGGAGTGACATAACTTTCACTCCCCTGTTCCTGGCTAATGCTGTCTCTATTGGTATTTCTGGTAAAAGTCTGTGTGCAGAAACACAGCTATGATCAAGACTAGTGCAAAACAGTGTCCGGAGAGACCATTGGATTTGCAGATGTTCTGAAAGTCAATTATAAGATATCTTACCCAAAAGTTTTTGCCTTCAAAGTAAATAGTTGAGAATGAAAAGTAAGTAATTGAGAACATATTTCAAGCGGTACAGGTGAAGATAAATAAACTATAGCATTTCCTGTATACTTCAGTCATTCCAGTCAGTTTGCAAGATGGGTTGTGATCTCAAAAACGCAGCAGTAGTTTTATATAATTAAGTTCTTTCCATCCTTTATCTCATTGTATTATGGTATGTGCATATGTAATATCAAATACATGTGTAAGAGAGAAGTCTTTGTAAGGGCAGTTTGCTGCATGAACTGTGCACTGCGGAAGAGTGTAATTATTGGTTTCGAATGTGGGTTATTTGGTTTCCATGTGTGTGCAGAAGTGGACCTGTCCGAGAGGAAGCCTGGGCACACCGAGGGAGCCGTGCTGTGCTCCAGTAGACCCTGGGTGAGGGAGGTACAGTGGCCAGGGGCCCTAGACAGGGCAGGCTTGTGTTGCGACTTCAATATACCCAGTGAGACTGTTTGCTAACTAGTTGTGGTTTCTTTTAATTCTTCTGTTATTTTGAAAACATAACCCCAATGTCCTGGTTTTGGCTAGGATAGAGTTACTTTACTTCCTAGCAGCTTGTGTAGTGCTGTATTCTGGATTTAGTATGAGAGAAATGTTGATAGCAACAACTAACTACTTAACTCAGTGTGTTAAGTAGTGTTTACACTAATTCAAGGACTTTTCAGCTTCTCATGCTCTACTGACTGAGAAGGCTGGAGATGCACGAGAGGCTGGGAGGGGACACAGCCGGGACAGCTGACCCCAACTGACCAAAGGGATATTCCATACCATATGATGTCATGCTCAGTGTATAAAGCTGGGGGCAGAAGGAAGAAGGGGGGAACATTCAGAGTGATGGTGTTTGTCTTCCCAAGTAACCATTACATGTGATGGAGCCCTGCTTTCCTGGAGATGGCTGAATACCTGCCTGCCAATGGGAAGGAGTGAATGAATTTCTTGTTTTGCTTTGCTTGTGCGCACGGCTTTTCCTTTACCTGTTAAACTGTCTTTATCTCAACCCACAGGTTTTCTCACTTTTACCCTTCTGATTCTCTCCCCCATCCCACTGTGAGGGGAGTGAGCGAGTGGCTGGTTGGGGCTTAGTTGCCAGCTGAGGTTAAACCACGACACCCAAATGCTTTTTATGTGTGGGAATTTCCTTATTTGGTGGTTGCTTTGCATGTTTTCATATCTTCTGTGGTTTTCTTCCTGTTCTTTTCTTTCTGATACGTAAGGGGTTGGAGTTTCTGGGAAGCAGAGGTCAAGTCAGATAGCTCAGGTGGAGCAGAGGAGCACTCCACACAGGGAGCCTGAGCTCTGAAGTCATGGATCACGGAGTGGGCTTGGAAGTGGAGAGAATAGTCTCTGAAGCTTAGATTTGGGGATAGCAAGTACTTGAAAGAGATGACCCAACGTAGGGTTACCCAGTTTCTCCATCAGCTTGTACCACTACCTTAATATCTGTTCAAATTCCTGCTTGAAACGGTTTCTAATCTGTTCTGATCTGGGGAGAATTAGGGTGAATGACTGGTGGTGTTTGCTTTTCAGCATCAGACTGGGAGATGAAATACATTTGGAATTTTCAGGTTTAGGTAGCAGCTGCCCAAGCTTTAACCGGAACTGTATACTTCAGTTACATTAGTCAAGTATGTGTATGTGACACCTTATAATTAATGATACCAATAATGATGTTTTCTTTTAAAAATAAGTCATTAAAATCTGTATTCCCATGCATAAAGTCTTTCGTTTTTTGAAACTCACTGAAAAAATGAACTTTCTGAAAAATCTCTCTGAAATTCAAAACCCTTTAAAAATTTCTAAAGTTTGAAGAAAAAATATTTTCAAACATCTTCTGTGTTCTAAACAGATTAATTTTGAAGAAGAGTAATTCTTTTTGAGAAGAAGGGATAAATTAAATGATTAGACATGCTATTTTTCATTTGAAGAAGAGATTTAATTCCTGCCTTAATCACCTCTCTCAAGGCAGCCTTGAAATGAGGCCTGAACAATAGATGTGAATAAAAATTTTTAAAATTAATATTTACCTCCTCCGTGGGTACCAAAGAACCTTTTCTGCATTGTGTAGATATGTACTTAGAAAATTTTAAAAACTACTTTTATTCCTGTAGTGAACTGTAATAACTTCGAAAGAGCCCATTGTAGTCTGCAGGGTTAATAAGTATTTACACACATTCTTTGCTATTAGTGATTTATTATTGTTAAACTAAGATTAAATGTAAGCAGGCAGGGCTGGAGTTGAAAGTAAGTCGAAAATAAGGCAGAGGAATGAGTGAGGAGAAGGTGAGCAATGGTTGGGAGTGATTTGTGTCTGCTCTCCATGCACAAGTAAGTAGATCATGCTCTCTTCAAATAGCCAACCAGACCAGCATTTTGCAGAAAGTTTTTGAAGCTCAGCCAGTTGATTCTGCGCTCCGTTAGAAAGTTTAGATAACATTTTGTGTAGGAAATTCTGGTACATAATAATTGCGTTTTACCTGGGTTGATTTTCACATTAAGGAAAACTTGAAAGGCATCATTACTGGGTGGTTCAGTAGCAGTGCCAGGAGCTGCTACCTGCTTCTGAAGGTGAGACATGACTTCTGAGCAACCTGAACGTGCCGCAGTGAAACAGAGAGGCTTGAGCCCCAAGTCACATAGCCAAAGTTTGTCTACATGATGGTGCATGCAATATATACGTTAAAATGGTAGTGCTTGCACTTCTTGAATGTTTTATGTGTCTGGTTTATACATTGTGGTTATCTGTTGATATACAGAAATCCCCAGTCATCATTTGTTTATTTCTGTGAGGCTTACATATGGTCAGTTTTAATTCTGCTGAAGAGGGGTAAAAAAAGCCAGGCATCCTTGCTGCCCCCAGATTTTAAGTGGAGTTTTCAAATTAGAAACCCAGAATTAATTCAGTATTTTAAACTCTGATCAGAAAACATGGTCCAGATGGATGGTCACTGGCTTCTGTTAGCTGTTCCTTTGAAGCAAATGGGACCAAATACAAACTTTTGGGTTCTTTGTGGAGATTCAGTTTTAGCCTTGGAGTTTTTCTCAGTTTGAAAATCTGTAACGTGCTGCTTACATCTCTTTCTAAACTCTGTGGGAAGCAGTTTTCAAGCTGGGCCATTTTTACACTGTCTGTCGAAACATGGAGTTCTCTCTCTTAAAGAAGCAAAGGGAAGACGTTGAGTTGGAGGTGGTGAGATGGCACTGGAATTGCCTCCTGCTGAGCTGTCATAAATTGGCTGGGCTATTTTTAATAGAGAATATCAGAATTTAAATCTCATTTTTAAAGTGGTCTTGTGTAGTGACGTTTTTACGTAAGCTTTAATTGCAATACCCGTTATTTTCCCATGTCATCCTCAGGTTTTGGGAAGGGAGGAGGCAAATAACTGAAAGGAAAAGATCCTTACTGATGTGAGTTTTTTGGGCTAAGGAATTGTTTTCAAGCAGTAATGGAGCAGTCATTTGCCTGAAATGTACATGGTACATTAAAAGCAACGCCTGCATAGACGGGCATCTATTAACGACAGCTTTTTGTGAATTATTAATGATATCTTTGGGTTAAGATGGTGCCTAGAGACTCCAGCCTAACCATGCCAAGTGTTCTGCAGTGTAAGAAAAAGCCAGTTGTGGCTGTAGAAAGCTCCAAGCCTGATGGTGGGACACAGCAGAGCAGAGAAGGGGGTGGGAGCAGGAGGCAGCCAAGGTTGCTGTGCATGGTGTGTTACCAGTGCTACCGACTGACCAGCTACTGCTGAATTACTGTGTAAGCCCCCGGCCACAGTGTGTGCAGGGATACTGAAACCATACTGCAGGTTTCAGTGGTGATTTGCTCTCAGCAATAAAGAGGAAGATGCAAAGACATGAAATAGAAAATTGCATCATTGGCAGAGGAGTAATAACACATTGTTATTGATGGCTCTCTGTTGTATCAGGCATAACATACAGGCAGCATGCTAGCTACACAGAACCTGAAAAATGAAGGACTTAGTGAAAGCTGTTGAGCATTTACTGTGTTTAAAGAGCACACTAGGTTGTTCCAGTCTACTGAAGACAAGTGGGGAAAATGCTTGTCTTAATGATTTGAGTTTAATTATCTAACTAAAAAAAGTCCATTAACTCTCAGGGGTTTCCAGTGATTATATTGGACGAGATGTATCTTGTAATGTCATATATGCTCCGCACAGGCTTTTGTTTCAGCCTAGTCACTGGATGTTCATGAGGGACTAGACTAAATTTAAATGAGTGGGAGACTCTATGGTGGTATCACATAACTAATCTTTAAGCTTTTGTCATGCACATGTTAAGCAGTGTAATGTGCATGTGTCCCATGTAACTTCTCTTGCCCTGTGATCATCTTCGACTTTCTTCTTTCCTGGGGGAAAATTTTTATATTTTATTTTGGTGGAGATTTAAAAAAAAACAACAAACCCTACAACAAAAAAACCCAACCCATATTGCGGGGGATAAATTTAAAAAAATTTTGTGCTCTTAGTTTGGAAGACTGAGATCTGTGATGGTTCTCAGCTTCTGCGGGAATTCATTTTCTGCTTGATATCTAAGAATGAACCACACATGATACGTGTTCGTTATAGCGCTTACTAGCAGGTGCGTAGGTATTCTGCTGTAGAAGATCATGTAAGAATGGGAAGAGAACAGAAGACAATGGAATTACAGGCAGAACTACTATGTTTTACATTTTCAAATCTCCACATATTTCTCATCATAACTTTGTTTTCATTTGGTTTTAATTAAATCTTTAAAGGTCCCTTCCAACCCAAATCATTCTGTGATTCATTCTATGCCACACATTACCTATCCTGGCTGAAAACGCCAAGTATTCTTAAAGCTGGTTCTCTTTGGGAGATTTAGTTTAGTGGTTTATTGTTTCTGTAAGGCTTACATTTATAAATAAATTGCTTATTTATTCAGTTTATCGGTGTTCTAAAATGCTTACACTAAATATGTTTTGCAATTTCTATAAAGATCACCGAAGTTTAGCCACATTGAAAAGTGGGTCTGTCCTGTGCTCTCAGTGATCCTCTGAAGCTGACAAATTGCACAAGAGAGAAAGGTGCCTCTCTTAAGAGCGTAAAGGAGACAAGAGACACATCATGGCAGTGAAGATGCCATTTCTTCTTAAAAAGAAATTGGGGCAAGGTTCATACTGTGAAGCAGAAAGTGGGGGGTCAGGAATGGAGGTAGGGACTGGGACCTGGAGATGAGTATGAGGAGTCAGAGGTGACACTGGATGGGAGGTGGAAACTGAGGACAAAACAGATTAGCCTCCGCTGCTGAGGGAACACTGGCTGAGCAGAGTTTGGGGATGAGAGGAGTTGGAACATCAGACAAGGAAATTTTGTGTAAATGTGTTCTGTCTCAAGTGGGTACGTGTTTTGATACAGTCTTGAAGATATTACTTATTATTTTAGCTCTTGTGCTGTTTGTTCTTGATTATTTTCTCACTTTTGCATTTCCAGAACCAAACAACTTTGCACTGGAAAATGAACTTAGCAAAAAGTTGTTTGGGCAATCTGTGATGCAAAAAAGGGAGGAAGATGTGTGTGGGTGCGTGGGAAGGCTATGGGTTTAACCAGTGAAGCTATTCTGAAGGAGGGGGAAGGGGGAAAGAAAGCTAGTTTTCTAATGGCTGTCTTAAGCCAGGCCTTTATTATGACATTTAACAAAGGTTTAAATTCTACAAATAATTTATTTTGGTTACCATTTTCCATTGTTGAGCTGTATTCAAAGCCAACAAGCTGTGGCAGGCTTGTGCTGGCTCTGCTTAGGCTTTACGTAGGAAAAGACCTTAGGAAATGCCCCGTCCATTCAGATGGGAGGCCAGATCCTGTGGAGCATGTCAGCCGGAGTGCGGGGCCGGGGCAGCAGCTGGAGGCACGGCTGAAGGAAGGACCCAGGCTCTTCTGTGCCGAGGGGAGGGAGCGGGGCACAGGAGGCAGCTTGGAGGGTGGGAAGGGAGAGAAGGATAGGGAGGCTTGAGCATGAAAATCCTTGAGGCCAATGACTTAAAGCTTGTCTTTTATGTCATTTAGTGGTTTTATGCTCTGTATCTAATTTTTCAGGGTGTCCCAAAACCAAGTAGGACAGCATTTTACCTTCGTGCTCACCGACATTGAAAGTAAGCAAAGGTTTGGATTTTGCCGTTTGACATCAGGAGGCAAGGTCTGCCTCTGTATTCTAAGGTAAGTCAATGTAAGAAAAATTGAGTCAAAGAGTGTATAAGAAAAATACAAGAAAAAACTATCTTTTGCAAACCCTCTGATAATGTGTTACACTTCTCTATCGGTATTGTTTATCTACAACAGTGCTACCATTGATTTCACATGAAAAGTGGTCCCAAGCCCCCTGTGATGGTATTCTTGTGTGAGGCTAAATAATTCTATTTAAATAACATGAAATCTCTGCTTAAAAGCAGAATACAATACACTACAGCTTTAGAGGCTTTGAGTATTATGTGGATGTTTTTACTTTTTAATGAGATCTTTGACGAGTGTCCAGTCAATTTAACAATAAAGTGCACTATTCTGTATTACTCTCTTTGGAAATATGATTTTTGGGGATGTCTTCCATGTTCTTTGGCCAGACTATATCTAATATAAGAAATGCTAGAGCCAGATAATTCTCAATAAAGAGCATGCCGCTTTGTTGCAGAAGTGATACTGATGATGGAGAAATTGACCTCAGTGAAATACTTTGTTCCTCCCTCTGCTTTTTCTTTCTGCTCCCTTAAGCTAATTGTTTTGGTAATGAAAAAAAGAATTGTTTAGCTGTCCTAAAACCCTTTTAATTAAATTAATTAAAAGGCAGAGTGCTTTAATTAAAAGGCAAATTTGCCACTTCAATTAAGAGCCTAGCAGCCTGTACTGTCCATAGAGGAAATGGGAACATCCAATTCAGCAGCGCATGAGAAGAACAAGATTGAAGTATAATTGCTTAAAAGTGAGAATCCCCAAACAAGGCGAAAGAGGAGCCGTGTGCTGCCAAAGAGCCAAACCCATTGGCAGCAGAGGGGCAACTTGGAGAATTTTGGAGAGTAAACTAGGAAGCTTATGGAGAAGAGCAGAATATCAGGTATTTGGACAACATGGAGGTTGGGCAGTCATGGAAGGTGTCACTAATATAGACCACATGAGTTAGGGAAACAAACCCGACATCAACTTGTGAAAGAGCATTGGTAAAAGAACACGGTGGCGGGGGGGGAGGGGGGAAGACCAGACAACATAGAAACTTGTAGAATAGTGTTTAAATTATTGGAAATATCAAATCAAGACTTTTGTGAGCTTTCAAACAGATTCCAAACTGATGTTGAGAGCCAGTACACTGGACTTTTTTGACAATTAATTTAAAAATACGTATTTGCTATAAATATTGTGAAAAATAATAATTAGTACCATATAATGAAAATAGCAAAAGGAAAAGATTTTATTCTGGAAATTAATTAGGACTTTGGAGTGTATAATAATTAACCCTTTTCTCTGTGATACCTTTTGTTGATATATCTTGTTAAGGCCCAGAGAGACAATGTATGTGCTTTTAGCTCTTTTCTCTGAGTTAAACTTTCCTTCTCTCATCAAACTAGAAACAAATTTTTTTGCTTGTACTCTTGATGTTGTCTGTCTGGCTTCAAATGCTATAATAACAAATGTTTAATGAGTTATGCACACTGAAGTATGTGCGTTTAAATACTGTATGTAGTGCTGCAAAGCAAAGGATGGAAATTCTCAGCTGGTGTAAACTTGGGTATTTCTTTTAACATTTCCCCGCAGACATAATCAGCTAAAGATTAGTCAATGATCTGTTACTTGGTAGAAATAACTAGGAAAATGCAAAGTGGCAAGCTATAATTTTTCACCGAACCGTAATCAAAGCATTGCCTTTATCACTTTTGTTGTGACAATTTCAAATTTACAATGCATAGCCGAATGTGTAAGAGCACTAGCTTCATAGCACTGTGCTTCTAGCGTGGTAGTCGGTTTCTCTTCAATTTGTGTGTGTGTTGTGTTTAGCTCAGACAGAAAGAATGCATCAGTATTTCCATCTGATGCGTTTTAGTATCCAGTCTGGTTTCTGCTCTGAATCCAAGATTCATTAGAGGTGACCAAGTGAAAGAAGACTCACTAGCAGATTCCTTTTGGCATTTTATCTGGCTTTCCCTTGTACATGCTTGTTGATCTTAAATTAACCAGAATCAAAGAAATCTTAACGAATGCTGTCTTTATATAAAGAGTGTATATGCATGTTCACACTCTCTTCCATATATCAAAATAGCATGAATTTTTATTCACTGTGTGTATATACATATAATGACTCTGATGTATGAGCAATTCAAACTACCTGTCTGTCACAGAGACGTACACAATAGTGACAGACTTTCGTATAAACACACAAATGCAGGCGTACGTAAATACCATGTCTAACTACACATCTACATACGCACATGTGTATCGCCTCAAACAAGAGGAATATGTTGAGATTGCTGACTGGGGCTTTAACAAAGACAACTAGAAATAGTCAAATACAGAAAAATTAACTAAATGAAATGGTCATAAATAATTAAAATCTAAGTAAGAATCTCTGAAAAGAAGAGCAGGAACGAGCCAGTCAAAGTGATGAGAGGGAAATACTACAGAAATTTGGGTAGGCTGATGAGTCGGGAACAGGACACAACTTTTCTCTTGTGAAAGTCTTTTGTGGATGGTACCAGGCCATGTGTTAATCTGTGCCAGGGCAGGTAAAGAGAGAGGATTTGAACTCCTGAGTGGGATTCTTAACTAAAAACTGAAGAAAAGGCTGCTTGTCCTCAGGTTTTACACAAACAACCTAAAGCTGCTTCTAAGACTTAAGTCTTGTAGTTTATGGGACATCTCTCTCTAATTTATTCATCTGAAACACTAATTAAAGGGAATAATCTCTGAATTTGCAGCTGCATGGTCCTGCTTTAAACTGGCTAGTTTGAAACAGAAAATATACTTTTATATATAGAATTCTTCTATACGTTTTATGTTTTTTTTAATGTTTTATGTACATGTGTATGTGAATTGTGGAAACAGAATTTTCTCCCAAATCAGAATGTTTTGTTCAAGTAGTGTGTATGTTTATATAGTGAAATAAAAATCCCCCTAGCTATCTTAGGCATTTTTGTTTGAAGATCTTAATTGTGGTGCAGTGTTGTCCAAAATGATCATGCAGAGCTTGACTGCAGTTGCCAAATTCAAAGTACAAGTAAGTGCAAAACCATAATAAGATGAGAAAATAAATCTTGGATTATTCTCCAGAAGTTTTGTGTGATTCTTTTGCAAGATTTGTTTTGTTTTGTTTTCTTTAAACTGCATGGCTGCTTTGTGAAGCTGTTGCTGTGAATCCTGCTGTGTCACCTCCTCCCTCTCCACAAACTGTTGAGCCAATGCAGCCCCATAAGAACGAGGGGTAGCACTGTGGGAATATTGTAGTATACCTTGTTGTGCTCATATACTCTACTGCATCTTTTATTCTAGTTTTACTTTTATATTTTAACTTTAATAATAATTTTGCCAGTTGAGATTTGAAGTGGCACAGTAACGTAAAGTGGATGTTAACTTTTGAATACTCAGTGTTCACTTTTGAATAATAGAAGGTGACTCAATTCTTCTGGGTATTGTTTCTAAATATCATTGCTGTTTGCAGTAGGAATAATACTTTCTGGGTTTACATGAAATTGTTTTTTAATTACCTGAACAGTTTTAGTACAAAGTGCAAATAATTTTGTTAAAAGAAACTGTTAATGGACTCTGAGGTTCACCTTACGTATCCAGGGGAACACAAAAGGCATCCTTAAAATGCTCAGTCTTAGATTTTATTAATTTTATGACTGTAAAATTGTCACCTATGTTTCCAAATGAAAAGCTCTAATAAGGAAGACAGGTTTATGTGGTAAGCCTTTGTAGTTCTTCAGTTCAGACCACGCTTAAAGCTTTCTCACTCTTCCTTTAGGCAAATCCCTTAGAAGCAGAATGTTTCAATTTTACACATTTTGTGTCAATTTTCCAGACAGAAAAGTAGCCCCTAGACATTAGACATTTAGCTACGGAAAGGCAGTTTCCTTAGTTTTATTTGATTACTGGAAGTTAGATTCCTGCTGATAGTTCAGGACTGTTAGTGGTTACCTGACTATTTGACAGAAAACATTTCCTCTCCTTTATTTAACCTTTGACTCATGAATGTAAAAGTTTTATCAGACCTATAGTAGAAGCACCAGTGAGGTGGAATTCTACTTACGGCAACAAGGATTGTGCGTGACTTTGAATAAAAGTCTGAGCTCCTGCCTTGTGGCTCATTTGGATTAAAAGAAAATGCTAAGTACGTTTTTAATTAACCATTAAATATCTTCGGCTTTTGCTTTCGTGACAGGCAGTGGCTGTACTTTTAAATAAAGACCACTGTTTTCTTAACCAGGGGATACATATCTATTAAAACAATATTGCGTGTGTTTTGATATTTTTCTTTATTATGGGAGAAATTTTTTGTGGCAACCTCAGAGAAATTGTTGTATGTTTTTGGAGGTTGTATGTTTGTCTTGTACGTTTGTTTCTCAAACAGTTATTGATTGTAACATGAGGAATGCAACAACAATGTGTACAATTAAAGAAAAATAAACAAGAAACCAATAATGGTTTCATAGTTTAAGAACTTAAATTATTTTTATTTGATGTTTAGGCTTCTAAATACATGAAAAATGAATATTAAAGCCCTGTTTTTCCTCTGTTCTATCTACTGTGAAGGAGTTTCATTGATAACCTTTTGACATTTTTGTAAGACAGTTAATTAATTATGAAATGCACTGCTCATAAACAATTTTATGAATACAAGTATGATGGTAAGGTCTTCCTAGTTATGGACTTTAATTTTGATTTTATCTGTTGTTAAGGTACATATTAGTGTGACAGCTTTGAGTTAGAAATAGTATATTACAGGTCTCCTCTGTTAAATTCAGCCATTTCAAAACTATTTTTTGCAGACAGAGCATTTCTGTACTGACTTGAAAGAAATTATTACCCAACCCAACAGATATCGATGGATGTTTATGTGCTGGATGATTTTTCTGTGCACAGTTTTCCTGTGCTAAACAGAGATTAAATAATTTTGCAAGATTTGCTAACAGGACAAACCAAGAAGATTCTTTTACCTGTAATGCTTCTGGTTTTTAGCTATCACACACACAAGTGCCATATACGGTGCTTTATCCAATATGATGTACTGGATAAAGATGTAAAGCCTCTATCATGGGAGTGTTCATCTATGGATAAATCTGTTTACTAGAGTAGTCCAAATAAATTAACAGGATTATTAACACATATGCTTGCAAAATCAGCCTGTGATATAAGAGGACAAAAATGTTGCTTGACAACCTTGGGGATGTTACAAAATAAAAAGAGCTTGTACTTGCTCTTTGAATTGAGAATCTAAAATACTGCCTGATAGCTGTCTTTATTATGAACAAACACAACCTGTGTTTATGTTTACTTTTGAATGCAGAGATTCATTGTATATGCACACACACAAATGTACTCTTTATGAAAACAACAAATGTAACAATTCTTTATTATGTTGAATTAATAGCAATTAGCAGATACATAAAAGACAAATATAAAAGGAATTTTTTTGCTTTCAAATAGATCTTTGTAATATTTTGCAATTAAACCGTGCTTCTGAAGAACTGAAGATTATGTGGAAAAGAAACAAGAGGACGGGTCTTGGTGGCCTTTGGTTTCATGCCATATAATGTAATGGAGTACTTGTTTTGACTTCCTTAATTTTTCAGGTTTAAGAGACGTGTTGAAATTATATTAACCTCGTGTTTGTGGTTATAAGGCTTAAAGCAATTCTTTTTCCAGTCTTTCAGCTCAGAAAGGAAACTGGCATTTTTAAACTATGTTCAAATAATCTGTTTTTACAATGTTTTTCTTTGCGGTTTTGTTACATGAAGACATGCAAGTATACCATCAACCTGATTTTGCTAAGGGAAGAAGTTCTTCTGGTCAGCATGCTTTGCCATATGAAAGAAAAATCTCCCTTGGCTTTCTGCTAGGGTTCATTAATTTCAAATAATGAATTTGACCTTTTTATGCATAAACTTAAAAATTGCATTTAATTTTTCTTTTCACAGTAAGAGGGGAGTTGAGATCACAGATACAAGAAAGCAATATGGTTAATATTTTATTGAAGTAGGAGCATTCATTTTTATAGAATGCTGTTCATAAATGTTCATTATGAAAAATGAACAATCAGATAAGATTTTAGAGTATTCTACAGCAAAATATGCTGGGGTGGTATACACTACTAATGCAGAATTGATAGCAAAAGACTGGAAAGCTTTGAGATAATCTAACCCATTTGTGTGTCCAGTGTTATAAAAATACTTTAGGTTTATACCTACCTTGTACTTTGACTTGGACAAAACGCTGGAAGAGTGTTCCAGTCCCTGCTGTAATTCTAGGCTGGTAAAACTGTTCAATAACTCTGACATTTGCAGGTACTCTGAACGCTGTGATGAACAATTTTGTTTGCCTATCTACACTGAGTTTTAGCGACATGTAAAACCAGGTTAACATGATTTCAGAAGGTAATAGGAGTCCTAGCTGGAAGAAAACTCAAAGATCAGATGTTTTAGGTGCTGTTATGATGGAAGTTTTACAAGGGTGAGCGGTGTTCATGCCTGTAAGCAGTGTGTGGCCTTACACAGGTGCAATGAAGTAAATCTTATGTTTATGTAAGAATATACTGAAAAGCAAATGCAATAATATCACAACTTAACTACTGTCAACAATACCAAGCATTAAACATGTCTGTGATCATTAAGAGGTGGTTGTACTTCTGATTAATAGCCAGTATAATGTACGGTAAAGCATGATGAAGACATTAATACAGTGTCTCCAGAAGAAATCATTGCCTCTGTGTCTCTTTGGCAAGAGTAAATTCATGATGGGTTTTTGTGGTTGTTGTTTTTTTTTTTTTTTTTTAAGAACCAGCAGTTAAGCATTTATAAGGATAGCAAAGTAAGGTTGCTAGAAAATGCATAACTATAACTATGTTCATATTTCTGCTGTTCTCCTTCTTTGCCCTAAGAATTGGGATTTGTTTCTAAAGCCTTGCCAGCTGCGTATTGAGAACAGAGGTGTTACAAAGAAAACATAGCCCATCGCTGGACTCACTGCACAAAAGTAGACTTGGCTTCTCTACCAGCCAGGGTTTCCCCTAAGAGGTTTCCTTTTCCTATCAAGGAAAACATTTAGGTTCTGTATACTGGGCTTTTTCAGTTGCAGTTAGCATGTTTCCTGAAATACATAAATTTGAAATTTTAAGGTCTGTCCACAGCACACTAAAGCTTTTAAGAAATGTATTGGAAGTATGTCCATGGATTTACACTGCACTGAATAACAAAGTGTGTAGTATTGTTACATATGGGTATGAAATATAGTAAGAATATTTCAGGCTTTATTTCCTTCCCGGTCCCTTCTAATCTCAAACAACTAATATTAACCAAACTATTACCGTTTTAGTTATGTTTGTGATAAAATTCTAACAGCCATGAGAAGGTGTGTAATTTGTGAATAAGGATTAATTTATACTGGTACTATTTAGTTTACCAGATTTATTACATCTGTATCATAGGCTTTTAAATAGTGATTATGGAAGGTTCTGTAGCATGCGGTCACTGATGATGTCACTGTTAAAGGTAACTGTTCTGTAAATAGATGACAAAAAAATGAAACTGATACCACTGTGTTTTGAATTTCTTTTCTCATGCTCTTTGGTTATGTCTTATTTATCCTGGGTTCTGTTTAACTCACTGGGAGTATTGCATGCATATGAGCTGCAGACTTGTGGTAAAAGTCTATTAAGTATTCATGTATTAATGTGCTGTTTGTTTACAGTATTTGTGAACGGTCTCTTATTTTTAGAAGTTCATTCTATCTATAGAAATGACTGTATAGGGAGACCAATATTCTTACATATAATGTGACATCTATACTATTACATAGCATTGTACCACTTGTCAAATACAGGGTACCTGGTCTGCCCAGGTAAAATTGTTTCTCATTGTCCACAGAAGCAGCAGTTCTGGCAGTCCACCAGGTACAACAGGACATAGAATTTCAAAATTGCAAATAACATAACTACTCAAAGTTGTAACAATTAAAGATAATGGGAATGCGATTTGGCAATGTTGAAAATGAATTTTTGGTGCCTTTAAAACAACGAGGAGTGAAAGTATTATGAGCTAATCTACGCTTAATGGAACTTCAGGCAGGCGTCCATCATAAAGAAACGTAGCTTTATTACTATCTATCAGTGATGTACCATTAAATTAGTGGGGAAAAGTTTTCTACGCATTTTGTTTATATGTAGAAATATTATAAAAATGTGCAAGACAGATTAATCATAGTAGTATTTTATAAGCATTTTATAATGGAAAAAAATAGAGGGATATTTTACTAAATGCTTTTTCTTGTCCTGTTCTAGTTACCTGCCATGGTTTGAGGTATACTACAAGCTCCTAAATACCCTGGCAGATTATTTGGCTAAAGAACAGGTAATTGTAGATATTCTGTTTCTTTGTGTAAAATATTTTCTTTGAAATAATAGTCACCATTTGAAGTTCTCTAAAGTGATTCTCTACTGTTTAAAAGTTTAAAATTTTAGTAGAATTTAGAAGCAAGTTTTGACATTCATCATACTGAAATTCAAAGAATCTGAACATACAGCTGCCACTGTCACTTGAATCCCACATTAATCTTAAAAAGCTGCTGAGAATATACCTTTATAAAGTGTCAGTCTTAGCATAAACAAGTCCTGGGTGAAGTGTGAGCAAAGTGTCACATCACTGGAGATCTGTATGACGTATTGATTGTAAACTGTAGATCTCCGGAACTATCTGATTATCAGTTACACTTTTTTTTTCAGAACTGCATAAAATATGCTGTACTGTTTCACCCTTCATATTAACTAAAAACTACCTCTTGTAATTATGTCATGTCAACTAGCACAACAGAATTACTTGCAACTTTTGGTGAAGAATCATGATAGTTTAGTTTGCATATTCATGAGCAATTAGACAAATTCCAGGATTACACAGGAGAGGAAATACTGGTATCTGTCTTTACTGAGAACATTAAAGCTATACCTTTTTTCTTCAATTATATTAGTATACTAGATTGTAATTAAAAAAAAAAAAGGCATCAGTAGTCAGCCATATGCTGTAGACTGGAAAAACTGACATTTCAAGAATATATGAACTATAGAATAAGCAATTATTGTGCATTATAGTAAATTGACTATAGAGAGTGATGATATTTTATATAAAAAGAAAATGCAGTAGGAAAGTTTGGTGTTAGCTGTGTTTAATTAAAGTGTGGAATACATTTAAATGTTACAAAGGGTATAACGAGACTTTGGTTTTGGCCCCCATTTCACTGTAATAGTAAAAATTGTTATTTAAGGTTGTATTTGACAGAAGGGGTAGGGATTGTCTTCTCCTTTGTTTCTTGATCCCTGGTTCTCGCATTGGAGCTATTACTGCAACCAGTTTAAGTTGGTGGGTTATAACTTTGTTGTCCTATATGCTGAGAAAACTGTTTTGATGGGTCAGAAAATTTTAGCATGTACGGAAATGTTTTGTTGTATTGCCTAGTGCCTTATCTGTGGCTGAGGAGGCTGTTAGAGGACCTTGCTACCTCCTGGCCCAGGCTCTGTTTGTCTGACCAAGAGCTAGACCCAAAGTCTCATTTACTAGTGTGAGATCCAGTAACATCATCACTCTTGCAGGGAGAGGCGGAAGCTTCCTGCAAACTCAGACATGTTTAAAAGCTGGCCCTGGCTTGTCACTGATATTTTTGGTTTTACTTTGACAACAAAAAGAAATTAATCTCCATGAACAGAAACCTTAAACTGAATGATAACCCTGAACCAAACAAAAACTCCAGCTGCATCTCTTTCCCAAGTAAATGTCTCTTTTAGAGATCAAGGTGGGGGATCCTAGTTAAACCCGGTAGCTGCATGTACTTTTTAGTAAACCTTATTAACTGTTTTGTGTGCTCTGGTGAATCATTTTTAAAGTATATAATATAGCCATGTAGCTGCACACTTAGTAAAACTTAGCCATGATATTTGTCTATTCAAACAGTTTTAGGAAGATGATGTCCAAGATGCACAGACCAGCTAGACGTGTTAACACTCTTTTCAATTGCAAATAATGTGATTCATTTAAGGAGTATATGGAGAAATATGTAAGGGATTGACTTAACTTGTGGATATGATAATTCTCTGAGATACGGAGTTGGTCTGAATTTTATACTTCATATACTTCACTGCAAATTGCCATTGTCTTCCTCATGAAATATGTGTGTGTATATATATATATCTTTGTCAATATATAGTTTGTGTAGTAAATGGTAATTAGTCAGTTTTTATACAATAATTAACTACCTTTTAAAAAAATACCCTACAGGAAAATGACTCAAATGATTTGTTAAAATCATTGTATAGCCATCCTGTGCCGAAGGCGAATGCTTTAGTCAGTTTAAGTGTGGTAAGTATTTTCTGTTTAACTCCTATTCCTGTTACTGACTATAAAATAGTAGGTAAGATTGAAACAAAAAACAAACAAACAAAAAAAAAACAAACCCAAAACCCACCCTCTGTGAAGAGTAAACTTATGTTGCTTCCCATCATTAACAGGCTTGGATGACCTTTTTTTTATCTCCCCCCATCCCATGCAGAATAGTTTGTCTTTGTCTTGTGTTGTTCTCTTAGGGTCATAGTCATAAAGAAGCAGAAATTTGAATTTTGCTCTATGGATGAGAAAGTAAACTGCAGTAGGATCTGGCAGTGCTAGAACTACTTTTTTGTGCTCCCAGCTGTTTCATGTAGATTATTTTGGTTTCTCCTGCTGTGAATTGGGAGACACTAACTCTGTTTTATTGCCTCTTATGTCTGAATAGGTAGACTTGTAGGATTGGACAAAAATCTGTGGAAGCTGGCTTCTTTCCCATCTTCTTTCCTCTTCTTAGTTTTGCTTGATCTTGCAAAAATGTTGCAGGAAAATGGTAGAAGTGTATTGTGTTACATGAAACTTTCAGCACATCTAGGTGAAAGAACATGTCCATGCCTACGTTGCTTTTGTGCTCTGACTTTTCGTGATGCGGGACTGGATATTGATAGTATGGCAAGGTGGTGTTTCCGCAGAAACATCAAAAAGTGAGCCTGTCGCTGTTACAGTTCCTGAAATTTTTAACAGAAATAGCATATGGACGCATGTTTAAATACAACTGTAGAGCCTGCATGAAATGTAAAGCCAATACAGAGCCTCTCCTGTTTCTGAGACATTGTTCATGTTCACAGCATCTGTACAGTTACTGCACACATAAATAACTGTATGCAAATAGCTGTTTCTTGATTGAACTATTTGCAGGGCACAGAAGGAAGTGATTTTGTAAAGGCTTCCCTTATGCACCTACTGAAAGATCATTAGATTATTTATCTTGACCTTATTTGTGTCATTTCCTGTTACTTTTAACTCATTTATTTTCAAATTGAGCCCAATACTTCGAGTAAAGTAAGCACAGATTCTAGAAAAGCTTTTGGGCCTATTATGAAGGCATACAGAAATGGAGTCTACCACTTCCATTCCAGTAGTTACTCACCCTTGCTGCTTAACATAATGCTACCTTTATTTCATTTTAATTTGTCACATTTCAGAATCATTGTTATGCTTTTTTTCCACTAGGCTAAAGAGGCCTAATATTTTTCCCCCTTGAACAGTGCTAATCCACTGTATTTGGAAGTACCTCCAGTCTTGTGTGTTGTTTTTCACCAGAACAACATACAAGTTTTTGAGGCTGCAGTCAGAATTGTTTCTGTTGCTAAGTTTTTTCTTTCTGTTGTCAGTGTAAATTTTCAAGTTATTTTTCAGTTCATATTGCATTTGTCAAGGATATTTGTGTATATCAAATAATATTTTGCTATTGTTAATTGCGGTATTATAACCAATTCTAATTTGGCAATGCTAAATTGCTTTATAAAGTCCTTTAAAAATCCCACTGTGTTTCAGAAGGACATAGAGTAGTTTTAAAGATATTTTTTCCTTGCGTTTCTTGCAAAGTGTTACTGCGTGTTGCTATCAGTGTTGCAGTTCATCTTGCATAGAACTTGCCTACCTCAGGATGAATGTTGTGATGAACCTGGAAATGGATGTTGTGATGAATACAGCTGGCAACACTGGGATGACAAATTGCTTGCAATAAAGTTGATGCTTCCTGGTTTTATTTCAGTATTATCTGACTTTTGAAATTTTTTTGTTCTCAATTGTCTCGTTCCCAGTAGCTTGTTACATCAAAGACTTTCGTAATCTTTTTAGCTGAACAGTGATTATCTAAATGTAGGTCTCTTGCCAAATGCTTTGCAGGTACAGTCAGGCAAATATTGTGGGTTCAGATGAGGCAGAGCAGGAAGGAATAGGTTAGCCTGAATCAGAATGCTTGTTGGATCTACAGGCATCTCTGTTTTTGTAATGCTCAGTGCTGCAGGGAGATGTTTATGGCCACTTTCAACTCTAACTTTGTGCACCTAGTCTTTTATATTGATGTTTCTTTCTTGCTCCTTGTATATTGTAAATAAGCTAGACTGGAACCATCAGTAGTAATACACTTAAAAAGAAGTTACAGTCTGAAAAATAATTGTAGAAATGACATCATGATGTGGCTTTTCATTGTGCCAGGATGAGTCTAGTTCAAATTTCATGATGCAGAATTAAAAAGATCCCTACCCCCATTTACTCAGGTGTGCTGCAGGGTAAGGCTTATAGACATTGAAGCGAGGTTTAGATGGCAGACCACAATGGTACTTAGGATTGCATGTATGTAATCATGCATAAATTACACCCAGTATCTGGCTACGTGGTGTTTCCCAGTAATTCTTGGTCAGGAGGACACCAAATGCCTCGGTCCAGTTAAGGACCAAGTTCTTCTCTCACCTATTGGTCCAAGTAACAAATATTCTGCGGCTGAAATTCATGAGGGATGATCATTCATTCTATGAAACCTGAGCTTAAATATAATTTGGATCACTTTTATTTTACCCATAGAGGGCTAACAAAAGCAATTTTTTCTTTTTTTTCTTTTTTTTTTTTTTGTTGGAAAAGCTAGCTAAGTGAAGTCTGAATACAAATGGGGGAGGAATACAAAGAATAAAACATATATTCAGCCAATATTTTAAACATGGAATATTAAAATTTACATTAGAGTCAGCTTTGACCTTTTTGTTGAAAAACTAAAAAGTCAATTGTTCAATCTTTTTCTCATCTTGCATAAGAACCAAGAGATGATTTTTGCAAGTGAGCGAGTTTTGAAAAAACAGCCTTGTCTTGTATCGGTGAGTTTAAAAGGCACTGACTATCTAAAGCCTATTGTAATTAAAGAAATAATTACTTGCTATATGAAATCTCTTTTGATTTCAGGCTTATTTATACCTGTCCTTTGGGAAATTCTGCTGCTGTCTTTAGCCTAAAAGAGCAGTCTAATATTAATGTACCTATTCTGTTTAAATCAGTCTAACTTCAGAGCTATGTGTGTGTGTGTGCGTCATAATCCTTTCGTAAAAACCGCAACCAAAATCAAACCTTTAAATTGATGAATAAAACTTGCATTTTCTGGTGTCCTTTTTAGAGAAAACTTTATACAGGACAGCAACTATTACGTTAGTGTCTCTTCCAAGGTTGTACTATATCTTCCTAAGGGAGTTCACAAAGATGTGCAAGGACTCTATACCACATTATTTTTGCTGCTTTATGACTCTTAATGGCTGCAGTAATGGGTCTTTACGTCTCATAGTTCTGACTTCCTTTTCTTTTTAATGAGTGAAATATTATTACTTTGTTAATTATAAATAATTACTTCTCTAAGTTATTAACTTCATTACTCAAATCTTTTGATAAATGTTCTGTGACCTTATTATGTATAGGAAATCATTTTCTGTTCTCACTATACTTCTGAAGAATGTAGGCATTCCATTAATCTGAATATTTTCCTGTTCTTGACTAGAAAAAAAAAATCTTAGCTTTTTTTCTCTCTTGATGCAAAACAATAACCTGGGATATTTATTGTGTAAGTGCTCTGATGTTTATGGGATGCCTTTTTCAGGCCAATTTTTTTTCCTTTAATTTTTAACTATTGCCAAATGACCTAATTTGTGGGGAAAATTTTCTATTAAATGTATCAAGCTGGTTTAATAAGTGCCCTACACAGAGATAATAGTATTAATAATTTTTTTTGCTTGAACACAAGACACATTTAGTATCTTACAGACTTCCTTTATGTTTTGATATATCTTTTTCAAGTCTGTCTTGAAAACAAACTGTCTTTGTGTTGTTAATTATACTTTTAAAATACACTATAAAAACAAAGAAAGTCTATGAAAAATGTCAAAATTCTGTTAAAAACAGATGAAAGCTAAAAAGTCAATATTACATTTACTTAGTATGTGCTTAAGGTTTTTTTGTCCTTCAAGATTTAGACTAATAGGCAAAAATGCCTTAAAATCACTGAGCTAAATCCATGTCTGATAACTATTAAAAACACTGGATTAACGAGAATAATTTAAATTACATCTGTTTTTACTTTAATCTATTTTATATTTACGTTCTTGATGGCCTCAAACTAAGATGCATAAAATTGCTAATGTATTTCATAAATGTTTGCGGAATCTCAAGCTGTCAGACCTTGCATTTCTCTTAGCACATTTTTGATTCAAAGATATTTGGAAAGAGAAGAGAATGTATATCAAGTAATAATACTTCTATTCTAATGAATTTTTTCATGTGAAATTATTCTTCCTTTTCCATTCTAAATTTACATTTTGTCCTTTAACTTTTTTTTTTGGTTGCATTTTTTAAATCACTGCTTAAGTTAATCAGTGCTACTCTCGGGCTTTTGACAACATTTAAGGCTGGCTTAATTTCAGTGTTATTTAAAAACTGCAGCGCAGTGTTTTATTCCCTTGGTTTGTGTGCTGTGCTGAACCAGAGCTTGTCATTTCGTGTCGTGATCTGCTTAATTCTTTGTCTAGTAGTGGTAAGAATGCTATTGGAAAAATGGCTATTTGCTTAAGCAAAGATGGGGTTGGAAATCCTAAATGCTGGATTTTTTTAAAAAAGAATTTTTGGTTTCTGTGTGCATAAATTATTAATTATTTTTCCCCATTGATTAGCACTCGTATTTCATTACTCCTGATGTAACTGGATTGCCAACAATCCCTGAAAGCGTAAGTATGCAGTTTCTTTTTTAAATATTTAGGAGGAGTATCAACCTCATTCTGTGGGTAGGGCTGAACTCTGCTTTTATCAATAGGAGATTTTTTTTTTACAAGACTGTTTTTAGAATATGATTGATGTCTGTTATTAAAACCTTTAGCTAGTATTTACTGTTGCATTCATCATTAACCCATTTTAAATCATTACCAGGGCATTTTGACCACTGCTATATCCACCCTTTATTGACAATTGCTTAGCTTGTTTGCATTTATTGGGATTATTTATGTAAATATATTCTACTTCTGCACCTCGAGTTATTTGAATACCTGCCCTTTAAACACTGCATTGCTAAGCTGCAAATTCAGCTATCAAGATACGCAGTTATTTTTTGTGTAAGAAGGCATTGTTTCAGGCTTTCTGAAAACATGCCGTACCTGCTTACATTTGGATGGTAACCATGCACCAGGAATGGTGGTTATTGTTGTTATTTTTTTCTTTTTTATGAAGACTTGCATTCTGTAGATGCTAAATCCTTGATGGTGCTGTGGGTAGATTGCAAATGTGAAATCTCAAATCACAGTCTCTATGATGTGTTTAAGCTGGTTAACATCTAATGAAAGAGCTTTGAAACTTTCTGCTTTCCACTCTTGCATTTAAATCTGGAATTGAATATGGATGTGTATGGATGTGCATTTTTACACTTTCAAATAATAACTTCCTTCTGAAAGTTAAGCTGTTGGGGCTTTCGCCACAGTACAAAGTCATGCAGTACTGCAGAACTCGGTTTTGGTAGATGTTGTGGTGTTTGTGCAGAAACTGTGACAGAAGCGTGCTCACAGGCTCTGTGGTGGTGCATCGGCGGGGTGCGGTGGGGTAGGCGTCCCCGTTGCCTGCTTCCCGCCCCTGTGCTGTGGGTGAGAGGGGAGGTTGTGCCCCTCTGTGTCCTGGGCAGGCGGTGGCTCCTGGGCCGCAGGGTGGGGTGGGTGAGGGAAGGAAACGGAGCCAGGGAAACCTAGGCTGGCAAGGAGCAGTAGGGTGCTTGTAGCGGAGAGTGCAGGTACGTCTGTGGTGGTGGAAAGGAATCTGGACCAGGGAGATGGTGCGGCCCTTTTTGCAACCCAGAAAACTATGGAATGTTGCTGGTTAGAGCAGTGAAAGAGAGGACCCTTGTTGCAAGAGCTCTTTTGGCAGGATAGGGTGTAGTTTTTAAAAGTTTATTTTCATCTGTTTCACCCTACAGGTTGAATTCCTCTATTTTAAAGAATTCTGTTCTAGCTTATTATTTGGGGTTCTAATAAAACATAGCTTTGGAGGTTAGAAGGTGTGTTATGTGTTCAACTTGAAGAAAATGTGGGGAGGCTTCACTCTGGGCCTCTGGCTGGTGGAGGATCTTGCGATGATGCCACTGTGGATTTATTTTTCTGATTCTGTGGGAGAAGGGAAAAGTAATTTTCAAAGTGCCTTTCTATAATTATTTTTTACTCCATTTATAAAAGTCTTATTCTTCCAGTATGAATCAAAAAAGTATGGTACTAATGGAGGGTTAGAACGTGCAGGGAGTGAAGAGATGAGGTAGTTACAGTAAATTAGCAATAAAATGAATTTTCTTATTCTTTGTTGTAAGACTTACATATTTCAGGGGCAGTAACTTTTCAGATGTAATGCAGAAATAACCATGACTGTCTCCCAAAGATATATCGGTCTGTACAAGATTGCAAGCTCTTTTTACCACAGTTTTTGCAACACAGAATCAGCATAACGTTACCAACTACGGTGTTAGAAGGTGTCCAAGGTAAATTGGACTCAAATTATCATGGTGGCCCAGCCTCTGACAACCAGTTAAAAGTAGCACTTGAAAGACCAGAGTTTCTTTTGAAATGGAATGTTATTAGCCTTAAAGCTCTTGTTTTTATCTCTTCCAAAATTTTATGCAGCATGGACTAAGAATAACTCTATACTCCGTGTCTCTGAATTATTAATGCATTTCTGAATTTACATGGAACGGGATCATCCATTGGATCTTCATTTGTCTTTTCAATATCTTTTTTTTATTTAATATTGCAATATATCCAAAAAGGAGATCAACCTTCCGGTCATCATCCGGGCTTTAACTAAAGTTAGCTTTTCATATAGTAGAGTCTGTATGGAGAAAAACCATCAGCTGGGGAACAGCAGCTCTGCCTCATGCCATGCTCCCTGACTGCAGAGGGCCATGAGCCAGAGAGGCTGCAGCCGGCTGCCATGTCCTGGCCCCGACAGAGGGGTGCTGGCAGTCAGGGGGGTCATCCTGCTCTGAAGCCTTTACTGCCTGTCTTGCCCTCACTGTTTTTTCAGGGGCGCATTACTTTGCTGCCATGTGTTGGCCACATCCAGTATAGACTAACAGTTCCACTGTTCAGATTTCTATCCTTGGGTTGGGGCATATAGTTGATAGACTTCCTACATTAACTTTCAGTAATATGTTGTTCCTGAGAAGAGATGAGTAAGAATTCTGGTTGCAAAAATGGTAATCAAAGTGTGAAATTAAATGTTTTGTACGTTGTGGGTGTATTAGTGTATTTTCATACATATTCTTTAACGTTCACAAAAATTTGCTGTTTTCCTAGATATTTTTGCTGGTAGCTCTTTTAGCTTATTCAGAACTTGTATGTCTCTGGCACTGTGCCATGCAGAAATACTGTTAAGTTCAGCTGGCACACAGAGATCCTCCTCACCCTGCAATCCCCCTGCTTTTTCTCTTCCCCCCCCACCTTTGTGTTGTCTGAACTATAAATGAGAGGTGCTGGTGACTTTGCTTTTCATTAAACCCCACAGTGGGAATGGCAGTGGGGTGCTCATCAGGGGTGAAAAGGGTTGCTGCAGGAAGAAGTACCTTCTACCAGTGCTGCTGGACATTTGATGTCCTGGTGCATACAGCTCAAGCAAAAGCTTGGTGTTTTTCAACAAGCTGTTTTGCTGTACTTGAAGTGGAATACAATGTGTTGACTTTGGGAGAGCCTGCAAAATAGCAGAGTGTTCTGTCATAGCTCCAATAATAACAGTTATTGCAGTGGTGGAAGATCTGTTCCTGGGTTGGAAGTAATGGTTACCTTAATAGCATATGGTGCTATTGTTACTATACCAAATTTCATATTTTTTCAAATTTGAAGAAAAAAGGGCAAATCTAAATTCACAAGCCTAACCAAATGAGCAAAATGTTAATAACTTACACCAAAGTTAGTTTTTCATTGGCTTTAAAACCCAATCAATTATTCTTAAAGCATACAAATTTTAATGCAAAGGGATTTCTTTCATAGTTTTGGGTTGGGTTTTTTTCCCATCTGCTAATTGGACAAAAATTTTTGTAAGTAATATGTAAAATGTTCCACTTAGCTACTACTGTTGCTATATTGTTAACATCTTATTTATTTAAACAGAGAAACCTCACTGAATATTTTGTTGCTGTGGATGTGAACAACATGCTGCAACTTTATGCCAGTATGTTGCATGAGAGACGAATCATTATTACCTCTGGCAAACTAAGCACTGTAAGTACTTCACACATCTCCTTTTAAGTAGAATATATTGAACATTTCACAAAATGACCTGCAGACCTTCATGGTTTTAGATATGTTCCATGTGTACTTATAAGACAATATCTACATACTTTTCTGATATATGGTTTTAGTCTGGCTCTTGAAGTACAAAAGTCTGATTTATATAAGACCTACTCAGATACATTAAGTCAGGTTAATTATTTTTCTTATCAGGAGATGAGAGTTCTTCAACTCTCCTGAGTTCATTTCTGTGCCTTCTAACCTAAAAAGAATTCTTAAGGGCTATTATAAGATCTTTATTATTCAGTTGTGGCTTATTCCATTGGAGCTCCTTGAAAGAAATCAAGGGTCCCTAATAATAGCTGCTATCCTAACCTGGTAATAGGTAGATTCATCTTTGTTAGAGTGGTTTGGGAGCGCATACTGTAATAGCTCTGATTTGGAGCAGCTCTTCAGACTGATAATAACGTACAACTCAAAATAGCATTTTTTTTTTTATTAAAGGTTTTAGGCTACTGCCCACATTAAAATGTTTTTTTTTTTCCCCCCTTATGCCTGCTTAGACTGCTTAATAAAAAAATGTTGTGTTTCATTTTGAAAGTATACCTAAATATTCAGATGTTATTTTGTTTTACTCTTCACAGAACCTTTTGAGTTTTTAAAATACCCTATATTTTGAAATACTCCCAAGATTAATTTTGCATTAGTACAAGACTGACACTTTATAACCAACTTTCATCATACAGTATATTTGTTATGCAGAATCTGTAGCCTGTTAAGCACAGTCATTGAAAATACATTTATTTTTTTTCAACAGTACTGCATAAAACACTTTGATTGATATGCTTTCTATGGTGGAAAATCAACTTTATGTTCCTGAACACTACTAATTGTACTACCAAATAAACGAACAGCTGTTTTCAACGCATAGGTACAAGGTTGGATACAGTACTAAAAATTAATATTTTCAAAGACTCGCAGGTGCTGATTTCCAATACATACATGTGCATGTAAGGGTTGAGAGTTTTTGGATTATAAATAGTGGATAAACCCCCTTTAAATTCTTTTGAGTCAAAAGTAAATAGAAGATAGAGAAGATTCAGAATCTCCATAAAAGGCTGACAGGTATTACAATTCTAGGTGGTAGTAGCAATTATAACTACCTTTTTTTCTTTTTTTTTTTTCCCAAACACCACAGTGTTGGGTCCCTGAATCTGCAGTCACCGTTGCAGTTAGGGGAATGTACAAAGACAGCACTTCACCAGTAGCTTGCAGAATGTGGAGCTAAGTCAGTCCATGGTGACTGGAGAGTAAAGGAAACGTGGGTCATATAAGCAGAGGCCACGTGAACAACTGGAAACCAGAAAAACAGATAGTGAATGAATATAAGCAATCTTCAGATTACTAGTCTATTTTATATATATATATATATATATATATATATATATATATATTTAACCACCAAAGGTTTTACTTTATCTTAGGAAATTTCCATATTTTATCACGCTTCCCTCTCTGTGTCCCGTCCCCCCCCCCCCCCAAGTCTAGGGGAAGAATTGGGTGTTACAGCACAGTAATAAGACCACCCAAAGGGGCAAAGAGAGTTTGAAAGGAAAGCAATTTCAAAGAACCTGGCTTAGCAGAAGTTCACATGATATAGCAAACCTGTGGAATAAAATTTTGTTTTCTTTTTTTTTTTTCCCCAGTTTGCCAATCTGGGACTCAGCTTGCTATATTTAAAAAAAAAAAAAAAAAAAAACAAAAACAAACAACAAAAAAACCCAAAAAACCCCCAAAACCCCAAAACAAAAAACAAAACCCAAACCAAAAAACCCCCAAAAACCAAACAACCCCCCCAAACCAAAAAAACCTAAAAATACCCCAACCAACCAACCAAAAAAACCCCCACAAAAACAAAACCCCCCAAGAAACCCCACCATAAAAAACCCCTCAGCTCCAATGATGCCCCAGTCAAACCTCTTTTACTGTTTCAGTAGACAGGAGATAGAAATCACGATGGCAGTCCTGTCCTGTGGAAGATTCATTCTGCAGGTGGGCACGTGTCCGTCTACTTAACACGATTTAGAATTGTACTCTCAGCCTACATTTGGATCCTCTTAAGGCTTGTTTTTGTTAGGCTGAACATCTCACCTGATCTCTGTTGCTACAGTATGACAAAAGAAGAAGAGGTATCAGAATCACACTGCGCTGATCTAGACCACCTTAGTTTTATGCTCAGATTCCAAGTTCTTTCGAAGTCATTACAGAACAACAGATATATGCTGATTGTGAGAAACTTTAACTTTGTTCAAAATCCAGCTGTTTATTCCAAACCTTTTCATGAAGTAATAGCCATCTTGATGATGTCCTCACTTGAAAATAATTTCTATCACTTTCCTGGACAAGGATAGGTAGCAGTAGCAGACATTTGTAGTGATGTCCTCAAGAATGTCCCCAAGGTGTGAATGTAAATAGTACATTGCAGGTCAAGTCCAAAAAGAGATAGCACATCAATTTCACTTTCCTCTGGCTCTTTTTTCAGTCTAGTAGCATTACTTAAGCCATAGCTAAATGAAATTAGTGCCACATCATGTTGGATCCACTTTTGATATAGGACGGGGTTAATTTTAACTTGTGCTAGTGAGTTCTGATAAAACAGAAAACCAGACCTGGCTTACCAGGAACTTCAGTGAGAACTGCTACCTGCTAATCTCGTTCATAAACAGAACAGGACTGATGTGAGGCTTGCTTCTTTACAGAGCAATGTAGTTTAAAAAGTAAATTAAACACTTCTCAGTATCTCCCGTAAGAATTCGGCTGAGTTGCCAAGAATGATTAAATGTGTTTTCGGCATAAGATATTTATTCTTTAAAATGCTGGATTGCTTAATATAATAGAAATTAGCAAATGGAGCGTATTTGGACATTAGCAGTTGCTAACTTTGTGCTGTTTTACTGTTGTGTACAAAACACAGCAGACTGGTGCTTTGTGTTACAAAGGTCATGTTTTAATATTCCTAAATTATAGCTGGATACTTGAAAAGATTATTTGTTCAAAAATAATGCTATCAAGCACAACTTTCTGTTAAGGGAGTTGTACCTTATCTTTGGGGTTAACTGAATATCAACTGTTTATGTCAGTTCATGAAGACTGGGTTGTGATGTCACCTTCAAGTTATCAGCTGTTTCGGTTCATTGTCTCAGGGCAGTGACTGATAACAAAAGGCATAATTCAAGGCCTTGCTCACTTTCTCTTTGCCCTTCTTGCGGGGGGCCAGGAATGGAAAACTACACTTACTTATGTACAGGAATTCTTTGTCTAGCATTTCTGCCCTATAAATTTCACTCTTTCATTATACTCCAGTAAAGGATCAGTCCTGTTATGGAAAAAGGGGGAAAAAATGATGGTATATTTAAAAAGAAGGTTTACTTTGGAGGAAAAAAGAGAAAGAGAAAAGAAGGTTTTAAGCTGTTGAGTAGAGTTTTTTTAATTAAAAAAAAAAAAAAAAAAAGTACCATTTTATCCCAAGGGTGTGTTTCAATTGTCAGCTTATATTTTATTTCAGCCAAGCAGGCTTTGTTTTATATGCATCTTCTGATTTTTGCAACCGTTACGTACTCTTTGCATCTTTCTTTAAACTGATTTTCTGTGTTTTTACCCCCTTTAAAAACTCCTTTGGTGGAGATCTTTGTCTACTTGCCGTACCAATTACTATCAAGATATAAGTGGAAACTTCCCACCACTCCTTTCTGTCATAGCTTCTGGGTCATTATTTGCCCTAACTATTGATTCTTTTATTAGCTTGACTTTCCAACCACTTTAATAACGTGATTATTACCAACCTCGCAGCTTGCTTCAGGCTTAGTGTTAGAGTGAGATGGATTCAACTAGCCTGAGGATTATGCCCTGTAAGATCTGTTTGTAGCAAGAATTACCATTTCTGGCTTTTGAACACTAACCTATGAAAGAGAAACAAATTATATGGCTTTGGATTAAATGAAAGGATGAATGAAACAAAGGAATTGATCTATTCACAGAGGTGACTGTTAGTTGTTTCACTTTAGCTGTAAAAGGAAGACCTTTCCTAAATGTCATGCTGTATGTTCTTGCACAGCACAGTTTTCTCACACGTCACTGCATCTGCATGTATTCTTATTAGTTGCATGGAGCTGTATGAGTTTCAGTACAAATAATTTTTTAATTCAGTCTTTCTATAAATTATTAAAGTTCTGGGGATGGCTTTTCCAGGAAGGCTGAACTACAGCATTGATTTTATGCATGCTGGAGGCAGGCCCTAGATGTTTTGGCCCCAAGTGCACCTGCTGTGGTAGTCTACCAGAACATCATACCACGCTCTCATGTATTCAAAGCAAAGGAATAAATCATGATTTTACAACATTGCATCAGTTGACTTATTGCTGTTTTGTGACCGGAGGTAGGAAGGATTGCTGTTTAAAGCCATGTCATCGGTTCTCAAGTCACTCAAGCATGAAAGCTTGTCATATGCCTCTGTAATTGTACCTCACCAGTCTTCCCCTAACTAGTCAGCTGGGGCTGTGCGTTTTGTCTCAAACAACCGGCTGGCCCGTGTCTGACAGGAGCTTTCTCATCATCCTGTCAGTAATATGCTAACTAGAGTGTATCTTCTGCGGCCTACACTGGCAGGTGGAAAGGATGCTACACTTTAAAGCAAATGTCTAAACGTTATCTCCATTTTGACCAGTATTTGTTTCAGGTAATACAAGTCTGATGTGTCGGAGAGCATGGTGGTTACAAAGTTCTGCTTTGCCCTGGTTGTAGGTTTCTTTGGTGATCCATATAAAACCAAACATATATGTCAATAAAAGATACAGGTTGGGTTGTGGTTTTTTTTTTGTTTTTTTTTTTTTTTTGTGGTGAAGGGGCACTGAATATAAATTTACGCACAAACATACATATGTGGAATCGCTTACTGTTGCTTATATGCAAAGAGAGCTTTCTGCAGTTGCCCTCAGCCCCCATAGTGAGTTGGACTGAGCGGTGGCTTCATGTTCCTTGCCTCATTAGTTTCATTCAGGTATGGTCACGCTATCCATGGTCACTCACGTACTGGGAAAACGTGGAGGCTCCTTGAAGAATGTAATACCAGCCACTAGAGAAAGTGAAACACCTCTTACTCTAAACTTGTTGTCTTTGTGAATTGCTTCGCTCTTCCTGCATCCAACCCTAAATCCAAGATTCTTGAATTTATTTGAAAATCCGTATGTCCCAAGGCAGTAATATTGTCAACTGAATCGGAAAACAACTGTGGAGGTTGTCTATTGCTCTGACTTCACTTAAATATCTCTGCGGTTTACATTTTGGGGATTCATGGATGTGGTTAAAAAAACTGCCAAGCAGCGCTTTGTGACTAGGCCAAATCGCTGGGATGTGGTTTTGGAGCACAGTGCATGTTAGTGTGGAGCCTGGAAAGACAGAAGGCTCCTCTTTTGTATTTTTATGTTTCTGAGTTCAAAGCTGGCTATTTATGGAGCTACTTCTCTGGTGCAAACTAAGGATCCAAGACAGTGGAACCATTGGCTCCATACAGGCCTTCCACGCTGGAGAAAATAGTGGCACTGGGAGCTGTTATTCAGCTTAGCGATGTCCTCACATTGCTTATGCTGGGGTGATGCTCCCAGTTCTGATTAAATGAACTGCAGTGCCTATTTTATTTTAATTGTGCACTGTAGTGCAGTCACAAGTTTATCTAAAAGTGTATTTATGAAGTGTATGGCAGATCCATTGTAAATAATACTGTTCCAAGAATTAAAAAAATTATAAATTTAAAATTTAGTTTTTATCTCAAATTGCTGTGACATAGTACATAGTGGGCAGAAGAATGAAAGGGCTAAATTTAGTTCTTGGAAAACAAGAAATGGATGGGAATTTATCATTAACTTGCAAGGCAGAACAGATATTCTACTGATACTCACTGAGCTCCCAGAAGCATAATTAGAATTCATTTTGGAATATTAGGTCAATTAGAGGATTTGGTCTGGGAGTAGATGAGGAGTGGTGTTTAATTTTTTTTTTATAGTTCGGGTGTAAGCAGTCTAAGATAAACTGGGCAGAGGTGCGTATTGGGGGTGCAGTGCAGGTCCTATTGGGAGACCCACAGGGAGTGTACTTCTAGGAATGAAGCTGTGGGATGTCAATATGGAATCCAAATGTGGTTAGGATATACAGGCAGACCTGGAAAGCTCTCCCAGTCTTGAAGTTTAGAATAGTTTTCCCATTGCCACACCATAATATTAGGTGAAATAATTGCGAAAGAATTTGTGAGCAGAAATTGAAATGTATGGTCAGCAAATGATTAAAATTCTTTTTCTTTTAATGAGAGGGAGAAAAACAATAAAATTGCAGATTGCTATTACCTGCCATCTATGTAAAACATGACAAACTGTATCACTGGGTTTTATTAAAAAAACCAAAAAATCCCAAATCCCAAACAAAGAAAAAACCCCAAAAAACACACTGTAAAAGAAAAGCATGTAGACAGGAAGACAGATCTACAAATTCATTTCAAAATTAAATTTTTCACTTATTAGCTCTTTCAGAAAAAAGACCAAATCCAAGATTAAGATAATCTGGGGCAAAAGTTTCTTCTTTTTCCAATGCATAAAATATTTGTCAATTCAGTAAAAAATGCTGGAACAAAAGGCTATGTAGAGCCAGTGCAGGCGCTGCTGTGGGCATATGCAATCTACAAGAAGCCTTTAAGTACTGAGTCCTTAGTGGTTGGGCGGTATGAGAACTGAAAGCGAAAGAGTCCATATTCTGTTGACCAGAACTGTCTCACCCCCTGAAATAAGTACCACTGAAGTCATTAGTGGTCATGTCAAGCGTAATATGTGAAGACGAGTTGCTGAAGGATGTGTGAGTGTAGTACCAGCTCTCTGTTCTGGTGTGCCATTATGGCAAGATTTCCCCTTTTTCATGGTCACTGCAAGTTTATAACTTTTTTTTTTTTTTTTTTTTTTTCAAAATTCACCAATGATGAGGAGAACTATAACATAGTCAGTGGTTATCTCTACTCTTGCTTGCAGTAAATAAGTTGTCTGTCAGCTATTCACAAGGAAGCTGTTCCCCGCTGCTTCTTAATTAGTGTATGGCAGAAGAACATACCATGGAGTTACTCTGGGGGAGGAAATGTTAATAAAAATTATTTTCCTGGAAACTCTCCTTTCAGAAGCAAGAAACATTTGCAGAAGTCTCTTGTTTTATGGGAGGGTAGCTCTTTCTCCATGGAGACAGGTCATAAAATAAAGGAGGGAGGAAAGGGGGAGTCAGGACATGGTCAGGAAAAGGGACAAAAAGATGTATGTGTTTGTGTTCTTCTGTGTTTTTGTGAAAGAGGAAGAGATAAAGAAGATGGGAAATGAATGTCAAAATGAGAATAAACATTATCAAGAATGTACAGAGATGAAATGAAATATGAGGAAACTGAAATCATTGAACATATGATATAAAGAAGCATAATTAGTTTATTAGAGGATAAATGAATATCGGAAGAGACCTGTTAGTTAACCTAATTTGTAACGTGTTAGGGATAAAAGCTGATGACTAACTTCCAGCATCCTAATTTTCAACCTATGAAAAATACTAAAAACCTTTGTGGGATGGAGAAACTGAGTAAGTGAATCAAGTTACGTGGCTTTTTCTATGCCACCCACACCTACTTTGTTACATAGATACCTCTGGTTATCTATAAAAGTGCATGTAGGTCCTTAGTATAGGCACAGTATGCCGGTGGTATTCCATGTTGAGCGCTCACCTGTCTACTACCAGTTCAATTTTATTTTCTGCTCAGCTTCCATTATTGGGAAATGTGTCACTCCTGGAGCCATAGGCAAAGAACAAACCGTGTCTGCAGTCTTTTCTTTTCCCTTCCAAACTAATGCGCAAGAATGATGACATAATGCTGCTTTGTGAATCAAGAATTGCAAGAGAAGAATGAAATTGATTCTATATGAAGTGCTGTCAAATTCATGAATAACATTCTTCTCTTCCCTTTCCTTCCCCCAGAAATAATGATAAAAGGAAGTGAATAATACTACCACCACCCCGCCTGCCAAAGCCAACCCGCCAAACACACGAGACCATAAGTTTTTTATATTAGTGTTTTCTTTTTCACATTTAATTTTCAGAATGGAAAAAGTTAAAATTTTCATCTGTGGACCAGAAATATATTTCCCTTCCCCTCTCTCCCTTTGGTGAGACAGGAGAGTTGGGGGTCTCATCTTGCCAACGTGAAGAAAATGTATTATGGCTCATTCAAGGTCCTCCCTCTTTTTCTTAAAGATTATGGGGATGGCAGATGGGAAACCATTAGCCAGGAGCTAAATTAAAGAAATGCATAAGAAGTGGCTTTGGATATCATGGCTTAGACAGTATATTCTGTTCTCTTTTGTTGCTAAATTTTTTCATCAGTGACTTCTGACTTGTGACCAATGCCAGTAGAATGGACTAAGTTTATGATTTAGTCCAACTGTTTATTCTTTAGAGCTGGGGAGGGATTTACGCTCTGTTGTAACTGGTGAAAGCAAGGGCTCCCTTCCTGCTTTTACTCCCCAGCAGTCTTCCCCCACCCACTCAAGAAATGGATGGGAAGTCAGAACTTAGCAACTGTTAAGTATCTGTTTTGGGTTTGGGGCCTGATCTCATTCCTGATCAAACAAGATTTAGATATGGATGCCCCTCTAACAAAGCTGGTAGTCTTAGGAGTTACAATAATGTAGAGGAGAGGCTTCCTTTCACCTGTACGATTGTTGCCCTTTCAGGAAGCAGATAGTGGTTTCTCAGTAATTCTCAGGGATTTTCTCTGAACTGGGACTATTGGGGTAACAGTAATAAGAGTTGGTCCAGGTTAAAGGTAGCTACTAGAATTGTGGTAAAACAGTGACCCATCCCCTACAATTTATTGCTATAGGTATTAATAAGTAGATGAGATAACTAAACAGAATCTTTGGCATCTTTCAACATATGTGTGGTCAAGGCAGTGGGAGGGAAGCAGAGGGAAGGGAAGAACTGCTTCCCTCAGCCCAATGGGACTGTAAGGGAGGAGGGAGTGAGCACACCAGTACCCATTTCTGGACATGGTGTTGACAGAGATTGACAGCGTTTGAGTGTTTTGCAGGAAATGGTTTTATCACAGTAGTTCTTTAGTTGCTTACAGTAGATTTTGAAAGGTTGTATGGTATCACAGGTTAATTTTACTTCAGGGTTTTTTCTAACTTCTGTTGCTGTTTTTGGCTTTCTGACAAGATTCTGCTAATCAGTTTCTGTCTTTCTAGCTTGTGCGTTGCGGTGTGTGCAAATCTTGCCACCTATGCTCTGCCGCTCTTTTTACCTTTGGTTATAGAAAAGGCTTTGAAGAAAATATAGATAGAAAGTAACTGCCAGGTAAGTTTTGTGCAGGATACAGAATAGTTACTTTCATGTTACTCATTGAAATTATGTGAATAATAGGTATCAAATAAGCATAACTGTGAGTCTGCAGGAAATCTTTCAGCCGAAGTTGTATGGCTCTAGTCATGTTGCAGTGTTTTAGCAAAAACTAAAATCAGAAAAATTAGAGAAAAAAAAAAAAGGAAAGAAAAAGGGGCCAGTCCCTTTGAAATCCAGATTAGAAAGGTTCACTGATAGAATTGAGCATTGGAGTAGCAGATACACACATCAGAATTACTGCAGCTGTGTGGGGGATAGGGAGGAGCTGCACTCTTCACGTTCCCAGGAGCAGGTAAGCCTGCTTTGATCAAGTCTTGAACTAAAACTTTTCATGACTGTTCATGTTCAGCAGTGCATAGATTTTGAACAAGAGTCTTCTTAAGTGGCTGCTTATTGCCATAAGGTGGAAAGTCACTCATCATTCTCTAGAATTTGTGCATTATTTCAGTCTTGCAGGGATTTGGTAATAATCAATTTACTGTCACCCAATAATGAATTTTCCTAACAAACTTTGTAACGTGGTCTCCTGCTATTTGGAGAGGCTGTATTATCACCAGGCACATAGTTCCAGCATTTTTTTTTTTTCAGGAGACAAAGATAAAATTGTTGTACCAGAATCACTACAAAACTCTGGAGAAAACAGGGCATACTTTCCATGCAAGGTGATGAAAGCTTATACAGTGATGCTGGCTGCAGTGTCTTATCAGAAGAGATCAGAAACAGACTGAAACTTTCAGTTGTACTCCGTGCTGTTAGTAAATTCATTACTGATAGAATAGGGCAGGTAACTTCGTGTCTAATGAAAATGCTAGGGGTTTCAAATTAAATTTTTCTGTTTATTAGAGTGTTGAACATTGAAATTTTTTGTTAAAAGTTGTTTTTTAACTAGTTCAAGTCAATTGACTCATGTTGTTTATGTAATTTTAAATCACATTATTTAAACCAATTTTAAAGCCATAATTAGATTTAATTTTTAAATAAAAGTTGTTTAAACTAGAAGACATTCTTTGAAATGGAGAAAAGCAGTCTAAAAAAATCAAAATTGTTGGAAGCAGAAATATTAAAAGTTCTGTTCAATATTGACAAATGGGTTTCAACAGACGAAAACTTTACTTAAAAAGTGCCCGTCCATTTTATTACGGATAGAAACACAACTCTGCTAGGTCTTTTCCAGTGTGGTGGACTGTAGGAGGATGTCGCAACATCATTTGTTGACTTGCAACATGTAATAAACTATCAGATTTGCAGTAACTTGGTTCTGCAGCACTTTTCTGTTACAATTTCAGATTTTTTTAGCAAACTGAAAAAAAATATTTGAGCAATAATATGCTTGTATACATAAATATATAGCAAATTTTATTGCACGGATGCTTTCACCTTATATATACAAGCTTATCTGTAAAGGGGATCACAGTTCACAGTTGATGTAATCTCTGGTTGTTGATGGCAAAAAAGGTAAGGTTGTACACAACCTTGAAGATGACTTCAAGATAATTTAGGATAACAACAACTACCTGTCTTGAAAAAGAGATTTTTCTGATCTATGACATTTCTCTTCTTACAAATTTTTTAAAAAGGTGGATCTTGATAATTCCTTTTGGAATAGATAGCAATCAACAGACAGGCTCCATACAAATGCCTTTTCCCCTAAATAGCATAAAGAATTGTTTTCTGCAAAAATCTCACCACTCGGTCAAGCAACAGATGCTCATTTCTGCACCTAGGAGCTTGTGCTGCACTCTCTGCCTTACCATCTCCTCCTTCAGCATTCGGCAGGGTGTCTGGCGGGGCTCTACCTGGCTCCGCTCCCAAGCACAGGTGCTATCCGACACGCCTCCAAATCCAGTGTCGCCTTTATAGACCTCTGTGTTCTGATATAGGCAGTCGGGCTCTACCTGGTCCCTGAATGCTTTTCAGATCTCTTGAACTGTCTGGTTACTGAAGACATGCAGCATTGTTCCAAGGTTTGCAGTAGTCCCCATTCTGTTTAGAAGAGTGAATATGTCAGTTAAAGAAGTAAGTTATTTAAATAACTAATGCATTTGAGAAATGCAGTCACTTTGGAAACAGTAAAAAAGGCAAAAAGAGAATTTGCCAGGAAGTGTGCCATTTTTAATATGAAATCCATAATTATCAGTATTTGCTTAAAGGCAGAGTTGGCACAGTATTAAAATGTCATACGGTTTGAAGAGCAGCAGAATCCCATAGCTGCTTGTATTACAGGCTGTGTACCACAGGAAACTGTAAAACATATTCATGCCATACTAAAATGTTTGGAAACCTACTGCAGTAGCATAGATGGAAATGTTTATATAAGATGTTACATTAAGATGTCATTAGAAAAGCAAGGAACCATACAGCAAAACCTTGATGTGTAAATAATCAAATCTTTACCTTTCCTGCTAGAAATGCTAAAATTTCATAGGTTTTTTTTAATTACAAATGTTAAATAGATGCTACTCTGAGTGCCACAGCAAAATATAGGTTGTAAAACAGGAGAGTTAATTCCTTAAAAACGTTTTATTATCCACTTCCTCTGTTAAAGTGAGAACTAAAATATAACACAGACATATGCATAAGATAGGAAAATATCTCTTCATGCAAATAGTATAGTCATCTTAATTCATAATTTAAGAATGCCTATTAAGAGGAGGAGGAGGCTGTATACATTGGGGGATATCCTGCATCACTGAATGCTTAGCTTTATTTCATTCCATGATTGAAATATATGAAATACTGATTTTTTTATACAGGTAGTTGCGGTTTGAAATGTATATACTAGGTACAATAATATGTGGACATACTAATTAGTAATTCTAGATCCATTTTGAGTAAAAGAGCAAAAAACCATGATACCCAGCTTGACTGTGCTATCAGTAGTGTTAGTTAAACTACAGAGAGAGATAATATGGGAATAAAACTCATAAATCCCACTGTGTAGAAGAGGGATAAGATACTCATTCATTTCTTCCCCCAAATCAATTTATTCTTAGTAACAACAGAATAATTATTAAAGTAGCCATTATTATAAGTCTAAAATGAGAGTAATTGTAGAGGTTTAATGTAAAGCTAAGAAACGAGATGTTAATCTGAAACGAAGAGCTTTAATACGGAATTATGATATATTTGGCTTTCTGTGGTGTTGCTGTCAGGCTCGGGCAGTTCGTTGGTCAATAGTGACATTCTGTGTGTCAGTGAACAGAGTCTCCTGATACCTTAACCTGCAGTTCACACATTACTGAAGCTCCAACTGTCGAACATTCAAGTCCCTTGGTACTACTGCAGCTTCCAGACTCTCCTGACTGGCTCATGTTTCATTCTTTGGCAATTTGCCCTAATGATATCCCTCAGGAGCTTTCAGACCCTCTTCTTTTCCATATTTAATCGTGTTATATTAATCTGAGTGCTGAGCAAACTATGCTGCACAAATTGTAATTGTCTGTGATTTCTGCTGCGATGGTCTTGTAATTATTTTTTTTTTATTTTTACTGTAAAAATACATGTACAAAATTGCAGTATAATTTTTATTTACAAGTGTAAATGTCCAAGACAGCCAGGGTGTGGAAGCTTTAACTGCTGATCTCTTCCACAAAGAGGGTTTTTTTTCCTGTAAAATCCATAATGTTTTAGCACTTGCTGTATGGACAGGATTTACATTTTATTTTTAGCTCTTCATTTCGTTACTGTAAAAGTACATGTCTAATAAACAGCACTGTTATCAAGTTAACCTCAGTTAGTAATTTTGTTGTGATATAAAATATTAGGACAGTCTTGTCTTTTTCCATAAACTTGGTCTCTTCTATGTATTTTATAAGATTTGTAGTGTTCTATTTGCTGGATATAGGCTACCTCATTTTGAACACAGTTTTGATGTTTTTCTCATTCTGTTGTAACTCTGTGGCTGCATAATAAAATAAATACATTTGAGTGACTCCCTGATAGCAAAGTGGTATTTGATAGATCAAATTTGAATTATTTAGGTATTGCACATTATTTTGGTCACTCAATAAGTGAACAAGCCCATGTTTCTCATCAATTCCATAGATTTTTTTTTTGGGGGGTGGGTGTTTTTTGTTTTTTTTTTTTGTTTTGTTTGTTTGTTTTAGAAAAACAAGTTTTGAATGGTAAGCAGATTGTAACACCTCCTTTCTTGGTCAAGGATTCCTTAATTTTCTGGTGATGCTGGTGCCAGACTTGCCGGTCTCTGCTTTGGGAAGGGAGATTTGGAAAATTGTAATGAAGTTGCTTTGCTGTCACAGGGAATATTCACTTTAGATTTTTTTGAAGGTAGTTTGGAAATCAAGATAGTGACACAAACTGAAATTAATCCTGCTTCTGAGTTTAATGCTCTTCTGTGGCTTCATGCAGGTTCAGATCAATTCCAGTTGTTCCAAATGGCAGAAATGTGGACGAAACAACTCCTCTGAGTCTTTTCCACTCAGTGGAGCTGAGTGCAGCTGGGATGCACTCAAGTTCTGTCTGTTCGTGGCAGTACCCACGTTTGATAAACATCAAGTAGTGCATGTTTATTTTCACCTTCGCAAGGAAATAGCTGAGCAGGGCTAACTTTTAATTGACTTGTTAGTCTGACTTCTTGCACATGTTCTATATGTATGAGAATTCTTCATAGATGTGTTTAAGCAATTTAAAGTAATTAAAAATGCTGTAATAGGTGGTTTGGGCAGGTTAAGATTCTTACATGTCTAAAAGTTAATTTAAGATATTGTGTTTTCTCTTCATTCATATTTTTGTTGCCAATTCTGTGTGTGTATTTTTATTTTTAGTTAACTGCTTGTGTTCATGCATCAGCTGCATTGTTATATCCAATGTATTGGCAACACATTTACATCCCAGTGCTTCCTCCACATCTTCTGGACTACTGCTGGTAAGACAGCTAACCTGTTATCCCCATTTGTGAGATTCTTACCTGTCTTGTAATTCTGAGTAACTGATGAAAACACTAACTACTTCTGTGACTTAATATACAGGATCCAGTTTATGAAAGCACTTAAGCCAATGCTTAAATGATGACTTGAATAGAGATATTTCAACATGCCTTTATGTGGTGTTTGAATTGGTGCCTTGAATTACAGTGCCAATTACTATCAATGCAGCATTTAGAATCATGTTCATAAATGTTCCTGCTTTATTGTTAGAGAATGCATTCAGTAATTTAAATGCAGCTGTGTTATGATTTTCTTTTATCTGGCATTTATTTTAACTTGAGATAAATGGTACTGATAGAAGCATTGAAAAAGAAAACCTGATCAGTTTTTCCAGAATTAAACATTAGTAGGCATCAATGTTTCCCTTAGGTCTGTCCAATGATGTAATATTTGTATTTTAGACTCACCCTATGCAACACCTTCCTGAAAGAGCTTAAAATGTCCTTTTGGTACTTCCAAAATTTTCATTGTAAGAATTCTGCTTCTCCTGACATGTTTCTGTTCACGTGACAGACTTCGTGGTTTTGGCAAATTTTTATGTTGAACAAGAAAGAATCACTTTTTCAGTCGCTTCTGATCCTTCAAGGGATAATGTTTCCACATGGCTGTGTTTTAAGATTTCAGGCTAAGAAGAGATCTACTTTCTTTTATTTGTGGTAGTGCCAGAGATACCTACCAAATGAGAGTTTCCATTAAAGCACCTAAAACAGGAGTATCCATCCCTGGAGACTTTCACTTTAACTACATCCTATGGCTCTGTGGTGGAAAAATGAACCATTGAAAGCCATTTTAGAGATCAGGAATTGTTACTATATATAAAAACTGAGCCTCAGATGCCTACCAACATAAGTCTATGTTTCTGTTACTAACGTTTTTCTTCACAGAAATAAATTATGCTTGTATGTTTGCTGGACTTTGTTTTGTTTTTCTTCTGGAACCTATAAGTATTGATGTTCCATTGAACTCCACCCAGTCTATTGAACTTCTTGTTTTCAAGGAAATTCTCATTATGTTTCCTTAAGTCTCTGATAGTTTTTCATCAAGTTTGCAATATTTGCCCATGGTATACCTTTTTCTATGATAGTTCCTATACTTCATATGTATATTTTTTTATTGTTTTTAAGAAGAAATCAAATATTTTTCTCCCACTCCTCCCTTTACTTTCAACTATAGCTAAGCCTTTCATCTTTAATGATAGTTTTCTTTTGAAGAAAGTCTGTCCTAATTGTTTTCCTCCAGCTTTGATAAAATGCACCACAGTGGGGGTAGTGCTTGGATGTATTTGTTGAGTTTTTGTATTACTTGAGCTTACTGCCAGAAGCTTTATAATTTTTTCAGTATCATCCATAAATGCTGTTCTCAGAAGGTAGATCAACACCTTTATGCAAGCTGTACCCTGCAGAGTGCATCGTGAATACTAGGAGATTTTTTTTATTTCCCCTCCTAAGTACAGATAATGTTTCCAGAAATAATAATGTTAGATGCTGTACACAGCTTCTTGTGATGACGATAATAGTTGAGATTGTAGGTCATTATGGCATTACCTGAAAATTTTTTTACTTGTTAAAAAGAAGCATGGAATTTCTTAAATGTGTAAAACGCATTTATATCCCTTTTTCACAGCAGTATGATAGAGTGGGGGCAAAAAAAAAAGTCTTCCTTTTTTAGAGATGTTCAAATGAAAACATAAAGTTCATGAAAGGAAATGCACAATTGATGAATTTACCACAGTAACTATAATTGAGACCTTTTAACTCAGATTTTTGTTCATTTGCATTTCTCTGCCTGCTCATGTCTGGTTTGAATGGTTCTTTTGTGACACAGATTGGGATGGTGTAATAAAAACACATAAAATACTTAGCTTTCCTCATGTTTTGGTGTATTAACAGTGAATAAATATTTTCCTCATAGTTATATGATATATCAAGTTAGAAAACCTTGATGGTTTTCTAATAAGGTTTTCATAAGGTCAAAGTTTATGCTGGGCCAGACCTAATATACAGTCCAAGAGCATCATGTCAATTTAAAATTAAAAAAATAATTTTCTAAGTATTTTTTACATTTTCATTTTGATAAAGCAAAGTTCTTTTTATAAAAGCGCCTTTTTTCCTTTTAGCTTAACATGCGTTTTCATTCCTAGAAACTACATTGTCATTGCTCCACTTGGACTTTGTTGGGATGTCTCCCATGAACTCTCATTTTCTTAGTGTTGTTCTGAAATGGTATTCAAATAAATGAAGTAGGGGATTGTCAGTTTGATAATTTTGTTTTTTTTCCAAGGAATTAAGGCCATTTTTAAACAAAGATAAAATACATTTAAATCTCCTAGTTCAAATATAAGCCCTGATCCTGTAACTCTTCTTTACACGTTAATCATACAACATATTTTGAGAGAAATCCATGATCTTTTTTTTATGAGTTGGACTATATATCTTCAAAATTTCATAAAGATAAATGGTATAATTCTGCGGGGGTTAGAATTTGATAAATTACATAAACGGCTCAGCTGGTACATTTTGTGGGCATGAGAAAAGAAAAATGTATCTTTGAGTAAAACAGTTAGGTCTATATTAAAAAATTATTTAAATTCTTCCACTTGCCTTTTTAATCAAAAAGCCTCTTATGTTCTATCAGGCAACCTGATACACAGACTGGTTTTAGACATAATGTAACGGATGTTCTTAAAGTAGTCCAAACCCACCAGTACTGAACATCAGTGTGGGCTGTAATGCTGCCAGGATTGGCCAGGTTATGAGTACTTGCAAGGTCCAGTGTGTGAACACACTGTGTATTTACTTCAGGATGTGTTTTTCCCCTCCACATAGCTTATCTTGGTCTTGAATTCTATTATGAGAACTCCAGTGTGAGAACTGGAACAACTATCCAAAAAAAGAAGAGATAATAAATTTCTTTTTCTAAAGGATAGCAAAATATTAGGTAGTGAAAGTAACTTTCATTTTAGCTCTTGAGGAAGAAAACACAGGAGAGTTACTAAAAAATTGAATTTTCTGAATATTTTTTAAGACTTTATTTCTTTTCTGCATTTAAGTAAGCAAAAAGATATTGTTGCACTCAGCCCAGTACGTGGCTGGCTTTCAAGAAAGCTTTTACAAAAATTAAGTTTGAACATTGATATAATAATTCTATTTGAATAAAATTAATTTCTGTAAAGGAGAAAGCTAATTTCATCAAATTTCTGTGTGATTTCTTGGCAAACTAAGTCACTGATAAAAGAATATGTGGCAGTTTTGTCTGTGGATGATAAAGCATCTGTTCTACTGATGCTCTGCAAAGAATATAATGCAATTAGAAAATTCAAGTTACGATTGCAACGTGTCTTTTTATGAGATTTGGTCTCTTCTGAATTGGGATATAGGCATATAGGCACGCCTGTTTTTGTGAGAATGGGACAATTATTTTCCGATTAACTTGCATGTTTTGCATAACATAGTAATTACTTTAGGCAAAGATGCTGTAGATTAACATTTTTGGTAATAACATGCATAAGCAAGAGAAAAACTATATAGCAGCTCCCAGTAGTATCATAGTAAGCAATTTCATGTACATATTACAAACCTCTGCTGTTAAGGCTTCAGAATCCAGCAGTAATAGAATTTATTCTGTGCTGAAAATGATCAAATTGACTTTCCATAGCTGCAATTTTTATTTCAAGCATTTTCAAGTGTGTTTATCTAATTAGCTTTGTACCTTTGTTCTGTTAACTTCTCAAAATTGAGATGATGTACCTGTTGCTTTGTTCTGTAGAAAAGAGCTACATGCTACCCTTTTTAATGACAGATTTATTAATGGAGCAAATAATCAGCTATTTAAAGTCAGTACAGGCCTGGTGAAGCTGCTAGAACAGTGTTGGTGCACAGGCAAACAAGTGTGCATAAAATGCATACGTGATATAGTGCTTGTTTTCGCCATAAGTTTTTCCAGTTCATGTTATTTGTAATGCTAAGGTAGCTCTGGTGTGATGAACCTGAGGATCTATTTTGCTGCATATTCAGCAGAAGAATCCTCAGTTACGTGTCAGTCATAGTCATTCTCATTGGCTTGGTTAAATTTGTTACGTAGTATAAAGCATTCTTAAAATTAGAGGGTCTTTTAAAACTGTCTGACTCCTCACTGAATATAAATGCATGTCTGCTCTGGAGGGACACCCATTTATGATTCTGTGTAACTTGTGTTTAGTCCACAAAGGCAAAAGGCCTTAGCCTGGATGAAGTCGTCAGGAGGTACTAAAATTTGTCAGTATTGGGCTAAGAAAAAGATGTGTGGGGACATAGGGGTCTCTATTTCCCCTTTTGGAAGCCCCATTGCCTAGAAACCTTAAGCCATGACAGTTTGCAGTCTCAGCAAACCTTTATTTTGATAGTAAAAACATGTCCTGTGGGACATTGTTAATGAGAGCAATTAGCTAGTCCATAGTGTGTACAGATTTTTCTAAAACTGGCTGCAGTTGGAAGCAGGTGAGAATTGCTACTTTTGCTCCCAGAGTTGGGACCAAATTGATGTGGCCATGTGAACTGACGCCATGAAGCCTCTCCCTGGGCCTCAGGAAGTCAATCGCCAATCGGTTGGTGCCAGTGGCTCAGATCTGTGATCGAATTAATACAGTGGGAGAAATTATTGTATGTCAGCTATCTGTGTAACTTTGTATGAGTCATTTTACCTTCCATCTACTTTTCAGAAATTGTTTTTATTTAGGTTTTTTCTCTCCACTCCCTTAGTATTTCATTTCGCATTGAGTTGCTTAAATCAGCCTATCTATTGCTTGCTTCTCTGGAGTGAATATTTTTAGTAATCTCACAGTACCCAAAACTGTGATGATTGTTGGATGTGTTTTCCCTTCAGTGCTGCATACTGAGTATATTCTTTGTCAGATGTTGCCAGAACACGTTCGCTAGAGGAAGAAACAGAAGATTCCAGGAAACCATGATAAATTAGCCTGACTAATTCAGTTTCTTGCTTGTGCGCTGCAGGAGGTCTCACTTCAGAGGCTTTGTGTGGATATTAATTTTATTCTGAGAATATAGTTCCTTGTCTTATTCAAATTGGAAATGAGAAGTTTACTATCTTGAGTTAAATAAGATATTATACAGCTTCCAAATGCCCACCAAGGAAGCATTTCAGAAGCACATTCAGAACCAAAACTGGTGTTAATGATGTTTGTGTTGCAGTGTGGTGATGTTAACTGGTACCATGTTCTCTAGAATGGTGTTTTAAAACCACTGTAGTTCTAGAGATGCACCACTTTTGGAACATTTGCTAGGTTAGCTCTGCCATACAGTGTGGTTGGTTATTGAATGGTATGGCAAGCTGATTAGCAAGCCTTACATGTCTTCTAGCTCATACTTCCATAGTTAGGAACAGCGTCCTTTATTTTGTGGTCATCTTTACTGCAGAGTAAACAAAACAAAAAAAAAAAAAAAATTCCCTTGTCTAGCAAAAATTTCGGTAGCAACTGTGTAAATTTAGTACAGGCTTAAACAGTGAATGTTAACTAGGGACTGTATGTGCCAAGATTGAAATTTTTTATTGCTCCAGAAATGTTGTTAAAACAATAATTTGATCTTTTCCACTTTTTTCCTCAGTGCACCGATGCCTTATCTAATTGGCGTCCACTTAAGTTTAATAGAGGTGAGTTTACTAAATGCTTCTGCATACTGGTAAGCATGAGATATGTGCACCATAAATGATAATTTAAATGGAAATGCTTCAGAAAGAATCCTGGTTTTTAGCATACAGAATTATAAAATTTAAGCTTCAGGTGCTTTACAAAGTAAAACATGTCCGTCTTTGAAATCTTACTTTTGAAGTGTTTTATGGAGACATGTAAGATCTACATCATGATTTCTGTGTCTATTTAATAGCTCAGTGATAGCTTTTTTCCTGCCTTTTTGAGTGGTGCAGCAATGGACTTTCCCAGTAACAAGAAGAACAGTTAAAATTTATTTTGGAGTCACCATCAATCAGAATTCAGCATCATTCTGATTTCCCAGATAATTTACATTCCTGTCCCTCTGAAAATCTAAATCTAACATTCATCCCATAACATTCAAAACTATTAATTTAGAAATAAATTTTTTTTTGCCAAAAATCAGGAGGTGGCCTTTTCAGATTTAAACATACAACAAAATAATAAAACTCACTGAAGCAGTAAGTAATAGCTGGGTCACAAATAGCTTTGCCTCTTTCCATAACCATTTGATGACACCATTAAGCCTACGTGTGTTGTCTTGATTATCCCGCAGGGTAGTTAATTGATTTGGGAATTTTATTTGATTTACACTTCTGCTAAAGCAGTTTCTAAGGATCAGTTCACATTTGCTAAGCTGATTAGGTGCCTTCTCCCCCAGTCTGAGCCACTAGCACTTTTGTGTTTCCAGAAAAGAGCCTTCTATCATGTACACCTCTTAACCCTAGGCATAGCCTTCTGTTCTTTCAGATCAAGTTCTTATGATCTGCATTCATCAATTGTAATATCTTGACTAGGATCTTTTTCCTAATTCCAGCAGAAAATAATGGAACAGAAAGGCTTGCTCTGAAAAAGAAGTCACTCAATTCCTTCGGGAATTATTTCCTGGACTGCACTATTGCATATTACTGTAGGACCATATAGAAAAGAGTTCTATCATTTTTTCCTGAAAAGAACAAATTGTTTAATTCTTAGCTGCTAGTCCAGTCCATTGATGAAAGATTGTTTCATCCATTCTTCTATAATACTAGTAGGCATCGCATGCCTGGGACTTACATAAATCTGCAAACAATTACTTAGCTTTCTGTTTTTCATCTGATTACATGATTAACATCCCATCTCTCACAGATATGAGAAAATCAAACGTTGTTATAAGATATGTATAGTTCCAATATATTTAACTGTGTTTTGTGTAAATCTTGTTTTTTCAAGAATTCATTTCTTGAATATGCTTGTATTTCAAAGATTATTAATATAACCTTACTGTTTGATGAAGAGGAAGTGTTTTTTAAAAGCTAATCTGAATCCTGTCTAATTCACAAATCTTACATCTAAAGCTCAAAATGTTGTCTTTGCCATTATTGTCCTTTGTAAAATCATCGTCTCTAATCTAGCACATTACAATAAAAATGTGCATCAGGAGGATGCCATAGTAAAATGCTTTTCCACTATTTTTTTTTCTTCTTAACAGAGGGTAAAAAATAGATCACTGGAGGATGTGGTTTTGCTAAATGTTGACACAAACACTCTAGAAACCCCTTTTAATGACCTGAACAACCTACCTGGTGAAGTGGTGAGTCTTACAGATATTTCATTCCTTCTTTCTTATATAGATACTTGAATTTCTAGTAGTTATTTTTGCCTGGTTTTGCTAACTGCCATGAAAGGAATAAGGGGGTGAAAAGCACCGATTGTAGACCCCTATATTTGAGATTTTTACCTTTTTGACAGTTGAGGAGATGTTGAATGGAACATCATATTCCTTATTGTAAAAGTAGGATCATAATTATAAAGCTAGCTGCATTCATTAGGCATAGCTGCTTTAAACGCAAGAGTCTCTTCATGTCATCTTAATCATTATATTACAAAGTAGGCATTTCTGTCTGCCTAGTGGCATGTCTTGCAAAAGAACGAGAGAGTTTTTGAAGGCAAAAAGAAGAAGGGGGCCAATTATCGGCTTCTGCTTCCCTGCCACCTGCCAGCGTTTTCCTTTTAATTAATGATCTGATGGCACTGGTCAATATAATAAGAAATGCTTGTACAGTTGGGGTCAGAAAATTCAGGCTTTGATCTTCTTCAACTTTCTGAAACATTTATTTGTTTTCTCTAAATTATTTCAGTTTTATTTTAATCTCTTCTATCCTGCTGAGGGCTGCGTGAATGAAAACCTGTACTGTTTGTCATTTGCTTTGGCAGAGCAAAGACTGCTTACTTAGAATTCTATTTGTAAATTAAACTGCAAACCCAGTTTGTCATAAAAGACATCTGATCCTTTTGAAATGACGAAAACTGTCTTTTGTCTGTAAAGGATGATAAATTAAGTGCCAGTTCTTTCTGGACTTTGATCTTGCAGAGGGTGTCCCCCCCTACTTTTTTTTCTTATTGCCTATAGGGGAACATATTCGGTATATCATTTTAAATAGTCACAAAATTCACTTACCTTGTTTTTCCCAATAGAGCTCTAAAAGAATATCATTGTGAAACAACAGTTTTGATTATTTAGTTATAGATGCTCAGGCTATCACAAATGGTTGTCAGCACAAAGAATTTTATATCAAAATGTGAAATCAAAGAGTTATATTTTCTGAAATTGATTAAGACAGTTTGTTTTTATAATTTACAAATTAAGGTGCTCCAGTGACGTACTATACTCTTTTGGTTTTGTTGGTTATTTGTGTATATTTGCTACAATGGAAATCAAACTCCTGATGTTTATATTAATGTCGGTTCCCTTTGATTTTAATGATGTTAAAATCTAGACTTTTGATAGATCATCTGGTCAGTCTTTCTTTTGACTCAGTATCGACTGTAGTTCAGGAATGTAAAAGACTATATAAAAAATTTTACTGATGTTTTTTGATTTTACATTAGTGTATGAAAAAGTATATGCATACACACATACATGTATATACAGTAATTTTGACTGTACTCTTATTGTTCAATAGTATAACAAGTTAATTAAAAAATGAGTCATTTTCTGGTGTGTCAGTAATTTTAACTGACCTTGCATTCAGTGAATAAGGTTGAGGTTATAATGTCATGGAGGTACATAGCTCTTGTCAAATAATAGCTAGATGTAGAATTGAGAATTTGGCATCATCTTCCATAAGATACTGGAGTTGTAGCTAGAGGTCCTTTGAACAGTAAAAATGGATATTTGTGCCATGAGAGGAACTTTTCATGTATTTTACAGATGCATATCAAAATGATCTCTAAATGAGTAGGCTAGCATTAAGAAAATTGGGATACAGATCTTCATACTTTTAGAAGTATATTCTCCTCTAGGATATATGCATGTTACTATTATTAATGTTAATGAAGGTTATCCAAGTGTACAGACTATACAGTAGACTTAAAATACTTCATTACATATCTAATATAGAACAAAATAGAACAACTATGTTTTACGCAAAATATACTTGCAGAATTTGAGGATTTTATAATGAAGCTTTTAATTCAAATATTCCCATCTCTTCCTCTACTTCAATCTGTAAAGCACTTTAAAACAATTGAATAGAAAACATATACAGTTGTAGTTGGAAAACCTGGAAACAAAAGGCACAGACAACGTCCCTGTTTGGCTCGTAAAATGACAAAGTTCTTGTCCGTCTTTTGCATTCATGAGGAGCAGTGCAACTGCTAACATCTCAATTAAAAAGTATAAGTCATAGGGGTGTAGAGTCAAAATGGTAAGTTAGACTCAAAACATTAAAGCAAATGTCAAAGATACTTACATATGTGAAGCATTTTAACCTATATAAATAAACCTCATAAGCACACCTACAAAGGTAGTAAAACTTCTGATGAAAAAATATAAGTACCTCTGAAGGGTGTTAAAATAGAATGAAGAACTGAAACTATAAAAGCAGCTGTAGTCTTACTATCCCTTTCAAAAATTGATTCCATGTTGGTTAACAGCCCTAACAAAAGAAATGCAGCATTTTCAAAGAGTTTTCCAAAACTGTTTCTTGTTTATGAAGGAAACTGAGTGATTATTTTCTTGATCAATAATCCCAATGATGTCCTCACAGCATAGGTATTTAATAGTTTACCCATGTAAAAGTAATATGTCTATTAAAATGCTCTGATTGTGATTTTTTTCATGATAAATTCAAGATCGAAGAAACGTTATTATATGGCATTGTCTAATAAACTGTATAATAAATTAACTGAGATTGAATGATTTTTAAAAATGCCTTTAACTTAAGCACTTAAATTATAGTTACAGGCTAGATGACTTTCTATGCATGTGAACTCTATTATTTTGTCAGACTGACCAGTGGTCTTGACTGTGCAAAGGTCAGTGGTCACAGTTGTCCTGAATTACCAGTCCTTTTTTCATGTGGACCCTCTGCTGTGTTGCATGCTGTAATCTTCTTAATGGCTTCATTCCAATATTCACACATAATATTTTAGATTTATTGACTGTTAGAAATACTACCATGCCAGTAGCAGTTCCGCTACTCCTAAGGTATTTAAAATTGGAAAAATAAATCAGTGCAAGACTTTCAGGAATCCTTTGTTTTCTTAGTGGGGGGAAAAAAACCCCTCTTTTTCCTCTCTTCTGACAAGAACACTTGTTTTTAAATTTCATCATTTCACCGTGAATTTGTCTATTATTTTTTAATTAAAAAAAAATGAAAATAAGTAGCTGCTACTGTGGTAGTAGATTTCCTAATACAATAATACTTAGATCACCACTTTAATAATGTAAGACTTCAGACAAAGAGCATTTGTGATGTGTATAAATTAGTGGAGATCATAGACACAAACTTATGAACTTTGGGCCTGATCCTGCAATATCTGCTTGCAGTTAATGCTGACAAAAAGACTACTCCTTTGCTCAAATTTGAACACTTCAAAAAAAAAAAAACAAAAAACCAAATTTGGAGAATTGAGGGCATCACGTTTAGCAGCCAAGTCTTACTGACTTCTCCGTAGACTAAGCAGAACTTTTATAAATATCATCTTCAGAAAACAGTAGGCTTTATAGGTTTTTAGCATTTTCTGTGGTCGTCAAATATTGTTAACTGTAACATCTACAGAGCTGTTGAAAGATGCGTAGCCTTTGTAGCGCGTGGTGCCTACGCACTACGATGCAATACAGAATCTAAATGGGTTTTTACAGTATTAGTTTTGAGATTCCTAAAGTCACAGGATTTTAACACTGTAAATAGGCCATGTGAACATTACTGTTCTAAAAGCAGCATTGGAGAAGTAGGCTGTAATTCATGTAGAAAATTCAACAGTTACTTTATAAAACAATTACTGGGAATGCAAATTATTTCTGAAAATACAATGATTAATAGTATTATAAGAAGTTATGGTCAACGTTTAACAGTGCAACTAAAAAGATTTTCTTAAAATATTTAAATGTAATAATTTATTATATTTTCCCATCAGAAAATAGCCAAAAAATATTAGTAATATGTTTTAGAAACTCAGAGCAGTCAGCAGTGTTTGCAGTGTTATGAGGCAACTATTTATTTTGAATAAATTCTTAGAGTTGAGATTCTGTTGACCCTCAGTAGAGTTTCAGAAGATAGAACGTGAGATTGAAAAGAACAACTAGTTTTGAAAACATCTGCATTTAAGTAGTTGTTTTTGTCTAAACGAGTATTTGTGATTAAATGCTGGACGGCTCTCTGAGATGCCTAAATCCTGTGTGTGTAGATAATATCAAACATGTAGAAGCCCTTTCATTAACAATATTGATATAAATCATAGCAGATTCCATTTTGTTCTAAGGTTTTTGTTTTGTTTCTCTGCCATCTTCTCTCACTTTCTTTCTGTTGAGAGTGGGCTTACTTTTATAGTGACATGATCTGATGGGGAACACCAAAAAATAGTTCAAAGCATAACAACTGTCAGTAATACCAGAGAAATACCTAGATATCTTTTTTTCAGAGATCTGGTAGTCACTGGGAACCCCAGTGCATGGTTCTACATTTCTCAGGCAACAAATGTTTTGAGTACTTCTATATGTGCTTGAATTTATGTGTGTGCTTAAATTTCGGAAGGAGCAAAGGCTTTGATTAATAGTTACATCATTTTGTTAATTTATTTTTTAACTTTATGTGCAGTTCTAGTCTTCTACTCGCATGAATATTGAAGAGATATTAGTCATGCTTTGTTTCTGATCAGATAGTTGTATTTTAGGAATCTTGGAAAGGACATAGGGTGACTATTTGAAAAAATTTTTTATTCTTTTTAATGAACAACTCAATATGTTGCTACATCTTAGATATATTTACATATGAAAGAAAAATCACATATCAATCTCATGACTTTCTAAATCTCTGAAAAACTATTCTATCGATTTAAACCTTCCTGAAGCTCGGATTGCTCTTCATCAGTAGTGTTTAGCAGTCCAGTGAAGTCACCTTCCTATGAGAAGCTGTTGCTAGGAGAAGATAAAACCAGTTTGCTTCTAGTGTAAATTAATAATGCCATTTCTGAAAGAGATCACTAGAGTCTTCTAGAAATAAATTTTAACAGCATTCTAACCCCTGTGGTTTATTTGCAGTTCTTTATTTTTAAACTTTGTAAAAGGCTATTTCTGCTTAAGACGTGCAAAGAAGGGAGAAAAAAAAGTTTGGCATTCTTAATCATAGATGGATTAAAGCATATATGAGGAAAAGATTTCGATAAAGATGCTGCTTGGTATTTTTTTGGCCTGGTGCCAGAACTGTGTATTTTCTTGAAATTTTAAGAGCTATTAATGGTATCACCCAAGGGGTCTCACACTTCCTTGGTTTTAGGTTCATGGATCTAAGCAATCACAATAGTGCTGTGCACTGAGTCCTTCCAAGTAGTTCAAAGCACCCAGTCTCTTATCTGTACCTACTGTACTGACTGTAATAACTACTTTATCACACTATCTTTAATTAAACTGTGGAACTGGGAGAACTTGCTGGCAACCTACCCAAATGTGCAGCTTGGGTTTGCCATCACTCGGTGGTGGGATAAGTGCTGAGAAAACACTGTCCCTCTGCATGCATGTTTGCTGACCTCAGCTTGAAGGAAACCTCGGCAGGTCTCAAGGTGACTTCAAGAGTGCTTCAGCCAGGACTCTGGTTGTATATGATTGGGAAATCACGGTTGTGGACTACATTATCTCTGCAGGCTTTTTCTTAAGTGCACTGTGCTCCTAGTTCTTCTGCAGAATAATCTAGTAGAGCTCTTCCTGCCTTTTAGCATAGCCTCCTGAGAGAACCAAAAGTTGGAGGAACTTTCTTTGAACAAAAAGGCATAGCCTTTTTGAGGCTAGAACTCCCTCCAGGATGGCAGCACAAAAAATGGGCATCTGACTTACACATTTTTGTGCTGGAGAACCTCCCTTCAAACTGCCAGCCCATTGGGATGTTCTTAGTATTGTTGAACTAATAATGTACCAACACTGCAGTGAAGCGGGAGATTTGTTGCTTTCTATTGTTCTTTTTAACACGTTTTTGCCTAAAGCATCCTGTTTATCGATTCATGTTAGGGTACGTAGGGCCTGCCAGAACTGAGAAAATCAGAAAATACCATTTTCCTTCAAATTCCCCACTTTGTCCTGTAATTCCTCTGCTCTACATCGTCTTTACCCCTTTCTTCTCTGACCCTGTCTTATTGTCTGCCATTATTTCCCTAAACTCACACAGTATAATTTAGAGAATGTGGATTTAAAAGAATGTAGGTAATTTTTCACCTTTTTCCTCCCTTGTATTTAGAAGATGCTTTGTCTGTCATGACAGAGGCAACATTTTAAGGTTGACAATTCTTTTTTTGACGTAATGTTACTGCTTTTGCTTTAGTGAAACTGAGCTGAGGTTGATGGGCATGTTTTCGTTATACAAAGGATATATAAATTTATTTCCCCTGGAGTTAAATAAATCTTATTTTTAATAACTTTAAAATAATCATGCAGTACAGAGCAAAAAAAAAAAAAAAAAAAAAAAGCAACCCCAAAAACAAAACATGCATTTATTTTTTTCAACCTTGAACTGCTTAACTGGTTTTTGGACTCACACTTGTACTTTTTTTTTTTTCTTTTGAGGAAAAAACATAAATGAACCTTGGTGTATGCTTTCCATGGGCTAAACGAATCAGGCTCTAAACTTTTATCTAGATCTACGGAGCTTGGATATAAATTGAAAAGATCACAGCTATGGGGAAAAGACCTATACTGTAAAGGCCTTTCTGCATAGATTATGAACATCGTAACTCAATAATTTTTTTTTCAAAACTATAGTTATAATTGGACCCAATGGGGGTCTCTCTCTTTGATCAGATCACAGTAACTGTGACTTTACACTGGAAAATGTCACTACTGTGAAGGTTTATCACCTGTAGAGCTGGTCTTTTCTCTGATGCCATGTTCAGTTCTCATTAGCATTATTCTAAGTTTAGTTGTTAATTAGGTTGACACTTCAATTACAATCATCATCTACAAGAGCAGTCAGGTCTGCTTGCATAAAGAAACAAAAAGATACTCATTCTTGCATATATTTCTATAAGAATGAAAGCTGTTTTGGTGATAGTTTGTGTTTATGTTGTTCTGTCTAAAGAGTAACTAAATGTTACTTTGTATAGTTTTTAGTGACTTAACTTGCTTTATATTGGGTATATTGCAATACAAAGGATGTAGGAATGTATTCAATGTAATTGGAGTTCACTTCTCATGTTGAAAATTAGGAGACTATAGACTAGAACTGGGTGTAATTCTATGTATCTTTAAAGAATACTGCAATAATTCCATAATGATATGATTTTTCTCCAAAGTATCTCCAAATAAGGGTCATCTAAATTAGTATTTCTAATGTGATTGCTGTTTGCCAAGTAAGAAAAGAACTCCTTCCCCCCAAAAAAAAAAGAAAAAAAAAAAAAAAGTCAAGCACTAAAATAGGAATGGTCTCTCTTTTTTTTTTTAACTACAGGTGCCTCATAGGTATTATCCTTGTTTTCCGTTTCGCATGTTTTGTCTTCTAGGACAATTCTAAAGATAAGGTATCACTGAATTTATACAAACTTTTCTCAACTATTTGACAGTGGTAGCAGCTACTCCCATGGTGCAGGAGAAATGATGTAAGATAGTAATTTGACTTAAAAAAAATCCCTAAAACTGAATAGTAAGTGACCATTAAGAGTCCTTAAAAATAAGCCTTCATAGCATAAATAAAAAATATCTCGCTGTCTTCATTCAAAACAAGTAGGTGCATGTTATGATTGAGAGAAAAAAAATCTGCAGAAAAGTGGCTCCCATGCAGTTTACTGTAAAATAATTAAGCTTATTTATGTCAAGAGGCCTTGGGAAAAAAAGAGAGCATAAACCAATTTGCATTAGCACTCTACCATCATTCCCTGCTTTCATTTCAATTAACAGACCAGCAGGTGCTCTTTGCAGTTAAAAAGATAAGCTATCAAGGAGGAGGATGAATTTTTGGATGACCTGTAGACACCATGGTTTGCCTGCTGATTGGGTTCATACCTCGCTGTACCAATTTCTGAGGTGTTAATTTAACTGTTCCACTCTGTCATGCAGGTCTCGGCCTTGAAAAATAAACTGAAAAAGCAGTCTATAGCTACGGGTGATGGAGTAGCCAAGGCCTTTCTTCGGGCACAGGCAGCACTGTTTGGATCCTACAGAGATGCACTAAGATACAAACCAGTAAGGTTTTTCTTTACTTCCTTTTTTTTTCCTTAATTTATAAGAATATAGTCTCATTCTTTGCAAGGAAAATATGAAATGTTGTATCCCAGTCTGAAACATTTCAAAGAAAATGTTTTAAATCTTACTCTATGCTAAGGATACATTGGCAATTTAGAAGACGCTACCACCTCCTGATGGTGAGTTGTACTGAAAAAAACTGACTTTAGATGAGTATTTTTCTTTCTTATTTGTATCCCTTTTATAATTTACTTTAAAATCAAATTGTATTAACGAAGCTACTTACCCACAGCTCACCTGTTTTAATGTAGTGAAGAACTGAAGAGGCTGTGGTTTTCAGACTCCCCTCATTTTTCCCCGTACCAGTCCAGAGACTTTGCTGTGTTTGAGGCCAGAAGCTTTTTATTTCCTAGCAGAAACCAGATATGAGTCAAATATGCATCTATTCTATTATATACTTACCTTGATTGCACTGAGAAGTAAGGAGAAATAAAAACCCGTTTCATCCTATGAGAACTTCAAAATTTTTATGTCTGATGTTTTGCTGGTACTGGGTAGATTAATGTGTTATGGGCTTTCATCCTGTCTGGTTTATGAGGATGGCACATATTAAGCCTATTAGAGATAAAATCATTTATCAGAAACAAATTAGAGATTCATTTCATCTGTCAGTCCAGATTCTTTTTCTGTGATATTTGCAAACTACTGGTATTAGTGCCGTTTGATAAAATGCATTGAGGTGACATTGGCTGAATGGGATTCTGAGGATACGATATCTGGTGGTCTGATGGATTCAGATATTTATTGAGATTTGATAGGAGAAAATCATCCTTGCTTGAGGGGTCAAGTTTGTGAAACTGGTGGGTGTGTGGGTGCGTGGGTGGATGTTTTGGGGGTGAGGAGGATGGTGTATTCTGTTGTTGGGTAAGGAGCTATGTGGTATTTCTTGATGGAAATGGATAGGATCGTTATTAATTCCGGATGAGGCCTCTTTTCCTGGAGGAAACATTAAAATACAGTATGGCAGGGTCTTCCTTCTACCCAAGTGGATCTCTTGCAGGTAGTCTTTTTTGCCATGAGCATTTTACAAGTTAGCTATCTGTGCCATTGATAACAATTGTTCTTGAGATTAGAAGTAACCCATGCAGAAATGAAGTAATGTTTAAGGGTTTAGTTCAAGTATTTGTGTTTAGCAGTCATTATAGTTTTATGTCATTATGATATGGAAAGCCAGTTTGCATACTATATTGAAATGACTGTACCTGTTTTCAAAATTGCTAGAGTTCAACACAGTGCTAGTTTCATTAAAACAAACAATTCCAACAAAACAGATAGCTGTCATTTATTCCAGTGGCATTACCTGACATCACTTCAGGAGGGGTTATCTAATTTGTCCCTTAGTCTAAAGGTGAGGACACTGGTCTGTATCAACTCATGGCAGCTTGCAGTAAGAGCTGTTAAGTCAGAAAGTGTCTTTATCTACATTAGATATATGCAAACAGAATGACGTCAGTCTGGTTGATGTCCTTACCTCTGTTCTGACCAGAAATAGGTTCCAGTCAGTCCTTCGTTTTGGTAAGTTTGTTGAACTGAATGTGCAAGTTCTTTAGCGTTCTGGTTAGCATCTCTGTTGAAATGAGCTTTCCTAAAAGCTAATTTCCATTTAGCTTTCCTAAAAACTGATTTCCATTTTATTTCAGTTCATCTGTTGGCATATCTGAGATATCTACATTTGCACTGTATTGGAAGTAGTGCGCCATGCATCATTTCAACTGGCAAACATTTGTCAAAGTGACCTTTGCAGTCTGTCTTTCTGCATTTTTTTTTTTTTTTTTTTTTTTTTTTTGGCTCCACTGATTGCATGTAAGAGAAGATACTTCTGAAACCATTGTTGCCTGATGTGCTTTTTTTTTTTTTTTTTTGAGGATATGTTATTTCAGAGTATCTTAACAGGCAGAAGTCTGCTGGCAAATACCAGCATATCTTGGATTGGCATCAACTTGTCCAAAGACAAAGCATATTTGAAAAAAAAAAAAAAAAAAAGTGTAACTGTTATTTTGACCTATGTTCACGTTGTTTTAACTAATTTTAGTATTTAACAGATTTTTGTTGTAATAGAATTTGCTCTGGATTAGTAGAAACTAAGAGGAGTTGTCCCATGATTGTTCAGCTTGTTTTGCATGATCCTTTGGAACTCAGTTTAATACATTGTGAATTGGGAAGTTCAAAAAATCAAATCACATTTATGGAATCATAGAATCATTTTGATTGGATAAAACCTTTAAGATCATCAAGTCCAACTGTTAACCTAGCGCTGCCACGTTCACCACTAAATCATGTCCCTAAGCACCACGTCTACACATCTTTTTAATACATCCAGGGATGGTGACTCAACTGCTTCCCTGGGCAGCCTGTTCCAGTGCTTGGCAAGCCTTTCGGTGAAGGAATATTGACTGTTTTAGGACCACTTGTCAGGAGTCTCAAAACTTGTGAATTGTTATTGCGAAGAAAATACAACCCTTTGTTTTGGAGTCTATGGTGCTAGGTCTAATAAGGAAATCTAAACCACAGCTATGGACTTTATTTACATTCTTTCAGGACCTCAAGTAGTATTCATGTAGAAAATTTGTAGGGGGCATATGTAAATAAGAATATTTTCCATATAGATTTGAAATACTTTGCTATAAATAAGCTTGTCATGTTTTCAGAATCAAGAACTGAGACGTTTTGGGGTACAATATTTAGGATTGCAAACATCCTGATGAAAAATAAAATGTGTTTGGATAGTTATCGATTGCTTGTAAGTTGAAAAATATGTTTAAGTGAACTGTTTTCCTTGCAACAGTGTGTTCTGTACGATTTTAACTCGAAACATGAAACAACTGTCATTAATATTCACTTTGAGTAAAGAACAGCTTTGATATTGTCTGTACTCATCCAACACTTCTCTTCACTCCAAACGCTGTTCATCACACTGAACACTCATTCTGTGCAACTGTTTGTTTTCAGCACAGGACAGATTCTCCTCAGTATAGCAATATGTCTTGAACAAACGTCTAGCAATTATTGAAAAAAAATGATTGGTGAAAGGGAAAATGGGAAGCTTCAGGGGTGTTGGAAGGAGTTCATGGGACTCCAAAGGACCATATGGAAAATTTGACTACTCTAATACAGACAGGAAATATGACATGTAATAGATAAAGGTGATCATTTTTTTTTTGTGTAATAAATGATAAAAAAAACTTAATCCAGTGAAAGTTTCCAAGAAAAGTGGAAATAGTTGTTTTTTCTCATTTAATCAGGATGCTAAATTAATCAGTCAAATTGATATAACTGCCAAAAGTATTTTTGTAATATGCTACACTTTACATTAGCAAACATTGCTTAATAAGAGTGGATCTGTAGAACAAAACAGTACAGTTGGTGCTAAGGACCTGACATCCACACGGTATGCATTTCTAGCTTTATTGTGGTTCTTATTTTAATCTAGTGTTGAATACTGAATACCCATGAGTAGCTGGAGCTCATTTTGTGCTTTAGTTTAATCCAGAAGGAATCCAGTTAATGCATAGTAGATGGGGATGATTGAAAAAATTCTTTATATAACCTCTTTTACTATCTTATCATTGTTCCAAAATTTTGATAGGGAAGAGAAAAAGAAAATAAAGCAGATTTTCATCTTTATTTACTTCACTGTCATTTGATAAATGACTGAAAAATAATCCAGAACAAAATTGTCATCAGTAGAATAGTGAATTAGAATGTTTTTGTATGTGGTCCCATTCATGTAGAGGACTACAATCCATTTTGATAGGGTAAAGTGCATGGACTTTGAGGGGTGTATGTGTGATGTGTCTCCAGCAGTGCAGACCTACAGCAGTGGCAATGAGGCCATTCAAACTGTTTGGCTATATGGAGCCCTGGCATATAGAAGGGCAAGTGGTCAGTGCATGGTTGTACTCGCCCAGCTAGTAGCTGTGGTTTGCAGCGTCAGTGATGACAAACAGTTTTGATCACAAGAGTCTAACCCTGCTGAGGCATTGCAATGATCAGAGTGTTGTGTCATAAGTGCTCCTTACACCATGTAAATGCATATACAAATCCAAATTATGTTTACTTTGGTGGTCAGAACTTAGCCTTGAACCTTTTGTTGCTCCTGGTTTCTTTAGGAAGTCCAGCATTTGGGAATTTATTGTGGAATAAGATTGCATGTCCCATTTTTCAGAATTGCATGCATAGGTGGGAGTTAGATACAAAGATTACAATTGGGCAGTTTGTCATTTGGTCGATCAGTGTATTTGCAATGTTGTGTTTTTTCTAGCTATTTTACTTTACACATTCTTCATGGGTCATTTTTAGGCATCCTGCCTTATATCAGATAAAAGCCACGTCGGTCAAACATTTTAACAGCTCTGTGGTGACTAGGGAGAATAGGCCTTACACATTTACTTGTGCAAACCTTGCAAATGAAAGCAGAGACTAGTAAATTTTTTCCATTAATCGTATACAGTATGGTCAGTTAATAAAACACTATATGATGTAAAGAATTCTTAAACAGGCAATATTCCCACTGACAATCTATCTCTAGAGAGGGAAAGGTAGGTAAGAGAATGAGGGAGAACTAGAAAAATAATGAGTATCAAGTTATTCACCATAATAGCAATTAATTTTAACATCATCAGGAAAATAAGCAAAGCAGAAAAGCTATGTGCTTTTAGGCAGCAAATATCAGGAGGATATAGAAGTGTGATTTTTAAGATTTTTTTTTTTTTTTTTAAATAATCATGGCAATACAAATATATTTAAAACCTATTTCAAGTAAACAAATCCTCTTACTTTATGACATCTATTAAAGATTATGGAGTATAAGCAACAATAACTTATTTTCTACCTTTGAAAAATTGGCTTTTCTTCAAGAATTAGCTAACAAAAGATTAAGTAGTTGAAAAAAATCACCTCTTTTGGGAAAGTCATCCTCAAAACTCTTGATGTTACAACAAAAGAAATAAACTTTGTTTTAAGTTGCGATGGTTGTAACATCACTCATCAGAAATTAAGAAATGAAGAGCAAAGGCTAATGGCTTGCTCTGGAATGTTCAGCAGTAGGAGTTCATGGTCTCATCAGCACGCCGGGGTGCTGAGATAACTTCCAGCTTGAAGATAGCACAACCTGTCAGACCTCACTTTAATTGAATGCTAACTGGAGTGCTTTGGGCCAGTATTGACACTATTTTAAGTAGTGACATCGGCTCTCCAACAGATGCAGATATTATATTCAATATAAAATAAAGCAAAATAGTACAAATAAATGTTATATTTGGGAAAAAAATAGATCTTTTAAGATTCAGAATGCACCTGAATTACTTGAGAATGCATAAGTAATGATAGCTTAAAATTGAGTTTCAAAATGAAACCTTTTGAGGGCAGGTATCTCTTGAAATGGGCATTGACTTGTTTACCTTTCCCCCAAGAGTTAGGCATAAAAAGTACAGCAAGTATAGAAACAGAGTAATGAAATGCCAGAACATAGTTTGTGTTTAAATCCAGAACCACCCTCTATAAATCTATTATGACTATTTATTGTGACTTTCATAAGAATTTTATTTTACATGTTGAAAACCATATTGTTTAATTTTTAAGGACTGTAGTAGTCCTTTATTGAATATAGATATTGTATTAATAGGAGTTGTTGTAGGTTTTAATTGTGACTATAAGAAATACCAGCATATCTGAATCTTTGGGTAGATTGCAAGAAATTTGCACATATTGCAGAAATTTGTTTGTAATTTTAAATGGCACCTTCCTGAGTAGAACTGTAGGTCATACTCAGTTATCCCCTGGCCTTTATCTCTGAATGTCATGACAATGGCTGAAATTTCAGCTTTATACTTCCTGTATTTCAAACAGAGGAATTTTAATATCAAAACCAAAATGGTGTTTAAAATTTTGTTGTTTTTTTTTAAATAAATGACACACACCCAGAGAAGCTATGCCCATACCTACCTACCTTATACTCTTCATTTAATAAGTGAGAGCTATCATACGGAGCAGTGTTAATTATAGCAATAGTACAAATAGTTGTATGAGTCATCTCATGCTAGAGAGATATGACTGTTTTCTGAAATAAAGAATTAAAATGTGTGTATTTCTTGTTCAAGTTAAATAGCACTAGATTTAGAAAGTACAAACATACCTTCTAATCTAGATTATTTTTCCTTTTAAAATAATCATGCTGTTTTAGCTCACTGTTTTCATGTTTCATTGAGGTCTGTATAAATAGCTTGCTTAAAATGTGAATGTAGCTTAGAGTAAGAAATTCCTGCTGTGTGTGGCAAGCCATGAAAGGGGAAGAAAATTCTATAGCAACTGTTGTTAAAAGGACAGATATCTTGTTTGGGCATAGATTGTTTGGTCTGAGTATTAGCTGTCTACTTTTCAGTATAGAGTCCCCACTGGGTTTTGATCGAATTTGTTTTGAAAGTACATTGTAGATCAATACGACAGGGGCCATTTGATGGTCTAGTAGTTAAATATTAGTGGAGCATTCCTTCAAAACTCAGTTTCTAAACGTACATGGTTGTATATGCAGAAATGAGAATGTTACAAACTTTATGTATGAAAACTTCTAGAGCTATTTTTGTTTATATTGACTCAATAATTTATTTTTTAAATAGCACTTCAAAAGGCTTTGTGTTTACAGTAATAGTCTTGAAGATTTGTAGAAGTTTTATTGGAAAATTTGTTGTTCAGAGCCTTGAACGATTAAAAGAGCTAGGAATTAATTGTATTATTTAATGCAATTTCAGTAAAGTTACAGCAGTTACCCTGAGAAAACTTCAATATGGAATTTCTACAGGTTCCAACAGATTTTTCTCATTTTCATGTGCTGAACAGGTAGGAGCTTTAAACCAACTATAATTTTTAAAGCAACCTTGCTATCAGTAGGTTCAAATAACATAGATGACTTTTGGATGTGAACTCTTTATAGATCTAAATAAATTTTCAGCTAAGGAATAGCTTTGGTTATTCTGTCTCTGAACTGTACTGATAAGGGAACAGATGCACCAATGCATGAGTGCTTACTAAGTGTCTGAAGCATCCAGTGATTAAAGGAAAGTATTTGGGAAAATATCACAGCCATGCACTAAAAATGTGTGTTGAACTACCATTTCCTGGCATTCTGTTACATGGCTCCAGCGGGAGAAGTGCCATCAGGTAAAACTATCTGACTGCTCTCTCTTCCCAGGCTGATGTGAAAGGGAGAGCAAGCATGCCTATTTTCTCTTCTGCTGGGACATAACCCCTCCTTTTTCTCTTTCATCTCTCCCAAGACAATTGGGAAAGTAGCAGTGGAGACATAGCTTAGTTTTTATTTTTCTAAATAGAATATTTTGAAAGTACTATTTTCTCTCTTTGGTCCTAAATTTAATGTTTCGTAGTATATCATGAGCCATCATCTAGTCAGTTCTGCGCTCCCACAAAGCCTCTGTATTTCCAGAAATCATTTCTTTGTGTAACAACAACAACTACTACTAATATGTAGATAAAAATAAGGAGTTGTTATAATTTGCTGCCTTGAAATTTTTTGGAAGAATGACAGAACCGAGAAGAGACTCTGCCCTCAGGAACACTATGTCTTGTACCACCATATCTCACTGGAGACTATTTCATTTGTTTTGATGCACTTTGAATTTGCTAAGTAGCTTGGGGTCATCTTCTTAAGACAAGAGTCTTTAGGAGCTCAGGAATAAGCTAATGCAAAGTGGGTCAGGAAGGCAGTGCTATTTAAAGTACCACAAACATTTCAAGCTATTTGGCAGATCCAGCATGCCCTGCAAGTGTACAGTGTTCACCGGTTATCTTGGGATAAGTAGTAGGTGGAGTAACTTGGGTGCTCTCCTGGAGACTTCATCGACACAGTGCTACATATTGTACTGAGATGGGTTTATATCACAGCATTCCAGCTACCCTGTGAAAGAGGAAGGATTATGTTAGGTAAATGTATAGCTTCTAGCTCTTCCAGTGAGATTTCTTTTCTAAAATCAGAGGTTCCCTAAAGAACTAAGGTTGTAAAACCTAAAACCAAGTTAAACATGAACTTAAGTACTTTGCTGAGTAGGATTGGACCTCTTAGAAGAGAGACTTAAAAAGAAGGAAGCTTCTGATAGTATAAGAATAGGATTTTAAAATGACATCACAGTGTTTTTACTGCAGCATTTCCTTGGATCATACTTGAACCATTTAAAAACAAAGTGCAAGGTGTAAAGAGGAGTTGAAAATTATTTAGAGCTACTCCACCAAACTCACCTAGGTCATATGCAGAAAACAGTTTGTGATGTTCTGGAAGCACATAACTGCAGAGTCAGCCAGAATGATAGGAAAACGCGTGAAGTAGCATGCGTGGTTAAAGTTAAACAGGGTTAGGAGCAGAAAGCTGTGGTGATCATGGGCATGAATAAATTTGTCTTTAAAGTGGCTAACAGTTGGAGCTATTGTGAAGATCAATTCAGCAGCTGCGTTTGATCTTTTTTCTTTTGAATGGCTGAGGTGTCTTTTATTCTGTTGTGGGACTGCACTGTATTTGTAGCTTTTGGGTAGTAAAATATTCTGTGGTAGATGTAGGTGTGGCATTTTGTTGGATTCCAAATTTTCTGTCTTTGAGACCTTCGGTAATTGTTTCTAACCTGATAATTATTTTGGTTTTGTAAATTTGGGTGAGAGGCCTTTTGGCTTTATGATGAAATCAGTTCATGTACCTTGATTGCTACACGAACTTTGTAATGTACCTATTCAGTTAAGTCAAACAGCTTCAAGTGTTTATCACAAAGTATCGACAAGAATAACAGAACTGGAGAGAATGCTCATCAGAAATGTCCAGTGGTCTGTGCACACTGAAGATAGGGAATTTTAAATTAAATTAGGGAGTAACATAGGAGTCAATTTTATTTTTTATAAATAATCTTATTAACATCTTTTATTTTTAAATGAGTGCTGTTTTCAGTAATAATCTTTTTCAACAAAATTTTCAATGAATACTTGTTTATCTTCTTTCATCATCAAAGTCTTTTGGTTGAGGGTTTTTGGTAACTTTAGGCTATGCGCTTTTCCCATGTTGGGGAAATACATCTTATTGTATTAAATGTTAATCTCATCTGTTCAGACTTTCTCCATAACAATGTTCCAAGAAATTTTTAGCTTTTGTTTTGTGTAAAAATAAAATAGCTGTGTATTTCAATAATTTCCTTTTAAACCAGCAGTATATTTATCATCTTCTCATGTTTTGGTGGAATAAATATAAGAATAATTTGGTGCAGATACATATTTTTTGACTGAATTAGAGTTTTGGTTCACTAGTATTGCTGGTTTAGCATGCTAGGGAATCAGAGAAATAATGAACAATAATGCATGTTAAATTATTTGAAGCAGTGGACCTGTTCTTCCTCAAAATTTGAACCACTTCCTTGAAATTTTTAATGAAGAGTTCTATAAAGGTAACGTGAACCAACTGTAAACCACTTACTTTTTCCTTGCAATGCGTATTTGGTAGACTGACTTCATAAACTAGAGGTTCAATTGCAACATGTATTTTGAGAACTATTTCAATATTGTATGAAGATTTGGGGCTTTTTTGTTGTTGTCTACATCATTTTAATTGGGTGCATGCTTATCAAGATTGCTTGAAAGGGAATATTTGTATGGATTGACTATTAAGAAAAAAAAATTCGTAATGAAGAATTTTAAGTAAATCAGCATATTTGTATGCTCTAGTTACCATCTAACTTTTTCTGTTTAAATTTTTTAGGGAGAGCCTATAACTTTCTGTGAGAATAGTTTTGTGAAGCATCGTTCCAGTAGTACTAAGCAGTTCCTGGAAACTGCTGTTAATCTTCAACTGTTTAAACAGGTATGAGAGCATAAATGACCCATTTTTAATGATTTTCTCTTAAAACATATCCATTTTTAAATACGTTTTCCTTTCTGTCAGCTTACGAAACTCTGGGATAAAATATAAGTGCAAGTACTTTGTGTACAGACAGTCATCCCTGTTTTGTTGTGTTTTTAAATCTTCAGTTATAGTTAAAAAGGGGAAGGGGGGGCAGGAAGTCAACAAAAAAGTAACCCCAGGGTGCAGAACCAGTGCAGCATCTCTTCAGAGCCAGTCAGCAACTCATCTAAACAAGAAAAATCATGGAACTCCGAGCTTGATGGTTGAACTTCATTTTCAGCTCTCTTGGTTCATGACCAAAAGAACCTAAACAACATAGTGCTTACTTAAAATGGACTTCAGTGGTGTTTTATTTAAAAACTAGATTCAAACTGTAATTGCACTTTTCATTGCTAGGCTTTTTGAAGTATGCACACAGGGAATGTTGCAAACCCAAGCCAAAGGGGAGGCCTGAAGAATACTCGAGCTGATCTGTTAATACAGATTTTGAACTAATAGAGAGCAAATAGTTGAATGTCTGGCACAACTCAGTAATAGTTTTATTACAATCTTTGAAATTAATTTTTTTCTTTGATTCTATTCTGTAACTCTTTTTTTCCCTCTTTTCATCACATGACCCTCGTGGATCAAAAGTGTGTTAAGAAACTTATTACTAGATTTTTAGGAAAATCAAGGAAAATCTGAATGAAATGGGAAGACTCATAAAAGTATATATTTGCCTGCAAATACCTGGAATGATTGAGGCATGGGAGTTCATGTTTAAATAATCTGGTAGACTTCTTTGAAGATATACTACCATGATAGATAAGGGAAATTCATTATATGTACAATCTTTTAATTTTCAAAAAAACATTTGGTGTTAATCAGAGGCTAGTGTCTAAAATAAAGATTTACGCAAGGATGATAGTTTGTAGAAGTCCTGTGAAAATATGTTTGTCCTAATTGTATAAAAGTTAAGGAATACTGATCATAGAATTGGGCTTCTTTAATTTCACTGTGTTTTATTTTATATAATAACAAAATGTAAATAAAAATATAATAAAGAAATCTGAAACCTTTTGATTATCCCGCACATATGATTAAAATGGAAAGAAGTAACTGAGTAAACGGTGTTTACATTTTGGGTATCTCTGTGCGATAAGCTAGCATGAAACTTTCTTAATAGAAAGCTGCCTTACAAGCAATGTTTCTAAAGTGTTGTCACGCTACTACTACTAAAGCAAGATCTTCAGCTGTTAGAAAAAGGTTTAACTCCACTGAAATGAATAGGCTTGTCAGTGTGGCTCTGTACTTACCCATTACATTTTAATATGTATTCAATTAAAGACACTCAGTTTACAGTTGTTTATAGCTTGTCTTAATTTTATTGAAACTAAAGGAAATAATATATTTTAGAGGATTAGGAAATGGTACAATTTTGATGATGTGTGTGGTTTAATAGTAGTAGTAGTAGTAGTAGTAGTAGTAGGTTTTTTTCATTCCTCTAGTTTCTGTTGCAAAGGTTACTCCTACTTTTTCAGCTAATCCTCAGCCCAGCTGCATCTTCTCCAGTTTTTCCCACTGACAAATGAGCTGGTTTCAAAGTTGTTTGTGTTCAAAACGACTAAACCGTGTTTTATTCTGTTCTGGAAAATCTTTTAAGCAGAAAATAGTTCTTAAAAGCAGCCTCAAACCTAGACCAAGCAGAAAATAGTTACTTTAAATGCATCCTTTTTGCCGTAACGAACAAGTAAACTTTATTTGTGACATTTTATAAAATACTTCCTCTGTCCTTTTTTCGTTGTAGGTTTTTAATCTTCTCCCTCTCTCTCCTACATTAAAACATGTTAATTCCTCTAATTTAACCACTCTCTTAACTTTGGAAGTTGTAGTATCTTTTCACCATAGTAGCAGGAAATCACTGTCGGAATAAATTGTGGAATTAATTCTTGTTACTCCCATTCAGATTATTTTCATCTTCAGTATAATCTATTTTTACTTTGTATTGCATTTTGGTGTTCTTTCTAGTAATGATATCCCCAAACGTATTAGCACATGCCAGTCTTCTGTACCAAAATCGTTAACTAACCTGTAAATAGGATCAGTCCCAACACTTACCCTTAAATACTGTGACCAGTGACACTTGCAGCCTGACACTTTTCATTACAAGCTGTTATCTCCTTTTTGGGGCAGTCCTCATCCAACCTAAATTTCAGGTGTACTGTTCAGGTACTCTGCTTTTATTTCATATAAGCTAGTATTTAGAGGGACATGCAATTTATCCATACCACAGAAAAGCCTCTTGCATTTCCTTTATCTAGAAAGTTAATTATCAAAGAGTTTGTGAGAACTGGTGTTTTGATAACTCATAGGTTATATCTTTCCATTTAGTCATTTACCATTCCCCCCCCCACCCCGCCCCTGCCAAATCTATTTGTAAGCCTCATCAACTTGTTAAAGCAAACTGACAGACCAGCACTTATCACATCCTTTGTTTTTTAAGTAATGGTACTGTTATTCTTCACTTCAACTGTGTTTGCTTTACCTTCATAGACTCATAAAATTTTTTTTTACTTGCTGGTTTCCTTAGAATCATGTAACAGAGGTTATTAACAGGGGGTTTTTGACTCAAGTTCTGTTCCTCAGGTATTATAATGTCCATTTCTGTATCTCATTTTCATTAACACTTGAATTTTGTTTGCTTATTCAGCATCACAGACTTTACTGAAAATTGAGACAGGATATTTTTGGCGGGGACCATACCTAGATTATCTTTTAGCCTCAAACCATTCTCTCAGGCTTATAAATTATGGAGATGTCTTTTAAATCAGGTTGATGACTTAACATTTTTGGAAGTTGAAAGGACTGTTTATATTGCTCTGAAACAGAATACACCAAACTCTTTATGCAAAACATAATTTTTCCAGGAATTCATAGAAGTAATTTATGATAAATACCCTGATATGGATCACAACTATAGGAATATGTGAAGTTCAATTTGCTGCAATTTGCTGGCTTTAGTTTTCTAAAGCTGTCTTTTGCCCTGATTAGATTTAATGTTAAAAACCCTGGTTATCGTTATTCTTAAGCTATTAAGTTATTTAATAATATAAAAATATTTTTTCTAACAAGAAAATAACTATTATTTATATATTAAAAATTCTTATTTCCTGACTAAATATTCTGTATATGACAGTTTTTCTTCAGATTAAATGTCTGTTCTCTTAGACTGTACTTACGTTACTTCTTTTCTCACTGTTTTTTTCCACATCTTTGATATTTGTATTATTATGTACGCTATCTAGTTTTTTAGCTTTTTCTGAGCCTTATAAAGGCTCCCATTTAATTCGGGTAACATGGAAGGTAGCTAATCTATTTTTCAAGCTGCAAACTTAAGCAATTAGTAGTTGCATCTTACATGTCAAATAGTTCTGATGAGTGTCCAGGGAAAATATTAATCCATTCTTAGAACTAGCATGAAGCCTAATGCTAGACTATCTTGTTAAATAATGTAATTGTATAAGTAATGTAATCTGCAACATTTAGTGGGATTTATTCCTAAAATGGTGGAAAGTGCTAACCAGTAAAATAAATAATGAATGCAGGATTAGGGCTTGAAGAATCATAAGTCTTAGAAAATTACTAGTAATTTCAATTTTGATTTACAAGCTTTATGAGTTGAGCTCTCTTCTTGCAAGCTATTCAGCTGTTATTGTGTGGAAATAATATTTATGATGTTTTTGTTGCTTCTACCAACTTTTTGTTTTTAATAATGGGTGAATTGACTTGGAATTTTTACTCTTGCCTAAATAAATGTTTGGGTTTAGCTCACAAGCATCATTTCTCATCCCCTACCCCCCACTCTCTGTCACCTGTGCAACAAGATCTTCTGAAGTGGATATGGTCTATATTTTGGTTTTAGAATTCAAAATTGTTTAAGGATTATGGTAGTTCTGTCTTCAGTCAGCTTAACATCCAAGAGCAGCAATGGAATTACTGTTTTTCGTTGAAAGCGGTAGTCAACCAAGGACTCTCTGGATCTCAAAGTGAATGTGTTTCTTTTTGAAATAGCAGGCCCAGATTTTTCAAGAGAGTGTGGGTTTGGAAAATGGTAGGAGAAAACCATGAAGTGTATATGTGATTCCATGTGCTATTCTTTTCATGTAGCAATTTAAGTGCAACCATTAACAGGAAATTACTCAAAAGTAATAACTGCTACAAACACTAATAATTTCTTTCAAATAATGTCTCCAATATCTTTTTGCTAACAGTTCTGTCAGTATTTACATTAAATACTCAGTTGGAGTGATCCTCTAAAAACTAAAATTCAGTCCGTGTCTCAGCCTTCTGTTGATAGAATTTTACCAAATGATGAATGTCCATAAATCTTATGTTTATAGTTTGGAATGAATTCATAACGTTCCCAAAAGAGATAATGTCTTACAGTTCAAAGGCTGGAGGGGACAGGGGGAGGGTTGGTTTGGCAGAGTTTTTTTTTCCACAGCAGTAGCTAAAGATGCTCTTATCTCTTTTTCTTACTGTGAAATAATCCAGTGATCCCATAGTGGTCTGACCATGAACCAACCTATTTGGAAAAAAGCCAGCTTGGAGTAAAAAGAAAAAATAAGAAGGAATTCAGACAAGAAAGAGAAAGAAATGGTTATCTTCGTGCTTGCCTTATTCTTGCTGCTGGAATTTTTGTTCTCTGAGAAAGTAATTTGTTTCATGTCACTAGTGTGTTCATTGACAAGCATCAGACTGTCACTGACACTGTTTGGATAATCTGTGGTAAAATACGATATAGCCAAATATAATTAATTTTGGTTAGTTCCTGTGTACGGTTTAGTACCAGTGAATAACTCATAGTTCTCGTTAGAAGATGAACAGCGTATAATTGGAAAAGTGCTTTCTCTCTTTATCTATCTATCAGTCTTGAATTAGCCTTTTCAAAACAAAAAGGGAGGGGTTGGTTCTTAAAAGAATTTTAAACCTTTAAGAATGTGCTTGTTGTAACTTTTTGAAGCTTGTTAATTCTTGGAAAGAATGTATTCGTTCCTTCTGAAAGGCTTAATCATTAGTTATTTTTGACTTTTTCTGATGTGTTTGGATCATTTCAGTCTTTCTATATACACTTATACGTGGATATAAATCCATGTGCTCATGCAGCTGTAACCTCTGCATAAGGACAACTGTTGCAGTATGCATTTGTAGATGCAACTAAGTGGTTAAAAAAAGAAAAGGGCAAACAGACGTGTTGAAACTTAAAAATACAGTGGTGTCAACCCTGAACCATGCTCGGTCGGGTGGAGAGGGTTTCAGGGGTCTGCCTTGGCACGGTACATCACTTTGTTTTGGGACTTCATGCATCATATTCCATATGCTTAGATGAAATGTCCTTTGAGCCAATTTGCACACTGTCTGTCAAATCCAACCTGCTGCTACCACCATTTCTGAAACCAAGCCACAACCTTCCTCTGCTGTTTCTGCGTGGATGATTTTGCTACTATTTCCCTTCCACACAACTCTCCTTATAGGGTCATTTTTCATGTAAAACACATATACACTTGTAATAGGTACAAGTAGACATTGTAGCTTATTGTTTCTTTGAACTGGGTGTGGTGAAATGTTTCGAGTTGTTCTAAAGGTACTTTCTGTACACAACAAGTTCTACTTTGGACCCATTGATGCACAGCCAGAAGGGGAAACCATAGAGAGGTTTGTTTATATTCTTTTGTTGATGATACAAAGTAGACTTAGGAGTTCAAAACACAACATCAGGGAGCATCTCAGTGATCTTTATTTGATTATGACTACAAATCCAAAGTTACCATTTGTAAGGAAATAAACTAATATATTTTCATGTCATTAGAAAAGGAAGAAAAGCTTGAAAGCCATTTAAAATATTTCTGAACAAACTGATGTGTAATTTCATTGACTATAAAATTTTACAAATCTGTTTGTAAATTTTGCATAATACATATAATTTAATTGATATGTATAAAATACTCTGATATCTTTGCTGCTCATTGTTGCAAATGCTCTTGCAAAATCCATCTAAAAGCAATATATTATCCATAAGCCCTTGTGTTGTCTTGAACATCTATATTCCGTTGTAAGTACACACTGAAAACTATAACGTTGTATAGCAATAGAAGGGCCAATAAAATGTGACTTTTTTTTTCCCCCAGTTTATTGATGGTCGGCTATCAAAATTAAATGCAGGAAGAGGGTTCTCTGATCTTTTTGAAGAAGAAATCACAGCAGGAGGCTTTTGTGGAGGTACAGAATTAATTTGAGTGTACTCGCTGATGATGCTTCTTTGGGAGCTGTTCAACATGATGGTGTTCTCGGGATGTCCTGTAAATTTTAGGAAGTCATTAATCTTTTTACTGCTTCATTGTATCCATTCATTTTTGGAATGGTTTTAGCTTTAACAAATCAGTGCTGGGACATGTACAATCATCTATCTAGTTATGTTAGTATATTAAATGAGGATATGTTGTTTTAATCCAGTAAAATAATACTTAGATTTCAATATATGATGAAATATCACTATATTATTTATGTTTTTAGCTGCATGTTTACATAATGTGATACAGTATATGTAAACTGTATTTTTAAAATAATTTTGAAATTTGTGCTGCTGAGCTTTTTCTAGATAGTTATGTTTTCCTTAAACACTTCTAACTTTTTTCACATCTAATTATTTCTGCAGTGCAGAAATCAGAGCAATTTCCTGATTTTTTTTAGAGAAATTTGCTTTCTTCAGCAAATGTGTTACTCTAAAAAAGAGGGGAAAAAAATTAACATTTGTATATTATCTCAGAAGGAACACTGAAAGTTTACCTTCTTCATAAATAAAAATATTATTCCTTGTGTTGTTTCCCTCAGTTATGTTCACTGACAATTGTTATAGCACTTTTCATGTTAACTAGCTTACAAAGTTAACCCCTATAGAAGTGTGTATGTTGAATCTGTTGTTGAATATTACAGGATTATTGATTGCTTCCTGTTAGACATTTATTACAGCTATATTGTTATTTGAGGTATCATATTTGCTATCAAAATATTGGCTCAAAATGTGCCTGACACAGCACAAACATTCTTTTATGGTCTTTAAAGTAGTGTAGAAGCTTTCTCAGTCAATGGAGGTTATGTGATTTGAGCAAATCCACTGAGTTGCATATGGCAGCTTTAGACGGTCTTCCTTTGCAAGACTATCCTTAAATGGGCATATTTACAGAGGAAAGGATTTGGCCCCCACAGAGAAATGATCGAGTGGTGCAGAGCCATCTTCACCTTCTGTAAAATACCTTTTATATGCTCATAGTACGTAATCCTTTTGCTCAAGATTTTCTCTTCCTTCTCCTGCCCTCTGTGTCTTGTGGTATGATCTAGCACATAATTTTTTTGTTTTTCTTGATTAAAGTGTGGTTAGCTATATATTTTCTACCTTTTTAGGGTAACTTATGCTGCTCTGTAAACAGATTTTAGGCATTGAGCATCCATTATTCAGATAGGTGGTGTCAGTATTCGGAGTTCGTTCACTGACTGCAGTTAGGGGGTCAAGAGGCTGCAATAAAACTGCAATAGAAGTTAGATAAAGCTTGTTTCTTGGCTGCATGCTGGCAGCCTGTGAACCGCATCTCACCTGGCTCTGCTCAGGAGGGAATGCTTGGCTTCACTAGGAGTTCTCGGTTAGATTGCACTGTGTGCTTACTTTTCAAGTCAGACAAGCTGTATTTTGCCAGGTTGTGGACAAATTGCTTAGGGCACATATTCAGTATTTACATAACTGCTGTCTCATTATCGTTATGAAGTGCAGGGCTAACAATATGTATGCAATTGAAGGTGACATTTTGTGATGCTAATGGGGTAGAACTATGATCTCTTTGCAGAGTTAACTCCCATCAACTTTATCAGGAAGCCCAAGGTTTTAAAAAAAACAGGTGAAACCCAGCCTTCAGAAAAGTCACAGAAAGTTAGTGTAAGCTACAAGCTGTTAAAAGGACAGGTGAACATATTCTTAGCTAGAGAGAATAATTTAAAAATTACTGAATCAAATGGAAAGTGTTTTTTAAGTAATCTTTTTTAATTTGCATTTTTCCACACATGCAAGCATAACTAAACCAGCACAGAAAATTAAACTGGAAATTGGAGAATAAAATTTAGATTTCATTATTTTTTATGATTATTTTCCCAGTAAAATGGTCAAAACTTATTTCCCTGTGACTATATGTGAAAAGAAATTTGTCAGCCATCTTCATTACAGTTTGCACTTTATACTGAAAATTTTATTTTCTGTTACATGTATTATTCTGTGGAAGTGTTAGTTCTCAAGAGTTTTATGTAACTTTCAGTACAAGAGTATAGTGATGATTGATTGGCTTAGGACTTGGATTTCTTGTAGAATATATTCATTAAAGTAATTTGTAATCACATGAATTTTACTACAGCAGTCATTTTTTTGGAATGCTGTTAGAGTTGGTCTAATATCAATGGTGGTAGCATCAGGAAAACTGAAAAAGTGAAAACCTTTGAAACCCTCTTAATAATAATTAATTTTAAGGAGTCAGCATTTTCTTGCTCGAGTTTTAGGAGGTTCAACTGTAGCTGAGGTTATGCAGTGTTAATGTGGCCTTTTCTGTAGATGAGTATTTATCTGTTTTCTTTATTGCCTTCCCTGAATTCTCTCTACAAAACCAGAAGACAGTTAAACTTCTTGGTGGTTTTCTGTGATCTCGTTTACTGTCTCTAGTAATTGCTTAAGTCATAGACTGTGACAGAGAAAGCTTAGATGTGGAAAGAGTCACTGTTAAGGGCACCACAAGCCGGATGATATATGAATATTTTTTTATAAGAATTTGAAGTTGTGAGATGTCATGTTAGAGAAAGTACTTATGGTTCATTGAAATTTCATTAACCCACTAGCAGTGGTTAAATTTCACCTTATTACATGTTATTTGCATGCTACTGTCTCTGGTAGTTCCTGGAAGCCAGATCGAAGAAGTGAGAAATGAGTCATTTTTGCTTTAGGTTGCTCTTTGATGTTCTTGCTGGAGATAGGATGATAATGATAATCAGGTTCTCTTCTTTCTAAGCGGGCACTGCTTTCACTTGTACCATCATTCCTGAGAGTTTGGCTCTCTCAAAGTTGCTTATAAAGAATTTAGTAGAGTGGGTGAAAGTGCCTGATACAAGTATAAACAGCTCAGTTTTTTCACTTCATTGAGAAATACCTTTTACAATGATCCAGTTAGTTCTCAGCCGTGTTCCAGGAGAATGTTTTGGCTTTCCACTGGCCAATGCAACAATTCCACCCAGGCCTTAGTTAATTGATTATTGCAAAGCCTAAGAAGTTTTGAGAACTCCTGTTGAAAGTCTGTAATGTCAAGGGTATATCAGTATGGTCCTTTCAAAATGGATAAACTCTCTGTTTGAAACTTCAGCTTTCTTATCAGTATGAATATCTTGTCTGGGGTCAGTAACAACTCACAGTACCAGAGTATTCAAGTGACTGATGTACTCTAAAACTTTCTCAGAGATCAGGGACCCAATCTTTGGTGTTCAGCTGTGAAGCACCTTTGAGAAATAGTATTTATTTCTTCATCAAGTGCTTGATAGAATTTAACCCTGTCCTTCATGGCCAGCTTAGTGGCACAGTAGTCCTCGGTAGTCCAACAGAAGCCGCTACCTCTCACTTGCCTTTTAGAGGTTTTCCTTTGTGAAAGAAAGTAGATACAGTTAATAATTTAAAAGGATTTTTCCTGCACAGGAGTATATAGTTGTGCCATAATCCTTAGACTTTTCTCTCATTCTTTTTCCTTGGGATGGTACCATCTGCAGTCCATGTCATTTTTTTACATGAAAGTTTGCCCAGTGGGATCATTATGCTTGAATGCAGTTCGTTATATATTATTCTTTCCTTCAAGTTGGTGTTTTTCTTTTTAGACTTTTTAGCATTATGTTAACTTATCATAGTTTTAATTTCTTTTTCTACCTCAGTTGGAATTAAAAACTCTGTGTGGTGAGAAGATATGCTTTTGCAAAGAAAATAGAAAACATGAAATAAGAGATACCGAGGTGTTTTTTCTTAGTGTACACATATTCTTATCTTTACATTCCTTGTCCATCTGGGAAGAATGAAATTAATGAATAATCCTTTAAGGGAAATTTTTATGCAGATTGTGAGGAGGGTTGAAACATTTAAAATGTTGAATGTATGTTTGATTGTGTTACATTTTACATTTTTATTTCAGGAAATTCAAGAACTTATCAGCAGTGGATGCATACAGTGAAGGTATAAACTTGGTTAAGTAATTATACTGGCCCTCCTGTTCTTTAAATCTTTGTCCTTTTCCTTACATGTATATAATGGTGAAAGTTCATTCATTTGCAAGGAAAATATAAGTGCATTCTATAATAAATAACATGTCTATGTTACATGCAATAATTTTGTGGGTTTTTTCCTTGAAGATTTTAAAAAAAAAAGTCCAATAAGCAAAACAAAAGCCAAAATGTACAAGGTTCTTCTGTCTGTATAGTCAGGGATTTCACTGCTTTCTGTATCACGTTACATTCCATAACTGTGAATTAGGTGTAACAGTACAATTTGGTACAAAGTTTATCACTTCTAGTAAATAGCAATTTCATTAATATGGATTTGTGCAGTTTGGCTAGCAGAAGACTCTTGGTATAACCTTGTTATTCTGCAGGATTAGTAAAATATATTATTTTAGATTAAGAGAATTCTTATGTCATTAAATGAGAGAGTTCTTTCTGTCAGGTCAAAGTAATTTTTTTTAGTTGCATAATAAATATGATAGGAACACATGAAAAATAGCCGTAACTTCTGAATTGATTTTGAAATGGTAACAATGAATGAAGAATGAAAATACATCATTCTGTTAGAATGCATTGATAAATGTGTCAGCTATGATAATGATGTACTGTAACCCTTGTGTAGCTGCAGACAGCAGGTTGGGGAGGAAACACAGCTGTGGTTATTCTTGCCGATTTAAAAGGAAGATTTTTATATCTTTACAGCACACTGTTTATTTTGCCTTGCTCTTGTCTTAAGGTTTGACTTGTGTTAAAATGTTACTAAAATACATTTTTTGTATATTTCAGAAAGGTGGTGCACTGATCAACACAGCAATGACCAAAGCTACTCCGGCTGTGAAAACAGCATACAAATTTGTAAGATCATCTCTTTCAAATAAATAATACATAAAAATACCGCAACTTCCTACAACCTCTCATTCTTCCTGAATACTTAAAAACCTAAGCATTTCATAAATGTATTGCAGGAAAACACTTCAGCCTGTAGGTTTTTAGCTTCATTTGTTTTCTCATATAGCACTAAGATTTAGAGTTGATTGTCTTCCATATAGCTTTTACATAACAACAGATGCTTTTCAAAGCCTCAGTGTTCTGTTTTTATTTCAGACGTGATACATACTAGAAGCTTATTTGAATATAATTTAGATATTTGATACACAGCTGTAAAGTCTTCCTAACCTGGTGACAACAGGATTAAAATATGGACTCTGAAAATAGAAATTCTCATTTACACTAAGGTCCCTGTAACACAACACAGGCATTGCAAAGTTAATATGAGTGTAAAACATTTTGTAAATGTTACATTTATATGTAATATAAATATAGGGTTATAGTATATTGTTACATAGTTTATAATGTTAACATGATGTAGAGATCTCCTCTATTCAGGACAGATCCAGTTTGTGCTAGACAAATGGAGTCCTGGCTTACACAGATGCAATTTCACTTTGGCACTAAGAGCTGCACTATTGAAAAGATGTGGTAAAGCATCAGTAATGTGTGCAAGTTTTTTCTATCATCTGCTCTTTTAAAGATACTAGAATATTCATGTTTAACTGGATTTAATGCTTCTACTTTTGAGCTTAAGAGATCTTGTTTTGAAAGACTGCCTAACCGGTGAAGGATGTGAAATTATATTGTATCATGCAGTATGAAAAATCAGCAATAGTCTAAAATGAAACGGGAAGGATTTTAATGTTGCATTTTTAATATATGGCAAAAGACTTTGGCTTCCTTTTTGCTTTTCCAAATGTTTCACTAGTTGGGTGCATAATAAGTAGTCCTGAATAAATCAGTACGTCAGTCTAAGCTAGTGTATTTTAAGTAAAGTTTTCAAACAGAATTTTTAATTTTACATCAGTCGAAAAACACAGCAGTCATGGAGAGAAACAGGTAAATAAATATACTTCATATTCATGAACTCATTTATAATTTAAAAAATGGTTCATTAACAGGTTATCTACAAATTATTCTTCTTCAGTTTGCACTAGCTTAGACCGTGGTTTACATGATCTTCTCCCAAACTTCAATTTTTATTATTATGTCCTTGATAATAAAGGTTCTTCAAAGTGAATTTCTGTTCAGGAAACACTGCTAAATTTTGTGACGATCTGTGTGTATAAGGTGTTCATATTTATATGCCATTTAATTTCTTATGCCTTTTATGGAGCCTACTACTAGAGAAATGAAATATGCATTTCTTAATTGCTAGATAACTGATTGGTAGCCTTGAGTAATGTGCTTGGTACCATCCCTCAGAGTTAGAACAAAGCACTCCGAAATTCATCCAAATGCTGTGAGCATGATCTGGAAAGTTTAAAGTGGCTCTCAGGTTAGCATCTGCTACATGGCACCCCATTGTGCTGTTATTGAGCTTATAGATGTATGATTTAAGGATCAAAAAGACTCTCTGACCTCTTGATTCAAGAAAATGATTTTCTCTTTCTGAATTTCCATGTATAGGAGACCATAGAAAAATAGGTGGTTTCCACTTATTTATGACCTTAAATATATTTTTAAAGGTCCTATTTTCAAGACAACCTTGAAAACTTTCATAGTTTTTTCCTGTACTCATATAAGAAAAATACCCTTTATTCTATTAGGGTTAGGGTTTTCATTTCCCTCTCCTTCCCCCCATCTTTTCTTTTTTTCCTACTCCCCCTCCTTCTCTCTCTCTCTCTCTATTTATTTAGCATAAATACATGGTATTCTGTATTGATAATTCATTTCTCTATTGAAGAACATTCTTGGCTCTGTTTTCTATGCAACAGTGATCCTTGGCTGCCTATTTTAATACATACAGAATTCTCCCCTAAATAGCAGCCCTATGCTGTTCAGCAACACTGGGCAAAATCTCCATCTGCATATGAAATCACTTCATTTCTCTTAAGATTGATGTTGCCCTGCAAGTTGCCAGACTGGAACACTGTAGCAGTCATCTTGAAAATCTTAACAATTTTCCAACATGCCTTACTGCTAAAATACCCTTTCAAATTTAAAGGACCATTTCAAATAAAGGAGTGATGTATACAACCATTTTTAGCCTGTCCTTAGTAATATTGGAGAATTTTTGAGTATGTATGTTTTCACAGCATTGGCATGCATGTACTGAAAAAAATCCTTAAATATATGGATAAAGCACGAATATATAAAATATACTGACAATGCATGTATGAAATTTCTGATAAAGGTTATTGTCCTTTATATCACCAGGTGCTTAAAAAAAAAAAGATAAAATAAGTATGGCATCATAAAGCATGCTCCATGACTACAGCCAGTGTCTTGCAGAGCTACTTAAGTCCTTTTATTTTTCTAGGCAAAAAATCAGGCAAGGCAAGGAATAAAAGAAGTGAAGAGTAAGTTAAAACACAAGGTATGTAGTACACTTTTTACTTTCTTACTTTGCTTCCTGTATCAGTTTGAAGCTAATACTTTACAAATCACATGAGATTTGTGTTTTTAATGACTTTTGAAATATGCTTAGCCCTTTGTTCAACAATACATTTTTCATAACGAGCCCTCTGGCAACTATCTGTCATTCTATGCATCCACTGAATAATCTCTTTATTGTTTGCATATTTTATCATAGAACAACAGAGGTCTTCAAAGATACATTAACAGGATGTATGTTTTCATAAAGTTGATTGCTTTGATAGCACAGTCGAAGCCTTTGCTTCAAGCTGAGAATTTGAGATGGGAGAGTCTTGGAGTGCAGTGTATTTCAGAAGGTGTAGTTGTCTGTTTTGGCTTCATAAGATATGTGGACAATGGCAATGTTTAAAAATGAAGGAATAGTTTCATTTTGCAAAAGCAACATTGCAAAAATATCAGAAAGGATATTTTAGGCATTTTGCAGCTGCTTTTCCCATTGAAAATTTTGTTTCCACTTGATTTTTCTGTAGGGAGAGGGAACCATTTTTTAGCTATATTTTATGCTATTTTAAGAAAACTTTCAAAAATATTTTCTAGATGTTTGAACAAGTCATCTTTTAAATGACAATGTTGATAATTCAGCTTCCTGAAAAGCTAAATTTTATTTTCTTACTACAGATGGTATTTTCATGACAGTAATAGATTGTGGCAAGATAATTTTGAATGCATTCTGCATGCATAATATGGAGGGTACGTTTGCAGATAATGATTATAAATAAAGGAATTTAAATCTGTTTTGTAGGAGAGTGAGGATGATTATGGGACCTGCAGCGCTGTTGCAATACAGACTGGTCCTGTCAACACATTGCATTATGAGAAAAGAGCAAACTCAGAAAAACGAAGACTGGCACAGGTAAGGCACCTGAAACTTCTGTTCTTATTCACATACATATAACGAAAATTTTTTGCCACGTGTAGTAATGCATCAGTGAATCTTTTTAAGATTATTTTATTGTCTGTGTTTGGATAGTGTGATCAAAAGGCTATGTTTATAGAAATACCGCTGTACTGCTTGAATGAAGGAAAATGTTGTTTCTATTTCATCCCTACTGAGAGGGGGAAAACCAGGAGATTTATAAGTATGGATCTGAGATCTAATTCTTAAATACTGCTTTTGATAAAGGCTTCTCACAGCAAATATATTCTGGTCTATTCACAGACTGTGTTAAGCTATCCTTTTTAGTTTCTTATAGTGGGGCACATTAATCTTGTATTTCTAATAAATTGATTTGGCAGTCATATGGCCTTTAACCTTGCTTAGATAGTTATGATTTATTATTTTATTAATAAGTCAGCTAGTTAATATGGTGCCAATCTCTGGTCCCTTTGTTCTCTAATCCTTTCTAGTCGTGATTTGAAGTAACAGGTGTAGTTTCTCAACTTTGGCAAGTGTTGTAATGTTTTTGGATTCATTTTGACAGCTTTATTTCAAAGATATCAATAAAATAGTTTTTCTAACACTTTTTTTTTCTGGGAATAAATACCTGCATATCTACACATTTTAATGTGTGGGTATATATTTTTACGTTATATTGTTATTGCATATTTTTAATACATGTAATGAGTGTTCATATATGGACCTTTAATGCATATATCTTCCTCATGTGAGAATTAAGTATAGAAATTCAGTCCAGCTGATTTAACAAAATTTGGGTTTTTACTTTAGATATTGCAATAATAAAAATCTGAATTGTCTGTTTAATTTTGATTTTGAATTAATTTTTATCCGTAATAAAGTTTGTGAAATTTAACGTAGAGCTGATGCAGATTATTGCTAAATGATGATGAAATTGTACATTAGAATTGTCATTATTTTTAGTAGGGTTATAAATAATACAAAGACTTTCTGCTTTAATTATTTAGAGAGCTTTTACTTTGTACGTGTTTTCGTGATCTCTTAAAGCCAGTGATAAAGTTTTAAACTATGTGCCCTCAGTATATTTTTATATGCAGGCAGCTGTGGTGCCTGCATTCTTTCAGGAACTTGTGCACAGTAGCTTTTCTTCACTGAGTATCAGAAGAGAAGATACAGAATTCTAAATGTATGAGTATAGAGCTCTAACATTAATAACGCGAATGGTTCTTAAAATATTTGTTTCTAATAGATAACTGTCATTTTAATATATAGCACTTCCCCCCCACCAAAATAATTTAATAATGTCAGGTAGTAAAAAGCTTTTAATGCATCATAAGCCAACATTCACAGATTAGTGTAGGTGAATCTGCAATTGTACGTATCTGTGTAAACACATAACACAAGTGTACCCTTGTAGTCAGTGAATTTTTACAGGCTGCTTTTATTAAAGAATCTGCAGTAATTTACTGATATGGTAGTGTTGCCTACTGTTAGATACAGGAGTCTAGGGATACAAAGGAATATAATTTACCTTGGTACAATTAAACATTTCTTTTGAAGGCCTGTGTTCAGACAGCAATTTAACTTCTGTATGTTTTTGTGTTTGTACAGCTGTATACTGCTAAATCTTTTAATATCGTTGCTGTTTCTACTAGTCGTCTTTTAGTTTTAAGACAGGAGTGCATGTCTGTCCATAGTTTTGTTTACATATATACATATACACATGTATGTTTATGTATGTGTGTATGTATGTATATAGGGATTGTTTACTAGCAAAGCTTGTAACTAATAGCCCCGCAGTTTTGCCCTGCTGCAAACTGAAGGTCCTGTGTCATCTCCCCAGCTCTTGTCCCAAATGTCATGTGAGCCAGCAGGCAGGAAGGAGCAAATGGTGATTGCTCCCCCAGAACTCCGCTCTTGCACCATTTCCTTCACCTCTCACTCACGCTATTCCCACTTTTTCCTCCTCCCCAAAAACAAACCAAAATATTTCTAAAACATAATAGTCTACTATTGCTACTCTTGTTTTTATTTTTGGTCCTGGTAAGTATTTGAATAAGATAACATAAATGCAAGTTCTTTATGAATAAGTGGTAATTGTAAACTTTACATCCAAATAAAAATAAATATTTCTATTCACAAGTGCATGTGTATGAGAGAGACTATGTTTGGTCTAGTACTGAATCTGCTGTTTAAAAGAAATGAATTTCACGGATTGCTATTGTTGTCAGATTTAATCCTTTTTTTCTGAAACTCTTTATCCTGCAAATGAACCTTTCCTCCCAGATTTCTAAAATGGTGCCCATGAGTGTCTGTAGCAGTATAAGGATAGTGCTAACATGCAGTTCATGCACTTTGACATATATTTAAACTAAGGACCAGATACTGATTAAGTTGCAACGTCAGTGTATTTGAATATCGCCCCAAAAGCTAAACAAACAACAAACAAAAGAGAGAGATTGCTTTCAGTGGTCATCTTGCTTCCAAACAAGAGGCACCTCTGTGCTTTTTTACTATCTCTTCCATACTGAAACATTTAAAAACTTGTAAATATAAAGAATTTGGTGCTATATTTTATGTCATGTTAGATGCATGCATTGAGCTTTTCATTCTCTACTCCTTGGAAACAGTTAAACATAAATACTGCCTAATTGTTACCTGAGATGCTGTAAAACATGTTTATTTTGAAAGATTATGTATGATATGAAAGTTTGCTTCACTGTAAAAGATCATTTTAATAATTGGTTCATAACAGGATTTTGGGGTCTGAGAGGACGTTTCCTTTTCAATAGGAAGTGAATCTGCTTTTACCCCAACAAATAGTAGTTTGTATGTGGGTCTGTTAATTAGTACGGTTATTTCCTGTTTTGTTGATGAGGCTTTAATAAATGTCAAGGGTACAGCCATGAAGATCTCCCAATTAGGCTTTGCGTTTGTAAAACCCAACCCCTTTGCTTTTGTGTGAAGATGACAGTTCCAACTGCAGCCTCAGCCTAACAGGGCTCAAGGGAAAGGATACTTCTCTGGTTTTATTGAAAACAAGGCCAGTTTGGCCCAGGGAGAATACCAGCACTGGTCACAGTGCAGAGCCGTTTTTAACAATGAATATTGACTAAGCTTTATCACTGCTGTCATAGTGGTTTTATTGTGTCTTTTTTTGCCAGATCGGCAATAGACTTTAAAAAAAAATTAACAGTAAATCAAAACAAATTATAGCATGTAAAATAGCTGTCAAAACCCAATCAGAAGATAAATAATTAAATGTTATTGCAAACTGTAGTGATCAGCTTGCCCTCCTATAATTTGCATTTTGAAAGTCTTTCCTAAAAAAAGAAATAACAGGAGTGCACTCATACGCACGCGTGTGCGTGCACGCACAATTAATCTTTGCCTAAGATGAATTGTTCTATCTCTGTAATATTCATTTGAGCTTACCCTTGCTTAGGTTAGCTGTTCTAGGCTTTTTATACGTGTACGAGCTTAACTATATTGCAAGTCAACATTAACAGATGGATTGCCCTAAGCAAGGGAAAACCACAACAACAAAATCTAGTGAAAGTGGAGGATTGAAGCTTTTTATTGTTGAGCCTTATTAAAACCTTGGCATGTGTACTGCTGTTAACTGTTTCATGCCTAGATCTAATAATATGTCTCTGGTATGTTTTATCTTCTACATTAATTAGGTCTGTAGAAGATATAAGAAATTACCAGCTAAAATTTTTGAAATAAAAATTAATGCAAGGATGAGATTGCTTCAGCTGTGTTTGCGGTATCTTGCTAACGACATTGCTAAGTTCCTTTAACTATCGATGAGGAGGGTACGGCACTGCATGTATTAGACTACTGTGCATTCAGTTTTTGCATAATCTGTTTTAATTCTGTTTCATTATATGCTCCCAGGTAATGCAGACTTCCAGGTAGACAGGGGACTAAATGCAGTGAGAGCTCTATAAAATTGTTCCAAATTGATATATAATTAAAAAAGAGCATGTTTATTATGAACCTGGAGAGAATGCCAGGAAGATCTGTTTGATTTCATGAATATGATCTTTGTAATTTTACTGTTAATATCAGGTGATAGGGTAGCTTATTAAAAATGGAGTATTTCAGGATGTCAGTAGTCCTAATGTATTTAGAGGCTAATAAAACATTCTTGAAGATTTGCAGAATACCAAATAAGAATACCAGTTCATGTTATAATTAGTAAGCTAGCAATGCTCCCTTGTCTCTAAGGAAATATGTGTAATACCTGTACCTTTAGGCATGCACTACCTTGCAGCTGTAATGGAAACTTGGGCATTTGGATTCTAAGTGTGGATTTACCAGGAATCCCTGTGTGACAGCACTGCTTTAAATGCTTGTATACTGAAGAAACCAAGTGAACTACTTCGCATGACTTTGCAGGATCTAAATACAGTGTCTAAGAAGGTTTTAAAAACACTTTTGCATAAGGTAATAAAAGCCAAGTTAGACTAAACTTTTTCCCTGGTATTCTCGAACAGAACAGAAGAGGATTATTCTTTGTTAAAACCGTATTGCAAATGCAGCTTTTACACTTTTATTGCAGTATATCCTACTAACTAGACAATATGTAATTCAGCCTGCAGTAGGTATACTTGGCTTCTGTACAACAAAGATAGCAAGTGTCAGGCAGGAAGATGTGTTCAGAATAACCTTACCTTCACGAGTGCCCCATTTATCAATACACCTATAATGGCCAGTAAAATAAATGACATAATCATTAGCTACAAAGGACTTCCAGTAACTGATTACCCTCCTAACCTGAAAAAGGTGGTGAGAGTGGGCTATTCTGAAGACTTTTTTTTTTTTATGGGAACATAAAAGAGGAGAGGAAATGCTTGTGATAATGCAGTGCTGAATATACATATTCTGTATAAGGTGACTGAACCCCTTCAAGAAAAAAGACAGAAAAAAAAATCCCACAGAAGACCCCACAGTAATTTCAGAAACATAAAAGCTCTCATAAAGGGCCTTTACCTGTATTTGGATTTAGATGATGTGACTGAGATCACATCTATGTCTAGCATCCACAGATAATACTGGTTATATAGCCTGATGTACTTTCATTGACTAAAATATTACAAATCGACAGATGTCATAAACAGTAAGAGCTAGTTTTTAATGTAAATCACATTTTGTTTCTGTAAAATACGGTTTTGAAGTAAGCTTTGGTTGATTTGTAAATTCTGTTTCTTTAGCTAATGTGGTGTAATTTGAAAATATTGTAGATATCATAAGCTTCCTTTAATTTGGAGAAAAATCTTTTGTCTTGGTGTGTCAAGTAAGATCTCTTCATTCTGCAAAACAGTCAGATTTCCTTTTAATTAAAAATGAAAAAGCCAGGCAGCAGAAATTCGAATTGTAGATTACGAGAGTGCCCTCTTGTGGCTCTGATACCTTTGCGAAGTAGTACAGGCACACATGCATCCTTTGCCTTGTATAAACCTTGCTTTTTACAACAGAAGACCTCTTAGAAGTCAAGTGGTACTTTCTTTTTTTTTTTTAACTGAACGATTAGCTGGATTTTGTGCAACTTAAATATTTAGATGGTTTCATGTATCATGCATAATTTTATTTTCAGGAATATACGCAACCAAGTAGAGGTAAAATTAAAAGATTGCTTCAAACCTCCCCCCAACAAGAAGATAATAGATACTGCCTCTAAACAGTGACAGTGACTGATTTTATTTTAGTCAGTGAACACATTTAAAGAAAAAAAGAAGCAAAATAAGTTTGTAAAGCTTTTTTTTTTTAATTTCTCTATTTTTATTAGTGTGAGCTCTTTCCTCTTCTCTGCCCTGATCTCTTCTCACTATGGTTTTAAGTGAAGGACTGTTGCAAGTCTCCGCAGCAGAGTTCTGCTGTTTGTTCTGCACCCAGAAACCAGCATAAACCTTGTGGCTGCCTGTCCTTCTTTGAGTTTTGCAGTAAACATCACTTGAGAAATCTCTCCACTAATTACCATTATTCCAATTTAAAAAAAAAAAAAAAAAAAAAGAGTGGAAAGATAGGGTAATGGTCAGGAAATCACTCTGGAATTTTTTGTTACCCTGTGGGCATTTAGTGGAACACTTGTTTTTTTCAGGGCAAAGTCATCAGCATATCTACCTCTGATTTATCCTACTGAGAGAGACATTTAGACAAGCAAAAAGTTTGCAGATGCTTCTTCTGGCTATTATTGTCACCTAATTTAGTTTTTTAACAAATGGAAAGGCATCCTTTCTGAGGGTCTGTCTTCTACAAACAAACAAACCATACTGGTATATCTACCAAGGTTTCTTTTTTGTGAAGGATCTGAAAGAATGCTCTTTCACAAAGTACCTTCAAAACCAGATGAACCTTTCTGTCCTTAACAGTTAATTGAAATAACTGGATTAATTTTTTCATCAGGAGAATTTGACAACGTAATGGTGGTATCTTCTTCTTGCCTTTGTTGTATATCTTTTGTCTTCCACGGGTCGCGTTTTGGCTCCACCTAGCCAAACCAGGGACCCAGAAGAACTGTCAGCCAACAGTTGGGACCTGCGTCCCAACTTCTGTGTTGTTTTTGCCTTCTGGCCTGAAAGTTTGGAGAGCACAACCTTATGTCTGAAACGTAAAAAAAAATTAAGAAGTTCAGTTAAAGAATAAGGTTCGGCTGGGGGCAAAAGGAAGAAGTAGAAGAAACAGGAAAAGCCTGTCCTGCAGGAGTCTCAGCATCTCCAAATGTGAAAGCCCAGATTCAACCTGTCTAATTTTAGACACTACTCAGATGCTGAAGTTAATAGTAGTGCTACCCTGGGCTCTTTCCACAGAAAGTGGAGAGAGAGAGGCATGCCAGAGAGCAATTCAGCTCACCTAGAATCTAGATTACATCCTGATGATGCCTCTCTCCTGCTGTTTGTTTTCTAATTTAGGCCCTAAAGTATCTGAAATTAGTGAAAGGAATCCAAATCCGAGTGCCATCCATGTTTCCCAGCACCTTGTAGAGAAAGACCTTCTTTGTGAGCAGAAGACTCCTACTGGCATCAAACAAGGAGGGACTCCTCCTTGCTAACTACTTCTTCGTCTTGGTAGCCTTAGACAGAAATGTGATTGGAGTCAATATTTCTGTTTCTAAGGCACAATTTTTTTTTTTTTTTCAAATGTGATTAGTCTCTCTGTTTTTATGCTTCACACAGAGCTTCCCTCAAATAGGCTTTTCCACTGTCCATAGGTTAATGGACAGAGTTCAGTGCTGCTCAGGTTTTATCTGTCTGAAGTTTTGTGTCATTTGGTGTTTCCCATTAAAACTTGAAGTCTGGGGGTATTATGATATTTGTGTTTAGGATCACATCCACATCATACATTTTAACTTCAGTCACTTGTATTACTCACTTAACATGTTTAGGGTTTTTGGTAAGTTTTCCTTTGAAAAAAGTCACCCGTGATCTGCAAACAGTGCTTCCAGCAGTGATTTTATCATGTCATAGTTCTGCTGACATAAGTATATGATGCACATTTTAACTGAAAGATTGATTTAACCAGTAATCTCTGTTTTACCTGCTTAGGAATTGTAGCAAATAGGTAGCACGTTCCAGCCAGATAAACTGGGTTTATAGCTGTTTTGATTCACTAAAATCACACACTGTGCACCCAAGTTACTTCCGGGTCTCTTGACTTTCCTGTACCTCAAAAACTTGCTCTCTTTTCTGCCTTTGTGCCTATGGATATTCACAAGCCTTTCTGCATATGGATGCTGATTAGTGTTCCCCCTTATCTTCTTGCTCCTCTCTCCACTGTTGACCCCCTCAACCTTCCCTTCTGTCATTTCCATTCCTTCTAATCATTGAGTAAACATAGGGCATTAATAACCATCAAAAAGGGAAAATAAGTTACATTTTTCTCTCTCAGTTTTTGTAACTGGAAATGCTGCCTGGTGAATCTGATTCTTAAAATCATCCACAAAAAAAATAAATCCATAAAGAGTACTTGTTTATAAAAGAGGTGCTTGCTTTAGTTGTTGCTAATAGTACTGAAAATCTCTGTGTTCTGTTTTAAAAGAGTAACAATTCTGCTTGTTGCCAATTAAAGTGAAGTCAGGCTGCCTTCGGATGGTGCACTCTTTGCAGCTAGAATGACGTGTGGCATGGCGCCACAGTGTGTCAGCTGAAAATGGCCGTTTTCTTAGCCTCCGTGCTATTCAGAAGAGTGAGCGAAATCTGGCTATTTGGAGGTGATTCCTGACTGCGGGCAGCAAGGGGTCTTGGTCTGATTCAGAGGGATGGGAGGTGGTGCAGGCTTCCTGAGAGAAAAATGATCTGCGATTCTTCAGAGAAAATGGAAGTTTATTTGCTGTTTTAGAGAAAAACACAACTACTTCTGAAAAATATTTGCAGAAGCATGATTAATCCTTAAAATTCAAAAGCAGTGTTCCAAAATTCTCAAATATTATCTGTGTTCGAGAGTATAGTGTATGTAAAAGGTAGGAAGCTTAGAGTTTGTTAATTTTTCACCACAGTAATTCAGAACATACATACGTCGTCATGGATAGCACATTATAATTATCTCAACAAATTTGTCATCCTTACTTAAAATAAATCCTACCTCAGCACAGATATTAATGGTTCCTTTAACTTTGCAGAAGTCAGTGGAGATCTCTGTTGTATTACAGCTTACTTGTCATTTCAAAGTACTGTGCCTGTATTCTTACCTACACATTTCTGGTTGTCTATGTCTCTAAACAGATTTGGGGGACTTCCTGCCTTTACAGGCTCTTTATTGTCATGGAAAAGGATTCCTTTCTGTCATTGGGAACCTACTTTTTTTTTTTGTGTGTGTATTTCTGTTTCCCTATCATTTTAATTAACAGGATCTCAGAATTGATGACACTTTTGTCTCATGGCATGCAGCTGTGGATGTTTCCAACCGCTTCATGTTCTTTCAAATGCATCATCTATATGTCTGTATCGGTTCAAGCAGAGGTTTCTATCCTAGGAAGGATGAAGGGGTTTTTTATTTAACATTAATAGCTTTTAAATGATCCATGAGTCCTGTGTTATAATAATTTTTAAAAAATTAAAAAGCAAATATGGCATATTAGATAATACCTATTTAATTTATATCCAGGACAACTTCTCTGATATCAGAGCATTATTTTTGTGAGTCATCATTACTTTGTGTTACTTTCTGTGAGTAAAAGCACACAAGTAATTTTTTGAAGGGATCATTTCTAGAAATTAGTCTAGAATTATTGCTTGCATCTATCCTGGTCTGGTGTCCATGTAGCTAATTGGTATCCCTAGCACTACTTAAAGCTTGTGGTTATTTGTACCATGTCCCAGAAAAAGAAGGGCATTGAAGAAGAGAAAGTTTAGAAACTGTACTACTTTTTTATCTCTCTTCTTTCCCTCTTTCCCCATCAGTCTCAGCTCTTTTGGAGTGTAATGTGAAGTAGTTTCCTGTGATTTCATTATCCATTGCTTTAGGTCACAGTCTTTAACCAGAAAGGAAGGCAACGGGTTGTGCTTAAGTAGAAAATTTGATTGAGAGATCTTTTGCTTCCCTACTGGAGGTGAAGCCATAATTACATCTGTGATTGGGTTGTAGAGGAGGATAGGTAAAATAAAATACTGAATTGTAAATAATAGTGGACTTATTTGTTTTGCTTTCTCGTACTGAATGAATAATCTTTAAATTTTTAAGAAAAAGGAAACACTACTTCATAGATTTAAACCATAATAGATATTTTTTTTTCTTGAAACTTTATATGTGTGGATGCATTGAGTAGCTGGTAAGTGTGAAATTATATGTGTGCTGCCACTTATCAAAAGATTATTTGTTTCTCACTTTGAGGACAATTAATATCAGCAGCCTTGTTAAACTTCCTGCCTTAGTATCGATCAATAAGCACTCATTCCAGAAAGCTGTGCTTCTGAAAGGTCTAGCATTAAAAAAAAAGCTGACATTTCAAAGATTGACTTTCATGCCCAGTCAAGAATGTAACCATCTTACATTTAAATCCTTTAGCATTCATGTATTTTGTCTACGTTTTTATGCCAAAGTAGTACATTTTATCAGGCTACCAGCAAGCAGAAGAGAACAGTGTAAGGATGTATTCTCACTTTCTTTGGTTCTACCTGTATTTGTACTGTCAGCACCTCTTTTTCTGGTTTCAGTGATCAGCATTTACCACAACTGTATAGGTAGCAGACCCCTTACAGAATGAGATTTTGAAGGGGGGAAGAAACCAAAGAGGATGTATGCGACATACAAAAAGGATCTATATCCCCACACCAGCTGCAGTTGTTCCTTTGCTGTACATTACACACAAGCTTGATGGTTCAGCAGTGGCTTGTGGAGAGTGTGAACTTATTGTGTTTAATTATGTTGAACTGTCTTATATTCTGAGCAAGATGAGAGATGGGTTCTTGCGGTGCAGTGTGCCTGAAGATGAGAAAAATTTGAAATAGCAGGAGTTGGATCACTGTTCATGTTTTGATGTAGATACAGTAAATAATAGATTTATTACGTAAGCAGAACTAGTTGGAAGAAGCAAAACAATTGAGTACTTTGAAGAAGTTTGTTGCTTTATTTTATAGAAAAAAAGCATGACAGCAGTCTATTAAGACTTTATAAAGTTCTGGTGCAGCAAGAAAGGAGTGTTACCATATCATTTCTTGCGGTAATAAATTTAAAGGGTCTGTTTGTTATTAGAACGCTGATCAGGAAGGAAACAGGAGTCTGTCCTTTTTTCATAAAAAGGTATAAAAAAGGTTACACACTTCAAAATGCAGAAAAGACAGAAATTAAAAGCTTAAATAACTGCAAACAGCAGGGTACGTCAGTAATGGAAGGACTTCTTAAATGACTTTGACAGCTTTTGCAGGTGCACGTACTATGTCACTTTGCCTAGTGGAGCATTGAAAAAGATTTATGGTTCTCCTTTTGGAATTTATTAAGTTTCTTTCTTTCTTTTTCTTTCTTTGCAAAGTAGTCTGGACATACCCCTCCCTTGCAGTCGTTTTTATTACAGCTCCTAGAGGAAAGTCACCTATTCAAAAACATGTGTTGCTTGTTGTCTCTGTGGCTAGCTCACAGAGCTGTAAACTCTGGAGAATGTTGTTATTTACAACCAGATATTTTTCTTTCCTTCCCCTTTTGCTTTTTTTCTTTGTATGTAAATCCCATTTTATTTGGTTTAGTTCTTGAAAGCCTTCCTGTATAATTTTGTACCCCTAAACATTTAAATTGGTAACAAAAATATTTTTTTCAAAGAGAGAGTCTGGCCATCAGGAACTAGAAGTTTTTGGTTTTGTTTTGGGGTTTTTTTTGTTGGTTTTTATTTTTTTTGGGGGGTGTGTGTGTGTTTTTTTAGGTTTACCAATGGATGTTTTGTTATATTCCTTTATATGTTGTTACTCTTGCTTTCACTAACACACTTGCATAATACTGTTTGTAGATGCTCTGAGGGGCCACTGCTGTGCCTGGGGTATTTGCTGATTCTAATTAATTTTATTCAGTTCCTGTTTCTCACACACAAACTTGCTTTTTTTCTTTTTTCTTTTTTTTTTTTGTTTTCTTTTTATTTTTTGAAACTTGCCATCTATGCTCTCTGAAACATTTTTTATTATTTTGACAAATCAGTGAGTGTTATCATGTGGAATTTTATTCCATGGATGGAGTTAATCCATCTACAGATGAACAAGTGTTGGTTTTCATTTTGGTTTCTGAAATTTCTCAATATTTTTTAAGAACCTTCTTTCATACAAAATCTTGACTTTACGTTAGTAGAAGTAAATGTGATGGCAGCATCTAATTCTGATGCAAATTCCAAGAAAGTGAGACGGAGACAGGGTTTTGCCCTCTAAGAGTCAGTTCCAGGATTAGACCTTTAATTATGCTGAATGTCATGTCAAAATTTTCTTGGGGAAGTAGTGAATTACCAGTGTTATACAAACAAAGGATTTTAATTGTCCCAGAGAAGATAAATACTTAAAGCAGCAACTTTTAAACTGAAAACAGTGACTGTAGTTGTGGCAGGAATCAGTAAGATAACCAATTAACAATATCAATTAGGACAGAGTGGTTAACCTCCCTTTAGTTACAAGCAGGGATATGATTGATTACAACACTGATGGGAATGACACAAAGAACTCACAAAACTGGGAAAGAGTTAGAAATATCAATAGTTTGTTTCTCTGCATTCCCACCTATAACCTTTGCTCAGTATGAAGCTTAGTTTGGGTTATTTCATAGTTTATCAATTGTTACTTGGTTTAACACATTAAGAACCACGTTTTCTCTTTGTGGATGAAGAACTGTGGGAAGTGTTACCAAAACTTGGTGGTTTAATTAAATCCTCTCATGTTGAACAAGAACAATGTTCAGTTTATAAAGAGTGAACATTGAGACGTTCCTGACAATAATGGGGAGAAAAAAGTTAGAGTGTCCTGGTACATGTAGAACACTGACAACATCCGTAATAGGTGATGTACTGAAATCCTCACAGTACAAGATTTCCAAGCTCCTTGTTGTCTGAAATTAAGGCCATATTTCTTCCCCATCAGGGGCTTGTTGTAGGTTTAGGCATTCAGTGAACTGCATGATGAGATGTGGGCTGTAGCACTTCTTTTTACTTGTGTATGATTTTCTTTCAAGTTAGCTAACACTGTTTTCCCTTTGCACAAATTCTATCCATATGTCTTTAAATTATGGCCAGTTTTCCAAGGTTCAGAATCTCTTCAGTGGATTGATTGCCTGTGTCATTGCAGGTTTTTGATACAAAACAAGTATGAGAGATGCACAGACCTTAAGACAGTCTTTTGTGAAGCACAAGTGACTAAAATTCCTGACTTAAATGTACCTGGACTTGTGCAAAGCATTTGACACTGTCACGCAGGACATCCTTGTCTCTAAATTGGAGACATTTAATCCATCTAAATGAATTTGACGGATGGACCACTTGGCAGATAGGGAATTGGCTGGATGGTCACACTGAAAGAGTTGCAGTCAACAGCTTGATGTCCAAGTGGAGACCAGTGGCGTTCCTCAGGGGTCGGTATTGAGACTGGCGCTGCTTAACATCTTTGTCAGTGGCATGGACAGTGGGATCGAGGGCACCCTCAGTAAGTTTGCTGACAACACCAAACTGTGTGGTGCAGTCAACATGCTGGAGGGAAGAGATGCCATCCAGAGGGACCCTGACATGCTTGAGAGGTGGGCCTGTGTGAACCTCATGAAATTCAACAAAGCCAAGTGCAAGGTCCTGCACATGAGTTGGGGCAATCCCAAGCACAAATACAGGCTGGGTGGAGAATGGATTGAGAGCAGTCCTGAGAAGAAGGACTTGGGGGTGTTGGTTGATGAGAAGCTCAACATGACCTGGCAATGTGTGCTTGCAGCCCAGAAAGCCAACTGTATCCTGGGCTGCATCAAAAGAAGCGTGACCAGCAGGTCGAGGGAGGTGATTCTGCCACTCTGCTCTGCTCTTGTGAGACCCTTCTCCCTGTAGTACTGTGTTCAGCTCTGGGGACCCCAACATAAGAAGGACACGGACCTGTTGGATCGAGTCCAGAGGAGGGCCACAAAGATGATCAGAGGGCTGGAGCACCCATCCTATGAAGACAGGCTGAGAAGAGTTGGGGTTGTTCAGGCTGGGGAAGAGAAGGCTCTGGGGAGACCTTATAGCAGCCTTCCAGTACCTAAAGGGGGCCAACAAGAAAGCTGGAAAGGGACTTTTTATAAGTGCCTGTAGTGATAGGACAAGGGGTAATGGCTTTAAACTGAAAGAGGGTAGATTTAGATAAGATAAAAGGAAGAAATTCTTCACTATAAGGGTGCTGAGGTGCTGGAACAGGTTGGCCAGAGAAGTTGTGGATACCCCATCCCTGGAAGCATTCAAGGCCAGGTTGGATGGGGCTTTGAGCAACCTGGTTTAGTGGAAGGTGTCCCTGCCCATGGCAGAGGGGTTGGAACTTAAATGATCTTTAAGGTCCCTTCCAACCCAAACCATTCTATGATTCTGTGAAGACAGAGACTTTTTTCCAAGTATTGTAGAATTCTTTAGCCTGGTTCTGTTTGCTAAATAATAATGTGATATAACAGGTTAGTGAGTACTCAGTATGGTAGTGTGTGAATTTACAGCACACCAGCTACTCTACACAAGCTCCTCATGGGATGCTCTGAGTGTACGCTAACTTTGAGTTAACTGTAATTTACAATAAATTATCCTGCACAAAGGCATTATTAGTGCTCAGTTTTCGAACTACTTACTCTGCAATTTTGTTTAACATCCTAACATAAATATAGCTATGTAAAGAGACTCCCGACTCCTTTTGTATTTGCTACTTCAAAAATGCATTTTTCTTCGTGCACAGTAGGCCACATCAACCAAAACTTGGCAAATATTTCTATCAGAAAGTAGTAAACCACAGTGCTTTTTGTGATATACTTGCAAGAAAGGGTAGGTAGTAGATTTGAATGATGCTTTTCCTTCAATAGCCAGTCTTCTGCTAATCAAAGCTTTGCATAAATAATAAGGCACTCCACGGGCCATGAAGAAAAATGGTTCTGTTGCTCTTTAATTGGTGATGCTTGAGGACTTCACATCCTCTTATAACAACCTTTAGAAGACTTGATCAATATGTGGTTTTCCTCATCAAGTGCTCAGGAAGTCTTAATAAGTAAAGTAGCAGCTAGTCTTCAAAGAAGTAATGCTGAAATAGCGAAAATAAAAATTATAATGTTAATTTTCTATTCTCCAGACTCGTTTCAACCAGCATCTCAGTAACCAGGAATTTGCCTTGGATGAAGACGATGATGATGAAATGGAGAGAAGAAGCAAGTAAGAAGCCTATTTGGATGTGTGTCTATGTATGGGAGAAAGGGTAACTAGTGTTATTCAGCAAAGTTGAGTTCAAGTGAGGCATTTTTCTCCAGTCCAGGCTGCTAGCTTGATTTCTTGATCAAGATGACATCAACTAGTTTAGGGTTAAACCTGCTTTTGAAAAGAGGGACAGGTTATTATATCTTGTCATTATTTATAGTGCCGAGAAGAGCTTGACATAATCCTCAGTCTTCACTGACTCAAGATAAAATGATAAAATGACTACATACACAAAGAAGCAGCAAAATAATATTCGTCGCATGGTGGGCAGTGACCTCAGCTAATCTATTCTTTAAGTCTTGTGTTGTGGTCATGACAATGGAGAGTTTTCTGAAGGGTCTGAAAGAGAAATATTGCCCTGTGCATTTTATATCAAGGTCTTCCTATGTGTGAATTAAAGGAAAATCATAAGCTGAACCTTAAGCTGCATTGAGGCATTCTCTGAATTCAGGAGACAATTTTTGATAATGAACATATGGATATAAACCATGAAGGACCTTGAAAGCAAAGTCAAGCAACTTAATTCATGATGCAGTAGAGAAGAGGGAGCTACTGAAGTGTTCAAAGGATATCATCAAAACAGTAAGCCATGGAATACCCTTTTGTAGTAGTATTATGGACAGACAGAGATAGGGAAAGACTGCAGTAGTATGGGGGTCAGAGGTAAGGGTATTGCAATGAGTGAAAAAGAAAATATGAGACAAAAGCACCAGTTCTCCTTGCAGACAGGCAGTACTCCAGTAAATCTGGTTATACGACAGAAGAAGAGTTGCATTATGACAGTCTTGCCACTAGAACAAAGTATGCGGCTATATCAGCTGGAGAGATGTAGCAACACTGACCTAAATATAAGGTGTACACAAGGGAAAAGAGGACACAATTTTTGAATAACTGTAAAATTTGGAAGGAGGATTTGGGAAGTCATATTAAGGGTGACTTGAAATAACAGTTGGAGTGGTTGGGGAAGAGCCAGGAGACAGGAAAACCAGCTAATGGTAACTGCATCTCTATGGATATCATACATCTATGTTTAGGAACATTCCTGAGTAGAAAGAAGTTCTGGGTTTATGTTCCCTTTCAGAAGTCTTGGAACACATTCTCCTACTTACTTTCAGAAGTACCTGTAATAAAATGGCTTTTATGCTCCCAGCTGATGGAAAAGTTTTTCTTTTCAGGCTATCATCAGAAGACAGTGAAGAAGCTTCTGCTTACTTTTATGATAGTGATGATTCTGGTGAAACTGGAATAACTCCTCAGCATCAAGGAGAAATGGACTTGCTTGGGGAAATTTTGGACACGCTGAGCACACACAGTTCAGATCAAGGAAAGCTGTCAGGAGCAAAGAGCCTGGATTTCTTTAGGTCAATGGATGACATTAACTACAAGACTGCGGTTAGTCTTCTGCTTTCATCTGAAAAACAACTCCAATCCTTTTATAGTGGGATCCTGCACTTGTGGAATCAACAACATGCAGCTCAGACACTGCAGCATAGTCCTTAGAATTGCTAGTGTGTCTTCCTAGGGCTATGACAGTACACCCATGCTGGCCACTGCATGATGTTTTTTCACCAGCCAAGAGATTGGTTACACCTTAGCCCAGTTTTCCAAGTAATCTTGGAACAGTGTTTTTCCCTTATAACAGTAACCACTTATTGAGTTGTGAATAATGTAATAATTTACTTAATCAGATAGTCTAATATTATATTTAGCTGTTCAATCTGGTATTCCCAGAGCTGGTTTTAGGCTCCTTTAATGCAGTTTAGAAGGTATTTATTTCTATTTTCACCTTGCATCCTTAACCTAGTCATAGTGATATGGTGATGTTTCCATCTTGATTAATCCATGGGATCCATGTGGTAATTGCACCTGAAACACTGCAAGAATAGTACTCCAGAGCTTTCTAAGAGGGCTCCTTGATGCTTTTTTAGGTAGAGTTGCACAGGACATGTAGTGTAAACAAACTGCTTGCCTACAACTTTAAAATCCTCCACCAAGTCACTGCTGTGATGTTAGCCAAAAAAATGTTAATGTTTTTGAATTCCAGCTCATATCAGCTGTCCAACATTTACTTTTGCTGAAAGGGATCCTATAGTAGATGATCTGTTACTGGAACAGCAAATTCTGATGCAAACATTCAAAAAGCTTATAAAATTTTATATTATGAGTGTCACACAGGGGTCACATTAATAAAATGCCCATTTTTGTTTGTTTGGCCAAAAAAATTTAATATTGAAAGTTGGTATAATTAATTACTGAAGCAAAGAGGAAATGCCATCTGGTTTTAGTTTTAGTCCTGCTCTTTCTCATATTATGGGTACAAACCAGCAAAGTGTGTCTTTGTTCACTGTCAAAGACCGAATGGACAGGGGAGACAGAAATCCTTGCTCTGTACAAAAGGTGATCCTTAGGATAAGAGGTAGAGTGTTCTGGCAAGGAAGTGTAAAAGCACTTGATCTCACATTGTTTCTGGGATTCTTGTTTTGTAGCAAAGGGGATCTATGATTTAGGAACACGCAAAATCCATTACAGTATTTTTGTTTAAAAAGTGCCAGTGTAGAGGCGTTTCTTGTGACATTAACTATAAACACATGTTCTTTCTTTCAGAACAAGTCAAATGCACCTAGTGAGAGCAACCTTACCCTGCTCTGCAGCAGTGCTAATGATCAAGCAGAGTGGAACCTCGGTCAGGATGACAGTGTCCTCCATGGGAAGCAGCTCCCTCCATCACCAAGGAAGCAAGTTTCTTCTGGTGGCCATAGAGAATCTCTCTCAAGGCTGGAAGAAGAAAGTAGTGACAAAACCTCTATTACTGACAAGACAGACACCACTAGTATGACATCCCCATCTCCAGTACGATCAAGTGCCCAGTTTGCTTCTCTAGAAAATCTCAAAGCAGGCTATTCTTCCTATAAGTATGCAAAGCAGAATGAAACACTAAGCGATACCTCAGAAGATCAGCTCCCAGGAAGTCTTGCTCAACATCCATCCATTCTGGTCCCTTGGGAGAAAGATGGGAAGGAAGGAAATGAACCTCCAGAAGAGGGTGGGCTTCTTCAAGAAGTGGTGTCACTATGTAAACTGAGTTCTGCTTTTCACTATGGTTTAAATATTTCAAAGGATAGCTTATCCAGCAGTAGCAGTGGAAATAAAACATAAGAAAACTGTGAGAACAGAAACTTGACTCCCATCAGAAGTTACAGGGAGACTACTCAGGACTCCGTATAACATAATAACCAAAAGATGAAAAAGGAATAAGAGATCTTTGATTATAAAAATAATTCTCTTCAGTTGAGTATGCATTTTCTGCCATTGGGACATCCGCTTCTATGTTTACCCAGTTCATTTGTTGGCTGTAGTTAGGTCCACAAAATTGAACTAAATATATGAATGCACTCTTAAATCAGGTACTAGTTAGTGTCCATGTTAAAAATACAGCAGGTGTATGGTGCTTCCTAGCATTTGCTTCCTCTTAGCAGCAGGAAAGGTATCACCTAACAGGTAACCAGGTTTTGAAGGTACTATATTAATCCCATTAAGCATGAAATGAACCAAGCAATCTAATTTGTCTGAAGTGTACAAATGTTAATATTTGTAATGAATAATAATTGCCTTAATCTTTTGAGAGGAGGTTTAACTATCTTAGAAGATGAATGCAAATCTACAAAACAGCAATAATGATTTTCCATGGCAAGAATTTGCTTCAGCAAAGGGAGGGAAAGGAAACTTTTTTTAGATTAAGGAATTTCTTGTCAATATAACTTGGAACTTACTCCAAACTAAAACTGTGGCCCTGTCTTCCAGACTTCAAAAAGGTAGCACATGCTTTTCTCTCTTCTGTAAAGTACATGAAGTGCTGAATTATAATGTGACATTTATTAACTTTTGTTTACAACTAAGACACTTTAAAGACATATTATCTGGTTTCCCTAGGTAGACTATTTCACCTAAAAAATTTCGGGAAAGAAAGTGTAAATGGAATTGATAGATTTCTATTATTTTTTATTTTCTACAGTTTAATAGTGTTTGAAAACTAATTTGTGCCTCTTCTGAACTATTTTTTCTTTCCATTTTTAGTAGCTACCTTTTTGAAGGTAGATTGAATTACTGTTACTTAGAAGTCATATTTAGTATAATTATTAAAGAGTCACGACTGAAAATTACTTGTAACACTAGAAAACTAAAATTACAGATTCAGCTTGAGACTGCATATATCCAACTCTCATTTTAGCCAAGCTGAACACCAAAAATCTCTTTCTAAATTCAGTGAAGGAGGATAAATGGACTTGACGTATATTGTATTTGGAACAAGCATTTGTCCTCCTGCTGGCAGAGTTCCTGAGGAATGTTTGGACATTTAAAGTCTGAAAATTCTTGCTGCTATATGGAGCAGCTCTTTCCTTTATTTTTTAAATTTTCCTCCCCTTTTCTTTTTCCACCTCTTCACCTTACCATACATACATTGTCTTCCACAATAGCTCAGGGCAGAAAAGGCACGAAGTGAGTTTCAGCAGATTGGAATTGTCAACTTTGAAGGATATTTGTGATGCAGTTGGCAGAAGTAACGCACAGGTATAAAATGAACTGTGCCTGAGAAGAATGCTCTCCTGCTCTTCTAAACTCATGTCAGAAACTGTTTTTTCTTTCTTTCCCTCTTTGGCATGAATGGTTAGCCTTAGTCTCAGCATAGACCTGAGTGAGCACGTTCATGAAGTCACTATTTGGATCAGATTGCGCTATATGTTAAGAGTAGTTTCTAGCAAAGTTTAGTATCAGTTGCCACATTGAGATTTATGAATGAATTTTCCTTCTAGCTAACACAAATGGAAAGAGTTTTTTTGGCTGCTTTTTTACAAGGGAGCTGACGTGAGGGAATGGATCCGTATCATTACAGAGGCAATGTTTGATGCTTTACCAAAGAGGTGCAGTAGAGCGAGACCTTGGTTTTGTAATGCAAAAGTTTCAGCTTGTTCCAGAATAAGAAGGGCAGGGCCACTACTTGTCATTGAGGATGACCCTCCAGAATTATTTTTTTAATTAGTGCAATGAAGGTAAAAGTTTGTAAAAGTGCAAATCTTACAGAAATACCTGTGTCTGATTAGAGCATGACCATTCCTGAGGGCATTTGCAATCTGCATTGCTGCAGAATCTCAGTATTCCAGAGTCAGAGGTGGTATGTCCAATGGTCTGTACTCCAAAATATTTATCTATCCATTGGTTTCCTCTTGTGTATCAACATGGTTTGTAAGATGGAAGTGGATTTTTTTAATAACATAAAAATGTTATTTGGCAAAATATTTTGCACTATTAAAAACAAAAGTATTATAGAAATTATTTAAAATATTAGCTGTAACCTTTCCAGGTGGATCAGACCAGGTGGCTCAGGTGCTGTTCAGATGAGAAGGCAGCAGGGCAACCTCATGCATGTTTGTTTAGAGGTAATATTAATGACTCGGTAGAGGGCATTCCTCTCCTTTGCTGGTACTAAACATTACCCAAATGTAGTGCTGCTAAGTGTGTCTCACAGAAGACGGGCAACGCAAAGGTCTCTGTTTTTGTAGCACTTCTCACTTGATCTCATTCATGTCCTTGCATTTTGTTGATGAGAATTTCAAGATTCACTTTTTCTTTTCCTCTGCATCTGACATGGTGTTTCTGTCCACAGTTCCATCTAAGATGATGTTTTATTTTCTTCATGTATTAAAGGTAATAAGCAGTATTCATGTCTTAAGGGGAAAAATAGAAAAAAGTCAGAAATTATGACTATCATTACTTTCAAAACTATCAAACAAATAAGTCCAGGAATGCTGCCAGAAAATGGTTTTCGGAAATGCCTCTCTGATGGAATAAATCTTGCTGGTTTTACATGAGAGTTAGGCACTGAACTCCTATTATCACATAGATTGTCCCATTCTTTGTGGAAAAAATATGGAAGCCGTGTGAGGCTGCTAATATTCTTATAGTTATTGTAAGGATCATAAAATTCAAAGTTTGATAGTGCAATCTTTCAAAATCAATGCATCATGGTAATAATTCACTGTCTCATTGAGTGAAAATGCAGGCTGAAAAGAAGTAAACAGCTAAGCTAAAAGATGGAAGGTAAAATTAAGCTTAGAATTATTTTTATTTCAGTTGCCTTCAAAATGCTAGTTACTATGCTTATGCCGCATTCTTTCCTTAATATTTATAAAGCCCATAGAGTGTTTACAGTCATTAAATAGTGTGTCTTTTTTGGTTTTGAACCTTGTATGTGTTCAGAAATAACTCGGTCTTGTATCTTTGTTGAATTTAATTGTAGGTACATTTTTAAGTCTGTAACATTACAGAATATTTTCCACTTACTATCAGTGATGTTTTAAAAAGGCTAATATTTGTGCCTTATTTAAACAGAATTACCAATTACCAAATAGATAAGAGTTCAAACTGATATTTCTGGTTTAACACTTGTTTTCTGTCCTTGCAATAATATAAAACTGTTTATTGGCTACATATACAGTATTTTTGTTACCACATTGGGTTCTATATTAAGATAAATTGTCCAGGTCTAGTACTTTTTACAAGTTTTATACTTGTATGCTTTTTATTTGTGGAAATCCTTCTAATGTCTTTCAAAATCATCAACGTTCATCACCAGCAAGTGGTGATAACTGAATTCTGCTTAGTCAGAGCTCCTGTGGTCTTCTTCAGAGGCATCTCTTTTCTTCAGGATCTTCCCATTTCTCCTGTTTAAGGGAGATAGCAGGTTATTTGATTAAGCTTTGTAATCTGTTACTTACACTTAGGAACAAATTTCTGACGTAGCCAGTCAAACGAGGACTTGAATTCAATAGCTTCGAGTTTGTTTTGCATAGATGTCTGCCTGAAATGAGCCATATCGCTCATCTGGTTTGGGAGGAAAAAAGTAAGAGCAGTAGAAAGGGATTCCTGGTTTGTTCCAGTGGGGTAGTGAAGCAGAGCCTGGGAGTCCTCAGGAGGGATGATAACTTTGAGGAAACCCAGATTTCAGGATATTGCTTAATGTTCTAGCTCAGTTATAGTGATTCCAACCCAGCCATCTAAGCAAAAGTAATATTGCCTATGGAATTAATCCCCTATGGGATTTGCAGAATGGATAATATGTTGTCCCAGTCAAAGCCTTCCCATCCATGTGTGTAGAGATGCAACACATGAAAACCTGCAGATATTCAGGGAAGGACAGTACTGTGGATGCAAAGATGAGCCCTTCCCACCCTCTAAGCATGCAGAGGGAAGTCTGTGTAGAGTAGGCAGTGGCTTGCTCTTCCATCCCACATATTTGGGTGTTGTGTAGTTCAAAAAAATAGATTTGTTCTGAAAGAAAAATGTAGTTGTAGAAGTTGTCATAGAACTTGACTGAACCCTTCATTGTCATTTAGCATTTCAGTGATACTGCTGCTGTTTGGGTGGGGTCATCAGAAATTCTCAGCACTGGCTGAAGTCCCCTCTCAGGCACTGTAAAACAGACTCCAGCCAGAGTTTTAGACACATGCTGGGTGCTTTTGAAAATCCCACCCAGTCTGTTAGAGGAGTGTTTTAGATCTCAAAAATCTGTCTTAGATGTCTTTTCAATTTTAGAATGAGCTAGTTACGACCTTGTATTCTTGTAAATGATGTAAAGTCTAAGCAAAAGAACAGTTAAGCCAGGTTTTTAAAACAGCTTCTATTTGTCCACTTACAATCAATCATATTCAGTCCTACAGAACAATCTTTCATTGGTGCAGCTGTCTAGTGGAATTGCTAGGAGCATCTAAAATCTTTTCTCTATGCATGTAATTAATTGAAGAAACATTTCATGCAATAATCGAAGTGCCAGCATGAGGCCCTTTTGCAAATGCACCCCCTGTGTAATGCTGACTGTAGTAACCAGGTCCTGCAGAAAGGAGCCCCGTACCGCTGACCTCCCTGACTCTGCAGGCAGAGGTCAAGGGTGGTCTTCACTTCCAAGGGAGTTAGCATCTTCTCTCTTGGTGCCAGGCTCTAGTCCAGGTGCTGTGAGACTCCAGCCAGCATGTTCCCAGCAGCCTGAAATTGCAGGCTAAACAAATGTGGCTAATAAAATTATGTCTGAGGCAAGCAGCTTCCTTATTGCAAAGCTCAGAATGGTGAAGGCCGTCTGTTTCCACAATATCGCAGTAAATCTTTGGAGAATGAATGTAGAAATAAATGCACCAGCAAAAACAGTATGAATGGTGATGTGACTTGTCTTCAGTAACTTCTCTGCTGCTATTAGATGTGTATGTCTTTGCCAAGTGTTGTTTACCTGTTAACAGAATCTGGGCTGAATAGCATGTGTCCTCAACTTCACCCCAAGGGTATGAACCAAGCTGGTCTAGAATTCATGATATTCAGGGTGGTTGAAAATAAAGGAATGGAAAAGGGATGGTATGTTTTTCTGTGCAAAACCTTCCTTGATTCGCTTTGTAATGTCTGTTTTACAGCTTTAGTTAGTGGCCGATTGAAAGTACTTGATAAGTTTTTCCTGGAAGCTGCTAAACTTCTTCTAAATCGACTTGCCTGATGAGTCCACAGCCACCTTAGTCTAGAGGGCCATCCACCATTTGTGTAGTTGGCAGGGCTATTGCCATTTTCTGCTGGGTTGGAGTATGAAGCAGGTAACGCAGTTGGAAGTTACTCCAAGGTTTACTGTAGTAAAGGGTACTCAAATTAGTTTGTACTAATACTTAGGTCAATACTAACAACGTTTGTATTTAGAGTCCAGTAACAGTATTAGTATTTGAAAAAGAAGTTGAGTTCAAGCACGTTGATGTTTGTTTTGATTCTGTGTGAATTGACATTCTGTTTGTGTTAAAAATAAGGGAGCTACTTGGTTGGGGGGGCGGTGAAACGTGTTGACTTTCAGATCTTCAGTGAATTTTGTGCAATATTTCTCCTTGTTTCAAAGTAATCTAGTAGTGCACATCTGCTTTTTAAGCAGATCCTTGAAATGGTATTTTTCAAAAATGTATAAAATTACATGTAACTTTGAAATATGGTTGTATGATAAAAACATGAAGAATATATTCTAATGAGGCAAATGTATATTTCCAATGACTGGGAATGATTATGGATGTCACATTCTATGGAAATAATAAGGCAAATATTAGAATTTATGATGTTTAGTTTATCATTTGATCATTTGTTTATCATTGATAAAAAGATGATGAGTTAAGCTTTGCTTTCCAGTACCACCAATGAGGTGAGAGTTCATGGTGATGACCACATATAATAAGAATTTAGTTTGTGACATCCCTAATTATCATAAGTCATTACTTAAAATATCTACTAATGTTGCCAGTATCCTTTTAATTTTTTGTAAATTAATTTCTATGTATATTGATGTACATTTTGTTTTAATTTTTGTTTTTCCCTTGAGAACTTCTTTAAATTAATATACTTGAATGAGGCAATAAAGCACTGTGGAACAGCTAGTCTTGGTGCAGCTTATGCACAAGCACATCACGTCTGTTCATGATTTTTGAGGAGGAAGGTAAATTTAAAATGCTTACATGTTTAGCCAACTGACAAATTGCGTTTGTTATTTTTAGGTCTGTGTCAGATATGACGAGAAATGCCTCAACACAGAACAAAGCAATGTTATGTATCCTAATGCTTCTAATATTTTTTCAGAATGTGTTTTCAGTGACCTTTGAAAACAGTTCCTCATAATGTCCTTGTTGTGAGCCTTTAATACTTATCGGAAAGGCATGAAGTACAGGACGTTTTGAAGTTTTATTGATAATTTTAATAGTTTTGGAGATTAAAAAAAAAAAAGCCAACCAGCATTTTCCTAACAGTTTTAAAAATTTAGTTAGTTACTGACCTTTAATAAAACTAGAACCAAAACTAAGAATTTACTCCATGCTTTTGCACCTTCTGGACTACTGTTCAAAGTCTTCTCAAGAACTGTAATTCAGACCTTAGACTACTGTCAGTAGCGCACTGTGTAGATGTAGTAAATGAGCTGTGATGTGTGGTGTGTTTTGTTTTGTTTTGTTTTCTTCCAAGTTTGTGGCATCAGTAGAAGATTTTGGTGATTTCCACATTACCATAAAGTGCCCAACACTGTACCCTAAAATAAAACTTAACAATATCAAAATTCTTCAGGTGGTGCAGGTTCTTGTTTGATGGGTTGATCTGAATAGCATTTTCATGCTTACCAGGCATATAGGTTAAAATAATGCTATGATACTGTATTATGCCAGAAGTTTTTCTCCTTTGAATGATCATTTCAGTTTCTCAAATATAGAGAACGCCGAATCTGTTTTCCTATTAACTACTGTTTATACAGCACAAAAGTAAATGCTGATGTCCTTTGTAATTCCAATCGTATTTTACTCCTTTTAAAAATCCTAGGCTATCCTGCCTGTTTGTTAAAAACAGCTTTTTTTTGGTCTGTAGATCTTCAAGTTCTTACCAAAAAAGTAGGTATATTATCTCATTTTATAGATTAAGAAATTGAGATATTAAGGGGAAAATGCATGCAGAAGGTACAGTAGTAATAACTGGTTGGTGCTATGGCTTGAACCTTTAACATTGGATATTAAAAAAAAATAATAATTGTGATATCACCAAGTATTTTTGTACTGTTAAGCCAAGTATTAGAAGTATCAGAGAGGTCTTGAGGATACTGCTAGCAAAGGAAGAGGGATGCCCGACCTCCTGGAATACCTGTAATGGGATCTGACTGAAGGGAAGAGACTGTGCTGCTGAGAGTTGCTGGGACCTCGCCTTTTCAACCCCCAGCATGCAAGCCTGGTCTTGCCACCACCCGGGCTTCCTTCCTTGCTCCCCTCGCTCCCTGACTCCAGCCCCTGCTGCACCCCGTGGCATTCTTGGGCTGCGCAGCTCTGTTGGTCGCTGGCACGTCCAGTGGCCTGCCTTCATTCCCCTCTTCTCGCTGCTGGCGGGGAGAGGCTGATGCAGAAAGCACCTCTTGGCTTCAGTGGGGATCAGGAATGAAGACGAAGATACGGTTTGTTCGTAATTTAGGCAGGCTAAATAACATGTAAAACAATAACGCATCATGAATATGTTATCAGATATGACAGCTTTTTAATGTAGTTGCTTTGCTGAGTCATTTTATACAAGGGTATATAATTCAGTTAGGATTTTACGTTAAATGGCTATGCAATATAATCTGATCTGTGATTCACTCTTCTAAATTGAAAGCATTTTGATATCTTTTGCAGACAAACCATAGAGGCTGTGGTTTTGATATTGACATACTCAATCCACAACTGATGAAAAAATTACAAATTATGTTCATGCAAAACAACGAGGGTGTGATTTTAACACTTGCTATTAGACTTGTACTAGCTTGCTGTAGCTAGCAGAGTGATACAAGCTGTGAAGGCTCGTAGTGCAAGGGATCTTCACTGCTTGATAGTGTAGCACATCTTGCAGTCATTTCTTCATTTTACCAGTAGATGTGCCCACATATTTATTCAGCTCTTAAAACAGATGCCTGTGACAATGAACCTCTTGTCATAGGTCCAGATTATGAGCCAATGGAGGACATTGTAGAAATGTAAAAGCCTTTAATTTTTTGCAGAAGGAGTGAGCAAATATGAAGATCAAGTCTTTTGGGTTAAGTTTGCCTGCTTTCCTTGGTTTGCTATCTCTGGGCACCGAGAGTGTGGTTGCAGCTGGCTTTCTATGGATTTTTCAGTTCAGTAAGTTCTTTCAAACCTAAGCACGGGAAAGGATCGAAAAAGAGGAGGTTTAAGACAAGTTAGTCTAAGCTGACAAATTTTACACGGGTGATACAGCAGGACTCTGCTCCTGTTGACACAGCTATATCAAGTGTCTGTGAAAAATGAATTATTTCAGACAGCTTTGGTGTACTAGTCACATGGTAGCACCCTGAGCATGAAAGCTGGCATGTTATTAAGAATTGTGGCATTTGAGGGAAAAGTCTAACTCAAAGCAGTGTGTTGTTAGGGACTTGTTTAGGAGAAGTCATAAACGCTCCTATTAATTAGTAGCTTTGTGGTTGTTTGTACTTCAAACACAGCTGAAAATATTGCTTTTGCAAGATACAGCGCAGCTGCAGCCACACCTGAATGATGGACAAAGCATTTCATTTTCTTTCCAGAACTCACTGTGTGTTAACCTCATGTTGACAAAAGGAAAAGTAACTTTATCAAATCCATGGATTTAGATTTTTATTTGATGTGACAAGCGATAACAACAACAACAACAAAAAAACCTAAGCATTGCCTGAAGTGATGTTGTGGGTTTGCTGGCATTCAGATAAAGCAAAGTAGAGTCAGTGTGCAGATTTTCATCAGTCAGAAAAAATGCTAGCAGCTTCTTAAGCTTTAAAACCCCAGAGGCTGTCAATCCTGTTACAAATTCTGTATGAAACATAAACAAGTGCTAGTTCTAAAAGCAAAGTTTGGGAAGCACATTTGGAATATGCTATGGGCCATATAGCATTTCCTTTCTGTGGCTGCCTATTTCACATTTCTCCTGAAAGTCGAAGGGCTGGGTTCCTGATGGCATACTGCTCCACTAGTTTAATTTTTTCAGGTCTACTTCTTCCCTCAAATAATTGTCACTGAAACATGGGGAACAAAATAGCAACAAAACCCAACAGCAAAAAAAGAAAGGTACAACATGGGCTACAAAAAAAATCTATCAGACTTGTTTGCAAACCCTTTCCTTTTAGATCTGTTATCTGTTTTTGATTGTTAAGTTCTGCAAAATACTCAGTATCATGGATGAGACACAGTAAAAATGTACTCTGCCATGTAGAGCTTACACGAGACTCATTTGCCTGCAGAAGGTTGTTTTTTCAGGTATGTATAGTTCTATGAATAACTCAACTAATAGACTTTCCAAGGTGAGCATTTTTATCCCGGTATAAAACAATTTCATTTTTGATTTATCTTAAGACTCTTCCTAAATGATGAAGAGGAACATTTCTGTGTGTCCAAGATGGGCATAGGGTGCTTTTCTCAGCCTGGACTGTTCAAAGGCCAAATACTAAAAAAACATGTCTGACTTTCAGGTTTTAGCCTTGATGTGCTCATTTAAAAACTTCTGGAGCCCAGTTTTTTAGAGAGTGGTTTAGCATTGGTGACTTAATTTCAATTGTGGTATATGATCTTCTGGGATTCTGGGTCCCAGTGCCCTGAAATTCTAAACAAATAGGCACAGCATGAGGAACAAGCAAGAGGAACTAGAAGCCTTGGGCCAGTCCCAGAGATACAACCTCACTGGCATAAGTGGAACCTGGTGGGATGAGTCCTGTGACTGGTGTGCCATGATGGACGGTTACAGGCTTTTCAGGAGGGATAGGCAGGGCAGGTGAGACAGGGGGTTGGCATTGTATGTAGTGGAGGATCTGGAATGCATGGAGCTTGCAGTTGGTGATGGCACAGTTGAGAGCCTCTGGGTAAGGATTATGGGACAGACAAATAAAGCAGATGCTGTCGTGGGAGTCTACTATAGGCCACCCAGCCAGGATGATGACATGGACGAGTTATTCTTTAAGGAACTAAGGGATGCCTCTAAGTCACCTGCCCTTGTCCTTATGGGGGGATTCAGCTTGCCAGATGTCAACAGGCAATACCACACGGCTGGGACAAACAGGTCCAGAAGGTTCCTTAACCATCTGGATGACAACTTCTTGGTACAGGTACTAAGGGAACTGACCAGGAAATGTGCCTTCCTTGACTTGTTGCTTATTAACAGAGAGGGCCTCGTGGGTGAAGTGGAGATCAGTGGCCGCCTTGGCCACAGCGACCATGAAGCAGTCAAGGAGGAAAGCTGCCAGCAAGACCTCAACTCTGGACATGAGGAGAGCAGATTTCAGGTTGCTCAGGGAACTGCTTAGTAAAGTCCCCTGGGAAAAAACTTTTGAAGGTGCTGGGGTCCATCAGTGCTGGTCACTTTTTAAGTACCACCTCCTAAGAGCACAGGAGCAGGCAATTCCAAAGTGTAGGAAGTCAAGCAGGCGAGGCAAAATGCCGGCTTGGCTGACCAGGGATCTTCTTCTAGAAATAAGGAGAAAAAAGAAAGTATATGGCCAGTGGAAGCAAGGTCAGGTGACATGGGAGGGCTATGGGGATGCTGTTTGCCACTGTAGGGAGGAATATGTGCGCCCTAAGCTCAATTAGAGTTGAAGCTGGCCAGTACCATGAAGGATAATAAAAAGGGCTTTTTTTTAATACATTAATGGCAAAAGGCAGGCCAGAAATAACATTGGCCCGTTGCTTGATGAGAATGGTCACCTCACAAGCAGGGACATAGATAAGGCAGAGATGTTTAATGTTTTGTTCGCCTCGGTCTTCAACACTGGTGGTCGGCTCAGGGACCCCCAGAGCCCTGGGCTAGAGAACCATGACTGTGGGAATGATAAACTCCTAAGAAACCCTGAACTTGTGCAGGACTTGCTGCTCCAGCTGGATCCCTATAAGTGGGTGGGGCCTGATGGGATTCGTCCGAGGGTACTTAAAGAGCTGGCTGATGTCATAGCGAGACCTCTCTCAATGATTTTCCAATGCTCTTGGGACTCTGGAGACGTCCCAGTTGCTCACAAATGTTGCTCCCATTGTGCTCACAAATGTTGCCCCAATCTTCAAGAAGGGCAACAGGGATGACCCTGGTAACTATAGGCCCGTCAATCTCACTTCTGTGCTAGATGAAATTATGGAGAAGATATTTCTGGGAGTTACTGAAAAACACCTGAAAGACAATGCAGTCATTGGTCCCAGCCAGCACGGGTTTATAAGGGGAAAGTCCTGCCTAACAAATTTGATTTCCTTCTATGACAAGGTTACCCACCTAGTTGACCAAGGAAAGCCATCAATGTAATCTTTTGGGATTTCAGTAAAGCTTTTGATACTGTCTCTCACAGTATCCTCCTGGACAAAATGTCCAGCATACAGGTGGATAAAATACACATAATGCAATGGGTGAGCAATTGGCTGATGGGTCAGGCTCAAAGGGTCACAGTAAATGGGGTTACATCGGGCTGGCAGCTGGTCGCTACCGGGGTTCCTCAGGGATCCATCTTGGGGCCAGTTCTCTTTAATCTCTTTGTAAATTACTTGGATGCAGGACTTGAAGGAATACTAATTAAGTTTGCTGATGACACTCTCGAGGGCAGAGAGGCCCTGCAGAGAGATCTTTACCGATTAGAGAGCTGGGCAATCACCAACCATATGAAGTTTAACAAGGGCAAGTGCCGGATTTTGCACCTGGGGCACGGCAACCCTGGATGTACATACAGACTGGGGAACGAGAGGCTGGAGAGCAGCTCTGCAGAGAGGGACCTGGGGGTTCTGGTCAACAGCAAGTTGAATGTGAGCCAACAGTGTGCCCTGGCAGCCAAGAGGGCCAGCCGGGCCCTGGGGTGCATCAAGCACTGCATTGCAGCCGGTCGAGGGAGGTGATTGTCCCACTCTACTCTGCACTGGTGCGGCCACATCTCAAGTACTGTGTGCACTTTTGGGTGCCACAGTACATTAAGGATATAAAGCTACTGGAGAGTGTCCAGAGGAGGGCCACAAAATTGGTGAAGGGTTTAGAGGGGAAACCGTATGAGGAGCAGCTAAAGTCACTTGGTTGGTTCAGCCTGGAGAAGAGGAGACTAAGGGGTGACCTCATCACGGTCTACAGCTTCCTCGCAAGGGGAAGAGGAGGGGCAGGTGCTGGTCTCTTCTCTCTGGTGACCAACGATAGGACCCGAGGGAATGGCAGGAAGATGTGCCAGGGGAGATTTAGGTTGGTTTAGCTACCTGCTCCCCCCGTCCTCCCTGCAAACCTTTGTTCAGTTCCGTACTAGCACTGGCTCTGCATTCAGAAATCTAACATTTTATAATATCAGCAGTTTTCTATTCACTGTTCCTTTTAAGAAAATAACCTGTTAATATAATACTACCTGTTTAGCAATGAGAAGGATTATGTACTTAAAATGTTCAGCTGAATAACACATACAAACATCTGACATTTGGCCTGCTGTGAGAATAGGCGACATGCTTATTTAATGATTCTGAAAATGTTAAAAAGGTGAGGTAGAAATTAAAATGTCATTTTAAAATATTTTTATTTAACTTAGATTCAGTCCTTTTCTACATTTCCCCTTGGCATATTTGAACTGGGGTTCATGGTAGCAGTCTGACACGGTGGATACTTTGAACGATTTACTGAACATTGTTGGCATTTTAGCCTAATTAGTTGCATCCTATTTTGTGATTTGTCTTTGGTCCTTTGGGTTGCTGGCCCAGGATTTTTTTTTAATCTTTTTTTTCTTTTTTATGCTCATCATCGTCTCATTTTAAATGTCAACAGACCAGTATCTGTGTAATTGTTTTTTTCCCCTTATTTCTTTTCTCCCCAATGTCAGAAAATTTGACAAATGACTTCTGCATCTCAGGCTGGCTACATGAGAAAAATATATCCCAGGACTGAGTGACAAACACAGGCTAATCTAGTCCATGCAGGTCTTGAGCACAACCACATATTTTTCTGCCTGGCAGTCACTGTTACCTACAGTTTTGGACAGGAATGATGTTTTCTTGGGCTTGTTTAATCTCTTGTGCCAGCACTGGGCCACCCCCAAAAGGCAAATCTGCATCTTCTTTATCAGGCTCATTTCTCCTGCAAAAAACTCATAGAGCCTCTCTCTCCCTGTGGAGGTTTAACATAGTCATCTATGATCCTGGGACAGATCCCTCTGAAAGAAAATGCTTAGGCATCGGGCTGATTCAACTGGACATTGAAGCCTTATGCATTTAAGAAGGAAAGTGTCAACCTGCTGATTTACTTTAAACAATCCTCACTTGACATAATTATGTGCCCAAGGAAATATTTTAGTCTCTGGAACAGCTGGGTCACTGACACATGAGGGTACGCTGCCAGAAACCGAGGAAGAAAAGCAGTGCACCTGCCTGCTCTTCTGGTTTGCTTTTTTTCTGCTCTGTCATTGGGGTCTGAGTCGAGGTCACTCCTGTGGATCTTTCTTGGTCATTGCATCCAAGGCGCAAAACAGTGTTCAAACCAGTGTTCTTGGTCATTGCGTCCAAGGCGCAAAACAGTGTTCAAACAGTAGTGCTGTAGGCAGCCTGAAAGGAAAGCCATGTGCTTTTTACTCCAAAATAATGCTTGGGCTCCTGGCTGGTCTCCAACTGGCTTGCTGTACAGGCAGGGTGCCCTGTAACCGCTGGATGCACATAGCTTGTCATTTGGGCATCATTTGCCTGCTTGCTGAGGAGATGACTAGAAGCATCTAAAGCTGCATTTAATTGTTTAAGCTGTTTTACACTTGGAGCAAAAATATGTGGAAACACTCCACACATCTTCCCTGCAGACTTATGCTTTTCTAATCTGCCTAATGATTGTGGAATTACTTAGGGGTAACACCTGAAATTCTCTTAATACCTTGCACTAGCTGCATGGAAAACATTACGTTATTTATTTTGTCAGACAGAAAGCAGCTATTTAACCTGAGGCTGCCCTATGCTGTGACTACTTGTACATTGCAAACATGCTGTGGTGCAAATAGCTGTTCGTACAGGTGAAAAAGGCTCGCAGCCCAAATGGTCACATGTAATTAAGATTGCTGTGCAGAGCCTGCCCTTTGGGTTTGCTCTCACTCCTCCAGTGCCTACGCTGCTGTCACTGTTTCTGAATTTCTACTGCCAAGTAAAGTTTAGCGCAGGTGCCAAAGGAAACTAAGTGGGTTTAAATTGGAAACACACATTTTTGTCATCACTAGTTATTACAATACATGCCAATGAAAATTGCGCTTTTGCTGAAACTACAGGTGAAAACTGAAAGGTCATACGCAATATGGAACTGAGAAAATTGTCATGCTTTAACAATGCCATGAAGAGCATAAAACCAGATGAAGGGCTGTGTTGTTTTTCTCTGATCAAAAAAGATGATTTAAAGTCATGATTTGGACATGTCAGTCTTTCTGGTGTTTGACAATGTTAGATGAATTCCTGGTAAATGCGATTCCTTTGCCGAATGATTTTGGGGGAAGAAAAGTTGCAGCCTGACAAAAGCAGAAATTAAAAGCAACTTTTGTGAAACTAAGGTAAAATACAACAAATTTGCTCAAATTGGTTACAATACAAAATCTCCAATACATTTTTATTCCATAAATATCATTTGAAGGAACCTAAACCTAGAAAAATCACCACTGGATTGAGAACTCTGTTTGGCCTTTAGGGCTCCACCTGTGCCTTGATTCATAATTTATACTCTGGCTTTTCAGTGTGCAAGAGGTCTTCACACCTCGTGGCATGCATTATAGATGGAGGAGTTTAGGTTAAAACATGCTGTTACTGTGAGGCATAGCGTATCGCCCACTCTCCACATCAAATTTGTGTGTGCAATTTAAACAAGACCTTACTCTGCTCCCAATAAATACACACCAGATGTATCTCTTATAAATGTTAGGTTTTGCAGCATCTTGACACATGCCAGTAGTTTGAAGCCTGTGCCTGCTTCAGTGGGGCATGAAAGCCCCATCCATTCATTCAACTGTGACGTTTTGCAATAGGCAAAATTTTAGTGTTGTCAGTTATTCACTGTTCAACTTTATTGACTTATGTCTAATCTGATGCTCTTTTTCTGAATTGTTTTCAGAGGTGTCAGTTTTCTTTAGCTGAGGAGCGACTGCATAGCACAGGAAAAGAAACTTGGCCAAAACCCTCTGATCCGTGATTCCTGACGTTATGTGACATTACACGTGTAAGGTTTGTCCTGCAGGAAGGCTTGCAGGAAACTTGGGGCTTATGTTAAGTAAAACGTAGTTCAGAAAATTTTGGCTGGGAAAAAGACTTAGCTGTCTCTTATCTGGAGACAAGTCATCTGCTGCAGGCCTTTATTTATTATGGCCATTTAAAAAAGGGTATCAACTATGTTTTTTATTTAATACCATAGTTTAGATGCTCTTTATTATCAGTTAGCATCTGTTTGAAGAATAATCGCTACCCAGACTTCAGACACAGACAATGACAATAGATTTTAGCTTAGCTCCTCATTGACCAGAAAGCTGGAAGGACCAGATGCTTTTTTGCTTTCTCAAGGGCCAGGAGGCATGGGTTTTGGAGACCTCGGAAGGGAGAGGATTTCCCATCTGAGAGCCTTCTGCTGAGAGTGGCCTGTCATGGCTGGACAGCTAGCATGGCATCATAGCTGTAAGTCTCATATTATCAAGATTTTGAACTTCAGTTGTACTGAACAGGAAAGATAATCATATTTTGTTGAAACAAATAAGAATTCCTGAGATTTCTTGTGTCATAGTGAAACAAATCCTTGGTGGTGGTGGTGTTCATCTTCTAGAGAACACAGACAAGCAATGTCTTCTGTTTAAGACCCACAAGGTCAGATCATATTCATCAATGTTAATTAATTGGGAGAACAAGGTCTTAGAGCATCTAGTTACCAAAATAATGGCAAAGCATGAGTTTCATGGGTCTTGAGATGTTTCGCAGAGTTAGGCTTAAGTGGTACTACTGATTTAAGCAGTGAAATAGACTTCCCCAGAAGTCCCCTTGTCACACTTGGAGTCAGCCATTGGGGCAGGGTTGGGCACTGCTCAAAGAAGGCATGTGAAAGAAAGCGAAGGAACAGCGTTTTGTTTATCCTAAATCTGTCTTACCTGGAAGCATCCTGGGGAATGCAGCCATGGCAAGCTGGGTTAGAGGGGAGCTTGCAGTGCAACTGCAAGCATCAGTATAGCTGAATTCCTCTGAGGGCAACCTTTTAGTTACAACTAGCTGATGCCTTTGGGACAATAGGACTCTTGGTTTCTGAGGTTGTTGATCTTCATTGAAAAGAAACAGAGAAACTGTTGAGGTGAGCATAAAGCTCTTTCTGAAAATGGGACTTAACATTAAGAGAAGAAAATTCTTGCTGCTTTGCCATTTTTCTGCCTGCACTTGTCCACAGTGCTGGAAAGAGAGTAGTTATTTAAAAAAAAAACAGAGCATGAGATTCTCAGCTTGTATAAATTAGCTCCAGTGAAGCTGTATTGATTCATGCCACCTTGGGACCTGGCGCAAAACACCTCCCTTTGATAAGCACAGTGCGATCAGTCAGTGTGGATGTTGTCAGAGGATGGTGCAGGTTGCAATGCTGAGGCTGGCAGCCCCAGACCATAGCACAAAGCACGTTCATCTCATTTCCAAGTATGGAAAATGTTTCTTGGTTTTGATTCCAAAAGGCAAATTTGACTTTTTAAACTGCAAATATAGTTCTGGCCTGGGGATAATTTCCTTTGTAAATGCATGATGAAATAATCCCATAAAGCAAAAAAATATAAGTTGCATGTGGCTCAATATAATCCTTATTTATTGGTCATTTTGATCCTGTACACAGCAAAATAGTAATATGAATACACCATCTAAGCTATAAACATACTATGTACATACAGAGAAGGAACGGTTAATTTTACCTAAGATGGAGAAGGCACATAATGCAGTGATACACTATGATCATTTTGAGCTGGCCAAATTCCAGCAGCAATATTTGTATTCTGCCTAGTGTAAATATTCCTGGGACTCTGAAGGTACTCCTCCCTATTTCACAGGTTGAATGTCACCTCTTTCCAAGGGAAAAGGGAATGGACTGTGAAAGGGGAGTAAGTTGCTTCATCCTTCCTCTGCTTCTGAGTATCTTCAGAGGGATGTGGTGCAGAGCAGATCATGTGCTCTAACTTAGCACCTTCTCTTTCTTTGTAGAAGGTTGTTAGACATGAAGAGAAAGTTTAAATGTGTCAGGTTTGGGAGTATATTGTGCATTTGTTTCTTTAATGTCTAGGTTGCAAGTGATCATGAATAAAGTATTTTACTTTCAGCTTTTGAGTCAAATAGTGAGACAGATTAAACAAATGTAATTTTGAAATATTTTAAGTCTTCTGAGTGGAGAGACCTCCATATTAATGGAGGTTATCAGTGCTTTTTTGGGAAATCAGAAGCCAGTCTTGATATTTTTTTCCTTATAGCAGCACAAATGCTCTCCACAACTCTTAGACATTATTGCTCCTCCCTGAATGTCTGTGCTTCTATACGCATTTAGTTATACCCCTGGGCTGAGAAGCAGTAAATAGCTTGACATCTGCTGTATCAGCCTTAATCTGTAGTTTAAATTTCAGCAAAGATGGTATTAGACACTCTTTATAATGTATTCTATTTTGTTTTAACTGTTGTTCCCTGGTTGAGGTATGGCCCAGAAGGGTCAGTCTTCCTAACCATGCATTTCATGGTTACTATAGCACGTTAATATAGTGATGGCTTTGGGACTGTTTGTGCTTCTCCAGGCTGCCTTTGAGCTTTTCCAGCTGCAGCAGCTGCCTCCCTGCCTTCTTTGGATGTTGCTTTGTTAATTCAGCTTTTCAGAAAGTATATTTAGAACTGACGTTTGTGCCTTTTGGGCCTTTTCTTGTGTGTTTCTTATAAGATCATAAATAGAGTTTTGAATATTTCATATTTTAATTTGTATTTGCAATAAAACATGCTTCCTCTAAGTTATCTTACACAGATCTGCTTCGACAAGTAATTCTCATTCCCGACTCACTATCATCCTCCCTCCCTTTCCTATGGCCTCACTGCTATGAAAGCCCAGCTTCACCCTTGCTGCGATCCAGCTTTTGCCTCCACCTTCCTCAAGTGCTATCCACTTTCATTTCCTTTTCTTCTCTCACTTTTGCATGAATTTTCACCACTCTTATTTTTATCATTTCCTCTCCACTGAGACTGACAGCAATCGCTTATGACTTACTCTAATCTTAGTTTAAAGGTTTTTCCTATGCCTTCTGCCTCCTTGACTTACCTTCTACAAACCACACTCATATTTCACTGTGAGATTTTTCCCTTTCTTGTGCTTTTATGGGTGTCTTTTTAATTCTTTAGGAGTATATTTCTCCAGAGCTCTCTTTGGTATGTATGAAAACTCTTCAGTCTTTCATCTTCTCTGCTCGTCTTTCCTCTGTGCATGTTCCTGGGTATCTTGCTCAGCCCTATAGATCCTCTGTGTGGCAACACCTTCTCAAATATTTTATTACCTCTGTACAGATTGTTTTTCTACTTCTCCAAAATTTCATCCAGAAAGTCAAACCACCAAAAAGAGCAGTATTACTTTCCAGCCACTTCCTTATTCTTGCTTTGTCTTTCACTGTGAACAATAAGGCTTTCCTTCAAGTTAGTTCTCCATGCAAACTGCCTCCATCTTCAGCTGCTTTCTCTCTTTTGTCCTTTTTCTTTGAATCATATAATAATTTAGTCTGGAAGGGACCTGCTGAGGTCATCTAGTCCAACCTCCTGCTCAAAGAAGGGCAAGCTTCGAAGTTAGATCTTTATGATAACAATCCTTCTGAATTTACTTAATCTGTGTTTTTCTTTCTCCATCTCTGCTATTCACTGAGATTTCTATCAACTTTATTTCTACTTGCAGCTCATACAACCATTATCATTGACCAGAAATCCAAGAACACAAAGCAGGTGTATGGAAGCATCTTCATTGCATCTGCTTTACTAGTCAATGCTGCTTCTGCTACTTGTGCCCAGCTGGTGCTTCTAGATTCCCCCTAGTTTTCAGAGCTCTCTGCCCCCAAGCCCTTCCCAGCCTGCAGCTTCTTCTTGTCCACTTACTTATTGCTTGCCCTCTTGTTCCCGCAGGTTTCTGTGTCTTTGCCTGCTTTGCCATCTCTGTCTAGAAAGTGGCCTTGTCTTTGGGCCTCTTGCAGCTTTTCTTGGGTGAGGCTAAAGTGATGTGTGTGAGAATCTGCCCAAATCACTCCTGCTTCATTTGTGGTCTCATCCTCACACACTGCTCATTGCTGTCTCATTTGCTGAGTGGTATCTACCTCAAACTGTATGCTCTTTGAGCCAATTCCTTCTTTTTTCAAATATTTATTTATCTTTCTGAAAATGATCACGCCTAACAAACTTTGCAGTATTTTTTTTATTATGCCTTAGTAGTGTCTCATGGGGCAAATGCTGGGCTGAACCGAGACTTCCAATTAAAAACTATTACATCTCTTATATAATAACACCATGATTTGAAAAGATCTTCCCTGAATCTCTGCTATTTCTTATCTGTCATAATATTTTTGTCCATTCTTTCCTTAGTTGCCATTTGAACTCTCTGGATTTAAACTGCATCTGTACAACAATGATTGCATTCAAAATAATAAGCTTCAGTAGTAAAGCTGTAAATTGGGCTAGAATAAATCCTGTTGTGCATTTTCACTGTGACTATATTCTGCTCTTTTAACTTGGCTTGAATCCTACCATCCGCTCACATTTTCTGTAGTGCCTTGTTTTGAAAGGTATCTGTGAGGACTGCAAAAAATACAGAATGTGCTTCCTCTCATAGTTACTGCTAATCTTCTAATACAAAAGTAAATGGGAGTGACATTGATATTCAGTAATCCCTTAAGGGGTTAATTCAAAATGAATTATGAATTGATCATTAATTAAAAAGATGAGTTAAACTCTTGGATGCTGAGTGTGCGTCCTCTATTATGCAACTCCTGGAACAACCATCTGGGTTTTGATGCATTTATCTGGGATGTTTCACAATTGCGGGAACATATAGGCTGAACTGCAGGAAGAAAGAAACGCCACTGTGGACCCAACATGACATTGTTGCCTCTTTATTGTGGGTTCTGTTTGTGTGGGAGCAATGCTCATGCTTTAATTTCTTGACTACATGTGAAAATTAACTGGATGAGCTACTGCTAAAATTTGCCTTTACAGTACAAAACCCCCTTAACCTGGGTGCATTTTTTGCACATCCTTTCCTACTACAGGAATGATCATTAAATCTCTTGAAGATTTTCAGATGTCTATTTCATTACGAGATTTCTTCCGTTCTATTACATAACAAATCTTATTCCATTACATTTTATGCGTTTCTTTCTTTTTCAACAAACAGTTGCGATCCTTTTGCTGCTGAGGTTTACAAGGTAGTTAAATGGGATTATCCCTGTTTTAAAAGAGGAAAATTGAGGCATAAAAATTTATTTGCCCATGATCATATGAGAAGGCAGAGCTCCAGGAGAAGTACCAAGTCTGTTGTAATTAATTACAAGCCAGTGCTTTACCTGTAGGCCACTTCTGCCTCTTTCCTGGTGTTTTCCATGAGCTTTGGGAAACATTTTTGAGCATGATTTTTGGCAGCTAATGTATGTTTGCAATGTGAGAAGCAATAGTTTTCTAAAATGGACCACCAGGTGATATTGTAATAAGAAAATGGCAGTAGTGTGGATGCACAGAATTTGTTTAGGATATTTAGATTTGATGTCTCCTAACAAGTCAGATTATGCCCATGGGATATTTTAGGACATAGTCTTTTATACTCAGAGAAATATGTGCTTTTGCAGAAACTGAATTTCTCTTCAGTAGAAGGTGAAGGGGCAGCAGGTAAAATGAGAACTGGAGGAAAGAAAGCCAATTAAACTTGAAGCATTTGTTTTGGAGAGTTTTTGCACAGCTTCCTTTTAATTCCTGATTAACAGATGAAAATAGATATTCTGAGACACAGCTCTAGTACTAAACCCTTTGATAACAGTATTATAATGTCTTTATTGTACAGGCTTATTTGATTTGTCTGCATCATCTTCTGCAGCAGTGATTGCTGGGCAGTCAAAAGAAGACACAAACGAGAAGTTGTTATTTGTGTTGCATCTGAGACAGGCACTTACATGTATCTCAGGAGCCATTACTGTCTGTAATGCCTATTGCTGATTACCAAGGCTGGTGTTTCCAGTGCAAATAGAAGTTGTCCTTGGACAGGTTGGTCCAAAACAATGATAAATGACATCGGTTCACTTAACTACTATGAGAATTTTAATGTTATTGAACTTAAAAGAAAAAACATTGAAAATATTGAAAGCCCAAAATCATTGTAATCTTTATAGTGAGTATTCCTGGAATCACAGTGAAAATGAACACTTCTAATATATGTACACTGTCCCCTTTCAGCCATCTTGCAGGATGGAGGAGTGCTTTCTTCTAAATCAGTCTTTCCATTGGTGGCGGCTGCACCATGTTCCACATCTCTACCCGGGATCCCTCCTTCTCCTGCCGGCTGGGGCTGTAGGTCCCTTGAGTTGCCCGTTTATTGGCAGCAATGACTGAAACCACAACTGCCAAGAAGAGGATCAATAACAAGGCCAGCGTTACTGAGCCAATGGAGGTGAATATGTTCGAGATCAAGTCAGTTGTCAACTGGAAGGATTGAAATAATCGCAATATAATTTACGTCAAGAGAATACTGAGACACACTTGAGCTACCATGGAAGGAAAACAAAAACCATTATGTGGACAGTGCTTTGCATAGACGAGCTACTGCTGAAGCACTGTTTATTGGTAGAGAAGTACATTAGCCCCTCCAGATTTTGTTCTTTGGACTCTTCAGAAAATTACACATGCGATGCTGGATATTCAATATACAAGATAGAGCTGGATGAATTTCACGTAATGACCCATTTCATTTGACAGCTTCCTTTCTGCTTGAAAATAACCTGTGAGTTAATATGTCTGTAGTAGTAATTCAGCAATTATTTGTTTAATCACTTTAATAATAATTCATTATACCTAGTTTGGTTGTGAACTCATTATTGCTAGTCTTTGCCACTGCAAGTTAAACATGAGCTATTTTGACTGGATATATATTCAGTCATATTTCTGTTTCTCTTGCTGGAGGAGTCAAGTTTACATGAATACTTGTACTTACATATAGAAAATTTGCTTTCTGTAAATATTTTTCTAAGACGTACTATTTCTACAGACATTCCTGCCAGTAAACTTTTCTACCAGCATGTTTGCATGCAATAATTGTATAAAGGCTGCACAAGAGTGCAAGTGAAATCTATTCAGTGAGAAATTAATCAGTATATTTTCACAAATATGTTTTAAAATATTCATCCAGCTCTTCTACATATAGGCTTTGTAGCTTTGGCTACCCAAACACCACCAGTACAGTACAGGATGAAAGTAAAGATGCTCTGATTTTGTTTTCCTGTTTTCATGTGGCAGTGGGAAATGTGATAATGTCAGAAGGCACAGTGCACATAAACAAATCTGCCAGTTGAAAAGCTTTAGACCAGAGAAATATTATAGTTGGTAGATGAATGTTTTATACACATCTACGTATGTGCTTTTATGTGTAAAAAATGGTTATGGTGAGGTAAGCCAATGAAGTGATGTGGTTAGTGTGGAGAAGTGGTCACTAAAGACAGAATGACCCTAGCAGGAATTGAACTTCTGGGCAGATTCTGCCATCCATCATCTTTTGATTTGTATTATGAGTGACAGCTGAACTGCCATAGACAAATGCATGCTTGAGGCTTTCAAATCCCAAAATATTTAGAAACAGAAAACAGCAGGTCAAAGCCCATTTCCCAGTTAGATACTGCATGTTACAGGATATTTTAGTGACCTGCTTACTCGTCATTTCTAAGGAAGTGTAATTACAGTCCTGAGAATGATGACAATTTTGCATTCAGTGATGCATGTACTGTAAGTGGATGCTATTGCTATGTATACATTGCTTGGACTCATGCTGCTCAGATGCCTTTGCAGAAGAACGATAATGCCAGAGGGAAAATGTTAAAACAGTCCTTCCTCTTTTTTTCTCTCTCCACCTCTATGCTGATGTAAAAGGTTCTACTATAATAATAAAAGCAAGTTTGGCTCAGGGATTCTCTCTAGGGGATGCATGACCGGCTAGGATATTTTCCTCTGTCCTTGATGGCTAAATATATGTTTCCTATGATTTTAAAAACATTTCTTCCAATAGAAATAATCTAGTGCAGGTGACAGACCACATGATTCCAACCCTAAACAAAGGTGGCATGAAACATGTTGGTCTATTAAATTGGATTGGGAAGGTCATTTCATCTTTAGGTGGTGTTACAGATATATTTGAGATCTTAGTTTTTCTCTGTACTGTGTTAGATTATATGACCCTTGTTCCTCTTGTCTCAGAGAGACTGCAAATTTTTAATGGAATTTTTATTCTCAGAAGCTGTCTTTTATTTTCATTGTCTGCTCTGGGAAACCGAGGACCAAGATAGCCTAAGTTAACTCTGATCCTAGGGTTCAAGCAATTCACTACCATAGGCAAATGGATGGTATTGCCTCGTCTCTGGTATGTGAAATTTCTGAACTTATTCTCCTATTTTCCAGTCCATACTCTATGGAAACATTTTCATTTATATCCTTCAAATTAATTTTATTTATTAAAGAAAAATTTTTTGCAAAGGAGTTGGGGAGAAAAAAACCCCTGTAACGTATTATAATGCAGTCACCTATCTAAACCTTATTCTCAAGTTAAAATCATCATAACAAGTCTTTTTTCCTTCTGCAATAGTTATTTATTACAGAAACCTTACCCATAACACACCATAGCAATCCACTACAAATTTTGTTCCAATTCTTGTTTCTGTTTAATAACTATTATTCGTTCATTGGATTTGGTTTGCTCAACCAGTGACTTGAACTTGAAAAAACTACTGAAAATTGCCTGCGCTGGACAAAACAGTTCCTCTTGAGCCAGTGTGTAAAAAAATTTACCCCACTGATTAAAATCTAGAGAGGTGGGATTCTTACCATGATCAGATATATAAGCTAACTTTATTTCTGTGTTTATGTTGCTTATATTTTCTAAATATGAAAAAATGGCCTTTATGCCATCTTTTTGGGTAGATTCTGTGGATGCAAAAAAAAAAAAAAAAAGTACTCTTCAAGTGCTGTCCCCTGGTTTATCAGCCCACAGATCACTGCCCAAGTTTACAATATCGGTAGCCCCCTTAGCAGTAGCACTGAACTGATAACAAGAGTTGCCAGAAGGCTCTGTAGTCTGGTCCCATCAAAATCAACTGCTGCTTTAGTAACTAATGGCTGAACAGTTAAATTAATTTAGAAAATCAACTGGCTGATCTGGAAAAAAAAATCTGAAAAGTTCTGTCCCCCGTCATCTCAGAGTCTATTTGTTGCAGTATTTGGTGGTGATGATAGACTGAAATAATTGTAACTGGTGATCCCAAAAAGAAAAAGGACTCAACAGCATTTTTAGAAACATAGTGCTGCTAAGATATTGGAAAAGGGGGTTTTCTGTTATTGACCCTACTGTGTATTTTGCATAATGGTAGGGAGTGAACTTTAAAAAAGCAGTTTGAACGTAAAGGTCCCATATCACTCCTTCAAGCTTTTCTGGTAAGCCCTTGCCTGTTGCTTCCACCATAGATGGATTTAGGCTACGAACCTCTCCAATGTTTCAAAGAGCAGAGTCCCCCTGACTGCTGTGGGACTGCTCATGCATGTAGCTGCATATCTCGGTGTTCAGGGCCGCTTAGTGGATCACTCATGGCTGCAAGTCTGTGGGAATCCTAAGGTGCTGGGTGGTGAGCAATGCACAGCTGATGCCTTCTTGATTAGACCACCAGACTACAACATCACTTTCCAGCTTCATATCACACAGGCTGCTGTTCACTTCCCCATGTTAGCTTGTTAAGATCTGGTTAGTGAATTGACCACTTGGGAGAAGGCCACTTGCTACGAATATACAATTTTTTGGTGTGTTTATCACAAAGCTGTGGCAGAGTCCCACACAAGAGGTGTTCTGTGGCCTAGAGCTTCAAAAGCAGAAGGGGAAAGCTCTGGAAAGGAAAGGACAAAGTGAGGCAAGCTTCATTTTGCCTCAGCAGAAACAAAAAAAGCCACAGGACAGCTGGAAATTCATGAAGAGAAACAAGTTACTAATTTTTTTTTTTTTTTTTTTTTTTTTTTTTTTGCTATAGACCTTTGTTGCCAGGGAAGCCTATGAGACCCCCTTACTGATAGACTTTCAGAAATAATTCTTGTTAATAAATACCACATGGTGATCACAGGTATTTCTGAATGTAACTTCAGCACTGCTTATGAATAAATAAATATATGTAGGGTAACTGAAGGAGGGTTAATTTACTGACCAGGCAATAGCTTTGAGATTCTTATTACAATTTGAGCAAGAGGTTGGACTGGGAGACCTCCTGAGGGCTCCTCTGACCTGAATTATCTTATGAGCCTGTTTAAAAGGTAGTCAGTGACAGAACAGTTGTGAGAGCTCCCCTGCCCCTAATATTAGTGCAGCTATCAGTGAAAGCTGTATCCTTAATGGTAATGGATGCTGATGGCAAGATGATGTCATGTGCCATGGTAATACCAACAAAGTGAGGTCTGCTAACGTTAGATGGCCAATATGCTTCTCGCTAAGATATTTTATGTAGCATGTTCTCTTTTTATGTCTTTGGATGTCAACTGGAGGAAGACTAATTTATTTTGGCAAAATTAAAAATAAAAAGGAAGAAAAAGAAAATATTCTTGGATTTAGTTTTCATGTGAATAGTTTCATCTGCAAAGGCAGGAGGACAAGCAGGAAAAATCTTTATTTGTCTTTTTTTAAAACAAAGTCTTTGGGCTTTTCACTGGTGGTTTCATTTCAAAGCTGATTCATTTTTTAGGTTTTTAAAATTATTAAATAAAAATTATTTAAAATGTTTAGATTAGATAAATAAATCAGTGATAGAGTGAAAATTCATTGTAAGGCTGGGTTTTGCTTCTGATTTGGTTATTGAAATAGATTGATTGTTCAGCCTTCGTTCCTTGATTTGCTTTGTAGATGAACAGTTTGGATAAGGATGGCCAAGTTCACAAGTCAAAGCTCAGTAGCATTTATCGATCCAGTATACGTATGCTTATCTTTAAACAAGCTGTTTTCCAAATGGTTATTTTATAAGAGGGGAACATTAGGGATTTGCTATATATGAACGTTTCCATGTGTGCCAAATGTCAAAGGCAAGTGGAATAGCACAAGGGAGCCAGCAAAATACACAGGGCCTCTTCCTCTTGTGTGTTTTACATCAGCATGACTTAGCTGATCTAATCCTGCTTTATGTCAATACGGGGGATGAGAATTATGGCCACAAACACCAAGGGCTGAGCCAGATCAGGGAGAGAGAAGAGCGAGCTGTGATGCCAGTGAAGTGATCACTGTAGGTGTGAGAGAAGTAGCATGAGCTTCCTTGGGACGCTGCTACCTAGGCATGAGCTTTGCGTGGCAAAGGGTGGCTTGGGTCAAGGGTATGTGTCTTTGGGATGTGAAAGGCGTAATGTGCTCTGAAAGCAGAAGCATGCCTCTGTTGTTGGGCATTAAGAATTAATCAGCCTTCATTTCAGCACTTGCATAGAAATGTGCCTGATTCTGGATGCTTCGCAAGACAGAGATATCAACACAAGCTCTGAAACACAGGGATTGCCAAACCCAGGAGAATTCTCTCCTCTGCCACACGTGGGGCTTTCTGGGAATTCTGCAGCTTCTCCTGTGCACTGGAGTTTTCTCCAGCGAAGTCTCCGGATCCTGAGTCCTGACACCACTCACAAGGTTATCACTTCATTCATGGTAAGAACATCTGATCCATGCCATCCAGATTTACTACCTCCAAATCAAAACCATTTGCTACAGTAAAAAGGGATGATTGGCTTGAGTGGTCCTAATCCATGGCAGAATTACTTTGAAAGGTTTGTGGGCATATAGGGATAATATTGAGGCACCGAGGCAAAGCCATTAACTTGATTAAAAAGCCCATAGATATGGAGAGTTTATTTCATTGAGGATTTACAACCATCTTAGAGGAAAATTTTTCTGTTAAAGGCTGAATTCAAGTAAGAATTCCAGTAGTTCAAGAAGAAATCCAGTCAGTCATACACAAATCTATTCTAATGAGATGCATTGATAACCCCAGCTTGTGGGACTACTGTTTATTTTCAACAGCAGTAAAGTAGCCATAAATGTATGGATTGACTTTGTTCCAATATAAGTACCTTAAATGAGCAGTGTATAAAGTCCCTTTTCCATGATCTCTTTTTTACCTTCATAAGCAAGTACCTATTGCTCTCCCTCCCATCAGCTGCTCTGCATGTGCTAAACACCAGCCAGCGGGTCCCAAGAGCTGTGTTGATCTAGTTGTTGGGCTGCTGAATTGAACCAATAATCCATTTTGGACTTATTTAAAGAGAGAAGATTCATGTCCAGCTGAGCCAAACACTGCACAGGCCACTGGAAATGGCAATCAATGTTTAAAATTCTGTACACACCATCTATTTCCTTTAACTGCTTTATCCTCTTTATGCATTATCCTGGTTTCCTTCATCATGCTGTTGTCTATGTGGGCACTCCTCTGTGCTGAGTGTGCCTATACACAGTTATCATTCAGGTACTTGAATAATTTATTCCTTTCTACTTTGGTACCTGTGGCAACAAAGGAGGCAGCGCTTAGTGACTGTGGCACACCTTAGCTGATTTTCCACTGTTTATCGCCAGTGAGGCCACCAGCACCTTTTCCTTCTGCACACCTTATGTTGCTTCAGTTTATCTTGTGGGCCTCAAAAGTGCATTTTCTGTGGCAGTCACATTGAACAGCTCTTCTTTTTCTGTGTGTGAAGGAAGTCGTTCCTGAAAGGTGAGATATCTGCTATACTTTAAACCTGGTGCATAACAAGCTTCAGGATTATCTGGTAAGAAAAGCATTTGAATTCTCTGAAATGGAGAAGCAGAAAGCAAGAGAAAAAACTGACCTAGACAGCCCAGTGCAGGGTTTCTCTCTAGTTTTGCTTCCTTAACAAATAAGAATAAGACCGGTTTGTAGAAGGAGCCAAGTCAGACTTGGAGCCTTGAATAACTGATGAAGATCTCTGTGGCCTAAAGATGTGACTACTTCCCCCTGCAATCAGCCAGCCCATAGCTCCAGTTCAGGCTAGTCTGTGGTTGCCACGTATTGACTCTGGTGCTGGTCACAGGTAGCTTTGCCTTCTGTATGCCAGGTAACACCCCAAGGTAAGCATGACTGCTTTTCTCTCCACATCTTGGGAACTTCTCCCTCTGACACCATGTCCACTGGGAGGAGGCTATCCTGTTGTCCCTCATCTACCTCTGTGGTCCTCTGAAAAGCTATCTACACTACATACAGAGTTGTAGATAGTCTTGAATTTTCATCATTGCCATTGCTGTTTCTGCCATCAGCCTCTGAGTTGTTTTCCTGATATCTGCAGGAAAAGACAGCCCCATTGCTGGAGGGCCTGAATGAGACCTCAAGTCCTATACGTATCTCTGTGCACATTGCTGAAGAAAAAACTTAGATGACGACGTCTGATGTGTGCAGAAGATCCACTGTATAATGTGTATATAGGCAGCTCACCTTGAAGAAGAATGTTTGTAAGTAATCTTTTTTTTATTTCTCTATTTTCTGGTGGATATTATTGTCTGAATATTTTCTTACAATGTCTCTGAAGAAATTGCATTCACTACCACCTCTAACTAGTATACATTTGTCTATAAAATGTAGTTTGAGTAGTTTGTCTTAGTTGAAATATGACAGCTGAATTAATTCCTTCCCAGAAAATGTCAACTTTTACTTGTCTGACAATTCTTGAAATCAAAGCAGAAATGTAGAGAGAAAATTAGTGTTAGCTATAATGATAAATTGATCATCTGGACCGACCAGTTACAGATCAGAAAAATGCAATCTTTTTTATCAAGGAAGAATTACATCTGTGGTGTCCTGTGAGAAAATGAAGAAGATAGAGATGATTGAAGTCTAGGATTTAGCTGGGCTTGCAAAGGAAAGTGTCTCATTAAGAAATGCTGACAGCCTCCCTCCTGACACGTGAAGTCACACTGTTGTGACACTATAGAAGTTAACGAGGAAGTTTGTTCTAATTATAGTGGAGCAAGATATTGGAAATTGAGCTTTCTGAAGTGTTGCAACTAAATTGTAAAGCAGACTTCAGTTAAACAAGGGTGTTATTCGCATTATCTTCCAGTCAGGTCAGCACAGACAGACTTTCTCTCCCAATGTTAGGCTGCAGGACCATTCCTGGATCCCTTGGAAACACTTGCTGTGTTTAAATCAAAACAATCTCCCCCCCCTCCTTAATGCTAGTACTCGCAGCAATATTCGTCTCAGGTAGCCTGCTATTTACAATATTAGCCTTTTGGATGTAGCTTTTCGACTCAGAAACTCACTTTTAGGAATTAATCTGTAAAGAACAGGCTCCATACACTAACTCTAATTTCTTTAACTACTTATAGTATTGATGTCTGACTTATATTTATTAACTCTTTAATGGAGAAGGTCCAGCCATGAAAACAGTGGTATTTAGTAAGTCTGGGATGGTCTGTCTTAGGCAGAAGAAATAATATTTCTGGTTTTGGCCACTGTACTTTATGTAAGCTCAGCCATGGACCCAACAAAGTCAGAAGTACATAAGTAGCCCCTTAAAATCTCCATCAGATATTTTGCTGGATCAGTATCTCACAGGACAGAGTATTAAATGCCTTTTTGCTCAAACAGCAGAGTGTTGGTTATACACAGAGAAGTGATTTGGCTGGCAGTTTAGGAGGTAAGCTCTCAATAAGCTGTGGGCTTTGAAAAGACTCCTTGATAGCATTTCTGCAGCAACTGCCAGTGCTAATTTTGTAAGCGTGCTCCAGATCTTTTTAAGATCATCTTGGTGGTGCAGCATAGATTAAATGTGCAGCTCCGATGTGTTGTTATGAGATGCCTTTTAAAATTCTATCAACAGCCTCTGGTGTAGGAACTTCACCATCTGCTGCAATCTGACAGGATAAGACAGAAAATCTATAGCTGGTGCAAATCCAGGCAAACCATGCTGAGGAGGAGTTTGTCCCATAGCTGCTAAATTGCAGACTAGACAAATGTTTTAGTAAAGGTGTCAGTCTCTGGGGGGTAACATCCCTTTCCAGTTTGAGAAATGCTTTGGGGTATCATATAGAATTATTTTTGTACATGGGTAGCAGCACAGTGTATCAGGTGGTGTTTCTCCATAAGGGATAACTGCATTACAGCTTTGAGACAGTAGACTCTATAGGAATAAATCTTGGTGGTGGATAAAAGCTTTAGCAGGCAACCATCTCACAGGAAGGAATGGATGATATTTAAAATCAAAAGACTGTCGCTGAAACCACTAACTTTCTCTCATTGCCCTGCACATAGCTGGGTTAAGTTTACTGCATCCCTATAGTTCCACAGTAGAAATGACTCCTGAAGAGGAAGAACACACAGTAGTGGCCTTTTGAGGAAGTCTGCTCCTGTTGTCATGGGAGAGTGAAGTGGGTGGGAAGGGGTCAGTAGGTTAAACCCAAAAGCAGGAGAAGAATAGGAAAAGATGCTACAGCGCTGAAGATGAGGGTAGGAGAGCTCCCAAGGAAAAGAGGTGAAGAGAGATTCAGTAGACAGAGAGAAATAGAATTATGAGTAAGAAGAATGAATTTCAAAACTGCTTTCTTCACTGATTGCATAGGTGTTGAGCAGACCAGCATGTGAAGGATGATGTTATAATATTCAAGTCGGGGCTGATGCGAATGACAGTGTTTGGATAAGAGAACAGGGCAGGAAACAATAGCATAGGCTACCAACAGCTATGCCAAGGGTGAAACTAACCCATTTCTACTGCAAACTTTTGATTTTCTGAATTTTACACATATTCTCTTTCTCTTTCTCTCTCTGAATCTAGATCCCGATCTTTTCTGTATTAGGGAAAAATATGAGGAATTTTGCTGAGGTATTCACAATCTGAAAGCACAAGACCCATTTAAGTGAATACGTGCATGTTGTTCCTCCTCACTAATATGTTTCCATGCACATTGTTTTCACCAGGTGTGATTCGCATGTGCATCATCAATTTCACTTTAATAGAGTTGCACAATCTGAATTGGCACAGAATGTGGGCACAGAACTGGTTGCTCAAAACTCCACTTTCCTGTACACATCAGTTGAGGTTAGAGTTCTCTTCTTAAATTAGTGATGCTAGTGGTAGATGTTCTTTTATTTCTATAATCAGACCTTTGTGAACTGCACAAAGTACCCATTGAAGGCGTGCATTCCATACAGATGCAGCCACCGTCTGTGGGCTCTGGTCCCTGACTATGATGATGTGAAGCAGGGTTGTTTATCTCCACTGGGTCCTGGTTCTCCATAAGAATTGGTGCAACCTGGGCTGAAACTGTCAGTCTTGCCTCTTCCCACTTCCTGGGATGGTAAGAAACTGCTCTGTGCAATGGTTTCTAATAGGTGGGTCAGTGGTGTATGGTACAGCAGAGACAGAGTTATGATTCCTGTTTTATTTTGTAAGTGCCAGATACTTTCCATCCCTACTTCTCTGCTAATAAGATAAGCCTACAATCTCAAAACTGTTCCATGAAATTCTTCTTCCTATCTGGTGCTAAGCTCCTGCAAAACAGCCATGTGTTGCTACCTAGCATTAATATTATGCTGTCAAGTGGTGATGAAGTAAGTAGCTATTTGACTGTTTCACACTGTCAGACAACAAGGTATCAAGTCAACAGCTAGCCTTTGTTGGGTGCAGCACTTAGATTGCAGCCATCTCGTGCTTCCAACTGTAAATATTAATGGTATAAGGTAGACCTTTATTGGCTACATAAAACTTGCCTTAGCACGCTACATGACACTGTCACATTACTTAGCTAATTATATTCCTTGATAAAAATTTTGAGTATGTTTTTATCCTACTGGCTTTTTTTCTAGTAGAAAGTTGATTAGAGACAACAAACATCATTACATTTTAGCTTCAGGAAAGACTTTGGAAGAGATGCATACATGAAAAGTGTAAATGGAAAAAAGAAATCTATAAACCTCTATGTCAATAACTACTCCTTGAAACCCTGTTTTAATCTTCATCTAGATGTTTTATTTGTCAGTGAACTTACTGTTTCTTGTGGCTTTTTTTCCTTTTTAGTGTACTTACATCTGTTGACAGGAACATATGAGTCCGTTCCCTACCTGTGAACCTTAACTCTGTCCTCAGGGATTCTTGGATCAAGTACTGCATACCTAATATATTATCTCATCATTGTATTACTATTGTTGGTATTCAATAGGTTTGCATCTGAATGTGATCTGGATGAATCCAACTCTAATGACTGCTTTTTGGACATCTGCTGAAGATGCAAGTGGCTTATGAAGTCTCTTTCTATGTTATAGCCAGCACAGTACATGAGCAAAAAGGTCTCTAAAAAGACATTAGAGATTTCTCTTAATTGTCTACTCCATGCTTTTACCTTACTGCCACCTAAAGATAACTATCAGAAAATACATTGTACTTCAAATTAGAAAGATTTGCTTTAACATGTTAGGAAGTAATGGCAGCCTTGTCAATGTATTTCTTTTAAGATGATTTCCTACACTTTCAGAAGATTTTTCTTGAAGATCGTACTAGTTAGAGATAGGAAAAAAGATCTGCTGGCTCAGCTCACTGAATTTATCTCTGGTGCTCCAAGGCAAGGCAGATTGACTATGAGTGCAACTCAACTCTGTTTCTAACCAGAAGATTAATTTAGATCTGGGGGCTCCTCAATACAGTTTGTGGAGTCAGGTAAAAATCCACCTTTATCTGCAGGTATAAGCTATTTCTGATACAACCCCCCTTTTGATTCCATCTTTCTCAGATACCAGAGTTGTCCTTTGTTGAACAGACAGCCTAAGCGGTTCTTCCTTCTGACCTCCATCCTTGATGCCTTATTTCTTAAACAGAAACTTCCAGTTTGGTGATCCCCTTTAAAGCAGGCCAATATTCTTTTGTCAGAAAGCGAAACTGAAGCATGAAGTAGAGACACGCTTAGCTTATGATCAGTTTGGCATCCCAAGGTGGAAATGGTAATTGAACTTAGTCTCTTTGTACTGCCTAAACACTGCCTACACAAATACCTGTGATCAGTCCCTAGTAGTCATATCAGGGTAGTGAAGCCCTGTCCAGGCTCTAACGCTCCCATTGAGAATGAGAACTGGCAAGGTCTGGGAGACAGTTCATTCCCTGCCATAATCCCATTCTGAAGTCCCACAGACCTCGAGCTTTGCTGCTTCGCTGTCTTTACTTTTATACCACAAGTAAGCTATTTAATTCAACTAATAATTAATCAGTGATTTCCAAGATGCTTCTTTATAGCTCCAAGTAACTCTTCTGATTGATACTTGCATGCTTCCTTAAAATATTTCCAATCTCATATTTATTTCAAGATTGGTAAGGTAACCATGAAATCAAACAAGTTATATATAATTTTGGCAGAAGTGTCATACATTAGCATTTTCTTCTGGGAAAATACTTTGGCTTCCTTTTTCATCAGTGGTTTTGGGAGAGGATGAAAAAGGTGATCACGAGCCAGGAATTTTTGACTCAAAATTTTCTTGAGGTGAAAGGTGTTGTTTTGGGATTCTGGGTCCGGGCCAGTTATCCCGCTACCAGCCTGTGTGTCAGAACTGAGTGCTTCTTCAGGGTAGGTGGGGGAGCTGAGTATTGAAGGGAAATACCGCTTCCATGCGAGCTCCATCTAGAGAACTTCACTGTTTCAAAGACAGCAACAGGTTTATTTATGCTTTATTTATATATTTATATAATGCTTTATTTATTTTTTGAAGTGTCATGGTTAAAATATCCTGGGGTAGATTTTCGGCCTCTACACTCTCTGTCTCTGTTCAGTTCCTAGTAAAGGACAAGATAACAACACTTCTGTACCTTACAGATGTGCCACAAGCATTCACTTAAAATAATGAAGTCATTCTTACTGAGCTAAGATAGAGTCCAGGTGTTCAGTACTGAACCCACCTGTATGATTTTTACAAATCCATTTTACTTACAGTTTTCTGACTTGTGTAGTAATTTCATTTCCTTCAGTATCACTTTGTGCCTCCAGGACCTTCTCCAAACCCACATTTTTTTTGTGGCTTAGAGGAATGTTAGGCAACACTGACAGCACTGAGGTTTTCTTTGGGGCTTATCTCTGCACTGGCTTCTCCAGAGAGATCCTCAGCAACCTGCTGTCAGCTTCCCTGACAATATCACATACTGAAAGGATGGGGAAAAGTTTGTGTGGGGATAACAATTTTCAAATCTGCAGAAGACACCAGCTTTTACCAGTGAGTTTAATTCTACCATGAAGGACGTGTTACACTTTCATATGTAGAGAAACCAAGCATTTTCTTTGGCCTGAATGAGTTTTATGTTTGATTAAAGGAAAAAAATGCAATAAGAAAGGACCAAATGAAATTTTCCATGAGATACAGCACAGTGTCTCATGTGACTCTTGTGTGCAATATGCTGCATAAGTTCCCAAAACAGCAGGCTTTGGGATAAAAAAAGATAACAGTTATATCACTATATAAACTCCATGCAGGCAACATATACCTACACTGCCATTTCCCTGAGGGATTTGAGTCAGCCCAGATAAGAGGACCAAACTTCTTGGACAAGGGGGCAGAGAGAGTCCTGTCCCTTGGGACACAAGAATAGCGCAGTGTGTGAGCATTAGCAGTGCTGCAGCAGAGAGCGCTGTCCTCCCTTAGGCTCTGAGCTGGTTTCTGGGAGTTACCTGCTGAACTGCTGCTAACTTAGCAAGTTTAAATCTGGTAGCCAAGATCCCAGTCCAGTACCCACTGGCATAAAAAGAGATCTTCCCATTTATTTCAGTAATGTATAAATTAGACCCCAAATTATTTATGTGCTTGAGAATCTCCAAAATCCGTACCCTAGCATTTCACAGGGTCCACCAATGACCAAAGTTGTCTGCAGTGGTGCAAAATCTGCTCACATTAAATAATTACAAAGGTTTGTATGGCTGCTGATTCTCCTTTCCTTTCCACTGAATTACAGCAGTATGACTTTTTTTTTATTTGGGTGCTCTTATTCTTCTTGAAAAGTGAATAATCTTTTCTACCAAATACTGTTTGAATAAATTTGATGACTGTTGTATTTGCTGCACAGTTAGTTTGGTACAAAGCTTGTGTAACAAGCTCTGCCTCTCATTTAAGTGGCTCTGTATATCAAAACAGAAAAGTGTTCCTGATAATTTGAAACCAAAATATTTTTCAGATCCTCAAGAACAGGAATTATTTCTATTGCTTTTTAGTGGAAAAATATTCTATAGGCCTAGTACAGTGTGCAAAAATTTTTTAGACATTATTAGGAATGGAATTTCATAACAAGAACTGGAAAATACTCTGCACAAGAATGTACTCTAGAGGTAGAGTTCAGCAAAAGGTATATAGGCAGCCTTGTTTTATCTGGAAACAACATAATTTCATGGACCTTTGGTAGTAATCTTAAGCATATGATTAGTTTCCGAGACATTAACACTAGCCTACAAGATATATTCGTTATACTAAGTTAATACATTCATAGCATTCAGGAGCTATAGGACTATCACTGTCTAAATAAAGTAGTGGTTGGAATTGAGGACCATGGTTCCCATTCAGGCACCTGAATAAATGAGTAGATTTGCTGAAGTGCTTAATCAGCAGTACCTGGGAAATCTCCATATTTACCCTTTATCTGGCATACTTTATATATGTAAATATATCTAAGGTGCAGGCAACTCTTGGTCTTTTTAATTGTAATGATGTTGATTGAGCTTCCTCTGAAGCCATGTTGGTCCTGATCCATCAATAAATTCCATGTAAAGCTTCACACCCATGTTTCAATTCTGTTAATTTTAGTGAAGAGGACAAACATTGAATCCCAAGAGATTGCTGGCACCATGCACTCAGTATAAGTTATCTTTTCCATCATTAACTCCTTAACGTCTGACCAATTCCTTTTCTTTTTGTAAGCAGGCACTCAGGTGAAAGCTTAAACTATATTTTTCAGCTTGAAATTGAGGTTGGAGTTTTCTTTTGTTTAGAAACTTCTGGTCAATTAAGGTATTTGAAATTTATGGATTTAAAACAGATTTATGGTCTGGTTTCGGTCAGTATTCAGTCAAGTTGCCCAGCAAATAAAAAACACCTTGCTGTGCAAAAATGGAAGTACATAAGTGACTAATGCCTGCTGTTGGGGTATCACTGATGTTTTGTTATTTTCTAGATAAATATAATTTTTTTTAAAAACAAAGTTTCAAAAATTTACCACTGAACATAGCTTCATTTCCATTTTCAGTAGAAAACAGACACCAAAATACAAACAAAAGACTTTTCAATACTTGCAGCAAAATAATTTTCTCATCAACTGTATTTTTAGAAACAAAATAGTTGGAAACATGCAAAGTTTCGGCATTAGATCATAGCAATAGCCAGAAATACCAGAATTACCAAATTGTTTGTTCGTGTTTTGATAGTCCTTAAGATGAGAACAGAGTTACACTTTTTATCTACAGAGATAACTGGAAGACAGAAGTATTTGTTCCTGCTCTTAGAAAAATAAAAAAAAAAAAGAAGAAAGAAAAGTGGAGTATTATTTTTATGAGTTAATTGTTCTAAGCAACTTTCAGAATACTTTCCATCAATGCTAAGCCTGCTGCATTATTTGAAGGTAGAAAAAATAGATAAAAGAGAAAAGAACATTGTTTCATGAACCTTATTGAGAAAAAAGATGTAAAATTTAGTATCTGAACAATGCAGATATAGAGTGCATGAATGTCTTATAAAGTGAGCAATGACTGAAGTAAATGCCCATGTGATATGAATGTGTGTCTACAGGGAAAACATCAGAAGGTGAGAAAAAGGAAAACAATGCCATTGCAACATAAAGGATGGTGTACAGACAAAATGTGTTAGTCTGAATACTAAATGTGTTATGTGAATACCGTACTTGAGCTTATTCCTATACTGCAGAGTGTTATGCTGTCATATGTCATCTGGGCTCCCTTTTCTGCTTATATTTACCATGCACATTGAATATTCAACTGCTTTTCACTGAAGCATGCAGTAATGCTGGCCTTGTGAGGAGCTTTCTCGTCTTTCCCAGCTAAGACACATCAGATAACCTTATTGTCTTTGCACCCTAATGCTTTTGTACCTTATGTTATGACACATATTAAATGTGTTTCTTGCAATATTCTTTTAGAAGTTTTAGTTAAATCCTGCGTTTTGAATACAGACTAATAGAAAATAGCAAAGGATGTTAAGGGGCTGTTCTGCTATAAAAAACAACCGTAAAAATGGCATCGTGACATTTCCAATGACTTCCAGAGCAGAGCTGCTCATTTTACAAATCTAAAGATGTTTCTTCTTACCCCACATTTGACCTGGCACAGGAATAAAGCTGGGCTCTCTCTGGTTCCTACCATCAACGGTAACAATTCTGCCATGACGGTTGATCTACAACCATGCAAATGACGTGAAAACAAATAAATTCCAGCTCAGGTATGCTGACTCTACTAGGCTAATAAAAACAGTAACAACTTACTCCAGTCGATGAAATAATATTATTTCAATAACCTATCATCAGACTGTAGTAAGTTTACCTGTGCTGTACAGTCCTTTTCTCCAAATAGTTGACATGATGAGGGTTTTCTCAAAGTCAGGTACTACAGAGAATAAAGCAGAAGTACCAGGAATTACCCTTTATGCTTCCAGCAGCAGCCTTACAGAATGTAGGTTATATAGACCAGACTGCTTATTTCCTTTCCGCAGTCTGCTCCCTGTCTAGATCTTAGGAGCATCAGGAAAGCTGCTAGGTGAGAGCTGGCTTCTGCTCACTGATAGTTCTCCTAACCTACGGCTTGCTCCCTGCTTGGGAAAGACAGCCAGCAGGAATGTGTCATGGGCTGGCTATGCTGACCATGTTTGCTGGAGGCTGAGGGCATAAATTTTGAACAGGAGTTCAGTCCTCTCTCCTTTGATCCTCAAGTACCACTGGCTTCAGTATGATTTTAGAACATGTAAATGAGTGTTTTTAAATATCTCTGATTTCATGAGGTTATATTAGTGCAAGGCAAGGACCTCAAACACAGTGGAGTTAGCTACAGAGGACAGGGAATTTCAGAAAAATGGTTTACTTTTGAAAATATTTTACTGTACATATTGGTCTTTCTCAACAGGCTGCAAGAGCACTGGAGAAGACACAAGTCACAGTAGATACAAATGTGCTCACTTCCCTAAGACATCAGTCTGATGATCCCCAATGGCTTGACCCAACCTTGCTGCCCGGAGTCACAGGTTGTTCCGCCACACTGTAGGAGGGGAACCTGGAGCTGACCTCCACATATGCAAGACCCTCTGTTCAATGACTGCAGCTTATAACAGCTGGGATAAGCTTTGCAGTGACCTGGGGCACCCACAGCTCCTCAGCTGGTGCTGTGGAGGGCAGTAGGTGAGTGGCTTGTCTGAAAATCAGGGTGATAGCACTTCTTAGTTTCGCTTGACTTACCCAGCTTTACTTCTACATTTTACAATGCTCCTGAGGCTGAATATTGTCTTAGTGTTGCCAACATTGAGCATTCAAGCTTAGGCTAAGAAGAAAAATTATTACATTGCCTTAAAATAATTATATTTTAATATGAAAAATGTTTTTTTAAAAATTCTGTGTTGTATTTTTGGCCTTCAATGGCTCTTAAAACCTTCTCCAAGCTTGGGAGGGCTAGCAAATTATCTTCTTTCATGGAGGCTGAATTCTGTGTGCTGGAGTGTAACACGAGCCATCTAGGGCAGAATCATTATTTCAGATTTAAGGTGCTGACAATATCGCTATCCTAGTCTCACAAATGAACAACTCTGAAGTATGGAAATGTCTTAACCATCTGCAGTAGGAAAACATGTAAATTCAGGACAAGAACAAATATATACTGATCACAGAGAGAACAAAGTTCTTTCACCAAATACTTTCCCTTACAAGTGTATAAATTTCTTCTTTGGAATTTTGTGTTTGTTTTTTGCATTTGAAGAAGCAGAACACTAATACTGCTCTTACACTCAGTCTCCTAATATTGAGAAGTTTTCTGTTGGAAAGAGGAGGTGAAACACTGTTTTTTTTCTTTTCAAATAATATCCTAAATTTCTAAATTGTTTTGCAACCACAATACATACACTGGTAAGAATACTGGCTCAGAACTGATGCAGTGTGAAAACTAACCTGCATGACTATATTTGCCTTTATATTGCTCTACAGGTCTTGAAAATAAAATGTTGTTTATATTTCTGTGTTTAAAGCAGGATAGAAGTATACAAGAGCAAAACAAACAGGTAAGGCCGCAGCGAGATTGAAGGGAAAATGGTGTAGTTGTTACATTCCTGATGTCCACATCTTTTAGTCAAATGGTAATTATCCATTAATAGCCTCATAAGTATGAATATGTAAATAGCTATGGAATGCATTATTCATGGAACACCAGGCATTAATTATTGTAATTAAGTGTCATTTGCTACGTTCATATTACTAACTCTTGCAGTTAATGAATACATCAGCTAATCGCTGTAGAGCAGATTCAATCAAAATTCTGTGTGTCTGCGCTATGGAAGCCTGAGAGAGTTTTACTGAATTCAGATTCAATATTGAACATACCTTACATGCTTATCAGTGTATTTTTAATGACTTTAAATGTGAATCGTAACCTCCAGTGCATGATGCATGTCGTTGTGCCCAGGAGGATGGAATGGTACCAGCTGGAAGAGGATATGAAAGCAACAACAGTGCACATCAGAGCACATAGCAGTAGCTACCTTAAGCAGAACTTTAATTCTGGGACATGAAATCCACCACCTCTTCCAAGTTTCATGTATATTCACGTGTACAATAGGAGATGCTATGCTTAGTGAGGAAGTGCTGTCCCAAAGGTGCAGCTGATGATAATGTTCAAGAAACAATTTCAAAGTACAGACTGAGCTGTTCGCCTGTTGGTGCAGGGACGCGTCTGCCTTTTGCTAGCACAAGCAGAACACAGCACTAGCAGGATGTGCTCTTGAGCCTAATGGGGCCTCAGGGCACTCTTGAAACACAAAGTAAAATGAACAACCAAACTCTGCTTTTTTTTTTACTCTCTGGAGATCTATTTCAGATAATAGTAATCTAAGTTACGGTAAGTAACACAGAAAGAAGACTTACTGGAGGTTTTTTGTGGCTTTTTTTTAGGCTGCAGGTCTTAGAACCAGGGTTTGTGGTTCTTAAAGTAGAAATTTTGAAGAATTTGTTATTGCAAACAAAAGTTTCCTTATTTTTAGGGTGAATCACTAACTCAAGACATAAAATGTAAGTTCAAGTGCTAAAAGTTAACAGATACAAGTAAAGTGCTCCTTTGGCTGAACTTTTGGGTTTCAGGCCAGGAAAAATATTTGCAATGAAAAAAACCTGATTTCATCACTGTGGGTTTGAAGCAGATTTTTTCCTATTTTTAGTTTCACCAACATATTGTAGTCACATGCACTGAGTAAACTGAGTATTAGATCTAGTTTCTTAAAAATTAAATGTTCTGGGAACAAGAGAATTCAAGTAAGCATACAGCATCAAGGATATTTTTCCAATTCACAAACACTTGGGCTCTTTGTAGTTAAAATTGTGATAGGATACTGCTGGCAGTCTGAATTGTATGAGCACCTGCAGAGGAGGGTCAGTCAGAGCCTGGTTTTTAAGGGTCAAAAGTGGGAGTTATTGTCAATAGCAACTCTGTCATTCCCTGTGTATACTTCCCCAGTGAAATACCTCTCATGCATTTGCCAAACACATTAATTCATTCATCCCTTTCATTCATCCCCCAGCTGATGCAAATCCCTTTGCTCTTCCTTTGAGTATCTCCGTCACTGATGTCTTTCCCTTCTTTTCAGAAATCTTACTTCTTCCTCAAGCCCAAACACTGGTACTTCTCATTACCCATATTTCTGAATGACAGTCACTGGTGTCTGAAAAACAACCTGAATCTTAGTATCAAAATATAGGGGAATCCATTACAGATAATATCAGCATTCAGCATCACAAGCCATGCCTCCAAAAATCATGACATTTTTTTGTTTGGTTTCTTTCATTTGCATGTTTGGTATCCCTCTCTAATTTTGAGCATATTGAGACAATGTTTTTCCAAGCTCTTCTCAACACCCAAAATGGTATGATCTTTTTTTTTCACACTTTTTTTTTTGAATGAATACTGAGATTCTCACAAATGCATGAACTCATCTGTGAGTTTGTGTTCTAAATAATAAAATAAAAATCAAAAGATTTGCAATAAAATTGCAACACTGGAGATGTATGAAGGTCTTGCTGTTACATCTTATTCTTAAACATGACTTACAGCCTTTTCAAACCCTCAAATTCTAAAAAATCTTAGCAATTGGATGTATTTACAAAAAAATTAGTGCTTAGTGCTTATTCATCCAGCTGTTTTTTCATGTTTGCTTCTATAGCTGTTTCCCGTTAAATGCCCTACATCTGCATTTCTTTTAAAAATATATATATATTCAAGAAAGTTATTTTAATTAATCTGGCATTACTTACTTTATTTTTTATCCTTTTACACTAGAAATATCAAGTCTATTCTCAGCTGGGTGTGTTGGAAGACCTGTGCGTGGGCCAGGTCCAGCCTATGGGCTATGATAGCTCAATGGAAAATGATGACTCATCAAAATATTAATGGAGACCTTGTAACGCTCAACAGTTTTGTAAGTATTGACAGTATGTAAGGAGGAACCAAGTAATAAGAGTCACTTGAAGCCATGTGAATCAAATCCCTTCCTCTCTGAATCGTTGGTCTGGGGACTTGTTTGTGCTCTGTAAGGTACCAACAGCTACCCAGCAGAGGTAATCACTCTTAATGGGTAACCCAATTTTGCAGCTGAAGTGGTTCGAGTGGCTGAACTGCTTCATTGGGAAGCACCTGGCCCTGTACTCTCAGCACTCCTGCAGAAGACACAGGGAAGATAGAATCTTGGTTTTTGTGTGGTGTACATGTAAAGTGCAAACGTTCAGAAAACATGGCACACTTAAAGCAAATGAATAGAGTCATTAGCAGAAAATGAGGAGTAGACATGAAGAGACAAAGGCAGAAGGTTTATTTTGTGTATAAAGGTAGGAAAAATATGTACACGTGCACAATGGAGAATACAGAAGTACAAAGAGGAAAGGAGCAGCATTTCTGAAGTCGGGGGATGTTTCATGATCACAAGGCATTAGAGGAAGGAAAGAATTCAATTACAGGTGTGTACTCAGAAAAGGAAAGACTAAACTGATGTTCTGCTAATATATTCTAGATTAATAACTTGCATATTCCTCTAAATCCATATCAAACCTGGATTTAATATTGTATGTACACTTTCATATCAAGTTTCTAGTATTGAAAGGAAAGTTTTGGAATTTCTGTACAGATGTATTCTTTGTTTTTCAAATTATGCTATAGCTATAGTATGTCAGACATACTGTTATTACTTGTATTGCTTTCTAGCTTTCTTCAATGTTAATACCAGGATGAAATTTTTGCTTATTTTAGTATATCCTGTAATGTACATTCTATGAAGTACATAGCAGCTCAGTTTACTTATGTGGAAGCTGAACTAAACCCAGTGAGGAAAAAACCCAAAACTTTATTGTGATTTTCTTAATTTTGATTTTTTTTAAAAAAACCCCTTTTGAACAGCTTTGGGTTGTAGCATCAGTTTTTCATGTGAATTTTCAAAATTTTCTTACTTCTTTGCTTTTTGTTAGCATTCTGAAATGATATGATAGTTTTCATTTGAAGTTCTTTGTGTTTAAAATTTTCATTTTTCATTTCAATAATACTGAACCAAGTAACATTTTTAGGTATGATTAAATGAAAACTACAATTTGGAATAAAATTCCCAACATAGTACATTGTTTATTTTTTTAAATTTCTCCATATGAAGGAAAATTGACATTTTAACTCAAAAGAAGGTGTTTTCATTTTGTTTTGTCTTACTTTGATATTTTAAGCCAAAATGAAAACATTTCACTCAGAAATATTGATTTCATAAAAAAAATTTTTTTTCATCTGTCACTGTAAGTTTGAACACATAACCTGGAGTAAAAAACCAATTTTTCAAAACTATATTTTCATTGCGGGGGTGGAAAAAAAAGCAGTTTGGGGTTTGGTTTTGGTTTGTTGTCTTTGCCTGTGTTATATAATTCACGACATCACATGTGATTCCCAGTAAGTAAGATAACTAAACCCTATATCTGATAGAATACACGGTTTGGTTTCTGACACTGCTACATTAATTTCACCCCCAGTGCTAGAACACACATTCCCATCTTGTGTTTATTGTTTGCTTACAAAGAGGAAAGGAACTTTTAGCTAAATTATTATTTTTTTTTAATGAGAGATTAACAAGGAAATTACCCCAATCACTTTTCTGGTATGATAAATACAGCAAAGAAATTATCCTTGTGTAATACAATTTTTATAAGTAGATATATTGTGCTTAAGTTTTCATAATAAGGCAGGTGCTTGAGACAGGAATATGTGACACATCACAGGGATGAATCATGGTATGTTCCATAAATGTGCAAAAAAAAAGTGTTTGGGGTTCTTTTCCCTCCTGGAAATAGATGTAGACTTTTTAATAACACTACTGTTGCTGCTATTATGCGCTGAATGGTATTCAGAAAAATAACAGACTTTGGGACATTTATGAAAGGTGGGAAATAAAAAATAGAGGCTTGATTTCCAGGCAGTGACTTCTGCTATATCCTGCTGTGGCAAAATGGGAACCTTAACATCTCACTTATACACACATTTTAAGGTGTCTTAATGCAACTGTAGAATTAAAGGTGGGATTTGCTCTTCGTGAACACTCCAAGTCCAATCCACAGCAAGTTGTGTAGGACTGAAGAAACAAGGTGAGGTATGAAATGGGGAAACTGTAATATCAGTGGGCTCAAGGACTCCTGCAAAAGATCAGCTGTTGTCTTTGGAGTCATAAAACTTCATTGTATAATGTTAGTTAGTCTTTCCTACAACTCTGCTACATGCCATATCACTTAATAATAAAACACCACCTTATACGTGCTTACTCTTTTGAGTCATCACTCAAGGACAGAATCTATACAAATATAATATGATCAGGAATGCCCAAATAAATGATTGCACCATTTATAAATGGTTTTTGCCTTAAATAATTGTTCAGAAAAACAAAAACTGGCTTTTCACTACTGTTTTGTATTTAACAATGTAATTCAGTTGTGTCTACACTCTCGAAGGCAACTACACAGACATTTTGCTATTACATTTTTTGCTAAACCTGCTGGTATTCATAATTTTTAGGCCCCTTATTTTCATTCTTTAAAGAATCCATAGACAACCAATCAACTGAACTACCTTGACTGCTTCCTAAGAAGGAAAAAAAACCCCAACATATTTTTGTCTGATGACACTCATATCTATTGATGGATAACATAGATTTACTTGAAGTTGTAGAAATCTTTGAATAAACAACAAATCTATGATTTTAAAGTCTGATGTACTTACTGGGCTTTTCTTGAAAGATTGATGAAGATTAAGACAGCTGTATTTTATCTCAGTATAAGATATTGGAGATGTACAGGCTACCAGAGCAGAAGTTCAGGATTAGTGATATCAGTGCAGGATTGCCACTAATTCAAATGGATGTGAGAGTATGCTGAGTATCTTGCCAATTGCCGATCCTAACCGTTATCTAATTATCTAAAAATATCATATATCATTTCACAGGTGTGAGACCAAACTGCCAAAGAAACAGCAGTGAACATGGTATGTGATGCAAAGATAGTGACCATCTGTAAGATTTAATGGTAAAATTAGCCATATTGAAGGCATTGGATCTTTGCCACCCATTGCAGTAGGGTCTGAATGTCACCATCAGCATATCTTACAGTTCTCGTTAATATGTATTGCCTGTTGGTGTGTCCCACTGTTGCCCACTGGCAGTGTGTATGTGGTGAAATGCTGTGGTGGAGGTGGGATGAAACACTTTTTAAGATCTGCTAACATTTGTTCTAAAATTAAGTGAAAGAATTAAAACAGATCCAAAGTCATTCATAGAAAATCATTCAAAGAAATAGAAAACAATTTTTAAAACTCTGATGTTCATATTGCTTTACTACTGTTTGGCATCTTCTGCTGCATTAAAATACAAAAGTTTAAAGACTGCTTAATAGTCTTCCTGTTCACCCCACTCGACTGCTGGCTCATCATCCATTCGTAGAATAAGATAGGAGAGAAGCTGAAAGAGATTCTGCCACAACAGTAAAGAGACAAAAAAGGAGAGGTCGCTTACATCTATCTCACAGCGGTCTCCAGCATAGTTCACGTCGCAGAGGCAGTGGAACTTGTTGAGTAGATTCTGGCAAAGGCCCCCATTCAGACATGGGTCAGAGCTGCACTCATCAATGTCCTTTTCACACCTAGAGGAAAGACTGCAAATACTGAGCATCTGAAATCACAAATAAAAAGCACAGAACAGGCATATTTTTAATTCAGAAGCTTTTGGGGGAAGGGAGAGGAGGATGCTCTATTTGAAATCTGTGGTGTATTTCCACATGTGCTTGTGATTTTATTAACTACCTGATTAGATACACTTAAATCCTGGACTTCCTGTCTTATTTTCAAACACAGATAGTTAAGCCAGAAATTTCAGCTCTGTAAAGCATTTCATAGTTAATGGTGCTTAGCAATGTAAAGTGAAAGTTTGTGCATGTTTTTAGAGCTAGATCTGGTGCAAGTCCTGCCGACAGCTTGCTTATCCATTTTCATTGTTATGGGGAGCTGAGGGCACTTTTTCCTTCTCAGTAGTCTGGATGTAAGCAAAACAAATGTGTGTTTTTTCCCAGCTGAGTGCCCCTGGGAATGCTCACCTGCTTTTTTTTCTCAATTCGAAATGCCAGTAGATGCTCAGCAGAATCTCCTATACAGTCTCTCTGAGGACTTGGGCCCCGAGAATGGTAAGAATGGTGCAGAACAGGGCTTTACAAGCTTAAATATGTTATCATTAAATGTTTTTGAGTTCATTCTGATGATAAAGGACATTTGAGTTCTCATAATTTCTCGAGGCAACCAGCTGAACATTAATGAAGAATGTACGAGGTTGTGTGAAAACTAGTAATGAATTGGTGATTTGCTGCTCTGACAAAGCTTCTCCTTAATTCCCTGCTCTCTTTTTTTCAAATAATGCTAATGGTAAATCTTAATTTTTCCAGATAAAAAAGCAGATTTATTATTGAAGAAGAATGTGAGAAACTCCCTCTGCATTATAAGGAATTGTTTTATTCCATTATATTCATAACCATGCAATAAATTTCTAGTGTTAAATTTGAGAAGAGCTGTTCTTTATATTAAACACTTTTAGCTGATTTTCTTTATTAATCAATAAAAAAGTTTCAACAGTTTCCTTCAATGGTAAATTGTATTCATATACTTCAAAAAGCTAAAATAAAGTATTAACCCAATGTATAAGAACTGTATAGCTATGAACTCACCTATGCAAACAAAAAAAAAAAAACCAACAACCCAATCTTCCAATTAATTAGGCACCTGAATCCAACTGAATTTCAGGAAAACTTAAAATCCTAACTCCTTTATGTAATCTCAGAAATCCCAGCCTGAATTCAATGACAAATATGTGTTCAAGAGACAGCTAGGTCTCCTTTTATGAAGAGTAATCTTTTCACATTTCCCTTTCCACCTATTAAGTTAGTTTTTTTTTTGTTTAGTTTTTTGTGGTTTTTTTTGTGATCCCAGGTCAATCGATTGACATAGAAAGATATTATTTTCCCTATACTGTGCATAAGTGGCTTTCTGAGGGATGAAATATTGTCTTAAAGGAAAATGTCTGCTTTATCGATCTAATAGATAAATATACAAGAGGTTTGGGTTTTAATTTTCTTATTAACTGATATATTTGAATTTGTTCTGAAAAAAAGAAGCAGCGAAATTTTCTCATTTGGTATACTACGATCTGCAAGCACAGAAGTACTACTAGTTTGTGGTTTGGCAGCCTGGAGAAAAAGAGGACAAATAGTCAATTTTAGACATTGGAGAAGAATGCCTTGCTGTGATAGTCAGTTAAAGTGCAGTACGCTTGGTACAAGGCTGCCATTCAATATGAGAATCATGGGAACCATAAAATAGAGATTATTGCCAGCCAGTGGGATGGATGTAAGGAGGGCTCATTCCCAGAGCTGCAGTTAGCAAGTTGCCTGGCAGGGGAAGGAAGAAGGAAAAAGTACTTTCCTTCTATCTGGAAGTACCAAGAAATACACACACCAAAGAACTGTCTGAGAATAGGCTTTTACAATTTTATATTTGATTTGATTTTTTTTTTTTTTTTAGTATTTTGAGGTGGTACACAGACCTTCTGGCTGAGTTAAACAGTACAATGCAGATGTGTTTGCCAACTACATTGTGCACGGAGTGGGTGGAAATTTTCATTTCGTCTCTCTTTTATAGCTTACTGTACTGTTCTTACAAAATCAGTAGGTTAATAAGTTTCTGAGAGAATGAAAACCTTTTGTTGAAAACTTTTTTGTGATTACAGAGCCAGCATAGCTTAGTCCTGTTGAACTTTTGGATATTCTACTCTGATGTAATAGCTTAGTCCTGTTGAACTTTTGGATATTCTACTCTGATGTAATGCTAATTTCACTAAAAGCACGTACGGTATTTCCTTTCTCACTGTCCAAAAAGTTGCCCTTACCTATTCAGACTACATTATGACTGGGACAATGTCTTCCTATGTTTCTACAGCACCTAATGCCCTGAGGCTTTCAGGACTTCCTGCTTCAGAGCCATTTGTAGAAAATTATCAAATGGTAAGTGTGAATTGTGAAAATATGCTACAAGATACAAATTTCCCTGTGAGGAAGGCCCCTCTGTGTCAGACTAAACTATAACATGTAAAAAGTATTTCTTAACTTCTTTTTAAAATAATAATTCTTTTTTCATACTTTGGCATTCAGTAAGAAAGTAACAAGCTGTAATACCACTAGGTATTTCATCTCATACCATCCCTGTGTAAGAATAGATTGTATATTTGCAACATGTACGTGTGAAAGTGAAACAGCTTTGCCTATTCATGTGTCAGTGTATTGTAGCTGATTTTTATATATGAGCTGGATATGTGTGTTTATGTGTCCCCATCCACAGAAAGATAACATTCTAGCTTGTCCTATATAAAATTGGCATGGCATCCAAAAATTGTAGAAGTATACAATGTTGTCTAAGAAATAATATCTTGCACTGGAGTTATTGGTGCTATACTGGATTGAAACTTGCTGCATTGATCTGTGACTTTTGTCTAAGTAAAACTGTTATACATTCAGACCCTCAAAGGGACTCAAGCAAGGAACAGCTGAACTTAAACAACTGTTTTGTCTGTATTTCTGTAGGAGGGCAAAACCCCTGTGGCCATTACCCTCTGGACCAGTTTTTGGAAGAATTGCTCCACAAAGATCTGCTGGGTGAAGCATCTCACCGTTCTCCAGCAAATCCCGGCAGGCACACACATGTCAAGTCGCCGCTGAGATCAGTGCAGTTGCCATAGTTGAAACATGTGAGGTTTCTCTCTTCATTCCCACAAACTGTGTATGGTAATCTTCTGTATCTAGATAAATAAGAAGTCAATGCTAGTTGTTATTTGCACTTTCCTTGTTTCTGGATGTCTCGTGCTCTCTCAGCTTTTCATTTAACTCTAGTCCACTGCTTTACTGGAAAATATTTAGATCTACCTTGCAAATTTGATATTTGAATGCACAATCTAGTACCGTTAGTCTCCAAATAGAGGGAGCAGTTCTTCTGCTGGCAAATACTATTCAATACCAATGGGAAAGGCATTGCATTTTACCTGTAAATGAACACACAGTTTCAGGGGCTGCACATACTTAGTGTCTCCTTGGTTTCCTCTTCAGAAAGGAAACCTCACATCTGTGTGCACTGACATGCCGGTGCCTGGGGCACTCGGGGTGCTCAGGGTTAGTGGTAGGCAGCAACTGAACTGGGGGAGCAATGCTGTTACTGGCTGGGGTATTGTCTAAAGGAAAGACAGCAGGAACTGAGGTTTAAGACTCACAATACATGTGTTGCTTAACTTTTTTAATTTACTGAATTTGGTTTTCCTTTTCCTAGTGTTTACTGGCAAGTTAATGATTCATTTCTTAGCAAACAAAAATAAAAGGGACAACACTACTGACATTACTGACGTGGCTCTATGTGATACCTGGACAGCTTAGTAGAAGAGTTCAAAAGAGAGACTTAGCATACAAGATAGACCTTACTGGGCTAATATAAGGCATCTTCAAACCTCAGGATCTCCCCACTACTCAAAAAAAGTCAACAAAAATGGGCAATTGTATATTTATAGCCTAAAAGACTGTGGTTGGGCAGCATGAAGACAATTGTTTGTTTGCATCCTTTGGGCTGCAGCAGACTGGGTTTGTTGGAGTCCTCTGGAGGAAGTAGAAGGATTTTGCCTTCTCTGAGAGCAACAGGACATGGTCAGAAGGGAGAAGTTTATGGTGTGCAGAGCAGGGCAATTAAAGGAGAGAGAGGCTAGGGAAGAGCAAGCAGCCTTTACAGAGTGTCTGAGAAGAATAGGAAACAGGCATGTGAGGAGTCTTAGAATTGATGAAAAGAGTGGGCTGTGTGGTCTCTGCAGCCACCAGGACTGCTGGGCTGAGAGCGCCAGCTTGGGGGAAAAGACCCACCTAGCAAAGATGCTGTGGGTAGGGAGAAAAACTCTTTACAAGTCCTTCTAATGTTATTTTCTCTTACCCACCAACTCTGAATTTCTCTACTATTAGTTCTAGAGCTCTATTACTCTACTAAAGTATAGTTTTAGAAATTCAAAACCCTTAAAATCCTTTTTTCTAAAAACGATGTAACACATCTATCTCTGAGCTCTGGTGGACTTGTAATCCTGTCATCAGAGAGCTCATAGGACCCAGGCTGGCAGCAGAGCTGTGCCTTGTTCCCTGTCTCCTTGCCTTATCAGTCTCTGCCTGAGCTGCCAGCTCTCCACTGCCTCGGTCCACATCTAATTGACCTGTACATCTTTCTGTACTGCAGACTCTTTACATATTAATTCTCCAGCCATGATTAATATATAGATAGATGTATAACATCTATGTTTAAAATGGAGACATCAGTGATGTAATAACCCTTTAGAAGAGACTTGACAAAATCATACGGATCTGCCTTGTTTATAGTACCTGCAAAATTTTCCAGTGAAGTTACCAGCACACAAGCAAGAATATCCATTAATCCCATCAACGCAAGTGGCCCCATTTGCACACTGGTGGCCACGGCAGTTGTCTATGTCCTCATCACAATTTACCCCTGTGTAACCAGGTTCACAGCTGCACTCATAAGAGGTGATCCCATCAGTGCAGTTTCCATGAATGCAGGGGTTTGAAGAGCATTCATCGATGTTGATTTCACAATGGGTGCCAGTCCATCCTTTGGGACATATGCAATGGTAGGAAGTATAGAAGTCTTCACATATCCCCTCATGCATACAGGGATCTGAGCTGCAGACATCTACCTGAAAACAGCCAGTAAGAGCAGGGTTTGCGGATATTTTGAGAAACTGCTCCTCTTGAGGTTTTTTAGTAGGGATGTCAGCATTTTCGAAGTATGAGAGGTAAATGCCACTGATTTCTATGGTGCTCATACATCCTCGCAGGCCATCCAGACTGTCAAAAGCCTTGTCAGCCACATAGATGTCTGTCTCTTCTCTTAAAAAGTTGAGGCTTCCTGCAGCAGTTGTGCTAGTTGCAGTGTCTTTCTTGTTATCTATATCAATGTGCCATCTAGAGAACTGGGACAGGGGCTCTACCATAGAGACCATCACTCGATGCCATTTCCCATCACTCACAGGCAGTGAACCAGCAAGGGTCAGCTTGTAAAAGCTGTTGCCGCTTTGCAATTGAAAGAGTAATTTGGAGTTGTGAATACTGATGGTAACAATCTCTGGCTCCTTCTCTGCATACAACAGGATCACGTCAGTGTCCCTAGTTCGAAAGCCAAATACGATATTGGTGAGGTCTCTGCTGATTTTTCCATTGCTTCTGTAAAATATCGCACTGCTTCGGCCACTAAACACTGCGTTAGCAAGACCTGTGCAAAGATAATAATTGAGAAACCAGGCCAACTTTAAACCAATACATGTGGAACAATATCTCTTCAGTGCCCTGTGTTCCCTGTCATGTAAGTCCTTTTGGGTTTGCTGAAAAACAATCAAATTTCACCAGTGTTTCAGTTATCCTTGCCTGCTCCTTATGGCTATAGAAATTGCAGGGCAATTCCAGCACCAGCTATATTGACATCAGAAGTGTGCTGCTTTGCATCATCTCAAGTTATCATTCTAAAGATACAATTCTACGTTAGTGTTATCTCTCTTTTTCCTCTTTAGACAGAGAAGGAGGTGATCATAATTGCGCCCAATTCAAACCTTAGGCTAAGAGGATATTTCAAAAGCAGATATATATTTGTCATTTTATGTTGGTTCCCTAAGTATCGGCAGCTAGTTATTCCTCATGACAGATCTGGATGGGGTGAACCTTTGTTCTCAATTCTTCTTTTCTTAGGTAAAGCACTACAGAGGTTTTAGAAAGTATTTGATTGGATCCCAATTTACTCTCACTGATGCAAGAAGAACAAATTTAATGGAAGTCAGTTGGCAAAAAGCCCCTTTAAAATCAATGTAAGAAGAGTCATGCCTATCACGTTTAAAGCCAGCTTCTCCTGCTGTGCACACGCTGCCACAGCCCTACTGATGGCACCGAGCCTGTGCTGGTGGGACTGGGAGGGCAGCAGAGTACTTGGTTTGCACTGCTGTGAGTGAAAATTGATAGGCAACATTGTGGCAGTTTTATGGACATCTTCACAAAGGTATTTGACATCTTTCATTAGCATGGTTTCTACTAAAATGCACCAACTTGCTGGGCTGTAAATTTGCAGGTTCTGAGATTTATGAGGATTATAGACAGGGAGAAAGGACAGGAAGGAATATCTTCTGTCTGTACTTGAGACAAATTTAGCTTTGCAAGATACTAGCACTGAGATAAGGTGGGTTCCTGAATTATCTCTCATTAAATCTTGATGAAAAGAACACCTGGGGGTCCCAGTATGACATTATTGACTCTGTATCCTGGTACTAAGGCAGCAGAGGTGTAACTACATTGCCTGGCACATCAAATGTGGTATCTTTCTCATAGGAAAAGTTTCCTCAGAGGAAACCATACTAAAAATGGAAGTCAGAGCTTTTCAAAATTATTTCTGTTTTTTTCAATGTCTCACAAAGCTAAGTTTTTTAAGGTCATAAAGCTAAAATACTACCGTAGAACTCTTAATAAGTCCTGAGCACAGCAAGCCATCTGGATGTGCTTTTATTCAGTTGTGACACTGGGCATACAGTTTTGCTGTTACTTGATGTTCCCAAAATCAGCTTCCAGTACTGGCTTTTTCTCTTTTTTTTTGGAGTGCATGTTTTCCTAAAAGTCTTGCTAATAGTAGCCATCTAGGTGGAACTATAGCCACAGCCCCTGGAAAACAGCTCTTTTTCTGCCTTAGCTTAAAATGCATCCAGAGCATAAGACACCAGGCTGGCAGAGAACTCACTGGCCAGGAAAACTCTTTTTTTCCATTACCCTGTGTTGAACATCAAGAAGTGTATGCTGTAGCTAAGAAACCAATGAGTTAAAAATATAGCTCTGTAGTGCAGGAATTTTTGAATATCTATTAGGGAAACTCCCTACTATTGCCACATAAACCAGCATGGAAATCTAAAGATGATCTAACAGTGTAAGTGACCTTGAGTTTAGCAAAAAGAAACAGTTTGAATACTTTTCACTTCTCTGTCTGTGTGTGTTCATATTCTTCCATAATATGCAATAGTAAAGTTTATGAGGGAATGTATTTTGACGTTATCATCAAAGAGGTCTTTTAGAGAAGGTGCAATTATTTTAATTTTGGCTATAAATTTTAACAAGTGCTGCAATGCTGATTCTAACAATCTCAACAACAATAGCGTCATATTGCTCTGTCAGCAAATTGTCTATGATAGAAATCTTTTGTTGACCAACCTTCTCATTCCTAAGAGTCAGCCATTCTAACAGCTTCCATCAGACTATGTGTGTTTTTATCTTCTTTCACAGCATCGTTAGGGCTTTCTTTGATAGCAAAAAGAAAAAATATTGCTTCAAAATCCTTACTTGTTTTTTAAATTCCACTCCAGGGTGGGAAGGAGAAGGAAAGTGAGGAAGGAAAGAGATATGCAGGGTGGCTAATTTTCTTAAGACAGCTAATGGTCATCAATTTTCAAATAGACTGCTTGGCATGCAGGTGCTTCTTATGAAGATACTAGCTGAATAACTATACTGCTGGTATTAAGGTGACTTTCTTGACAGATATTTAACATTTAAGAAAATCAAATGATGCAATGTATGTCATGTAGCTTGTCTTTTGAGGAGGATGGAGAACATCCTAAGGTTAATCTAGCACTGGATATCCTCTTATCTCTTTGCACTAGAATTATGAGGGGTACACTCACACTCTGGCAATGTACTGATCTATTGCACAACCTTGACAAGTTGTGTTGAATAAGTCAAAAGCAAAGGTCCTGTAAACATCAGTGTCTGTGTCAGGGGGTCTGGCTGAAAATTTCTGGGTTTGGTAGGGCAGACTCTTCCTGTTACTGTTACTTGCAATTAACATAACTATTACTATAATACAGAAATAACATTTGAATGAACTTTAAAGGCAGTGAATGTTGAGTTTTAAGGAAATGTTGATGAAAATTTCTATTGTTTCTAATCTCCAAATATGATAGGAATAACTAGAAATGTACCTACATTCAAATCCTTGGTGCACCAGCTGGCACTGTGCTTCATGAGGACAGGGCCCAAGCTCACACCACTTAACTTCCTCACATGCCTTCCCTGCTGTGTTAGGGGGACACGTGCAAGTGAAGTCGTCCCAGATTGAATAGCACACGCCACCGTTTTGGCAAGGGTTGGACTATGGAGAAAGAGAAGAGACAACCTAAGTATGAATAAAAGCTGGTGCACTCCCATCTCTAAGGATGGGGGACTGTTTGGCAAAAAGGAGAATTCTGTTCATTTCAGTTGGAAAGTGGTAAAGACCAGTACTATGACAGCACACCATGTTCAATAAGTGGTGAAAAACAGTATTTCAACCTTCAAATAATTTAACTCTCCCCTATGCAAATATATTTTTCTACTGATACTCATCATATGTGGCATAACTCAAAAAAATTTGCTTTTTCTAGCATTTTTACGTATTTCCCTAAGATGTTATTATCATCAAATAATGTATGGGAACATACGAAAAAATGAAAGAAATTCCCCATTTTAAACATGTGAAAATGCTCTCAAAAATGTCTTTCTTACCTTGCAGAGGTTGTCACCAGTGCAGCCTTGGGTGACATTGATCAGAGTTCGGTTGATAAGAGAATTCAGTGGACTGGTGATGGGGAAGAATTCCAGCGGCTGGTTATTCACTCTCACATCTTGGATGCAGCCTTTGAAATACCTGCCATTTCTATCAGTTTCTTTGTTATCTGGTAGGCCTCCAATATAAAGAATATCCTTACTTTGGATGGTAAGTACTGGAGTAGAAATGAAGCCTAGGTATTGAGAGGACTGGAACAATTCCATCTTATTTCGTTCTATTTTTAATGTTATTAGGTAAAAGTTTCCATCATTCATGGAGCGTTTCCCTAATAACTTCATGGAATTTAGAGCTAACATTGTGAGCTTCCCACCTTCCAAGTAGACTCTTACGTAGAGGTAAGTACTGTTTCTCAAAGCCAGTAACAAGCCAGAATATTTGCGTGTTCGGACAAACATTGATATGTTCAAATTTTCATTCTGAGTGGTATCAACAGAAAAAGCAGCATAGCCTGAGGAGTCCTCAGATCCAAACCGGCCTGGGATGTACTCTTGAGGTAAGAAATACAGAAAAAGATTTAAAAAAAGAGAAGGGAGAAAAATAAAATAGTTAGGGCTAAATGACAAGGGAGCTAATGCAATGATCAAATAGCTACTTCTGGTAATATTTACGTATGGTAGTAAGATGTGCTGGTATTTATGGATGAATAAAGAGTTGATCCAGCTGTAAATAGCTTCTATTTCAAAATTCCTGTTGGCTTCCATGGCTGTACCATTAAGCCCCAGTACAGGACCAGATGTTATATTATTGGGCATATTTTTCCCCTTTATCATGCTCTGTGTAATGCTGTGTTTTCAAATGGTTAAACAAGGACAGATTTCTACAGTTTCCTGGATTTGTCCTCAGAAAGATCATTTTGAAAAGAACCTTGTGGCTTTGATCCTCTGATGACCATGGAATTTAATGTAATTCTGGAACTTAGTGATATTTTTTGCACTGATTCCAATTGTAGAAATAGCCAAAAGCTGCTCGGCAAACCGCTCTTGTGTGAAACCTCCAAATAGGGCACCTATTTTGTGCTGCATGGGCTCCCCAGTTCTCTGACAGACTTTCTGTTGCTGGGGCTCAACACATGCTCATATACATCAACTTGTATTCAGTTATGAATCCTGCTTGGTCCTGTGAGTGCCCATAATGCTAGGTGTCGTGGGGAAAAATGATCTGGGATCAAGTAAGCCTTTTTCTTTTTCTTTTTTTGTGCTTATCAATTAAAACGATGAAACCAAAACCATCTGTCTCTCTCCCTCACTCTTTATTTTCAGTAATGATTTTCAGACTTGTAAGGATACAAAATATGTAGCCCAAACCGTATTTTATTCTGATGAATCATCTCGTTAAAGCACAACAAAGTGTTTCTATTTTTACACTCTAAGTTTCGTGATCTTGTCCTCAATATTATAGACTTCCTGCCTAAATAATTTCAAGAGCTATTTTTAATATATCAAATTCATAGAAAGAATAAACTAAGCTTTTTTTTAAATGCTCACATAGCTAAAGAGTCAGTCCTCTTTTGTGCAGTAAAACTCCTAGAGTGAGACCTCATAGGCCAAGTTTCCGCCTGCAGCACTACTTTTTTTACGACTGTATTAAAAAACCCAATGAAAATAGGGGACTGACTGTGAAGCCCCAACAGGCCCTTAATAACCACACTGCACTACTATGTGGCACAGTAATATTATTTAGCAACAGGAATAAATCCCTTACTTGTTCCTAAACAGACAATTTAATAAATAAATTAAATTTGAAATATTTTAATTCTATGAATAAAATTACCTATATATCTACATCTGCTTGTTAAAACTCTGGTATGTAGAAATAAATATTTGTTGAAATAGGTGTTTTGAGGCATTAAATCTCTTTAAGTTATATCTTTCCTGTAAAGAGGTACTAGAGACTGAGACATTTTTTCATGAAGGTAAAAAGAAAATTTCTGCTGGAATGACAATTATACATTTGCATTATTAGAAGGAAGCATTAATCTTCAAAAAGGTATTTCATATTTACAATTACTTTGTTACTTTTCTCTCTATTTATAAATATATATATATATCATCAGTCTGATCTTCTATTTGATGAGATGGCTAGCATCACCTTGGTCAATATTAACCTCTTGGGTCACAACATCTGGATGTTGATCAAAATGAGTCAACATCTGTTTGTTATTTTGTATATGTAGAGAAAATATTGCCTCTTGTCAATTAAATACTTGGCAGCAACTTTTCTTCAAAAAGACACTAACATTTCTTATGTTATCCTTTACTCCAAGTCTCCCCCACTCTGCCTTTTAAGAAACCTGCCACAGCCTTTTAAATATGGCATATATCTAGAACCTATGTATCAAAATGGCATGGTGCCATGATTTGCAAGGAATATCATGGTCAGCAGGAAAAAAAAATGCATGCTTTCTAATCATTCTCAACAGTTCTAATGCCAGTTTAAGCCTCTCCTGGCCCTGACTGGTTTTAATTTTGCTTCATATAAGGAGGCAAACATATTTACCAGATGTTGTCCTATACTCCAAAGTTGCTTTCCAAATCTTTGGATAAATTACAGCTAGACTTCAAAGAAGTCCATTACAATTACCTCTCAGACTTTGTCATTTTGCAATAAAACCAAAAAGAAAAACTATTGAAAAGTATTGATAACTATTAAGTATAGCATACAAAATGAAATTGTATTTAAATATTTTGAAATGTATTTCAAGCTACAGCTTTCTGCAGCAATGCATTCAATAAACCCCTGGGGCCAGTTGTTCGGCTGATGTAAATCAATGTAGCTTCACTGGCGGCAGTGCAGCCACGCCAGTTTATACCAGTTTAGGATCTGTCCATTCCAATCTGACCATGGCTCTGCTGTTGCACTCCATTTTTTCCAGTCCACTTGGCAAATATATATACCTAAATATATGTATGTATGTATGTATTTCTTCCTCCCTAAACATTGCTATGATTGACCGTGTAGATGGTTACTAAGGGGGCAGAGAGGGAAGCAGGGTCAAGGGTGCTGCGTGGAAGACTCAGTCCTGTACAGTTTTCTTAAACAAAACTGGTTTTTTTGAAATCCCTAAAACTTTTGCTGAGGAAAGATTGCACAGTCCACCCCAAAATGTTCCTGACGGGTGCTGTATTTACGGCTCCAGAGGGTTTCACACACCAGATGCAGTATAGCAAGGAGATGGGCAGGGACCTCCTGCTGTCCTTCCATTTTGCCTCAGCCTGTGCTTGGAAAGACCGTTTGTAGCAGGGAAAGTGCTATGGGCATCTGCAGCTTTTGTATTCCTGCTCGTCACTGCCAAAGAGCCTGTTTGCTGAGATGTGCTCTTTTGTTCACTGAGACATGGACACGTTTCCCTCTGGTCACCAAGCAGCTCTCTGGTCACGGCTGCCTTCATTAGCAATTGTCCAGAGCTGCCTTGGAACCAGCTGAGAGATGAATGGGCCCTGTTTTCAGCCTCTGAAGCCCTGCCTTCTCCTTGGGCTAATCAGATTAAGTTAATAGTATAATCTTGTTCATTTTGTAAAATTGGAATCTCTCTTTTTTTTAACTTGCAGTGCTTTTGCTTGCCTTTCATTGCCTTAAATGAGTTCCTTTATAAAAGCCTAGAGAGCTTGAGGATAAAATTTTCAAAGAATGCTTTGAAAGTAAGACTTAAACTCCAAGTGACTCGGTTGCTTTCTAAATTTTACTCAGGGAGCATAACCTCCAGTGAACTACAGTTTTCCAGAGTTTATGGTGTGCTAAGAGCACTAAGAAGATTTTAAAACTGGATGAGTGGAATCCACCAGTTTAGTCTGACTTTTTTTGTCAGGCTAAAAAGCAGCATTCCGGGGAAAGTAACTAGAAAATAACAAAGGCATGCTACTACTAACCTCTTGCACTTTCTTACCAGTTGACATTAAGTTCCAGAGATCCTAAGGGTCATGCTGTTTCATCACCAGGTAAACAGGATTGTTTATGATCATGTTTTTAGCAACCACTTAAAACATGAATGCCAACAGCATTCCCTTACCTGTTGCACAGCTTGGCCCTGTGTACGGCCGGTAGCAATCACAGTGGTAGCTCAGCCACAGGTTGGTACAGCGTCCCCTGTTCTGACAAGGGTGGGTTTCACACCAGTCCTTTTTAGTACATCCTGTCCTGACATTTAAAGATGATTCAGGTGATACATTCTCTGGAGTAATAACATTCAAGTCTATTTCAATGTCCTGAAGACAGCCTACAAATGAAGGTGCAGAATGTATATCATAAATGTTAAGTAGAGAGTTGCCACTAATGTTCCCCACTGGTAAGCCACCCAAAAATGTGCTCTGAAATGCAAGCATCACGTGATCGTTATCTATCATAGCAGACGTTTTATTGAGACACGATTCTGCACAAGAGCTGTCAAGCAAATTAAGAGTAACAGCTCTTGCCAAGGTTACCTCCACTGAATGCCATTCTCCATCACTGACATTATGTGAAATATGCAAAAGAGCCTGTGGCTGGTTATTGACTTGCACAGATAAGTGTAAGTAGCTGTTCAGTAACTCCAGCTTCACAAATGTATTTTTCTCCCCTCGGTAAAACAGAAAAGCTGTAGGTTGCACAGTTTGAAACCTCAGGTTTATGTTATAGAAAAATTCCTTTTTAAGGGTCAGGGGATTCTTCAGCAAAAGGAAACTGTTTCCTTGAAAAGAAAATGTGGTTACAGTTTCACAGTGTATTCCAGTATACCCAGGTGAACATATGCAGCTGAATCCGTGTTGGCCATTTTTTAAATGTGGAATACATATTCCATTGTTTTGGCATTGCTGATCAGTACAGCCATGGAGAACTTCTGCGCAGTTCCAGCCACCATAATAAATCCCTTCTTTGTCTGCAGGTGGGCAATGGCAAGTGTAATTCCCAGGAAAATTCTCACAGATTCCACCATTTTGGCAAGGGTTCGTGTAACATTCATTGATGTCTTCATCACAGTGAGCACCTGAAGAATAAACAAAAAATTAGACATTCTGGATTTGATAACTGGAGCCCAAAATGACTTTTTCTGGTCATTTGTAAAAGTCAAAGGTCAAGTAAAATGATTTTAATAACACGTGTTTTATTAAATTATCTTTAATTAGAGGGGAATGTCTTGATAAATAGATGATTGACTCACAAGTCTAAAATATCTTAAATATAAAAATACCATTCATATGCCATGGTTTTCTTATGCAAATTATTATATAAACACCTTAGCAATAATTATGTTTTGGAGAAAAGGACCAAACAAATTGACAGTTTTGATATGGATAATGTGATGAAATTGAGATAAACATCCCCTCCAAAAGATGCAATCAAGTAATTGTTTCCCACCTATTCTGTGGTAGAAATCCAGAGTGCTTTGAGAGGAACTGAATTATTTATCACATATAAAAAGCCAAGAATTGTTGCTTAATTCATAATACAGTATGTTGATGATCTGTTGTATAGACTACTGGTCTTTCCTTCTCTTTCATATTCATTTAAACAGTAGAATTACAGACTAGTACTCCTTGTCCCATATGAAACATCTTGGAGCAACAATCTTCAAGTGAGAGCCACAGGACTTATAAGTACTATATGATATAATGGGACAGACTGACAAGTAGGTGAACGTCTCTACAAAATGTAAGTACAGCAAGCTGGCTATCTAAAGAATGGCATTCACAGAGTGAGCAGGGAGCTGCACAGTATGACAATAAGAAATCCAAAGAAGAGCCTAAACCTACATCCTATCAGTGGTCTGGGAAAGATGCAGTGAGATGCACCCTGTCCACAATGAGCGGGCAGTTGCCACATTTGAGGGTTAGGTGTGTACTGCGGTTATTCACAAATGAACAAGGGATCTTAAATCTTCCAAAAATAAGGCAGCAGTGACTTCTGGTCCATCAGCCATGGTCTCATACTGTGAGGAGGGTTCACTTGGGATGTGAGGATATGAGAGAAGCTGTTGGAGGGGTTTGAACCTGTCTGTCCCAGCAGAATATTCCTGGTACCATGTATCTACAGTGGAACTTTCTTCACCTCTCCTGTATACAAAATATAAAGCAAGAAAAGATGAACGGAATATTTTCTCAAATGTCTCAGAGCTTGGTAATGAGAGAACTTCCGTAGAAGATGGGCAATACAGACTCATTTCCTCTTCTTCCATATAATGCTTGGCTTCAGGTATATTGGGTACAAGGAGAGCTCCTCCTCTCAACTCCACTGTAATCTGATAGATGTGACCTAAGTATGTCTACTAGATCAGACTTCACAAAGAAAAACAAACCTGTTCCCCTTGTAAAACTAATCTGTTTATCCCTCTGCACTGTTGTTCATCTATAAAGCGGTAATTTTAGTAACTTCTCCCTTGAGCAATCAAGTGACCGATATGTATGCAATAGATCAGGGAAAATCTGTTTCTTATCTTCCTTGGAAGCAGTCAAAATATCCAAATACTTTTTTGAAAATTCGTGCTAGATGCAACTCCTAATATTCCCACTTCCCTTTATAGCTATTCTAGAGAAAAATAGGAAATACTTTGCAGTTAGTTTTCAAGTTAGTATCATCAGAACAAAGTAGTTAATAGACATAATTATGCCTGTCTCCACAGCAAAACTGGTGCCTGCAAATTAGATGATGAAGTATGCTGAGGCTCACAGTGTTACAGCTAGGTACCAGGCGCCACACCTAGCTTTACATACAAAATCACATCGAGCTGTATTTTTACAGCAAAATGCAGCCATTTTTCATGGAAAAATACAGAGTAGCATTCAGCCACAATGAATTGCTTCAAATGGCAGTAGATAAATGTAGTTACTCCGGCTAATTCCTTGCCTGTCCACTTTATTCAATCACAGTTGTAACTAGACCCATCTCAGACAGCATAATTTCCAGGAGAGCCAGAAGAAAACTGGGAATTGGTTGAGATTTGTTTGAAAGATTAGCCAGAGTGAAGGGGTCATAGCATGTATATAAAAGGCTCTCTCTGCAGTGATCTTCCTCACTCATCAGTCTTCAGTTATAGCATATAGTTTCCACTTGAAGCTTCAGATTTTCAAACACAGCTAGTGCTATCTCCCTGGTCTGGTACTGGGGTTTTACAGCAGCAGTCTCTTTCTGTTTTCTGGCCAGGTTCATACTTATTCCAATGTGAGATGTCTATGTATACCTTAATGTGTAGTGGCATCTGGCAGAAATATGACTCATTGGAACTGACTTTCTCAGTGTGAAGTGCACTTCCCAAACCATTACTGACTGGGGGCCAGAATGATGTCTGCTTTGCCCAGTTTGTGGCAATACCCATGTTAGTGACTTGTCCTGCTTTTGCTATTCTAGTATACGAAAAGTGAAGTTACTGTGAGCTTTTTCCTGTTTTGGACAATGTTTTAGTACATCTCCTGCCTTATATGGCTCCCTTCCCTGCTTTGACACCAAGAACAATGTGTCCACAGGTCTCATATGTAACTCAGTCTTAAGGTGACAGCTGTAGAAATGCAGGTCTCTTTGGGTTTTTGTGTCAGAGATAAAAATTAATGCAGCCTAGAAGCAGTAGGATCAGGGAGGTACTTAGCCTTGTCATAGGGTTTCAGAGTGGTCAGAGGGTGCTTAAGGATTTATAGACTGGGATCCTCCATCAAACCTTTCATAGAAAAAAATCAGCATAGTGAATGGCTAGACAATTAGTTGCTGCAATTTCATTAATGCATGATGACTCTTGTGTATATTAGTTTATTATCCTATGGCACCTGTGAGACATCACCTTTGCCTTGTAGCTTGTGGTCTGAGTCACACCTTGCAATAGTGACTTGTATCTGGAACGGATGAAACAGATACATAAACTGAACCCAACTTTACAATAACGTTTAGTGTCTGTGTTGTTCTCTACTTCATCAAATTAGATGTAAAATTAATGAAATTATTTAATGAGAATGCTAAACTTCTTTGGAAATCATATATGTTTCTACCTTTAAATTTAGATAACATATTTAATAACAAAAGCAGCAACGTCTAACAAAGACATAAAATTAGTTTTATGAGGAGGTACACATACTGTTGTTAGTGTATTTCTTGCCTATGGAAAATTAATAACATCAGTTACTAAATGCAAAATCACTATCATAGAACCACTTAAATACATGTAATTTCATAAGCATTTCAGTGTCTGAATATAATGCTTATTTTTTAAGCAATGATGTTAATAGCATGTTGCAAAATAATTATTTTGTGGACTTGCATGTATATGTATATATACACATGTATACACTTACATCATATGCCTACTAGTTTGGAAAAAGATGAGCACAAACATAAATATAGGTCACACCAAAAGACAAATAATAAGCCATTTTTTCATGTCAAGAATAAATAAATCAGCTGTTCTTTTAAGTGGTGTTAATATTGCTTGTTATCTGCCAATTGCTATACAAGCAAAGACCATTGTCACTCAAGATAAAAGCACCCTAGATAAAAGGATTAATCAATATTTATAGAACTGTATACGCAGTTCAAATAGCTCAGGTTGGAGGAGAAGTTTAGCATGTAAAAAAAGTATTCTCAAAAGATGTGAGACATACCAAAAGCAAGTTCAAGGGGAACTATTATTTCCTTTTCAGTGATTACATGCATTAGCTCAGCTAAACATATTTGTGTTTTTAAAGTAGCAAGTAAAATCACTCAGCGTTTTCTCTTCTAAATATATTACACACCTATCTAAAATTGCAGACAATGTGAATATTTTTATCATATTTCTATAGATGATGATTACTTCCCCCCTGTGAAGTTTTATTCAAAACAGAGATGAAACAGCTCCTTTGACTCAGTTTGATAACACCACTCATATCTGTCTCCTTTTTTCACTTACACATTATTACTAAAGGGTAGCTATTTTCTAACTGTTAACCTCTTAATTGAACTATCTGTTTCAAATTTAGCAGCAAAGGTTTCCTGAAGAAGCAGGATGACAAAAGCAATTATTCAAGCATAATTCTGCTAAATGCTACTAATTTTCATTTTGATTAAACAATTGTAAAAGTATTATCCAAGTTACACTTTTGATACACACCTTTGGTTAGAAATCTGTTTACAGCCTTTTTAGTTCCTTGACACTACATAAATATCAAGCAAGTACAAGCAAGCAGTCTGGATAGATACTACATGTTCAATACAGTCTAAGTGCACATATTATTTCACAAAAGAAAATATTTACCTGTAAACATTGTCATTAAAATGATGTAAACCTGTATCCTAGTTGCAACCATCTTTTTCTGAAGGAAAAAGATCATTTAGCACTTAAGTAGTCCACAAAGTAAGTTTCTGTAAAATTCAAAACAGTTCTTAGTATAAAGGCTTCCTTTCCAGGATTAGCTTGCTCCACTTCTGTACCTGCTGATGTAGTCTGATGGTGTATTTTGCCCAAGCCAGATCAACAAGGCTTAAAGTAAGACTCATTAAACTCCTTACGCAATAGATATGTATTCTACTTAAATTCTTTCTCAACATGTTCTGTTCAAGTGTGCTCACACTGAACTTTGATTGTGTTTCACAGAAAGGCATATTTTTAGGGTCTGTTCAAAATTTATTTGTCACTTATTGTTTTACAACATGTTGTTTTTTAAGACCTTATTTTCTTTCATTTTCTAGAGGTTTGTTAAGCCATATCAACCCTTTCACAGTCACTGTCATTCAGAGAAACTGCACATGCCAATAAACAGATAGAAAAGACCTAAAATTGTATCTCCTTTCTGTATTTTATAAAGTATTTTTGTTCCATTGGCTCTCGTTGTACTACTTACTGGAAGTGTATGTCTGTATATTTTTGAGTGTGCTAAAGACAGGAAAAAAATAATTTACTAACACATTTTCTTTCTTCAGCTCTTGAACAAGACATTTTGATTTGGACCTAATTTAATGAGAGGAAAATAGAGTTCAGGAGATTGAACTACTTATTTCTGTGATAATTTAGGCAGCATACTTTTTTTTCTTTTCATTATAATTTATTTACATGATGAATTGCTTAAAATATTGCTAAAGCAATATCTCTTTGTGTAATTAGTGAAATAATTATAAAGCAAGAGAGTCTTTCCCTGGGTTGGTATTTATACCATCCAACCAGCATATGGCAAACTGTGGATTCAGATCTTTGTTTCGGCAATTTCCCATTTTAAAACTTCAACAATGGATCCTGAAGTCTCTCTCAGCCTGTCCCCCAGAAGTGTTAATTTTTGGCAAACGTCTTTCAATTCCTCCTTCTCTCTCAACTCATTTATTCATTAATTAGGAAATTCCTGATCTTGTGTCAAATTTGTTTCTAGGTTCACCAAAAGACTCATACACTGGATACAATTTTAGATTCGTTTAATCTACAGTTCACAATTGCTTTTAAGGCAGTGCTCAGAAAACTGCTTCTCCCTTCCAGCCTCTGATACAGGCATTCAGTGATTTTTTCCTATAATTAATTCAAATACCATGGGGTAAGAATATCATCCAAACTCTTTGAAAGGTAAGCAAGGAAGCTCTAAACAAAATAAAGTTCATGTTGACAAGTTAATATGCATGTACTTTATTACTAATGCCTATCAGATGTCTCATGTTACAGCTTGAAGTTTAATATGCATTTTTATTTTGAAAATAAGAAGAAAAAGTTGGAGGTTCTTGGTAATTGTCAGTCCTTTTGCATATGACCCTGCTAAAAGTTCTGGGGTAAGATTATGAACATACACACTGTCAACAAGTTGGGATAGGCATACACTATTACAGCTCAGTGAAAACATGGAGTTGATGACACTATGAGACAGAGGAATTTCATACCAGGATATCTAGCAAACTGCCTGAAGCCATGTCAGAACCACTAGTGGGTGTTTTGAACAAACCTGTCAAGAACAACTGGGTTACAGAAGGTGGTAGTTACTCTAATTACAATAAGATTTTGATATTGTCTTTAATAACATTTTCATATACAAACCAAGGAGAAAAATCTATGTGAAACCACCATAAAGTGGGTATAAAATTTGTGTAATCCTGCCCAGAAAGTAATTGTTAGCGGTTCCCTCTCAAACTGGGAGAATCTATTGAGTATGGTTTGGGATTGTCCTGGATTTGCTCTGGTCAGTGTTTTCATAAAAGATGTGGATGATGGTATAGAAAATTTTCTTATTAAGTTGTTGTCTGATTAAGCAGGGTTAAGTGAAACTTTTGATTGTGTAAAAGACAGAATTACCTTTATAGGCGAACATAAGAAATCGGGGAAATGGTCTGAAAAATATTGGATTCAATTCTGGAAGGACTCATTCAGTTTCTATAGTCTCAGGCCAGAATAACCAGCAATCAGGTGGAACAATAGTTCCAGTTTACAAAGCCTTGGTCACACCTTAGTGGGAATACTGAGTCCACTTTTAGTTCTGCACTGCAAGGAAGATTTGGATCAGTTGGGAAGAATTCAGAGGAGAGCAACGAGAATAATCACAGGTGTAAAAAATATGGCTTGTGAGGAGAGACTAAAAAAGTAGTGCTGTTCAGTCTAAAGACAAGCAGAGGAAATGGGACATGGTAACAGTCTTTCAGTACAAAAAAGAGAGCAGAGTGTTCTCTGAGACCGTAGTAAACAAGTGAAGAAGTCATGAGTTTGACCTGCACCAAGGAAGTTCCAAGACACACTTTTGGAAAATATTTCTAATGATAATAACGCAACAAAGCCTTGATATAAGATATCCACTGGGAGCCAGGAGGTCTATTTTGGGTCCTCAGAAATAGGCTAGAGACAAAAGGGCAGTGTGACACGAGTCAGTTCATCCTATCTTAGACACATAGATAGCCCAAATGATACCTGCACATCTGACCCTTCCAATTCTATTTTTCCATGTTTCTATGACTTCCTTGAATAAAATAATTCCCAGCAACTCAGCTATAGATGTGTCAAACTATACATGCACATATATGTTATCTATACACATATAGGTATAAAATGCAAGTAGGAGTAAACCTTGGAGAAACTCAACTTGCAGTATACCCTTTAGAATATATTTTATGGAAGATGTAGGCAAAGAGTTTGCAATAACGCTTCTTCCACCTGTATTTTACAGTTTTGGAAATGTCTGTTACAAAATCCTAACTCAGGCAGAAATAACTTTTTTCAAGGGACTCATTAATCCTGGGGCCAGCGGAAAGATCTGGCAGAACATATATTCTTCAGGGCTCCAGACCTTAGCAGACAATCATGAAAATTCTAACTTTGCCACATCTGTGCTGATAATTGCAAAGAGATAATTACTCTTTGCTGGAAGGAGGAAATGCACATTCATGAATGAGTAAGCGCAAGGAAATAAATTGACCATCTCTATGTCATCGTAATTAAAACTCATGCTTCTGGGCATAAATCAGTTGTCATGGAGGTCAGGAAGGAGGTTTTACTCTTATGTACATCAGTGTAGAGCAAGTGAGGGGTATTTAAATGTTTTTTTTTTTTTTCTCCTATTTTTCTTCGGTAGAGAACTGGCTTATATTGGATAGTGAACTTAATGTGACCAGTGATCTGATTTAGTATGGCAATTTTTGTTGCTGTCTTAGTAGGAAAAGCTCATGTAAAATGAAGAACATACTACAGGGCAGAGCTGGAACACATGGAAAATTGGATACTTTAAAATAGTAGGATAACAAGCATTTGCTAACATTGGGCTAATTTGTACATGATACCTTTCACACAGAACTCTGATTTTGTAAAGTCGTAAGACCTTGCTAGTTATTCCTTTATTGCAGACAAATTCACTATTCTGCTATTTTTCCTCTTGCCATTTGAAATGTACATATAAAGTTAATACTGGCTAGGAAAAAAAATTAAAATAGAAATAGAGTTGAGTGTCTTGGCTTAATCATTAAATATGTCACTCTAGCTGAGGGATATGGAATTCATAATGTGCTACATTCAGAATGGCATGCTGTAACTCAATCTTTTTAAATGTTGCTGGCCTGAAGCTTCATAGACTAGTTTGAATTTTCAGTAAAAATGAATTTTTTTAAAGTAGTAAAAACCCCCAATCCCTTAATCTCTTCAATCGTTAAATGTTTTCTGAGAGCAAAAGTACTTGGAAATGTTTTTCCACTTGTTTCACATGTTTTGTCACACCTAAAATAGTTTTCATTTGGAAAAAAAAAAAAAAAGAAAATCATGTACATGCTGTAGGTGATTAGTTGTTTAGTGAGATCTGGTGTGTTTATTTTATTTTATAAATATTGGAAACAGCCGACTGAGTTAAGCATTGGCTTCAGCTTCCGGGTAGATCAGCCAGCCTTTTTCATAAGCCTGCTCTGCAGACTGTGAGTGCTCCTTAAGCAAAGTTGTGTGAGCGGCGCAGCCAGAGGTCAGGCACATATAGCCTGTGAATGGCAAGGGGCCATGTCCTAGAAGGGCAGCATGGCAAAACTGTTGCTTGTAGCCTACACCTTCATCCCATATTTCGATTAACACAGCCAGCCATGTGGATTCAATTGTAGGATTAGGGTCTGAATCTGGAGTAAAGAAAAACTTGGTGAAGAAATATGTCCCTGCACGGCACTCATTTTCCTTTCATTTCCCTACTTCTGGAGTCAGCTTTATATATAGGTAAAAGAAGCAGCTGCTGTTGCATTTGACTGATGGAGGTAAGAAAGAAAACCAAACGGTGGCAGCCCAGTTTTCCCAGGCAGCATCCTTCTTGACTGGGTTTTCTGTCTGCACTAAGGTGTATGTTGCTATGGCCACATGTTGATATGAGCTAGGAAGGGTTGATGAGAGGAGGGAGAGCACAATCACAGGGTGTGACAGGTCAAAGTGGAGAAAGGTGATTTATGAAGGATACCATTAAGAAAGAAGAGAAAATAGCAGGTAAGATTTTGGAGATTAAACAGATGAAAAAGTAGAAAAAAATTTGAATGGGAACTCAGTATAAAGGAAAAAAAAATACATGAATCAACGGTGCCCCAAAGATACTTGTGTTGGCATTTGAGACAGTGTTCTTGTTGGACACAGAGGCATTTATGGGTAGTAAGCGGAGTGAGTGTGTATGACCATTAACCTATACAGGAAATGTGAGGGATGCTTAGAAAGACTGCAGATCAGAGAAAAGGTCTACACAGAGGACTGAGCTAAAATTGAGAGTGCAGAAAGGAGACCACAGGAGCAATGCCGAAAACAAAAGACTGAAAGAAAATTTAGAAAAAAAGGGTCAGAGATTTTTTTGTTATAAAGATAGTCATGTGCAATGGCGCAGAGAAGTCAATTCACAAAAAGATAAAATCATAGAAAAATGTAGATTGAAAGGGACCTTCAAAGGTTATGTGGTCCAATGCTCCACTCAGAGGGCCAGGACATCATCCAGAGAAGAAACTGAAATAGTGGGTTTCAAAGAATTTGATTAGTTTATACCTGATTATGGACCAGATATTTGGAAGCCAAAGAAAGATATTTGGGGTTCTGCTTCCAGTATGTTTTTTTGTGTGCTTTAAGTTATAAAAAGAATATATATAATTCAGGAATTTTTCATGTTTTACCTTTTAGAAAACTGTGGTAAGACTGTCAAAGTCAAAGCATTAATGATCTGATTTGCATTTTTTGTAGATTTATGAGCTTGTACATACAGATGATGTGTGTGCATTTGAACTGAAATATATCCAGAGGGATCTTAAAACAACCAATACCTTTGAGTTGTTTAATTAGATCATACAAGGTCATGTTTCATTGACTTGAAAATCTGTTTGGAGCATATGATTCACTTTGGAATTGGAAAACAAATTAATTTTCAGTCCTACAAACACTTAAGGGCTTTAAAAGAGTGCTTGCTGTTGATGAACACATCCATTGAGAAATGTATGCTGTGTCTCATCTCCCCTAAAAGGGATTTTCTAGCTTGCCTCTTGTTGGCTGCTTCTTATTTGTTTTAACTGAGGTAGGCAAGCACAGCCACTGTGCTGTCTAGTGTGAGGTGGCTTCTGCCCTGGAAACAGTGCTTTGAAAATATTCAGTCATTTGCAAGATTTTCTCATTTTTTTAAAACCAATGTGAATCTCCGCAACATACAAAAGTGACTGTATTTACATAACTTCATTGTCAATCCATATTGAAATAAAACTGAAAAAGCCAGTAGGCTAGAAAATCAGTTTTAATAGGGCCTATAGAGCTTAACTGAGAATGGAGGCCTGAGAATAGAAAACTATGAAATATGAATGTGTGAACATACATAACACATTTATGCTATGTGTATTTTGAGCTGTGCATAGCATAGCTGTATAAATAGCATGAATATAATCTGTATTTATGCTGTGTATAATTACACATCTCTATTCCTTCAGTATATATTTCTACATAATTTATTATCACTTTAAATACAGAAAAACAAGTCTTTTACCCTGAGCTATCCACTTGTACAGTTTTTTATAAGGCAATTACTCTACCTGATGTATGTTTTCTTTCCTGTGTGAATAGCTGTGACTTGCTACAGAGCAAATGTAGATGCAGAAGACCTTAGACTTCAGACTGATCTTTCGATCAAAAGCTGTGTTAATGGGAATGGCAGAAGATCATATCTCTTTTGACTTCAGCAGCTGTTCATTTCTCTTGCTCCTTCCAATATTAGTTCTTCTGCACTGTGAAAACTCATCTAAACAATGGCTTTGTTTATCCAAGGTTTCATATGCTTAACAGTAACAGATCTTGAAACTGGGAAGCATGAGACCGAAACTAGCTTCACTTTCGCTAGGTCACATAACAGTCCCGAAGGCAATGGGATAGCATGGGCTTCAGCTGGGATTGTATGTGCTTGCCATGGACTTCTGGCTGTCTTGCTGAGGGATTTCCTGGGTCATAGTATGTGTATGTGATTTAACTAGATGAAATCTAGTTTTTATATGTCTTTATATGCTACAGTTAACTGTAGCTGCGCAGACATATTTGCAGTATAGCATTTAAGTAGTTTTCTTTATTTGTTACTATAGGTAGTGATTGAATGTGATGTTCTGGCCTCACAAAAAGGACTAATAACAGATTCTGAACCCTCTTTCTTAAGAAAAAATAGTGCCCATAGGACAGTGGCTACTGCCACAACTGTATTGATCATTTGATTCTCTGTAATAGTGTCATGTTGTTAACACAGCCAGACTCAAAGAATTACAGCGGTGGGAGAGCAGTCTGAATCAGATCCACCAAATCTATTTCCAGCAGTTAATATCAGTACAAATTAGCTGTCTATACTAGGCTTTTTTTCTTCTGAGACTGTTTTTTGAAAGTGTAAAGTTCATTGTTAGCCAGGGAAGGAGCGTGCTTTCCTTAATCCATGTCTCCCTACACAACCAGCAGAAGTCCTTTTCCAAGTTAATTCAAACACTTTTAAAAAAGGATCAGCACCCAGGTGATCAGTAAAAGGCTAGCTTAACTTCTTTGAAATTCTCCTTGGACCTGAAAAAAAATCAGTCAGGGTACCTAAACAGAAGCAGGTTGTGCCTCACTATAGTCACCTCAGTTTATTTCAGTACAAATGAGCAAACATAAAAACACTAGGCTTTATCGCTTGTTCCTCCTATTAGCAAACACTGAATAATTAAGAGCTAGATGCTACAGGGAACAATTCATGTAAGAGTTTTTATGTAGTATATCACAGAAAATTAATTTTGGTACTCATTTTACCAGCTTATCTTTATTACTCAATATACAAACATACTTTTTATGTCTTTGAGCAGACCTTAGATGTGGGACTCATCAGTGATAATCAATTGCCAGCAAAGTATAAAACTCCTGAGTCCAATTGAACAAAAGCATTAAAGTGATCAGGGGTTTTTTTGGACGGTGGATTAAAATTGGAATTGTATATATGTATACATACGTGTATACGAAATTGGGAAGAGTTGTTTATACACCAGAGAGATGTGCTGCTATTCAAAGGGACCTTAACGGGCTGTAGAAATGGGCAATCTTCAGGACCCTCATGAAGTTCTGCAAAGGGATTTGCAAAGCCCTGCACCTGGGGACAAATAACTCCATCCACCAGTACATGCTGGGGGCCAACTGATTGGAAAGCAGCTTTGCCATGCTGATGAACAAGTTGGGTATGAGCCAGCAGTGTGCCCATGCAGCAAAGAGGGCCAACAGTCTTCTGGACTGTATTAGGAAGCATGCAGTCAGCATATCAAGGGAGGTGAATCCCCACCCCTACTCAGCACTGGTGAGACCACATCAAGTCCAGGTCTGGGCTCCCCAGGTACAAGAAAGAAATGGATGTACTGGATCAGGTCCAGTCAAGGGCCATGAACATGATTAAGGGACTGAAATCTGTCATGAGGAGAGGCTGAGAGTGCTGGGGTTGCTCAGAAGTTGAAATGAAAGTAAATTTTAAAAGCAGAAGATAACATTTCAAAGAAAAAACCACATTTAAACTTCTTCCCAATTCACCTGTTCCTTCCCCTTGAAAAACTATATATTGCCTCATCTTGCAAACATGATTGTTCTTATGCATGCAATTCTTCTTAAGACCTGATCATGTAAGTGTGAGGTTCAGCTGTAAAGATATCCTGCTTTTAAATTTAAAATGCTGTATGTTGTTAAATAACCCTTTATAACAGGTACAGGTGGGAAATCTGACACATACTTGTACTGTAAACATTAAGAATATTTGGATTCTTTACTCCTTTCCCCCTGTATACAGACTTGGCAGCATTAATTCAGGAAGGTTTAGAAGATTATGTGTACATGACAGCCCTGAGGATTTCCATCATTGTGCTTTTCCTTCCAACTCTTTTTTTTTTTTTTTTTTTTTTTTTTGAAGAGCATAATGACCTATGACAACTAAGCTTTATTCTCTGTGGAGTCTGACATTGCTTCTGTTTAATGGATCAGACAGTTTATGACACATCAGTACAAGACACTTTCTTCCCCATGTCAACCTAGGGTACCTCTTCAATATTTCCCATCTGTGCTGACCTGTGTGATCAAGAGGTCATGTCCTGAAGTCAAACCCAGAATCGAAACACTCACTTCTACCACAGGCCAGATTATTAATGTAACCCATTTAATTTACATCAAGTTAGAACTTGACATTCAATTTTTCAGTCCAGAAGCAATTATTTTTAAAGGAACATGCCAACAATATTGCTTGGCTTGGAATAGTGAAAGTTCAAAAGGGTAAAAAACATTTCACACCATAAATAAAGAATTGATTATACTTGAAAATAAAGTTTGTAATTACTACTGACGTTTCTAAGCCTAGATGAGGTGCCTTTTATGCTTTGAAAACTGATGTCATTTATGCCACTGGCATTATGGGAACCTTATGTAAGAGTCTGAAATAGTCCTTTGCTGGTATTTTAAGGATCAAGAGGAAAACATGAGTATTTTGCACAATACTTGGGTCAAACACATATTTTTTGTCAAGCAAGCATGCAAAATTCATTGTGGGTGCTTAGCCTTTAGCAAGACAGGAATTCCTCTGCCGCCTTTCACCCCAATAGCTCCATCAGCAGGACCACTGGCATAATCACCAAACCCAATACTTTGGGATGGAAAATTATGTTACTCTTCTGGTGTGAAAGCCAAGCCTCCAAGGAACTAACAGATTTTTTAACTAGGAATAGCCCTGATCTAGGTCATCAAATTACTCTTCGGTACTTAAAACCATAGTGCTTGTTTTTTCCATAGCTCTTACAGCTCTGAGTGGACTTCGCATGACTGGCCAAAGACCAATATCCCTGAACTCCATGTGGAAGATTCTGCTAATCAAACTGTGTAGTGCAAAAGCTAAAAGCTGCTGTTAAGAATTTGGACTAGCAAACAATATTCATCACAAAGTCTTTGAGAAACAGCATCTCCCAGATCAGGCTCTAATGACTGCGTAGAAATATCAGCTAAAACTAGATGTTGCTAATGTGTAGCAGATGCTACACATACACAGTATTTCATGCTCCCTCCACTGGTTGATAGGTACAGCAGAAATATAGAAAACTTAGTTCTCAGAGAGCTCTTAGTTCTCTCAGAGCTCTGCTGGTACTAAAATGCTGATGCTAGTTCAAACAAATTGCATATTTTCATGTATTAGGGCAGCTTATACTTTTTTTTTTTTTGGGGGGGGGGGTAATACAAACAGCAGTTTACCAAGTAAAGCCCTTTACCAAGGGTGAACGAGAATGCCATCCCACTGCTGTGGGTTATTTGGGGATGTTTATATGTGAGAAATGGTATTTCAAAGGCACATAAAAATCTGTGAGCGGAAAAACAGAGTAGCTAAGCTATATAAAAAACGTAACCTCTACAAGAACCAAGTAATGAATGGAATGATACCATTTATATTTGATGCCATAGCAAGAGAGCAGCAGCCTGCATACTTTAATCTTAAATAAATTTACTCATGCATCTTGAATTTTTGACTGAATATAGGTCAATATTCCTTGCATAACAAATATATACAGGTTTGGCATACACATTTCCCACTGTCAGAAACCACACAATTAAAATAATTAATTAGTAATGAAGACCAACATAAACTCTGCTTATTAACAAGCATACACATGGCATGCTGCAAATCTTGCAGAAAGGAACAAAGACGAATCTTTCATTCTTACCACAAAACAATCCAGCCAGAAAACTGTGCACTTCAAAATAGAAAAGACGAAAGTTGCGGACCTTTTTAATTAGTGATCAAAGAAAGGCTTTCTATAAGCAGAGCAATAAAGTACTCTGAAGCAGCTATTATGTATGTGTTTACATATATATATGTGTGTATTAGCACATCTGTCTGTGTGTACACACATCTATACATATATGCATATGGTTCAGAACTATCTGCCCATGTGCTATTTCTGACTGAACTCCTCCAGCTTCTCCAATGTCACTCCTGAGTTCCTCCATTATGGGGGGAAAAGAGAAGAAATGCCTTTTAAATGTTTGGTTGTATAATTTACTGTATTTCCAATAAACTGCATTTTAATGGGGTTCACAATGGAGAGATTATTAAGGCTGTTTTCAAAATCATCTGTTGAGTAAAACATTGAACTATTAAATTGTGTCATTTTGTTTATCGCTTGACATTTGACCTTAAATATTCCATAAATTAGGATGTATTGAGGAAGTAAAATATATTAGTCCCATAGCACGTGTCTTTTCTTTACCATCTGCTTGTTAAGCACTTTCGCCAGATTAGTGATAACTGTACGATGTGTAGATTTAAAGAAAGTTCATTTCTGTTTGGGGGAAAGTTGTGTATCTGCTTGACTTTGCAATTTGACTATAATTTGACTGCGACAATGTAGGCTCATACAATACAATGCTAAAAAGCAAATGCTGTAAAGTAGTTCCTGAGATGGACAATCACATTCTTAATGAGAAAAGTGCTGCTGCCAGTTTAGTATGTGCAATACCTTTGATTTCACCAAGGTTTGTGCATGGTTATCACTTAGACCACACTTTAAACTCTACTTTCATTAGTGGTTGTCTTTCCCATTGGATGTATGTGTATATGCAAGAAACATCTCTCTTTAGGGAACATATAGAAACAACAGTAATGCCAGGGTGTGCTAGACACGTAGAACTAGCATTAGGATGTATACAGGAGATAGCAGTTTCTGTTCATATTAGGGAAATGAAGATTACTTTTTTCAACAACAGCAAGAGTAGGGAAAAGTGAGTCCTATGTTCGGTTCCAGGCTGCATATCATGTTGTTGGGCTGGGGCAAAGCAAGCAAGAAATGAAAAGGCCAGAGAGATTGTTTAATAGGGAAAGATGGAGCTGAGCGGGTTCATAAGCTCAGCAAAGAGGTGGCAAAACTGGATCTTAGGAGACTATAAATATCTGAAGTATGCCAATTAAAAAGGCTAGGAAAGGTTTATTCACAGTATTAAGAAAGAAATCTGAAAGGTAAGTAGGCAGAGCCTGAAGAAAGAAAGCCCCAGAAGGAAAATTCTTACTGGATATTTAGAGTAGTTTTAACAAGTAGTCAATCATATGACGGAATGACCCACCATGAATGAGTGTCAGGAAAATCATAGGTACTTGAAAAGCATTATTCCTGCTCCCAAATAATACAGAATTGTGGTGTTGTTTTTTTTTTTGTTTGTTTGTTTTGGTTTGGTTTTTTTTGGTTTTGTTTTTGTTTTTCCTTTTTTTTTTTGTAAAACACTTTCTGTCAGGTACTGAGATACTGGACTTACAGATTCCTTAAATCTAAGGACATCACCTGTCTGTGTTTTGCAAGATCTAGGGACCTTATGGATGAAAAGCCATTCATCCCCTCCTCCTTCCCTTCAAGGAATAAAGCTTTTCATGCTAAAAGATGTTTATGTGCAACACTGTTTAACACAGAGAGATGTGCCAGATTCAAAATATCCACTGCTTGCAGGCTCTGTCAATCACGTCGGACTACATTATACAACTTAACATATCAGTCTAACTAGAGAAAATAGATCATAGTAATGATGGGTCCGTTGTGAAATTTTAAAGCATAAAACTGTATACATGTTCTAGAAATAATAATGGTAGATGCTTCCTAGTGTTTTAATTTCATATATTTCTAACTCAAAAAAAAACCCCAAAACATCTTCACAGTTGTGCATTCTTTTGGTGCTGAATAATACAGAAGTGATGGCTGTTATCTCTTTGCATTTCCAGTGCAACTTGCAACAAGAAGAGGACAGGTATTTCTCATGTAATATATATTTCTCACAAAAAAATATACATAGGTATATCAGGGCCCTAAATACCATTCTCAGAGTTACAAACAAATTGTCAGGTCTGAGGGCTAATTCTTTAAAGTGTTGTCATGGAAAGTTCAAGGGCTCCTTTCTTAATTGTCATGGTTCAGCTTTTACCAAATTTTAACATAGATTATCATTGCCAGTAAAAATATTCCTCTGTCAAAAGGTTCCCTTGTACAATAGGAATAATAGGGACAAGCTGAAGTTTAAAGCTGAATTTTATTTCATTAAAAGGGGTCCTCTGCGTAGTTAGCACCCATGCTAGGTTCATATTTTGTACATAGGATCTGAAACTATTTCAGTCTCTACTTGGAGCACATTAACTATGGTAACTGGATCTGATAATGACGTACAAATGCATCCTCCATAGGTTGTTGTGAGACTCCACTGTCCATAATGTAATGTCATGCCTTATGATCATGTCGGACCTTAGTCTTTTTTTCTGTTTCTCTGAGGTGGGGATAATGCTTATGTACTTCATAGTAATGATATATGACTGAATTTGCTTGTATTCATGAACTGTTCAGATTTTAGTAGACAAAACCAAAGCTGCACAATATTTACCACAATATTGTGGTAAATACAGAAAGATTATCAGGTGGTATCAATATCACTTAGAGATACATATTGCTGTTTTCTGAAGTGTCTCCCACTAAATCAGAATTCTTTAACCAGTGATAAACACTAGGTAACCATTACAACTAGAGTCGGTGCATTTAAACAATCGCTCTTGCAGTCTGCTGCCATGCAGGGGGCAGCTGAGTCATAAGAAGATTCATTTTTGAAAAAAAATACTATTAGGCTTTCACAAAGTATCTCAAGATATACACTGTTAAGGAAAGAGCTGTCATGAATAACCCAAGTCAGTCTTAGCTTCTGTGGTGATCTATATGGCTGAAGAATCTAAAAATTACACCTTCTTACAGTAAATGGTATTCCTTACAGTTTTTGAAAAGGAGCACTACCTGTAGTAGAAATTAAATAGAAATGTCCCATGAGTTCTGTAATGGAAACTGATAAAGGAATGGCAAATTCTAAATTACTCCAGATATAGCCTAATTTCAGTGCTGCCATCAATGTTCTGAGGTATGCTTCCTTCATATGGCCATTACGGTACAGAGTGTGCAAATTGTGAGTTCAGCCTCAGCTTTCGTTCTGGGGGACTATCCAGGGAAAGACTAGTTAGACTAACATAACAATGAGTTCAGTCTGGGAGCTAAGCATGTGAGAAGTGATTAGGGCTTATTGCAAATAAAGCAGTTTGATCAATAGTGAATAAAAAGACAAGCAAGAAACTAGTGAGCATGCTGCATTTTCAGAGTCTAAAAACATTTGCTAAGCTGTCTGTCTTCTTCCCCGGAGTAGTCCACAGTCCAGGTCTAAAGGACACAGTCTGTCATTCAAAGAGAATATCCTGACCAGTTCCAAAAATAAAGAAAAAAGAGAAGGAAGAACTCTGTGACAAAAGTAGAGAAGGAGGGGAAAACTGAGAAGGAACCAATTCTGATGACACTGTGAACAACTCCTCACCAGGATGCTACTGACTGAAGAAATGTTAAATAGTATTAGAGGATAGAATCATTAAAAGCCTGTCCAAATGTTCTTTCAAGATCAGAGGCTTTAGTAGAGATGGAAAAAGTACTTTAAAGTGCTAATTGTCTTTTCTGTGTAGGGTTTTTACAGGCAGCAAGTGCCTGCAAGGCCCTCAGGGCATCCTGTGGTGGCACACAGGTCTTGCAATGCTGAAGCTGCTAGAGACTGGCTGGGAGCAGTGTGTGAAGGTCCTCCTCCTCCTTTACCCCTGTGATTTTGAACAGAGGAATATATGGAGATCACAGTGTCTGGAATGGAGATAGGGCAGCACTGTAGAAATATTTCTAGGAAAGCAGTAACTTCTTTCCCGTGGTCAGAAAATAGCTACGATTTTTCATGTTTTGCTGCACAACTGCCTAGCACCACAAAGCTGATTTTGTAAGGGAACCTTTCACAGCGGTCTAACAGTGTAAAACAGATCCTGTACTGACTGCAAATTGAATTTAGGTGGAAAAGATATATGTTTGCAGCCCCGTTACAGCCTGTCTGCAGTTCCAGAGTGGTAAGAAGCCTATAAATACATCAAGCCCTAATTCTGTTTTTCAACATTTCACATCTGTAGTAGTTGTATTTGGAATTTCTCCTTAAACCAGCTAACCTTGAATGGGTGCTTGACAGTAGCAGCATTTCCCTTCTTGAACCTTTGCTTGTACCTCCAGACCTGTTAATTTTGAACTTGAGTTCTTGCCTTGACTGCAGGAGAAGCCTGAGTCCCACTGAAAAGATGAGAGGTGCCCTTGACACCTTCTTAATTTAAAAATTGTCTTTTCTCTCTGTATCTCCTCCTTTTTTATCTTCATTCTTTCCTTGAACAGTCTTGTTTTCTTCTAAGGTCTCAGATTCAAGAGAAAATAACCTTTTAAGCTGTGATGATGGGCCATGAAATAAAGTGAGCTAGCTGGTGTAATGGAGGAATGATTGACCACCATGGTGTGAACAGCTGAAGGACAGAGGAGGAAATAAAGAAAAAAATAAAATATGGAGTTTGGAGACAAGATGAGAACTCTGCTATTCATCTGCTCGATTCCATTTTTGTAAGACTCACATCACTTTATATACCTAAGAAAAATGGCAGCTTTGTGATAATTGTACTGATGGTTAAGAAGGGGATTTAAAAAATGAAGAATCCAAAAATATATGCATGTTTTTAAAGCTCCCAAGTCAGTGATAATGTGCCTACTATCCTACCCATTTCTCATAAATAGTATTTATGTCTGTATAATACTTTCACAGGCCCAGGGAGAGGAGTATGGCTGGCTGAGACGTAGTCTACCCTGTCATCTGCTAGGTGGTCTGCTGATAGCAGCATCTAAAGACGTGCCGGGAAATGGAAGCCTGATGCCCTGTGTGCTTCTGTGTTTCTTTCACCCTGGCTTAAGTGGAGAATGAGAATCCAAATGATTCAGTTTTTAAGCACTGGTCCCATGATGTTCACAGTTCAGTATCTGGGTTGAGGTTTTTTTTTAGTTAGTTGAGTGTTCAGTACTCTCCCGTATTGGCCATTTATCTGCCTCCTCTTCTGGCTCCAGGAGACAGTTTCTTTCCCCCATGCATATGCCAGGAATTCAATATGCATACGATACCAGTCTGATCATATCATTTTCTCTTGCAGCACTCCAACAAACTGGGAAAAGGGCCAAGGAGACTTAAAAGGGAAAAACAGAAAACAAGACAAATATAAATGAAAAGGCCAAAAACCACTAGGAATTCATGATGCCAAAGCAAGCAGCAGCACTGCTGGCACAACTGGCACATAGCTGATAAGAAGACACCAGAAGTGTCAGCAGCCAGTGCTCATCTGCGTGTCAGCAGGCAGCAGGCACCCTGCCTACAAACAGGTTAGTGGGCTCTGCTCCTCTTACACTCATTCTGCTGAAGCAAAATGGATGGTCTTCATCCTTGCTAGCAGCGCCACCCCACCCACCTGGGGACCATGGGCAGCACTGCTTTTGAGGCATGGGGAGCCTTGCACACTCACCCCTCCTTGGGCTTGGTTCACCGCTGGAATGTGTCACTTGATAGACCTTGCAAGTTCAGAGGCTCTTTAATTTTGACATGGTGTTAAGTTTATTACAACCTGGTGAAATGAGTCACTACTAAATCCATAGCTCTGCCCTCCTCCTTTCCCACATGTTTTCATGAGGAAAGTGCAAAGTTTAACCTTTCAAATAACAGTCTTTTTAAAAAATGTGCAGTGCTAGAGCAATACAATATATCCATGATATGAAAGGACACAGTTCTAGGGTAACTATTGCCTTTAGCTAACAGTAACAAATCACAAGCCCTTTAAAAGAAAGCCCAATCTATTAAAAGTGCTGTTGTGCTAGGGGGCCAGCAGACCAACATAATATAAAAAATCTAGGGCTTGCTACTGCAGATCTACTGAGACCTCTTGAAATCTGAGTATCCCTGAACCTTTTGATTTAAAAGGGAGCTGGAGAAGTTTTAACCCTTTGTAGAACCTGCACAGGAATTCTCTATCTTGGATCTGGGATAAGGCATATATCCAATGGCCTCCAAGAGTTCCTAGCTGGGATAAAGTCTCCAGACTGGGATTTTTATTTTTTATTTTCAAGAATCAAATTGTGTAAATAATGTGGGTTGCAGATTTGTTCCTTCCAAGACTTTTAGTAGGACTACTGACTATTTTTCAAGTCACCTGAATGATCACCATCTATTACAAGATACTGCCAGATAATATTTATTCCTTTCTCCCAGCTGGGTGGGGAAATATTCTATCCTGACATAGGCATGTGTTTAGGCTCCATTATTTCCTGCCCTTGGGGCTAAAAACTGTAGTCCAAAAGGTAGGTATTCTTGTTTTTTCAGTTGAATTACAGTAATTTGTTTGCAATCTTATCCAGTGAGTTCAAAAATGCCATTTTATGCTTGTTACAAAATTTGCAACTGTCCTCGCATTCTTTACATTGACGTCAATGGCTTTTGGATCAGGCCTTCACAATGCAGGGTATGTGGATTATTATTTCTTCATATTACCCTGAACAGTGAAGTATGATTACAAAGTTCTGAAAGTGCTTTACTGAGGAAAGAGGTATAATAAAATATTGAATGTAATTTATTAAAAAAAATCTTTGCCCTGTTCCAATAGGAATCTGAGGTCAGGTGTTAAGGCTGGAAGAACTCTTGACCTACAGCTGCAGAAATGTAGGACTTTGGCTGTCAGTGAGATGTACTGATACCCAGATGAAAGGATCAGCTTTTTCCACTTGACTGTTAGTTCATATACATTAGATAAGCACCCATATACTGAGTGATCCCGATCAGGTATTCATCTGCTACTTTAAATCATACTACTGCTTTCAACTCTAATTCTAAATCTTCCTTAACTCCCATTAAAACAGGTAGTTTATTGATTATGAATTTGGCTATAATTAAAGAAATTACTTATCACCATCAGAAGGGAATGTTTCCACTCCATTTTATAGGCTTTTTGTGTCAACGCTTCTGACATACAAGGAGGCTGAGGCTCATTTTGAGCACTTTCCACTTCCAGATTACCTGGGGGAAGGAGAAGAGTGGGAGAGAAATGCGCAGTGCTACTAGGAGGACTGGGGAGGTTGGCTGCTTTATACCTAAGGGCTGTTGGAGCAAAGCCTGGGAGCCTAGGGTGCTAAGTGCCAGTTAGAGCAATCCTGTTGTTTTCGCTATTAATATGTAAATTGCTTGACTGCTTTGTATCTCACACAAGCTAGCAAGAAAAGAGTTTAAAATTTAGGCCCTGCTGAAAAACAAAGGCAGGGAAGGAGCTGACAACAGTAGCAAGATTAACCTTGTTTTGCTATTATTTTGCAGCATGTTACTAACTGATATTTCACACTCAGCTTTTACAGCCATCCCTGTTAAAGATTATGTTCTTCCTGCCTTCAGCTGCCCAGGCACACTGTTTGGTAAGAATAACTATTTTGCTTTTTTTTCTAAAGAAAGTTATATATAATATCCAACAGGTATGTGGATAACTAAACTTACATAAGGTTTTAAAAAATGTAATATAATTTGCATATGAAGTCAGAAATTTCAGGGTCTCCAAGACTTCTCTCAGTCATGCTTTGGAGAGTCCTGCATTGTGATTTAGGAACTTACCTATGAAAAAAATTGATTTAAGATTAATTGATTTAAATAAATTCTGACACTTTTTTCAGACTGATTAGAATCTGCCAGTACATGGGTCCACTGACTCCCTGGGGAGTAAAAGAGTCCTCCATGTGAATGAAACCAGCAGAATCATGACCCAATTCAGGCAAACAAGCCAGGTGAAGTCAATTGATATGGAAGTGGGAGATAAAGGATGATGATTAAACAAGTAAACACTTTCTGGGTTGTCTGACAGAGCATAGGAGTTTATAAATTAGGGCAAGAGAAGAAGAAAAGAAACTTGAGAACTGGATGTTACTGGAAGGGAGCGAGGAGAAAGAAGTGGCACATGAAGAGGTAAGGGTGCTTAAGACAGCCTGGGGGATATTGCTAAGCCTTAGTTGAAGCCTCATATTATACTCTCTTAGGCAGAACAAAAGTACAACAGCAACACTCAGTGACAGGATAGGGAAGGACAGTTAAGGGGAAGGGATGGAACAAAAGCAAACAAGTCTCAATGCCACTTTGAAGAAAAATAAATTGGGAATTCAGAGTGAAAGCTGTGCTTTCTATGTACTTTTGCATCTGCTATGTTGGAGATATCAGTCATGTGACCCACTGGGAGACACAGGAAAGTTTGTAAGCTGTTCAGGAGATTAATGTAATGAGAAATTGAAGACTAGTTAAATTAATCTACCTATTAAAATATTTTTTCCTTCAGAAGGAAAAAGGGAATGGAGTTGTCAGAAAAATACTGTAAACCCAGAAGTGTACAATGTAAATCCAACTTTTTTGTAGTTGTGCTAAGTAGTGTAGGCTGTGTTAAATGCAAATCTCAACACATCTTCTTTCTTAAGATTATGGATATCTGTAATTTTGATAGTTTTTTTCCCCTAAGAACACGGCTATGCACACAACTTAAAATTACTTTTCATTTAAGCTGTAGAATATCACCAACACAATGAACTGCTGAATTTATGCAAAATGTTGCCTTGTGCTCAGGTGAAGATGTGTTCCTGTGAGTCTCCAGTACTATGTTGAATTACATGAGGACAGAAACACCAAAAATTTGAGAGTTTTGTTTTACGAAAATACTCTCCTTTTTATTATTCATTGATTTCATACATGTAATACAATACCTGTGCACAGTGAATTTCAAGCTTATGATAAAACAACCACTAACTGAAGTTTATGGCATAATTCAAGCAAATGCAGTTATGAACAATGAAGTTTTGCAGCGAAGATTGTGGAAGAGACCATCTCTCTCTCCTGCTGCCTGGGTTGCCTTAGGGGCTGTACCTGGAGCCTGCTGCTCTCTTGCTATGTCCACAATTTGTGCAACCAACTTCCTTTACTCCATAGAAATCACTGCTGAAATGGGTGTATGGTGACCACCAGAGGGACCCTTTGCACTATGGCACCTTAAAACACATAACTTATTTTAAAGTTTTATTTACAGCCAGGCCTAAACAACAGGATACTGCAGTACATAATTTCCTAAGCTTTCACCAAAGGAATCTTACCAGTAAAGCCTGGCTTACAGCTACAGATATAGCCCTCGGCCTTGTCATAGCTGAAGGCTGGTGGCAGGCCTGGAACTCTCCCATAGTGGCTGGCCCAGGAGCGCTCCACGCAGTCACCCCCGGAGAGGCAGGGGCTACTGCTGCACTCCCCGATGTCCTCCTCGCAGCGGGGACCCGTGTAGCCTGCAGAGAGCCATGAGGAGAAAGTGTTTAATTGACATGCTATCCATTCATTCCAGACCTGAAAATATTATTATGAATATTAGATGCACTTGGTTTCAGACTCTGTCATGTGCTAAAAGACTTCCTCTGGTTCTCGAAGGTGTGAACGTTTCCTTGCAGCTCTCTGTCAGGGTTCGGCAGCAGGCTATTGCTACGGCTATTCTGCATTACCTAGCTGAGCTTTGCTGCGCTCTACAGACGTTGGTATTTTTTTGAAAGTAAGTTGGAGATCTGCGTGGATAATGAGATGCTGCACTGTGGTGTAGATACACTCTCAGGTTGTGTGAAGCTTTGCTTTTGCATCACCTCCCTGTGACAGAGGAGGGCAGGGAGTATAAATTATTTGGTGTTTGTAAAGTGCTTTATCTGGAGTTTGAAGTGCCACAAAACTCCCTGATTTCTGGAAAATGCTATGGGCTCTGTCTAATATTTCAATTTCTAATGCACCAAGAACTGTGTAGTCCAACACCACTGTGGCATTTACTCCTCATAGTGTGCTGTGCTCTTGTGTCCTCAGTAAGGACACAGACATCAAACTTTCTAGAGACCTTCTTGTAGTTAGCCCGTGTACTGAAAGATTCACAAAATCTGGAAGAGCACAGTGTCTGTGTCCCCACTGGGCTGAGGGAGCCTTTTTGCAAATGGCTGGATATGCAGGCATTGCTGGTGGAGGAGAACACAGCCCAGTGTGTTTCACCCCACACTGCTAGACAGCAGAACTTCCACTGGTGATATGAAGGAGACCAGTTTCCCAATGTAACACCCAGTTTAATTTATATTTACAAACAGATGATATTTTGCATTGAAAAGTAGTTTTGTAGACTGATTTAATGGCCATGTTAGTGAGGAGTTAAAAAGGGTCAGCTGCAGCAATGATTCATTGATATCCCATGGGTTGAAAGATTAAGCAACTGGAAGATGGATCCCAGCTTTGACTTATTTCCTGTCTTTACTCTGTAACACTGGCACTTTTGGTTTTGCCAACTTCTGCTGTGCAGGGAAATCCTTAGCGGTAAAAGAGAGCAGCTTACCCACAGGGCTTATGATGAGGAGTGAAGCCTGTCTAAACACAAGCCGATAGAGTATTTTTAGGGTTATACAGCTTCAACCTTTTACTATATCAGCAAAAAAATGAGGACATATCTACTACACAAAGAAAGAGAGTGTTTATAGGAGAACTTCGACCTTACCTGGCCAACAGTGGCATGTGTAATTGTCAGCATTGTCCTCACAAGTGCCGTTATTGTAGCATGGTTGTGACCAACATAAGGGAGTTAGGGTCTCACAGTGTACGCCCATAAATCCAGTACTGGTACAGTTGCAGCTGTACCTGCAACACAGAATGCAATGTTCACTCTAGCTGGAAGCCAGGAGATCTGGTCTTTGTTCCCAAACCTACGCAGACTTCTTGTGTAGCCTTGGCTAGCAGCTTGCACAGTTGAGTCCAGGCTCGAGACCACCATCTGGTGCTCTAGCAGAAACTGCAGCCATTGGGAACCAAAAATGAGCTTTTTCCTGAAACGTGGTTTTGTCTGGGGAAAAAAACTGCTTGTGAATTCAAATTGGTTTTGACAGATCATTTCTTCTAAGAGTTATTGATCTTTTCTTCTTCTTCTTTTTTAGTTTTGTGGGGAAAAATGTTTCTGTCATTTCCAATGCAATTTTTGTAGGCTTAACATTATTCACAAAATGAAAATGGGAGAGGCAGAGTAACTGTGTCAGTATCCCTTTCTCTTTGACAGGTAGAAATCGAATTGGCCAAAAAATAAAGCAATTTCTGTTCCTTGACTAAGTGATATTTTCTCCTTGATGAAACCCAATATTTTTTGTTCTTAGATTAGTAAAAAAATGTCAATTACTTGCATAGTTCCAATAATCACAGTAATACGAGCTTTGTTTTGATAGCAATGTTACTATTAGGAGTTTGGAAGTAAACAAACTAGTATATATAAATGAACAATGTGCAGGTAATCAGTAATGTCTGGGGTTTTTTGTTTGTGGTTTTTTTCAGGTGAGCTAATTATTATAAAATATATAACTCCTATGCTTATGTCATAAAGTATAAGGTGCATGCTTGAATGATCTTTGTCTAATTATCAGAAAAAAATTTATTCTTATATTGGTTTATTTTACATTAAAATGATGCACTGGTTATTGTATAATTGAAATCATGGGGAATCTTACTGAACAAGAGATAAGTATACTTATTTGATAATTTCTGTGCTTAATATCTAAGTGTTAGACTTGAAGTAAATGTATGGAGAGAAAATGAAATTGTTGAACATAAGGGAGCATCAGAGAACAACTGGCTCCTGCAGTCTAACAACCCAAAAAGCGTAAGCTTTTTACTATGCTATTTAAGTGTACATAAGCAGAAACTTCTGGTAGGCCAGTTTATTACTAGCGTATGGATTATTCTTAAATCAAAATCAGAGATGACTTAGACCAGGTGGCATTTGAATTTAGGATATAAAAAGTAATGAGGAAGATGTGAATCAGAAAAATAATTTTCCTTCCAAGTTATGTTCTCAAAACAGAAGTCTCTTTCTTTTGCTGTATTTTTCACACATTTTCTCCATGTGCCTTCAGTTTGGCGCTGTTCAGCTTTGCGGTGAAAGACTTCTTTTCTGCCTTAGTCCATGCTCCTCTTTCCCTTTGGTCCAGAATGAAGGATCGGTGAGAAATATTCACAACTCGCTGCTTAATGTGAAGCTTCACCTGTGTGCCTTTTTTCTTGGGTGTCTTTGAGTGTTTGATGTTGCTGTTGACCTCCAGGGATTCTGGAGGGTACCCTGCTTGTGGGCAGGCTGTGACTGAGCAGGCAGATGCCTTTTTCTATTAAGAGTGATACTCTTAGATATTCTACCTAACATATTTTTTGGGCTTCTTGTTTAGTGTTCTCACAATATGCAGAAAGCAATAAGTGCAGATGTTCCTTCCTATGCAATCAAAAGAGCACTGAAGGTCCTGGGAGTATTTTCTATGGAAAAAAGGCTTGGAGCATGCAGCGGTATCCTCTGTGCCTGTGCACACCAGGTTTTGTAGGTCCAGCTAAGGCACGTCTGTAAGTCATTGAATTTAAATACGAAATGTGCAATAATGTGAAACTGCCTTTTTAAGAGAACAAATTCTACTTTGTTGCATTCATGAAACCTCACTGGAAGAATCAGTCTGCAATTTGTGAGAAAATTTCATTCAGTGTTTGTATTTACAGCTTTAAATGCTAAATCTATCACCTTGCACGTTTCTGTGAGAGCTGGTGGCACACACAAAAGCCTCAGCTGTACTGTAACTTTAGTCAGAAAAGGAAAACTACTGTTTAAAGAATAAAATTCTTCATTTAACCCAAAAAATACACAAAAGAAAGGAAATTTCTAGACACCCTTCTGTTTTGAATTGCTGCTTTGTCCAACCCTTTTCATCATGTAACAAATGTGGAAAAAGCTCCAATTGTTCTCCAGATATCCCGCAGTATTACAAGCCAATTAAAATTGCTCTTACATGTACCTCAGCTTTAAAAGCTAGGAGAAAAATGAGTAGGATTAAGTCTGGCCTGAATGAGCATCCCAGTTGCTCACCTCATGCATGTATCCTTAAAAGGCTTGCAGGTTACTAAGTGGGTCTGCTGTGAACTAGTCGGGTGCAAGTTGACCTCCTTCTCCCTGCTGTCAAGCTTTAGCTACACTGGAGAACAGTAAATTGCTTTGTCCTGTTCAGAGTCATTCAGTGCTGCTGAAAAGGAGCTCCACAAGGTTGGTGCCATATCACCACACTGTACAAAAGCTCATTCCCAGAACATGATCTCTTCCCCATCTCATTCAAGTCAAGTATGCCTTTCGCTGACATGATTTTTGGATTGATATTTGCTGTGCTAAAATCTTCAAAACTGCTTTATAAAAACTGGAAAATACATAGTAGAGGACAAATCTTATACTGGCAAGGGGAGTGCCTGCATGAATACTCATGAACTTTCAGCTTTTTTTTTTCTATAACATAGACTTGAGCTTATACATACACATTTTCAGTTTTGGAAATCTCATGCTGAGTATGCAAAGCCATTATTGGTGAACAAATGCCAGAGCTCTGGCTGCCTGGGCTGCACTTGGACCTCTGTATAGGACTAGTAACATCAGGTGGAGAAACTTACCTTCTGTTGCCTTGTACTCTCTTTATTTATTTATTTTTTCTTTGTCCATGGACTGCAGGTGGTTTTGAATAAGGAGCTGTTGTCCTATATGCCTATAAAGACCCATTTCCTAATGATATCTATTATGATGGTTACTATTATTACAGTTTTCCTCTGCCTCTTTTTTCTAATGCTTCTGTCTGTCAGTGTGGGCAGCTGCTGTTGGCAAATTCAATTTTATACATTTTCACATCTCTCTTGGAAACTGAAGTTTGATGAACGTTAGAAACAGAATTCATCTGTAAATCACAGTCCTCAGAGCCAGACAAACAACACATTGTAAATATTTAAAGTAAAAGTACAAATGTGAAAGACGTACTGCTTGATCGGCCTTTGCCATAAATGTTTTGTTGTCCTACTGGCTTTGACACCAGACTTGCATTCTTTAATTCTTTTCAAATTTAAAGTGAAATCAGTGCAGGATCAAGGAGTGAAACGCACAATTTGAAATTAAATCAGCTACCTGGCAGTGCAGGCTCTCATAGCATTCCTGTCTGCAAACAGAGGAGGTAAAAGCCCCACATATTACTGTTACTCAGCTGTAGAAGACATACCCGTTGGCATTGTCTGTGCACTGTCCCCCGTTGAGACATGGCTGGCTGATGCACTCATCGATGTTGGTTTCACAGAGGTCTCCGAGGAAGCCTGGTGCGCAGGAGCAGGCGAAGCTCCCCAAGGAATCCCAGCAGGTTGCGCCATTCAGGCACGGCTGTGATGAGCACTCATCTATTTCCATCTCACAGTTCGTACCTTCAGAAGCAAAGAAAACAAGCAAACCCCAAATTTAGAAGTACAATATTCACCTTACCTTTTTTAAGTAATTGCCTATTTCTAAAAGGTATTTCCTCCTTAATGTTCATTGCAAGACTAGTTTTTTTCAAGGCTTGGGAGAATTTACAAAAGAACAAACGAGCTGTTATTCACAAGAATAGGTAGAATAACAACTTTTTATGTTAGCTTGAATGCGGAAACGGAATGAACTGTTCTGTTCAGAAGTGACTATTCTGAACTGTTCCGTTCAGAAGCGACTAGTAATTTAATGACCTCAGAAGAGCCCACTTAAAGCTGCACAGTTAATTGAATTCATTGGAAAGCTGTCTGTTTAGCTGTGTTTTATTGCTTAATTTTATTTAAGATTTAGCAATGTGTAAATAAATTGGTCTACGATGCCTTGTTTGCAACAGGTCAGAATCTTGGAGCTGCTCTAAAGAGATAATTGATTGAAGTAAATCAGTACTAATATCAATTTACAGCTATTTATGATAGTTGGCAGGTTAAATATACACTCCTTTTTCTTATCTCTAGCACAGTCCAGGAGATACTGAGAAAATTTCATAACTAATGTCTTGCAGCTTCTGCTTTGATTATTTCAGGTATGGTCATTTTCTGATCACTTTGATCATTGACTTTTGATCATTTCTGTATGCTTATGCAATTATTTAGTGTTTTGAGTAATAAAGAGTTATATTTTAAAAATAATTTTCACACACCAAGTCAATTTGTTTTAACAGCTACAGTATCAGCCACAAAACAGATGCAAAATTACAAATTATAACGAAGAAGCTGCTTTTAAGTGGACTTCCCTATCTTTTATTTGGCTTACCAAAGTAGCAGTAGCGTTGTAAATAGTTTTCAGGGGAATTTGCTGCTTGAAAGAGAACTTGCAGCCCTGAGAATGGCTTCCATTTTTTTGGAGAGGTAAAATTTTCAGTACAAGGCGATGGGGCAGGCTTTCAAAAGATGGGAACAGACACATTTTGATGATGGGTATTGTCTTAGCAATTTATTTAGGACCTCACCTCTAATTCTTTCTTTATGCTCTTTTTGCCAGCTCTGTCCTGCTGTGAAATTTGTACATTTTAAGGATATTTTTCCCAAAACACTGAGGTTACTAATATTTAGCACTGTTACTAATTTATAACTGATTACTAAAAAAAAAAAAATAATCCATATTGTGGATAAATACCTGGAAATATCTTAAAATATCTAAAAAAAGTTGAGGATGTTAGCTCATAGCTATTTTTCATTGTATTGAAACATAAATGTGCAAGTTCATTTTTCTAGTAGTTATGAAATATTATTGCTGTAATTTTAGTGAATATATTTTTATAGTTTCTTGAGACCACATATAGAACACTGGATGGGTGAAGTTGCCGGTCCTGTGCCTCCAGTTTAAGGTTCACTGATTCAGTTAGCCACCACTTTCAGAGGAAGCCTGCTGCAAGACCCTAGCACAGGAACGCTCTCTTATGGCTTTATGGTAATGTACATTACATCCAGATATAGTGAGCAATCCCTCTGTGGTCACTGCCCTGTGAATTCACTGTAATTGTAAACAGTGTGTTTGCAGAAGTATGTCTAGTGACCGTAAATCTGCCAGAGCTTGTTAACAGCTTACTGTGAACACTAAAAATCATGTGACAAAACAAGCCCTGTTCAACTGATCCTCAGTTCAGCCAAATTTAAAACTACAGGCCTGAGAACAGCCTGACGATTAACATGGGAACATAGCGTTGTTGTTTTGGTTCATGTCTTTAATCTATCAAGCCCAGTAACCTGCCTTCGGCAATGTTGCCTCAGAAGAAAACTTCTCTCTGTATAATGCATCCAGCCAATGCGATATGCCATGCAAACGGGAGGAATTCATTCCCAGCCTCTACTGAATTTCCTGTCGGGCTTTCTTATATGTGAAGAAGAGAGCTGAAAAGATTAGATCTGCATTTGCACCTCAGTCTAACATTCTGTCATAAATATGCTGTATGACAAATATCATATGCTGGAAAGTAAAAAAGTACCAACAAGCCCTGCCACAGTTATTGCATGGGGCTGTAGCATCAAGAGCAAAGGTGTCCCATCCTAGAGCAGGCAGAGTGCTTTCAGCAGATACCAAACCGCACAAGTGGTTTGAATTGAAAGACTGGGCAGGTGGATATAAGTGATATTTATGACTTTTGCAGTTTCCTTGAAGAACTAAGATTATTTCTTATGCTGCTTGCTTTTTAAATGAGTTCTACTGTGCACTTCTTTGTACAGCCCCAGTCAATAAAAAGTAAATGCAGGCGAGGATGAAAGAGGTACAGCCGATGTTTTCAGACTTGCCTGCCTACAGATATATTGTGAAGTCACCTTCTGGTCAAAGACGCTAGAGGTTTTCAGGCTCAGTGTAGTTCCAAGTGGACCCGTGTGTTCTTAGTACTGCTGAAAATGGGTATCCCGGTCACCCCTCCCGCTCTCCTGCACTGCAGTGCTGTGCTTGGTCACAGCAGCTTCAGAAGATTGTCCCAAAATTCCTCAATCTGTATATAGTAATCTTACGTGCTGCCATCTGGATGGAGAGTGTCAGATAGCTATTTTCAAGGCACCAGCTTTGAAAGGGCAGGAAGAGAGTTCATCAAAAACTGGATAGAGGGAAGAGTTCAGTTTCTTGGAGCAAGGCTTGTCCTTTTTGCACACAGGTCTATACAAACCACCAGTTAGCTGCGTGCACGCACAGACATAAATGTTACAGGTATCACAACACTGTACTAACCAGACACAATTGGAGGAGAACAGTGGGGCTAAATCCAACCAAGGGTTTCAGCGTTGGGAAGTTATGGACTGTGACAAGCACTCTTTGGATGTATGTGCCCTCTGCTAATCTTTATTTTGAAAACCCTTTAAAATGTGGCCAGTTCTGCTGGGATCCTCTTACATCACAGTCTTGTAGTAAGGAGTCCCAGCAGCAAGCTGATAACCTGGGCCAAATCCTCTGCTCAGGCTGGCTAGGGTGTGAGGTGGGGAGGGCTGGTTTGAAACTTGAAACCTGGGGAAAGAAACAGGCCTTCTACTTTGTTGGCGGTTGCTGTTGGATGGATAATGCCATTTGCAATTGATATCCACAGTGATACTACCATGAGCTTGTTGGGAAGTGAGATCTGTATTTGAGGTGCTTCATCCCATGGTAGAGCCTGCCATGCCTCTGCTTGCCTTTAAGTGCTTAAGACTTATGACTCAGCTACTCTAAACATTTGCATGGCATACATATTATTGATAAGAATACTGCATGAGAACGTAAAGATCCATCAGGAATAATTTCTTCATGTTGTATAGAGTTCATCCCAGCTATGGTTACATCATAGTAAAAGATATTGCATCAAGAATGAATCTAGCCCATTGTACCTATTGCGTCTGTCACGGAAACACTTTTTCCTGCTCTTGCTTGGCCTAAGACTGGTTTTTGGAACTGCCATGCACCCCTGATATTTAACACTAAAATGTTCACTGGCAATGGAGAAATGGGTTCAGCTGTGTCCAGCAAGGTAATTAACGTACCTAGCTGTGGGTAATAATGGGATCTTACACCATGCTCTGTTGGGGTAAATTAAAAGCAAGTGCAATTAGTGCAATAGAGGAAAAAAATGCATTTGATTAAGGTAGCCAGCAAAACTTCAACAAACCAATTGAGCTTCATTATTTAACAGCTGCGTGACACATGTCTTGTAAATAATTTCACACATGCAGAGCATTATCATAGAAACTGCGGATTTCATGCTGAATTTTCCACTCTTTGGCTCTTGGTGCGTTCTAACTTCTTCCATTTGTGTAAGAATTATGTGTGACATTTCTCAGCTATTTTAAGAAGTGCTGCAGCATACCATTCATACAAAATAGCAGTCATAGTCCATGAAACAAGTAGCAACTGCAGCCAGTAACTCAAGCATTTGGTTAACATTACTGCTGTAGATTTACTGTACATTCTCTACCTACATATCAAGAGATATAACCTTTTTAACATCTTGGGGAATGAGATGAGGCTGGATGATTTCCACAGTAATTCATGGTGTCAGGCCAGGATAATAATGATGGCAAGAGCCCCTGACAGAGTAAATAAGGGTTTTTATTACCAATGGGGACACCTCAGGTCTTTCATCCTGTAACACCTCTGGCTTGTGCATTCAGTGCAACTTGCAGCAAGGTGCAGAAAACAACAAAAAAGAATGCTTCAGATAAATCATTTTGTTAAGTAGCCTTTAAAAGCTGGTGTTTTACTGCTGAAGGAACAGTCTGCTACTCCTTTACAGAATTATTATGATTAGTCTCTTTGCTGCTGGTAGCAGTGTCGGAGCTGCATGTCAAAACACTGCAGCCTCTTCTGCTTTGTATTTTAGCCCTCTGCTCCTTCCTTAGCTCTCTCCTAATTTCTTAACTCTGCTTGTGCAGAGTGTGGAGCACTCAGTGACATCGCTTGATTTTTGGTGAGAGCAGAGAGCATCAGCCTGGGAAACAGTAGAATTTCATGATGAAAGTGGAATGACTCCAGCAGAGTGAGTTTCCTCCAGCAGTTTGTGTTGATTTAAATCTTCATTTCTTTTTATTTGGGCTTTACTATTTTATTAGGTTTTCTCTCTCTTTGTCTCTAAGGTGTATATTCTGCCTCTTTCAAACTGAGTTCCTGGACTATAGATCCAGGCCTGGACCCCACTAACAGTGCCAGTTAAACAAATACAGTTTCCTGAATACAACAGGAGGTCTCGGTTGAGTCTGATCATTGCAGAGTAACCATGCTGGTTGTTAATAGGTTTTTCCTTCCTTCTGCTCTTTGGCTTTCCCCTGGTTGTGTAGCTTTCTCCTTGGCTGGCCTGGGCTCAGGCACCCGCTGGCAGCAGCGGGGTGGCAGGAAGGTAACAAGCTTCCTTCAAATAACATTCTCCGTGCTCATGAGGGATATTAACCAAGGGCTGGCTTCCAACGAGTGCTGTGTCAGACACGGGAAAGCTGCTCTTTACCTCTGACTTGCCCTCCTGCATGGGGATTTGGGAATGGAGCTGTAAACCACATCTCTTATTTCTTATTCATTTGAATCACTTGAAGCAATAGCTGGTTTTTCCCCCCCTTTTTGCTGTATGATTCTTTTTTTTAGTTTGCTTACCTGACTGGAAATCTAAAATGCCTCTGAAATGCCTCCCCTTTTCTCCTTTTAGCACTCAGTGTGCTACCTCTTGCAGACCTACCCCTGAATACAGCTTTGAAACCTGAAGGGAGCTAGCTCCTGCAAGGATTATATGCTCTCCAGTAGAGGAAGTAGGCAAGAAAATTAATACCCGTATATTAAAAATGGAGCCATATAAAATGGGATTATCAAAAAATGGGCAGTTTGGGAACCTGATAATACTTTTCTTTAACTTACATAACGTTCTAGTTGCAAATAAGTCCTCTGTTTCTGGCACAGGCAGAGAAGAGGAAGTTAATGTGAAATGTCTAGGTTTCATAGTACAGTTTGTAATGATTAGCAAATCAAGCAAGTCTAATTAGATCTAATTTTTAACCCTGTCAAACATCGGCTTTTTCTGAGGGCCAAAAACTATCTATAGCACTCTGATTACAAGAATTTTGAGAATGTTTCTTTTAAAAGGAAAGTTAACCTAGCCCTGTGATGTAACTTGACGTTCATGAAACTGCTCTGTAGTTTCTGCTAAGTGTGAGATTTCTTTAAGCCTCCTCTATCTGATATCAGTAGTTCACAGTGATAAGGCAACACATGCACCAACAGCCACTGGTGCCAACGCTGAAGGCAAGGTGGTAATCAGATACGACTAAATAAGTGTGTGGGTGGGGGAGTTAAACTTGGAACATGAATTATGATGGTTCTCCACAATGCAAAGAAAAAGTTGTTTTAATAGTACTTACCTGTGTAACCAACTGGACAGATGCAGTCATACTGTCCTATCTGGTTGAGACACGTTGCCCCATTCAGGCACGGATCTGACACACATTCATTCACTTCCAGGTCACAGTGCTTGCCTTGGTAGCCTGGGACGCAGTAGCAGGAGTATTCATCAACCCCATCCCTGCACACCGCTCCATTGTGGCATGGTTCAGAAATGCATTCATCAAAATCCATTTCACAGAGTGTACCTGTGTAACCTGCGCTACAAAGGCAGGTGGGCCCAGCCAGGCCATTTTGGCAGGTGCCTCCATGCTCACAAGGGTTTGTGTCACACATGCTGATGGCTATTTCACAGGTAGGTCCATTATATCCAGCAGGGCACTCGCAAGTAAAGCTGAGGTTTCCAGCAGAGGTTAAACAGGTAGCGTTTTGAAGACAAGGGTTTGAGGAGCAAGGATCAGAGGTTTTATTGCAGAGTTCCTCCACACTGTCCACTGATATGTCTGCACAATGGCAAGTATCGTCTTTACGACCAGCAACACATGTAGAATTCTTTTGGCAAGAGTTTGGCAGGCACCTGGAATCATTCTTCATGCAAAGTGACTCTAAAAAGGAAACACAAAAAGTCCTGAGGAATTCTACAGCACTGGGAGTAAACAAGTGTGAAAGAAGTGCAACTCTTAACACAACTGTATTTCAGAACCAACACCTCCAATTGTTGTCTTGTTGAGAAGAAAACAGGGCTGCTTACTATGACACATATCAGTAGACAAATAAATGTAAAATGAAAACAATTATGACAATATAAGTAGGTTGTAATTTCTTGTTCTCGCCTCTTCCAACAACCATGGCCTGGAGTGTCAGGATTGCTTAACACTATATTAAGAGTACAGTTGCAAGAATACTGGTGGTTGTCAGCAGATATCCAACAATATGCAATGCATTTAGGTATATTTAAGACAAATTTATTTTTTTTACTAGAAAAAGGATTTGAACCACATTTTTCAGTTCAATACCACTTTGTATTCTTCTGTGATGGAAGTTTTTTGTATTAGATTTCAACAAAGCTAAATGACTCAGATGCAGTTATAGCTCAAGTAAATAGTTCAAACCATCATGCACTTTGATTTTGACTTCCTGATTATAAATAGTAATTTGACAGCTGTACAACATTTCCACCACAAAGAATATCCCAAACACCTGAGATTCAAAATAGCCCTCCGAGAGCCTTCCAGCCTCTGAGGCTGAAAGGACATGGTGAACACGGTGTAAACATGTTCCTTACCCTCCAGGAACTGAGCTCCTGGCAGTAATTAAAGGCCACTTGGAGTCCCTTGCTGCTGTAAAGACTGGCTGACAATAACAATAGCTACTTCTCACTTCCCAGTCAAGTAGGAGCGAGCTGTTACCAGCATTATTCATAACCCACCACTGAGAAACACTGAGTTAAAGCAGTGAAAGTGGTGAAGGATGTTCCTTCTAGTAAAAGAAAACAAGAATTTTGTCATGAAACTGTATAATTTTTTAAATAATGAATATTTGTCTCCATAACAGAATAAATGGCTGTATTCAGATAAGCATAGCGTACATATGTAAGTATATACCTGCTGCCTTAAAGTCAGTGTTAGGCGTACTAAGCAACAGCAACAAGGTGCCAAACACCAAGTCCCTGAAGTAGGTGTGTTGACCTGGGCTGAATTCTCAGCAATCACAGCTGCTTCACTGCGAACAATATTGAGTGAGATAGACTGAAGCTTGTCTACTTTGTGTGCTATAATCAGGTCTCCCACATGCAGCACAGACATAGATGAAGAGTGCAATGGGGTTCTACTGATCACTAAATTAATCTCATAATATCATGTTGCTTCTGTCGTGACTTGCCATTGTTTTGGTATGGGTCAGTGGAAACGGTGTTGTCAGCACACATCTTGCAATGTTTGGGAATTTTGTTTTTCACATATAAACTGATTCAAGGCTGTGGAGATGGTAAGACCCAAGGGATGATTGCAAATGGGGTGTTTCCTCTAGACCTCTATCTTGGTCTAAAGGTCAAGCTTTTGAATGCTAATGAGAAGCTAGTGGAAGAAATCCTAGAGTTGCCTCCAAATACTGTGTTAGTAAAATGAAACAATGGCAGATCAAACCTCATAGAAAGTGATTAATGGAGAGAAGAAAGGCAAGTAGTTACTTACTGACATAAACCACCTAGAAGACAGGGACTATATAAATACTGAACTAAAAAGCCAAATGTATGTATAGTATTTTAATTCCTACTGATCAAATTGGAAAATCTGATCTGGAGTATAATAAGAGTTCTATCCACTACAGTTTTTTCTTTTACAACTGATTTTCACCATGTTATAAGAAATCCTGTACTGTATAGTGAACACCTGAATACCATCAGACTTCTAATGTGATTATGATGTGACATTCCTCAAAATACGAGAGTAAAACTGTAAACAAATATTTTGCATGTTGCTAGAGAAAAAAAAATCATTTGTATCACAGGAGGGGAAAAAAGCAGTCATATCTTGGCCAAGAATCTGTGAAATAATGCTGAATCTTCCTTTTGGAGAGAAGGTAGTGATTCAGAAGGGAAAGACTAGTGGGCTAGAGAACGAAAGTTGCATTAAACGATCTATGTGAGAATCCTCTAATCATCCTATCTTCTTCTTTCAGTTTATACTTTTATTCTGGAGTTTTGTTCAGAAATACGAAGGGTATGTGTCTTCTACAGCAGTTTCTGAAAATGAATGGCAGAACAGTGTATGTTTGTGCAAACAGGGTGTTGTGGATGAGCTGAACTCCTTGGAGAAATTCAGACCCATCTACCACCAGTCTCAAATTTCTTCCTGGTTCTTGGAACCGAGATTCAGGAGCATGGAAACAATAGAGAAGGAGATGGGGCACTAAAGAGAAGCAGCATGTAGAGAAGCTTATCAATAACTGGGGCTAAACCAATGCTGATGAAGTCCTGGGACAGTTCCCTGGCTGGCTGGGAAAGGGAGAGGCTAGGGCTGGTCAGCTGAGGATAACAACCAACCACTGGGGATTGTCAAAGAATACAAACTGACTGATGAGGGTGCACTTTCACAATGTGTATTTTAATACATAATATAATTTAATCTGTTTTTTTCCCAGGAAGGAGAAGTGGAGGAAGAAAGCCTCAGAAGGCTCTACTAGCCTTAAGAAAGACAGCTTATATAGATCTGACACTATGATAATGAACAGGGAGGTTGGAAAAGTTATCTGTGCTTCATTGTGCCTTCTGACCCGAGGTGTACAAAGGAGGAGCAGTGCCTCTGAGAATAAAAAGCACCAATCTTGAATGAACTTGATGCTCATAAATAGGTACACTTACTGAGTCAAATGCCTAATTAATACTTGCTTGAAGAAGCGGAATAGAGATTTGTGTAGTAACATCAATAGTAACAGTGGCATCATGATTGAAAATAAACTAACAGTGGTCTTAAGGATTTACATAGAAATAGTTTCTTGATTGTTTCTTTTGGGGTTTTGCATATATAAGTAAAACCAAAGAAATGTTTTTGTTTGAACTATTTTTAGCTGTTGTCATGCTCATATATACCAGAGATGCAGAGGAGAAATATCTATAAAAGGTATAGTCTTTTCTTGGTAAAAATTATCTTTATTTAATGCAGGCTAAGATAGACCTGATTAAGAAAGCAAGCTAAACATTGATTAGCAGTAAGGAGAACTGGACATCTACCTCCTGTTCTATGAAGGAAAACAGGACAAAACCGGTACTTCTGATTTAGCCTGCCTTTAAAATGGCCATCCCCAAAACTGTTAACATTCAGTTTTGCACTGGGAGCAGATATTTCATCCCAATTTGGTGTCAGTTGTACTTCCCCCAGCTCACAGCTCTCACTGAATGCAAAATTCAAGACATTGGCCATGGTGTACTGACTTGCTCCACAGTCAGCAGTATCAAGGACCTTCCTCCTCCTCCTCAACACACCCTCATGTATGTTCTGATATCCTAGTTTACATGATTTTATATATTACCTATGTATTTAGTTTTTTTTTCTTCAGCCTGGATAATAAAGAGCTTACTGCAATCTATTAATTACAGCTAAAATTAGCAAAATGGCGTTCCTTAGGAACTTTTGTATCCCATATTTTTCTTCGGATTGCACAACTTCAAAGAGCTTTCCTTTCAGTCTGTCTACCTACTTAAAATTCATTAAAAGTGCATGTTTCAAGAAGCATTGCAAATTTGAAGAAATGAACTATGATTAATTTATAATGTTATCTAACTATTGTACTGTGTAAACTACAAGAGGTGAGGTCAATCATTCAAGTCCTTTTTAAGTAGGACCACTGTGATATGAGAAGCAATTTAATTAATTATTACTGCTTTTCCAGAGATAATTTGCATGCAACAACTCAATTTGTTGTAACGACTCTGTGTGAGAGAAACTGAAGCATTTGCCATTCTGCAGTTTTGATAGCAACATACTAGCTTTGAGCACTGGCTAAAAAGCTTCATAGCTCTCTGAGGTAGTAATAGTGGATGGAAAATGAGAGAAGAGGAAAGAAAGCCCTAAAAGCACAGCCTGTAGTGAAGGCAACCAATTTGTCTCCAAGGTGACACCACAATGGGAAAAACATGAAACAGAAAACCTTTCCTGGATTTTTTTAACTAGTATCTTAATTTCAACTCCTCTGGCTTTTATAAAACAGATTTCTTATGCAGAAATTGCCAACAGACAATTCAATAAATCCAGTACTCTCTGGTGGATCCTTTTGTCTGATTTGTAGTACAAGTTTAGAGTGAAGCAATAAAGTTTTTGGACTTCTATCTTCATTCCAATGTGCTGTGCCATGTTTGTTGTGTTCCTTCAGAGCTATACAAATAATAAGAGTTCCGAAGGTCTTAGCAGAGATGTAATCGCTGTTGAGTTTTAGCTTGCTTGTGATTTAAAGGCTAGGACCAAGAGTTTTTTAGGCGTGCTGTACAGTAGTTTTGTCCCAGCAGCAAAACTGCATCTCAAAAGGGTGATCATCAAAGGGTATGCAATTATCATACTGTGGTTATTAAATGGTATGCAGTTCACCAGAATATTCCCATGATTTTTTGAGAAAAGTCATGTTCCTAAATGATGTGAGTGTGCTTCAGAAAATCCTTTGATCCTGGGCTGCTAGTTAGAGCACCATTTTCCACCTATTTCAGACAAGTTATTTACACTACTTCCCTTCTTGCCCCATGGAAACTCAGTTTCCATACTGCTCTGGAGTGATGTGGAAGGGTGGATTTGGGAACCTATTGAACTATTGAGAGCTATGTGGAAATGAGAGAGAAAGAAGACCATAGCATGTGGAAGCTGAACTCCCCCATGCTCTGTGATGTGATGTGGTAGAGTATGGTGGTGTTTGATACAAAGGCTGGCTCAGTTTGAGCTCATGGTTGAAGAATATTCTCTACTACATTTGCAGTAAGAGGGCAGAAATGTTTCAGTGTTTGGGGGGGCTTGATTTTTGGTAAGGTTGCAGAGGGTTAACCTGAAAAGGCCTCATGTTTCAGCTCAGATATGCAGAGGAGTTGTTTTCATTCTTAAGCAATTAAGGTCGCTTCAGCAGTGACTTGTTCTGACAGCAGGACTTAAAACTTCTATGTAACATTAGAAAAATGGAAACAAAATGTCGATCACTTTGGATTTACACTGACTGACACTTGAGGTAATTATCAGTCTCTTTATAAACTTTGGTACATTAATCTAATTACGAGAGGAATTAGTGCCAAGCATTTTACCCCATAGTTAAATCCTTTTGCAGATGAGATGTTTGACAGTAAAATTCTTTGCAGTAAAGCTTGCCATCTACTGGCAAATCGTCAGTACTACCAGAAACATGTCAATACCTGCATATTTTTTTTTTTTTTAAAGAGTTGGCGCAAGCTATTAAATATAAGAAATGCTGAGAAAGAGCCAGTTCTTTCCTTTTGGATAAGCTTAGTTAAATTCACTAAAGTGATGTTGTTAGTGTATGAATAATTGAGCCTATATAACTGATCAGTACTAAAAATGCATTATTTTTGTCTGGTAAAGACTTCTAACTGATCAGAAACCACTGAAGTGATACAAAAGAATTTGGGTGTTGGAAGTGCATGACAATGAGCATAGGAGGGCAAAATTAAATTAGTTGGAAAGTTAACATAAACAGGGCAGGAGTTTTGAAAGGGTCAAAGCAATTTAGCACAGATCATCTGACTCCTGATAAGGAAACTACTGTTCTTCAGTAAAGCAGGTAATTTTGAAGAGCTCATTCTTATATCTTTCCTGACAAGCTGGTTGGTTTTTTTTTTTTTTTTGTTTGAATCAGACAGATAGAGAGTTCATGTGTACTTCTCAAAATATTCTGTCACCTTAAGTTCATAAAATCAAAAGTAAAGTAAATTGATGATCCCCAATTCTGAGAATCTAATTAGCAATCTCAGCCTTTCAAAATCCACAAATGAAACCTAGCAAACTGTGTTGGGTTGCTTTTGGCAGAAATGTCTTTCAGCAAAGACTTGTTCTTTCTGGACACGACTCCCCCTACAAGTCGGTGAAATATTATAATCAGCAGCAGAATTTAAAATCAAATTTCAATCACTGCTAATCACATTGTTATGAACTGGAGTTCACTTGACTGTGGTCATGTCTGCACTTTGATAATCATCTTATCATGCCTGGAGGCTGCTTGTAATTCGCAATGCTGTTCTTCAAATGTGCCTTCCTCCCCTGAAGGAGGACTCTAAGCTTCACAGAAGCTCTCAATGCTAACAGCTTCAGGGTCTTTTACATATGCTGTGGAGATTTTCGGACCTTCTTAACAGACCCAGTCTATTTTCAATTAAAAAAAAAAATCTATGAGAAGATAGAGACCTTCTTCATACCCATATAGTCACCAACACTGATGAGTTTACTGTGCTTTGAGGGGGAGGACTTATTTTCTTTACTTTTTTTTTTTTTTAACAAAGAGTTATTACTTCACACGTTTGACTTAAAAGTAGGAAGCTACACCAGCTAATGCAGATAAAGCAGTTCACAGCACAATCTGACTTTTTATTAACTAATACATTCTGGAAAGAAATGGAGAGCAAAAAACCAATATGCTGGTCTATGAGTTGAGAAATGAAACTTTAAAAATACTCCTAAGGAAAAAAAAAAAGATCAAATTACAATAGCAAAAAAAAGTGGTTTATTTATTTTTTTTTTTTAAAAAAGTACCTAGAAAATGTGTGCTGGGTGGGGGCTTTTGTTGTTTTTAATTTGCTAAAATAGCTTATATAATTAACATCTTGGTTGTGGTCAGTCACTAGAAAAATAAAATTTCATTGGGATAAATGAAGGAACCGTTGCTTCTCTTAGTGCTATGACTTCAGTCTTCTGTTGACTCAACAACAGCATACAGCATTTGTTCACAATTTAAGGCTTACCTTATGATCAAATAGGCTCCCTAAAGAAGTCATGGGATACCATGACAGTAGCAAGGGTTTAGATAGCCCAGTGTCTGGAGTTAGAAACAAGAACCTTCAATGCTTGTGTTCATTGCTTGTTTAAAACTTGGCCTTGGGATTTTAAAACAAGCGTGTGATTCTGTGTCACTAAAATATCAAGCTCTGTGACTTTAGTGAGATCTTGAAATAATTAGCATTCAACTGGAAATATTAAAATGTTGCTCAAGGCATTTAGTGCTGCATTGAAGAGTGCTTGGCTTTGGTATAACTAGGCATATCTCAGTTTATCTGCAGTGCACCATGACTTAGAAAATACAGTTCATCACTATGACAATAACTTCCTTGCAAAGAGAGCCTTAGAAAGTTGTGGGTGTGCATATATATTCAATCTTCATGTATCTTGAAGAACTAGGGAAGAGATGAGCACACCTGCATAATCAACAGTGACAGAGACTGGGATCAGATACCTTCACTATGGACTGAAAGGCAGAGATGCTGTTCATGGATCAGCATTTGGCAGATGGGGAAGAAAAGGACATGAAACCATGCCTTTCTGGATAAAACAAAGCCAGGTAAGGGGCTATCTTAGCCCTCAGAATAGCTTTTCCATCAAGATTCTGTGTGAATAGATAATTTCAATTTTTCCACGCAGTTCTGATTGCCAGAATAACGTCTCAAATTTCCTAAATGTTGCACTAACACTACTTTACCCCTTCCCTGCTGATCTCCCAAAACACTGACCTGACCTGCTCTAACTACAGCTGGAATTATTACTCAGTTATTACTCAATCTGCTCAATGAAAAAGTGTACCTTGGGAAGGTATGAACAAACTTTTGCCAAGCAAGCAAGCACTTGTCATTGTGTCTACAAATATTGTGGTCATAAAGGGTTAATCCTGAATCTTTAACGTCAATTGTGTGTCCAAAACATCCTAGCATGTTGTTATAGAAACCACTTTTAGGCTTTCAATCTTGAATCACGATTATTACCATAGTAACCACCACCACATACAGGCAGAAAAGAAAAAAAGGTGGTTACAAAAATATTCCATTTCTATCAAAAAAGCCCATTTTGTTTTCAAGTACATTTATATCAGCAAAAACAAGGAAAGTAAATTAACAACTTATTTTCTAAAGCAGAAGTATAGTAGCTTAAGAGTAACAAGTGAATAGCATTAAAATGTTAAGATGTTGTTTAGGAAACACTTTAAGATTAAAGCTCTCTGTAATTCAGATCACAGAACTGGTTATTAAATCAGTGTCTCCATTTCACTGTTCTCCAAACATTTCTGCAACTCACACTAATCTGGTGTTCCCCCTCAAGAATGAAGGCTGTTACTGTTGGCTTTCATTTTCCTTCGCTGTCTTTTTACCTTTGTGCAGCCCCACAGTTCCTCACCCTACGAGCACTTCAGCAGCAGCAGTCCTTACAGCTGTGCCGACTGATGATACTAAACACAGCAACAATTTGACAGGCTTTTCCTACAAAGCAGCTGTGCAGTGACCGTTTGATTGCGCCGCGGTGAGGGGTGCTCGTTCAAAGGCACTCGCTTGGCACGTGCGCACACACGGCTGCTTTCTGGCTACTGCAAGAGTGCTAGAGAAAGGGTGGGAAACGGGTGCAGCTCATTATGTGAGCTGTGTTGTCAGCAGTGGACAAATAAAGCAAACACCTCAAAAATGAGGTAAATGCTTTCTTCTCATAGTCCCCCTTCACTTCTATCCTTTGCTTCAATGCAGTAAATACTTTTTGGCTCTCACTTTATTTTGCATCATATCCAATGTCTGTGCTGGGAACAGGAGGAGAATCAGGCCCATGAGCTCAACTGGGCTCCTGCAGATAGAATTTGGAGGATTTTTGGTTCAATTGGCCATGAAGGCATGGTAGTACTAGCAATGCACACAGACTGGTTTCTAATGTGAATAAAAGAGTTCATCCATTACTACTTTATACTTCTTTACCATTACATTTAGCACTGTCCTGGTTTCAGCTGGGATAGAGTTAATTTTTTTTTTCATAGTAGCTAGTATGGGGCTATGTTTTGGATTTATGCTGAAAATAGTGCTGATAATGTGGGGATGTTTTAGTTGTTGCTAAGTAGTGCTTACAGTAGTCAAGGACTTTTTCAGCTTCCCATGCTCTGCCAAGTGCACAAGATGCTGGGAGGGGACACAGCCGGGACAGCTGACCCCAACTGACCAAAGGGATATTCCACACCATATGACATCACGCTCAGTATATACAGCTGGGGGAAGAAGAAGGAAGGGGGGGACGTTTGGAGTGATGGCGTTTGTCTTCCCAAGTCACCGTTACGCGTGATGGAGCCCTGCTTTCCTGGGGATGGCTGAACACCTGCCTGCCCACGGGAAGCGGTGAATGAATTCCTTGTTTTGCTTTGCTTGTGCACACGGCTTTTGCTTTGCCTGTTAAATGGTCTTTATCTCAACCCACGGGTTTCCTCACTTTTACTCTTCCAATTCTCTCCCCCATCCCACCAGGGGGGAGTGAGCGAGCGGCTGCGTGGTGCTTGGTTGCTGACTGAGGTTAAACCACGACAAGCACTACAGCACTGCAGTTTAAGTTGCTAGTGCATAGTGATTGTCGTGCTTTTACCATGCACAGATATTTTTGTTTTCATAAGATGAAGGACAATGCCTGAACAGGCCCAGGAGGTAGCTGATATCCATTACAGAAGATGATGCAGACACTGATGTAGAAACTGAACCGATTTCTGCTGTGCAATCCCTGCTTTGTATACACTCTATCTGAATATGGCTTTCCTCTTTAATAGTTTCATGATACGTCTCCACATTCTTATCTTCTAACTCTGCAGAAGAGTAAAGACATGAGTGTAATGAGGTGTTCTGTCTTCGTTTAGTTGAATTAAAATAGCAGAATTTATTCTTAATACTACAGAACAAGATTCCTCCACACAGGGACATGGAAGATAAATAGCCAGGTGAGTAACAACCATGATACATGGTGGTGGGAACCTGGGGGCCAGCTTTGTTTGCCTTTCTACCAGCTCTTCAGAGGCAAAGAACATGGAAAATTTATTGTGCTCAAAATCTGAAACAATTTTATTTAGGTGATAAACTTTATTGCTTACAGAAAAGATTTGGTGATTCTGCAGGTTAAATGTCTTTGTCCCAAGGATTCAATCAATACCTTTCCTGCCTGCACTGCTCTTAGAGCTTCATTAAAGCTGGGGACATCCTCACCCTATCACTCAGGATACAGAGCCATGTATGTAAAGCTCTCTCCTGTGAGATGAAAGGTTTTGCAGAAATAAAGAGAGAAATAAAGAGGGAAAACCTAGGTGGTTTAGTTAGGGGTGTGAATTAGGTCTTATACTTTAAAATGTTATCCTGTATTGTTTGCCCTTAGTGAGGTTTCTTAGCACGCCTAGATGAACTTGTTTGGATGGTGGATTTGTAATGCTTTTGTGAAAGGTGTTCCTCCTGCCTTGCTCCCAAGAGTTACAAAGATGGCAGCATCAAGCCATTTAAAATTAATGGAAGCATAATCTGGCATTTCCAAACCTGATATTTGAACCCAGTGAGGGGTGCAAGTGGTGCTGGGGAAGTGGAAAAATGAAAGCAATGTTTGCAGTTGGAAAGATACCACCTGTATTCACAGCTATGCTAAGGAGGAAGGCTAAAACTTACACCTTGGAAGCAGATGCATGGCAAAATAATGACAGAAATGGTGCCAGAGCCGAAAAGGGCTTCAGAAAGAAAAAAGCATGGTCTCACTTCTTCTCTGCATCAATGGGGGGATTTTCAGGAACACAGAGGGAGTAACACAGTGTAAAACTGTCAGTTTGTGAGTTTGGGTGAAATCCACTTGCTCCTGGTTCTGTCTGAATTCCAAGCAGTGGAAAATAGGGAGCAAAGAAGCTGTTGCTTCTTGAAGAGGCCAAATCTCGCCTTGAGAGACACAAGATCTCACAGCTTCTCTGGAGTCTGGAAAGAGTTTATGGCACTTTGCCTTTGTGAAAGACAGAGGCTCCTGGCTCCCCTTGAGCTCCTGGCTCCCGCTGAATTCAATCTCAGCAAGGAGCTGGGGGCTTGGCTGAGCTGGGGGACACTGCCCCTCATGCAGACCAGCTATCACTGACTTTCAGCACTGAGATTTCATTTAGGTCAGAACATGCAAGCAGCCGTGCTACCACTGTGCTCAACTACTAACATGGGAAAGAAAAAGCAGTCAGAAATGGTGCCGATTGCTGCTAAATCATTGATCTACTGAGCTTGGAATAGAGGGGCTAAAAATTGAGTACAAAATTGACTTCAGGTCTAAATTCTGTGTTTGTGTGTTGTTTGCTTTTGAAAGCCATTAGAAGGCACCCTCTTCAATTTCCTTTATCTGTGGTTCTACCCTCCTCTTCATTGCCTCTTTCCTTTTCTTAATATGAAAAGAGCATACAGCAGTGATTCTGATATACGGTAGTGCATAAAGGTGCTGTGATTTTAAAATATAGCCTCAAATGTCTGTAATGCTGACCCAGGTGTAATTTCTTTCTGTGAGTCAAAATTGGATAGGCTTAAAGCCTTGATTGTTAGAAATGCATCATATCAACCTGTAACAAGGGCCAAGAATTTCTCTTCTGGTGAGGGATATTTTCACCTTCACTTTGCTAGTCACAGAATTCAGAAAATTAGATTCTTCCCTAAGTTACACTTAAATTTTGGCTTCAGGAAAATATGTATATGATCATTGGTGAAATGTACTACACTAGTAAATCATAGGCAAAATGTTACTGTCAGGTGTATCACACAGGCATATATTCACAGCCAGGTTTTGATGACTCCCAATTCAACACAGTCTCCACAAGCGCTTGTTTTTATAGAGTTTGGACAACCAGAAGATCCCATCAAGGCATATTATATCAGATGCACCATATTCCTTCTGCGCAGCCAAACCTCTAGCAACAAAATGCACATTCAGAAAATAATGTTTTTTAACATACTAGAACAGGGGCAAAACCGATGACAAAACACATAAGGGTTTTTTTTTATAGATCTATTCCTTCTCCCAGCTGGCTTACTCTGCTCTGCTTTGAAGTATGTAAGGAAATGTATGTTTTAAAGCTTCTAGATGCAAAGCTGTGTACTGATGTGTGCAGATGTTGAGATTGCCTCCAGTAGGTTCTCAGTAACACAGCTGAGAACTAAATGTTGCTGAAGCCAGCAAAATGCAGCAGAACAGCAAGATCAGCTCCAACTTTAGACTAGCATCACGCTGATATCCATAGCCACTGGAGTGCATGCTGTCCCTCCAGGCTTGCTGAATGCATAGTCCTTTTCTCACACAATTTCAGTTTCATACTATGTAACCATACTCTCATATCAGAATCATGATGCTGCTTCTCCTGTCTCTCCAGACTTTAAAAAAGTAATCAGCCCTGTGGCAGATCAGCATTATGTTGCTAGAAATACAGTGCACTGTGATTTAAATGCCACAGGAATCAGGAGAAATCTTCAGTGTGGCTACAATGCACAGTGAGTAAGAGAAAGCAAGGTCATTCTTTTCCACCGTGAACTTTGTAGAGGAGTTCACATTCCAGCCCTTTTGGTTATTTACTGAATTATTTTCAATATAAATCACCTACAATTAGCTCTACATGAGACAATTACCAATTGGAATTTAGAGACTGCTTGGGAAAAGTCGCAGCTCCTGCCTTTTGGGACAGGCTAGAGTCTAACGGGGGAACTGGTGCAACCAGAGTTTCCATCTGCTCTCCTGCTGAGCTCCTGTGCTGAGAGCAGCTGCCAACAGGGCCAAGATCATAACATTGAGATTGTTGAAGAACAATGATGTGATCATGATCTGCACAAGTTGCCCTCGCTGACCTCTGATAAAAATCAGACACAGACCTAATAGAAGGATACTATAATGTGGACTTTTGCAGAGAGCTAGTCTTTTGAATGCTAGTTTCATGTAACAGTGAAGCTCCACCGTGGTAGTGGCTCTGACACGTCATCTGTGGTAGCTTTCCTAACCTGCAAACAGACTGTATTGTAGCATCCTAAAAAATCTACTGACTTGTAACACAGGAAGAATGAATTTATTTCATGGTTTAACAACATTTTATTTCCAGAGTAAGCTCAGAAGCAGATCCTATTAAGTTTCTGAGCTACATGATATGAAATTACTAGTCTCAGTCCACAGACCACCATGGTTTCCTCTCCTCCAATTTCAACAACTGCCTGCTGATTAATGGCAAAACTCTATGTCCAGCCCCCAACGCACTATGTAATGTGCAGAGATATTATTCCACCAGCTCCACTTTTCCCTGAGAGCCACCTCACTTGATGACACCCCAGAACTTGATTGCACCTGACAGCAATGCAGTGTAATCAAATGAAAGAATGAAAGTTAAATAAAAGCTAAGAGAATAGCAGCTGCAGGTCACATTGTCTTCTCTGTCATATAGGAACTTGGATTGAACTGAGTTTGCAGGACAACAGAATCTATTTCTATGAGAGATATCAATGAATTTTTGGAGGTTGCTAGGAAAATCAGAATTCTTACTCTACTGATATCTACAAAGCAAGTCCTCAGCTTGACACTCACCATTCTATTCAGGTAAGGAGCTGGCTCTATCACATGGTTATTTATGCAGCTTATTTGGCTGCCTTTCACTTTGCAGCTGAACATGATGACTAGTCTGTGTAGTGGCATTGATAGAAAAGTACATTGAGCTCATGACACTGCCAAGCCAGTCAGGGCTGGTAGACTTCCTGCTCTCGTCAGCCCTGGCATATTTTTATATTGTAGCACTTGTCTCGCTGACTGAGTCACTTGATGACTTTCTCAGAGAGTTCAAGGCTGTATGTGTCACACTGGTCCAGATGCTCTACTGAGCATCTACTTCCTTCCTTGTCTCCTACATACAATAACAGAAAAAACCTTTGCGTTATAATTTATTCACAAACTCCTTTTTATGCCTGATTTTTGAAAACTTTAACAAATACTAGTTCAGTAATGGGATATATCATCCCCAGAAGTGCCAGATCATTTAGCAGTATAGCCATAGCCAAAGTCATTTCTAAGGCAGCTTATGTCTCTACAACACTAGGGTTTCTGTTCCAACTCAAAGTATCAGGAGCCTTTCCTCACAGAAAAGCAGGATGTCAGATTGGCCTTTTATCCCAAAGTTTGTTTCAAGCTCATCTTTGGTTTTTTGTGGTTGCCCACTACTCAGGTACAGGATTTTATTGAAACTTGTTGCCTATCAGGCCCAAGGCATGTCCCCTCTCCTGGGGATTTGGCTGCCAGGGCTCGGGGCCAACACTGATAGCACAGTTCCATGGCTCTAGGAAGCCTCAGCAGGGACCTGCCCCTCCTTTGCTTGGAAGCTACTTTTAAGGTCTGGCCATGTACTCCACCGATCTGGTCCTGGACCCTGACCTGGGCTTGACCTCCTGGCTTGGCCTCACTATGGACCTGCCTGCTGATCTCTGGACCACAGATTGACCCTGGCTACTGTGCCCCAGAACTGAACCTGATCCTGACTTATTGACTGCAGCATCACCATAGACTTGTCTGGGAATCACTGGGCTGTGTCTAAGCCCAGCTGCCATCACCTGCTTTGCCTGCCTTGCTCAGGTCCAGTAGGACTGATCTCTTCAAGGTATGGCCACTGCCCTGACTGCTCTGCTGTCATCCTCAGCTCCCAGCTTCCCTTCCCTTGCAGAGCAGCCCATACTTGCTGCTTTCTGGCAGTTACTTTCAGATTGAACTGCTTTTTTTACCTTAAGATACGAAAATCTCAAGCTGCAAACCTACATGTGCCAGACATAGAGAAGGACATGAATTTTTAAGTGTTACACTGAAGTGTTAGTGCTTTCAAAGCACTTCCATGCTCAAAGCATTGTGCAAGCATCCTATAGTTCAGGGGAATTACACTAATTGTACTACCATGAGCCATACAGAGTCAGATATCTCACAGGGAATCTCTTGGTCTCACAGCACCAATCCCAGTCTCCAGTGTGTGTGTGTCCTTTGAGGAGGAGTGACTGACCCAAAGGAAGAGCAAGAGCAGGTATTGAAAACCCACTCTATAATTAGGGATGCATTTCTCTGAAACCTTTGTAAGATGCTTCATTGTAAAAGTAAAGCAAAACCAGAATATTCACCAGCATCAGGGTATGCACAGGAGCCTTTCTCGGGGAACATGCTAAGTAATAAGCCTCTTGTATTAGAGGAATATCACTAAAAGGCAAATTGTTTCTATAAGCCTAATGTGGTGGTGTGTTTTATAATAAAAACACCTGCTAATAGGGCATTAAATATCTGCTACAAATGAAGAGGTATCCAGCAAGCCTTCATCAAAATTAGAGCAGTAAGATCTTTGCCAGTAAAATGATACAAAATTTGAAACCATTAATAAATAAACACTATCAACTAGCAACCAGTATAGTGGTGTCATTTCTTGGAGATTTTTTTTTTAAAGTATTTTATTTCCCTGTTAATATTCTCCTTTATTTCCTCTGTTTATTTAATTTATGTAAGAGGTAGATCTGACTTTTCGTCTCTCCTTCCTTTCCTAGTTCTCAGTGTTCTGCCTCAGATTTTTTTCATGCATTTTTCTTTTCTTCCTCTGAGGCCTGATCCAAAGCAGACTTGGATTTACAGGGCAGCAATGGGAAGTTACAGTAACTTTGTGTGGCTGGTAAGCGAGCCTGCAGTAGTTGTAGCCCCAGGATACAAGGTCACTTGTGGCGTCAGCTCGACAGGGTAACACAGATGTCCTCTGGAGCTGTGTTGAAGTGCTCACACCCTGCAAAATGATCCAGAGGACAATAAAGATGCTCTGGCCTGCTATTCCCCTGGTTATAAGATTTAGTCATCCCTGCTGCAGTGACAGTGGAGTTCTGTGTCACACAACTCTGCTCTTCAGACACAGGGAGAGCTTGGGATGTTGGTGGTGTAGTGGCTGGGGAGTGGAAGATAGGATTAGCAAGAAGAGAGAACTAAAGCCTCCCCATCTTGACACTGAGAAGCTTTCTCTACCTGAAGAAATTCTGGTGCCATATAATGATGAAAAACCAGAAAGAATGCCCTATTTTGGGGGAAGGGGCCTTCCTCACAATTATACCAGTCCAGACTTACCAGTACAGATACATTACAGGGCAGCATCCTAACTCTGCTTTGTATTAAATTATGCTGTATAAACAGATGAGATCTTTGTAATCGTTAAGTAAGATTTGATGGCAATAATGAATACGTGATAAATACCTAGCGACTATCTTGCTGGGAGCATTTTTTGCAGAGGGCTCTATGATGGGGCTTGTTTTATGATTCCAAAGGGCATCACACAACATACTCTGCTGAGAGACTGCAGAACAGATTGGGAAGTAATTCTCTGTACTTAATACCTGGGGATTCTCAAAAGCAGTTTTCTCTTAGGATCACATTTCCTTTGATCATTGGGATTATTAATTATAGATAGCCTTGAACAGAACAAGCCACTGTTACTGTACTCCTCAAACAGTAAGGAAAGTAACAAAATATCTTAATTAAAGGTTTAGCTGTGGTGTCTTTCCAAGACACTTTGGTATTGATTTGACTGTGGTAGGCTACTGTAACAAATATTATTCCACTAGTAATCAAGGGAGCTTGAAGGCATGACAGTGTAGGAAGGAAGTGCCAAAATCTTTGTCATTCAGCTTACCAGGGCAGTTGGAGTATCACCACCCTATATAGCATTTATACTATGGATTATAGTCTATAGTTCAAAAGTGGTTGCCCTTATGTGGAACCCTGTCTTTTGTGCCATTTTTCTTAATTGGATCCAGCCCATGCTTCATCAAGTGATCTCAGGCAGATGCGTTTAAAGCTTAATTTTCTCTCTGGATAAATGGAAGCATAGTGTTTCTGCTAACAATTCTTTAGGCTATTTTTGCCTCTGTTCTGTTCTTGTCTTACCTGTGCTTTAGTCATTATGACTGAAAGCATTAAATTAGCCACAAAATTAACCAGATGAGCATCAGTTTGTATATGTGCATGCTCAGTTTACTCTTAGCATCATGTGTTAGTTATTAGATGTGTTGATTCGTTCTTGTCGTCAACAAACTACATTCATTGACTGAGGTTTATTTCTGTAAGTTCTGACGTTGCAAGAAGCTTTTACTAACATTGTCTTCACCCTGCAATCTTAAATATACATGCTAGAGATACATGCAGGAATTACTGTATTTTCCATGGTTTGCATTCATGGATTACCTCTGAGAAACCAGAACATTTAGTTCCCGAGCAACACGGGTCAGATTCCTGTTGGGGTGGATAGGCAGAGCCAGTTGCCAGGTGCAGGTCTTTCAGCAGATTACAAATTAGCACCTCCAGCCCCTTGCTCCTCCTTGGCTTCTTAGGGAGCTAATAGGGGTGGAGAGGAGATGGTTACAGTTTGGGAGATGGTGGTGAAGAGCCTGTGCTCTGAGGAGAGGTTCAGTACCTGGCCACCAGCCCTACTGTCCCTAGGGTCTCTGAGAAAGGCCTGGGGCTCTGCAGCAAAGTAAACAAGCTTCAGACTGTCTTCCCTCCCTAATTAGGGAGAAGAAAGCCAGCTGCAGTAATAGAGCAGGAGAGGGACAACTATGCTCCTTCTGGAGATCAAGTGCTTGTCTGATCTGCAGGGAACACTACATGTTGCCTACAGAGCAACGTTGTCTGCCCTGTTGATGAGCTCTGTCCTGCTTCGCAATTGATGTCCTTTCATTACACTCTTCAGGTAAGATATGGATTGTATGCATGCATACAAACATAATATAAGGTAGTTTTTAAAAGTAATTTTTGTATTACCTAGGTATTCTTGTAAGTACCAAGAATTTGGATTAGAATTCAAACTGTATATATGCAGGGATTTCCCTTCCGGGGAAAAAAACCCCAACAAAAACAAACAAAAAACCAAAAAACCCTACCACCAAACAAAAAGAAACCCCCAACTCCCCACATAGTTCCTGATGATCAGAATTTCTTCTCAAATCAGTAGTAATTTTGTCAAATTGCTGGCTCCCAAAACTTAACTTGTCAAGTACACACATGATCTTTATGCATTTCAGTGTGTTGCTACTACTCTAAAACAGTTAAGAAGTTACTTGGAAGTCTAAGTCAACCAGCGGAACACTTAACAGTTACTAAACTTACCCCACTCATGCTGGTTTTTTTTGCCTGTTGCCACAATACTTGGCACTTCTTAGATTGATTGCTAGGGGGTGATGCCCTCTTTCTAGGCTACTCCCTTCTAAGTTGTGAACCATCAAAATAAAATTTTATTTTATTATTAGCAAAGGGAAGTAATGTGCCAGCTAACCTGTTACGATATTCTTCCTCCTCTGCCACCTTTCTTTCCTGGCTGTCTCCAAAAGGGTTCCCAGTTTGAATGGCATGCTTAGGAGAAAGTGTAGCTGGAGAGTTTCTGGAGTCAGTGTTTCACAGTAATCCAGCATGCCCTGCTCCCTGGGAGAGCTGAATCAGCTCTTGTAAAGGACCTGAACTCATGGCAGTAAGAGGGCTGTCACTTAGCAACATCTGAATTTCAGGTACAGAGTCCATAACTGCTAACTGACTTTATTGAGATGGCTTTTGCCAGCCTTGGCTGAAGTTTTTATAAAGCAGTATTTATTAAAAACTCACTAGGAATATAGTTTTGAAAAAGCAAGATCTTGTTTTCACTAGTCTGTAATTCTTCACAGTTCCTTAACAATTTTCATATCACTTTTGCTTTTTCTTCTTTGCATTGCAATGGCTGTTTGCAGTGATTGAGTCTTCATAACTGTCAGAACAATGTCAAGACAATGTGAAGACAGTGTCAAGACAAATATAGAAGGGTGACAGTATGAAGGAGGGCAAGAGAACAGAGCTGTCAGTATTCAGAGTGCTCCATGGAGAAAATATTTCAATGATAAAACCATTGTCACCATGCGCTGAGCAAGAGAGGGAGAATAAAGTGGAGATATTTAAGTTACTGCATTATGAACCTGTCTGGGTGACAATTTAGAGTTAAAGAAGAATGTAAAAATGCAATTTGCAAGGATGCCTTTCCTTCCTAACTCTTGTCCCATTTTGTCTTCTAGACCATGTTTCAGTCCCTAATACCCTACCACTAGGGCTCCGTTTAAACTTCTGGCATATTAATTTGTAACAAGCACACTTCTAAGAAATTTGAAGAACACAGATTCAAAAATATTTTTTTTCTCTTTCTAAACAGTATACCTCAGCATGGAAAGATATTCCATTGCCCACCTATGGGAAGGTAGTGGGTTTTCCCACTTGACATAATTCCAGGATACTTTCTTGGGTGTCGTGAGCCATGACCTGTGCTCATGGCACACTGTGATTGTGGCAGTCTACAGCATGATCTAAACGCATTCAGAGTTCAGCACGGCAAGGTGTTGAGTATCCTGCTCCCCGTGTCAATGCAGAATTAAGGCACATACTTAATTCAGCCCTGCAGTGTATTTTTTTTTTTCTGAAATATCCTTGGAAAGGAGATGCATTCTTACAAGGGCAAATAGGGGACAGATGTACAGCTCATATGGGGCCAAATTCTGGCACCAAAGCTCTGTACAGCAGTACTTCTGCTCTACTAAAGGCTTGCGCAGAGTGAGGTGCTACTCACCTTTAAAGCAGTTATCAGAATTTAAAATTAAGCACTGGTCTTGCAGCAAGTCCGTGAATTTGGTCTTTGTGCATGCATGCTGTGCTTTCCTTTTCAGCCTTAGAGGTGGGGAGAATGAAGGGTTTTCTTACTATTTCTGTCCTGTTTCTGAATGTCAGGATAATCAGATATGAGGGTTTAGACAGGCATTAGTAAATATCATCAGAATTCTGGAAAAATAAAACCCCCACTGTTAGAGCCTTCTAAATGACTTTATAAATCCCACTGAAGAGGTTTAAGAAAAACAAACTCCTAAATAGTTTCCAGGGAATAACATAAAATAAAATCCTCAAAATACTTCTGGAGCAGCATTTTCAATATAAGAATTAGGTGTTAAGTATTTGAAATAGAAAATACTTATCAATATATTGCATTTACATATTTATTATAATTTATTTCAAGGAAGTAGGTTGACTAGTTAACAGATTTTCTTACTTGTCGCCTATGAAATAACTGAAAATAACAAAGAAATTCTTGCTATTCTATTGTTTTCCTATTCCTGTATTATGTCTATTTGCAATTCATGACAACATTAAATCTAAAAGCATCAAACCTGGCTGACATTTTTACATGAACTGCAAATTTTATCCATAGCTGCAGCAGAAATGCTCTAAGTAAGCTGTTTAAACTGATTGTAGTCTAAGCTATATACTGCTGAGGGTTGACTTCCCCCTTGCCCAGTTAAGTTTTGTTAACCTGAAAATAGTCTGCCATTTTGAATCGAGCATCAGCTGGAGAAGAGTGTGTTTCTTGCCTCGGGCTTGGATGACTCCTCCCATTAGTGTTCACACCTCAGCCGTCATGTGCCTCTAGTAATCATTGTGTCTCGCCAATCCTCACGAAGGAAAGTCTATAGGATGGCAAGTTAGTGACTACAAAGAGCATACTGATCCCTTCACAAAAGAAGGCTAGGAATTATCACATAAAAGAAGTGATATACAAAGGAAATCCTTACAGTTAGCAATGGAAATCACAGATACAAGGACTTGCCTACATTTGTTGTAAGAATAAATAAACAATTGTTTTTATCTTTAAAAAAAAATACTTCCTGTATTATGGATCTCTCAGGCTCAACAAAAATCTGGAAAAGTTTGTGTGTCCCCTCCCCCCTATATATATATATTTATATGTGTGTGTAACACATGAAGTGAGAAACACAAGATCTAAATTTAGTGCTTTGAACAGAGAGATCATTTGGATTGTATTCACAGCGCTCTCACTGCAAGCAAGGTATTCACCTTGCCCTTCTCAGGCTCAGCATTCTCACCTGTAAAATTGAGATGCTGCCCACTTGTGGGGTATGAGGTTCAATCTGCTTATGTTTTGTAAAACTTGCAATACACCTTGTGAGGAAAAAGCTGAAAGTATTTTTATGGAAAAAAAATTTCTCTGCACATTTGCAAGGAAGAGAAAGAATCCAAAAGACGACTGTTCCTCTACACTTGCATGACTCTGCTGGCTTTGTGCATGATCACACCTTTAACAATAACTTTGAAGTCAGTAAAAATCTTTGAGAGAGTCTAAACTGCTGTCTAAACTTAAACTAAATATACAAGTGTGAGTGCTAGGAGGACAAATGAGTTTTGCAAGGTGAAATGCTGGACTGACCTTGAACATGAAAGTAAAGCCCTTGCTATTAGCGCAGAAAAATGTTAGATTCCAAGACTTCACTTGAGAAGCAGAACTAATTAGAGAAGATTAAAGAAATGAGGCATGTAATAGCTGGAATAGGGCATGACTGTGGTATGAAAGGCTGAATCGCTGGACCTCTCATGGAGGTCAAGATCTTAAAAACACTAGAATTTTTCTAAAGGCAAGTGACAAGTTTTGCAGATGTTCCTGTGGCAGCTGAGCATTCATTATACCATTCAAGCTCTTTTCTGCATATAGGAGTTTCCCCTGTGTTTTCAGCCTTGATGTCGGGATACGTTTCTGAGCCTGGGGTCTTATTCAGGACCGTGTACACATTCCTACTGCTCTGCGGGGGGTCCTGAAGAAACAGTCACCAAGACTGTGCTAGAGTGATAACACAGTGGAGATTTATTTTTTTTTAAATGAAGCTAGTAACTGATTTTTCTGTCTTTTTTTTTTTTTAAATGGAGTCTGAAAAATTCTTTGCCATCTTTTTCCTCATACTTTCCACTTCCCAATTTTTCCTGACACTAAGCAGCTTCCCACAAACTCTAATGATCTTTTTATTACTGAATGGTAATAAATATTCCAGAATTGGTTGGACAGCACTTCTGATATACTCTCAGAAATGACTGCTTTACTAGCACTGTAGCAATGGGCTCAGCTAAACTGAAAATGGTTCACATAATGGTTCACATGGAATAGACTGGATTGGAAGGGACTTCTGGAGATTATCTAGTCCAACCCATTTGCTCCTGCATCACTTGAGCAGAAAGCTCAACACCTGTTACCTATGATATATCTACTTCTTAGAACTTTCCATAATGATTCCATACAAATTCCTTATTTTTGGGAAGCCAGGTTTACTGTAAGCAGGCGTAACCACATGCCTGTGGTTAATGGAAGTGTTGGTGCTCATCAGTGATTGCAGAAAAGAAGCAGTCACCCATGAAGACCTGGAATTCTTCAGGCTGATTCAGAGCCATGGCATAAAAGATGTGCAGGGTTAAAAGAAGACAGAAAAATCAGTCTCTCAGCTCTCTGGATGTTCGCAGTTATGTTACTAAAAGTAAGGAGAGGGTTCCCCTGTCTGTAGAAAAGTTGACACAGCATGTATGAAACTCAGACACAATTAAATAGCATTGGCAATTTGTTGTGTGGGTTTCCTCTAGAACAACATGTTTCTATGCTAGCCCAAAGAAGAAATGATGCAATTCAAGATGCAAACACATCTCTGCTGCTTACCTGTTACAGAAAAATCCCTATAAAGTGTAATAACAGTCTCCATTTGCTTTTTATTAGTAATGAAGAATGCAGTTCCCTCAAAGTTTAATTTAAGAGCTGGGATATAATGAGCAGAGGTCATTGTTGCCAGCCAACCAAATTCTTTAATTAAGATTAAAGAATGTAGTCCTATTTCTGATGCATCTCAAGTATCTCAAAAGGAATCATTCTCCACCTACTTGAAAAGGAGCCACTCTTGATTACAACCCCAAATGTCTTGGTTACATAAAGCAAAGCCATACTGGTCCTGACTGGACATAGCACAGCAGCATCTTCACTGAAATGAGTGGACTTACAAAGTTAAAACAGAATGAATAAAACTGAAATCAACTCCACTGAATACTCTTCATTGAATATCAGAAGTACCTACAACATATGTATATCTTACTGCAGCAAAACCATTGTCAGTTTGGAGATGATGGCTGGGGATACAGGAGGTCCACTGTAAGCTATTTTCCTCAGTCACTGGGAAGTGAGAACACTTAAAGAGATCTGTGGGAACAGAAAGTGCCCGTATGAATCTATGAACTGGTGGGCACTTTCCCCAAACAAAATGCAGTATCTGAAGGAGCATTTATGGCTTTTAGGCTACAGTAGAGGTGATGTAGTAGAAGTCCAACACTTCTACTACAAAAACTACTGCTTTTGTTCTGCTGTGTGCACAGAACTGAATCTTCTTCCTTTCTTAATTCTTTTCATCCATTGTCAGATCATTAGGTCAGTCTGTCGAAAAGATCTTTTTCCAGATTCTTCAAAGGTGTTCAGTGCCAATACTTCCTTATCCTGTTTAATCCCATGAAAGTTTTGCTCCAAACACCTCTCAGTCTTGTCATTTTACTACCATGGACAGTGGTGGAAGTTCCGAGTTGTCTACTTGTTCTTCAGGAAATCTAATGTTCTTTGGAAAAAGCCTTTTGAATGTGAAAATAGCAATTGATTTTAGTCACTTCACTCTTCTTGCGCTGTTCCATGAGCTCCAGAACGGGTTGATGTTAGACTAAATTGAATCAGACATTTAAGACATACTCAAGAGAGAACAGAACAGATAGTTCTTGTTATATCAAGCAGAGGGCGTTTTTACATGGATTGAGGCTTGCAAAATGTTCAGTACCATTAGTAGTGAATAAAGAATTACAAATGTCAGCTGTGGTTAATGTGAGAGAAGGGATGGGTTTAGCGCAAAACTCTGAATTGGTGGGTCCTACAAAATGTTGGCCAGATATTTTCCTTTTGCAGTTGCATTGTAGAGGTACCTATTCGCATTCTGCTGTCATGATATATACTGCTCCAAATACATATACAGATAGTGATCAAAGAGGCTTGGATTATCATTCCCACAAACACATTTTTCATATTTTCCTGCATTTTAAGGTAAGAATCAAAGTGGAGCTTTACTTTCAACATTCTTTTAACTTCTGCTTTTTAGATTGAACAGGGACAGGAAGATCCAACAAGGGGCTTACATATTTTCATCCCATTGAATAGCTCTGATGTAATCTCTGATGTATCAGTGTCATTCTCTGGCTTCTTCTTTCACTGTCATTGCATATTACTTTTGTCACGCAGTCTCTGTTTGCTTATCTTACAAGATTGGTGCTTTCTCTCTCTGTACTTTATCCATGAAGCTATCAAAGGAAGGTGAGGGGCTGCTGGAGAAGAGCAGGTACAATTAGGACATCTTTATGCTGTGTCAAACCTCAGCAGTGTTTTTGCCCTTCCTGCAGCTCTTGGAGTCAGCAGACTGAAAGATGGACTACATACCATGTGGCCACATCTTGGCCACTGCAATTGAATTGCATCTCATGTGGCCCATAATTAACATTTCCAGAACTCTGTAGGTAATTCTCAGCTCCAGTTTACTCTTCCACCCTACCGAAATGGGATCACGAGCAGATTGCTGTGGTATATTTAGCATTGCCTGCTTGCACTTAAGGAGATATCCTGGAAAGATGCCTGTATAAATAACAAGGTATAGGTGGATGGGTGCAGACAGAACTCCTTTTTGCATGCTTTGAGCCAGCTCTGATCCAGGTGCCATTTAGCTGTATTAGCACAGCACAGTGCCTGATCTAACATGCTCTGCCTCTCAGCACAAGCTTGGATTCAGCACAGTGCTAACACAACTACACCATTTCTGCACCAGAGGTGGTTGTTGTCCAAGCAGCGGCAAAGTGACGTGTATTAGTTCAGACATACTCTCAGGGACTCTCTAGCTGTTAGGAGGTTGGTGAGTTATCCTGCAGACTTTTGCTGATAACAGAGCCTGATCTCTTCTTTCAGCTGTGCGGACATTTGACTATGTTCAGATTCATGGATGGTTAGCCATAGCGGGAGCAGTATCACAGCTGTTTTTTAAGTACCTAAAAATTGCCGCAAAGCTTAGCAAAACACATCTGAAGCTACTGCTGTATACAGATGTCTTTTCAAGGCTGGATTATTACAGTGAGAGTTTTGGATTCCCTGCTGTGAGTCAGGGTTAGGTTACTTAAATTGCCGTTGCTTGGATCCTTGCAGACTGATGACTGTCTATCTTTCTAAGCCCTTGCTTTGGCTTCCTGTCAAATTACGTTGTTTTCAAAGTCCTCTAGCTCACATTCAAAGAAAGGAAGAAATGTGTCACAATCAAATTCAGAGCTGGGGCCCTCCTTGTGGAACAAAGAGCTAATGAAGTGCTCTGTACCATCCCTCTTAGAAACCCCAAGGAAGAACAGGAACTGTCAAGGGAAGAGTGTGACCAATGTATGCTGCCTTTCATCTACTCCTATAGCTCCCCTGGCAGTCTGAATGTGAATTAGAGCAGCCCTGGGCTTAACTACTTCAGAGGGCAGTCAGCCTTCGGTAGTCCCACAACACAGGAACAGAGTGGTACCTCTCAGAAACTGTCAGCAAGGGAAATGTCAGGCCACTGTGTCCATTGCTGAGTCCTTAGGTTGGGCTGTGTAGGTTAGTTTGTCCACAAGTTTGATCTCAATCACTGTGATTGAGGGCACTTTGAAGGAATGCATCCTGTCTGCGGACTCCCTGACTAATACAATTAAAGATGCTTTGTCTCTCTCATTATTCAAGGAAAGGTTAAGGGAACAGGATTCCAGTATGCTCAGCCTTGGGCAGGCAAGCAAGAGCAGTAAAAAGAAGCAAGGAGCTTCTCCCCCTGGGCATCCACCCAGGCCACAATTATTCAAGCACAGCACACCCCAGTGCAGAATGACGCACCAGGCAAGTGCCTGGATCCTCAGTCGCTGGAGCGGGGACACTGTATGAAATGGGTTAGCAGCCCATGTGCCTTTTCTACCCACAGAAATATTTAGCCCTAGATATAATTTGAGTTCTGTCCCCGCTGATAAGATTTCAGGCAGGCAGAAGCTGCCCTAACCCTGAAGTTGCAGCAGCAACTGCAGCCTTGCTTTGTTGATGCCTGGAGAGGACTGTGTTTTGCTCAGCCTGGAGTTGTCCTTTAGAGCTCCAGTGGCAGCTGCGTGGTGCATGTCACCGTGTGTCAGGCTGCCTGCGGAGAAGCGTTGTCAATTGGAGTATTTGTCAAAAGATGGAAGCAATTTTCTGTTGACCCATTTTATGGGTGAATAAAATATAATCAATGTAAAGTAAACATAAGAATCTCATTGGAAAAAGGTTTATCTGGATTGTTTTTTTTTTTGTTATTTGCTGCTGTGAGGGGGCTTTCATATGTTATGGCACTGTGAATGGCTGAGAAAACAGAAAAGTGCAGTGAGAACTTATGAAACATGTCAGTCTCTAAAACCAACAAATTAGTCTGTAGTATCAATCTAGAAAATAATATGTATCGTTTATCTACTTGCTGCCTACTGTCTGTGACTCTAGATGAGTCAATTAGGTTTACAAGCTTCCCTTAGAAAATGTAAACAGTAGGACCTTTTTTCTTTTTTTGGGCCACCACAAAGAGCAAAAGGAATAATCAAGGTTGCCTAGAGATTGAGACATTGTCTAAATGATTTTATTAATGCTGAGATGTGAATTATAAAAAAAACAAGAAGCAGAAGTATCCTTGAGAGGTCTTTGGCTGCAAACCCCTGTAGGCAGGATCAAAGGCACTTAGACTGCTATTTCTCTAACTTATTTATTAGAGGGAATACACTGTGTATCACGAGTTAAAGAAAACGGACTGACGCATATCCTTTTATTGTTGGTAGCTGGCAGGATATATATGTACTTTTTTTTTAAATCTTAGTGTTTTATAAATAAGTGGTTTTTGTTGTCATAAAATAAAATGTTGATGATGCCTCCTAGAACACTGTTAATCATTAGTCGTTGTAGCATTTCCAGAAAGGCCACTCAAAAGAGTTCCTAGGAATTTCCTGATATTTGTTTCGGTGCAGTAGGTTCCAGTCTTGCATCACCTTTTTATATGGAGTGAAAAGCTGGCTGTAAAATTTAGGTTCAGCAGGCAATCCACGTTTTCCATTCCTTTCAATTTTTTTGGCCATGAAAATTATACTATTAATCTATTTATTAATGATATTTTCTTGCATTGTACTGTCAATATATCAAGTATACTCAAATTGCAAATAAAAAAAAAGTTATTTGATTCCAAAATCTGGATATCAAACTATGTGATTTCTAGCATGGGGGGGGACTATCTATCCCCATTGTAATGAGAGTCTTCAATAACCGAAGTGCTTATTTAAAGCCTAGGGAACCAAAAAATTAAGAGTGGATACTTGATGTCTCAAAGAATGAGAGTAAACTATTTTCTAACTGAAATGTAGGCAACAATTTTATTGTTAATGTAACAAATGGGGTTGGGTTCAGGGCTGCCCTTTTTTGAAGAGCAGATAATCCCCAGTTGTGGTGCAGGAGGGCAGGGAGCCATCCGCTTGCCTAGCCCAGCAGCTGTGCTTGAGCTGCCTCAGAGCCTCAGTGCTATCACAGCCCTTGGGCCAAGTAGGGACCTGTGCTTCTCTAGGGCTCCATCACCTGAGATCTTCACAGGTCACCCTCAAGGTGGTGCTGACTGCTCTTCATCTGTGTAACACCAGGTGTGAAACAGCAGTTTAGACAATCTCTGGCAGATATTTATCTAACCCGTTCATTAAAAAGTTCTGATATAGAGATTTAATTATCCTTCAATTGGGAAAGTTCACTCAAATCTTTCCTGCTGCATGTGGAATCTATTATTTTGCAGAGCCTGCCCTTCCAAAGGTCACAGGGAGCAACCAATCTCATAATCTTCCTTGATTGCCATTCTCTTTTGTGTAGGTAAGACTGTAATCATGCCCTCCCTCAGGCTTCTCTTCCTGTGACCCTTTCTCATAGGGCACATCTTTCTAAATGTCTTCTTGTTTTTGCTGTCCCTTTTCAGCATTTTCCTAATTGCTTCTCTCTCGCTTACAGCAGCACTCAAACCTGGATATAGCCTGTGCTGAATAGTGGATTGATTACTCTCCCATGTCTTACATCTCATTTTCCTGTCAACATATAACAGCAAAATATTTGCCTTTCCATATAGCTTTTCAATATGGAAGTACTCAATTTGGCCATCAAGATTTGAGCATTCTCTAAACAGCACTATTTTTTTCCTGAGTGTCCTCCTGCAGAGAGGAAAAGGTGTAGAGTGTTGCACTGGGACAGGACTCCCTAGGTGTCCTAGGTTCATCAGAAGTAACACAGGAAAAAAAAACCCTGTGGATAGCTAGATATAGTTGTAAACTTTGGCTGGGGATACCTTTGAAAGGTTTATGTATATATTAGAACATTACGTTTATGTCATCTGCTTGTATGACATTCTTCAACATTCCAGCATTGGTTTCTCCAGTACATTATCACTGATGCTGCACAACATGTCATTGTTTCAAGACCATGTGCGAGGTCTGTGCAGCTAGTTGAGCATGAGTGACAAACGCCCTTTTGCCCAACCTCCTTTCTTTCCCATCAGACTTCTTCCTAATAGGTCATTAGTCACAAGCAACGCCCACTTATAGAGTTTGATCAGTGTTCCTGCTACAGAATTCCCTTTCTATTCCTTGACTGTGAATACATCATTCAGTGTTTTATCCTGTATTACCAAAATATGTCATCTGAGGGCTAAATTTTCAAAGATGCTGATTTCTTGCATTGTAATTTCTGGGTGACTACAACAGGACATAGGGAAATGTTTAACCCCCAAGCGTTCTCAGTGTCGACAGTTCCCATTTTACAAAGCACACAGCAGAGAGGTTGTCTGTAACCTGGTAGTCTTGCTCTGCTGTTGGAATGGTAGGTGTAGCACCTTAAGGATGCCTTGTAAGAATTTGAATTGAAAGGTTCAAATACAGATGCGGTTGGGATGTTTCTAATGCCACTTTTATGCAAATGATCCATCTTGCAGAAGTTACTTGTTTAAAAATTATACGGTTACTACTTTACATTCTTAGGATTTAATTTAATTCCAGAGATGGAAATGTTATCGATAATAAGATATACAAATGAAAAGGAAAAAAAAAAAACACAACACCCTTACAATTGGGTCAAGAAGCTGTTGCTTTAAACTCGCGTAAGATGATGGCAAACATCTGAAAGATATTTCATTTTTTATATGATATAGATGCAACGTATGACAGCTAGAACAGAGGGAAAGCTGTAGGATTCCTGGTGCTTGTGCTCAGAAGTTGCTGACTGCAGCTCTGACACACGCTGCACTCCACAACAGGCTAATGAGGATCTGCTGAAGTACCAAATCTGCTATGAACTCATCAAATGCGCATCCTAACAATACTTTGCTGGAAAGCTACTTGCACCATCTGAGTGTGCGTGAGGGATGAGCTGTATGAGCAAAACCACAAATCTCTTTATAAGTAGAGCTTTATTCCTAATGCAGTAATTAAGCAGTAATTAGAAGTTGCATGTGTAATGGGAATAGTTGCAGGAAATTAAAAGATCTTGTCCATGGGGAAAAATTGCACAGGGCCAGCATCTCAGAGGGGCAGAAAAAGGGTGCAAGTAAAGCTCAGATATTTTGCTCACATAAACAGCAATCCCAAATTAAATTCCATTCTTAATTTATGAACACTTGGGGGAACTATAATGAAGTAAATAGTAATTTTTTTCAGCTCTGTTGAAAGATCATGAAGCCATTAAAATGGTGAAAAATAGTTTTGAAATTAAAATTTTTTTACTTAATTTTTGCCAAAAAGAAAAGATAATTCTGCATTAGTGATAGATAATCCATTGTAAAGCTTGTCAAAAAAAAAGAGTTGTTGGAATCAATGCCTAAATATACCTGTATTTAGCATAACTTGTCTTCCTCTGTTTCTTAAGCAACCCTCTGCCCAGAGTTATATGCTGGCAATTCCTGTTAGACAATAATAGGGCAGCAATTAGTTATCAGTGTTCTTCTGGGTCTGGGAAATGCTGCCTGTCAACTATTGTACATAATGATCTGTGGTCCCTCCTCAAACAGAGCTGACCATCACTGGATGCCCCCCAGATTAACTTTCTGTAAGTAGTTCATTTGGTATAATTTGTGGAAACAAGTTATGTCCACAAAACACTATATAAAACCAACGTGTATTGAGGGCTTGTATGCAATATTCATAACCATGGGCACAAGGCATGAATGAATTTGCAGATCTGTACCACTATCTTCACATAAAGGGAATGGGGAAGACTGCTTCACTGGTAGAATCTCATATGACTGCAATTTTAGACAAAGCCTCAAACTCTCTCTGTTTATAGAGTCCCTAGGCAAAAATAATTGGTTCTGTGTAGTCTGACATCCTCATGTTTCATGTTTTAGAGGTTAAAAAAAAAAAAAAAAACCAAAAAAAACACAACAGGAAATTATAAACAAGATATATACAACTATAGATAAGACTCGAGCACTTATGGGTTGGAGAAACTCTTTGGTATATAGAGTAATGACTGGCAATGAAAAGACATTTAGTATATTTGATTTAATTTTGCCCCAATAAAATAAAATCTACCAGCATCAGCAAAACAGAAATTTCCAACGGAGAAAGAGATGCAGGTTAATTAAGAAAAGCAGGTACAGTTTTCTTTTAACTGATTCATAGCTTCATCAGTAAGCCAATGCGGTAAGGAAACACCCTGTGGAATATGTGTTTGCAGAGCCCCGAGAGACACGTAGCACATGAATTTGGGGCTAGACTCTAACAATTTGCCCACATCTTTCCACAGGCTTGCTGTGTTGTAGTGTAGTTGTGGTGATGTCAAGAAGACAGAATGTGAATTAGGATAAGCGTTGCCTGCCAGCAGAGAAATCTTGCCCCTGGGTGGGTGTACAGTCTCCATGCCTTCACCAACAGCATCCCTTCACCTCAGGGATATGACAGCAGCGAATATCAGAACAGAGAACTGCCCTAAGGCAGGCCAGTGTACAAAGAGGCATCAAGGGCTCTCCAACAGGCTCCTTTTTTCTGCGCCAAGAGAGCACTAAGCCCACAATCTTTCTGGAAACGTAACTTTGCAGGGATGGAACTACACCTGTTCTTTTTTTATCAAGCACATTTCATTTCTGAGCACCCATATTCGTATTTGTACAGATGTTGCACCTGACAGCATCATGTAACAGTTGGGGCTTCAGTAGACTAAATTAGTTACAAATAATCTTTCCAAAAGCATTTTATACAATTGGAATAATAAAATTTGGTATTGTTTCTAGGAAGGTTGCGATTTACAGGTTGAAATACCTGTTGCTGTACAGTTTGATATTAAGTGTTGTTATGAGTGACAATAAATATCAAATACCATTTTTACTTACCCTGGGGATTCAATAGAAAATACAAGTGACAAGACTACATTCTCTAATACTTTAGTCTTCAGCTTTATAGAAGCTTTATGTGCAGCTAGAAGACTTTTATTAAATTTTACCATCTATTCAATACTTAGTGTTGTATGGGAATTAAAGAATAGTATCTTATAAAATATTCCAAAGTACACGAGCTATTTCGCAAATAAGAGGGCACAGAATTATTTTAATAAGATTGAACAACATTGCTTCTGTATCTTTCTAGTTCAACATACTAATTTTATGCAATACTACAATATTTTGTTTTCATGTAACAACATTCCTGAAAAATGCTTTGATGTCATTGACACTGTTACTAAAAGACCTTCTATCTGAATGGGACAGTTCCCAATCTATGCATATCACCATTCACCTCAGGAAAATGGATGAGCTGAAAAAAGTTATACTCAGGTATGTTTTTAGGAAGGCTTGGCTTCTAACTAATATTTATTTGCCAAGTTGTTTAGAATAAATAATTATAAGGAAGTCTTTAAGCAGGACCTACAACTAGAGTCCTTTGGGGGGGAAGATAAGTCCAGTTTATTGATTTTAAAAATATAATGGCTGATATAACTTTTATAAATATCAGAAATCATCTCTGTTCTGTTTTATCCTCGGCTTTTCCATCTTGGTCTTTCTCAGCTTTAATTTTTAAGTAAGGAAGTAATTGCAGTCAATTCTTCCCTTTCTATTTCTGTTTTATCTGTTCACGGTTATGTTTTTATTAACAGAAATTGTTAGCAGTTTCAAATGTGTACAAACTTTCTCAAGAGAAAATACCTATCAAGATGATTAAATACACTGCATCGGTAGATACAGATATGATCCTGAGTCTGATTCCGGCTCCTGCTGTAGCTACTCCATCCTGGTATATCAATTTGTATCACATCAGTTTGCAACAGCCACAGATCTACCTAAGGAGAGTCCTACAAGACTGAAAATCCTCTTGCTTGAGATTGGCCATATGGTGATAACCCAGAGAAAACTCATGCCACGTCTGAAATGTCATCCAGTCAACTGTGCTAAGGAAAAGGCACAAAATGACACACAACTACTTTTCCCTCCTTTGGCATCCTGCACTGAGCACAACTCACCCAAGGTCAAAGCCAAAACTTGTGTCAATCTTCTTTTTTAACTGATTCTTGGGGGGCTTTTTTCTTGTTTACATTCTAGCAATGTTTTCTTTGTGCATGACGTTTTTAATGTGACCTTTTTAATGTTATAAGCACTTAACTTTTTATTCCCTTTCTCAAAGCTTTGATATTTTGTTCTAATTTGCCTGTGTCATGTATAAATGAATTTTTCTTAACTAACACCATTCCTGTTACTTTCTTTTAATTAGATAGCATACTCTGTCTCAGAGACTTTCTGGTTGCTCATCCTACAGTATACAGACTTTAAAAAATTGCTTTTGAAAGTGGAAAATCCATTCTCTTTTTTCTCAGGATATGTCCTGTTGTGAGTAAATTTAGAAAGAACATTTTGGCTTCCCTGATTCACATCAGTACATCCCCAAGGAAGAAAATTACTAGGCTAAAATGATGCTTCTATGACAATCTGTATTTTTTCCTATATCTTAAAGTGTTTGGTTTTTTGTTTTGGTTTTTTTTTTTTTTTTTTTTTCAGTGCTGGTTGATCCAACTGCATCTGTTTGCTTTTCAGTCTTTAATTTATGTTGGGCTGTAAACTGTCCAAGTAACAATTTGAGTGATGCAGCAACAGAAGGTGACCCAGATTACACAACACTGTACGCTAATGCCAAGTCTTCTTGTTTAATGGCAGCTGCTCAAAGCTTTGTCTTATTGCGATTTACATTCAACAGACACAAATCAAACAGCCTCCTCAGACAGACACACATCCTGCCCATCTTAATTTTAAACATGTTCAAGAGCTACTGATTTTCATAAACATATATCAGCCTCACCAGCTGAGGCCATTTAGACTCCTTGGCTTGTATTTACTCCCAACCATCTGACAAAATTATCAAGGAAACCCATTGTGACTTCCAATATCTTGCATACTTCTGTTTATGTGGAAGTTTGCCGAGAATATTTTCTCTATAAAAATAGTTGGACTTTTATACTCTCTCACAATGGGGATATTTAGAACACCAAATATATCACAGTTGCTTAATAACTGATTTCTCTAGAGGTTGTAATTAGAAAAGCTTATACAAAAAAGCAATGGGTGCTACTAAAATACATAACATGAACAGCTTTAGCAAAGGATAAGTTAGTCTAGATTTTAATCAGATAGGTTTAAAGTTACTAGATGAATGGTATCAAAGTGCAGACTTTAAGGTATAGGTACAGTTTTAACAGAACATTTTATTGCTGTTTCAATCTGTGAAGCAAGGTATTAAAAATGCTTTCATTCTTCATTTAAAAAAAAAGTTTAAGCATGACGATCAGAAAAGCCATCATGCAATGAGTTCATACAACTTATTTTCATGGACCAAATCTTTTTGGCATCTCCATCAAATTTTTAAAGCCTTCTGACAACACAAGCTTCCTGCTAGAAGTACACATCCAGCCATCTACCCAGAGGACATGTCAGAACAATAAGAAAAAGAGCAAATCTTACTTTTTGAATGGATGAGCAGCAAAAAACTGAGGTAGAAGATGAGTAGAGAGTTAATTCTTGAATGAGCCATATTCATCTTGATAGGGCATCCTCTGCTGAATTGTCTGTTGTCCAAAGGGCTGGTGCTGATCCTCACTGTTTTCTCCTCATCTCTGAAACTAAGGTAACACCCAAGGCTCCCAGTCCCCTAAAAGCCATCTTTGCCTGTGCCCCTCATCAGCCTGTTCACTGCAAAACTACAGACTTTGATTCAAAAGGCAGTTGTGCTTGTTAAGGTTTTACTTTGGCAGGTCTGAGTGATTTTTCAAACCCGGTGCAGATTTGTCTGCGAGCTGGACTGGAGTCTTTCTCCTGCTTTCTGCTGCAGAACTGTCTTGTGAATGGTGCGCTGTGCCTGGATGACACCGCACAGCAGATAAGCCACCACATGCTTCTAATCTTTCAAAATATATTATTATCTTATAATAAACCTCTGTTACATCACATTTCTTCTGATTCATAGTATAAACACTTTATGTTTTCTTGCATAAAAGTGCAAGTCAGCTAATAAACACTTTCTGCTTTCTGCATTTTTTCTGCATCTTACCTCATAAGCACATGAAGTAAAAACATGAAACATCCCCATTCTCAATCTTATTTTGTAGTTAGATATTAGCCAGTTCTCTTCCACAATCTTCTGGGTTTTGTTTACACTGGATTTACTTACTTTTTGCCATCACTGAAAGGAGCATAATAATTGTGAGCTGGCACAGGTCCTCTGAGCCTCATTGGATTGTGTTGTAATTTTGAACTGCTCATAGAAGAAGCTGTCACTTACAGATTCAGGAGATGACATATTGATATCGATAAGAGAAGAGGATGGGGCCAGGGGATGGATTCTATTTCTTTCTAGCCCAAGCTGGCCTTAAGACAACTGTGGCTGATGCAAGTGCAGTGAGCCTGCCCATACTCGGAGGAGCCTTTCCCAACTGCCACGGCAGTGCAGCACTGGGCTCTTCACTGCTGCATGGCACAGCCGATGCCCTGTTTCTGCCCAAAGTTGTCTCGGTGTTCAACGCCTCATCTGTCAATTACAACTCTGTTCACAGATATTAAAGCCTTGGACTGGGCTAGCAAAAGGGAAGGGAAGGAAGGCAGTGACAGCCCCAGCAGCCATGTTCAGATACTGCTATCCCAGTACAAACTTTGGCCTTCTGGCACCTTACAAACCCAGGTATTGTTAAGTATGTACATTTACTATGGGTAAGCTATACCATAACAATGATTGCTGTAGCATCTTTCAGGCTCTGAGGCCAAAAAAGAGATGAGCTTCCTTTTTGGTAGTGAATCTCCCCTTTCCACCATCTTCGCTTCTACCAGCCTTCTGGCCCTTGGCCCTCAGCGCTTCCTGCATGCTCTCCTTTTGCCACAGTGCAGAGACGAGGTGTTCCCAAGCCCAGGAACAACCCTGAAAAATCTGCTTGGCCATTGCTATGTTATACTACTGTAAAACAGATAATGCTCAACAAATTTGGTATTGTCTTTTGTCCTCCCCGATTCAGTAGACTCTTAATCCCCAGTTTAGGAAGCCTTTGATAATGTGTTTAACTCTGCATGTACACTTAACTGAACCAAGCACAGACTTAAAATCAAGAATGTGCTTAAAGCCTCAGGTGAGTAGAGAGCAGACTTTGATGCCAATATCATCATGATGAATTTAAGAAAGCTGTTTATAATGGGCAGGTACTATCACATCCGCTCTTTCAGCTCAGTGAATGGAATAATTTTAAAATATCTCCTGCTGTAAGGCCCTTCCTTCTTTCCCACTGCATTCTTGTGCAACTGCACTCACTCACTGCTAACCTGGTGGCACATCTTTTCAGACTCTCTTTTGCTTCTCCTGGTACCAGCAGCTCTATCACCTCTGCTTCTTAGGAGGCCTCCACCCTCCCGCAGGCTGAGCCCTGACCCGGGAGCCTCCAGCTCCTCTGAGCCCCCCTGCTCCACCTGCCATTCTCCTGGGGGCTTCAAAGAGCCTTGTTCTCTCTGATGGCAACCCAGGCTGGATTTCCTGGTCAAATGTCAGAGTTATGAATAGGACGATGAACTGGGTTCCTAGTGGAAAGTACCTAGATAACTAGAAAGTTAAATATAATTAAAAGGCTAATTGTATTTTTCAGCTCTTTCTCTTTTAGTAATCCCCTTTGTTTTATATGTACATTTATAGTAGTTTGGATGTTTTCCTCTCCTTGCCATCTGTCTGTTTAGTTTCTGTTTGAAATTATCTAGTAAAATATATAAGCATGACAATATGAACATGAAAACACCATTCTGCCATCTGGGAATTCTTCTGTTGGGCTAAATTATGCAGTTGAGGTCAGTGGTGATTGCCTGCTTTAACTGCATTATTATTTAAGTTTGTTACTATATAACTTAGATGAACAATATTTTCCATTATAATTTTGAACAATTTTAAAATTATTTTTGTGGATTTAGTCTCCATTAACAGGAATTTGATACATCATCTTGTGGTGGTTATAACTGCTGATTAAATTAATTTCATCTTTACTAGGGAAACACTGTGTACTAATCAAGAGTTTTAAAGAATAAGGCGTATTTCCAACAATTGTTAGAATATATTTGGTCTGAAGACCTACACATTCAATATACCAGTCAATTTAAGAAAAAAAAAATCATTTGAATATTCAGAAATAGAGCCAAAATTTTTGACAAGAAAAGATGAAGTTTTCAGTTCTGAGGAATATACAGTAAGTACTGCAAGGAAGCAGCCACATCTCCTAAATCTGGATGTTTTTCTGGAAGTTACAGAAGTATATGTAAAATCTGTGCTCTAAGCAAACTTATCAGTCCTCAGACATGAAGATATGCCATCGATCTGAGAGCACACCTCTAGTGTGTAAACACACGTGTTGACATTTTGAATTAAATAATCTGCCTAGTAACTCTGTGGTTATTACAAGCCATATAGCAAGTGTATGAACAAAACCTAGGTCTTTTGAAAGTTATTATAATGTAATTGCCTTCAGGATAGCCAAAAAAGCTGCTTTTTCACTCTGTTTGAAACAGCTCTGCATTTCTCAATGCCTATTTCAAAAGTTTCTTCTTCTTCATGAGCTATTCATAATGCAGAATTTAATGGGGAACTAACTAAATTAACTTAACGCTGCCCCAATTCCTTGAAGTTGCCTACAGGAGAGGGTTCAAATTTCTGCAGTTCTGGTACTTCATGAACTTCACTTGTACACCATGAAACATAACATCTAAATGTAATTTCCATACCTTCTCAGTACAGCTTAGCTTTGATGAGATTCTGCAGTCACGTAAGTCAGAGGCTATGCTATTTTCTCAGAGCAAAAGGGTTTGTGTTGCCATTTTCTTTCACTTAAGTGCTACCCCTTCCTATTCTGATTGCTTCTTCGCAATAATTATGCTGTGGTATGGTATCAGACTATACTAGTCAGTGTCACGTCTTCTAAAATAGTTTACTGCATCTCTGGCCAGCAAACTTCATTATCTAACATCTTTTGTTGCCTGATATAAGCATGGTTTTCAACTTTCAGATGACAGCAGTACTAATTAATTGTGTATCTTCTGCCTCTCACTGATAGGCATGTTGTTTTTTGATTGTTCAATGTTGCTCCAATTTAAAGTGCAATTTTTAGTGATGCCACCCTGTGCCTTCTAGGTCAACTACAATGATAGGTAACTTTCTTAAGTAATTGGTATTTCCTTTCCAGTCTGTAAAATGTTACAGTAGTTTTAATCTAAACTATAAAATGAACAGAAATTAAGATGGTTAAATAACTCATATAAAGTGTAAAATTCCCTTGAGAGTGGAAGATGTGAGTTTACAAAGTGCTTGTTGCTGATGAACCTGAAGCTTTTGTTAAACCCTTTTTGTCCACTGGCAAATAAAACACTGGTAATTAGTCAGGAGTAGGTTGGTGATTTCACGCAAGAGTGACTGAGCTGAAGATAATATTGCCTAAAGAGGTTTTGGGTATGCAAAATTCAGCTGGTCAAGGTCCTGAGCAACCTGCTCAGACTGGACCTGCTTTGAACAGGTGGTTGGACTAGAGACCTCTGGAGGTCCCTTCCCACCCATATGATCCTGTGATTCTCTGAATATAGCATTAGACTTTCTGCACAAGCTCCAGCCTATATTAGCTCAGTCCCCAGTTTTGTATACCTAATGCAGAAAGCTTCTGCTTTATAAAATAATGCTTGTTTTTTCCTAGGGTCTTTGGCTTCTGTTGCTAGCATTCAGCAGTGCTCCTTTATATCTTCTGTTAAGTTCTTGCTGAATTTCATCATAGGAGTGTGCTGTTGTTCACCATTGGGAGAATTTAATTTTATGAAAAACTGTGGAGCACAAGAGCATGAAGTCACTCAAGTCTGACATCATGTTTTGGACATCAAAATACATTCTTAAGTATTTATTGAAAACTCAGGATGGTGGAGTTTGCTAGAACAATAAACCTAACCAGATCATCTTCCTGTTTATGGTACTTGTACCCTCTTTACGAAACTGCTCATAGATAGCATATTTTTTTTAGCTTGTAGCTCTCTCGCTAATTATGAACATACAAACCAATGGACAACAGACAAACCAATGTGAATAAGGGCTGGCTAAACAGTCCTGTGGATAGAAAGCTGTATTGCAACAGGAAGTTGTTTACCTCATTAACAAAACTGCTATAGATCCATTTGCATTTTAATTAGGCACCTTGCAACAAGCACAACTATGTGCATTGATTTCCCACAACACTTGCAAAGTTAAATGCCTGCAAGAGACGACTGGAAACTCCCTTGGTCCATGCTTTTCCACAGATAAATATTTTATGATTATATTTAACTTATGTTAGTCTGCAAATATTACTTTTGAGCTTCTTTTTCTATGTTATTAGGGTGTTCAAATATTTTTTTCCCCTTGAACTCTTGCTTTGCTCTTTTTATTCCTTCCTTAGCTTGAGTAGCACTTCAAAGCGGAACATTTTCCTCCAGAAGACCCAGCAGAGCACGAGCTTCCAGTTCTGCCAATTTGCAGATTATAAATGGTTTTATGAAACTGAAGGGCTGTATTTGAAAACGTAAAATTATTTTGCAAGATCTGCCAAGCCTATTTCTTCCTTAAATGTAATACATTTTTTGAAATTATGACTACTTTATTGCTTCTCCATGTAGCCATTTTCCTGCTAAGTAATGAGGGTTTTCTACCTGCTAATCTAAAATATAAATTTAACCAGAGATTACAGAAGTGTCAAGTCAATTCATGCAGATATACCTAATTTTGGACATGATAGAAATGGTGGGAAAGATAACCCAGCCTCTGCTTCCAAATGTATTTTCAACCACATGTGTTTCAAGCAGTGTGTGCTAGCACTTTGTACTTCCTTGTGGTCAGGTCCTAGTCAAAGTGCATACTGTTCAAATTATTGGATTTCTGGGAAGGAGTTTAAGCTGTTTGGTTTTTCATATGAAGTCTCTCCTGAGTATTTTACACTTAGATAGGCAAAACAAAGAGACTCTGTAAGGTACGACAGGATTCCCCTGGGACCTGCAGAACTCAATAGCATGTGATTCGCTTATCCTCATCTTTGATGAATTTTTGCAAAACAACGTGTTTTTACCATATCGTGAGTGGTTGATATCACCAGGGAAGCAATTCCACTGTCAGATGAATGCTAGGTCAGGCCTTTCAATGCAGATGAAAATTTGCAATTAGTATTCTGTACCTTGCTGCTAATGAACTGTCTAATCAGGAAGTATCTCTCTGTACCTATAATCTTCCCGTGAGTGTCAAGGTTACAGGAGTGCTTGACAAAAGGAAGCAAATAGTGTTTTGACAAAACCAGTGATATATTAAGTGCTGAACGGATTGTAAATTTACTTTTTATCTCTATGCATTTCACTTCACCAGAACAGACATGTTAAGAGACTTACAAATCCTCTTCTAATTCTATTTTTTGTTTCCTTCAGAATGGGATAATTCATACACCAAACCAGAAAGTCCTAAAACTGTGAGTATTAGAACTAAATTGAAAACCCCATCTGTTTCAGAGGAGGTAATTGTATAGGCAAGCAACAGTTTCAAAGGTATCTGGAAGAGTTTTAACCTAGTATGTTGCATCATTTCACCTGATCAATATTAAGTGGTTTCACAAGGAATTTAGACCCAATAACTCCAGCAAGCAACTGTGTAGGGAATGAGAAAGAGCAAGAATGAGGAAGGCAGGATTAGTAACCAAGATTTCTTGATTTTAACACACAAACTACATATGTAAACATTGTATTTTTGGTAAATACTGTGACTGACCCAGAGACAGGGTAGGATGATGATTACAGTCGTATGGAGAGGCTGGGAAGGAGTAGATGGTTCTAGAACTGTTATTCAAATTCTGGTCTTTGGAAATACCCTGTGTTGAGAAAGCTGACAACCTACTTGGTTCCACAGGCCAAGCACTGGGCTGGGGGCCAGGATACCAATTCTTTCCCCTGTTCTGCCTCACTGTGCTCGCAGGTGAGGCAAGCGACATTTGCTTTCAGTGATAAATCATTCTGAGGTACTGCAATTTGCGATGGAAATGCAAAACACAGTACTCATCAACAAGTAATATTTGTAATGGCCAAATAGAGAGGCTTTTTAAATTTTCCTGATGTCTAATATCCCTTATAATTTTTTTTTCCTCTTCTTTATTCAGTTATTGTATTGACTGTTTGTGACAAGGTTTTGAAAAGCATTTGACGATTTGGAGCTCTTTGATTTTCAGGTTTCCAGTTGAAGGATGTGACTTCCAGAAAGTGCAAAGCAAAAATTCCCCGCAGGCATCTCTGAAGTGTCTCAGTGTGGGTCCTGGCAAGTACTAAATTCCTCTTGGAAACCTTGGCCTCTGTGCTAAAGTATTAGATAATGTTATGGGAACAATAGGTAACAGTAAGTGCCCCAAAGGGATATCAAGTTCCTGCTAAGTATTGGTTAAGACAGCATTCATCTTAATGCCAGTGCATTTCTTAAAGGCCACAGTTTTGTACCAAACTAAATCCTGAAAGATTGTCAGTTTGAATTATATTGTTCACAATGTAAAATGAAATATTCTGGCTTCCAAACTTGTGTTGATTCAGAATATTTCACACCTATTTTAATCACTGGTGGTGATACTGACCTCAGTGAAGATGACATACATGTTGACATGATGTCACATGTTCCCATGCCACTGAAAGGAAAACGTCCCCTGGATGGAAATGCAACAGCTTGATCTCTAAGCATCATATTGAATGTGAGAGGGGAAAAGAGTGGACGTTACTACTGTAATTGATTTATATTCTGTTAGTATCCAGAGGGTCCCTTAAATTACCAGGTGGTTTGTTGCTGAATTCAGTTGCTGAACTGCATCTTAAATTTTGTGTGTGGGCATGCTGAGGTATTTGCATAGGCTGAATTTCACAAGCGCTTTCTATTTTCCTGGCTATCAAGAGTTTTTGACTTTTTTTTTAAGTAAATTAAGGCATTTTTATAGTAACTTCCTCCAATACACTGAAAGCCTAGGTGAACATGACTGTTGTGCATGGGCAGCTGCTGAGAGGTCTTGTGTTAGCACCCAGATTTGATCTTTAGCACCAACATTCACCAAACATAGTTTTGTGGAACTCGGACTTCTAAATCTGAACCCCTGAACTTCTGGGGTACAAGAATTTCTAAGCCACCACTTCTAAGGTAGTTACCACTATCAGAGAAATACCATTTTGCTATCAGAAACTGCATCTTCAATACCTTGACTATAAGCAAGCTGTTTTGTCCCATATAGAAGCACCTACAGGAAAAGATGTGTTCACAGTAGCGAACAAGAAGTCCTCATAGCAGCCACCATCTGAAGGCCTGTAAGGCCTGTATGTGTTGCAGGAGCTCCTCGTGCTGGCAGGGTAAGATTTCCTTTTAGCTTTCAGCTGCACTCAGAATTGAGGACATTAACCACTGGTGTGGCAGAGCAAGGAGAAACTTGTAACCCCACAGGACTTCTGAAGGACTTTTGCTTCAGGTCCTCAGCTAACCTATGGGAACAACTCACATGCCTGAGGAATAGCAAATGCTGAGCTCTTTTGAAAATGTAGCCCTGAATGTTGCTAAATTGTAGAAATAAACTGTAGTCTAAAGACACTGCTCGTACAGCTCACACTTTTCTTAAATAAGATTAATTGGAGTGAATTACACAGTCTCTGGCAGCATCTGACTACTGAAGAATGGATCAAATATGAGCCACATTAACCTTAACCCCCTCCACTCCTGAAGCAGCGAAGTCAGACTTCAGTAGTAATTGAATGAAGTAGATTAATATAATGTGTCCTTATATAGCACTTTTTAAGATTGGAAACCAATAACCCCAAAGTAAATGACCACACAAAACTTCATTTTGACATGGTAATCGCAATTGGTTAATGGTCAAGAAATAGAATTAACCTTCTGTAGGCTGGGCATTCAGAACTTTCTGTATTTGCTGTTCATTACATTAGAAGCTATGGGAATAACTAGTCTAGTAGACTGCACTATTTGTGGTCACTTAATATCACTCTCTAAACATCTGGTGTTTCTTTACGACCATATCCTTCTACATGTCAGAAGCCATGCTGATTCTGAAAATAGGTGTTGCACTTGTAATTCAAGATGGGAAGAAAAATTTTTGTATCTGGCCAAATTTGATGCAAATCTGACATGTTCTCTAGCAATAATATGAGACAAATTTATCCACTCGCATTTATCATGAGCAAAAGTAAGCACAATTGTTTTGGACTATATGCCACTGTAAATGTGAGAGCTGTTTTCCAAAAACTAAGCAGGAATACAAAGTAGGATGGTGGTCTCTTTTAACTATCCAGTCTTTGAAGTGGAGCTGGCCAGGAATTTTTGGAGCCTTTTAGAAGGAGGAGGGTGGAGTTTTGTGTCTTTTTGTTTCGTTGTGGTTTTTTTTTTTTTTTTTTTTTTTTTTTTTAAATTGTCTTTCATTTAAAAATTGCTGGAAAAAAATGTTTTGACAATTTTAAAAGGTATAACCTTCTCATTTTTTTTTTTTTCCTTTGGACAAGTAAAATAATTTTAAAGTGTTTTCAAAAGTTTGAAACCTAAATTAAGCTTCTTCCAACCAAACCTTTCAACTAATCCAAGCCACCTCTTATGATCAAATATTTTCAAGGTAATAAACAAATAGTAAAGATTTCAATCTGTTTCCTCTCAGAGGAGAGGAAAGCATTCTCACTCCCAGATTTACTTTGAAGTGTCTTCTCCCTATCTTGATTCAAATAAAATGCACCAGTGTAGGCAAAATTTAAAAAAACACCCATAAAAGGAAAAGCTACAGTGGATCTTTAGTATGCAGAGGCACCTAAGCATCTGTCAGCCCTTTCACCACCGAACTCAACAGTTCTCAGAGCACCCACAGTCATGGCTGAAATGGGTGAAGCTGCTCTACTGTTAGCAAATGGGTGTGTAGCGCACAATTCAACTACAGAAAAGGGTATGGTTGAGAGCGTTAACTCCTCCAGAAGGAAAGCTGCTAGTCTTTTGTTTAGAAGTGTTACTGTGCTCTATCAACTTTTCCTAATAAAGGAAAATTAATTTAAGAACTGATTTTCCCCTTCAGCTATTTTTACTGGAAAAGCATGTTTCTTTCTAAAATGAAGTAACACTAATCTTGGGATAACAACTAACCACACCAAAAGAGGACAGGTACAACTGATCATAATGTTGTACTGAAATTCATTGAAATGGGTTTAGCTCCAGTGACACCCCAGGCAGCAAGTTTGTTTTGTTCATTTTTTAATTTGGGAAGGTCATTGTTACAAGGTGATTGTTACAGGATTATTTCACAGTGTTACACTTTGGAATGACTACAAGATGACATTATCATGCTATTGCATTTATATTGACATTTTACTGACTCAGTTGTCATTTAATTGTTTTTTTTTTTTTTTATTTTGGTTAGTATGATTTTTTAAAATAACTTTCCTGTAGAGATTTCTTGTACAAGCTTCTTTCCTGGCTGTTTACACATAGTGGATCACTAGCAAAGCAGCGTTAATTCTGTTATTTCTGGGTTGGTTTTTTTTTAATCAGACATTTTTCTTCTGTGCTGTGTGCTTGTACAGTGCATGTTCTAACTACTGCTTTTTTGACTGAAAGCAAGTTTTTCTTGCTCCAGGTTATTAATAGTGGCCTCAAAGCATAATTAATTTACTTATAATCTGCCTCTTGATATGAGAATCTAATTCTATTTTCTTGGGAAAATGTTGTAATTAGTATTCAAATATAATTAAGATATCAGATAATGAATGTCACCTAAAATAAAAGATGGTCCTGAAATTCTCACTTACACTATAGTGATGCTTCAGAAACAGATACAATGCTTTCATTATGTAGTGTTTCTTTCTTATAGTGAGCAGTTATACAAAACGTAAGCTTCGTAACTGCAGCCTTTCATCCTGACTAAGTAAACTGGCAATGCATCACAGAATATGTAAATTGGGCCCAGGCAAATGAACAATGACAGACAAAAATGCTCATATAACGCTAAAACATCCTTCAGTTTTTTCATTCAGGTGTCTTTGGGAGAAAACATATTGTAGATTATACGTATGTTTAACTTTATAATTCAAAACAAATAGCATCTACAAATTGCATGGATAGTGATTAAAGAGAGTACAGAATAGCATTTTAATGTCCTCCTACACCTCGAAGCACCCTGCCTCTCTAGCGGAGAGAATTTTGATTGCCTGACAACTGTAACCATGTGAAGGTTCATCACAAAGGGAAGGAGAAGAGCTCTGGAAGGCCTTGATAAACACTGAGCTGGTAGGCCTATCTGACTGCTTCTAGCTGTCCTTATAATTACATAGTGGATATTATTCGAGGACACAAAGGTTTAAAAGCTGCTGGTAATTTGTCAGCTTCGTGCACTAACCTTGCAACAAAATAGCATTGTCGGTCTTCTAATTTTTTACCCCATTCAGAAACTTCTATGCATTATACTTCATTCCTGAAAATGTGTTCAATAGCGAATGTTTTTATTCTCTTAAACAAAAATTACTGAGCACATGGTACACAAATGTTTCTATATGCATATATAGCTGTATCCTAACCTGTGCATCAAATTCTACTTTTTACTGGGCACCATAAGTGTTCTGCAAGTGCGTGACCATACAGCTCAAACGCGATGGCATCTGTCACATCCAGCTCAAGCAGCCGTAAGTTGGCTCTGATAGCGTGAACAGAGGTGCTGTAAGTCTTTTCTGACTTGGCAAAGGAATTGGAGGTCAATGGGACAGAGAGAGATGTGACAGAGCTGCACTGTGAAAAGATGCAGGACATGGCTCTCTCCAGCAACACAGTTCTGTTTCATACATAAGTCAAGAAGGTGTTTATGTCCAGGCATAAATAATCCTGTTGCATTGCGCCACACCCTAAACAAGCTAGGCTGGACAACAGATGAAGGGCATTTAGCTCCTGTAGAACTTTGTGTTAACGTAGCTGGACTGCTTACAATATTAAAGAAGCTTTTAAACTTGGTAATTTGAAATTAGCTAGCTAGGTCAGTACCTCTTCCTTGTGTCATCACAAGCAATGCATTCCTTAAGACCTTGGAGGGTCACGACTAAGTGCTAACCTGAACAAGAACGGACCTTGGCACATTCAGTGCCTTGTTTCTTCAGCTCCAAACAGTCTATACAGTAAACTAGTCAACCCCTCAGTACATCAGTCTAATACTATGTCAAACATGCTCTAAAGTTTCAAAGAAATATGAGTTGAAAACTTTCTATATCCTTGCAAGAGTACTAGATAAAAGACATGGGATCTTAAGTATAAATCAGTACAAAGCCTTCACCTGAGGCCTTTCATGGCAGAACTCCTAATATCACGTTCTCTATAAGCTTGAAGAGATAGAATGACCTTCAGGTTCCTACTATGACAGAGAATATATATAAAAAGATTAGCATTTTTACGCAAAATTCAACTACTTTTCATACGGGTACAAAACCATAAATGCCTATGGAAAGGATGGAGAGAGAGAGACCAGAAAGGCTCGTACTTGCATCCTGTGATCCAACAAACAGCACCAGGTCTGACCATAATAAAACCCCAATTACCTAACCCTAGGGGAGGATAGCTGGCATTTCCCTCTACCCGATGATTTAATTGGGCCTGTCAGCCAGGGATAATTGGTTTCTGGTTGACTGAAAAAAGTGACAGTGACATCAGCTCTCTGCTACCCTTCATTATGGAAATTCTTGTTGTACTCTAATAGGGCCTCAGCACACAGGGTGATCCGGCAGCTTTTACACGTCTCTTGTTGTGCAGTGCAATGGAAATGCAGCAATGTAAGACACAGAGAAACCTTTTTAAGCTGTTTACCCCATACATTTTCATAATACGAGGATTTTTGAGAGCCAAGATTATTTCTGTACAGGAAAGTCTGGTTTTGCTTGTTTTACTGGAAATTTGATAATATTGTTGCAGTCATGATGGTCTAAGGCTATAAACAACGCAAGGTTTATTGGGAGAGGCAATACCTTTTATTACTAAAGCTGATGTGGCTGGAAAATAAAGATTATTTTGGGCACATGAAGCCTTGTTGAGGTCACGTGCCCAAAGTTGGTCTGGTTTTAGTTCAGATAGTCACATATGCCATCTGAACGAATAACAGAGATTACGTTTCTCCCCAATTCTTGCCCTGCTTATAGGAAAATATCTCTCTGATGCTAGTAGTATATTATTGCAAAATTTTTAATTTGTTCTGTTGAAAGCATGGTCCAAAACAACAGAGAATTGATGTAAATCCTCATTTCTTCTTTGCACAGCTTCAGGAAGGGGTAGAGTTTTAACTTACAGTGATTTTGTAACACTGCTTGAGACTTACATCAGCAGAGGGGAAGACCGAGTATTTATTCCGCTGTTTCTTTCTTTCATTCGCCTTTCCTCTCACTCTCCCTCCTTTCCCCTGGGCTGCCAAGCACTAGCAGATCAGGTGGAGCAGTCACGGATGATAGCACAACAAGCACTGGCAGGAATGCACACCGGCAATTTCTATCCAAGTACTTCTCCAGCTGATATATTTTTCAAAGGGCAAAAGGCACGCAGCGCATCTCTGAATCTACCTGTAGAGCAAGCCTAGTACTGAATTCAGACTTAACAAAACTTCTGTATTATTGTGACAGCAGTGAGTTTGTCATTCCTGGCGCCTGCTAATTTCACCTCGGGGCTGCAATGGAATAGTGTACCAGGAAGAAATCTGCTTTGTGGGATCTGTAGCCGTACAGCTCTCTGCAACTTCCATGTTGCATTAATCCCCTAGAAAAATACGGCAATGGCCAAGATCATTGTTATTCAATCCATACCCACCGAAAGCATGCTCAAGAGTACACAGCCCAAGCAGAGGTACAGTGCCTGCCTTTCCCTGTGTTAAGCTTCTCGAATGGAGTGAGGCAGGCTGATACAGTAAGAGTGGATCTGACCTTCTCTACACATTTCTCTTGCTGCACTTTAGAAAGCAGACAAGAGAAGAAGCCTGATCAACAGGATTCGCATGCCAAGCATCCATAATAGTATGACAAGCCTCCAGTTGATTAGTGCCCCAGAGAGACCTGAATTGAGAGACTGGGGTGGTCTTTTCATGGCCTATTTGAAAGAATTTCTTGGCAATGGTTCCAGCAATGGACTTTATTCAGCACTGTTGGCTAGAAAACTTGTTGGAGTCTCTAGACAATCTTATAAGCCTTTCACTTCAGGGCCTAATTTAAAACATTTGTGCATATGTGGTGACTGGCAATAAAACACAGAAAAATCTCAGACTAGAGGAAGTATAGGCTTTGTGGGTTCCTCCCTAGGTCCCACCCATCACTGACACATCTGGGATGCAAAAAGTATGAAAGACAGCATGGGTTGTGTTTCAGCAGTGTCATACACCGTGAACCCATGGCAAATTAGCTCTAAAATTCCTAGAGAAATAGACATTTACCTGAGATAAATGTCGTGGCCAAAGTGAAGGCAGCTGTTTAGAAGGGGATGCAAATGTTTACGCTACTAGATTTAAAACTGCGTACTTACAGTGACCAGCTGTTAAAGAATATATTGGGAATAAATTGGAATTACTCAGCCAGGTCTTTGCTATTTTTATGTAATTTTATTTCTGTTTGGTTGGCAGCTAAGTGCTTAACATCAGAGTTGATTCCCTACCTGCTTATTGTTTAAACTCTATTTGATTCAAATATCTGTCATTTCTAGTTTCACTATATCTCAGAAGTGAAGACTTTGAGCTGGAAAACAAGTATTTCAAAATGAAACTGCCTCCTCCAACAACAAACCCTCTTGCACAAAGCTACTTCTTAATTTCCAACATTTTGAGAATATTTATTTGATAAATATACTATTTTCTTGGACAAATCTAAATAGCTGCATTTGCAAATTATGTACAGTCTCACATAGGTGAGCAAATTCTTATTCTTTGATGCTGTCTCTAATGTAAAAGTCAGCTTTTTTATCTATGTGACAAATATTCTATTAACTGGCAAGAAAATTTAGCATGAATAAGCATTGGAACAAAAAGGATTGATATAGTTAAATTTTGCCTGTACCACTTTAACTATAAAAGAATTAATGCTGAAAGAACCATAATGACCTGAGAGTTCAAGGACATTTTGTTTCCAGAGCATAATTATTGTAGCAATGCCAGCCATGGTAATGGATCACTTAGCATTGTATAATTTTCCTTTGAACTAAATCCTTCATGTAACATAGAACAGCAAAAGAGAAAAAGTGTTACCTAGGCTTGTGCTAAGTCAAAATGCGTGCTGAACTTGTAGACTCTGGCAATTAGGAGAGATGTAGGAGCTTTGTAGACTGCCAAGAACCCATATAGTACTCAGCACAGAGTAAATAACATCAGCAACAAATAAACAAGGAATCAGGTAGTTATCTAGAGAAAAAACAACCAAACCCCAACAACACAGAAGAAATAAATGGCACAGTCAAAGACACTGAATCTACTTCTTAAAGCACAATGGGAAGAAAATTATGACTGGGCCAAAGTCCATGTTGTAATGCAGAAGTGCAACTTCTGCCTTCTTGGTGGGAAGGCTGGATGCCAGCTTTGAGCTCTGCTGATGGAAGTAATTATGCCCAGAATACTTTTGTTTGGCCATAATTCTTCACTTTTTTACACCTAAGGACAGGCACTACATTTGTTTTTAAATGGGAATAAATGGCTTCACTAGTAATTCAACTTTCTGCATTTGAAGCGTCTCCCGAGTACATGCAGAAATATAAGATCTCAGAAAAAAAATAGGTATGTGGAATGTCTGCATGGATTTTTCCATACCAGGGAACAGGTATGGAAAATTCTGGCCATGGCAATCTAGTAGTTACAGACTGAAAACCTCCTGAATCCCACTACAGTACACTGACAACTAAGCAGGTCTCAGGCCTGTCCCACGGAACAGCTTCCTAGCTTGGCTACACTTGCTGGCAAAATAGTTCTCATCAGGGTTGCATTTTCCTTCTGTATTTCTCTCATGGAAACTCATAAAGCACGTAGCTTTATACTTCCAACCTTCCTCAAGATACGTGCTGTGGAAACAGTGAGACCCAAGAAGCCAGATACCTGGCTAAATGAGGTTTTTATGAACTCGTTATTCAGATTAGAGTGAAATATAAGGCTTAGCTTAAAATTTATACTGTGTTGCTCTAAAAGTGTCCTTCCTCCACGCAAAATCAAAATAGACTTATTTTTGTAGTTTATATACAGCTTAACTATAACTCTATAGAAATGAAAGTTGGGTGAGCACAAGCAACATCCTAAAAGAGCAGGTGTCCCAAAGTTAAGTAGATTTTTGCCTTCAGTGCAAGAAAAACATGGTAAGGTTGATTGCTCTATTACTTACTGATGCCATCGTTTCACCTCAGAAGTAATAACTGAATGGAAGAACTGATATCATTTAAAATATTATTCAAAATTATTGAATATTAAAATATAATTTGATTTTAATGTACTATTACAGTGAAAAAATGAAGCTAAGTAATTGTAGACCTCAATTAAAATGCATAAGATGACAGTGAGTACAGACAGTATAGCAACAATCAGGAGGTAACAAATGCTTTGAGAGTTTTCAGTATTTTTATTGAAAAACGCAACACCTAAAAGTCACGCAGTGTTTCTTAGGCTAAGTGACAGCCGGTGTCAATCTACAAATCGTACTCATAAATACACATGCCCTGGAGTAAAGTTTAATCCTGCATTAACAATACTTCTTCTTTAAAGCTCTCAGAAAAACTGAGAAAATGAAAACTTCATTTTCAGTGCCACGTTGTCACCAGCAATTAGTCATCTTTGGAAAGCTAAAAATGTAATTGATAGAAAAATGGATGTCTTCTGATATGCTGATGAACTGCACCCCCCAGCGGATATTCGCCCGAGCCGGGGGGCACTCGTGGGTCTGCTGCCTTTTTGCCATCGGGGGAAGCACGAAATCTGGAAATTTCACAGGCACGCGTGTGAAGTCCTTCGAAATACTCAAGTGAGAGACAAATGCAAAATAACGTTACTGAGGAAAACTGTTGGCAGCTTGGAAATTCTGAGTTCTTGGTAACGGACTGCTGGTTAAGCGAGATATTCCTTTCTCCTGCGCGGTGTTTTTAAGGACCGGGGTGAACGCGGGCGCGCCGCGGCGCGCTCGGCACCGCCCCGCCGCGGCCGCACCGAACGACCGTGTCCCGCTGCCCGCCCTGAGCCTCTAAGGGAGGCCGGCGGTGCCGGGCGCGGGGAAACGCCCGCCACGGGCACGAGTGGCTCCCCCCTCGCGGCCGCGCTACGGTTCCCGCCCACGGCGGCAGCCACCCGCCCGCGCGCGGCGGGGACCGACGTGCCGAGCGCGCCGGGCGGCACGCGCGCCCCGCCCCCGCGCATGCTCAGGAGCGACGCCGTCACCGCCGCCGCCTTACGCCGCCGCAGGGAGGGAGGCTGCGCGCGGCGCCGGGACCCGGAAGCGGCGGAAGCGGTTGCGGGTGCGGAGTGCAGCGGCGTTTAGCGGCCGAGCGGGCCCCGGCGAGCGCCCGGCGCCGCGCAGGTGCGTGAGGCCCCCCCGCCGCCTCGGCGCGGGGGACGGGACGGGACGGGACGGGACGGGGGGGGCGCGCGGGAAAGGCGCGGCCATTTTATGTCCCGCTCGGCCGGGGCGCCCTCTTTGCCCCCGAGGTCGGTGCCGCAGGGCCCCCCTGGGCTCCGCGGCGGACCCGCTGGCGCGGAGACCGAGGCACCGTCCGCGGCGCCGCGCCGAGGGAGGCGGGAGCCTGGCGGTGGGCCCGACACTTGGCGGTGACAGGCGCGGGGAGAGGGCCGCGGCGCGCGGGTGGCCGGGCTGGCCCGAGGGGGCGGGCGCCCGGCGGGAAGAGCAGGCGGCTCGGCTTACCGCGGCGGGGTTGAACGGAGAGCCAGTGCGCTTCGGTGTCATCATCATCATCATCATCATAATTAATAATACCAGGGTCGTACGCCCACCCCGGAGTATTTCAGGGGCTCTGTGCCTCTAGGAGACGAGCAAAACCAACCTCAGCCGCCTCTTTTGACCTAAGAACAGGCGGCGGCGGTGCACTTGCTCCGAGTAGCGTTATGCCATGGTGTGGAATGGGACGTGATGAGATTTTAGTAACTTAATAAAAGTTTAAGGTATGCAGGGTAGGCAAAACTAAGAGTGAAATACAGAAATCAATAATAAAAAAGGCAGTTGCGGTTAAGTGCTGAGAGTAATTTTTATCATAATTCTTCTGCAGATTATGAAATCACTGTTACATATTTTCTCAAGGTCTGGAGGAGAACCGAGTCTTTACGAGAATTTTTTGCCAATCACCTATGAAGCTCCTGATTTTAAAGTTGCAGTTCTGCAATGAAGAAAAGGAGACGGCTCGGTGCAAATCTAAATGAAAAGGTTCATCTTGGCCATGAGAAAGATACTGCAGAACAGATTCTTGTTGTAGACTGTGCGCAAGAAATTGTCTCAAAGTCTGCAGAAATAGCTCCTGCAGATCAGCTTGAATCTTCCCAAGAACTTTCACCTTCATCTGAACAAAGAAAGCTCCTAAGCTCATTGCAGTATAACAAAAATCTACTTAAATACTTAAATGACGACAGACAGAAACATCCATCATTTTGTGATTTACTCATAATTGTAGAAGGAAAAGAATTCAGCGCTCACAAGGTTGTAGTGGCTGTTGGGAGTAGTTATTTTCATGCCTGTTTGAGCAAAAATCCAAGCACCGATGTCGTCACGTTAGATCATGTAACTCATTCTGTCTTTCAACATTTGCTTGAGTTTCTCTACACCTCTGAGTTTTTTGTATATAAAAATGAAATTCCATTAGTGCTGGAAGCAGCAAAATTTTTAGATATCATAGATGCAGTGAAGTTACTAAATAATGAAAGCGTTTCTAACGTACAGACTGATGTGGTAACTGATGCACCTACACCAGTAGAAACACTCAGTGAACTGACAGGTAAACTATTAAATAGTCATCAGTGCACTTTTTGTGGTCGAAGTTTCTGTTACAAGAAGTCCTTAGAAAATCATTTGGCTAAAGCCCACAGATCCCTGTCACTGGAAAGAAAACATGGGTTAAAAATGGTTGAGAAGGCTGACTTTTCCACTAGACGTTCTACAAGAAACCGTAAATGTCCAGCTAAATTTGATAACAGTGACAATGAAAGTGGTGATGCATCTGACAGCAATTTGGAAAAAGTCAGTTCTGACAAGGAAACATCTGACAGAAGTGAATTTGAAGACAGTGAAAGTGAATGTAATGCTGATGAAGAGGGACAGGAAGAGGAAATATCAGGTGAAGATTCAGAGTCAGAAGAACAAAGTGAAAAAGAACAGAATGATACTGAAGAGGGTTCTGAGGCAGTTGATTCAGTGGGAAATATTCCTGAAGGCTTAGCTCCAGTCATCATTCAAAGCAGTAGCAAAAAACTACTGCAGTGTCCCAAGTGTGACAAAAAATTTGATCGAATAGGTAAGAGCAAGTTAGGTTGATCTCTTTCCTTTTTACCATATGGTGGTGCTATTTGTATGGGAAATAAACTGAGCTTTTTCTCTGTCCTAGAGAACGAAGATCAGAATTTCTGGATCATCTCACTGATCCAGTATGCTGCTAATTTTTCTGAATGTGCTGTTATGTCTGTGGTGCTAAAGATTTTCAATAAATGAACTGAGAGCACTATTTGAAACATCTGCAAATGCTAAATTTATTTCTCTTTTCACTGCTCTGGATTCTGGTTGTTAGCATGGTGTGTAAAAGCATTAAAAAAGGAGGGAAATATAGCAAGATACTAAACGATAAATTCCATGAAGTCTAAAACTTGTACTGTATTTTCTGCCAAATTAATTTTAAATAACAAAGCTGTCGTTGTTGCTTAAGTAAAACAGCACCATTGTCAAACAGCCTGAAATTCTTCTATTCTATGTGATGTGGAGATGCTTAGGACTTAGTCACTCTGACTTCTAGCTTAATTTTTATGGTCTGTAGTTAACACCAAGTAATACGTCATCAGCTTAATCTGTTCTGTTAGGATCATTTATGTTACAGTCAAATCTAGGTGTATAGTTACTCGGGACATCAGAAGAGTCAAAATTCCAGCTTTCCTGTCCTCCTTTCTCAGACTAAAAGTAAATTACTACTGTATTTCAGAATTTAGTTGTTCTTTCAGCTGGAATAAACGTTGAATTATGGTCACGTAAGGTATTGTCTTCCTTTCAATCATGGGAATTAGGAAGGAAACAGTTCCTCATAGTGTTAGGCATTTTTTGATGTTCTTGTAATAAACACATTGTGTCTTTCATAATTTTGAAATTTTAGAAGTTTGTGAAAATGGGGTGGGGCTGGTGTGTGTGTTAATTGCTACTCACAGTGTGGTTAGCTTGCTGAGGTGAAATTAATTTTCCAAGGTCACAAATTATAGAAGCTATTTAACATTAAAACTGTGGGACTTAACTGTACTTGTAATGCCATATCTTAAAATTAAAGTAACATAGGAAATTTTCTGAATTTGAGAGCTTTGTTATTAATATTGAAAGGCTGCTGTGCAGGAATAAATGGCTTGTGAGTATTTAGGGTTGTAATGATATGTTTTGGTTTTGCACACATTGTAAGCCCTTTTCTCTTTGCACTTTCATGACTTAGAATTCTAGTTTTGTGCTCAAAAAATACAGGAGAAATAACATTAAAGCAAGTAATACATAAATTATTTCTTCATAAGCTTGTATTACTGTGGACAATTGACTTGTATTTTAAATTTATGAGCTATAGTACTTTTTTTTTTTATCTAACTCCCAGAAGTATGATGCATATTCTACAGAGAAAAAAAATTATGTGGTACAAAGCAGAGAGCCTGCTCTTGACTTTAGGTAGGTGGATCCTCAGTGTAGGACTGAATTCTATCTTCAGAAAAAACTGGCAAACAGGAGAGAGAATACAAGCAGTGTGAAAGAAATGGGAGAGTACTGTTTTGTTTATGGTAATATCTTGGGTCCCAAATATAAATAATTTGTAAGGGTCTTTATCATTCATTCAGTGTTTTGTTATTTGAAAGTACCTTAAAAATAGCAGTTTGTTGCAAGGCTGTTCCCTGTTCTGAAAAGGTACTTCACAATCAGTGTAATGAAAGAGTAGTAGTATAACTTTCAGTACTTAAGAACAGAGTATGCTGTAGGGCTGAACAAGAGGGACTTGTAACCCTCGCACAGATTTAACAGTAATACAGAGCCCTTTTATTTTTACTCTTTATCTTAAAAATAGTTAAGATGGAATTCTGTGGAGGAACCTTTGATCAAATGCATATGTGATCACCATCCAGTTTTCACTGGTGTAAACCAGTAGAAATCTTTAGATGTGTGTGGAAGGTACTTAGATCTTGACCGCATTTGAGAGAGAGATTATAGAACAAACCCCAAATGACACCTGTTACAGTTTATGCTAACAGATTTTTTTTGTTGTTGTATAGGCAAATACGAGAGCCATACCCGTGTACACACGGGTGAGAAGCCTTTTGAGTGTGATATATGTCATCAGCGCTATTCAACGAAGTCCAACCTGACAGTGCACAGAAAGAAACACTCTAGTGATACTGACTTTCATAAAAAGGAACACAAATGTCCCTACTGCAATAAGCTGCATGCAAGCAAAAAGACTTTAGCGAAGCACGTGAAGAGGCAAGTATGAGCAAATTTGTCTCACGTTTCTGAAGAATCTTTCTTTTCCAGTTTAAAAGTGGAGATAAATGTATCTCTGCTTACAGCACATTCTGCATTATTTCTATAACTGGTTTTTCAAATACCTTTTCAAAGGATATGGGGATTAGCAATATCAACTAACCTGCCCTAGGGAGTGCATAGGTACCGACTAAATAGCAGTGGCAGTTCTGTGGGAGTTTTGCCGTGGGTTTTTACTATAAATTTTAGAATGTTCAGATTAGCTAGCATGGTTAGTCAGAACACAACAGTCTTAGTAATTACCTGTGTTGCTTTTAATTTGGAGGAAAAGTAAAATACCTTTGGTTTTAGATGTTGATGCTATGCTCTTGACAATCATAGATAGATAAACCATTTCCATGCAGATTCTTTTAGGTGAATAATTTGTTTATGACGGATCTAATTTTAAGGTGGTATTATTTCCATATCACTTTTTTTCTCTTTCTTTGTAAGTATCCGTAAAGCATTATAATTGAAACTGTCCTCTGTCTTACCAATTGTCATATGAGATTCTACAGGAGTCTATAGTCAACACTGTTTTCCAGTTACTTGTGCCTTTAGAATTGTTTAATTATCAGTATTCTGTTCTGCTGGTTTGGTGATCAACTTTCATGACACATAAAGTTTAAAAATGGATATTTAGTATTTGGGTGATCTTCATCTTAGAAAGTTATAACTACTTTCAGCTTCTGTCTTTCTTCTAGGTTTCATCCAGAGAATGTACAAGAATTTCTTTCTATCAAGAAGACAAAAAGTGAAGGTTGGAAATGTGATGTAAGTAATACTTTGGTACCTTTGTTTTTTTCATATCGATACTATGTTTTGTGACTTGAATACTGAAGTGAAAATATGGTATGTGTTTCTGTGAAATCTCAGTAAGCTTTGTAAGCGATGGTATACATTTCCTCTTTATGTTCTGATTTAAAGACTGAACGTTATCTGTATGTACAGCTTGTGACTGGGTAGATAATACCAAATTGAATTCTAAAATAGCTGAAGGCACTATTTTTTAAAGTGATCAGATATTACCGTTGTTAAAATACATGAATTTGCATCGATGACTAGACTTGAGTGTTTGTTGTGGTTTAACCCCAGCTGGCAACTAAGCCCCACCCAGCCACTTGCTCACTTCCCCCCTGGTGGGATGGGGGAGAGAATTGGAAGGGTAAAAGTGAGAAAACTCATGCGTTGAGGTAAAGATAGTTTAACAGGCAAAGCAAAAGCCGTGCACACAAGCAAAGCAAAACAAGGAATTCATTCACTCCTTCCCATGGGCAGGCAGGTGTTCAGCCATCCCCAGGAAAGCAGGGCTCCATCGCGCGTAACGGTGACTTGGGAAGACAAACGCCATCACTCCAAATGTCCCCCCTTTTCTTATTCTTCACCCCAGCTTTATATGCTGAGCATGACATCGTATGATATGGAATATCCCTTTGGTCAGTTGGGGTCAGCTGTCCCAGCTGTGTCCCCTCCCAACTCCTTGTGCACCCCCATCCTACTTGCTGGTGGGGTGGGGTGAGAGGCAGAAAAGGCCTTGACTCTGTGTAAGCACTGCTCAGCAGTAACGAAAACATCCCTGTGTTATCAACACTGTTTTCAGCACAAATCCAGAAAATAGCCTCATACGAGCTACTGTGAAGAAAATGAACGCTATCCCAGCCAAAACCAGCACGTTCTCCACCCCTTGTTTCATACCATTTATGTCATGCTCAGGTCTCACACTATCCAATACATCCTCATTAATCACCACCTCCTTTCTCATCCTTTATTATAATACACAAATATCATTCCCCTAGTCTATGGACCACCCCTGTGAAATGTCTGTAGAATATCCACAAAATGTCCACTGAGTTAATTTACTCCATGACTTTGTCCTCCGTTTTTTATGGTGGTCACTTAGGACAGGAGAGATGGTGTGTTGCGTGGAGTTACTGGGCACCAAAGGCAGCTCAGGTCAAGTCACTGCTATGCTTGCACTGCTTCTTGTAAGGGTTCTCCTCCATTGGTTCAGGTCATCCCTGCTGTAGTAATTCCTATAACATGCAACTCAGATCATGGGTTACAACAATTTAAAGGCAGAACCATTGCAGTCTCCACCCCTGGTCCCATTGGGCCAGGTTATATGGTTTAACATTACAATGAACTCCTCCCCTTGCTCCTGTCCTGTTTAGCAAGAAAGGGTTCCTGCTATAGTAATTTCTGTAACATGCAACTCAAATCTCAGTTTACAACAGTTTAAAGTATTTCTATTACAATCTCCACCCCTGGTCCCTTTGGACCAGACTATCAGGTTTAACATCACAATGAACTCCCCTTGCCCCTGCTCCAGCTTGGAATTGTCTTCAGACTGCACTCTCTTAGGGGTGTACCTGCTTCAAGTGGGGCCTTATCCATGAGCCACAGTCTCTCCAGGGGCATACCTGCTGTGGCATAGATTTATTCACAGCCACAGTCGCTTCGAGGTGCAGCTGTTCCAGCGTGGCCTTCTCCATGGGCCACAATGCCTTCAGAGATAAACCTGCTCCAACATGGCCTTACCTATGGCTGCAGTCCCTCCAGGGGATTATCTGCTCTGTCGTGGGCTTATCCATGGCCACACACTTTGAGGTGCTCCACACGACCTCATGCACAGCCACTGATGCTTCAAGGTGTACCTGCTGCAGCATGGACTTATCCACAGCCAGAGATGCTCTGAGGTGTACCTTCCCTAGGGTGGACTTACCCTTGGGCCACAATCCCTTCAGAGGCATACCTGGTTGCGGCATCTGACAAAGTCATGGCCACAGACACTTCAAGATATACCTGCTCTGGTGTAGACTTGTGCATGGCCACAGACGCTTCAGGGTGTCCTGCTCCCGTATGGACTCATCCACAGGTCATAGTCCCTTCGACTCAAGTTCACACTTCAGTTCCAGCCTGTCCAGTACAGCAGCACAGAAACGGCAGTGATGCCCTGGCCATCTGCCAGCCCAGGCGCATCATCATTGCTGTTATCAAAACGTTCCCAGGGACAGCAGAGTAACGTGATAAGTGGTACAGGAAGCAGCGAAAGCAAAAAGCAGCCACTAACGAGCGCTAGACTCTAATATACAGGAAGGCAAGCAAGGCCCATGGCAAGCACGGAAGTCTGACAATTAATAGCTAAACAGCAATAACAGCTATAAATTTGGTCTAGCACATTCCAATAAAATCTGTCATTATCTGAAACCCTCCAAGCCCCACATTGGGTGCCAAAAAGGCCTGTCATAGTTTAACCCCAGCCGGCAACTAAGGCCCACGCAGCCACTTGCTCACTTCCCCCCTGGTGGGATGGGGGAGAGAATTGGAAGGGTAAAAGTGAGAAAACTCGTGGGTTGAGGTAAAGATAGTTTAACAGGTAAAGCAAAAGCCGTGCACACAAGCAAAGCAAAACAAGGAATTCATTCACTCCTTCCCATGGGCAGGCAGGTGTTCAGCCATCCCCAGGAAAGCAGGGCTCTATCACGCGTAACGGTGACTTGGGAAGACAAACGCCATCACTCCAAATGTCCCCCCTTTTCTTCTTCTTCACCCCAGCTTTATATGCTGAGCATGACATCATATGGTATGGAATATCCCTTTGGTCAGTTGGGGTCAGCTGTCCCGGCTGTGTCCCCTCCCAACTCCTTGTGCACCCCCATCCTACTTGCTGGTGGGGTGGGGTGAGAGGCAGAAAAGGCCTTGACTCTGTGTAAGCACTGCTCAGCAGTAACGAAAACGTCCCTGTGTTATCAACACTGTTTTCAGCACAAATCCAAAACATAGCCTCATACGAGCTACTGTGAAGAAAATGAACTCTATCCCAGCCAAAACCAGCACTGTGTTATGAATGCTTTAGAAACAGAGTATTTGCTCTCCCGTTAATTATAGACATCAAACGCTGACCATAAAGTATACTTTGTTGGAAGGCTCTTTCAATAGTGAGGAAAATATATGTTGAATATGAAACGCTTTCTCATTTAGCTGCATATACACATCAAAGGAGTTTTAGATTTGTACTAAATTTTTCTCTAGTTGTAAAACTGTAGAGTCTCTTTCCTTGATTTTCTCCGGGAGAATGATATGTGTGAAATTACATCTACTGTAAAAAGGAGTTTGTAGGACTTCCATTCTCGATCTGTCTGCTGCCAAATAATGTTTTAAGGTTTCAAATGTTGAGTTTAGTTGGGTTTTTTTAAGGGAATCAGTTTATTTTTTTGCAGGGCAGCTGTTTTGTTTATACAAAATGCTATATGCCCCTGTATGTCTGTAATATTAGGTGCTGTAATGTAATTACTAATCTTGCTTTGTTTGTGTACTTTCACTTATAAGTATATAGTAGGAGGTTGGGAGATATCAACTGCATGAATTTGTAGAGTTCGTTCTGCTGGTGATGGTACCATGGTTGGAGGTATTACATGGTTGACCAAAGGGTGTTATCTTCTGGATTAAGTTATATCGTGTGAACATATTACAGATTCTGTTTATTACTAGATAGGAAACATTTTAATAGTGGGAACCGATGGTGCAACATTGGTGATGTTCGTTTCTCAGAAAGTACTCTTACCAGATTAATGATTTGGTAAAGCCCATTTTGTGGTTTGGGGTTTTTTTTTTTCTTCTTGAAAATTTTATGTTTATGTTAAGTAGACATTTTTAAAAAGTGAGCTGTTGCTCTTGTACTGCTCATGTACTTTGAAAATGGACTTGAATTGAAAGCAGGGGTAGAATTTTAGCTTTTATAACAGTTGGAGAATGAGCAGAACCCTTAGGAGCTGTGACTTTGTTTTCAGGTTATTTAGTATGTTTTGAGGGCTGAGGTGCCACAGATGTAAGTTGCAGGATTTCTTCAGGTTGTTCGTTTATGCTGTAGTCCATGTGTGAACACCAAGATTTGGTGACCATACTTTAATCCTTGAGGAATGTGAGCAAATTCACAGAAACAGTAGAGTATTGATAGTAAGGAAAAGCAAGGCGGCTGTTATATTTTTTACAGGTATGGGATTTTCTTACACTTATATTTAACAGTAATGAATTTTTAAACAAATAGAGCTGTTGCTTCTGATTTTCTGAGGCTAGAAGTGTTACTCGGGTGTGCTCTGAGAAACTGATCACATGATTAAATGTATGGGAGTTAGGTAGTACTAAGTTCAGCTATTATAAAGAATGGCAACAGTTTCACAGTGAAATCAGTAAGCACTGTGTTGATTTATGTTAAAGCATAGGACCCTGATGTTAAATTGTAATGCCTAGTTTGAATGCCTAGATTTGAGCTGTGGCTTCAATTCTGTAATTGAGCTGAATGCTTACTTTAATGACTACTAATAATTCTTGTACATTTAAGTTTTGATTAATCTGAAAACAGCACTAAAAAGCTCACATAATTTTAACATTGTGAAAATTCTGTATCTCTAAAATATATTTTGAGTTATATTTCTATGTTGGTATTGGCATTTTTCTCTTTAATACAGAGGAAATAAAGGAACAGGTATGACTCTAGTTCTACAGTAGCTTATACTACAACAACTTTTACCACAGTCCAACAGAGCTGTTTCAACATCCAAAACCAAGCCAAAGCTATTGGCTTTTTTTGCATTAGGTTATTTTAGGCTAAGTACTCTGTTGAAACACCCTAGGAAAAGAGTCTTCTAAGGGCTGGAGTTAGTAGAAAGAAGCAGGGGTGGAACATGTAACTCTGTGCAGGAGTTGCCAGTAGTTTGCTTTAGGCTGCCATGGATCGGCATCGTAATTTATATAGTGCAATCCATTAGGGCTTATGTAGAACACAGATTTTTTGATGTTGACTGCAATGCTTTACAAGTTGGGATAGAGTATGCTTTTGAAGAATACATGTTTAATCTAACATTGCTGCAGAGAACAGGTGAACTAAACTGTTAGGGTTTATGAATAGGAAAAAAAACCCTAGTTATAACTGATGTATATCTGACAAAGTGTATTATCATTTTAGATTTGTAAGAAATCTTTCACTCGAAGACCTCATTTAGAAGAACATATGATCCTTCACTCTCAGGATAAACCCTTTAAGTGTACCTACTGTGAAGAGCACTTTAAATCCCGATTTGCAAGACTGAAACATCAAGAAAAATTCCATCTCGGTATAGAAACCTCCTTCTGACATGTAAACAATAGATTTAAAGTAAAATTTTCGCCACCGTTATATGTCCTGATCAGTCTGGTTTCCACCCCACCTCCTTTTCCGGTTCTCTCTTTTCCAGTTTTGTGGGGGAGGGTTTTTTTGGGTGGGTTTTTTCGGGTTTTTTTGACTGTTTTTTTTGCTTTCCTGTTCAGCTGTCTTTTTGAGGCATTGTATTGTACCTAAATAAATGTAAAAGTTTAGGGGGGAAGAAGAATTGGGGTTAGTTTTGTTTTACAACTTTTTTTGCATTAAATTGGTTCTCAACTATGGAGTCAGATTCTTCCTGAAGTTTTCCAAAAACCTTTTTCTTTCCTCCTGAAGTATTCCGAAGACTTCTTTATTACTACTAATGATTTCTGCCGCGTAGGAACTAGATAATGATATAATGGGAATTTGGTTTTTCAAACTGTCTAAGTGGGCTTAATTACTTTTGACTATTAACTCTAAATTTTTGCTTTACAATCATGAAACTTGCCAAAATACCAGGTATTAGAAATAACTTATCAGAGCAGAAAGTGCACAAAGTCTAACTAAAGTATTCCGACTGTACCAAATATTAATAATTTGATAGACAAAACTTTTGCTTTGTAAATTGATGAGGATTTTCACAACTAACCAGTCTGTGCATCTTGTTTGGTTTAACTGACAGTTAATAATACTATGTATGTCTGTCTCCTTATAGGGCCTTTTCCTTGTGATATTTGTGGCCGCCAATTTAATGATACAGGAAATCTGAAACGCCATATAGAATGTACTCATGGAGGAAAGAGAAAATGGACATGTTTCATCTGTGGAAAATCCGTTAGGGAACGGTAAGGAGTTGCGTGACTACTTGAACTTCAGCAGAACAGAGAACTATTTAGCACGCTTTGTTTGATTCTGAATATGTTTTAGCTTTGAGTTTTTAACATAAATGAGACCATTTCAGAGGGCTAGCATGTTAAAAGGTAGTGTGAGAGCTGCAGGTAGCATTTGAGTTTTCCAATGACCTCTAAAATGATGAGTGACAACTGTAGGTGATTAGCTATGAGGCAGAACTATATTAAGAAAGTCTTACCTCTAATTCACTTCACTTAGGGTTCCTGTGTTGTGCAAGAACATCTTGCATTTGTTTGGGAAAGAGTTTTCTGCCATAGATATTTTGGTAAATATACTGATGGGGACAGGAAGATGAGGAACACTGGTGAGAATGACTAAGAAGAAATTGGACTTCTACAAACACAGTTTAATGGAAGATGGAATAATACTGTACAACCTTTGCTGCTGCTTCTCTAAATGGAGGAAAAAAAGCTAATTTAGCACTTTGAAAAGTGGAAGCTTTAAAAGTTGGCTCATAAATTCTAGTATATAGGAAAAGAGCGTGGAAAAACTGTAGAAATAAGATTCCCCCTCCCAATTTCTATTCTACACATATGAGGGGAAAAAATGTGAATTTTAAACTGGCTTCAGTGCAGCTGCCATGCAGTGCTCTATAAAGATCTTTAAAGTTTTCCAAATGGTGATTTATGTTTAGGTTCTGAAACAATAAGCTTTATAATTTTTTTTTTTATTTTGACAGAATACAGCTTAATCTCAATAACTAAGATTCTAGTTATGTTCTATTTGGGGAATATGAAAATATCTGAGTTTGTGTACTGCAGTATATTTTCTTGATTTTTAATTTTTTTTCATATGACTGGCAAAGACCCCTGGAAGTATTTTAAGAGGAAGATTTGTCCCTAATGGGTTTTGTTGGTGGTATGTATTTTCTAGTAGTTTGGTCAATAGGGTATGCCTGTGTTAAAAGAAAACGCACTAATGCAATAATGAAATAGTAAACAAAAAGCTATAAAGCCTGGGTAGTCTTTCAACTCTGTAAAGCTCACTTTGAACTGCAAGAAGAATTTCTGTTTAAAAAAAGTCAATATGTTTGCACTCTTCAAGTTTCATTTACATTATGTAAGACAGTTGAATATTAAAGTGTTGTTGTTCTCATTAGAAAAGATAAAATTTTTGTGTAAAGCATAAAAAAAACCCTTTGAAAAATAATATTTATAATAAGTACCGGAAGGAGATCAAAGAATTTTCTCTTTTGTTTAGTTCACACACTTACCAGCTGTGTATACAGTAAATTTTATTTTTTTACAGGAATTTTCACCTGCATGCACTTTTTTTTTTAACATTGGAAAGGCAAAAGTAAGAGTAGACTTGCATATGTATATGCATGTATGTGTGTATAAATATATATGTATTTAAATAATTAAATTAACATCCATGATCTAGGTTTCCTTCAAGTCTGACTTTAAAGCTCTGGCTTTATGCATATATTAACAAGGAAATTATTACATAGAAAATAGTGTTGAAATTGATGTTTTCTTTAATGTCCGTTGTCCAAGTGTATGTTGGGACAATGTTTTGTTTCTTTGCTTATATTGTTTCTAGACCCAGCTGGTGCAGTAAATAGTAGATAGGTTGCCATACTGCCTTTGAATATATGTATATGTGTGTATCTGAATAAATTGATGCAGTTATTTGGATATATTATGATCCGTAAGAGTTAAAGAAATTGAGAAATTGATAATCTGTTTCACTTTAAAGTGGCAGTGACATTGCTTAAAATTAAATTTTACTGCCTTTGTTAACCAGAACAACTTTGAAAGAACATCTGAGAATTCATAGTGGAGAGAAGCCTCATCTTTGCAGTATTTGTGGGCAGAGTTTTCGTCATGGAAGCTCTTACAGGTACAGCATTTTATTAAATAAGCTGCTAAACTGTCTCGCTTATGCATTCATGTTATCAACGTAATTCTTCATAAGGTATAGGTTTTGATTTATTCCAACTCTGGGAGCATTAATAAATGCTTTAAACATGCTTAAATATTGAAAATATATTAATAACCTGTGAGAAGTCATTTAATTTTTAATACAAGACATTAGTGGTTTAAACACGGGCAGAATCTCATACAAATCTTGTATCAAAGTTGACTTTCTGGCACATCTAAAACTAAACACAACAGCATCTTTGTTATTAGAAGAGAAAATAAGTGGAGGACTAAAACACCCTGCTAAATTAATGTCAGATATGAGAGTTTAGCTCTGTTCTCTCTTGCTTTCTAAGAGCAGTTTAAATATACCTCAACTGAAAGTTACTTCCTGATACTTGTGTGAAGCATTAAAGACTGTATTTTCTGGTATTTTGCATTGAATTAGCAGTACAGATTATGTTAACAAAATTGCATTTCATACAGACTTCATCTAAGAGTCCACCATGACGACAAGAGATATGAATGTGAAGAATGTGGGAAAACATTTATTCGGCATGACCATCTGACAAAACACAAAAAAATACACTCAGGTAGGCATTTTCTTTGAAAGTTGGCTTCGAAATTACTATACTGAAATAAGATAAAATAAAAAACTAATTATGGATTTTTTTTTCAGTATATACAATGTTTTAGGCCTGATAAAAATTCTTCTCGCTATTTTTAAGGTCTACTAAAGTAGGGTTAATCTTACATGTTTTCAAGGTTTAAAAGCCAAGTGTTTCCTCCATGTTAACATAGAAAGCTGAGGGACAGTCAAAAACATGTAACAGTGAATTGCTTTAAAAATAATAAAAAAAGCAAAAGTGAAAAAGGAGGATTTTTTTAATGAGTTCAGATTTCTTTTTTTTAATAGCAATTGTGTGAAACATTATTACCACAACACAGAAGAAGCTGTCACAGTCTCTGTCAAAGTTTGTACACTGATCACTTTAATGTAAGAATATCAAAGAGGTGTTTCTGAAGTCTCTGTTATAGGGAAGAGGGAAGGAAGGAAGGTGGTGGGAGTCAACCTTGAGAACAGCCAGATGGGGATGATCAGGGGGATGAAAAAAAAATCTTTCTGTTGCACCGAGAGCAGAAAGTTTATCAAATGTATAGGAAGAGCAAAGATTCACTAGGGACTTTTCCTTTTTCCAAGTGGGATCCAAAGGAAATGTGGCCTTCTAGGAGGCAAAATACTTTCTAGGCAGCATGAAAGTAGGAAAGTGATCAGAGTCTAAACTTCCTGAGTCTTTATTTTGAAGGACAGCTTCTTTTTTGGTGTTTGAAATCATAATGTCTGCTATAAAATAAAGAAATCTTTGAAAGCTCAAGTACAAAAAAAAAATCCTCTTTTCTACTCTATTTGCTTTTCCCCCCTCTAGAAAGTTACATTCTTTGACTGTCCACACTCCTCCTACTTACATGAGAAGAAATATTCTGCCACTTTGTGGAAGATCTCAAGATGACTAAAAAGAATCAAGATACTTTTAAACAGCAGCATAAAAGAAAAAGGTAACTATGTAAATCAGGATAATTAAAAAGATAATTACTGTGATGTAATTTTAAGTTCTAAAAATGAGTAGCTGAAAATAATTGGTATGTTTAAATAAGCTTCTCTTTTGAAGCCCCTGAATTATTGAAGATATGACATTTTGGGTCATAATGAAGAGAGCAGATTCCTAGTCATTCACTTGTACCTCTTATGCAGTGGGTGTTTGGGGAAATGTCCCTTAACTCATGAACATGAATTTCTTTGTAGAAATGACAAATGGTCAGTAATACTCATATATAAGAAGTGGTAAAAATCCTTACTCTGATAGAACCAACCTACTTCCTGAATTTTGTTCTTTGATAACAGAAAATCCTTCTTTGAGTAAGGTATGGAAGAGCTTGATTGGCGGACTTTGTCAACATGGATCTACTGTATGTCTTACAATTACAGCTCTTAGACATTTAATAAGGTCCAGAAGATTTAATCAAAATTTACTGATTTTTGCCCTTGTAGGTGAAAAAGCACATCAGTGTGAAGAATGTGGAAAATGTTTTGGCCGTAGAGATCACCTTACTGTTCATTATAAAAGCGTTCATCTAGGAGAAAAAGTTTGGCAGAAGTAAGTGTGGGTTTTTTATAAGTGCGTAAAATCTTCCGTACTGTAACTGACTTTGTTGGGACTTGCATGTTTGTGCAGAATTCTAGTAGTCTCTGTGTTTGTCATGCCCGTTACCTTAGTCTTGATAGAGATACCATTATTATGGTTTGAAGTGGATGTCAGAAAATTGCCTTCACAATTTAAGCAAGATGTTTTCTTTGTAGCATAATTAAGTAAATAAAATAAAAACATAAAAAAGGATCAAATTTTAGCTGTCTCAATGTTGTTCTAAATTGGTGGTTTGCTGTAATACTGTCATTACAGACTAGTTAAGACCGAATTATTAGACATCATTACTGTGAGAACTATCCCACGCTTAGGTATTTTAGAAGCTGGTAGCAGATTAGTGGCTCTGAAAGTAGGTAAAAACTTTGAAATGTAAGTTATGTCTATAAATCGAAAATGCGGTAGGGTTTTTAAATTTTTGAGCTCCAAAAATAAGCCTTTCAGAGATTTTCAAATAAACTGAGACCTAGTTGTTTTTTAAATGATGTTTTTTAACTGCTTGTACTCGTTAGCATTGTGTAGAAGCCATTATAGATGTGTCTGTGTTGAAAGTATACTGCATTATCTGCTTATTCTCTTTTTTTTTTCCTTAGTAGCCAGTAGCCTAAACCATTCCTAGTACTATTTATGGCATAATTCTGCCAAAGTGAAAGCCTCTTGTGGATGTTGGGCAAAAACTTACTCAAGGATATTTTTGAGATCAGAAAAGAAGTTTTAGTGGCTTTTGCTCTTTGAATACTAAGTGCCAATCTCAGCAGAGAATAAGATTGAATATCGAAAAGAATCTTAATTGACCTTATTGGTATGCAGATACCAGAAAATATGAACATAAGTGAGGAAATCTGGAGACTTTGTTATTCAGTTATTTGGCAGTTAAATATTTCAGGAAGGACGATGCACATAGCTTTATTGTTAGTTGGTTTAAAAAAAAAGTATCTAACAAGAAATGTCTTTTCTTCTTTAAAGATATAAAGCAACATTTCACCAGTGTGAAGTCTGTAAGAAAGTTTTTAAAGGGAAATCAAGTTTGGAAATGCATTTCAGGACACATTCAGGTAAAACCACAAAACATGGAGGAATGTATTTTTATGCATCAACATCGATGGAATTATTTAATTCATTATGGTTGTTGAGCCTTCAGGGCAAGAGTAGCAGGAAGCAGCAAGACTTTTTATTCTTTCTCATATGTCGGTCATTCCTGAATACTGCCTTCTGAACGTATCAGTTGAAATACTGATAATCCTTAACACAGGTTTGTGGTATGCTCTCTCCACTTCTTCCTTTACTGGTGTATGTTCTTGCCAAATTTACCTTCTAATCATTTTTGCAGTCCAGAGAATACTACATTTCAAGTAGTAATCTAAACAAGGATTTGAAATCCCTTTGGAAAGGTTTATGTCTTTATATGCCTGACTTTGTTTTTCCTGCCTTATGTTTAGGGAAATCATTGTCTTTTTGAAATGTATAGAAGTACAAATTGAGCTCATTTAATACCAGTATCATAACAGTTTAAAGACTGTCCTTTTTTGTTTGTTTTATATTCTGATTGTCTTTGTGTGTACCTGACAGAAATCACAAGTATTGAGACAATTTTATGTAAGGAGAAGTGTATGCTGATATAACTTCTAAACAAACTTCTAATGGCTCCCTTGATTCCAAAATTGGTGCTAAACATACGCCATTTGTTTTCAGGAAAATTGTTTCATACTAGGTTGTGGTGGGTTGACTCTGGCTGGATGTCAGGTGCTCACCAAAGCCACTCTATCACTCACCTCCTCAACTGGACAGGGGAGAGAAAATATAGCAAAAAGCTCGTGCATCAAGATAAGGGCAGGGAGAGATCACTCACGAACTACCGTCATGGGCAAAACAGACTTGACTTGGGGAAATTAGCTTAATTTATTACCAATCAAATCAGAGGAGGGTAATGCGAAATAAAACCAAATCTTAAAACACCTTCCCCCTACCCCTCCCTTCTTCCTGGGCTTAACTTTACTCCCGATTTTTTCTATCTCCTCACCCAAGTGGTGCAGGTGGAAGGGGATTGGGTGTTGTGGTCAGTTCATCAGACGTTGTATCTGCTGCTCCTTCCTCCTCAGGGGGAGGGCTCCTCACACTCTTTCCCTGCTCCAGCATGGGGTCCCTACCATGGGAGACAGTCCTCCATGAACTTCTCCAACATGAGTCCTTCCCATGGGCCACAGTTTTTCATGAACTGTTCCAGCATGGGTCCCTTCCCCAGGGTGCCATCCTTCAGGAACAGACTGCTCCAGTGTGGGTCCCTTCCATGAGGTGCAGTCCTTCAGGAACAGACTGCTCCAGTGTGGGTCCCTTCCATGGGCTACTGTCCTTCAGGAACAGACTGCTCCAGCGTGGGTCCCCCACAGGGTCACAAGTCCTGCCAGCAAACCTGCTCCAGCATGGGCTCCTCTCTCCACTGGTCCGCAGGTCCTGCCAGGAGCCTGCTCCAGTGTGGGCTTCCCACGGGGTCACAGCTTCCTTCAGGTCCTTCAGGACCCTGCTCTGGCATGGGGTCCTCCACGGGCTGCAGGTGGATATCTGCTCCACCCTTAACCTCCATGGGCTGCAGGGAGACAGCCTGCCTCACCATGGTCTTCACTGTGGGCTGCAGGGGAATCTCTGCTCCAGTGCCTGGAGCGCCCTCCCCCTCCTTCTTCACTGACCTTGGTGTCTGCAGGGTTGTTCCTCTCACATACTCTCACTCCTCTTTCTGTGCAATTGTGCAGGTTGTTTTTTTTCCCCCCTTCTTCAGTAGATTATCCCAGAGGCGCTACCACCATCACTGATGGGCTTGACCTTGGCCAGCGGCGGGCGGGTCTGTCTTTGAGCTGTCTAGCATTGGCTCTGTCAGCCATAGGGGAAGCTTCTAGCAGCTTCTCACAGAAGCCACCCCTGTAGCCTCCCCACTCCCAAAACCTTGCCACGCAAACCCAATACATAGGTCTCTATGCCATAATCCATGTATGTATTTGCATATTTATGTGTGACATGGTGTTACTCAATAACTAATTCTCCTCTGTCTTTACAGGCGAGAAACCCTACAAATGTCAAATCTGTAATCAGTCTTTTAGAATTAAAAAGACATTAACAAAACACATGGTTATTCATTCAGATGCTCGACCTTTTAATTGCCAACACTGCAATGCAACATTTAAACGAAAAGACAAACTGAAGTATCATATTGATCATGTTCACGGGTCAAAGGCTGCAGAAGAGGCATTGACATCTTCCTCAGAGGAAAAGCTAGTCTCTTTACCAGTGCAGTACACCTCTGATGACAAAGTTTACCAAACTGAGGCTAAACAGTATGTGGAACAGTCCAAAGCATATCAATCAGAAGCCAAAACTTTGCTACAGAATGTATCTACAGAAGTATGTGTGCCTGTGACTCTGGTACCAGTTCAGATGTCTGATCCGCAAGCTGATCTCGTACAGCATACTGCTCAGTCACACGGCATTCTTCCTCCACAGCCTGAGCAAACAGATTATCAACGAGCAACAGATCTGTCATTTCTAGAGAAATATACTCTTACTCCACAACCTGCAAATATTGTTCATCCTGTAAGGCCTGAGCAAATGTTGGATCCTAGAGACCAGTCATATCTTGGAACTTTACTGGGGCTAGATACAGCTCCTACTGTACAGAATATTTCAAACAATGAACATTCATGATCAGATCATAACATTCCACCTAATTTACTAAGCCATTAGCCAACAGAAGGCTGATATGGCAATTAAGATTTATATTTTGTATTTTATTTGGACTCATGAGTCTTCTGCATAGTTTTGGAAAAACAGGTTTGTTTACATAATATTTGAACATTTAGGCACATTTTGATGCATACTGAAAGAGTGTTTCTTGTGAATCTAAGAGTTTTTAAAAATCTTACAGATGGTCTTTTAAAAATTATGCTCTGAAATATCTTTTAAGGATAGTGGCTGAAAAATGTAATTACATATCTGGCTATTAATTCAAAAAATTGTTTGCCTTTCTGCATCTCACTTTGAATTAACGTTTTAAGTGTAATAGAAAGCATTCTGGAAGAATAAGGACTCTATCAAATTCATTAAAAGTTGTAAGGGCAGGCAGGAATGTAAACCACAAACTTTGAATTATGTTTCACACAGAAATTGAAATGTAATTTTACTTGAACCCTCAGGCATTTTTGGAGGGTTTTAAAGTCTGCCAGACTCTGGAGCCTAGCCAGTAGACGCAGGATCTAGATTCTTCTGAAAAGTGATGTAGATATTTTATGAAGACACTAAACAGGGTGTTTGGTGATCCTCCTGAATATAATTAGGCTGCCTAAATTTGGCCTCTTAATTCTTCCTTGATCTCTAATATTGAATTATGTGGAAAGATCTAGGCAATGGTATTGTCTAATTTTCCACAGTTAGTCCTATATAATTTTAATATGCATTTTTTTTGCTTTTTCAGTCTTGTTTGTCTTCTGAAGTGTGCCCCACACTCTAACTTTGAAAGGAATGGGAGTATTTGCAAGGTCATTTTAATCTATGAACAGTCATAAAGGATTGGCATGGTTTATCCTTCTTAGAGCAGAAATTATACCAGGGTCCCACATTAGCATGCCTGTTTTCAGGTTATCTGTGATAGAGAAGAAATTTAAAGGCTATTATTTCTAGAACAGTACTCAACTTCTATTTAAAAAAAGAAATAATTAGTAATTTTAAATCCTTGTGAGTTGCTAATGAAATTGTTTTGTTTCTCACTTTCTTGTACTGTGTTTATAAAACAAAGTCAAACTCTTGAGACTATTTTATGTCTTTAATTATTTTTAGCTTTTTCTTTACTAGATATAAGAGTTTTTTCCAAAAGAACCATTTTGAACTACAAGTCTAATGTAATTCACCATGAAATCTGGTATAATTTAACTGTGTCAAGCTTCCTGTTTTAAGCCTACTTTAAAAATAATTTTTCTGTCCTTGTTTGGTGAATATTATGCCAAAGAAAGTATCTGAAGGAATTTTATAATCTTCATTGTTCCTCACAATAATTACATATTAAGGTAAAATTTTCCCCGGTTTTCCCTATTCTTAAATTATTACCTTAAAGAAACTTTAAACTGGGAAACTGGATGTATGTGTATTATTGTAACTGTTAAATTTATCAAATGACCTGAGCACAAGTGATCTGTGGTGAAAAGCTCTTCTATCATCACAGTTCTATAAACTCTAAGTGGCACGGATCATTTTAAATCCTATTCAAATACTTCGGTGTTAGATTGTGTTAATCCCCATCTACTTCAGTGTTGAGCAGTTTGCAGGACAGGGGCCAGAGCTGCCTGAATGTTCATATTTTGAAGCTTGTACCCTAATGGATTCTTAATCTAAACACACCAAAGATTTCTGTTAGCTGTTAAATAGTGGCAGAGTTATAGAATTTTGAGTGTTATCGATATTTAAATAGGACTTAGCCAAAGAAGCACAATAGAAGTCCTAAACTTTAAAAGTTCAGTTTCTAAAACAGGACTACATATGTTTAACTGTTCTATGTTTGTATCTCTAAAGTAAAATTTAGAGCTGTGCTCTGGGAATGTTCAGACTGACATGCTGTAAATATATCTGGTAAGAAGCTGAATACTAGCAAATATACAGCAATAACAAGGCCATTGAATGCCACCTTCTGAAAGGACACTATCAAGTAGTACCCTTCCTGCTTTCTAACTCTACCTTCATCTCCTTTCAAAATAAAACTGTTTCTGTCGTCTTTACACTCCATGGCCTGAAAACTGCTGTTTTATGTGTAGTTTTCAAGTCAACAAGTATGTATCATATTCATATTACCACATGTGGACATAAAACATGATTTCCAGGATTTGTAATTGTACTCTTAAAAATAACCCGACATCAATGGTGTCAGTGCAGTTCTCAGACTAAAAAGCCTAACTCTGTTATTTCTTGTCTTTTCTGTCCTACTGTAGAAAAAAGTATTGTAGGATTTTGACGAAACAGTGGCTTAAAAATAGTTGGTAACTAATTTTTTCTTTTAAAATCCAGTCTGTTCAGAAGGCACTCTAGTAAAATACTAAAATGGAATTTGGAGCATATTTACTTGATAATGTCCTTTTTAAAATTCTTTCATGATTGTGCCTTTGATATATATTCTGAATAATGGCTTTTTCTGTAGTTCAGTTGATTATTCAGAAAACATTAAGGTCAATATCTTCCAAAGGGCTTCATGTTTTTGGGTGCCCAACAAGAAACAGACTATAAAAGGACTCGTTTTTCAGAAAAATGAGCGCTATCTTTGCTGTTTGGGTGACCAGAATTACTAGTCATTCCTGGAAAAAATGACCTACTAGTTCTTTGGCCTTCTTTTGTTTGCAGATAACCCTACTAGTTAGTGTTTTTACCTGCTGGTCAGGCTGGATCATTGCCAGTTGACAGTGAAAGAAAATAGGAAAGCTTATGTGCTAGATACATAGTTTTTATTTTTTTAATATCATGAGCTATAATTCTTTCGGCTTTACATCTATTTAAAATTCATATATGAGCAAAGTAAATTTTCATGGACTGGTACTTCATTTGGTAGGTGGAAGTAGCTGATCTCTGCTTGGTGGAGGACAGTTCCTCTTAAGAGGACTGGAGCTGAAGGGCAGAGATCTGCACCTCACAGCTGCATGGGTCAAAACTCCTTTAGGTGTCTGGTACCTCCACTTTAACATGTATACGTACTCATCCAGGAGTGCGTGTCCTGTTGATCTGGAGGGTGCTCTTACAATAAAGGCTATGTTTATCTGGCAGTTATTGACTCAGTTGACCATTTGTTGCCAAAGAAGGAAGAAGCAGGTCTCTTAAAAATATCTCTAAAGAATGATCAGTGGCACATTGCAAAAAGTTGGTCTTTTCCACATGCTGACCTTTGGTGAGAAGAGTGGAGTCCGTGTTGGTACTCTAAACTGCTGCGTGGTTCTGAGAACTTACTGCACTCGTTCTGTTTAAACACTGAATTCTGTATTTTTTTGCTGAACAAATTTCTGGTTGTTGATTGGGTTACTGCCTTTAATTCTTTGAGTGGATGTTATGTTCAGTTTATTTATTTATATTGGAATTTCCTCTTTGAGCACTGACACTTTTCCTATAGAGGTATGGCTCTCATGGGTTCTTTTTATGCTGAACATCAGTAATTGCAATGGTGATGATGTATCTTCTGTAAGGCTGCGGTTTCCTTAAAAATATAGTGCTACTTTAGTCTGGATTATTATTTGGGTAGTTATTTTTAAAGATGGGTCATGCCAGAACACAATGACAAAAGATTTATTTGGTATCATCAAAGAGCTAAGCTTATTTCCCTAGTAACAAATGTGAAAGAGCATCCAGAACTCTGAAGAATGCTTCAAAGGAATCGCCTCGTAACATGCTTGATCGAACGTGAAATGTGTTACGGAGTGCTAAGGGATAAATGACCCTCAAGTTTTGAAATTTAAAATAATTTCTGTGGGGAAGTTCATGAATGTAGAATTATGAATGAATTCTGAGAAGGCTGTTGCAGATGAATAGTTTTTTTTTCCCTGAAAACAATAAAAAATGTGAAATTTTTCTATATTGAGCACACATGCAGAACTGATCCAGATTGCATGTTCTCCGTATGACTGAAGCTTAAGGGAAATAGAGTGCATTTATCTGTCGGTCCTTGTGACTGCTGTCACATGTGATCTTTTTTTTACACTGTCGTCTCGCAGTGATTTGGTAGTTTCATGGTATGCATTGAAGAATGACACCGGCAGAACAAAATGCAGGGCAGTCACTTCGCTTAAGCCCATAAGGATCATGGTTCATAAGAAATGTTTTGGTTTAAAAGGATTTGATGGATTACAGGTGACAATGGCAAAATTTTTTTAATCCCCATAACCATTTTGATCATGTTTAAATGTTGGTCCTTTTATATGAAAGAATAAGGTGAAATAAACTCACTATTTTGTCACTGGTATATGAAATAATGTGTTTTAAATGTGATCTGTATAGGTTGATATTTTAGATGGAAGTCTTTAAGTAAAGTCTTTTTAGGGGAAATTCTTTGCTGTAAGGAGAAGTTAGGAAGTGTACTGTAAATGTAGAAGTACTCAGTCCGATGTGTAATTTTGTTTGTTATGGAAAAGTAAAGTTCTTTTGTGTTACCATTGCTTGCTTCACAGGATTTCTTGCAGGGGTGCTTGCGCTAGATTTGACTTCTGCCCCCCCCCCCCCCCTTTTTTTTTTAAACAGCATGGAAACACACTATTCTGTATGTCTTTGTTTTAAAGCTCATGAAAGATAAACAGATGAGGCAAACTTCATCAAATTTGTGCGCATCTCATTCTACTTTTTATTTTAAAATATTTTGTAAATTAAATTTATTTAGAAAAATACTTGGCTTCGCTTGATCTTTTTTTTTTATTTTTTTTTTAACGTGGGTGGGTTTTTAGCGTGAAGGTTCGCTAAATCCATTTGTTTGTTTGTTTGTTTGTTCGGTGGGGGTTTGCTTGTTTGTTTTAATTTCGAAGCGTCGCTCAGGCTATGCAACGGTAAGCCTAGGGCCGTCCCCCGTTGCCAGCTCCGCGCCGGGCACCAGGAAGGCTCACGCAGGGTGGAGCGGGGGGGGCCGGGGCCCTCCCGCCGCCGCCGCCGCAGGACGAGGCCTCTTTCCCGCCCCGCCGAGGTCGGGCCGTTTAAATAAAACGCCCGGCGCCGATTGGCGGAGAAGCGAGGGGGCGGGGCGGGCCCGCGCGGGGATTGGCGGGGGCGCCGGGTTTGAACGGGCCGGCGGAGGCGCGGCGGTTGGTGCGCTGAGGGAGCGCCGGCTGCGCGGGGAGATGGAGCCGGGCTCGGGCCCGCGCCGGGGGTCTGCCCCGGGCATGGCCGCGGGCCTCCTCCCTGGAGCGGCCGCGTGGGAGATGAGCCCCGCCGCCGGCCCCGGGCGGCGGCGCTGGGCCGCGCCGCGGGGCGAGGAGGAGGCGGACGAAGCCCCCGCCGTGCTGGTTCTCAGCCACTTCTCCCGGCCGCCGTTCCTCAGCTTCGGCAGCCTGCGCGTCGGCGCCTCCCGCGCCCGCCTGCTGGGCATCGACAACCCCAACGTGGAGGACGCCGAGGTGGTCGTCGACCGCTTCCCGGCTTCTGCCAGGGGCTTCAGCATCGAGCGCCGCCGCTTTTCCGTGCAGGTAGCGGGCGGCGGGGGGCGCCGCGGAGCCGCGGCGGGGAGCGGGGCGGGGCGGGGGCTGTGCGAGCGCGTGACAGGCGGGGGGACCCCGGGCCGAGCCCTGCGGGCAGGGAGGGCCGCGGGCGAAGCGGGGCCGGCAGCTCCCCTCCGCCGGCGTGGGGAGCGTGACCGGGTTGCAGCGTAATCCCGCTCCGGGAGGAGTCGCGGGTCGCCTGGCCGCCTAGTACTGTGCTTTTAGGTAGCCGGTACCCCACAAGCTGCGCCCCCGCTGCGGGTCGTGTTTGTGGGTGCTGTGTTCGTGTCTCGCCGTTCGCGTTAACGGGGAAGAGCTGGAGCTTTAGATGGCGGGGTTAGATCTCTGGGGCCTGGGGGCTGTCACAGGCTACGAAGGCAGTAAATCCTGGCTCAATGGAGCGGGGGGGTTTGCAGTGAGGTGAAAAAAAAATTAATTGTTCTCTGGGAGCGGGGTTTTACAGACAGAGACAGAAGAGTAAGAGGTGTTTAAAAAGTGCCATCTCAAGAGTTGGAGGACATCTGTTTATTTTAGGAAAAAGGCTAAGGGAGCTTGCTGTGAAGAGGATACTAATTCATTGTTCTGCCTGTTAATTAAGAATACAATAGAAAGCAAAACAGGCTTAATCTAGGATTAAATCTTTACGATTCCCAAGGAAATATAAACTATGGTTAATCTACTCAATGCCCATTTTTAAAAGGACGGTTTAGACAAACATGTATCTATGGTCGCCTAGAATCTCCAGGGTCTTTGTGAGAGAGGAAGAAACTCTCTGGAGATCTCTTGCAACAATGTACTTATAAAAATAGGCTGGACTCTCGCTGTGAAGTATTTGAATAGCAACTTCCTATAGTAATTAATGAGTACTAAGTGCTGTTGACCAACATAGTATATGTGTGTAAGCACATGTTGAATTAGTTTGTGCGTGTTCATTAAATGCATCTGCCCAAGGAGGTGGAACTCTTAAATCAACTGCTCAAAAGATTAGTCATTTTCACGCTGTCTTTTTGATTTTTGTCTGAGGTATAACCATACTTTGGTCAGTTAGTAGTGATATCAGCAGAGCGCTGAAAGGATTTGGTAGAGGTCACTGTGCATGGAGAATCTTTACACAGATCATACACAGTGCCATGATTTCCTTGTTTATTTGCAGTGTCTTACATTTTATTCTATTAACTTGTGTGTCAAATGTCATCTTTGCAGGTCATTTGACTGAAAAATTTGACACTTGTATTTAGATTCAGCTAAGGTCCTAAAAATTAACCTCTGATTGTTAGTCCAAATATAACTGTCTCAAAATTACTTTAGAGGACTTACGTGGTTAATATGTGCAAAAAAATATGTAATTTCTTCTACTTACCTTTATTAAAATCTTGTCCTTTCTACTATGTGTTATATTTATGTGTTCTTGTTTGCTTTCCATTATAGTTTCATTAAGAAGTATCTGCCCTTCCAGTAAGACAATATTTTTGATAAAGTTTGCTTAAATTTACGTGTCAGAGGAGAAAATTGACATTTAAACATTTAACAATTGTTATTGTTTCCTGTTGTCAGAATATGTGTTACTTCTGTATACTGTTTCTCATTTGCTTTGAGTACTCTATCTTTGACGTTACAAAGGTGTACCTAAGCGCTAGGTATTAAACATTTCTCCTTCTCCAACAGTCAGGACAAAGAATCTTTGTTTCTGTGACATGGACACCATTAGAAGAAGGAAAAGTTCGAGAACTGGTAACTTTTGTTATTAATGGCATAGTAAAGCATCAAGCTGTGCTCTTGGGTGTGGCTGAGCAGCCTCTGAAGAAGAAGGTAAATGTGTGTTTATTAGTTGTCTTCACTCTATTACTTTTGCACAGCTGATGCAGTTATTGTTGTTGTTATTAGAAAATTCAGTGAGGGAGAATTAAAAATTGATAAAAGATGCTGCCTGTGGGAATACTCGTTGCCTTCAAAATTTTTCAGCTGGGTTGAAAAGTAGATACTGGTGCTTTACAGCTTAGAGAATAAAACTAAAACATGACCAAAAAAGCTATTTTCAAGCCTGGGAACAATTTATGGTGAATTTTGGATTAGATGTTCCTTTTATAATATTTTTAGATTTTGAATGAATACATTAGTGATGTTCACTTTTACACATAGAAGTATGTAGAAAGTCAGCATACTAACTTTTATTTATGGTTCTTTTTCAGAAGAGTCTTTGGGATACTATAAAAATGAAAAACTCTTCAGAAACTTCTGTTTCAAGAAAAGTTAAAAGTAATTTGAAAGTTAAAAATGTTAATAAAACTTTTCAAGTCTCCCAGAAGGTGGATAGAGTGAGAAGCCCACTTCAGCCATGTGAAAATCAGAACACAATGCAAAATAGTGTATCCCCAGAAAATGACTCCTTTGTTGGCTCAGAAAATAAATTGCCTATATCTCCTATTGCACCAATGCTAGAGGAACATCGTAGTACTGTTTGCACACCACTTTCAATGAGAAGATCTACTACATTTTCAGATATTGCTGCGGCTGTAAATGAGGAGTTACTGCCTGAAATAGACAGCTGTAATGTTAATAAATTTGTTGAGGAGCACAATGAATTAAAATCTGAAAGTGCATGCAGTTCTCCTGGGTTAGCACAACAGCCAATTTCAAACGAAGTAATTCTTAACTGTACACTCTCACCAGTTTGCACTGCAGAGCACTCGGCATCTGTGCCTGTTTTAAGTACAAGGAGAATTTTAAGTCCGGATTCTTTTGTAAATGACAGTTATCAAGTGGATATGGATATAATAGAGCAGCCTGTTCCAATTCTGTCACCTGATCAATTTGTGAAAGACAGCTTGTCAGATAAGCAATCGAAGACTTCCAAACTTGAGGCAGCTTTAATATCGTCTACTACAGAGACCTATGTTGTGAAGAAATTCCTACCCTCAAAATGGAAAAGAAATGGAGATGTAGAGACAAAAACACATGTTCATATAGAACACAACTTAAATGAAGTCTTTGAGATGCATAATGTAGAATCACAGGTACTTCGTTATGAGAAACCCAAAGAAAATCACTTCAGTTTTCCTTCTATAGAGGAACTTCAGACTCATAATTCTTCTCAGAGAGACCAAGCAAAAAAGCGTCCAGTTCTTTCTGCCACAGTCATCAAAAATAAGCCTGAGGCTGCTGAAGAAAAGAAAATGGAAATCCTCCAGCCAAAATCTAAAAAATGCCTTAGTAAAGCAATAATGGAATGTGCTAATGCGGTGCCTGTACATGCAAAAGCAGAAATATCTAAACACCTTCCTGTTATAGGTCCTGTTTCAGCTGAAAATAAGTGTCACAATGACAAAGTAAATTCATCTCCTACTGGATCAACTTCTTTGGGTCGTAAGAGGAAAAGTGAAATATATGTAGAAAATGGTAGAGTTACAGCTCCAGTGTATGTGGAAGTGGAAAGGAAAAGAATTCTGGTATCTAGCGTAGACAAAAAAAAGCACACTACTGTGAGACCATCAGCCTTCAAACCTGCAAACCAAGAGAGAGTAGGACAGAGAAAGAAAGCTGGTGAGCAGTATTTCCTTCATCTACCACTTTCTGAAAGATGCCTTTGATTATGAAATTTGTCTAGCAAACTGAACTGACTAGCAACAATCAGGAATATTTCATATCTCTAAAATGTAGGCCTTTGCAATTTGTTAGATATTATCTGCATTTTAAAAATTTGGAAACCAAGTCAGTTTGGCCTGAAATTTACTTTATTCTTTTGTAAACCTTGTTAGTGATAGTAACAGGAAAAGTATCTGGCAGTTCTTGAACAAAGCCCTTTTATGCAATTCAAATTTACTGGCAATTTATTCGCTACACGAGATTTCTGTCTATACATACACTTACCATTGTGAATATTTGACTCCATTGCTGTTGTCATGTATTTTCAAATACGTAGTTCCCAAGTCTCATTCACACCGCCTGCTTTTTGCTGTCTGTAATTAGCTTGTTGTCAGCCTTGTGTCAATCTTTCTGCCTTTATTGTTTGCCAACGCTTCGTTGCGTGAAGGTCAGAGGAAGTTGACTTCTTGTATTTCAATGTATTTTGGGTTTTCTAAATGTTTTGTTCCCAAATATACTCTGGAATAGAAAAAGAATGAGGGCCTGTAACTTGAAAGAAGCATTTAACTTGCAGAATCTTCATACAGTCCTTGCAGTACAACTAACAGGAAAAATTCATCATGGTTTTCAGATCAAAATAACACATGCTGCTTTCTTCAGGTCAGATGATAGGTTCTGTGATCGAGATTTGATTTGGGGCTTTCAGTAACGCATTTTGATTTCAGGCTTTCTGAGACAGTTTGCATAAAAACATAATTCGCTAACAGCGTTAGTGAGTTACCAGAAAAGCTGCGTTATCTACCAGGTTATTTCTGTTCATCTATTAGGATAAAGAAAGATGGGCTGGACAGGGAAGTGTTCTATGAGCCCAAAATGACTTTGAGGTCTCTTAATCCTAGTTGTAAAACACAAAAATGATGACAGCTTTGAGTTATGTTGTTCTTGATAATTTCTTGAGAAATATAACCTGTTATTCTTTTAATTGCATAGGCGTTGTCTCTAGACTTCACAAAGAAAAATCATATTTCACTACTGAAAGTTAACTTTGAAATGCCCATCGTTAATTTCGTCTATTTGAGATCAAACTTTATTAAAAGTTATCAGAATGTATTTAAAATTTATTAGAAGTGCATGAGATATTGGAATGACTTTACTTCTCTAGATATGAATGTTCTGTGAAAAACACTACTTCAGCTAAGCAGGAGAGCGCAACCAGTAATTTATGATCTCTATCTTTTTTGTTTCTGAAGTACTGTCTTCTCTGGGGGTGTCAGGCAGCAACTATAGTCCATCTACAACAGCATACTTTTTTAATCCTTCATTTGGTGTCAACATAACAAAATGATTGTGCTAAAAGTGTGTATTTTTGCATGTTGAGTGTTCAGAAAGCCTAGATCTGCATTTTCCCTTGTGTTTTATTCAAGTCCTACTGCTATGTAGTGGGTAACACTTATTAGCTAGTGCCTTGATGCCTAAACTAGCACAAGTCAGGCTGCTCTGAAATGAGTGTTGGTGTAGTATGCAATCTAACTGGGAAAACGTGTCAAGCCCCAAAAAGTTGTACTTCTTACCCCAAATGCTTATAGAATACACACTTTCACTTGTTCTAATGAATGCTTTTACCAATTAGTTTAGCCTTTCTAGCCATGTGATAATGAATTGCAAACAGTACTTTTCCTTAGTGTATGGAAGAACTGTGAAATACAATAGCACTTATTTACTCAACTATTTTTCCCTTTTAATTGTAGACAAACAGGTTTGCTTAACTTTTTTCCATCAACAGGAGAGTATTGGTATCTTGTATGGATTCATGGGGAATTATGCTAGTTCCATGCTTTAAAAGTGATATGAACCTTAATACGTTACCTTTCGTTGACATATTTGTTGTTGATATTTGTGTGTTAATGCTTGTAGGTTCTTCACTTCAGAAAGCATCTAAAACTACCAACAGAATTAGTAAACCTATCCCTGGATTGGCTCAGTCTCACCTGACGTTTGTGAAACCACTGAAAACAGGTAGGCAGATCTCTGGTATGTAGTAAACCAGTCTGCGCTGAACTGAATGTCACAATTGCTGTACTGGTAGTGATTGGTAAGATGCCACTGGTTAGAGTTCAGATGAAATAGAATATTGTACCTACAATGAATCAGTATCTCGTAGAAAAATATTTGTAACCTTTCATGTTCCATTTTAACTACTCATAAGAAAATTGCTTGCAACGCATGGCCAGCTGAAGGTCAATAGTACTTTCTTCCAGTTTTGCCTGTAATTGTAAAAGCTACATTACATATATGTTCCCAGCTGACTGATAGTTATCAGTGAAATGCCTCTTCCATATCTGATAACATTTTAATACAATAACAGAATACCTAAGAAGAAAAAACTTCTTACCAAAAAGATACAGATTTTGCAGAGGTAATAACGCTAAGTTGATATGATCAGAAATATGCATCTATAAAATAGTTCTTCCTGGATGTAATCCAACTCAGCTTGGTTTTGCTCTAAGATGTGCATTACAAATGGCCTGGGTTCTAGAAATCTTGTCTTTGTTCTAGTGCTTTAATAACTTAATCCCTGATTTGTGGCTGATCTGCAAGTCACTGAAGGTTCTAACAATTTGCCTTTTTCTGCTATAGTGCGAAACGGAATGTCAAATGTTAATCCTTTCCACAATGAAATGTATGTTGGTTATCAAACACTTCAAGAACTGCAGAGACTTACTTTTTTTTTTTTTTAAGTAATCCCTAGGCACCCAATGCCCTTTGCTGCTAAAAACATGTTTTATGATGAACGTTGGAAGGAGAAGCAGCAACGAGGTTTCACCTGGTGGTTAAATTTTGTACTTACCCCTGATGACTTCAGTGTAAAAACAAACACCTCACAAGGTAAGAGTACATGAATTTTCACTTTGTCTTTTGATGTCCTTAAACATTATATTATGTACTTTATTAATATTAATGAATAGGAAGTACTACTAGCTTAACCCTAGTCCCAACTTGTCACTTTAGTTTGTGTAACATTAAGCTCTTAAGTAAAAGTAGATTTTTGGGTTTTAATTTTTATGCATCACCTGTGTTTCTCTTTTCAGCCTTTGACTCAATACTGTGATAATCATAAACCAAATATTTGGTAATATGTTTCAGTGGTGGTTATGCTAGAAAATATGGAAAATGCTAAACCAAAAGCAGTTCTCACATTGGAGACAGTGGTGTCCATCCCAGTAGAATTTTATAACCATTTAACCGTTTACAGAGTCATATTTTCCCCTCGTGATAAGTGTGGATGGCACACTTGCTCACACCAAGCACAGCATACCACACATCTGAATGGGAATTATGCTCTGCAACAAGAAATACACACTGGAACGTGTGGCTGCACCACTCTTGGTGGGTGTTGAGTGGGAAATCCCCACCTGCTGAAAAACGCTATAGCTGTCACTTTACTAAAACGATGGTAACGTACTTTTTCCTCTATCTTTAGCTTCAATCTAAAATATTGAAGATGGTACAATTGGTCTTAATATTGAATTCCTAGTACTGCTCTCTTACGAAATAAGCATTGTTATATTAAATAGTCAACTAATATACATGTAGTTGACAATGTATGTTTAGCGCAACAGCTGATAAGCTTCCTGAGGGATAAAATTATTAGTTATTAGGAAAATAACAAAATGTGAACTTAGAGAGGAAAAAAAAAATGAGGTGGGCAAAGCTACCTTTATTTGATATGTAAATGCCTATTTTTTGTGTGTGTTTAAACAGTAAATGCAGCTGCTCTTATCTTGGGAGAAGAGAACCATCATAAAACCAGTGTTCCTAAAGCACCAACAAAAGATGAAGCATCTCTAAAAGCTTATACGGCTCATCGTAAGCTGAATAAGTTACGACGTGATGCTTGCCGTTTGTTTACATCTGAAACAATGGTTAAAGCTATTAAGAAGCTGGAAGTTGAGATTGAAACTAGGCGTTTGCTAGTTCGGGGAGACAGACACCTCTGGAAAGATGTAGGTAAGAATACTAAAACTTTGCATGTTCTCTTTTCTTGTAAGTAAAAAAGGACTATTTGCACATGAAGTCAATTTAATCTAAAATTGGTCAATAGAAATTTTTTATATAATAGGAAGTGTTTGCTGGATGTAATATTACAAAATGCTCTTTTGCAGGAGAGAGGCAGAAAGTCCTTAACTGGCTTTTATCTTACAACCCTTTGTGGCTACGTATAGGTCTGGAGGTAAGTGCAGAATTTATGGTCTGTGATCAAAGTTTAAAGAACATTTAGCAATTTGTTTTAGTGGGGGATGTTTCAGGCTTCTTTGTATTTTCTGTTTTACTGATTTAAGTACGTTCAATTCAGTTATGGCGTGTTTACATCTCTCTTAAATTGTTACAACAGATTTGGTTTAAAAAAGTGCTTACCATATTATAAAGGAAAATATTTAATCAAGGAAAGTGGAAGTTAACTCCCTGACCAATAACACAAAGCAATTTCCTATCAGTTTCACTCTGTACTAAACTGGAGAAAAATGTGGTTGCCTTAAGGAAGTTCCTGACTGTTTGCTCAGATGCAGATGATCATACATGTTTTGAAATGAGGCTGGATCTTCTGAAATTTCCTTTGGTTTTATCCTTCAGTGACTGATTTGAAAAACTGATTTTTAGCAACTAATTACTATTTACTACTTCAGAATTTCAGTATTGTATGTTATTTAAAAAAAACTCATAGTATTTAAGGTAATTTTTAATGGTTCTGCTTTTTTCCCTTCCTTTCGTATTAGACTGTTTATGGAGAACTGATAGCTTTGGAGAGTAATAGTGATGTTATGGGTTTAGCAATATTTATCCTTAATCGCTTGCTTTGGAACCCTGACATTGCAGCTGAATACAGACATCCCACTGTGCCGCACCTTTACCGAGAAGGTAACTACTACTTCCAAAGTTATTTTTAGCACTTAATTTTTGAACTATCACTTAATAGCTTCTATTCTTTTAGGTCATGAAGAAGCTTTGTCAAAATTCACACTGAAAAAATTGCTGTTATTAGTTTGCTTTCTGGATTGTGCCAAACGGTCCAGAATGATTGACCATGACCCTTGCCTTTTTTGTAAGGATGCAGAGTTCAAGGTAAGAGAGCTGTGATTTGATGTCTCCTTCCAATATTGTATTAAGAGTAAATGTAGATTTTTATTTTTTTTTAATCTATGTACTTTTCTTTAACAAGTCTTGGCTGTTCAGCCTTTTGCATGAACGTTCTCAACATGTCATCTCATGGTCATGTAAAGGAATTCCCAAGAAAATTTTGAGGTGTTGGTCCTGTAGGAAGGACTCCATTGTCTTGTGTTATCTGGCTTCCCTCTCTAAAGCTAAGCTTCTACATTATTTTTAAATATCACTCTAGCATACTGCAGCTGATCTTAAACTGCAAGTCAGTTTGGTCTTTTCTGTTCATTTTTTCTGTTATTTTGCTGTGATAAGAAAGACTATGCAGCATCTGTCATACAAAGGCTTTGATTAACAAATATGTTATGCTCAAATAAAATCACTTTTCTTGGGTTTGTACTAGGCAGACAGAAAGACTGAGAAAAAAGTATTCCTGAATTTGGTTGTGCTTTCAGTGACATAGTAGCCAGGTATGATGACAATTAAAAAAAAAAAAATAATTAAGTATTAGGCAAGGAAATACGGAATGCAATTTGGGGGACAAGGGATGAAAATTGCATTTTGCTTGACAAATACTGCAATGTTAAGGTTATCTTCCTCTTTTTTTTTTTTGTTTTGTTTAGGCTAGCAAAGACCTTCTGCTTGCATTTTCTCGGGACTTCCTCAGTGGTGAAGGTGACCTTTCCCGCCATCTTGGTTTCTTAGGACTACCTGTCAGTCATATTCAAACTCCACTTGATGAATTTGATTTTGCCGTAACAAATCTGGCTGTGGACTTACAATGTGGCATTCGTCTTGTGTGCGTTGATACAGAATTATTTTAAACTATTTTTTTCTATATAATACTTAATATGAACTCAGGTAAGATGTTAAACTGTGAAATTCCTTTTGTTAGGAGAACAATGGAACTTCTCACCAAAAACTGGAATCTTTCAAAACAACTGAGAGTTCCTGCAATAAGTCGTCTACAGAAGATGCATAATGTTGACATTGTTCTTAATGTCCTCAAAGAGCGAGGAATCCACTTGAAAGATGAAAGTGGTAAGGCCTAGAAATCAGGGTTGTTCTAAGTGCATTAGAGCACTGGTGCACAGTTTAATTCCTTGTTTTATTTTATAGGTGCTTCAATTGACTCCAGGGATATTGTGGATAGACACAGAGAACGAACGTTAGCGCTCCTGTGGAAAATTGTCTTTGCCTTCCAGGTACTATTCAATTACTTATTTTATTTGTTTGTTACTAGTTACAAATGGGTGATAATGAAAACATCAGTCTTTCAGGAATATTTGTTGTCTGTGAAAGTCTCTACTGCTCAAATTTTAGACTGTGAAATGATCTGCTTTGTGTGTTCAGAGTGCCATGCAAACTTTACCTAAATTTGCTAACTGTTCCCTAGCAATACAGTTTAGATAATATTTTATCTGTGCTTTTTCTTATATACATTCATACAAGTTTTTGGAAAAACTTTGGTATACAGCATAAACTCAAAAGCTAACACAATGGATAATTAAAATAATGTTGGTCTCAAAATGCTCTTACTAACTGAAAAGGATGTTTTGAGGTTACACTGACAATTATAGAGTAAGCTCTGAAGCTGTAGCTCTTCTACTTTCTTCCATTTGCTTGAAACAGTCAATTTGAAGAAACGTTCTTGAAATAAGAATGAAGATTTCTTAGGCATTACTGCAACAGCATTTCAAAGCCACTGGAAAACATTGGTAGAGGAAGCAAAAATAGTTTTGTTTTGTTTTTAAGATGGTTTTAAGAGTTAAATTGAGTCGGATAGTCTTTTGAAAATAAGTATCCAGCTGACAAATCCAGTTGGAAGGAACATCAAGTATGAAAGGTAAAATAAGATACAGATTGAGGTGGAATTTCACTACAGCAAGAATTTCAAAGACTATAGCCCCAGAATTATCAGAGAGCCAGAAGAACATAATAAAAATCAAATGTAACTATTTTCTTATTTAACTACTGCTACAGTGTTGAGTAGTTATCTTCCTCCAGTTAGTTATCCTGTATGCACGTCACAGTTGCATTGCTTTTGATTAAAGAAATAATTTCCGTGAGCAGCAGCTTTACCCAAGCCCTGTGGATATGCTGCTTGTTCTCCAGATCTTCTCATACCATCGCAACACCAGTTCAAGTCCTCTCAGAATCCCTTAAATGAGGAGGAATGATACATAGACTCAGAAATGCAGGCGAGACACTGAAATTGTTGTTTCCTCTGAAAGTATGGTGAAATTACACAGACTGTTTCAGGGAATTTCCCTGTTCACCCCAACTATCAACTAACGAAGCAACTGTTTTTACAAAGAACAGTGGGAGTGCGGTTTAGGTTCTTTTATCTGAAGCAGTTGGTATTGGACACTGCCATGTATGCTGGCAAGTCCAGGTTATCCACTACTGATTCAGTGTGGCAGGTACTGCTAAAGAGTGAGAGTAGATTCTCTTTAACATGCCATATCTAAAGCCTCTGCATCCAGCTGCTATAATGCATGACGTGTCAGACTGTTGGTGACGTAAATAAAATCTTTTTTTTTTCTTAATAGGTGGATATTTTTCTTAATGTGGAACAGTTAAAAGAAGAAATTGAGTTTTTAAAGAATGCATACAAAAGAAAAACACAATTGGGTGCTCACAAGACTTTTCCAAATCATTGTAGAGTACAAGAAGCTGATAGTAGTAACCCCTCACCTGAAAGTTACAGTGAAAATGTGAAGCTGCTGATGGCATGGGTTAATGCTGTTTGTGGATTCTACAATATCAAGGTAAATAGTTCTTGTATGTTTCAGCAAAGACATCTTTTGTTGTCATAAGAATGCTTATTCTTTATAGAGCAGAATTCTTCAAACTATCAAATAAGTAGTACAGCTAGTAGTAATTATTTTTAAATATCCTTCTGGACTTTGTTTAATCTGACTTGAAATAACTGTCTTTCTGTGGGTTTAACTGCAGCTCTCCTTTTAAACAAATTTGAGCAAAAGGATCTCCCCTTCCAGTTAATCTTATGAATAAAAATGCCTTTTAAAAAATACAACATGTCTGCTGGAATATAGGGTTGTTTGAGTTGTTTTAATAGGCATTTATCCTAAAAGTATTTGTACATAAAATTTTCACCATTTATAGGAACTGTGAGAATTAAACTAATGCTTGGGGTAAGGGGGATTCCTCTCCTCAGAGATGTTTGTTTAGAAGGGACATGTTGTTTGTTCCTTCCAAGAGAAGCCCTGTTCAGAGACTTGTATCTGGTCAGAATATAGTCACACCTGCTATTTTTGGTGAAGGGCAAGATAGAGCACTTGAGACTGATGCAAGTTCAGAGCTTATTTCTGCACTGAATACCTAGTATAAAGGTATCTATAGAAATTTCTTTGGAATCCTTCTGTAGAAAGATTGCTGTCTTTTTGGTTTCTTAAATGTTCTCCCTTGGAGTTTCACTGTATAGTGATTCACACATCTTTTGTTTCTGGTTTCTCACAGCAGTATGTCACTGTACAGTGAATGTTCAAAGGAAGAATTAATTTCATAAATTTTTTTGCTAAAAAAAATTGCACTTGGTCACTTTCAAGGATACAAGATAACAAATTCTATATCCAGTTTATACCAGTTAACAGGTAACAAAAATTCAAGGAACTTGTATCTTACTGTATTCTATTTAACAGGTGGAAAATTTCACAGTGTGTTTCTCAGATGGTAGAGTATTATGTCATTTGATTCATCATTATCATCCAAGTTATGTGCCTTTGGAAGCTGTGTGCCAACGTACGACTCAAACAGTAGAATGCTCAAGAACACATACAGTGGGACTAAACTCTTCCTCCTCATCCTCTTCAGAGTCTGATACTTCTCTAAATGTTATGGAAGGAATGTTTGACCAAAGTGAGTTATTTGATGCACAGAAATTCATGTTAAATCTATTTCTTTTAGGCACAATTTGATTTGACAAACATTTTCTCTTTGCAAAGCTGTAAATGCCTCGGTCCTATACAAGGAACTCTTGGACAATGAAAGGAAAAACTTCCAGATGGTCAATGCTGCAGTTTCTGACCTAGGTGGAATACCAGCAATGATTCATCACTCAGACATGTCAAACACAATTCCTGATGAGAAGGTAGGATGCCTTTAGAGTTGGTGCAAACATATTCTGCTCTCCTGTGAACATGTGCTGCTCTTCTGTATAGTCCTTAACTTGCTGTGTTCTGTGTTTATATAGGTTGTTATTACCTACGTATCATTTCTGTGTTCACGGCTTCTAGATCTTCGGCAAGAAACTCGAGCTGCTCGATTAATTCAGTCTGCTTGGAGGAATTACAGGCTGAAAATGGAGCTGAAACTCTCTCAGGTACTCTTTGCCTGTGCAATAGTCATAGTTTCTACTTTGAGAAATACTAAATAAAGAATTTAAATCTACTGTTTGGAGTATACAAGTTTATTAGAATAATATTGGCATTTAAATTAATGACTACTGTTTTTATTATCATAATATATGTCCTTCTTTGTGAAAACTACTTAAAGAACTTTGTTTAGGCTCTTCTGAAATAATTACACTTGTTCAAAGGCTACTGTTCTTTCTTTCGTGTTCTGATTAGAGCATGTCACCCCTTAAGCCCTTTTCCCAATATTTCAAATATAAAATAGTTGCACTGCTTCTTTAAAATGAAAAGGGAGTAGTTAATTTTTAATTCCTATTAATGCCTACAAGATGAAAAGAGTAACTAAACTTCTGCATGGATTTAATATTTTTATTCAGGAGCTAAACTTCACCAGTGTTTTGAGTTGAGTTGTATGCGTTCTGATAATTTGTTTCTTGTTTTTCTGGTAGTTATACCAGATCTTGTGATGGTTTTAGAACTATGACACCATTAAGGTTGATAGATGCCACCACTGTGTCTGAGATATGTATTATTCTATTTTAGAACAGTGTTCAACTGAAATATCTGAAGAATCTGTGGTGTAGAAGGGGGCAGAGGTTATATTTGTGTAGGTTTTTTCATCAGCAAGCCTAATTTTTTGAGGCTGCTTTAGAGAGTTATTCTAATACATCAGAAATTTGACTGAGAATTCTAATCCTAACTGTTCAGTGGAAATTCACTTGTTTGTAGGAAAGAGACAGAGCTGCTCGGATAATTCAAAAATCTGCAATAAACTTCTTGTCTCGTCGATGCGTTCTGAAGAAAGTGAATGCAGCAGTTTTCATCCAGAAGCACTGGAGAAGATACTTAGCCAGGATGATTTTTTTAAATCTGAAAAAGACAAAACTGGAGGAAGCCAGAAGTAAATCTGCCACAGTCATTCAGGTAATATGATCTAAAGTGAGTTACAGAGCAAGGAAACCCTCTGAAACCTGTAAGAAAAAGGCTTGCTCAGGGTCATTTATTCTGTTTGCAGCAACTGATGTCTTCACAAAAATGTAATACTTGCCCCCCCTTTTGAGATGTCTTGGTAACTTCCTCTCTTCAGAGAGAAATGGCAATGTGCTACTAAATTGGCAATTAGTGAATATTTTGGTGTACCATAAACATTAAAACACTGGACCTTAATCAGTCAATGTAAGGACTGGTCAGATTGTGTTGGCTTGCCTATTTGCAGCTGCTGAACATTACTGAAGAAGCTTTAAAAAAAAAAAAAATTACTCTAGTGTTATGACACCTGCAGTGGTCATGTTCAGAATGGCAGACATTAGCTACCAATTAATAGTTGGGCAGTTCATTCAGTTTCTCAAGATGCTTTCCCCACTCTTACCCAAAGCTAAATATTACATTCTTAAGACTTTTTTTGGAATGGAGATTAAAGAATCACTGATTTATCAAGTAATTTAAAAGGAAATTTTTTGTTGCCAGGGAAAATTTAGCTCCTTCCCTAGAATTTAAAATGCTTAGAAAAGCAATGATTCAAGCATTTGGCTTTTGGTTTTTTTAATGTAGATATCTGGGCTTATATTCCTAGGGATTAAGTAGGAATAAGAAATATTAAGAAGTCTGAGGTCAGTAGTTATCAAATTTAGGCTTACCTCGAGGTACTGTAAAGAAAATACTAAATTTCTTGCTTTTTCCTGCAGGCTTATTGGAGGAGATACTCTGCTAGGAAAAGATACTTACAGCTGAGACACTATGTTATCTTTGTACAAGCAAGGATAAGGATGGTCAAGTCTGTTGCTGCATATAAACGAACTGTTTGGGCTACTGTTACAATTCAGAGTCATCTGCGTGCATCTAAGTTGGCAAAGGAAGATCGGCAAAGATACGAAATCTTAAAGTCTTCAGCACTTACTATTCAGTCTGCATTCAGAAGATGGAGAAAATACAAAATTCAACAGAAAATTAAAGCAACTTTAGTGCTTCAGACTTATTTCCGAAAGTGGCAATCTTCAAAACTAGTGAAAAGAAAGAGGGCTGCCCTTGTCATACAGTCTTGGTATAGGATGCACAGAGATCTGAAGCAATATCTACATATTAAGCAAAGTGTTATCAAGATTCAGGCTTGGTACAGGTGTCAGATGGCTAGACATATTTACCAGGAACACAAGGCAAAAATAGTGATAATTCAGCAGTATTACAGAGCTTATAGACTAGGAAAAATTGAGAGAGAGCACTATTTGCAAAAGCGAGCAGCAGTGATAGTTCTCCAAGCTGCTTTTAGAGGCATGAAGGCACGTAAACTATACAGGCAAACAAAAGCAGTTTGTGTTGTTCAATCACTGTGGAGAATGAAAAAAGAGAAACTAAGGTTTCTACAACTAAAAAAATCTGTTACTACATTGCAGTCACATGTGAGAAAATACCAACAAGTAAAAAGATACAAAGAGATTAAAAATGCTGCTTCTGTAGTTCAAACTTGGTATAGGGCACATGTCACTTCTAAAAAGGCAGCTGCTTCTTTCCAGAGGATGCGTCTGGCTGCTATTGTCCTACAGTCTGCCTACAGAGGAATGGAAGCTAGGAAAGAGGCTCGCATATTGAGATCTGTGATAAAAATTCAGTCAAGTTACCGTGCTTATATTGCCCGGAAGAGATTTAAAAACTTGAAAGATGCAACAGTGAAGATTCAAGCTTTTGTAAAGATGAGGCAAGCACATAAGCATTATTGTGCATTAAGGGAGGCAACACTTTATGTCCAGCGATGGTACCGGTCTCATAGATATGCTCTTCAACTTAAAGAAGATTATAGGAAATTGAAGGAAGCTTGCATAAGAATTCAAGCTGTAGTTCGAGGCTATCTTGTCAGGAAACAAATACGAAGGTGGAGGGAGACTGCAATATTTCTCCAGGCATGCTACAGAATGAAAAGGGACAGGCAACGTTATTTAAGCATCTATAGTGCTGCTGTTGTCATTCAAAAACATTATCGTGCATATAAAAAGCAACTGTGTCAGAGGCAGGAGTTCTTACAATTTAAAAAAGCAGCTGTGTTCTTACAGGCAGCCTACAGGGGTTATAAAGCACGCAAAAATCTTAAACTTGAATATAGAGCTGCTATTAAAATTCAGACTGCTTTTAGAGCTCATGCTGCAAGAATTAAATATAAGGCAATGGTTCAGGCCTCCACGATGATTCAGAGGTGGTACAGAACTTATAAGACTGGTAACAGGCAAAGACTGAACTTCTTAAGGACAAAAGGAGCGGTGCTTTCTTTACAAGCAGCCTTTCGCGGCTGGAAGGTACGAAAACATATTCGAAGACAGCGTGTTGCTGCTACTAAGATACAGTCTGCCTTCAGAAAATTCATGGCTCTGAAAAAATTCAGACTTATGAACCATGCTGTGCTAACTATCCAAAAGCATTACAGAGCCAGTGTTATAGGACAGAAACAACGGCAAGAATATGTTCAGCTGCGTAACTCTGTAGTTCGTCTTCAGGCAATATGGAGGGGGAAAACTGTGAGAAAAACAATTCAGAAGAAACAAAATCTTGCAACAGTTATTCAGTCCTATTACAGAATGCATGTAAATCAACTAAAATATAAGAAGCTAAGACAAGCCACTGTAGTGATTCAGAAATATTTCAGAGCTTACTGTATGAAAAAAACCGAACGTGCAACTTATCTAAAAACAAAGGCAGCCGTGTTAGTTTTGCAGTCTGCTTACCGTGGGATGACTGTGAGGAAACAATTGAGCAAACTAAACAAAGCTGCTAAAACTATACAAACTGCCTTCAGATCTTACCGGATCAAAAAGGACTATGAAAGACTTAGGTCTGCAGCTATTTTAGTTCAAAGGCATTATCGTGCAATTATTCATGCTAAATGTCAAAAGCAGAGATATTTGTCTTTAAAAAAAGCCACAGTCAAAATGCAGGCAACTTATAGAGGTGTAAGAGTTAGACGACGAATTCACAGTATGCATCAAGCAGCTATTTGTATCCAAGCCACGTTTAAGATGCATCGCACGAACATAAAATATCAGGCAATGAGAATGGCAGCAATTATAATTCAAAGACAATATAGAGCATTTTGTTTAGGTAAAGTACAACGTAAAAAGTATTTGGAGCTAAAGAAGTCTATTATTATCCTTCAGGCTGCCTGTAGAGGCATGAAGGTCCGACAAGACTTAAAAATTATGCATCGGTCAGCAGCAATGATACAGTCTTATTATCGAATGCACAAACAACAGAGGGATTACAGAAAATTGTTGCTGGCAGCTAGGCAGATTCAGCAGTGGTTCCGCGCTTGTAAGGAGCGAGATACACAAGTTCACAACTATATGATTATGAAAAGTGCGACACTTCGTATCCAGGCTGTGTTCCGTGGTATGAAAACAAGAAGACTTATAAGAGCTATGAGTGAATCAGCTGAGCTTATTCAAAGAAGATTTAGAACTTTTCTCAAAAGAAAACATTTTCTTTCCATTAAGACAGCTGCTATTGTAATTCAGAGAAAATACAGAGCAACAAAACTAGCAAAAATTCAACGTCAAAAGTATCTCTCTTTCCTTAATGCTGCTGTTATCATACAGTCTGTCTACAGAGGCTTTGTGGTAAGAAAAAAAATGCAGGAGATGCATCAAGCTGCTACAGTTATTCAAGCCACATTAAGAATGCGTAAAATTTACATTTCTTATCAAGCTGTCAGGCTTGCTTCAGTAACCATACAGCAACGTTATCGTGCTTACAGGGAAGGGAAGCGTGTGAGAGAAATATACTTAGAACTGTACAACTCTGTTGTAGTTCTTCAGGCTGCCTACAGAGGAAGGAAAACAAGATTCTTCTTGAAGAAAAGACATGAGGCAGCACTTATAATACAAAGAAACTACCGAATGTATAGGCAGTACTGCCACTACAGAAAAGTTCAGTGGGCAACCCAGCTAATACAGAAGAGGTACAGAGCCAATAAGCTAAAGAAAATTGCAGTACAGCATTACTCTTCATTAAGGAAAGCAGTAACTTGTATTCAGAAGGCTTTTCGAGACATGCGAGCAAAAGAACAACATCGAGAAATGTACTGTGCTGCTATTGTTGTTCAGAAAAATTTTAAAGCTTTTAGAGAACGTCAGAAATATCTCTCTCTTAAAGCAGCTACTCTAGTCTTTCAGAGAAGATACAGAGCTTTGGTTCTGTCAAGACAGCATAGTTTGGAGTATCTTTCTCTTCGCAGAGCAACTATTCATATCCAGGCTGTGTACAGAGGTATCAGAGTGCGGAGGAGTATTAAGCATATGCATTTAGCTGCTAGTAAAATACAGTCAGCCTACAGAATGCACAGGACTAGAAGGTCCCATCAAAATATGAGAATTGCAGCTATTGTCATACAGAACTACTATCGATCCTACATTAAAGGAAAGAATCAACGAAAGAAATATCTGGCAATGAAGAATTCTGCTCTTGTTATTCAAGCATCATATAGAGGCATGAAGGAACGACAAAAACTGAAAATCATGTGTGTTTCAGCAATTGTAATACAGTCTAGTTATCGCATGTACGTACAACATAGATATTACAAACAGTTGTGCTGGGCTGTCAGAGTTATACAGCAAAGGTTCAGAGCCAAAATGGCAAAAAAAGCTGACATGGAAAACTATGCAAAAATAAAAAAGGCAGTTGTTTGCCTTCAATCCTCTTTTCGTGCTAAAAAAGCTAGGCAGTTGTATAAAACCAATGTTGCCGCACGGTGCATACAATCATTCTTACAAATGCGTGTAGAGAGGAGGCGTTTTCTTGAAAAGAAAGCAGCAGCAGTAATGATCCAGTCTATGTTCCGATGCCGAAGAACAAGGACTCGCTATAAATTGATTCAGAGTTCAGCAGTTGCTATTCAGAGGTGGTACAGGGCATGTCACAGGGCTCATTTACAGAAAGCGGAGTATTCTGCTCAAAGACAAGCAGTAGTAATTATTCAGTCTGCCTTCCGTGGTATGAAAGCAAGAAAAATAGCAAGACATATACGAGCTGCAAGAAAGATTCAGTCTTTTCTTCGGATGGCTGTGCAGCGAAGAAAATTTATTCGACTTAAAACAGCAGCTATTACGTTACAAGCCTATTACTTAATGTATAAAACTAAATCACAGTATACAAGCTATAAAAACGCAGCAGTTGTCTTACAACGATGCTACCGATCCCACTTGACTGTTAAATACCAAAGAACAACTTACTTACAAACCCGGAGGAACGTTATCATTGTGCAGGCTAGAGTCAGAGGATTCATCGAAAAGAAGAGGTTTCACAAAATTAAGGAAAGCACAATAAAAATTCAGGTACTTTTGAATGTATAGTAGTGGGTTTTGGGTGTGGTTTGGTTTTTTTTTAATTTTGTGGGTTTTTTAAGATTACTGCTCTTGCAAACAACAGTTTAAAGCTATATGTTAAAGTAGAATCAATTTCTGTAGTATACTGCATGACAGGTGTATAAAGCTTACTACCACAGCGCACAGAAATGAGTCTTGGTTCGGCTCTGGTTTTGTGTTTCCTTGCTGAGGTACTTAACTTAAAAGTAACATTCCCTTTTTCTTGTTTATCCCCTAGGATTTTACTAATTCAAATGAGTTCTGATACTTGTGTGTGTTTTTGTCTTTCTCTTAAGAATATTTCTGTCCTAACTGGTTTTCACCTATATAAATATTAGTATCTTAATGAATCTGTTTGTTGATTGGAATGTAAATGAAAGCTGTCTTGACATGTTGAAATGAGTGGGCACTGGTATTGTGTATAAAGTGAAGTAAACGGCAAAAAAGGCATGACTGCTGCGTTCTTTAAGACTGGTATTTAAGAAGGCATGGATATATCAGTCATGTTAGTTCTTCTAGATTGATTAAATCGCCCTAGTCCAATTTGAGTGCCTAGCTAACATTTTGAAGAGGAATGTAAGGTGAGAAATGGCATTCTTATTCTACATTTCAGCTGGTACCTTGAGTGGTGCCACATGAAACTTAGTGTGAAACTGTACCTGTGATTTCTCAGAGGTACTCTGGGAAGTGGGATGTATTTATTTTGATGCTTTTTCCTTCCATCATTGATGCAATAAAATTGTGGTCAGTGAGAAGTAATGAGAATTGTTCTTCATCTCCATGTAGCAAGCTAAATATCCATCCAGTGTGAGTTCAAGAAGCTTAGAAGACTAGTTACTTTGAAGTGCTTTTAAAAAAAAAAAAAAAAATTTTTTTTGAGGATGAGGGAAGAAGGTTTATTTCCTTCTTATTTATATTAATTACGATTTGTATGTAGTGGGAGTACACTCTTTTAAATTTTCTTTTCTTCTGGGAAAAATCTTTGAGTGACTTCCTGCGGTGGCCTTAGTTGTTTTACTCTAAGGGAAGGGGTTTCTCTTCAGGGTATTTTTGGAATGAAAGGATTTTTTCCCCCCAAATCAGGGAAGAGAGGGAAATAAATAATCTCTCATAAAAATTTCTTAGGTTGCTATTACTATTTGTTGGAGGGCACATGCTCTACTTAACAGATAAGAAAACAGGTGTGCCTTCCTCACCTCCATTTTTTCAGGGGGGAAGTGGCAGCTTGGCAGCTTCTTAGATATTTTCTGAATGTTTAACTTCTATGTCCTGAACTATGTAAGTATGATTAACTTTTTTTCTATCTTTTAAGCAAAGTAATTGGGAAATCAGAAATTTATTTACTTATATTGTTGTTTTTCTAAGAAGCCAGTGAGTACAGCTGTACTTAAAAATATGCAAACATCTTCCTAGTCAATACCATGCAAGCCATGAAATATTCCAAGATTATGTTTTTTCTTTTAAGGCATTTTTCCGTGGATTTACTCAGAGACGGAAATACCTTCAGTGCAAGTTCTCTGCTGTATTAATACAGCAGCATTACAGAGCCCATCAGATGAGAAATATTGAACAACAAAGATACTATCAAATGAAAAGAGCTGCAATTAGAATTCAGGTAATCCCACAAGGTGGTTTTTGTTAGTTTGTTTTGGGTTTTTTGTTTTTTTTTTTTTTTTAATCGTTCTTGTATTTGTTTCTTCATGACATAATTATTTTAACACACATTAAAGAGTGGTATTTGTGGCATTTCCCTGAATGCGTTTCACTTGTCTAGAAAATGTTTTATGAAGTGTGAGAAATTAGATATTTGTAATACTGTAGAGATAGGAATCCTAACAGCCTTTCATGCTAACATAACTTTTTACCTTTTAATTTTGCTTGTTCCATTAAACAAGCAAACAAACAAAAATAATCAAGTTTTTAATTTTTTCTTTTTATGTATTTAATAGGCATCATATCGAGGATATAAAGCCAGGCAGTGTATTAACAAAATCAGAGCAGCACGAGTAATTCAAGCCTGGTTTCGAGGCTGCAGAGCACGAAAGGAATACGCATCTGTGGTAAAAGCTATACGTGTTATTCAGAGTCACTTCAAAACAAAACAGCAGCGGACCTGGTAACACTGAATTTGATATAAATTTCTCTGCTTTTCAGAGCTTTTATTATGTAATTATTTTAGTACTGCTTTGCACTCTGGCAAATGCCTATGGATTCTCAGGCTCTGACCCTGCAGCATGTATGTAACATGCATGAACATAATCCTGCTCATGCAGCTGGGATTATTCTTCTGCAAAAGATTATTCTTATATTTAAATATCTTTCTGACTGGAAGCTACCTCACAAACTTAAATTTTGCTAATTGGGGATCTAGAAAGAGTAGGCCCTGATCTTTTTTTCATTTACCTTTTTTTACAGGAAGAATATTCTGGATATTGTTAAAATTCCAGCATAAAACTAATAGGATGAAAAGCTATTTTGTTATAGTGCATAATGGAATAGTTAAACTAATTTGTGTTTATTTTGCTGTGAGATGGTTTTACAATAAATGCTCTACTAGATCAGCCTTGATAGCTCATCTTATTCAGAACTGCATCCTCTGCCAGTAGCAGTAGATGATGCTGTTTAGGGATAGTATGTTAACCTGACCACTTTCTAAGGTCCTCCCTCAGTATCCATGCTTGGTAGATTATGGATGCTAGAACTTACATCCTTGCCTATTCCCTTTATTATCCTTTTATAGACCTGTTGTATGTCAATTTGTCTAATGCCTTTTAAACTGCTGTTTCCCTCCCCAGCCGCCTTTGGCAGCAAGTTCTGGAAGTACCTACTGTGGGAAAACAGAAAGTATCTTCATTTTTAAACCAGTCTTTCTGCCAACATTGCTGGCTGTCCCCTTGTTTTAGTGTTCCAAGATCTGGTTGATAATAGCTCTGCTTTCACAATATGTATTTTAATAATTTCATAAACCTTCACTGTTTTCTTACTTAAAAAATGCATATGTTCTCAACTTTTGGAAAAAAAAAAAAACTAGAATGCGCTTTCATGTTAGGTTTCTGAAAATGAAATTCAGTGCACTTACCATTCAAAGAAGATGGAGAGCAACGCTAACTGCACAAATGATTCAACATCAGTTTCTGGCAACTAAGAATGCTGCAGTTAAGATTCAATTGGCCTATAGACAGTACAGGGCTAGAAGACTTTTAAGAAAGGTATGTTTTCACTTGCAGTCTGCTATGTCATGTTGTATTAAAAGTTTTCTATGTATTTGAGTGTGTTTTGTCATGAATATGCAGCAGTATAGAAAAGAAAAAAGGTGGGGCCAGAACAAAGATAGCTCAAATCAAGTGTTCCATCTTCAAAATATTAAATTTTTTTTTTTGCTTTGAGCGATGAGGTTGATTCTTGTTTTTGAACAGTTCCAATTGTTGAATTACCCCTCTCTTCATGAATAACAAGATAAAATGTAAAATTTTCTGCTGGCTTTATTGCTCACAAAGGATTAAGTTTAAATTGCCCATATTTTGACCCAGTTTAGGTAAGGGAAAAGACCTTCCAAATTCTGAAAGTGTATTTTTACATAAACTAGTACTGCATTAGTTTGCTTATATTTCTGATTTTATTTTTGTTCTTTTCCTTATGATGAAAAAAATAGAACTAAAATATAAATGTATATTGATTGTGACAGGAATGAACAAAAGTTTAACTATCAATTCATTCTGAAAAATCTTTTTCAGAAGCTTCAAGCTGCATGTTTGATCCAAAAAGCATACAGAGACTTCAAGGCAAGAAGGAAACTTGTTCAACAAAATGCTGCTGCTGTAATTATCCAAAAACATCTGAGGGCTTGGCAGGAAGGCAGGCTTCAATTTATGAAATACAACAAAACTAGAAGAGCTGTCATTAAACTGCAAGCATTTGTACGGGGTTATTTAGTCAGAAAAAAGGTTGGTATGCTTCAAATTAAAACTCTACTTTTGATGTAAAGAATATCTAGAGCTGTTCTAGCATTAATTCTGGCTGGCAAGAGAAGGAAATTCTGACCACTTGTTGAACTCATTCTTGTTGACTGCTTTGAAAATTGGGTGGGCCAGAATAGATCAGAATACAGTTTGACCCTTTTCTCACAATCCTGTAGTATTAAAAAAGGTTTTTGTTGTTGGGTGTTTTTTTTAGCTTCTGCGATCTTTGTGGCTTACCTGTAACAGATAATTATGCGCACACACGCTTACAATGAAACTGTTCTCTGCTATATATTAATATTGTTGCTTACAATCACTTCTCTATGATATTGTTCAGATTAGAGACCTAGTACCTGAAGAAAGGTAACTTGCGTAGTTCTGAGATAATGACTTCTGAGGCGATTCTTCAGCATCTGATAGTATATTGTGGTGTACTATGGTCTTTGCATAGACAATTAGCTACCTCCTGAGTATGAAAATTAATGATGTTCCTTGTTTTATTTTCCTTCTACAGTTTTCAGAACAGAAAAAAAAGAGACTACTTTATTTTACAGCAGCTGCATATCATCATATCTCTGCAATTAAAATTCAAAGGGCGTATAGGATTCACCTCATCTTAAAACTTGCACAAAACCAGATCTCATCTGTTCTTAAAATACAGGTTAGTTTCTAATTAATGATGAATGATTTTGTGTAACATAGTCTAATTTCTTTTCTGTCAGCTAAGCTGTAGCACTAAGACACTGTAGTTCCTTCATATGCAAAAATAAAGCTAGTTTATGGAGACTATGATTTGTTAAATAATGCTGCTTATACCCAGCTAAGCATAATAGAGTGGGTCTCAGCAGGCTCGGGAGGCTTAAGCGCTTTAAAGTTGAGGATGGATGGGAAGGTTCTTTCCTTCAGACTCTCAGGCTAAGACAGCACCCAGATTCCTTTAGCAAGCCTATTTATTTACATCCTACCTGTAAGTCTTGTAAAATGAAGAGCATCTCCTTACACGAACAATACCCTGGGATAGAGTGATTTGTTTGGTTGGATGTCTCTAACCTGCCAGTGGTACCAGAACCTGTCTAAGTTGTAGCTTTTTTAATATAAACATGTTTTGCTTCTCTAAAAGCAAGATCAAAAATCAGGTCTGTATTGCAGCACTGACTATTAGTAAAAATTATCTTCAGGTCTCTAAACTGACCATTAACTTAGTCCCAATAATGGAAGGTCAGCATGAGATAAATGGAGAGGCTCAAATGGGAACCCTGAACATCTGTTCTCTAGTCAAGGATGTTACGGTGAACTTTGCCCTACTACTTACTCTTCCATATATACGAATCTGTTATCTCTCCCCATAAATTATATTTTCCCCTTAACGCAAGAGCGAATGGGTGGAAGAGGCTTTTTTTGCTCAGATTTGGCATGCATTGCCCTGTCTCCCCTCTCTGTATATAAAGGGGAAGAAGTAGAGCTGGGAAATGAGAAAAGTGGAGTGGTGGTTCTCCTTAAAAGCCAGCCAAGAGAAAGAAAACTCCTAGGATGGAATAATGCCAGTCACAAGTATAAGCTGGGAGAGGGGCGGCTGGAGAGCAGCCCTGCAGAAAGGGATCTGGGGGTGCTGGTCGACAGCAGGCTCAGTATGGGTCAGCAGTGTGCCCTGGCGGCCAAGAGGGCAAAGCGCATGCTGGGGTGCCTCAAACACAGCATAATCGGACAGTCAAAAGAGGTGATTGTCCCACTGTATTTAGTGGTGGTGTGGCCTCACCTCAAGTACTGTGTGCGGTTCTGGGCCCCACAATTTAAGAGGGATGTGAAGGTCCTTGAATGTGTCCAGAGGAGGGCAACAAAGCTGGTGAAAGGGCTGGAAGGAATGTCCTATGAGGAGCAGCTAAGGACTTTGGGGTTTTCTAGTTTGGAGAAAAGGAGGCGGAGGGGTGACCTCATTACTCTATGCAGCTTCCTGAGGAGGGGCAGCGGAGAGGGAGGTGCTGATCTCTTCTTCCTTGGATCCAGTGATAAGACACGTGGGAATGGTTCAAAGCTGTGCCAGAGGAGGTTTAGACTGGACATTAGGAAGCATTTCTTTACCGAGAGAGAGTTCAAACACTAGAACAGGCTTCCTAGAGAGGTGGTTGATGCCCTGAGCCTGTCAGTGTTTAAGAGGTGTTGGGACAATGCCCTTAATAACATACTTCTGGTCAGCCCTGAAGTGGTCAGGCAGTTGGACTACATGATCATTGTGGGTCCCTTCCCTTCCAACTGAAAATAAAATATTATATTCTATATCAAATGCTTCCCTAACTGCTCCTAGTTAAGATTTCATTTTGCAGTCTTGCATTTCAGCTACTCCAAGGCCAATCAGAGCTGTGTCATGGTGGTTATATGAGTGCTAGTGATGTTTATAGTGCCTGTATCTGTCAAAGCTCATGTTAAAATAGTTGTTCAGTTTTTATCAATGCTTGTTTAGGATGGGAAAAGGGAATTTAGGGAAAAGTCTTGAAAATACCTTTCTATTTTTTTTTATTTATTTTAAACAGAGATGGTTCCGGGCAAAAATGCAACAAAAAAGATTTCTAAGAGATTATCAAAGAATCATTCAATTACAATGTGTGATTCAAGGCTGGCTAAATCACAGAAATGATGCAGCAACCATAATCCAGCGAAATGTACGAAGATTCCTTGCGTGCAGACGTAGGAGAAAATTTGCAGTTGGAATAATTAAATTTCAGGTAAATAACCTCTCGTAAGAAAACTACAAACTTTTTTCATTTTTATTTTTTCATTTTTTCTCTCATGGGTTTTTGGGGAGAGGAAAGATGTTTACTTTGAACATATCAGTTAAATTGCAAGCCACATCATCTTCAGTTTGGACATAAAAGCTAAATGCAAACAGATCATGAAGTAATATTGAGCAGATACTGGTTGAGGTGACTTATGTGGGAGTGTGTGTGGAGTGTATATGCATGTTTGTTTTTGGTCTTACGTCTTGAAAATCCAGTATTTAGAAGATTAAACACTGAATGGTAATTACTTAAAAATTAATAACCAATGTAATTAAATATTTTGTCAGACTTGTGTGAAATTAATTTGGAATGGTAATGGAAGTTCTGTTGTCTCAGGTTCACAACTTCTTTTCTCTTTGTGAAATTTCTTTTCTGTAGGCATTGTGGAGAGGATATTCTTGGAGAAAGAGTAATGACACAGCAAAAATGAAAGCTTTAAGACGCAGTTTAGAGAAGGCTAATGAAAAGAGCAGAGAAGAAAACAAATTGTGCAACAGAACTGCAATTGCTATTGAATACCTTCTAAAATACAAACATCTCTCTTACATTCTTGCAGCATTAAAGCATCTTGGTCAGTACTTTGGTTTTACTGTAACTGATAGATTTCCAGGATGACAGAAACTAGAATTTTTCAGCTGAGAAGAGTTCCTAATGATATTTAGGCTTTCTGTATGATTGTAAAATGTGAATGTGTTTAGACAGTATAATGGGGTTTTTTTCCAGACTAAAATTAGATGATTGATTTAAGAACAGTATTAAAATGGTTGTGTAGAGAAAGGAAGCCCTATATTATTGCTCTGATTTCCTGGCAGTCCTAGTAATTGACTTATGTAAGGCATAGTATTATATTTATTACATTCAGTATATGTTTTCCATGGATTATTTTGTCTGCTTAATTTTTAGCCTGGAATATTAAAACTATTAATTTAGAAATACGTGTTTAAATTAGTATCTGCGGTTCTTACTACTTTGCACTTCTACTTGAAAATAAGAAAAAAAACTGGTTTGCAATTAAATTGCTTGAGCTTCAGAGTTCTCTTTTTTTTCTTTTTAATTATCATAGAGGTGGCTACTAGGCTGTCCGCGCTCTGTTGTGAAAATATGGCCCAGAGCAGAGCAATCTTCACTATTTTTGTTCTCATCCGAAGTTGCAACCGGAGTGTTCCGTGCATGGATGTGATCAGATATTCAATTCAGGTTCTACTAAATGTTTCAAAGGTAATTTTAATATTTTCTTTTGCAGGTTTATAAGTTGTAGACTACTTTATTGTAGTGTTTATTTATCCACAAAATTTCTGAATAAATTTGAAACAACAAAATTAATAGTTTTGAATTTAAAAAAAAGTTTGAGTTTTAACTACGTTATTTTGAAACCAATTATCTACTTTGTAATAATTACAATTTGATTTTCCTTTTGGCAAAAAAATTATTTCATGGGCTTAAAGTAATAGTTTTACTTTTAACTGATTACATTGCAAGGTATCCCAAGTATTGCGTGAAACTCTGTAGAAATGCGTAAAATTGTGTAGAAATGCAAAACTACAGTAGCTAGGATAAGCTATGCAGTTTTTTTAAGGTAGAAATGTATATGTTCCAGAAGACAGGCTACTTTTCCAAATTCATGTCATGGAATAGACTATATTTACATTTTTTGATTTCTTACAGAACTGATTATTTTCATAAATACTTAAAGATGCTGTTGTCTGAAAAGTTGATTCGTCACCCAGTGTGCGACGGCCAGTAAGCACACACTCAGGAGAGACATTGCTAATTTATTTCAGGGTTGCGCAAGCCTGGGTGCTTGGTGGTTTTCCACAAATCAGGCACACCAAAGCTGGCTACCTCATTATATTTATACAACAAGTCCATACATATTCTGCCTATCTAATACATATTCATTCTAATATACATAGGTTGTGTAATGACACTGAGTCACCCTTCTTGGCTCCGTTTCAGATTGTTCTGCACATGCCTTCCTCTCTTCTGAGGGTCTTCGGTGGTCTTTACAGATGAAGTACCCTAACCCTTTCTAGCCATATATGGTTGTGTGTTACCCAAGGACAATTTAAGGCTATTTTCCCTTGCCAACTCTCCTTAATTTTCTTTTAAAAAGAACGCTTGTCCCTCATTAAATGGATAATTGCTGATGGCCAAGATATCCCATCCCTAAGCTTGTGTTAAATATTAAAACATGAAACAGTGCTTGATCAAAAAGAAAGGAGTCTAGGTTCACGCTAATTAAACATAGACAATAGCCCTTCTTTCCAAGGAGGGGGTTGTTCTCTTACAATCCTCTCCCTACTTTTTGAGGCTTGAGGTGTCTTAACACCTCCAAGTCTCAAACCATTCCTTTATATCTCCTCAGGATACACTGAATAAGACAACAAGTGGTTATGATTATCAGTACAATTAATAAGACAATTGCAAATGGTTGCTTTAGCCATCCTTAATTGGGAAGCCACGAGGTTAACCAAGAAGGATCCAGTCCTTCCCTTCCATAAGCTCCAGAGGCTAATTTTCTCAATTGTTGTATTTTCTTTTCTAGTAACTGTGAATTATCTGAGAGATTAAACCAACACATTCCTTCACATTCCTCACAACCATGGTTGTGTCTTAACAGTTAATTGTCAATAGCTGCCCGGTTTTCTAAGGTGGATTCTTGGATTTGGGTCACTTCAGTACCAATAGCTGCCAAGGCCTGTGAAGTAAAATTTATATCTTTTACCAGCGCACAAACAATTTGTTTTAGAATGTGGTAATCCATAGCTACCCCGGCTCCAGGGGTGAGAATGGCAGCTGCCGTGATTTCGTTTGGGCTATATTTGTGATTTGTGAATCACAGTCACTAGGTAGCTGATGAACATTTTCTTTTTCTCAATTCACATTGTAAATCTATCTTTCTTACAAGTAAGGGGGTCAATCTTCCTATAGAACAAGGGCTCCTGGTTATATTCACTGGAACATAGGAATAAGCCAATCTTCCACAAAGTAAGAACCATCCCAAAGGTAATTGAGTATGGGCCCAGGCATAACTTATGATCTCTATTCTTTTGCAAGTCAGAAGGGGTTGTAATCTTGTCACATTGTCACATTTTGAAGTGCAATTCACAGAAGTAATACAATTCTTAGCAGGGAGTGTCCCTTGTACTTTAACTTTTGGCATTCCTCTTTCTTTACTTCTAGTGGTTTTTCCCAGGCTGTAGAGGTGGCTATAAGTTACATTTATTTCAAATGCTTTTGAGCCACGGTATAATTCTTTAATAGTTCTAGGGGAGTGGGAACTCCTATCAAGCATGAACTATACATATCTCCTACTGAATTCCCAGATCCAATACAGAAGGAGGATCTATTGGTTACCTCTTGGGCTAGTAATTCCCATAGATTTTGATTTCTGTCACATTGTGGCAGCATAATCTGTGAATCACTTTTTCCCATCCAAATTATCAGAACACCTACAACAATCAACCATTTCATTTTTTGTTTCACAAATAATTATCCAAAATCATACAAAACTATTTTCCCTGGATATGATCTTATTCAAATAATTCAATACTGGACATGACTTAGGTTTAATTTCAAGGGTCCTTTTTGGTGTGGAAGTCTATGGAGGTGAAGCTGTTTTCTTCATTCTAGCGTAATGGATCCAGGACTTGATTCCCTGGAGCTTTACTGCAGTATTTGTAGTCAGCAGCACCTGATAAGGTCCTTTCTACTTCTCTGTGAGTGGTTTGTCTTTCAATGTTCATAGATGTACTGAATCTCTCGGCTTGACGGGGTGCACTGGCGAATCTAAAGGCACAGAAGCTTTAACTAGAATATACCTATGGAGAGAGTTAATAACCTTGCACAGAGAAATTAAGTAGTCCTTTAGAATCTAATCTTCATTCAGGTGCATCTGACTGTCTTTCCCTGTTAAGTTTACAATGTAAGGTCTCCCATATACTATTTCAAATGAGCTAACTCTTTCTTGCATTCGCAGTGTTATTCTGATTCTAAGTAATGCCAAGGATAAAACATCAGTCCATTTCATCTGGGTTTCTTGACATAATTTTCTAATTTGCTGTTTAATTGTTTGATTCATCCTTTCCACTTTCCCACTAGATTGTGGTCTCCCTGGAGTGTGTAAATCCCATTTAATCTGCAAAAATTTTGAAATTTCTCAGATTATTTCTGCTACAAAATGGGGCCTCCTGTCTAATGAAATCCCTCAGGGACTCCAAATCTAAGTATTATTTCTTTTTAAAAGCACTTTTACTACCTCTCTGGCTTTGTTGGTGCGACATGGGAAAGCCTCTGGCCAGCCTGAAAAGGTATCAACAGTTACCAATAAATACTTACATCCTTTACATTTTGGTAATTCTGAAAAATCAATTTGCCAATAACTCCCAGGTACAGAACCTCTTATTACTTCTCCTGGTAGCGTCTCTTTTGAATTCTTGGATTATTCCTTAAACAAGTCTCACATGCTTTTGTAATATCTTTGGCAATTTTTAGCATATTAATGCCTATTGCATATGTTTTTGCATTTCTGCCAATGCCTCAGCCTCCCATATGAGTGGCATCATGTGGGGTTTTTTTGGGTTGTTTTTGGTTTGTTTGGTTTTTTTTGTTTTTGTTTTTTTATAAAAGTAACTACAGTAACTATAAAAGTAACTGCACATTGTCCACGTGGAGTCTTCCACCATCCTTCAGAGGTCTTAACACAATTCAGAAACTTAGCCAGTTTATTTTCTTTCTCTGTATATCCAGGAACATTAGTATCAAAAGTTCTTTCAGAGACTAAGGCTGCTACCATTACAAATAGAACAGCTCTTTTTGCAGTCTCATCTGCGCTTTGATTTCCTTTAATTATATCAGTCTGTCCTGATCAGTGCGCTCTGCAATGTACCACTGCCACTTGCTTCGGCTTATTAACTGCTTCAAGCAGTCTCAAAATTTCCTTGCCTTATTTTATAGGATTTCCTTGTGATGATAACAATCCTCTCTCCTTCCAAATTGCACCGTGTGCATGTATTACCCCAAATGCATATTTTGAGTCCGTGTAGATGTCAGCTTGCTTTCCTTCCGATATTTTGAGCCTTGCTCGAGTCAATGCAATTAATGCAGCTTTTTGTGCAGAACTGTTCACTGGCAAGAGGTGCTGCCTCTGTTTCCTTTTCCAAAGTGACAACAGCATATCCACCTTTCCGTTCCCCTTTGGTGACAAAACTGCTCCTGTCAGTAAACAATTCCCAGTCAGGGAATCGTAATCGTAAGGAGACATCTCTCAGGTCTGCACTGCTGGAGTATACCTGCTCAGTAGTCTGTAAGCAGTCATGTGCTCGCCCATCTTCATGTAAAGGCAATAGAGATGCTGGATTTAAGGCATTCTCATTATTACATCATCTTGTTTGACCACTATTGCCTGATAGTGTACCATTCTGCTCAGGGACAGCCAATGGTGTCCTGTCTGTTTCAACACTGCTGTAACAGCATGTGGCACATAAAGAGTGATTTTTTTCTGTCCCAAAGTCAGCTTCTGTGCCTCCTGGATCAGTAATACAGTGGCTGCTGTTACCCTCAGGCATCCTGGCATCCACTTTACGGACAACAATGCTTCAGTATTGTAGTTATTGACTACAGATTGATTGTTCTAGAGTTTTTTACTTTGAAATTTAAAATATTTGCTAAAAATAGTTTTTATTTTATATCCATCCTATAGGCATTTACATTCAAATTCTCAGTTTTATTTCAGGGAAAAAAATTAACACTTAAGCTACACTTATTTTTAAATTTGTCTAAACTTATTTTAATTTATTCTTCTATTTTAAATGTAAAATCAGGTTCTATGAGTTTCTAAACAAGGGGGGAAGCACAAAGGATAGCTTTTGTAACCTGTTACAATGGTGTAACATACAGAAGTGATTTTTATCGCTTAGATGCCAGGTCGGCTACAAACTTAATCTAGGGGAGAATATGGATTCTGCTTTTTCCTCTAACCTGAAAGGTATTTTTAAAGATCTGTCTATATAAACTCTCTTGTCTCTTTCTTGTATAACAGTATGAAAGAACTACTCAAGCAGTTTATGAAGTAGAAAATTCTATAGATACGTTACTAGACCTACTGCAAATGTACAGAGGGAAAGCTGGTGACAAAATTTCAGAGAAAGGAGGAAGCATTTTCACAAAGACCTGTTGTTTGTTGGCTATCCTTTCAAAGGACTCAAAAAGAGCTTTGGTAAGACTTAAATGTTTTGGGCTTAATAGTTTGGTTTAACATGCTTTTCTTGCATGTTTTGGTATTGTTTGTAATTTTTTTCCCCTCTCCCTCTTTACCATACCTATTATGTTTGTAAGATTAATTATGACTAAACTCTGATTAAAAAAAATGCATTTCTAAGACTGTGAAAACACTCATTATCTTGTGCTTTGTATGCCCTGGTTGCCCAGAGCTATTCAATAAGACATTGAGGTTCTGATCCTGAAATCCTCCCAAGATTATGATATTGCAATCCCTACTTTCCAGAGGGTTTTTGATGACTTTCTATCAATTGCTTAGCATTAGATATAGTTTAGTTACCACTTAATTAACTTGCTTTTCAGGTAAAGGTAAGATCTTTATTGTCAGTAAGAACTGGCAATATAATTGTCCATGACTTTGTGTTGACGTACTCTATTGTAACACAGGCATAGCCTGTTTCTGAAAGAAATTTCCATTGTTCATGCATATTGCTAGAATCCCTAATAAGGTTATTAGAGTAGTCTGGGTTCTATGCTATAAATTCACTAGCTGTTTAACCATCAGATATAAGCACTTAAGTTATCCAGTCACCTCTGACCTTTGCATTATTTTTTCATTGCTATGAAGACGGGTACAAACAATGATTGGTAGAGAGACAAATTAGTGAAGGTATATGCCAATGACATATGTAAAAAGTGGTTTTAATGAGAGATTAGTAAAATCTGACTTATAAGAGCTCAAATTTTCTAAGATCTCAAGTCGCATACCAGTTGTTAAGTATTTTGAAAGCATTAGACTGCTGACTTATATGTGTGCTGGCTTTAAAATGGTTTCACTGTACTGGTGGGTAGACATTCAGCTTAAATTATAATCATTCAGTTTTTATTGAATATTTTCATTCAGTATTCAGTATCTGAATGTCTGTTTCTGAATACTGTCAATTTAGTAACATTACTGAATAAAACAGATTTCTTGATTTAAGTTGCTTTCGAACTTGTAGTATTAGCTGTGTACTATTTTCACCTTTTCTCAGGAAATCCGAAGCATACCAAGAGCTGTTCCTTGCATTCGAAGCCTATATAAACTTACAGCTCATAAACACAAAATGGATACACAGAGAACACTTGTGAAGCAGAAAACAAACACTTTAAGTGGAACTTCTTTTTTTCCAGTAACTCCTCTAAGAACAAAAACAGTTTCAAGGTAAGATCTTAAGTTAGTCTCCTGCTTTTGCTGTGACAATATAATATTTTAATGACAAACCACTAATGTTTTCACAGAATTAAACCAGACTGGGTTTTGAGGAAAGATAACATGCAAGAAGTTGTGGATCCTCTGCAAGCAATTCTGATGGTGATGGATACACTTGGTATTGCCTGCTACTGAAATGTAAATGATGTATATGAAAATGTATTTGTACAGCATGTATCTGGTAGAGAGCTAAATGATTTTGAAAGAAAGCAAATAAGTGTCAAGCTACCCTTGAAAATGTTTTTTCAAATTGCAGTTAACACTTCTGTAACTCTTTTGTACTGTATACAGCTTTTGAAATCCTATTTTGTACTACTACCAAAAGCAATTGTACAATAAAATCATAAGCCCTGGAAATTTCACTAGTGCAGTAATGTATTATTATTACACAGCTGTGAATCTTACAAATAGCATGGTATTCCTCACTGTGATTAAATATTGTAGAATGCTATTAAAAACAGTTTTTGTGTGGGACAGTTATGCTGGCTTGTCTGATCTGGAGAGGTATAGGTTGGAAGGGGGAGGAATAATCTGTGCATTTCAAAACTGGCTACTGTTCTTGGGGAGCTTGAGTTTACTTTCTAGTAAGGCTTTGAGAGATCATGTGTGACTGTAGGAAAAAATTTTTTTTATCATTCCCATTTTTTTTAATTACTACAAGATTATGACGGAACACCAGGTTGTTGTAAGATTTAGAATTTAGAAATTCTGACCTGATAAGTTAAGGGAGGTGATTTGTGAGTGCTTTCTTCCTATCAAGTGAGTAGTACATACAAGCATGTGTCTCATCCAGCTGAATAGAGATCTTCATCACAGCATCTCCCTTAAATTCTGTTCTCTTGTGCCTTGGAATTGCATTTTCTTAGAGCAAAGCCAAGAAAATTAAAACTGTAAAATTATACCCTCCCACCCCCAAATTCAAAGATTATGCCTCCCAAGGGTGGAATGTGATGCTAAATCAACTGGTAGTCATTAGTCAGGTGATAATGCATTGTAAATGAGGGGGTTTTGGGTTTTTGTTTTAGTCTTTTTTTTTTGTTGTTTAAAAAGAGACTTGAAAGGGGCTAGCTGTATACAACACAACCCAACAGACAGATAATAGTAGTGGCTATGCTCTTAAGGTAAGAGCGAATAACACATAGAATGCAACTGACTGGTTATATGGGGTAGGCTGGAGGAGGGGGGAATTTTCTATTTCCTCTTATTTCAGCCAAGGTAAATAATCTGATAACAGAATGCCCTTTGAACTTGGAAGTCAGGAGGTTCTGAGGGGAACAGTGTTCAATTAGTTTAAATTATTCCATAAGCTTGTTGCCTGGTTTCACTGCAAAATGATTAATTCTGTCCTTTACTGATGTATGCCAAATGGAAGTTGAAATGTGCAAGTCTAGTGTTAGGGTATTTGGAGAACTAAAATAAATTAAAACAGTGTTTTCAGTGAAATAACTTGTTACAAAATGCCATGGACACTAAGGCATTTGTGAATACCTTTTGAAAATCCAGTTAATTATTTACAAAAATAATACTTAGGGAGTTTTCACTAGTGGTGGAAACTGATGGAGGCAGTAATGAAGATGAGATTTAAAAGCTGTTTTTTCTTCCTAGTTACGATGTATTCAGGCAAACTCTTTGCAGAAGGTAAATACACTGAATTCTATTGATAATAAACGTACATTGAATCTAGAACATGCAGTCTAAGTTAACTTAAGTCTTTATCTTTACCAAGAGTAAATGCTGCTTTTTAAATATAATTTTGTTGTGAGATAGCTGATGGTCATGATTCAACTGTTGCTGTAGCTCAGGGCTACAGATTAATATCTAAGCTTCAAAGCTGTAATATTAAAAAGTTCAAACTTTTATTAAGAAAATTTCTTTTGAAATGTATTTGAGTGATTTTAAGGCATTTATACAAATCTAATTTTGTACTATTAAAGCATTTTCTATATTGAAGTGTTTTAAGTGTTTTGGCTTATCACAAAGCAAAAGAGTGGAAGTTAAATGGAACCTACAGAAGCTAGTCTGGGGTGGTTCTGCATTTCCTATCTCTATTTTCAGTATTGCTTAAAATTCCTGGGTTTATATAGTTTACATACTGCTTGAACTGCAAGTTCACAAAGCTGTGGACCGTATATGAGGGTACACCTCCATCAATTGAAAAGGTGTCCCTTTTTTTGAATTTCATTTTGTATCTGCTAATGCATATTTAACTCCAACATAGTTGTTGCAACTACCTCTGTCTTCACTAGAGTTTTGTCCTTATGCAAAGCAGTTGAAATTACACTGATAACCTTTGGAAAGTCAAACAAAGGTATGTAGGTAGCAACCATGTCTGTCTTCTAATTACTTAAAAATCTTAATTACCCTCAGGTTTGGTTTTTTTTTTAAGATGTGCTACAGTGGCTGTGTGAGGAAGGGAATCATTAAAAAAAATTATCTTGGAACTTTCTATTTAGTAGAGGTACTATATTTGCAGAAAATTCTGGTAAATGTAGTAAGTTCTAGTGACTATTGAGTGAAGGAGCAATAGTTTATTATTTTGGTTCTAATGTGTGTAGGGTGAATACAGCAGTGCCTTTGTGGGAAAATTCTGCCCAATTATAATGAGATTCGTAGATGGTGATTCAATTTTCTAAAACTTGATTCTTCAGGTTAGATTGCCTTGTAATGCCATGGAGAAAATTTTTGAGACTCAAAGGATAATTTTATAAGACATCCAAAGCATAAGTATAGCTTTTTGGTTGTGGGCTTTTTGTTTTTTTTTGTTTTGTTTTTTTAATAACTTAAGGTCATATTCAGCACAACTCCTTTTAAAGGTTTTCTCCTATTACTGGTTTGGAGTTTTTTTAATTGCAGTTCTGCTTATTCTTTCCTTAACCTCCATTTCTTCTTTCTTTTTGGTTCACCCTGTTCTTAAAGAACTTAAGCCCAGGAAGGGTGGGCCTTCTTCAAGAAGGAAGTCTTAAAGGTGCAGGAGCAGGCTGTGCCCATGTGCCATAAAACAAACCAGTGGGAAAGACAACCAGCCTGGCTGAACAGGGAGCTTTTGCTGGAACTCAGGGAAAAAAAGGAGAGTTTACCACTTTTGGAGGAAGGGGCAGGCAACTCAAGAAATGTACAGCGATCTCGTTAGGTCATGCAGAGAGAAAATGAGAAAGGCAAAAGCCCAGCTAGAACTCAGCCTGGCCACTGTTGTAAGGGATAACACAAAGTGTTTTTACAAATATATTAACAAAACAAAGAGAGCCAAGGAGAATCTCTATCCTTTATTGGATGCAGGGGGGAACATTGCCACTGAGGATGAGGAAAAGGCTTAGGTACTAAATGCCTTCTTTGCTTCAGTCTTTAAGTGTCAGACAAGTTATCCCCAGGGTAATCAGCCCCCTGAGCTGGAAGGCGGGGATGGAGAGCAGAATAAACCCCCCATAATCCAGGAGGAAGCAGTTTACGACCTGCTGAGCCGCCTGGACACTCACAAGTCTATGGGGCCAGATTGGATCCACCCGAGAGTACTGAGGGAGCTGGCGGAGGAGCTTGCCAAGCTACTCTCCATTTATCAGCAGTCCTGGTTAACAGGGGTGGTCCCAGATGAATGGAGGCTTGCTGATGTGATGCCCATGTACAAGAAAGGGCTGGAAGGAGGATCCGGGGAACTACAGACCAGTCAGCCTGACCTCGGTACTGGGGAAGATTATGGAGCGGTTCATCCTGAGTGAGCTCACCGGGCAAGTGCAGGACAACCAGGGGCTCAGGCCCAGCCAGCATGGGTTCATGAAAGGCAGGTCCTGCCTGACCAACCTGATCTCCTTCTCTGACCCCGTGACTCATCTGCTGGATGAGGGAAAGGCTGTGCATGTAGTCTACCTGGACTTTAGCAAGGCCTTTGACACGGTCTCCCACAGCACCCTCATGAGAAGCTGGAAGCTCATGGTTTAGACAGGTGTACTCTTCACTGGGTAAAAAACTGGCTGGACGGCTGAGCCCAGAGGGTTGTGGTGAACGGAGCTAAATCCTGTTGTCGGCAGGTCACAAGTGGTGTTCCCCAGGGCTCAGTGTTGGGGCCAGTCTTGTTTAATATCTTTATCGATGACCCAGATGAGGGGATCGAGTGCACCCTCAGTAAGTTTGCAGACATCACCAAATTGGGCAGGAGTGTCAATCTGCTCGAGGGTAGGAAGGCTCTACAGAGTGATCTGGACAGGCTGGATCGAGGGACCAAGGTCAATTGTATGAGGTTGCATGAGAAATATATTTATCTTTTTACAGATAAACCTTGTGATTTGCCACACATAGAAAATGGAAAGATTGCCCAGTACTACTATAATTTCAAAAGTTACTATTTCCCTATGCGTAAGGAAAAAAAACTTTCCTATTCTTGTATGGTTGGTTATACAACTGAAACTGGGACTCAAGATGGAAGAATAACTTGTACAGCAAAAGGATGGTCGCCAGTGCCACAATGCTACAGTGAGTCAGCATTATTAATCTCATCATTGCTTCTAGCAGGAAACTTTTCTAGCTGGGTATCCTTGAACATACAGGAACAGAAGCTGCATAACAAGAGGGACAAAATGTATAAGTTAGGACAACAAGGTGAAATCAATCCTTTATGTATATAAACTACATGTATTTATATATGGAATGTTTTTACAATAATACATATTTTAAGGTCTTTTACCTTATATGTTTTTATAAGAATGCCAAAAATGTTGCCCAGTTTCCTTATTTTGGGAAAACTAATAGATAGTTTCCCCTCAGATGTATGTCTTCTAAAGCCTCCCTAGCTCTATATTCCTTGGTTGTCATGTTCTATGTTATTACCATTGGTTTGATGTATTGTTTGATGATTGGGGTAGAGTGTCTTCAGTAGGTCAAGAAAACAAGATTAGATCAGGATAGCTAAAACACCCCTTCTTTTGTTTATCAGAGAACAAAAATATTCCATTAATTCTTTCTTTCTAACCAAGCTGTCTCCTTTCACTTAGAAAAATGCAACAAGCCTCTTTTGGAAAATGGCTTTTTTTACAGTGCAGAAATGTACTTCAAAATACATGAGAAACTGCAATATAAGTGTAATCCAGGCTACCACACTCCAAGCGGTGGTACCGAAGATACAGTACAATGTCGGCCAGAAGGATGGTCCTCCCAGCCAAGCTGTACTAAAAAATTTGGTAGGATTCTGCATTTTTCTCTTTTAACATGTCTTATATGTACACAGTTCTGCTGTCCTTGCTGTACGTGTAGGGCCAAACTGCCTATGTCAGGTTATCATCTGAGTACTCCTCAGGTAGGTTCTTAGCTGTACCTCATGGGAAGAAGTTGTCAGATCTTACATGCTGCTAGTTTTGTGGATTTGTATAGATAAAATTATATGTAGAAGGAATTGGTATGGATGAAATCGTGTTGTTTTAAATAAATCCATTGCCATCCAAACTTTCTTCCCAAATGGTGACTAGAAAACTTGTGTAAACGACTGCATTTTTAATTACTCATTATTTACAAAGACTTTGTCTTGGATATGATCAATTTTAAGGTGTTTCCTAGGAAAATTTTAGATTAATAACTTGAAATAAAAAGAGCTATTAATATTATGCATATGCTTTATTTATTTAAGAGTCATGTCAAGTACCCAATTTGCATCACGGCAGCTACTTCACAGCCCGACAAGAGCTTCAACTGAATGAAACACTGCTATACAAATGTGATGAGGGATATCATACTGCAGGAGGAAACACTACAGAAGAAGCAGTGTGCCTAACACATGGGTGGTCCCTTACTCCAAACTGCACTAGTATGTAATGGGCTGGAAAATAATTCTGTTTGAAATGTGACTTAGTCTACAAATGAACAGAAATTTACAAATAGGCTTGTTCCATAAGCTGTTGGGGGAGGGAGGGGGGATGTCTTCCTCAAATGGTTTTCAATGCTGTGTGTTTTCTTCCCAGAAATTACTTGCTCTTCTTTGAGTGCAATAGCACATGGAGGTTTCTATCCTGTAAAGAAAGTCTATGAAGAGGGAGATGTAGTTCACTTTTTCTGTGAGGAAAATTATTCTGTCAGTGAATTTGACCTAATTCAATGTTACTATTTTGGGTGGCATCCAGACCCTCCAGTGTGTGAAGGTACGTTATTTTTATAGTTTTACTATGTCAAATTCTAAGTGGAAGGCTAACACCTTCTTTCATGAAATGCTTTATGAATACAAAACAAAAATATGTTTTTCATACCAGTTCACAGACTAAATAGAAATCAAATGTTAGCTGAAAGGCATGGAGCCAAGGTAGCGGGGAGGGAGGCAATGATAATTACAACTAGTTTTCAGTGGACTCTAACAATAGAGCAGATACTGTCTCTGACTGATGATGTATCCTGGAGAAGCAGGAATTAATAATTACAGGGAAGTTGTTCAGCCCCTGAAGCTCAAGTTAAACCATGTTCCGATTACATGAAGGTTTAATCAAGCGTGTTTAATCCTGCCTTGTGAGGTGGTAGCATGCTTCTTGAGAGGCATTAAAAATAAAATTTGTAACAAGTGCCTCCTGAGCTTGGGGTCTGTGGTACTTTTCACAGTTTTATAGCCTCGCTAAATTGTATACGTTTTCAACAGAATTAACTAGAAAGGTCATCCTGAGGACAGAAACACACCTTTAGCAATTACTATCACTTGCCCAATCATTGAGGGGTAATGGAGATTCTCAGAAAAGAAACTTTCAAAAGAATGAAAGGTCTAGTTAACCAGATAAGATATAGTATACAGCAGAAAACAGTACAAATGAGCACTTAAGGTAGATGAGAATCTATAATACTGTTCAACATACCTTGATAGTTGTGGGTCATTGTCTTATCTGGATGTTGTCCCCATTCTGAGGATTACTTCCGAGCTTTAGGAGATCTCACTGCTTCATGGTAACAAATTCTCTGCATTATATACCAGGCATGCCAGGTGTTGATGACAGAGGATGGGACAATCAATAATTTTTATTGGTTTAAGCTAAATCTATAGTGTTCTTTTCCAGTATATTTTTATAGGAATTTTCCCCATGAAGTATGTGTTCTAAAGCAAATTTAATTGGGGTGGGGGTGTGGGGGTGGGTGCTTGAGATTAGAAAAAGAAAAAATTATATTTAGCCTTTAAAAAATATAGACTTACTAAGCACCATTTTCAGTAAAATTGGTGTTTTGTAATTCCTTTATAGCTAATCTTGTAGAAGACTGTGATTGAGTACAAAGATGAAATTCATCTTCCTTTCCTAGAAGATACAGTAGCATTTAAAATGCACTAGAATCTCTCAATTAAATGGCATGTGTTAGGACCCCAGCCCTGTATTCATTCTGTTGACACAGCAGAAATCTTTCTTGAGTGAGTGTGGAGAAGGTTGGGTGTTCAGGAGAATAAAAACATGGCCTAAATCTAGTTTTGAGGATACAGTAATTGTGACCTTAATTTGGGGACAGGGCTATGATTCTTGCTGCTTCTATAGCATTAGAATTAATACATAAACTGCTTTAAATATTATATCAATGGAGGGTATGGGAAATCACTATTTCCTGATGTCCTTTAAAGAACATTTTGCGTAGTCTATGTGGAGAAATAACAAATTTGTTTGTAGCAGTGCAATAGCAAATACCTCTATTTTATATTTGTTGAATGTAAAATCACTTTTTTGTTCTGGTCTCCCATTTTGTTAAGAAAATAAGAGTAAGCAATTACTTTGGATCAACCAGAAATGTCTTTTGAGTGATAGGCTTGCATGTTGTATAGTAAAATTAATTGATTAGTGAGAAAACAATATGCATTTTTTATTTTCAGATGTAAAAGATAAATGTCCTCCGCCACCACTTCCTCCTCATGCCCGTATCATCACGGTTAGAAGAACATATCATAATGGAGACAAAGTTCATATACAGTGTCAAAGTACCTTTGAAATAACAGGATCCGAGGAAATCCAGTGTGAAAAAGGAAAATGGACATCACCCCCTATTTGTATTGGTTAGTACTTTTGTGAAGACTGACAGCTGGACAGAACCAATTCTTCAAACAATGCCTTAATTTCTGGAGAGCCTCAGTTTCCATATCTGCAACACTGTTTATGTCCTCTGCTGTAAAAATATTTGAGAGGTGAAGTGCTGCAAAATTTGCAGATGATCCATTGTTCATAAATTAAAGAGAAAGCATCAGCCAGGTGAATTCAACTGACATCCGTGTTGTATAGTTCTCTGGAATATTGATTTTATTACATCTTAAAATGCATCAGTGTTTAGTGCCTGTTTTAGTATTTGAAAATGAGTTGTTTCTGAGAAAACTGTTCTAATTTTCTGCTATGGTTATAGGAACTATGGATAAATGGGAATCTGAGGCACCACCATCACTTAAGGCAGATGCAGCAATAAGGGCAAGCAAAACATATCACAGTGAAGATATGAGTAGGTGAACATTGCTTTTCTATTTAAAAGTGACTTCAATACTCTTTAATGCTATTACAGGCATTTGATGACTACTTTTTTGCTATAGTACAGTTCCTTACTCTTGAAAATGTTTGTATGTGCTATGGATGTCACTGTAGCCGTCTGAATGAATGAAAGGCCATTGTTGTTTGTTTCTAGTGATTATAAATTTCACCTATAAGCCTGTGCTGTATTTGTAATTTTATTTCATACATTAGCATTTACCTTCAGTCATTTTGTACTCCTTCTGTTAATGTTGTCTGAACATGCAAATTCATGAGTTTTTTGCTGATCCTTTGATTAATAGTTCCAGTGAGGTTTCTTTTGTTTATTTTGAACCACACACGGGCTAAACATTTCAAGCAACAAATAAAGGCCATCTCATCACAGAAAAAGAACTAATCTATATTGAGTGTAAACCAGCAAAATTCAAGAGCGGACATAGATGAGGACTGTAGAGGGAAGTAGAATGCCTGTCTGCAATTCAGTAATGAAAGCGTAGAGCTTCTGAAAATGAAATTTGAAAGAGAAATTATGTTGGTTTATGTTTTATTTGTATGTAAATTTTTTGTTCGGTCTATTATTAGTCTGATAATTTCACCAGTGTTAACATTGTTTTAAAGATCTGATTACCTATCTCCCTACCTTGTATTAGAAATACAGCAAGACTGTACCTCTCCACCTGTGATTAAAAATGGTGTTGTTCTTGGTCCATTATTGACAAGTTACAAAAATGGTTCCTCAGTAGACTATGGTTGTCAACATTACTATTTTTTGGATGGACCTAGTACTGTTTACTGTGAACAAGGAAACTGGACGGAACAACCAACTTGCTTAGGTAAGTCTTGTAAGAAAAATAAAGTTTTGTTATATGTAACATAGAAAGGTAAAACTGGAAAGAACCTCTAGATAATCCTTTCATGACCACCTTTTCTCTTTCATTTGAGTTTAAAAAGATCCCAGAAACATGAGGATGAACTAAAATCAAATATATCTAGGCCACTCCTGCTAGGTGTCCTCTAGCCTGTTCTTACAAACACCCAATTAAATAGATTCCTGTTTCCCTGAGTGAGCTATTCTAGAACATAGTTATCCTTGTTACCGAGGAGGATTCTCTAACTTCTTTCTCCCTGTTGCGTTAATAGGTGAAGAAATTTGGCAGAAAATAAATCCCCTTGTGATTCAACTGGTCCTCAGATGTCAGAGGGGCTGTGAGGGTGGCTGGGCTTAGATTCTGAGTGATACCCGATTCAGCACTGTTAGTCTGCGAGGGATTCACTAACAGTACGATCACTATTAGTCTAGTTGTGCCCAGTAACTCTTCACAGCCAGATTCACTAATATTGAAATACAGGTTCCTGTTAGTCAGTGAGGGATTCACTAACAGTACAATCGCTATTAGTCTAGTCGTGCCCAATAACTCTTCACAGCCAGATTCACTAATAGTGTGGTTTACTGAAGAAACAGAAATACAGGTTGTTATTGGATTGCCGGTGATAAATACACTGTCTGCAAAGCACATGCAAGTATAAAGTGCTAAGACACAAAACACAAAATAACAAGCTTGTTCTCTAAATTTCCTGGGGAATCAGTTGGTATAACCAGGTGTTTGAGTCTTACCCAATAGGCGTCCCTATGGGGGAGAAGAGAGGTTCAGCCCATCGACTGATACTAGCAGTCTGCGATGGTATCTTCCCTAACATCCCTCTCTCTTGGGGTCATTTTTATACTATTTTATGTTTAGGTGGAGCTCGAGTGAATCTAGTCATACATACTTTCGTTATTGATTGGTGTAGAAATTCCTCGCTTTGATTTAAAGGTATAGACTAAGAGAAATTCAGAGTGCACGCTCAGTGAGGTGTGGTCGTACCTTGGAGGTGGGTAACTTTGGGATGGAGATGTGAGTTTTAGTATTATAATGAAGTTAAATTGAGCAAAGTTCACTCACAGGGCACAATGTTACTGCGCTGGTCCAGGCGTGGTTCCATCAAGCCCCTGGATATGCAGTGATTTGTGGATGAGTTTGGCCGTGAAGCCTTTGCTTCACTCCCTCCTCCAGTTATCTCCCTTAGATTAGTACACCGAGCTCCCACAGTGTTCCCAACATCTAAGAGTGCAGGTGGTGTTGCTTAGGGAACAATCACTGAACCAATTTCCAGCATGCCAAATGCATTCCACTCTGGAAGTTAACTTCTATGAAATGTGGATATAACTTTAGCCTCAATAATTTCAACCTCAATAATCTCACCCCCAGTAATCGTTCCACACTCCTCTATTCTCCATTCAGTGAATTTCTTCCTGTTCTTCAATAGATGTTTAGAAAGAACAACTGCAGCCATTGCCAAAATGGCTTTTAGATATGATTAACAAGGAATACAATGACTTCTTGGACTTTCATTTTTAAACCTTCAGCCTTTGTTTTTATTATGTGTCTTTATATCTGTCATTTCATTCTGGACTTTCTAATTTTTCTGTGTTGCTCTTATGTATGCTGTTCAAAACAATGTGTAGAACTCCCATTAGGAATTTATCAATACTAGCAGGAATACTACTGATGATGATCTGCAAGAGTTGTTTATCTTTCCTTCCTTCTGTAATGAAATAACTCTTTTACTAGCATCTTTTGTTAAATTGACTCACTTTAAGTTTGTAGTCTACTGTGAAAATGCAAGTAAATAACCAGTTCAGTTTTAATTACTTATTTCTAAATTAATAAAATGTACCTCATCTGGATTGAAAGGTCCATGTCAGCATTCTTGGATCTGAAATCTCAAATTTAACAAATCCTGTGAAATCATGAGAACTCATTTCCTTATGAGTGTTATTTGTCTCCCAAGCATTCAAATAACCACATCATCCTTTCTATTTTTTCTGAGATTTCATTTCAACCTTCACCTAATCAGACCAGAAAGAGCACATACTGTAGTTAGATTCAGGAAAATATCCATACTAATTTGTTTTTATAGTGCTGTCATCAGATTGTGTAATAACTGATTTCTCCTTGCCTTTCCTTCAGCAAAGTGTTAATAAGGGCCTCTATCAGGCAATGATTCTCATGGAACCTATAGAAATTTATTTTTGTAACTGTCCCTCTGTCAGGCTTTACTGACTGAGGAGTGTCTGACTGACTGACTGAGCTGTCAACTTATTGAAGAACAGTGGTTTCAAAAGTTAATGAGGTTAACTGTCTAATGAAAAGCTAGGCTACCTGATGTGATCCTGGCACTAAATTTTAAGAAACCTGTCAGAAAGCAACCAAAACAATATTGACCTTAAATAGCCTGAAAAGCCCAAAGAACAACACAAGACTTCCAAAAGGTTTTTGGAAGATCTCTGAATTCTTTTAACAGTGACAAAACAAAGAAAAAAGCAAAGAAAAGGGAATTGTCAAAGCACTTTCTTAGGTTAACAGTCTAAATTTACTGTGTATTAACTACTACTATCTGCAAAGTGTTTACCAAACCTGTCAGCCAAATCTGACAGGTTAATTTTGATGAATGATCTTTTTCATTGTAAAAAGTCCCTTCAAATTACAGTAAAGAAGTTCTTTTATTCTGCAATGCTAAACCCAGGCTGCTATATGTTTACAAATACTTATAGAAACCAGATTTTGTCAGAAGTGTGTGTTTCCTGTGATTTACTGTTCCCAGTTCAGGCTTTTATTTTTTTTTTTTTTCTCATGTTATTTCTGTTACTTCAGTCCATTTCTTTACATTTGTATTCTTTTTTTATGCATCTATAGTTCTTTTTCTTGCAAGATTCAAAAACATTCTAGAACTATTGATTTAGATTTACCCTTCTTGACTCCCACAAAAGGGAGCTAAGAAATCATTTAACTTGCTTTTTATTGAAGTACACTTTTATTTCCTAGAACCATGCACTCTTAATGTAACTGATATGAACAGCAACAACATAGAGTTGAAATGGAAACAGGAAGAATTAATTTTCCTACATGGTGATCTCATAGAGTTTGAATGTAAACAGGGGTACAGTTTTCTCCAGACTAGCATTCCATCTCCTGGGAGGACACACTGTAACCATGGCAGACTGAAATATCCAAAATGCATTATGCAAGGTAAAACAATACTTTTTTTATTGCATTTTTAATTAATCAATCTCAGACCTACTTAGAAACAATTTGCTTTGGCAGTGCAGGCCTAGAATCTGTTGTAAATAATAGATGTTTAGGGTTCAACGATACAGTTATACACAGATATCTTTGCACAAGACAGCTATATTGTGAAACATATGCAAGCATGGAAAAACAATACACTCTCCTTTGATGGGGAAGGCTGTAGAAAGGAGAGAGGAGCTCTCCTCCAAGCCTAGGGAACTCAAAGCTCTATAGAAGGATGGCTATAAACAATTAAATGCATACACGGGATTTCTTCTGGTTAGAATTAAGCAGAAGATTGTATTCTGATCTGAGACATAATGAAATAGTAAGAAAATACACTATCTGAGAGTTGACAGATATCTAGTGTTGACAGGCATTTAAAGCTGCTGATTTTTTAGTTTCTTAAGCTGAATGTTTCTCAAATGCTTTTAGCTCTTACAGAAAAATGTGACTCTCCACCTTCTATTGCAAATGGAGCTCTTACTCTCCCACCCCTGACCCAGTATGACAGTGGTTCTTCAGTTCAGTATAGTTGTTCTGACTATCATTTTTTGCAAGGATCTGAGAGAATCTACTGTTCTGAAGGACGGTGGAGTTCACCACCAGTTTGTATAGGTAGGTGTGATAAGATAAATGAGAACTTATTTCTCTCTAATTCATGGAGTCATAGAACAGTTTTGAGGTGACCTTTAGAGGTCATCTAGTCCAATCCCTCTGCAATGAGCAGGGACATCTTCAACTAGATCAGGTTGCTCAGAGCCCCGTCCAGCCTGACCTTGAATGATTCCAGGGATGAGGCATCTACCACCTCTCTGGGCAACCTGTGCCAGTGTTTCATCACCCTCATTGTAAAAAATGTCTTCCTTAAATTTAGTTTGATTCTACCCTCTTTTAGTTTAAAACTATTACCCCTTGTCCTATCACTACAGGCCCTACTAAAAAGTATGTCCCTATCTTTCTTATAAGCCCTCTTTAAGTATTGTAAGGCCACAATAAGGTCTTGTCGGAGCCTTTCTCCAGGCTGAACAACCCCAACTGTCTCTAAATTCAGGTACTTACACTTTATAAATTGAGTGTTGCCAACTAGAACTTTAAGATCTCAACTTCAATTTTTTCAGTTAAAGATGAAAGTTTTAACAGAAGCAAATGTGATCTTGTCTGGCTTTTTTTTCTTAAATGTGACATGTTTGCAGTATCCAAAAATACAGTGATTTAATGTATAATAAGAGAATGGGAAATAATCTACAGTTTTAGTGTAGACTAGTCAAAATGATGCTATTTCAAAAATAATCAATTTATTAACACTGATTAAGTCTCTCTTCTTTAGAGCCATGTACTTTGTCAAAAAATGAAATGGAGAAAAATAATGTGCTGCTGCAAGGGTTCTATAAGAATCAAGTTTACTTTTACCATGGGGATTATGTTGGATTTTACTGTAAACAGAACCATTTTGGAGAAGAATCTGGTACAACTTTATTTGAAGTGCAGTGTAAGGGAGGACAGCTGACATATCCAAGGTGTGTTGAAAGACGAAAATAAGTATGGACTTCAGGGAAGCCTACAGGTAAGGCATGTACATGTTCTTTATCTGAGACTAACAGCTGAATTAAGATGGCATCATATTTTCAAGATCACTTGGACACACAGACAGCCTTGAGAAATGAGTGTTCAGTGGCATTGTTGGGTCTCAGCTGAAGGGTGAGGGAAGAGAAAGTGTTGTGTGGTATGAAGACTGGGAACGCAGCAGAAGAATGCAATATTGGCATACGCATGGAAAATTTAGGATGAAGGTGTTTTGTAAGGCTTACAGTGATAAACTTGAGGATGCATCGCAATCTGGAGGCCTTGAGCAAAGCGCTATGACAAGAGGCTGAGCAAGTAGTGCCCTTTGTGAGGATATTGGTGGTTTTGATAACGAGTGCTTTTGTGACTACAGAATATAGATACATTGAGATTTAACTTCATGACCTTCAATGTTTTGATGTTAAATGATGTTAAATGATGTTAAACTCTCATTTTACAGAGAGAAAGGAGAGGCCTATTGTTTTTGTAGTTCTTAACAGCACCCATGTCTCCTTTCACAGGTAAGAAGCCTCTAAAGGACAAGATTTGAGAGACAAGAAAAAAAAGCAAGTATTAAAAAAAAAAAATAGATTGTGTCTAATGGATCCATTATGAAACCGTTTAAAACCTAAAAATATGCAAATTCTACTCAGTAGCTAATTATTATTCTGAAAAAAATCTTCATTTTGCTAATTGAGAGCATTTAAACTATTAAAATATCTAGTCCAACTATGTTGTATGATTTCCTATGACACTTAAACATTGGTACTCTTGGGGCTCTGCCTTTGGACATGTGTGACTGAAGATATGAAGAAAATTCAGAAATATAGACAATTTTGCCTTGCATCCATTTTAGTATGTTTTAATTTAAAAAAGTCACTATAAGAATCACTTCTGTATTTTATCTCTATACTCCATCTTTCTGTGATATCACTGCATGTATGCTGTTCTGTATGGTTTTCCAAGGCTTTTGTGAGTGCTACATGAATAAATAAAACAGCAAAGAAATTAATGCATTCAAGAAGTAGACAAATTCTGCCTATTAATTGAAACCCAGTCAACCACTTGCTGGGAAAAAAGGTTGACAAAAATAGTATTTACATGCTATCTACAATAGCATTCCAAAATGTTTTCAAAAGATTAAAAAGTCATTGCTTTTTAAACCAGTATTTAAAAATGAAGAAAAATAACAATGAGATTTAGCAATTTAATATAATGAACTTCTGATGTGTGACATGTAGATCTGAACTAGATGTTCACTATAGCTTTTATTTCTAGGTCATGTTATGAACAATGATTGCAATGTGAATTGGTGACTCCCAGTTAAGAAATAAGAACTCTGTTAAACAAAAGGATTGGTGATAAGTTTTTAACCAGTAAATTTTAGTGTATTGAGCTTTGTTACCTTCATAGCTGCCATCTAGGCTTGCTATGCATCCAGAAACTTTTTGTGCTGAGACCAAAAATGAATAGAAATTAATCTCAGTCTCTGAGTTTTTACATCTAAATCATTCCTGTGTCTGTGAAAGATAGAAGAAAAACTCTATTTCCCTTGAACATGAAGGGTTTTTACATGATGGACTAGATCTGTAAGCAAAATCTTGCAAGGTAACTAGTACATCCATGACCATGTCAGTAACGCCACACAAGGTCACCATTACCTAGGTATCAGTATCAGAAAAATCAATTTGAATACAGGTGTAAACGAATGGGACGAATGGGGAAAAAGTAATTCGGGGCAGGCTGTTCATTTGGAAGGAGACCAGGGTGGAGAAAGGGGGAAGTACAAGCATGATGAAAAAAAGATCAAAAAACAAGAAAAGGGGTAATAAGGTCTGCACATGGTATAATTGAGACTCTCCAGGGGTACCAGTCAAGCAGCTCTGCACTTGATCACCTTAGCTTAGATGACGCCAAAACCCCAACTCTGTAGTCTTGACCATACCACAGAGATCAAACATGTTTCCATGGTCTGGAAGACCCATTCAGTGCAGGGAGGGATGGCACATTCTCGGACTAACAGGGAGAAACACCTGAGACAAAGGGATGGAGCATCTACATATCACTGTGTTGCTGCCCGTTCCAGGCCTGATGGCATCAGCATCTTCCCAGTTGCTTCCTAACACCAGTGTGTGCCAGTGTATTTAATTCTCTTGTTATTTTCCTTTTTTTTTCTTTTTCCCCAGCATGTTCAGGACAGCATCCAGGTGTCTTCTGTGGTAAAGAGAATGTGGATTTCTTTCATTTTCCCCTTTTCAATTTTCTTGCATGAATTATTTGAAAGCAAACTTGTTGCTTGCAATTTGAAATCTGGGGCTATGTTATTCCTGTTAATTAGCACAGCAGAATTAAGTGAAAGATAATGAGACCTACAGATTGGGTTTCAAAATCTGAAAAAGCTCAGAAATATCTCTGTGAAATCTTGAAAAAGAAAGATTTATAAAGTGAATATTAGAAAACCAACTGAACACAGAACTCTTACAGAAGTTAATGAAGACACAGGAAGTGATCAAGTTGGTTTTTAGACAGTAAGGAAACTTTGTTAATGACTCCTTTCCATTACCTTAATTTTCCCAGAATATATTCATGCAAATGTGGCTAGGGAAGGCACAGATCAGCAACACACACTGCTGTGGTAGCAGAGAAGCTGCTGCAGGCACAAAGCTCAGGCATGCTGTTGTCCTAGTGTGGGTGGGATACTGAAAGCACATCTGTCAAAATGCTGTGCTTAGTGTATGTGGAATACATAGTGCAAATGAGGCTCAGTGATGCAGAAGACCAGGAGTGTTTCTGACCTCCTAAACATATTTGGAAGCAGAGAAAGAATTTTTGTCTTTGACATTATTTGCTTAGACTTACCAAACTGGTGCTAGAATAACTTTTAAAATAACCATCAACCTACAAAAGACCTCAATTTAACCCTTTAACAGTCCTCAACTTTTGCTGGCTTTCTGCATAGTTAGGCATAGAATTGCAGAGTAAGAATCAGGTTGCTCAGGACCCTGTCTGGCAGAGTTTTCAATATCTCCAAGGAGGTATTTTCTAACCTTTCTGGGCAATCTGTTCCAATGTCTGTCTACCCTCATGGTTAATCTTTTTTCCTAATATCTATCTGGAACTTCTTTTGCTGCAGATTTGTGTCTGTTGTCTTTCATCTTATCACTGTGCATCTCTGAGAAGAGTATGGCTCTGTCTTCTCTGTACTCTCCCATTAGCAAGCCAAAACCAGAAATAAGGTCTCCTCTCAGCCTTCTCTTCTTAAGAAACATTCAGAAAAGAATGTTTTTTTTTGATTGTGTGAGGCATGATAAAAATAATTATTTTTATGTTTCTTTTCATGCCTTTCCTTGAGTAGCAGAGCCTTCTAATAGCATCAGAAATGCAATAGAGCTCAGCTTTGTCATTTCTTGGTGAATAGTGCTGGCTTGGGCATAGGTAGGTTATATGATAACATTTCTGCACCAAGTTCGGCTTATGCAAATTTTTTCAAGATCAGCCTTTTATTTGTTATCATAGAAGGGTTGGAAGGGACCTTTAAAGACCATCTAGTCCAACTCCCTTTGCCATGGGCAGAGACATCTTTCACTAGATCAGGTTGCTCAAAGCCCTGTCCAACCTGACCTTGAATGTTTCCGGAGATGAGGCATTCACCACTTCTCTGGGCAGCCTGTTCCTGTCTCACCACCCTCATTGTAAAAAATTTATTCCCTACATCCAATCTAAGTCTACCCTCTTTCAGTTTAAAACTCTTGTTTTGTCACAACAGAAGCACATTTCCTCTTACATAACCACCTTGCCCTTACGCGTTTTTTGCACGTATCAGCTGAACAGGCATTCAGATTTATTTATAGATTGTAATTTCTATTTTCCAGTTAAGTTGTCGCCTCTATGGTACATAACTGGGGAGAGTGACTATTGTCTAGATATAAGCTCACATATTGGGGCCATTCCTGTAACGGGCAAAGTTTTGAGTGCTGTATGTGCTGATTCAGACTGCCATGTTTTAACCAAGGTGAACCTGTGTCCCAGTGAAGTTTCAACAACTTATCTTGGCTTTAAAACATTTAATGTAGTGAAGCTGGTGGGCCTGTTGCCCAGACCTGTTACCTTTGAGAAGGTCTGGATGAATCACACAAAATCACAGAATGGTAGACGTTGGAAGGGCATTCTAGAGATTATCTCATCCCACCCCCTTGCTTGAGAAGGTACACCTAGAGCAGGGTGCACAGGACCATGCACAGGCAGGTTTTGGAGCATAAGAATATTTGATAAATCATAGAATCATAGAATTATTAAGGTTGGAAAAGACCTCTAGGATCAAGTCCAGTCGTCAACCCAACACCACCAGGCCTCCTAAACCATGCCCTGAAGTGCCACGTCTACATGTTTTTTGAACTCCTCCAGGATGGTGACTCCACTACCTCTCTGGGCAGCCTGTTCCAGTGCCTGACCACTCTTTCAGTGAAGAAATTTTTCCTAATATCCAATCTAAACCTTACCTGATGCAACTTGAGGCCATTTCCTCTCATCCTATCACTTGTTACTGGGGAGAAGAGACCAACACCCACCTCACTACAACCACCTTTCAGATAGTTGTAGAGAGCAATAAGGTCTCCCCTCAGCCTCCTCTTCTCCAGACTAAACATCTCCTCATAAGACTTGTTATCCAGACCCTTCACCAGCTTCGTTGCCCTTCTCTGGACAGGCTCCAGCACCTCAATGTCCTTCTTGTAGTGAGGGGCCCAAAACTGAACACAGTATTAGAGGTGTGGCCTCACCAGTGCCAAGTACAGGGGCATGATCACTTCCCTCCTCCTGCTGGCCTCACTATTCCTGATACAAGCCAGGATGCTGTTGGCTGCTTTAGCCACCTGGGCGCACTGCTGGCTCATATTCACCTGGCTGTCCACCAGCCCCCCCAGGTCCTTCTCCACTGGGCAGCTTTCCAGCCATTCTTCCCCAAGCCTGTAGTGTTTCATGGGGTTGTTGTGACCCAAGTGCGAGACCCGGCACTTGGCCTTGTTAAACCTCATACAGTTGACCTCAGCCCATCGATCCACCCTGTCCAGATCCCTCTGCAGAGCCTTCCTACCCTCGAGCAGATGGACACTCCTGCCCAATTTGGTGATGTCTGCAAACTTACTGAGGGCGCACTTGATCCCCTCATCCAGGTCATCGATAAAGATATTAAACAAGACTGGCCCCAACACTGAGCCCTGGGGAACACCGCTCGTGACCAGCCGCCAACTGGATTTAGCTCCGTTCACCACAACTCTCTGGGCTCAGCCGTCCAGCCAGTTTTTTACCCAGTGAAGAGTACACCTGTCTAAACCATGAGCTTCCAGCTTCTCTAGGAGGATGCTGTGGGAGACCGTGTCAAAGGCCTTGCTAAAGCCCAGGTAGACAACATCCATAGCCAAATGTAAAAAGACCCTTCTCTTTAAAGACCAGAACTAGAGAAAATGGAGGGAGATTAAGAGTCAGTCTCCGGAACATTTATTGGAAGTAGAATTGAGAGGAATTTCTTATGTTTTAATAAGTGGTGGTTTGCTTTCTGAAGTCCTGACATGAAATCACTGGGTTTTAAAGTCAGTCAGGTATCACGGGCCTCCAATAAAGCATCCGATATCAGAAAGGGAAGGTAGTTATCTTGGGGAATTTTGGGTAGAGTGGGTATAAGAGCAGTACCACACCACTAAGTGGCATATAATTTAAATTTTTTTTACTAAGCAGCAGGTTTGGTAGAGCAAGAGGATGGTAATTTCTCCTGCAAGCTTTCTGTTCTATGACACCAATAAATCAAAGGCCCTGCTCTTCTGGTCCATGTTAAAACAACACCACAGTTCCAGGAGAAAGGGCTACTCACTCCAACCAGTTGATGTGTTGGGTGCTGGCTTCTGGCTGCCCCTACACACAGTGTTCTCAGTCTCGTACACAATGCTGGACATTTGCGTATGGAGTTCCTCTTCCCTTTTCCTGAGAAGCTATTGTTTTCACTATGAATTAGACTGTCAGCATAACCTGCTAGCGACTGCTCTGATCACGGGGACCCAAGCTGCTTGATTTTATCTGCATGTGAGTCCAATTAAAGATTGTCACCGGAATCTCTGTTCTCCCACCCCCAACATGTTACAAAATGTGTGAAGTTGGCAAATGTGAAGAAGCAAAGTTTGTATGCTGCTTCTTTGTTACCCAGCTCATAGCAGAGTTATCTAGTCAGAGCTGGGCAAAGGCAGTCAGGTTCTCACTTATCCAAGCAATGCTTTCAGGTAGGCTTCAACCCATGGCACTAGTGCAGAAGGCTGGTCTTGCTGAGCATTCTCCTATATTAAGGGAAAGCCAAAGTGATTGTACAGAGTGAGTAGGGTCCTCTTCTAACTTGGTGTGGAGATCTGCTCTTTTAAACAGTTGAATATAAAGAGACACGATCTTGAATAGGAAGAACACTTCTTTTGCCTTTTTCATAAAAAGAAATAAATAAATAAAGAAATTTACATGTAAAATAAAAATTATGCAACCATTTTGGAGCTGACTTATTGGAAATGGCTACTTGATCAGCAATTGTTGTTTAGAAAAGGTAATTCAATGTTTTTCAGTGACTGAGTTACAAATGAGGCCGAAAGTTAATGACCTATAGGGATCTATAAAAGTTAAGGACCTATAAAAATGGGCAGGAATGGTGGCAGATAAGGTGGAAATTAATTTTCTTTTAGTTCACCTTTTTTGTTCTTCTATACTAAAAGGAAAAATTCCTGAGTGAGAGACCAGTCTTTCTGAAGCACAGGAGGATTAGAAGGTGAGGAAGAAGTGAGCCAGAAAGACTGGAGTCAGAGTGAAATCTAGAAAGCTTTGTCATATACTTTTGTGGGGTTCATTGTTTTATATTGCAACCTGCCAGGACTCCAGAAACAACAGTTAGTGCTTAGGGTCATGTTGGACTAGTATGTAAGAATCTAAAATACAAATAAATGTTACATGCCTCTAGAAATACTAGTCTTGTGTTTCTATTCCTGTTTTTTTCTAAGGAATGTGCTTAGTTCCTTAAAAAAATGGTTAATATAGGTGTTAATATTGGACATTTGTCACTGAGACTTTCGTGGACTTTTAGAAGAAAGCCTTTCTGCAAGGTACTTTGAAATTCTGCCAGTTGTATGAAGTGGCATACCAATGATGATGAAATTCATTGAGTGTATATAGTAACAGCAATACCTGTTGGTCCTCAGATGGATGTTATCATTCAGTAAATAAAACAATGCCATGTGTGTTTTTGAACGGAGAAAAAACAACTCAAAGTCGATTGCTATGTTAGTTAATCCTGTATTTCACAATAGTTCCTAGCAGTGAGTGCATTGGATGAAAAAAATGAGAATGTCCTAAAAAAGAAGATTGTGTAAGAAACTCCACAGAAAATAATCTCAAAAAATAATTATTATTACATGAGGATGGAGCTCGATTCAAAGTTGTACTGCTGGTGTAGCCAGATAAATATGATTTTTGCCATTGCTAATAAAAGGAAACAGGCTCCGCATCGACTTGACAATGCAGGACCTCTGGGCTTGCCTGGGTTTGTCCTGAGCTGATTTTAGCTTGGTTAGTTGTGATAGCAGTTGTTTAGCAATCACCCCATTGGCTGCCTAAATGTGGTTTAGTTTAGCTCTAATTCATATTGGTAACAACCAGTTATTAAGCTATCTATGACTCCAGACTAAAATGCCTGGTTCTGCCCTAGCACCTACTCAGGTGCTACTCATAGAGCTATCTATGACTCCAGACTAAAATGTGGTGTGGGAAAGAAGAATGTGGGATGAGACAAGGATGAACAGAGGTCAAAGACTGTAAAAACAAACCACAGTGGTCAAGCAGCGGCCCCAGCAGAGGTGCAACTTGGTCTTGTTCAAGTAAACACAATTCTAACAGAGATGCTGAACAACGGATCCAAAAAAGTGGACCACATTAAGAGAATGCATACATATAAACACAAGGAGACCTCAGTACTTAGGAGGAAGGGACCCCTGCTACTTGCACTGAACTCTTCCCAACAAAAACCTTTGTACACTAATGGTTCACTGTGGCATTCCCCTCCTGTCTTGCTAGCCTCCTTGAGAAAGGCCAGTGCTATCAGCCAGAGGAGCAATGGAAGGACGAGTGTAACACCAGAGGAAGTGGTTAGGTACTAGGACAGTTTTTTCAGTAAAACACCTTTTTTTTTTTTTTAAATTGCATTACTGAGGCTTTCTTGCATTAATTTCAGCTATGAATGTTAGCATTATTAGAAGTGGACTAACAATAACTTAGTATTTTTATTAAGCTGTTAAGATTTTAAGCAGACTTGTAATAAATTATGGGCTCCACATATAAGGTGGTTTTGCCCATAACAAAATCTTAAGTTTGAAAAGCTGAGTGCACTATATTGTGTGTTATAAACACACCGTGAGTTTTTGGTTATGGGTTTCATAATGCTTCGGTGTCAAGTTCAGTCTGAAAAGTTTTGTGAAAAAAGTATTGAAGACTTTTTGCAACAATTGCATAATTTATCTGTACAGATTGACTGTTGTGTTGCAAGAACATTAGGGGAGGAGATTACACGGACACCCTCAGGAATGATGGGAGTGAATACAAGTGCATGCAATTTGGAGTACAGAAAATAGCCACTCTGTTGCAGAGGATGTCTTTAACTTGTAAAGCTTGGAAATGACACTGCTGAAACATATTGTAGTGTTTCTTCTGTGGATGGACTGTACTACATGTAAAAGTAAGTTATTAAATGGAAATCTATGCTTCTAACTGGCGTAGCTGGTGACAAGAAAAAATGAACTGCAAAAAAAAAAATTAAACTATAAAGTTTATTTTTTATAGAATTCCTTTCAGAAGTTTGGAATGAAATTTGTAATTTAGAACTATGCATTTGAGAATATTTGCTTTGTATTTTCTTGCACGAGCTCGCTTCTTTGCCTTGTGCCTGAACTTAATGACTCTCATAAAGAACTTAACATATTACTAGCCATAACTCACTTAAAATACATTAATCCATATAAATTCCTTTTTATTTCAATTTAGCTATTATTATTCAGAATACAGACTATTAAAAATGCAGAATACTGATTTGATTTTAAAACATTATACAACTCTCTAAAAATGCAAGTACTTTGTTATTTCAATAAGTTGTATGATACAAAAAACATGCTGTCTGAAGGAGGTCTTCACTGAATATATGCCTTTATTAAAATAACCAGTTTTAAACTCCATGATTGATCCATTTAAATCTATTCACATCATATCAAGATTCTTCTCCCCCCTTTGCCTTTAAAAGAGCTTTCTTCTATATACCTTATACTTTCAAAAAATGATCCAACTTCTTTCATTTTAAAATGGTGGAATTAATTTTAGGAATCTGGGAGAAATTGAATTATTTGTAGAATTAAGGAAAATTGAGAATCATGACTGCACGTGTAAAACTTTATTCCAGTCTAATGCTGGAAAACAGAAAATATACTCTGAGAAATTCAGAAGCTTATTCATATTTTCAATTAAAATGTTTTTAGTTTAGTAATTTTTTTTCAATGTAAAGACTGCGAAAATAGTAAAGATTATGATAATTTCATAGAGCAAGGAGATAATGCTGTTTATTAGTACAGTACATTCCCAGATGAAGGGATGTAGGTCATCAGAATATTATTTAACTCCTGTGTAGTGCCTTTATTTGCAGCTGTCAGTACTGCCCTGTATCTGTCAATTAACAAGTACATGTGCATGGTTTCTGCTGGAACAGTATGCAAACACCCACCCATCATTGATTTTGAAGAAATTGCTAGTAGGGACAAATCAGGATAAGGAGAAAATGGCAGTGTGCAGTCAAATAACAAGAATCCATGCACAGCTTCTGCAGAAGCAGCCTGTGAAAACCCACCTCTCATTGACTTCGGAGAAATTGTTAGCGTGCCTACATTCGGATATAAAGAAAGGGACAGAGTGCGGTACGTGTGCGACCCTGGATACACTTTATTAGGATCAGAATGGGTAACATGCCATGAAAAAATCTGGGTACCTGGACCACCGCAATGTTTGGGTAAGTGTAACTTTTATTGCTTGTTGACTTTGTACTGGTAGACAATTCTAATCGTTCTTAAAGTAGGAGTTTCAGAATTAGGTTTATGTTTGTTACTTGATTACCAAGTCTGTAATAGACCAAAATTAATCCCTGGATGCAATACTTCTTAACTTGTGGATCTTGGGCTTTAGTGTCCCAAAATCATTTATGCTCAATCTTTTTTTTTTTATTGTGAGAATTTTGGAGCTGTTTGGAAGGTTATAAACAGATAAAAATTTTGCCTGTACTTCCAAGAACTTGTGCAACAAGGTACAGTTACTGACAATGGTGTCAGCCTCTTTCCCGCAGTGATTACCTTTACTAAGACATCCTTTCATGTAGTTTACTAACTGTCCCCCATATGCGGGAGGAGTGCTGTTGTGGTAAGCTGCTTTGCTGTCTTCGATTTCCTCCTTGGAACTCTTTGTTAGGAGTCTTATAAAATTCTTTTTTAATCCTAGCTAATGGAAACACAACAGGGATAAAATCAGACTTACTCCCACTGATTTCATTAATTATTTCAAGGACTACAATCTCCTGAAATCAGTACCTCTTGAGATCATTACTGCTGTTTGCAAAGTCTGTAAAGTTGTCTTTTACACATGTGAATAAGAATATGCTTGGAAGTTGTGCCATATCGTTGATAAACTATCTAAAAAGAAACATTCTGAATTAATTGTGATAGAAATCAAATGTTTAAGTCGTCTGTATTTCACTTTTAAAAAATCACTGCTGAGTGAGAACCAAGATGGTTTTGCACTATTTTTGCTTAGGAGGTGCTTCCCATGCTAAAAGCTACCAAAGACTCATACTCCACCATTTTTAATTTTTCTTGTTTCCCCTAGCACCATGTACCGTTACAAAACAGCAACTGGAAGCCCAAAACCTACTTCTCTCCAATGGGCAAAGACGCACATTTTTGATTCAAAGTGGTCAGTGGCAGAAATTTATGTGCATGACAGGATTTAAACTCACAGCCTCTCCTATCAACCAGTGTTTCAATGGGCGTATCAAGCTTCCTTCATGTATTGCTGGTAAATATGCACCATACCTGAATAATTTTGATCTGTGAAATACGTCTTGTGTTTAATTCTGCAGTCATTCATGTACATGAACAGCATCTGCCTGTACTATCAGAGGCTGTTTATTCAATGGGCAATTGGTTTTCCCACCACAAATACACTTGCTGATGGTAACGGTGTGTGTAAATCTAGTGCAGAAGGGAAGCCTCTCCCTTCCTTTTTACTTAAACCTAAAGAAAAATTCGCATTTCAGATGCACAGTTCATCTGATCAATTGTAGATATCTGTATTTGAGCAGAAAAATAAGTCTTGCAGTTACCTGTTTCTCTCTACTTCTTGTGAAATCACTCTTACATGCTTGGCTATGTTAAAGATGTCTGAGTTGATAAGTTGAATACAGGTACCACCTGAGTTCAGAAAATTGTTTCAGACATAATTTCTTCATAGAGGATGTTTAATGAAGACTTTTAACCTTGACTTCTATAACTCAACGGGAGATGTATCTGCCTGGAGCCAGAGTACAGTATGAATGTGAAAGCAATTTTCAGATTATGGGTATAAATTATTTTTGTAAATTTGCTCATCAGGAATAAATATTTGGGTATTTTAATTTTTATTCTTTATTAATTTTTTTTCTGTTCTTGATGCTAAGCTGTAACTGTATCTCCTTGGTATGAACTGGAAAATGGCTTTCATTTCGTTCAAAGGAAAAGAGAGAAACCCCATGTCGGAGGCAAAAGAGAGAGGAGTGTGGGTTTGTGCATCTCAGATATTTCTTCAGCTTCCTGCCAAGCAATTTAATTTATGTTTGCATGATTTTTTTCTTTCCTTTTTCAGTTTTTAGATGACATATGTAATTGGAATATTAATTGCCTCGTATTATGATTTATCTGTGTTTTCTGTATTTTTTAGAAGAACCATGTTTGCCACCACAACCCGTAGAATGTGCTGATGTTCCCAGGCTGGAAAATCAAAACCTAAAAATTGAAAAACAAGGGAAAACAATGTATCTGGCTGGTGCTAGATTTAAGTACGTCTCTCGTTCCGGATACGTGTTAGGGGGACCGTCGGAGATAACTTGTTCTATGGGAAACTGGACTTCAGCTCCTGCATGCTTGGGTAATACCAAAAAATACTTTTCCTGAAGTGCAGTTAGCAATGAAATGGAAAGGATTTTAACCTGGAGGTTGATTGGTAAGAGCCAGTAACTCCATATTTTGACGTCTAACCTTACCATCCCTCATGGATGTCATCAGAGCAATCCCGATTGGATGCAAGGCTGACTTTTTGAATGCAGTTTAGTTTTTAAACTATTCCTTAGTATTCTTGCAGTCTTTGTTCAGTTCATAGCTCTGCCACACGAGTCCTGGGCACATCCTCATAATCCAAGGCTCTGTTTTCTCCAGAGTCCACTAGTGACCAGGAGTTGCTTTGGTGCTGCAGTGATGGAAACTTTATTAAACTTTTCTGGCAGGGTTAGAAACAGGGACAAAATATTTCAGTGACTGAAGTCCCTGCCTATTTAGGGGAACGACTTATGTAATCTTCCGTATGCTACCTTTTATATAAAACCCACTGTCAGCAGATGACTATGCTGCTGTTAGAAAAAGCTCTCTAAAGCATCTGTTTGGTGGAAACTCGTTCTATGCGTATCACGTTAGTACAAGCATCAGCTTTCTGTTTCTTTTCAGAAATGCCGTGTGGAAGTATTCCCAAAGTTGCCAATGCTCAAATCGAAGGCAGAAACAAGGAAGTTTATGAGCCTGGTGAAACAATTCGCTACCAGTGTGATGCAGGATTCCTGACTGTTGGTCCCCCTGAAATTATTTGCAGAGAGGGAAATTGGACAGCACCACCCTTCTGTGAAGGTATAGGTTCTAGTTCTAAGTAGTCTGTGATCCTTCTTAGTCTTTTGTGTTGTGAATTAAAATAATGTCAACTCAGGCATGCAGGTGAGTGAGGCCAATAGAGCCAAGAGGTGACTTGCTTTGAATGGGCTGCTACAACACCTATGTTTCTGGCTCCTGAGAAACAGCAAGCAGGGTGGATCAGCAAAGAAATCGTTTCCCTTGTGGGCTGAAGCTAGTAGCTGAAACTTAGCTCACTGCTGAAATCAGGGAGGCAGAGGGCTACGGGGGAATGGATGCTGGCTGCAAAGGAGGAGCTAACTGGTAGGGTAATGTATCTTATTTTCACATCTCTAAGAAAGTCAGTTTCTGAAAGTTGCCTTCAAATAGTAGAGAAATCACTTCACTCTCCAGCCCTTTGGCACACAATGCTGTACGGCACCAATCTGCACCTTTGGCCGATCTCTGCAACTCCTTTACTCTGTGGAGATACTCCTTTTCACCCTGAGGCCGAGAGCAGTTGCTGGCCAGGTGTAATTCTGAGACACAGTCCTTGGACTTAGAATCTACTTTCTGTGCCTGCCTGATGAGAAGAGAGTGAGAAAATTTGCCCTCTGTGTTGGAGAACAGAGCCCATAGCTTCCCTGCTAGTTGACATCCAGGTAATGCAGATGACGCGTTGCTGTAGCGAATGCCATGGAGACAAATCAACAGTTAAATCAACTAAGGGTAGAACTTGATGCGTGAGCCAACACCTAGGTACTGTGTTGGTGCCTCCTAGGATTTCATGAGCGCAGTGGATACTCTCATTTGTTTTCATTAGACATACAGAACGTTTCAGCACATGAACCAATGCAGCACCATTTGATTCAAACACCACCCAGCTGGGAGCTGAAAGGGGTGCAGAAAGAGCAGTTGAATTCAGACCAGGCTCCTTATTGTGGCTCCTGAACGCAATGCCAAGTGCAAAGAGTGTCTCTGCTGATACCAAGGGATCTGGGTCTTCTCTGACGATTTCCCAAAGCAAGGTCCATTGGAAGGCCAGATTTGGCAGCAGTGTGGTGCTTGAATAGGTATAAAAATGCATGAGACAGCAGTGCTTCAGGATTGGCATGTGTGAACTCCCCAGTGGCCATAAGTGGCCCCCAGGGCCCGAGGGCTATCCCAGTGGTGATTGCAGTGGTGCAGCTCAGTGACAGTCATTATTGCTTGTAAACAGATCCACTTTTCTCACTGCTCAGGCAGTACAGGGCGGAGGTGAATTTCAGCCTCTTCTGCAGAAAGTGCTGTGCCAAACACTGCGCCATTATGCAGGACGAGAGGAAGTCCATTGTGAGTCCCAGCACTGGAGAAATGAGAAACTCTTGCTCTTTTCCACCTGCCTGCTCTTTGCAGGTGTTTGGTTTTCTCTCTGCTTTCCTCTGGATCTCTCATACTGCCAACGTACTGTCTGGTAGTATTTGGGGCCAGGCCCCCATTAAAATTAAATTCTCCTGGCTTTCCGCTGATTGGGAATTTTCTTCCAGGGAAAGGTGGGAAATGTGGCCCACCTCCAGTTATTGAAAACGGAGACCTTCTTTCCTTCCCCATGCAAGAATATCCACCAGGTGCAACTCTGGAATACAAATGCCCAAGTCTCTATGTCCTGGAAGGATCTCGGTATATCAGGTGTACTGATGGGCAGTGGACAACCCCCCCAGTTTGCCTAGGTAGGTTGAAACACATGCTGAGTGGCCAAAAGCTGTATGACTGTTCCTGTTGTCTTTTTCTCAGATCCTGAAGGTATCACATGTGCAGCAGCACTTGTGCTGGACCTGCGATGCCAACAGGCCAGAAAAAAAATGAGTCCTCCTTCTGTCCAGAAGGAGTTTCTTCTTGAAGTTAGCTTATGTAGACGTCCCTTCTGCTGCCTGCTGTCTCTCACCACCACAACAGGTTTGGGAGGAGGGGAGTTTGGCTGAACACCATCACTCGCAGGGCTCCCGAGTGCTCTCGAGTTGGGGATGCTGCTACGGTCAGCAGGCTGTGGGTGGGGACGATGGGTCTGAGTGCGTGGCAGCGCTGGCGAAATCCGGGGCTGCGTCTGTGACATGGCTATGAGGAAAAGAATTTAGAGAAGTGCTGGGCAGAAGGGAAGTAGGGATCTCAAAAAAGACATGGGGAAGTTCATTGCTGCCTGGTGACTTCCCCCACCTGAGCTTCCGACCTTACCCTGTGTGACTGTCAGAGTGAAAAGGCTTCTCCATAGCTCTGCATGGCGTCTCAGCCATGGTCTTTCTTCCCTTTAGCTTGGATGTGAATTTCTTTCCCATCGCAAGTAACAGAGGGTCAGAAAAAAATACCTGGAAACATTTTATGATTAAATGAACTTCTGTAGGCTCCAGGGGGGAAAAAAATTACCTGTGGTGTATCTGTATAAAGTGATGACACTCTTCTCTTGCCTTTTTCAAGTGGCCTGTACAGCATCTGAAGAAGACATGGCCAGGAACAATATTGAGCTGAAATGGATCGTAGGAAGAAAGCTGTATGCCAGATCGGGTGATGTTATTGAATTTCAGTGTAAAAGAGGCTATTTGGAGGACCCAGCATCTTCACCCTTCAGAGCACAGTGCGTAGAGGGGACATTAGAATATCCACAGTGCAAGCCAGGAAGTAAGTCACCTCCACTTTGTCCACTGCTTAGCCGCTGCGTTGTTGCATTTTTAGTGCTGAAGCCAAGGGGAAAGCCTTTAGCTTTCCTGGGGAAGCACCTAGGGAGGTAGTGGTGGGGTGCCAGGCTGTGGGAACATCCTGTAAGCTGCAGGCAGTGACGGGCAGGGCCCCCAAGAAGCCGTTGACTGGCGTACCTGAGCTGGAAAGAGTGTTGGGGAAAGGGCTCTCAAGGTCTCATGCCAGGGTTAGTTGTCCTGTGACTGCTGGGCCACTTGCAGGCAGGACAAAAGAGTTTGTCAGTGCCCTGAAAGTGAATTCCCTGATAGTGAAATGTGCTGTTTCCCTGCCCATGGTGGGTCTAAGAGCAGGAGACCACTTCCTTGCAGAATCTCCCAAGCCTGCTTGTTTAGGCAGGACTTTCCCCAGCAAGCTTGTGTGCTGGTTCTCTTTTGCAGCCGTGGCTGTGCCTCCTTTGCACCTCTGGCCCTCCAAGCTCTTCTCTGGTTGTGCCATGAGCTGATACATGTGGAGGCAGCAGCCGTTGCCCATCCCCTCTGCTGCCTGCTGTCTCTCACCACCACAACAGGTTTGGGAGGAGGGGAGTTTGGCTGAACACCGTCACTCGCAGGGCTCCCGAGTGCTCTCGAGTTGGGGATGCTGCTACGGTCAGCAGGCTGTGGGTGGGGACGATGGGTCTGAGTGCATGGCAGCGCTGGCGAAATCCGGGGCTGCGTCTGTGACATGGCTATGAGGAAAAGAATTTAGAGAAGTGCTGGGCAGAAGGGAAGTAGGGATCTCAAAAAAGACATGGGGAAGTTCATTGCTGCCTGGTGACTTCCCCCACCTGAGCTTCCGACCTTACCCTGTGTGACTGTCAGAGTGAAAAGGCTTCTCCATAGCTCTGCATGGCGTCTCAGCCATGGTCTTTCTTCCCTTTAGCTTGGATGTGAATTTCTTTCCTGTTGCAAGTAACAGAGGGTGTTGTGGTTTAGCCTCAGTCAGCAGCTAAGCACCACACAGCCGCTCACTCACTCCCCCACCCCAGTGGGATGGGGGAGAGAATTGGAAGGGCAAAAGTAAGAAAACTTGTGGGTTGAAATAAGAACAATTTAATAATTAAATTATTGTAGTAGTAGTAGTAGTAATATAATAATAATAATAATAACAACAACAATAATAATAATAGTAGCAATAAAGAAAAGGAAAACAACAACAGAAAGTGAGAGAGGTAAAACCCAGGGAAAAAAAACCCAGGTCATCCAACCGCTCACCACCTGCTGACTGATGCCGCCAGTACCGGAGCTGCGATTGCTGCCCCTTCCCCTCCCAGCTTGTTGTGCACCCGGCAGGGCAGGGGAAGCTGAAAAGTCCTTGACTACTGTAAGCGCTACTTAGCAACAATTACAACATCAGTGTGTTATCAACATTATTCTCATACTAAATCCAAAACACAGCACTATGCCAGCTACTAGAAAGAAAATTAACTCTGTCCCAGCCAAAAACAGGACAGAGGGTCAGAGCAAACAGCTGGAAGTGTTTTGTGATGAAATGAACTTCTGTAGGCTGCAGGGGGGAAAAAGTTACCTGTGGTGTATCTGTATAAAGTGATGACACTCTTCTCTTGCCTTTTTCAAGTGGCCTGTACAGCATCTGAAGAAGACATGGCCAGGAACAATATTGAGCTGAAATGGATCGTAGGAAGAAATGCATATGCCAGATCGGGTGATGTTATTGAATTTCAGTGTAAAAAAGGCTATTTGGAGGACCCAGCATCTTCACCCTTCAGAGCACAGTGCGTAGAGGGGACATTAGAATATCCACAGTGCAAGCCAGGAAGTAAGTCACCTCCACTTTGTCCACTGCTTAGCCGCTGCGTTGTTGCATTTTTAGTGCTGAAGCCAAGGGGAAAGCCTTTAGCTTTCCTGGGGAAGCACCTAGGGAGGTAGTGGTGGGGTGCCAGGCTGTGGGAACATCCTGTAAGCTGCAGGCAGTGACGGGCAGGGCCCCCAAGAAGCCGTTGACCGGCGTACCTGAGCTGGAAAGAGTGCTGGGGAAAGGGCTGGTGTTAACAGTTTCACAGCATCAGTTGTCCAGTGTGAGTTCTACAGGCACATAATGAAAGTACTTTTTGCAGAGAACTGTACAGTGCGTGACAGGGCTATGGACAGGAACAATATTAAACTACGGTCATCAGGATGGTCGAGGACTTTCACCTATCGCTCTGGGGATTATATCCACTTTGAATGCAAATGGTGGCACCGACCAGTTTCACGCCCTGAGAAATTTAGCCCTAGGTGTGTGGACGGAGTGATTAGGTATCCTACATGTGAATGTAAGTGCTCAGTGCCAAGAACACAGGGGGCTGTGGGAGGCAGCTTTTCTGAAAGTGCCTGTCCACTACTAGTGAGGAACCATTGCGGTGCATCAAGTTTGGTCTTCACGTATTTTTCCCCTTTTTTCTCTTTGTGTTGCAGGAATTTTTGTATAAGTGGAAATGGCATGAAGGAGCCCAGCTGTGGAAATGGAAGATCCCTCAGCTGACCCAGTGATTTGAGCTCAATTTTTCCTGGCATTTCCCGTTTCGCTGTGCTTTGTTTGCAGCTTAGCCAATGTTCTGACTTGGAATTTGTTTTTTTTAATTGGATGATTGTGCTTCCATTTTATCCACGTTTTATCCATTTTTGTAAATGTATTTACATTTTGTAAATGTGTTTACATTTTATCCATCGGAATGGTTATGCTTGCAATTTTATCCATTCTATATTGATCTCACTGTTACTTTTATTAACAATTGTGTCCTGAAATAGGCTTGCTTTGGTGGCATACTGAGACAAGAATTAAAGCCCACAGGTAATTTGATTATCAGCAAGTAGAGCGTGTTTGGCCTTGTTTGCTCCTAGCTGCTTCTCCGTGTGCTTGCCTGGAAACTACCCTGGGGTCATGGCAGAGGTGAATGTCGTGACCACCTGATCAGGATGAGCAAGTGAGTGCAGTCTCCTTTAAATGACCCAAGGAAGTCTCTAGATCACAGACCCAGTTCTTATGGGGGACTTGAGCCTCCCTGACATTTGCTGGAAGGGCAAGATGTTGGGATGCAAGTCACTGGGATTTCTGGATGGAGGTGAGGATGACTTCTTGGTCCAGGTCGTGGAATGGGACCTGCCATCCTTATAATTTTCTAGGAGTTTGTGATGATGGCTTGACGGGGCCTGGAACTTCTTGATATTTTTGTTAGTTAATCCAATGATAACATATTGTATCTGGTGTATGCGAACAGCTAACATGTTTGTGTATCACTGATGTCTTGCTGGGCAGCGGAAACTTGAGGGAGTAATTTTACTGCCTCTTACCTCTTGGACTTTGTAGATGATATGCAGTTTCTCTTCTTGCTGTTAACTTTTTTAAGATTTTCTTTTGAAAGACAGTGTGGGCAGCCTACCTGGCACTGTGTAGCAAAGGGTTATTTTGCATTGGCTTTTGGTGCTTCATCTCAGAGGTTTTTTTCCTTTAACCTCATCTAATTCCACTAAGCTAATGAAAATCAACTAAACCACCATGCTGTGTTTGTATATTGTTAAAGAAGCCTATCTCAATATTCCTGTGGAGTATTAATATGGTTTATTTCTCTGTAAGGAAATGAAGCAAGAAATACTTGTTCTGTTGTTATTTTTGCTGGATGACAAGGGAGATTTTGGAACAGCTGAATCTTTGCTTTGGCAAGCCCATAACCAAATAACTGGACATATCCTCTTCAAATAAGATGTATGACTTCCTGAGCACAGGCAGGTCTTTTGTTGCAGGGACCTGGAGAAGAGGGAGTCCTTCAACTCAAGACCAGATAAATCAATGCTGAAGATCCTCTAGAGCAGTGAGCTCCAAAGTGGGGCGCATGTACCCCAAAGGGTCCAGAAAATGATCCATTGGGGTGCAGGAAGAAAATATTAGAACTTCTTGTTTGTTTGGTTTTTTTTTTAAAAAAAAAAGATATTACTTTTTACTGATTTTTAATATCCAGATTTGACAGTGGTGCTTTCACTTGGTCCATATGTCAGAGAGTTCCATGTCACATGTGGTACCAATGTGCCCTGGGGGAAGAGTGGGTGTTTCACAATGCAGAGGTACTCACAGTGGCACCCTCACTCATTCGTTCGCTTTCAGCATATTGCAATACATTGCATTTATGTGTGCCCAGTTAAGTGCATTTGTGGCTTATATTTAGTTTTAACCAAACTAACCCTCACAAAATGGACAAGTGGCTTAAAAAGATTCCTTGCAAAGAAACTGCAGACAGAAGATAACACACAAGAAACAAGAAAATGGCAGAGCTGACACTTCTAGTCCTATAATGAGCTCTTCATTGGCCACATTATGAGTTAAAAACAATGTGTCTCTAATCACATCTGACAGGAAGGTGATAAAAAAATTTGAAATTGTGAAGAAGACTATTTGATATATGGATTTAAATCTGCTGTTGTTAACAATGAATTTTGCCCTTAGTATATTGTGCCTTAGATATTAGCTAATGCTAGCAAGACATTTGAAAAATAAGCACCCAAAACATGAAGACAAAGCTCTACAATTTTTTCAGTGATGTTTTAAGTCATGTTATACTCAATCCAGTACTTTACAAAATTTCTCTAAAGTTAATGTTTCTCACTTGATAGCAAAAAGCCACATACCATTGGGGAAACACTTGTTCTTCCTGCTGCAGTAAAAATGGTTGAAATAACACACAGAAGACAATATGGTAACAAAGTAAAAAACATTCTTTTGTCAGCAAATACTGTTGGAAGATGCATAGAAAACACTGCTGAAGATTTGAAGCAACAGGTGTTAGAACAAATTATGCTGAGCATGTGTGTGTGTTTAAAGGTCCACTTAAACTGAGTTTAGCAGCCTCACATTGCTTTGTATTCCTTTTCCACCTATAACTAATAGTTAAAGTGGAAAGCCAAGCAAGTGAAGGCAAACATGATGACTAACATCACCCTCCCTTGACAATTGTCATGTTACTCTGTAACCTGCAGTATTTGAAGACAGTGGATCACAATGTTAAGTGTAGGCTGTCACATGGCAGACCGCATAGCCCAGCTTTGATCTGTGAGGGTACTTGAGTCTTCCTGGAGCCTGAATCAATGGGCAAATAGGCCTTCTAGTGCAGGATTATGTCTGTGTCTAGGAATTCATTGCATTTGCTCACCTTGCCATCTTGTCAGAAGAGCAGATGTTCCCTTTAGCTGTCTGGACCATGGACAGCATATTTAAACGTTCATTTTGAAAATAAAAGAAAATGCTTCCCGCTAAACCTCATTCAATTGATAGGAAAAATACTGCCAGCGCTTTTGAGGCAAAGCAATAAGCTACTGTAGTGCACTTATTTTTTGCATTCTTTTTAGCAGCCTTACAAATTCATCCTCTGCCATCTACCGTTGCCTGCAGAGACATCCTCCCCTGGCTATAGCCACAGACCAGAGCTAGAGGTCTGGTGGAAATACAAGTGTAGAAAATTGTATGCAATGTCAGTAACAGAATGAGAGGAAATCTTGACAATATATGACATAAACAAGATTAACCAATATTATGAATATAGTGCTAGTGATAATACAATGATAAACTGAATACAGTGATCAACTAACTCACCTCTACTGCAAACTCCAAGGAGAAAAAAAAAAAAAAAAATCCACGTTGCATAAATGCGAAGATTCATTTTGGCATGTCCTGTACAGTTGCAGTGAAGGGACCTTGCTGGGAATCCTCACACTTTTAAAGTGAGTCTTGCTGTCTTAGTGGAAGAGCAGAGCACTCTCCCACTGCTACCTTATTGCAGCTCCTTTTCATGGTGAGGCATTTCAGGAATCCAGCAGCTACTCTGTGTTCTTGAAAATACCAGTGACAGCACATCAGAAAATGTAATACCCCTGCTAAGTTATAAAGTTAGAAACACTACATTATAGAAAAAGAAACTTAAAAGTCAACTACCTCACTACCATCTTTTCTTTCCCTGCTACTAGCTAAATGATACAATGGAATTACTTTCTTTGGTTCTAACCTTAAACTTTCTGGTAAATAAGGATGCATTTTTCTCACTGAGAGAAGAGTGTTCAGATGAGCAGTTGCCCTATCAAAAGTGAATTAAAAGTTCAGTCCTTGACTTAATTCAGTGGCACAGTTCAGTATTTATTTTGTGTGTGCATGTGTGTGTCTCTGTGAGAAATTACTAAGGAAGTCGATACTTTTATATGAAAAGCAGAATGAAGGAAAAATGGTAATTTTATGGCTTCATTCAGATTACTGAGAAATATCAGTTTTGGGATGCAGGATTTCAGGAAGAGTTTAATTTCCAAAAGTAATTAATAAGTCCTAGCACCGTCAAGACACCGTCACAAACTCCTGGAAAACTATAAAGATGGCAGGTCCCATTCCAGGGGGTCCTATACTTGTATATTCCAAACATACCTGAAACACGCTGATAAACATGTAATTTACCTGCTCTCAACCTGGATGAGATAACTAAGGCAAGGTGATTGCAAAGCAAAGAGCTCCTTGCTGTCAGACAGCCAGCGGAAAAACAGTCAAGAAAAGTTCAAATCCTCCATCAGATTATCAGATGGAACTATTACTTCTAAAAATGCAAAAGTCTTTCCTTATTTATCCCGATCATAAAAAAAATTACATCTACTATTTGGGTACAAATTTATTTGAGTGATGCAGATTTTCTTGAAAATAGATGTGCTTCCACCATCTGGGAAATGGGGACTGCCACCTCCTTTTGATAATGGAAATAAATATCACTACCTTCTCCTTGAAAGAATATACTCCAGCCTCAACAGTGGAATATGGATATCTATATTTGCTTAACAAACTTAATTTCCTTCTATGACAAGGTTACCCACCTAGTTGACCAAGGGAAGGCAGTCGATGTGATCTTTTTGGATTTCAGTAAAGCTTTCAATACTGTCTCTCACAGTATCTTTCTGGACAAAATGTCCAGCATACAGGTGGATAAACACATAATGCAGTGAGTGAGCAATTGGCTGATGGGTCGGGCTCAAAGGGTCACAGTAAATGGGGTTACATCAGGCTGGTGGCCAGTCACTATCGGGGTTCCGCAGGGATCCATCTTAGGGCCAGTACTCTTTAATCTTCATAAATGACTTGGATGCAGGACTGGAAGGAATGCTAATTAAATTTGCTGATGCCAAAAAATTGGGAGGAGCTGTTGACACTCTCAAGGGCAGAGAGGCCCTGCAGAGAGATCTTTACAGATTAGAGAGCTGGGCAATCACCAACCGTGTGAAGTTTAACAAGGGCAAGTGCCGGATTTTGCACCTGGGGCGCGGCAACCCTGGATGTACATACAGCCTGGGGAATGACAGGCTGGAGAGCAGCTCTGCAGAGAGGGACCTGGGGGTTCTGGTCAACAGCAAGTTGAACGTGAGCCAACAGTGTGCCCTGGCAGCCAAGAGGGCCAGCCGTGCCCTGGGGTGCATCAAGCACTGCATTGCAGCCGGTCGAGGGAGGTGATTGTCCCGCTCTGCTCTGCACTGATGCGGCCTCACCTTGAGTACTGTGTGCACTTCTGGGTGCCACAGTACATTAAGGATATAAAGCTACTGGAGAGTGTCCAGAGAAGGGCCACAAAGTTGGTGAAGGGTTTAGAGGAGAGACCATACGAGGAGCTGCTAAAGTCACTTGGCTTGTTCAGCCTAGAGAAGGGGAGACCTCATTGCAGTCTACAGCTTCCTCTCAAGGGGAAGAGGAGGGCCAGGCGCTGATCTCTTCTTTCTGGTGACCAACGATAAAACCTGAGGGAATGGCAGGAAGATGTGCCAGGGGAGGTTTAGGCTGGATATTAGGAAAATGTTCTTCACCCAGAGGGTGGTGGAGCACTGGAACAGGCTCCCCAGGGAGGCAATCATGGCACCAAGCCTGATGATATTCAAGAAGCATTTGGAAAATGCCCTCAGACGCATGGTGTGAATTTTGGGGTTGTCCTGTGCAGGGACAGGAGTTGGACTCGATGATCCTTGTGGGTCCCTTCCAACTCAGGACATTCTATGATTCTGTGATTCTATATATTCTGTGAAATGAAGGAAAACAATATTGTCAGATAAAATGCTGGCCAATGGAGTGACCTGCTAGTTAGGTTGTTGAGGATGTGTATTCTACAAAATGAGAGGGAAACAGAATTACAAATATAATAGAACTAGATACTTATATTTTTAACATCAAGTATTGCAGTCCCCAAACCTCAACAAACCACCAAGGGAAAAGATATATAATTTTCTACGAAGAGCAGCTCTGTACCATGGTCGCTATTTTTACTGAGCAAGCATGCCAAGAGAGAAAGAGCTTCACAAGCTGTTTCTTGCTTCACAAGACAAATAATAAAGATTTTTTTAAAAAAAATTACTGACAATGAATAAATTTTATTAAATTCATACTGTCTTTTTTAATCAAGACATTAATATTTCATTCCATTATTGAAACTCATGCTACCTTCATTTATTAAATGATATATTAAAAAATGAGTATATTTTGCCTGTTTTCCTAAGAAGGAAGAAATTCAATTATGTACTAAGGTAAAAATATCGAGAGACAGGAATTATTTGGATGATGATTTGGTAATCTAATTCTTAATTCTATTACCACAGAAGAAGAGATTATTTAAATAGCCTTTTTATTTTTTTACCTCTGCTGATCTGACATGCATCCTTACTAGATACAGAGAGAAACAAAACTAAGCCAGAACAGATTTCAAAGAATTCAAATGTTTTTGTGTACTGTGGGGGCCAAAGGTGCTTTCTCTACGAGCATTACATCCCCAGCATTGCATTGCCAAGGGCAGTGCCACAGCAGATCAGCTGCAGTAGCTCTCAATGAGCATGGGCAAGTCTCTGACATCCTTCAGCCCCCCTTCCCACCTCCCCCCCCTCCTCTGGATGTATGCACAACACTGGACATTCTTCTGTGAGCAGAGGACAGGATCTTGTTGATGAACATTGAGGCAAAGAAAGCACTGAGTACTCCAGCTTCATGTGGGGCTGCTCTCACTAAATCACCTACCCCATTCAGTGACAGGCCACATTTTTCATTTTTTTATTGTTTTAGTGCTACTGTAGTCACAGAATACCTTCTTGCGACCCTTGATGTCCCTTACAAGTGTCACTCTAGGTGAGCTTCAGCTTCCCTAACACTATCCATATATGCCAAAGCAATGTCATGGACAGTTCACCTTGTAGCCTGTTTTTGCTTCAATCTCCTGTATATAGATTTCTTTTCTGCTTCAGACATCTACATGAGGTCCCTGATTAGTCAAGCCAGAGTTCTGATAAATGTGTTTTTCCTCCTCAGCACCAGAAAGAATATTCTTGCGCTTGAAATATTCTGTCATTCAAGACCTGTAAGCTTTTCTGGACTCCTCTACGACTCACAAGCAATCCCACCTACCAGTTTTCTAAGTAAGCCAAAAACTGCTCTCCTAAAATGCATGATGGTATTCTGCTACTTCCTTTTCTCTCTCCCCTCTGAATCATGAACTCCATTAGTTGGTCACCACACCCAAGGTTGCCAGTGCTTTCCACAACCCCAGACAGTTCTTCCTTATTAGTGAACAGAACTGCACAGATTTGCCCATCCACGACCTGGACCAAGAAGTCATCCTCACCTCCATCCAGAAATCCCAGTGACTTGCATCCCAACATCTTGCCCTTCCAGCAAATGTCAGGGAGGCTCAAGTCCCCCATAAGAACTGGGTCTGTGATCTAGAGACTTCCTTGGGTCATTTAAAGGAGACTGCACTCACTTGCTCATCCTGATCAGGTGGTCACGACATTCACCTCTGCCATGACCCCAGGGTAGTTTCCAGGCAAGCACACGGAGAAGCAGCTAGGAGCAAACAAGGCCAAACACGCTCTACTTGCTGATAATCAAATTACCTGTGGGCTTTAATTCTTGTCTCAGTATGCCACCAAAGCAAGCCTATTTCAGGACACAATTGTTAATAAAAGTAACAGTGAGATCAATATAGAATGGATAAAATTGCAAGCATAACCATTCCGATGGATAAAATGTAAACACATTTACAAAATGTAAATACATTTACAAAAATGGATAAAATGTAAACACAATCATCCAATAAAACAAAACAAAACAAAACAAAACAAAACAAAACAAAACAAATTCCAAGTCAGAACATTGGCTAAGCTGCAAACAAAGCACAGCGAAACGGGAAATGCCAGGAAAAATTGAGCTCAAATCACTGGGTCAGCTGAGGGATCTTCCATTTCCACAGCTGGGCTCCTTCATGCCATTTCCACTTATACAAAAATTCCTGCAACACAAAGAGAAAAAAGGGGAAAAATACGTGAAGACCAAACTTGATGCACCGCAATGGTTCCTCACTAGTAGTGGACAGGCACTTTCAGAAAAGCTGCCTCCCACAGCCCCCTGTGTTCTTGGCACTGAGCACTTACATTCACATGTAGGATACCTAATCACTCCGTCCACACACCTAGGGCTAAATTTCTCAGGGCGTGAAACTGGTCGGTGCCACCATTTGCATTCAAAGTGGATATAATCCCCAGAGCGATAGGTGAAAGTCCTCGACCATCCTGATGACCGTAGTTTAATATTGTTCTTGTCCATAGGCCTGTCACGCACTGTACAGTTCTCTGCAAAAAGTACTTTCATTATGTGCCTGTAGAACTCACACTGGACAACTGATGCTGTGAAACTGTTAACACCAGCCCTTTCCCCAGCACTCTTTCCAGCTCAGGTACGCCGGTCAACGGCTTCTTGGGGGCCCTGCCCGTCACTGCCTGCAGCTTACAGGATGTTCCCACAGCCTGGCACCCCACCACTACCTCCCTAGGTGCTTCCCCAGGAAAGCTAAAGGCTTTCCCCTTGGCTTCAGCACTAAAAATGCAACAACGCAGCGGCTAAGCAGTGGACAAAGTGGAGGTGACTTACTTCCTGGCTTGCACTGTGGATATTCTAATGTCCCCTCTACGCACTGTGCTCTGAAGGGTGAAGATGCTGGGTCCTCCAAATAGCCTCTTTTACACTGAAATTCAATAACATCACCCGATCTGGCATACAGCTTTCTTCCTACGATCCATTTCAGCTCAATATTGTTCCTGGCCATGTCTTCTTCAGATGCTGTACAGGCCACTTGAAAAAGGCAAGAGAAGAGTGTCATCACTTTATACAGATACACCACAGGTAATTTTTTTCCCCCCTGGAGCCTACAGAAGTTCATTTAATCATAAAATGTTTCCAGGTATTTTTTTCTGACCCTCTGTTACTTGCGATAGGAAAGAAATTCACATCCAAGCTAAAGGGAAGAAAGACCATGGCTGAGACGCCATGCAGAGCTATGGAGAAGCCTTTTCACTCTGACAGTCACACAGGGTAAGGTCGGAAGCTCAGGTGGGGGAAGTCACCAGGCAGCAATGAACTTCCCCATGTCTTTTTTGAGATCCCTACTTCCCTTCTGCCCAGCACTTCTCTAAATTCTTTTCCTCATAGCCATGTCACAGACGCAGCCCCGGATTTCGCCAGCGCTGCCATGCACTCAGACCCATCGTCCCCACCCACAGCCTGCTGACCGTAGCAGCATCCCCAACTCGAGAGCACTCGGGAGCCCTGCGAGTGATGGTGTTCAGCCAAACTCCCCTCCTCCCAAACCTGTTGTGGTGGTGAGAGACAGCAGGCAGCAGAAGGGACGTCTACATAAGCTAACTTCAAGAAGAAACTCCTTCTGGACAGAAGGAGGACTCATTTTTTTTCTGGCCTGTTGGCATCGCAGGTCCAGCACAAGTGCTGCTGCACATGTGATACCTTCAGGATCTGAGAAAAAGACAATAGGAACAGTCATACAGCTTTTGGCCACTCAGCATGTGTTTCAACCTACCTAGGCAAACTGGGGGGGTTGTCCACTGCCCATCAGTACACCTGATATACTGAGATCCTTCCAGGACATAGAGACTTGGGCATTTGTATTCCAGAGTTGCACCTGGTGGATATTCTTGCATGGGGAAGGAAAGAAGGTCTCCGTTTTCAATAACTGGAGGTGGTCCACATTTCCCACCTTTCCCTGGAAGAAAATTCCCAATCAGCGGAAAGCCAGGAGAATTTAATTTTAATGGGGGCCTGGCCCCAAATACTACCAGACAGTACGTTGGCAGTATGAGAGATCCAGAGGAAAGCAGAGAGAAAACCAAACACCTGCAAAGAGCAGGCAGGTGGAAAAGAGCAAGAGTTTCTCATTTCTCCAGTGCTGGGACTCACAATGGACTTCCTCTCGTCCTGCATAATGGCGCAGTGTTTGGCACAGCACTTTCTGCAGAAGAGGCTGAAATTCACCTCCGCCCTGTACTGCCTGAGCAGTGAGAAAAGTGGATCTGTTTACAAGCAATAATGACTGTCACTGAGCTGCACCACTGCAATCACCACTGGGATAGCCCTCGGGCCCTGGGGGCCACTTATGGCCACTGGGGAGTTCACACATGCCAATCCTGAAGCACTGCTGTCTCATGCATTTTTATACCTATTCAAGCACCACACTGCTGCCAAATCTGGCCTTCCAATGGACCTTGCTTTGGGAAATCGTCAGAGAAGACCCAGATCCCTTGGTATCAGCAGAGACACTCTTTGCACTTGGCATTGCATTCAGGAGCCACAATAAGGAGCCTGGTCTGAATTCAACTGCTCTTTCTGCACCCCTTTCAGCTCCCAGCTGGGTGGTGTTTGAATCAAATGGTGCTGCATTGGTTCATGTGCTGAACGTTCTGTATGTCTAATGAAAACAAATGAGAGTATCCACTGCGCTCATGAAATCCTAGGAGGCACCAACACAGTACCTAGGTGTTGGCTCACGCATCAAGTTCTACCCTTAGTTGATTTAACTGTTGATTTGTCTCCATGGCATTCGCTACAGCAACGCGTCATCTGCATTACCTGGATGTCAACTAGCAGGGAAGCTATGGGCTCTGTTCTCCAACACAGAGGGCAAATTTTCTCACTCTCTTCTCATCAGGCAGGCACAGAAAGTAGATTCTAAGTCCAAGGACTGTGTCTCAGAATTACACCTGGCCAGCAACTGCTCTCAGCCTCAGGGTGGTTTTCCACATGGGGCCCTCTCAAGTGAAGCTACCTGGGTCACTCAGCTTGTAAACTCATCTGAATAGATACCTAGGAAAATGTTTTTTTCCTGAGTGTGTCAGATATGTTGTGTTTGTGCACAGTAATGAGAGTGAAATTTGGAGAAGTAAATGCCACTGAGTCAACTTCATGACAGTCTCACCTACAGGTGACTGCATGAAGAGAGAGAGAAATTACCTTTGCACTTTGGCAGCTCTGTCCAGGTCCCATTCAGACATGTTACGGTGGAAGCCCCAGTCATCTCAAAACCTTGCCAGCAATGATAGCGAGCACTCTCCCCAGGCAAATACCTTGACTTTTTAACACCTTGAACTTTACCACCAGCAATTTCTGGAGGAGGTTCACACGTCATATCTGAAAAGAGACACTGCTGCAGTCATGTTTGCAGTCATTGAGGTGTTCCCCTACAGAACTGACAGTTAAAGGAATCAATCTTGTTACAATTTCTGTCCAGATTTTCTGCCTCAGGTAGGTCACAGCCCCAAGAGTTCATGATGGAGAAAGCAATGTGGTGTGACAGTGGCAGCAGAACACTCTTTCTGGGACTCTCAGGAGATGGCAGGGCCAATGAGAACTTCTAGAAAAACCAGCATTTCTGAGCTACACCTTATGGCACAAGAAGCCACACCAGCCTTCCTGCATGCCTATGTACCTCCCCAGGGAGCCCTGGCATTCCTGGAAATCACAGGGGTAGCAGCCAAGCTGGTGCTCTGCTGAACTACAGACTTCTGGAGGACCAGCAGCACTGGAGCAGCTTGTCAGCCTGCACTGCTCAAGGATGGGTAAGTGCTGTCAGCTCCATGGAGGTGTGCAAAAGCCATGTAGTGTTTGTTCACCCTGCAGCCACAGAGTTGGGCAGGGGAGAGGAGCACAGCTCCTGACAGTTCCTTGTCACAGGAACATTCTTCCCACTTCCATAGCCCTAGCAGATCTTACATGGTTTAGATCTGAGTCTCTGCTGGGATCTGTATCGGTCAGAGTGGAGCCCTGGAGAAGAACGGTTGTTTCTCTCCCCTACTGCTTCTTCCATTCAGATACTCCCTGACAGGTCTGAACAGAACAGAGGAGCCCTCACATGTCTTTCTACTGAAGGTTGCTGAAATGGCAGATTCTGGGGAAATACCAGTATCATACAGGAGAATGACAGAGCAGCACATTTTAGACCCTGCTTCTTCAAGATGTTTTTGATGTTAATGAAAATGCCCCCAGTATTTCTAGAAGCATTAAGCTAAATTAAAGTGCTGTGCAAGGAAGCAATAGCAAGTACAAAGGTGGGGTACACAAAGAAAACAGAAGTAAAAAAGGTAAAGTCTTTAGAAAATTTAGGTGAAGAAACAGTCCCCTCTGTGATAACAGGAAAGATGGAAGCATGGAGTCCTACCTCTGCAGGTTGGTTCTCGTGACCACTCTCCATTTGTACAAGTGACATAATTTCCACCCATAATTTGAAAATTGCTTTCACATTCATACTGCACTCTGGCACCGGGCAGATACCTCTCCTGTTGAGTGCTTGCAATGTAAGCATTGGGAATTTCAGGTGCGGCTCCACAGCTAACATCTGAAAAGAGAGGTGCATTTAAGAAAAGTAGTGCAGCAATATGACAATTGCAGAATATTGCATTTTGGACCACTATTATGCATGATGAGTAAAAATGATTAGTGTAATGCAGGTCATTTTCTACAGGTAGAAAAGGAAAATATTATGGTTTTTATTCTGCAATGCTTCACCAGGCACTATTATTTTTGCCTAGAGTAACTAAAAAGAGTAAAGGAGTTGCAGAGATCGGCCAAAGGTGCAGATTGGTGCCGTACAGCATTGTGTGCCAAAGGGCTGGAGAGTGAAGTGATTTCTCTACTATTTGAAGGCAACTTTCAGAAACTGACTTTCTTAGAGATGTGAAAATAAGATACATTACCCTACCAGTTAGCTCCTCCTTTGCAGCCAGCATCCATTCCCCCGTAGCCCTCTGCCTCCCTGATTTCAGCAGTGAGCTAAGTTTCAGCTACTAGCTTCAGCCCACAAGGGAAACGATTTCTTTGCTGATCCACCCTGCTTGCTGTTTCTCAGGAGCCAGAAACATAGGTGTTGTAGCAGCCCATTCAAAGCAAGTCACCTCTTGGCTCTATTGGCCTCACTCACCTGCATGCCTGAGTTGACATTATTTTAATTCACAACACAAAAGACTAAGAAGGATCACAGACTACTTAGAACTAGAACCTATACCTTCACAGAAGGGTGGTGCTGTCCAATTTCCCTCTCTGCAAATAATTTCAGGGGGACCAACAGTCAGGAATCCTGCATCACACTGGTAGCGAATTGTTTCACCAGGCTCATAAACTTCCTTGTTTCTGCCTTCGATTTGAGCATTGGCAACTTTGGGAATACTTCCACACGGCATTTCTGAAAAGAAACAGAAAGCTGATGCTTGTACTAACGTGATACGCATAGAACGAGTTTCCACCAAACAGATGCTTTAGAGAGCTTTTTCTAACAGCAGCATAGTCATCTGCTGACAGTGGGTTTTATATAAAAGGTAGCATACGGAAGATTACATAAGTCGTTCCCCTAAACAGGCAGGGACTTCAGTCACTGAAATATTTTGTCCCTGTTTCTAACCCTGCCAGAAAAGTTTAATAAAGTTTCCATCACTGCAGCACCAAAGCAACTCCTGGTCACTAGTGGACTCTGGAGAAAACAGAGCCTTGGATTATGAGGATGTGCCCAGGACTCGTGTGGCAGAGCTATGAACTGAACAAAGACTGCAAGAATACTAAGGAATAGTTTAAAAACTAAACTGCATTCAAAAAGTCAGCCTTGCATCCAATCGGGATTGCTCTGATGACATCCATGAGGGATGGTAAGGTTAGACGTCAAAATATGGAGTTACTGGCTCTTACCAATCAACCTCCAGGTTAAAATCCTTTCCATTTCATTGCTAACTGCACTTCAGGAAAAGTATTTTTTGGTATTACCCAAGCATGCAGGAGCTGAAGTCCAGTTTCCCATAGAACAAGTTATCTCCGACGCTCCCTCTAACTTGTATCCGGAACGAGAGACGTACTTAAATCTAGCACCAGCCAGATACATTGTTTTCCCTTGTTTTTCAATTTTTAGGTTTTGATTTTCCAGCCTGGGAACATCAGCACATTCTACGGGTTGTGGTGGCAAACATGGTTCTTCTAAAAAATACAGAAAACACAGATAAATCATAATACGAGGCAATTAATATTCCAATTACATATGTCATCTAAAAACTGAAAAAGAAAAGAAAAAAATCATGCAAACATAAATTAAATTGCTTGGCAGGAAGCTGAAGAAATATCTGAGATGCACAAACCCACACTCCTCTCTCTTTTGCCTCCGACATGGGGTTTCTCTCTTTTCCTTTGAACGAAATGAAAGCCATTTTCCAGTTCATACCAAGGAGATACAGTTACAGCTTAGCATCAAGAACAGGGAAAATTTCATAGGCAGAGACACAGAAGAGACAGCATCTTGTTTTGGGATAGTGAAAGTGAGTGTCTAGAATGTGAGCTATTAAATTTTTCCACCATTAATAAAGTTGTACCAATATCCTGAGGGGTTTTGTGATGACATGATGAAAATTCAAAAGAGAAGAGAAATTACAAAGTATTATAATGTACTTCCTGATACATACAATGGATTAAATCTCTATGAAGCCCGCCTGAGTCAGGGCTGTCCCAATGTTTTCTTCTCCTATACTGCTGTAGAGTGGGTGGACTTAAATTATATTTTATATGCATTTTTAATTATTAGTAAATTAGGTTTTATTAGTTGACACATCAAGTTGAAAGCATAGGTTTGCACTGAATTCCACAATACAAAAGAACTAACTACAGGTAAAGATCCTGTACAGTAACTGGGAATTTTATTTCTGTAAAAGTTGTTTTATGAACAGCTCAAACATTTTTTTGGTTATTCTTCTCTATGTCTGCCACTTATCAGCAGAAATGGAGACTGACAGGCAATGCAAAAGAAGAGAAACCATGTGGCAACAGAATTTTGCAGCTTAAAAATACAGACGTGATTGGCATGTTGTCACCAGCTGGCACCTCATTTGTCCTGCACGCATCTATTTCCTATTCATTTCTGAAAACACTTTATTCTACCTCTTAATGAACTTCTGCTTACAAGATATCACCTGCATCAGTAATATTTTAACAAATGGATTACAGCTTCCTCAGCATTTCTTAGAATAGATGGCCTGAGTTATGCCATATCATTTATACTCCTATTACAGGAAGAAGCCACAAGAAGAAAAGGAAAAAAAATCAAGAAAGAATAAAAATTAAAATACCCAAATATTGCTACTACTACAACTAAATAATAAATAATACCGATTTTGTCACCAGGATACTATTAAAGATCCCCAGTCAAAACTGAGACTCCTTTCTGCAATATACCTATCAAACAAATAAAGACACAGTTCTTGAGGGGCTACCTGAAAATTTTATAGGCCATCTTAGATAAGCCTGTGTAAATAAAAAGACTTGCTGTCCAGGAGTTGGATAACTGCACTTTCTTTAGCATCTTATCTCCTATTGCTTTTGTGCAGTTACCTGTTCATGATAATCTTAACATAAAAAATATCCTCCTTCTAATGATGACTGCAAATGCTTAACACAGAAATTCATAATAAAATAAATAGAAAACAATAATGCACTACTGACCCACACAGTGAGGTGGTGATTGCCATTTCCCTTCTGTACATGTTATTTCGTTCGCACCGATGAGCTGGAAACCCTTCAGACATGAAAAAGCTATTTTACTCCCATTCTTGTAATTTCTTCCAACTCTTATCTGTTGAGCACCAGGCACCTGAGGTGGAGGCGGGCATGTACTCTCCTCAGCTAAGGACACACACTCATGTTAGAATAGAATATAAGATAAAATGTAACAGTTCCTCACAGATTACAACAAAAACAACCAAGAAAACTCTGGTGTTAGATAATTCTTCAGTAGCTATCTCAAGCTTTAATTAATAGCATGATCACTTTGTTCTGCTTCAGAAACACCAGAGCTGCCTTCAGATGCTCATATGCTTTCAAACTCATAGAAAAAGACAGTCAGAGTTGCCTACACCAATCTAAGCTGGAGCTTCTTGTAGTCCCTCCTTTCCCTTACACACAGCTGCACACTCTTGTATGCTTTCCCTGTTCCTCTCTCTATGGTGAACTACTTCAGGAAAACTGGACCAACTTTTGGGATTCTTTTGTTTTGTTGTTTTTTTCTTCAGACTCAGCTGATAACAGAGCTAAATGAGAATCACAAAAGTAAATAAAGAAATAAACTTTAATTTTGCCACTCAATGAATGAAGGGCTGCTCCAGCCAAAGGAAAGAAAAAGGAATGGAAGGAGGAGACCTCAAGACCTTAGTTTGTTGCTTCTAGTGGTTCCAGAAAACTGGGAAGGTAGGAACACTTGGTTTTGAAAGGGGATGCTCCCTCAAGTGATTGCCACTCTGTGTACCTCTCCCACTTCTATGCATCATTTCCCATGAATCTGGCATAACCAAAGCAGGCAATGAGGTGATGACTGTTTTACACATGCCTTCTACAGGCAATATCCTGCTCTGCTATACATAAAGGCAGTCCTGCAGGCATCTGACCTTTGGTGTGTATTAGATAATGGCAGTCTCTCCTAGGTCTGTGCTTTTGAGTTGGCCAACCCAGTTTTTTTCTTGTTTCACTAGGAAGAAGTTGGAAAAAATAGAAGGAAAAAAAAAAAAAAAGAAAAATTGAGAATAGAAAAGCTTTGAATGTTTACAGGAAAGAAAAAGAAATTTGGCTGGAGCTTGAGCTATGTGCTACTCTCATTTGCACCAGGGTACAGCCCTTTTGAAGAACTGAGCTTAAATTTATCACTGCATCTTTTCTCACATCAGAAGCGACAGTAACAACTGTTCCAATTGTCAGAGCAGAGACTATTAAGTCTGCCTCACTAAAATAGTGCATCTCTAAGCCTAGTTAACTGTTCAAATTATTCCCATAATTATTCATGACTATCCTTTAGAATATAGTCGAGTAAGCATATATATAAGCATGTAAGCATTTGTTTCAGACTAGTGACACAGCAATGTTAAGCAGCTTTCAAAATGAGCATTTGTTATTCCTACATAAAGAGAAGAAATTGTATGCAAATCTAAAAACATACTTGTACATTTAATCTCTGGCAACCATTTTCCATACACACAAGTTGCCTGTTTAATAATTTTGTCAGCTGATGTACATATATAACGTATAACTCCACGGAACCCAGTCTCCTTTTTTGTCTTGGGCACAAGCTCAACATTCATTGGAGGTACACACTGAGGAGATGGATCTGAAAAAAAATCAACAAAAAGAGCTAAAAAATAGATTTAGTTCAGATAATATGTAGATATGCATTCACTGATGAATAGGCCGTCAGTTTTCTAATGCATGTCCATGTGAAAGTGGTTTTTTATTTACTGTAGTTTGAAGTAACTCCTAAGATTCCTAGATTACAGAAAAAGAATGATTTTTTGTTCCAGCTGTCTAAAGCAGGGACTGTTCCCACTCACAAAGCAATTATTTTTACGTTGACAGTAAAAGTCAACACTTTGCTGAGTGCAGTAAATAATATAAAAATCGAGCATTCTTTTTTCCCTAAAACTATAAAAAGGTAGCAAGATGAGCAAGAGAAACCTTCTTTTGCTTGTAGAAACCGGAGCATAAAGGAAATACTACTACTCCAGACTGAATACGTATCAGGTATCAATCTCCTGTGGAAGTGTATCTAAGTCATAACCAGGTCTTGTCTCCTTGACTGGTGAGTCTGAGTGTCAGAACACAAGTTACTTGTGAAAGTTAAGTAGACTGTGTTTTGTGCCAGACTCAGCTCTCAACATAATTGTAAATAAAGGTACAGTGTACTCAAATCACTGATGAATATAAAATCACTTCTGAAGAAAGGGGGAACCAAGAATTGGACATACCATAAACTGTATTTTGTTAAAGATAAGTGAAGTGCTGGAACAGTTTATCCCAGACAAGACTCCTTCTTGTCCAGTATTGCTTTTTTCTTAAATTGCTGACTCCAATGTAATTTTTTTTCTTAGTAAAAGGCTTTGTTTTATATCTTCTTAAAAGACTTTACTTTAATTCAGTTTATGCACTGCAAAACTCAATGGGAAGATGAAAAAAAAGAGAAAACTACTGACCAGAAATGAAAAGGACTAATCCACATAAAAACGATGAGGATGGGATAAGCCTAGCACATTGTGGCTATAATATTCTTTTTAATCCCCAGTAGGATTTTAAAAAAGCAAAGTATACAGAGACATAAAACTACAAGTAATTAATGCAACAGGCATGCTACTTTATTGCAGGCATGTCCCAAGGCTTCTGAAGGGTTGTTACTGGAAAATGGGTAAAAGCCACTGTACACCAAAGATGTACCCGCACACTTGATTCTACATACTGTGTAAGTGTTCATTTCCTTCCCCAAACCTACTCAGAGTGCTTACAAAGCTGTAGGTGCAGAGTCTTTCTAGGATGAAGGACATGTTCACATTTAAAAGACAAGTAAATAAAAAAAACTTAGTTGAGATGCATGAAACTACAGCATCTCTGGCTACATATTGATCATTGAAGTCACTGAAATTTTGAATAGAACTATGTTACACTCACATCTGAAATATTATGGAAATATTATGGAAATAGATTACCAGCACAAAGAGGTAAAGGCTTCCATTCCCCATTAAGACATTTTATTTTCATTTCCTTAGAATTGCCAGAACCTTGTTTACATCCACAAATTACTTCATCACCATGTGAAAACTGGGTCTGGTCTTCCTGATGAACAACAACATTTGGAAGAGAGGAAGGTGATCCACATGGCATTTTGTCTTCTGTTGAGAAGAGCAGAAGTATTCCACAATAATATTGGAGTCATATATGAATAGCTGAAAGAACTTAAATAAAAATAACTATATTTGCATTTGGTGAGTAAATAAAAATAACTATATTTGCATTTGGTGAGTAAAACATACTCCCATTAATTGTAACAACTAAACTTCAACACAGCTGATGTATGTATATGTTTTAGTCAGTTTACTAAATCCCTCTCCTGTCCTTTTCCATCACTGCGGTAACTTCACAGCATGCTCCACAAGTAGTTTCAGCTAGTATTAATTTCTCAAACTGTTTTTCATTGGTACATAAACCCTAAAGTGTAAAAAAACCCCTTCAATTAATCCAACTCACCTGGATCCCTGATTCTGATGAGTTGAAATTATATTTGATTATAAACCTACACTTTTGTAATGTGTACTTTCAATTAGTATTATTACAAGAACTAAAAACCACTGTAACATCACTTACAGGGATGCCACCTCTGTGTGATAACAGCGGTTCCTGCTTTGGGCTGTCACTGTGCAGTGGTAGTGACAGCAAAGGGTAACAGCTTGCACAGATGAGTATACGTCATGGTTTTAGCTGGGATAGTTAATTTTCTTCACTGTAGCTAGTATAGTGCTGTGTTTTAGACTTAGTATGAAAATAATGTTGATAACACACTAATGTTTTAGTTGTTGCTAGGTAGTGCTTACATTAGTCAAGGACTTTTCCAGCTTCCCATGCTCTGCCAGGTGCACAAGAAGCCAGGAGGGGAGGGGATACAACCAGGAGAGCTGATTGGAATTGGCCAAAGGGTATTCCATATCATGTGACGTCATGCCCAGTATATTAACTGGGGGGAGTTGGCTGGGGGAGGCAGCGATCGCGGCTCGGGGACCGGCAGCGTCGGTCCGCGGGTGCTGAACGGTTGCAGCACTTGTTGTTTAGCTTTGTTTTTTTTTTTCTTCTTCCAAGGTTTCATTTCTCTCTCGCTCATTATTTTCCTTTTCATTATATTAGTATTATTGCTGTTTTATTTTAATTATTAAACTGTTCTTATCTCAACCCATGAGTTTTCTTACTTTGGCCCTTCTGATTCTCTCCCCCATCCCACAGGGGTGGGGGGAGTGAGTGAGCAGCTGTGTGGTGCTTAGTTGCTGACCGGGGTTAAACCACAACAGTATAGCATGTGAGTATTTTTTTTTGAAGGAGGAAAAAGGAATGTAAGGGGAATAAGGGCATACGGCCTGCTTTTAATGTGGGAGAGGGAAGACCCATGATAAACACAAAAACTGAATTTAAACAACCCTGCACTCAAGCTTGGACCACTCTTCTTTCAAGCCTGTGCACCAAAACTATTCTCACTGGATCAAATCTGTGTTTACAGATTTTCAGCTTGAATGTTGAATTCTACTTCAATTCTGAGACACTGTCTTAACAAAAAAATAGTAGTTCTGCACAAGTATTTTTTAATTCCTGTCATTGATATTCATACTCGCAAGTTTGAGGTACACTACCTAATGACATGCACAGAAAGTGTGTGCTTTTGCTTAGGCAGGAGACTTGACTGTAGAACTATTCACCATTTCAATATTGGGACTATAAAAAACTGTTGGACATGTCTGACTAGCCTAGGGAAGACAGCAACATACATAATGCATTCATAGTCATCATGTTTGTAGCCCTTTGCCCCAGTAACATACAGTATTGCCATTGCTAGAAAGAGGCCACAGAGTTTGTACCGAGCTTGCACGGCCTCAGGATGGAGGCTTATCAGACTTACATTGTAAGAACCTGTCCTGACTTGCCCAGAAGCTTGGTTTTACTTGTTTTAGCTGTAACAGCAATTTTTCTAGTGACCACGCTGTGGCTATTTATTTTACTTTTGGTTATCTCTGTATGGCACGACCATAGTTTTATACACACAGTAGTAACAAGTTTTTGGTCTCTGTAGAGTGAATAATTGTGACACTAATATAATGACACAGGTGAATACAGGGCTGGTATGATAACAGAGTCCTTGAGAAGTGGGGACAAAGGTTGGGTGTGGCAGAGTAGAGGCATGGGATAGTAAGAGGCAGGGCATAGCCTGGCACCCCAAGTTATGAATAGCTCACAAAAGGCCAGCTTAGACTGGGAGCTGATCAAAACTGGTTTTAGGGGTAACACAAAGAACAAAGAACAAGTATCGAACATATTTAAAACACACTTAACATATCTAATTCAGAACTTGCAGACCAGTGGAAAAAGGGCAGGGCATAAAAGCATGCTAACAAACCTAAACATTACCCTAAGCAGATCCTGTAAGGAGGAAGAGGAATTCATCAGCATCAACGTCTTATTCCTCCCAGCGAATGACTTGAGATACTGATAACGTGCTGCAACTTCCCTCCAAAACACACCAGATTGAAGCCATTGACTTTAGGACCCACAATGGCAGTGGAAGGGTGAGCATAACACCAGAAAAAGGGGTAAATAAGAGAAAGTGTGTGTATAACAATTGTAATTATATGTTATAAGTTATTTGTATTACTTAGTTATTCTGTATTATTATTAAAATATTATTCTTTATATATTATGTATTTATTTTCTTTCTCTTTCTATAATCATTTCATCTGGACTCACAAAAATTCTTTGACTGGACTGTTAAGATTTCAATTATACTACTAATAAAGTTTTGGCTTTACATATAGTGTGTGTTTACTTTTCATCCATAACATGATTTTGAATGTAACGTTATACCTGAAAATATGTAATTGTGATTGTGAAAATATCTGTGAAGTATTAGCCTACAGTGAATTATAGACTTTTCACAGGTAAGAGTTATATAGATTACCAATGCAAGAGGGAGGAGATGACCATTCTCCATCAACACATTCTATTTCCTTTGATCCAACCAATTTAAATTCGATGTTGCATTCATATTGCTTTCTGTCCCCATGCTGATACTGTTCCACAGAGCCACCAGCAATACTTCCATTGTTAATCTCAGGTGGAGGTCCACAGCCTCTGACGTTCACTGAAATCAAGAGATCAAATCTATGCTCTGAACTCAGTACTTCTAGCACAGTTATATGTTAAGTGCAACACAAAATAAATTTAATTTGTTGTTTAAAGCTAAGAAAATGAGTAGAACAGGTTAAACAGGTCATTGGTTTATGTCTTTGAATATCTGGATTTGTGTTGGGCTGGAGATCACAAACAGATATGCGTGACCTTGGCTCACTCTACTCTCTTACTTCCATGCACTGTCAATTTCCTGCTATGATAAAAGAAGTGGTTGATAAAACCAACCCAGTTTTAAGAGAAAAAAGTATTACATGGATGACAACTTCAGTATTCTTTTTTTTAAAAAAAAGTGAAAATTCTGCAAATAATGATAACCTATGTTATAAAAATCACCCAGCAAGTAATATGTATTGTATATTAAAGGAATTCACTTCTGATGGAGTGAATGGAACTCCTGTTAAGGGAGCTTAAAATGTTCATGAGCTAGAGCCAACTATATGAAATATGCTTGTTTTTAAATGCAAAAGAGAGTGCGCAAAAAGAAGGATGAGAGCATGGAAGACAACAAGGAAACTGATCGAGTGGGAAGGAAGGGAGATGAGAAATATGAGATCCCTTCATCCTCTCAACCTGCCTCATGAAAGGGCATAGCACCAGCAAAATCAGCTCTTTTCAGATGCCACTAAGTTGTGCTCTGCCTTAAAAAGGATGAGAAGAATAGGGGCATATATCTTCTCTTCTGCATGAGTTTGTTCATCCTACTGGATGAAGCTAAGGAATTTCACAGGGAAAACCTTTCACTGAGTCTCTTTTGCTTGGTTCCAGCTCTGTGTCATCTCCAAACCAGTTTTTTTTCTTCAAAATCATGTGATCAGAAAAAGGAACATAAAGCGCAATATCTGACGTGTATCAACATTAGGCAGTGGCAAAGCTTAGCACATTTAGGATACAGTAAGAGAGAACATTACTCAAATTAGTCACTCCGGGCTGCCATATTGCACATTATTTATGTCTTTTGGAATAATAAATAATTTTTCATACATTACAGTCAATAACCTGAGTGAAATTTTGCACAAGCTGCTTACTAGCTCACTTTCAGTTATTGCAGAACTCCATTTGGCATAACTAAAGCTAACAGGAAGTTCAACGTGGAAAGTTCAACTGTTCAGAATCTTTCACATAAAATAGCAAAACACTATTAAATGATCCGAAGAGGACCAGTTCCTGCCCTTTTAGAGAGGAAGATGGAATAATTGTTCCTGGGAGAAAGACTGGCTTATAGAAGGTGTCCGCAGAAGTCTTCAGGACCCAGGTGTTTTCATATATTTCCTACTACAATACAGTTAACAGAATTACCTTTACACACTGGTGGTGATGGAAACCATCCAAAGTAATAGCACTGAGTAGAGGCGGGACCCACTCTCACGTAATTGTTTGCACAGGTAAATTTCACAACATCTCCATTATGGTATTTACCCTCCTTTGGAGAAAAATCTCCATTTGGCAATGTCAGCATTTCACATTCTATTGCTACAAAGACAAAATATTTTAACATCTAGCGTACACCCTACAAAAAGTACATGAAATACTAATGATTAGAACAAAACCAAAGAAAGTCTTAAAGAAAAGAGCTTCACAAAGTGTATACAGAGTTACACTGATTAGCAAACACAACAATATTCACCAAAACACTGGGGCGTTGGACTCCATTCACCATTTATGCCACACCTTGTGGTACCAGTTGGCATATTATCTGCAGTTTTATATCCCTCCAAACATGCATATTCAATTGTATCTTCAGGCATGAACATAGTTTTATTTGCGTGGTTATTCAAAGTGACCAAATGAGGTGTTTTACAGGATTCTGTAGAAAAAAACAAAGTTAGTGCATTTTGTGATCCAGAAACACTGGCCTTTGGAACCATCATTTCTGTAGGTGCTTGTGTGTGTGCTAGTCTACTGAACTACTCAGTATATTCGAAACGTTAAAAATACTACAGAATATGAATGTGGAATAACATATGTAGCATATTCAAATAATATCTATTGCATTAATCTTTAGAAATATATGTATAGAAGTAAAATCTAGCATAACTATTTCTTCCTTAGATTCAATTCTTTTCCTTCTACTACATATTATTATTACTGATGTCATAGCAAACAGTTTGTACTTCTGTTCTCCATGGTTATTTGTGAGAGGATCAGAAAAAAAGCCACAAAATCCTAGTTAAAGGCAGTCTGAAATAAAAGGACAAGATAAAAATATCAGCTAAAACTGGTCAATATTACAAGCCCTGATATCATAACACTGGACTATTAACTCTCTTCTTTTACTATCCTACACCCCTGTTCAGAAGAGGAAGGAACTTCTAAGAGGAAAAAGGCAACAACAGTATGGAGGCATTTTCAGGAAAAAAGCACTCTGGTGTTTTTCACAAATGTACTTTTTAACACCAGGGTAAACATATGGATACTGCTTTTTATGCACAGTGATACATCTTTCCAAATAATGAATCCAATTTTTCTCTAGTTTGTCGCATTTGAAGGAAGTTCTTGGCAGAATCCCTTGGCACACAGGCATTTTCTTCATACATCTCCCCTCACAAGTGTGAAAGGCGGGAGAATTGGGAGTAAATTTGGGCATATGTACCTTGTATCAGGTAAGAATCATTGGAGAGGTCAGTAATTACCATCTACTTCATGCTAGAGGTCCAAAAAGATAGCTCACCTAGAAGAAAGTAGATATTTTCCTGCCTTACTCACTTCCTTTATGTTTTCTCTCTAAGGTTAATTTCTGGAGGATGTCCTCTATTTGAGTCTACCTCTGCCCAGTAAGAAAACTCTACCAAGCTAGATGACAAAAATCTGAGTACATAGGACATCAGGTCTGTTCCAGTGACAATGACAGGGAGCTCTGGAGCCTTTATGCTACTCACTGATGCACTTTGGAGGTGGAGTCCAGCCATTCACTTGACACTGTATCACTCCTGTTTCTTGTCCTTCTGGAGTTACAAAGCCAGTATGACAACTATAGCTGACCTTCTCCTGTAAATTAAATGTTTTCTTTCCCAAGGTGAAATAACCATTGTCAAAATTGATATGCTGGCATTTTTCTGAAAGAAAGAGACAAAATTTCTTCCAAGTAAAACTGCTAAATGACATGCTTATAATATACAGAAGAAGGAGGACAAATAAAACAGCAGTAGGATTTAGAACATTTTTAAGAGTACATGAATTTTTGCTTCTGCATTGAGCTTTCTTCCTGGGGGACAACTGGAAAGTGAAAAGTCAAAGGTCACAGTTACCAACTTGTGCAGCACAAACAGGGATGGACAGGGGTTTGATTTGCAGCAATCCTGTAAGCTTCCAAAATTGTATGTCCACATCCGGTCTTCACTAGAAATGAAATACATGTTGGGCATGCACTGCACTGTTCATGCATAAGGAGGACCTTCTGTCCATATTGCAAGCGGGAGGGGGGTACACCAGAGGTCACCACGGTGTGCAGGTACCAGCTCAGTTCTACCAAAGATAAATCATTCAGAGTGCACGTACTGCAGAATTAAAGCAAATTTGTACCAAAGCCCCCTTCTTGCACACTAAAACACTAGCGCACACAGACTTAATGTTGTAACTGATTTCAAATCACTTGGAATACCTTGTTTAAGCCAGTCTAAATGGATGGAAATCAGTCATCTTGATTGGATGTTATGGTCTTGTATACTGAAAGAAAACTTCTGCAGTATGTTAAATTCTTTACTAATAAATTATTCTGTAAAGGAGTTTCTTCATTTTAAGAAATTAACACTACAATGAATAGCAATATTTGTACATTAGAGAGTCAAGTAAATAAAGATGAAAAAAGACTTTGAGGAACTCTAGAGGATGTATTTGAATGTTGGGAGAAGAATTAATGATACTTTCATGCAACAGTTTTAAAAGTTTAAATTTCACATCAAGTTTTTTTGTGTTTATATCAGTAATGCCCACAATTGCCTAACACTAGGAAACACAAAATTTTATTTTACTTGCTCATTGCTATGTCAAAATCTCAGTGGGTGGTGGTCCAAAACATTCTATGGTCAGTGTCTCTGTCAGGGTGGAATTGTTTCCTTAAAAAATATTTTTACAGTCTAAGAAAAATTAGGTTGAATTCTTTCTTTTGTCCATATGAAATCATTATCTAAAGTATTTAAATTTCCTGTGAGACATTCTACCAATTTCAGGCTTGGTGCAAGTCAGGAACAAAAGCTGGAAACAGAGTTCAGAGAAGCAACCTTTCTATTCCTCCCCCCTTCCAGTATGATGTCAATTGGAAAGGAAGCAAGAGAAACAGGGATCAGGTGGCATAGCGAGAGGCTGAAAGGAGACAAGAGATTACAGATAGGCTGCGCGAGGGGAATGATTACTATTTATTACATTACTGCACAGATATGTTATAACAAGATTTCACTACTGAAGACAAAGTACGACTCCCATCCCAGAGCTTACATTCTAGGAGATCTGAATGAGCCACATGTGGATGTTTTACAGGGTTACATTCTGCACGTTTGTATGGCGACTGACCTCAGCAGCATACAGGCACGAGAGCTGCATGAGCCAGTTGAGTGAATCACAGCATTGTGTTTCAGTTGTAGAGCACCTAGACTGAGAGTTACTAAGCAGTGGTGATGGATTAATGTAGGTGATGCGATGATGGATTTACTGGTTTTAGCTAGAAACCTCAGCAAAATACAAGCACACTCACTTTTACGGATACACCTTGGAGGAGGTGACCAGTCATCCTTTGTGCATGTGATTTCCCCACCTTCATGTTCAGTGTCATAGTCATCATTGCAGAGGTATTGGATTCTTTCACCTTCCTTGTAAATGTTCTTCCGTCTATTTGGGAAATAACCATTTTCCAGCCATCTGACATGACATTTTTCTAAAGAAGGAGGTAAGTACATTTAACCACAGTAATTTGTACAGCAAGAACTGAGGTAAATTCTTAGGAAGACAGCTACTAAAAAAGGGCCTCCTAGCACCTTTCTGTATCCTTCTATCCCAAAAAGACATTCATGTTCAAACCTGAATGAAAGCATGTTTTGTTTTGCTGCCCTAACATTAATGAATCACATGAACAGGAATGCAAGTCACTACATAAAGTGCTAAGAAGTGGTCTAGTAAACAATATCGCTTACCTAGTGTTCATAAGCAAGGCTAACTTCAGTGCATCTAGCGTCATGTATACCAGCTCTGGTTTGGTCCGCTATGTCTCTAAAATGTTGATTTTGAGCATTTGCCTCCAGGAGATTTTATCATGTCTGTGCAAATGTATCAGCCTCTCAAAACAGCTCTAGAGATTTTAACAACAGCTAAGCACACTGGCTTTAGAGCATCCTGTGCCCCATGAGCCCCGACACAAGGCAGATGGCTGAAGGAATGCTAGAGCAGTGTTACTTGAGTAACTGCTCCTTCCTCTGGGCGAGACTCCACTTATTTCCTCCACTGAGCACCACTCCACTTAGGGCAACAGGGAAAGATCAGCCTTTTGTAAGCCACTTCCAAGCCCTCCCAGTAGGTAGGAACTTTACTGTGACTGAAGATATGTGTTAGGAGAGGAGTTCAATCATTAAGTCAGTGTAGCTGGATCTCTTGCTAATTGCAAGAGTGTGCCACCTTCTCAGCTCCAAAAGTTATCCAGAGGGACCAGGAAATGGATCTCAGAGAGGAACCTCCAAACAAAGTGCCCAAGCCATGGAAGGAAGAATATATTTATATAGAGTAGAAACAATCTGTTTGTATGTGCAGCTGTGTGTGCAGATGAAAGTAGATGCATGCACGTGACCCAGATGCCAGAGAAGAGAAACATTTTCTATATATTTCTTAATCTTATGGATAGTTTCAGGAGCAAAGAATCTCCAAAATCCAAAAGCATTGTTTCAGCCTTACTCACTTCAGAGTGTCATTACGAACTGACAGTTTGAGCTCTGCAGATAGGATGACAGTCTGGGTGCAGTTCCAGGGGTCAACAAAAGCAGTTCTACTTTAACAAACTCTTATTTGTTCTGTCTTGTGCTCCATTGGCACCATTTCTGCTGCACAGACCTTTGATAATTATAACAGAATTGACCATACAGTGTAAATGTACTTACTGAGGCATTTTGGCTCTGGAGACCAGCCTGTTTCAGAACAGACCATCAGAACCCACTGGTCTCCACTCGGGGTTGAATAACCATCATTGCAGTGGTAATAAATTTGCTGCCCAGACCTCATTGGAAAGTAACGGTGTTTCTGGTTCTCCAGTGTTTCACTTAACTTGCCATTTTCTATAGCTAGGTAGTCACACGGTTTCTCTTGAAATAGAATTTAACAGCAACAGTATCAACACATGCATGACAAAAAGCTCAGGACACAATTAATTCAGCTTCAGCTTCATCTGAGTGTTTTCAGAAACTGACAGAATCAGGACTGCACACCTTGGCAGATCCTAAGGAGGGCAGGAACAATTGCACTCTGCTTCTGGTGTCTTTGTTCTTACCTATACCTATGTTAATTCCCTCTGCGTCCATTGCAACCAACAGAAATCCAGTCAATACATTCAGTGGACTCCAAAGGCTGATTCATGATACCAACTGTAAGTATTTATTCGACAGTGAGATGACACTGTTTTTGTAGAGTGTCTTGACTAAATTCACTATGCTGACCACGATGGGAGCCCAGACAGCTAGCTCAGATATAGACACTGAACTGTGGAGTCTTAAAAAAACTAAACTAAACTTACTAAACCATCAAATTAAGCTGTACATCACAAAGAAACACAATGAATAAGCAACTCTCATTTCTCATGCTTCTTAAGTTTTTCTCTTGACCTCTTTTTCACTGAGATATTTCCAACAACTCTACATATTGCGTCTTCATTTATGAGAGCTACTTACGGACACAACCTGGATCAGGCACCCAGCCATTCTTGGTGCATTCAGCTGTGCTTTTGCCAGTCAATGTTTTAAAATGATATCCAGGATTACACTGTACTGTGATTATATCACCTACTATATATTTGTCTTCTTGAGGTCTAAAGTTCCCATTGGGAATTCTTGGAGTAGGGCATACAGTTTCTAAACAAAAAGAGAAAAATTGGATGCTAATTTGAAGAATATATTTATATTTATTGAGTAAGTTCTTATTTTCATAGTATATTGACCATAACTGCATAAAATTGTTAAAAATATGTTTCTTAGGGCAAAGAAAAGGTTACATTTCTCTCCTACTCTCAGAAACATACAGTTCTGTAAGAGGAGAGTGACAACTGTTATTGATGTCAAGCTAATTAAAAGATTAAAACTTAATTGCAAAGAGAATGGTTGAAGCAAGAACTGGAGGTGATCAAACTAAATTGGACTAATAATTTCCAGTAGGTCATTCCACAGCTGGAACTCAAAATGACCTATGCTGGGATCACTCACAGCTCTCCTGATCTGGTTTATGGACACCGTACCAAAGGAGGGCAGATTCACTGGCAAGTCCTAAATGGAGAAATAACTATACTTAACTAGGAACTGATTATTCAAAGGCTGTGTGATTAAGATTAGGGTCTTGCACTGACACTGGAAGTATTTCAACAGCTGAGAAAGGACAAGAATGCTATGCTAAAAAGCTCATGATATCTTTATGCTTGGAGAAGCTAGGCAAACATATTATTTATAAACCAGAGCCTGTCTTCTGGGTTTTTTTTTATATTCTACTTCCAATTTAGAAAATATCACCAACATATTCAGGGTTGGGAGGGGATGGCTATAAGAACCGGACGGGTTGGTCCTGCTGTGGAGTGAAGGTGGGCAAATCAGCTGTATGCATGTACTGCTGAATCATCTAGGTTCAGTGATAAGTCAAGTCAGATCCAGAACCACTATGTGAATATGCCCCAAGTATCAGAGCCCAGTATATCAGTGTCTGGAAGAATGGGGTTTTTTGGCACCTGCATGTTGCTAAACCACAGGCAATGCATATTAATTAGTACCATTACTAATCTTGAAGCAGAAAGGTCAAGAACTGAGTGGGCACTAAGGCTGACTACTCTTTGTTTCTAAAGGAGTCTTTCTGGAAGAGGTCCCAGGAAGGTGGGTGGTGCATAACATCCTACAATGTTGCCCTGTGGCCAACATTTTTGTCCAGTTTCAAGTGTTTGGCAATTTCTTGAAGACAATTCAAGGTGCTAATGATTTCCCCAAAATTTACATCAAACTATGTCAACTGGGACATAACATGCATATTTCTGTTTGTGGGATTTGGAGATTTAACTATAGTCTTTAAGTGCTGCAGTTGAATGAAACTAAAGCAAAATCCATGACCCAGAGGGCTGATGTCACACAGGACTAGCCTCAGAAATTATGGATTTGTCATCTTATCCGCTCAGAAGGCATTTGGGAGTTAGAAAGCAAGAGGGAGTTTCAGCATTGTAAATATATTAATTTGTAGAGATTCTCAGTCAATTTCTGATGGGAATTTTGAACACCATGGATAATGTGGTTGTGCAATTACAGTTCTGATGACATTAAACAGATTTCTGTCTTCATCCTAGAATAAGGGTCATGGACAGTGGCAGGATTCATGTATCCCATGTTACTTTGGTCTCTGTTTATACATCACTTTATGTCCATGGTTCTTAGGGTTAGTGAACTTCAAATCTATGTTGTACACAACTCTTGACATAACGGCTATGTAGAAAGTACTATTGTTTTCAGCTTTATGTGTAATCCAGCACTACAGTTCCATTGTAATTTTCAGCTTAGACAGTTATGGCCATTGATGGACTACTTATCCTTCTGAAATTGGACTATTTCACATTTGCTCGAACTCCTTTGGAAATGGTCATGTCAACTTCAGATTGTTCTTCCTACAACTCTATCTTACTATTTGAGAAGAACTCTTGAAAGGCAGTTTACAAACTTAAGTCAGGATTTTAATCTGAAAGATACTTTGAAAGATACTTTTGTAATTTCCAGTCATTTCTGAAAGATTGCACAGTACACTAACAATTTCTTACTGAAGTTCCATCAGTGAAATAGGGATCATTTTTGAATGGTTCGTCTTTGGTTGGAACTGGTTGATCAGAACTAATAGTCTGGAAATTTCAAGAATGGATATAATGACTAGCAACCAAGTGCTCCGTCTGCTCAAACTATAGTAAGACTCATCAGGACACTGAGACAAAATGCAGAGGTCAAGCAAACTTCTATTGTCTCAAATGTTCATACAGGGTGAGATGTTGAGTGGTATTTTACTGAGCAGTTAGTCCTATGGTTACAAGTAGCAGAGTCTTGGTTATGGTGACACAGCATCTCAACTGCTGAATACGGAAGACCAGGCATTAACTTGTATCTCCCCCTCAAAGAACTGCTTGTGATTCATAAGTAGGTCACCAAGCTAAGACTACCAGCTTTCCCCAGTTTTATTCATACTGCTGCAATTCATATGGTATCAAACAAATATTTCTTTACCCAGTCTTCCAACATAGAGCACAGCCACTGACTTGTACCAGTTATGTTCATGTTAAGCACACTTAAAAAGATATCGAGACTTGATGTGAAGACAATAGGACTTCAAAAACCATACCACTTCTCTAAGAAGTTAGTTTCAAATGTTAATTTTCCCATGCCATTAAAAATTTCAGATTCCTTCTGTAGTTTGAATTTCTCAGGTATCAATACTTTTTTTTTCCCTGCTTGCTTAAATATTCTTTTTAGTGTCTGATTTTTCCATTCCTTAGATAAAATATTTTCATCATATTTTGTAGAAGGTAGAGATTCAGCTTTATCCTTCCTATTTGTCCAAATTAGGACTTTTTTCTAACCCAAGAAATCTTTTTCCTATATACTCCCCACTAATTCAGAATAATATAAAAAATAATAAAATAACAACAGCTACTAACGCTGCGTGAAGTATTTTAGCATCAGTCTCAGTATAGTGGACCAATTGCTGCTTCGTGGACCTATCTAACTACACTCCAGTAACCAAAGACTGAATTAACTGCTTTTGCTACTGCTCTCCGTGGAAAACTCTTATCCGGTTGTTTGGTCCCTTTAACCCTTAATCCTTCCAGATCTTCATGGGATATTGGTCAGATGTGGACGGATTTCTTTTTTTACAAATAAACTAACTCTTGTCATTACTTATCTCTGAAATTACTTCCAAACACAACAAAAATTGAAAATAACACTAGGCAAGGCTAACCAGTGCAATGGGGGGTTGGATTCCATCCTGATTCAGTACATCGTACATCTGGTCTTTCGCTGTATCTGTATCCTTCATCACAGGCAAACTGCAGTTGTTCAGATTCCTTGTAAGACTCCTTTGGAGAACGTACATAGCCATGTTCAATTTTTGGCACCTCACAGATAATCTCTGAAATTGAGAAAGACAAAATTAATATATTTTTGTTCATATTTATTTGCTGTGAATAAATGCCTATTGGAATAAAATTTAGGTTTTTATTTTCATTTGACTTCACAAAAACATTTACATTTGGAAACTGTTTGAAACTTATTTGAGAACTCTTCAATAGCTGGATTGTGGGTGCCAGGTAGAAAGTGTGGTGTAGCACAGCATCAACAGCACATTGGTTCATGAGACAGATTTCAGGGCTTTGCTTTGGATTTTAGTGGATCACAGAATCAGTATATAAGGCAGGGGACATTCTGACATTCTAGGCTAGCTGAAATTTAGGATTTTTCCTTTTTTTTCAGATAATTTCATTTCCTTGTAATTTCCAGCAAACCTAAGCTCTCTCGTAGCCATGGACTAGTTAATTAGTTAAATCATGGCATCAACAGGAAAAAAAGAGTTAAACTATCTGGAAAACTGACACTAGAATGCTTCACTATCTATAAAAGAACCTCAGCATCCCCAGCTCCTTGCCAAACCCAATAAAACCACTGAGATCTTGCAGGTTCCAAAAACTGCATTCATAAAGCCAGAAAATATTCAAGGCTTTGTTTCCCAAGCCACAGAGCAGGACACCAAAGAGTTCTCTTGGATTCCTTTGCTGGATTTACTTCATATTTAGGATGAAATGTAGCTCAGTGAAACTGTCATTGTTTAATAAGATTCACTATATTCTGCAAATGTTACAAGCACATGTATTTAATCCCACTTTATGCTGTGCAAATTCTAATAAATGGGGGTTTCAAAGCAGCAAAATGCAGCGCTGAAATTGTGAAAAGAACATACATGTATCTGACATCCTGACATATGTACTCTGCTCTTCTAAACACATACTTCCCAATCAGATAACATATAAATAATCATTGGATAACATACAAATAATCTAAGAAACTTGATGGACTGTATATTTAACAGCAATTGTTACCATAAGCTTCCTGGGATCCATTCTTACATACTGACAATCCAACCCCATACAATCTCTATTTGCAAAATGGGAGGAATAACTCCATCCACCAGTACAAGCTGTGGGCAGGGCAGGGTGGGGTCAACTGGCTGAAAAGTATTTTTGCAGAAAAAAACTTGGCAGTCCTGATGGACAAGTTGAACAGGGGCCAGCAATGTGCCTTTGCAGTAAACAAAGAAAACAGTGTCCTGGGCTCCACTGGGAGGAGTGTTGCTGCCAGGTCAAAAGAGGTGATCCTTCCCTCTACTCAGCACTGGTCAGACCACATCTGGAGTGCTGTGTCCAGGTCTGAGCTTGCCAATACAGGAATGACATGGATGTACTGGAGCAGGTTCAGTGAAGGACCATGAAGATAATTAAGGGACTGGAAAAACTGACAGATAAAGGAGGCTTAGAGAGTCTAGAGAAAAAAAGACTTGCTGGGAGGGAGGGAGGATCTTATTAATGTGTATATTTATAAATTCCTGACTGTGGTGGGGCAGCAGAAGTAAAAATGATGGAGCCAGACTCTTCTTATTGGCACCCAGTGACAAGATGAGAAGCAATGGGCACAAATTGAAATACAGAAAATACCACTTAAACATAAGAAAAAACATTTTTACTTGAGTGATCAAACACTAGAATGGGTTACTCAGAGAGGCTGTGGAGTCTCCATCCTTGGAGATGTTCAAAAGCCAACTGGACACAGTCTTGAGCAACTTGCCCTAGCTGACTGCTTTGAGGGACCTTCAGAAATCCCTTCCAACCTCACCTATTCTGCGATTCTGTGATTCTGTAAAAACTAAACATGAATTAACCTTCTAACTTGTCAAAACACAGTCTGAAGAAACAAAAAACCATCATGATTTCTTTGTATTTCATATAGCCTAAGAACATGAATGAATTAAAATCATACTTGTCTTTTTAAACTTAGTTCACATAGATTCAAAACTGTTCATAATTACTTTGGTTAAATCAACACTGAAGTGATTGGATCTTATGTAGACATACCAAAGCTAGTTTCAAAGAAAGTGACTGCAGCCTGGCAAAACATACAGCTTGTAGTGAAAATGTGGAACAAACAGATGGTCCATTATAACTATATTAGCATCCAATATTTTCTGATTTCTCTTTCTTATCCTACTTCTGCATATATGTAATGGAGAATGTTTACAAACAAACTACGCTTAATTGCCGTGGAATAAAGTGAAAGCTTTATAGTTTCCCATATGGTAACCAGTCTTTAGAAGTCTGTGAGAATAAAGCTTCTTAATTACAGATAATAAATAGTGTCCTTTTTACCTTGGCACTGAGGCACATCACTATTCCATTTTCCATTAGAAGAGCAAATTATTTCTTTAGATCCAACAAGCTTGTATTTTGCATTACATTCAAAATTTACAACCTGGCCAAAGGAATATTCTTGGCCTAGCTCAAATGCACCAGCCATAATTATTCTTCCATTTTCTGGTGCTTGTGCAGGTAAACATTTTGCCACTGGAAAATAAAACAAAAGGAAAGGAAAGGAAAGGAAAAAACCAGCCATTTTGAAGTCTATTCTGTAAAATAAATTGACATACAAAAGAGTTAAAATACAGAAAACTCACTGTAATTTCCTTACACATTTTAAAAATATACATTCTTGTTATGTATTCAGATACTATTTGCAACAGATATAATACAAAACCCTAAGCAAAAAGACAGACTGACATAGGAGGAAGCTTGTAGACTGACACTCATGATCCTCTTCTCTGTCCTTGAAGGCTAAAGACAGAGCACCCACTAAATTAGATGACCTCCTGAGGTCTCGCCCAATTTAAATTATCCTATGATCCTGTGAGTTCTATGGATGGTTAGATCAGCCTTGACTGACACATAGGACCCTTAAACTTTCTCAAAATAGATTAATTTACTTTACAGCTATGCCAAACTGCATTTGCTATAGACAAATATCTGGAAAAGTGCTGTGACTGACTACAACAGTTCAGTTACTAACTGAAAATCCTAGTTAAAGATATCAGAACAATTATATTACTAAAGTAAACAAACACAATGTCAGCCATGAATTTAGACCTCTTGTATCTCCTAACTTTGTAACTGCAGAAAAAGGAAGAATCAACATATGTCATCAGATATTTCTTATTAGGAGGGAAATGGCTATCAAAGCTCATTCTTGAATGTACACATAGATCTCACTGAGCACGTATGAAAGTGGCTGGTGTTTTGCCTACATATCTTCCACTTCTCTCTGACAACACTCTCCATCTTATAAGTCATCTGCCTTTTCTATGATCTCACATTCTGTTGTCTAGGTTTCTCACAATTAGAACATTATACAAATACTTTCTTTCATAGGCAATCATATTTCAGCCTATAACGAAAACTCCTCAATCACAAAAGAAAAATTTCATGAGGACTTTGAAATTGCAGTATCTTGGTGACGTGACAAAAAATGTTGGAAACCATTGCTCTATACTGTGCAGATTGAGACCTCCATGCCTAAAATTGAGGACACTCAAAATCCAGTAAACTAAATGTGAAATATCTGAGACCAAGGAAATGTCAAAACACTGACAACAAACTCTAGACAAGAGAAAGACATCTACTTTTATTTTTGATTCTGTACTTAGAGACCCTTTCCTGACATTAGATACTTAACCTAAAGAGAAATTTCACTGCTGCACATTTATGTTAAAATACACCAGTTTAAAATAACTTTGGGAAGAAAGGAAGCTTATTTTCGTAATCATACAGGTTTGAAACTGGTGAAAAGATTTCCAAAATCAGGGAATTATCATCTGAGCCATTCAGTCTATTAAGTCTTGTGGGCTGGGTCTCTCTTGCTCTCATTCTTACTTACTGAAGTTCTTCCACAGTATGCTAACCAGAAGAAGAACTTATAACAAAGTCTTAATGGCTAGGATATTCAAAAGGGTAGAGGAGGAAACTCGCTAAAAACACAGATGCTTTCACAAACATCCAAAATGCCTCACCCCAGCTGTCTTTTGTAACGTTTTGCAGACATCTACTCTATCAGGGCCTTTAGGGAAGGCAGAGCTTTCAGCCAGTCTGGGGTAATTAGACTCCATTTTGTGAATGATTTTTAACAAAAACTCGAGTGCTTATTGGGCTGAGCAATCACTGTAAGACTTTCACTGCTGTATAACTTGAATTTAAACATATGTGAATTAATACTAGTAGAGAGATCACAGACTAGTTCTAGATAGTATCAGAGAGATAAAAAAACAGTTTGATAAATAATTAAATGTCAAACTCCATTTACCTTCACAGTGAGGGATGTCATTGCTCCATCCATCTGCCTGACACTCACGGTAATTTTTTTGGCTGAGCATCTGGTATCTTCCCAAATAAAAAGTAAACAATGCTAAAATACAGTCTCATTATGTGACAGAAACAGCAGTGTTGCTATTCTTGAAGCAAAGGAAGTAGGTTTAATATGTTCTAGCACAGACTAACCAAAACGTGATAGAACCAAGTAGTTTTTTGGCCTGCATCTTCCCTATTTTGTTTCTTTTAATTGCATATGGCAAAAATTATTAAAAAAAAATCAGAAAATAGGAACTAATCAGTAAGATGGCTTCATTGCTACAGATAGCAAGCTTTGGCTGCATAACAAATAACCTAGGGGTAATTTACACAATCAAGAGCAAGCAGAGTGAAACTCCTGTTGCCTGTGCTCTAGTATGACTAAAGCCATGTGAAAGCATCAAAATAGGATGCATCAAAATAGGACTTAATCCAAACCATATGTATCTCATGCTTTGATGAGTTAGTATTGCCTTAGGTTTGAGGGCAACATGGCCACAATGCCATGGCTTCTGCTTTGTCTGAAATGTAGTCAGAGGAAGTACAGCTCATCTCAAATGACAGTGAAGAACTGCCTGAATTTAAGGGTTTAAGGAGAATATTGATTTTGGAACTCTTTCTGTGGAACTCAGACCAGATTCCATCCATACAAAGATAGCAAAATCATGGCTAAAGCACTGTACCATGCTTATAGCTGATTTGCATTTCGAGAGGAAAGAATCCAGTCATAAGCATATTTAATGCAATACTATATATTTGTCTTGCTGCAGTTTTCATTGGAGAAGATGAATAGAGAAGGAAGAGAGAAGAATTTCTTCCCAGCAGTCAGTGAAGACATGTTAGTGAGTCTACCAGAAATGTCTTCCTTCAAACATTTTTTACAATACATTTTACTTCATAATGCACAAAAATTATTTAAGCAGGACTGATGAGTTTTGGTTCTGGATAGGAAACTCTGTTGTATGGCCTAATGATTTTGCTAATGTAATTGTATCATGACTGCCTACTGAGCGCACTGATTCCAGCATACAAAGCTGCATTTCCATCTGAACTGGCTGGCTGGTGGAGTCATGAGGCAGCTTTAGAGACAGATCGCTATTTTTGTTTTCTACTTGAACAGCCACGATTTCAAGTTAGCTACAGCCTTACATATTTTAGACACTTTGGATGACAGCTTCAGGTGACTGAGTTCAGTTACTCAGTTATACAGAAAGAGTTATCTTTAGTATTACCATAATTGCAGAAATTTAAATTAGCAATAACCAAGCATTAAATATTAATAAGTTGCAGCTGCATTACAGACAACAAATCTATAACTGACACTTCTTAACAGTAACATCTTATGTTAACTTCCATATATTGAATTAAATAAGTATTACCCATCATTACATCTGTACTCAACTCTGGCACCAAATACAAATTCACTTCCACTGGTAAGTTCAAAGGAACCGAACTCAATATCTCCAGGATGTCCACATGGTTTATCTGGTAAAAAAAAAAAGACGAATAAGAAAAAAAATTGCTTAAACCATACATAGGAACGTGAAAGTGCGAAAGATAGCACTTTCCTAAAAATTAGTAGCAAGTATGGGCCTTTCAAAAATTCAAAAATGCTCAGCATTATCTTGATAACCCCCCCCGCCTTTTTTAATCACTGTCTTCAATGAGAACATATTGGAGTAAGGATTTGCTGATTTACTTTTTTAATTAAATAACAAATTAGCAGGTTTTATTCCTTTAAAAAGTCTGCACTCATCTTAAGTTTTATGACAAATTTAATGGCAGCATGTAACTTCAGCTTTTCCTAAAACTTGTGACATAAGTTGGTCCAAAATTTCCACTACAGAATCCATCCATGTTTAGAAATCAAATTTCCTCAATCTGATGGGGATTGTGCTGAGTAAAGAGGGATGATCTAAGGTCACAGGAGTCTTTTGGTCCTCAGTCCTTTCTAGTCAAAGTTCCCCATATGACTTGTCGTCTGGCCCAATTTGCCCTGAATTCCCAAAAGAATTGCAAAGATGAACACGCCATCCCTCTCATTCATCCACTTTTGATGTCATAGTATGGACTGCAAAATAAACTGCATAGCTAAAACCTCTTAGGCCACCTCAGAAGAAATCTTTCCTGGTTTCTATCGACCTAGGCAATTTCATTTCTTGGAGCATATCAACATCCTTGTTTTTTCCAAAGGAGAGGTGTTTGAGTATGCCCTAAACCTGCTCCAGTGTGATTCAGATAAAACGGACTACATCATAATCAATTTTGTTGTCTAGTGTGGCCTATCCTGAAAAGGGAACCTGATCACTTAACCTGTGGCAGACTATCCCTTTTCTCCTTCCACTTGCACCTTGCCAGTGCCAGTATCTCTTCACTGGGTGGCAGTATTTACTAAAATATGTTACAAAAAACAACATCAAATTTTGTAAAATATGAAAGATCTGTGTTCACTACTGAGTAGTTATACAAATACATACAAAACCTGAGAAGGTGACTAAATAAAAAATGTAAAAGAAACCAGTAACAACTTTATTAATTCATTTTTACTCCTGATTTGTATTAATCTCTGTTTGAATGACACCTGGGACTTAATTTTATGTTATCAAACCAAACATTCTACTAGTAAAATTTTGTACATTAGATATGTAAGAAAAAAACCGCATGTGTCTAATTTGTGTTTAAAACTCATTTACAGAAAAGTGTCTGCTGACTAATAATAATAAACTTCAACTTCTTCACTAATGAATTCTGTATGAGGGAGTGAGATACTTCTAAACTCTTAACACAGTATACTAGAGATAATAAAGAGCAGCTCTCATCCTAATCATGAATTTTCCTTCACAGATTAAAAGAGAAGGCAGGTAAAAATAATTTCCTACTTCCAAGAAATTATATCTTTCATAGAATTAGTTGAATAAACTGAAAAGAAGACAATACTGTCTCTTCACTTGCATTCAGAAGCTAGGTTAGTGCTTTATTCTGCTTAGACTGTAAATTTCATCTGCATTAGACTTTTCCTAAAATTTTGGGAGCAAGCTCCTAATTACTTAATAACTTAAATTGGGTTAATAAGGCTGGCCTAGAGTAAGATCTTCTCCTGCAAACTAAAAAAAAAAAAATAATCCTTTGATCTGGAGAAAAGGAACTTCCAAAAATGTTTCCTTATGTATACATACTTTTTAGGATGATATTTTAAAGGATGCTGAAATAAGTAAATTACAGGTAAAGATACAATGGCAATTTTACACTGACATCACTGGCAAGGAATGTGATCTGCTAGGTCAAATGTTTGCACGTTTTGCATAAACACTTACTTCTGCATTCTGTCCTTGGGAGGCGTTGCTGCCATGCTCCATCAGCACACTCAAACACAATTTGTCCAAGTTTTATATATCCAGGCCGACATCTGTATGTTACCTGAGTACCATGTGGATAGGGAGGTTTGTCCCATCTTTCAGTAGGCACTTCTTTAACCCTCCTAGGAGGAGGTTCTTTACAAGCTAAAAATTGTAAATAAAAATATTGGTGACTGAAGCACATGCTATAAACACCAAAATAATTTTAGAATAGAAAATGTAGCAAGAAATCCTGGGGACAGTTGTGATCAAATGAGCATACGTTTCCTACTTAATCATCACAAGATGCCAAGAATTCACATTTTGTAGTATTATGAAAAGACATTTAGAAGGACATAATAATAGTAAAGCAAGTGCCAAGAAACCACACGGGACAGTCATAATTCATGAAATAGATTTTAGTTACAAAGATTGAGATGAGACTAGTGCCCTGGTTCTAACCACAGACATGCCTTACCCTTCCATCTGCAGGAGCTCCTTCATGCCTGTCCTTCCATTACCACAGAGAACACCTCTGTCCATGCTGTAGAATCTCCTTTCAAACTATTTTCTTCTGCAGCCACCACCATCCTTTCTGACATTAAGTTCACGTGCCATTTGATCAAGTTCTATCAAATCTCCCCTCAGCTTTACATTGCCATGAACTTTCTCTCCAGGCTGAGATCACCCAATATGCCAAAACTTATTTCCTCCTGTCCATGAGATTACTTCTTATGACAAGTTACTTTTTACAGGATGTAATTAATTCTGGGTATTCACTTTGACCTTTTTTAGCTTCAAAGCATTTTGACTCAATTTGCGGGGGGGTGGTGGTGTTGTCTGATATTTCTCATTAGCTCAATATTATACAGTCCTTCCCCAAAAGCTCCTTCCTGGGCCTTCTTTCGTGTCCATGAAATAAATGTAAAGCCAAGCCCATATGAATTACAACAAATGAGCCTGAATTAATTTAAATAAGAAGTTCCTCAACAGCTTGAGAATGAGAAAAATCAGCCTAAAGGGGAAAGAAACAAAGGTTGGAAAGCTGTTAATGAAAGGCTAAATGATCTTTGTTAAGAAACATTTTTTTTGTTGTTTATAATAATTGACCGAATTTCGGTGACTAATATTCTGTGCTTGGGTGACTGCAATGTACTTAATTTAAAGGCTGAAGCTTTACCCAGAATAACAGAGTCTGGACAGTCTAGCTAATTAGATGCAAGGAAGTCTGTTTTACATCTGAACACGAAAGCTGAGAATTCATCAAGAGTAAATAAAACAGCCTCTGAGAAATGAAGCCTTGGAAAAGAAATGAAACCTCTGTACAGAAAATAAATGGGAGAAGAAATGTCCACGAGGGAGGAAATTTCTTGATGAGTAGATTCATGTCTCAGTAGAGAGCTGGCACAAAAGTCCTCCCACCAGTTTAGTTGTAAGGCCATAGGTTTGAGAAAGCAGCAATACTCTCACAGAAGCTTTCCTGTAGATTATCCAGGTGCTGCCTGAAAGTGGGACTACAAAAAAAGTATTTAGGATCTTTCCTCATGCGAGGGATGTGGAGTTACGGTTTGCTGAACTAAACTGTGATCACAACCACACATTAAATAGCTGTGATTTCTAATACAAAGTGAGCAGATTCAATATTCATTCTTCCACATCAAAGTGTGGAAAGTTGTGCTGGTTTTGGCTGGGATAGAGTTAAGTTTCTTCACAATAGCTAGTATGGGGCTACGTTTTGGATTTGTGCTAAAAACAGTGTTGATAACACGGGGATGTTTTCGTTACTGCTGAGCAGTGCTTACACAGAGTCAAGGCCTTTCCTGCCTCTCACCCCACCCCACCAGTGGGCAGGCTGGGGGGGGCACAAGAAGCTGGGAGGGGACACAGCTGGGACAGCTGACCCCAACAGACCAAAGGGATATTCCATACCATATGACATCATGCTCAGCATGTACAGCTAGGGGCAGAAGGAAGAAGGGGGGAACATTCAGAGTGATGGCGTTTTTCTTCCCAAGTAACCATTACATGTGATGGAGCCCTGCTTTCCTGGGGATGGCTGAATACCTGCCTGCCAATGGGAAGTAGTGAATGAATTCCTCGTTCTGCTTTTCTTGTGCATGCGGCTTTTGCTTTACCTATTAAACTGTCTTTATCTCAACCCATGAGTCTCCTCATTTTTACCCTTCCAATTCTCTCCCCCATCCCACTGTGTGGGGGGGCGGTGAGCGAGCGACTGGGTGGTGCTTAGTTGCTGGCTAGGGTTAAACCACGACAAAAGTGAATTTTACTTTAGTTATACAAAGACATACCCTTCAACACTCACTGTTTTTATTTAAATCAGTGGAATACCTACCAAATTAGATGCATAATTTTAGAAAATTATTTAAAAATCAGGAAAAACATTTGTTACAAGAAAAAAACCTGTATAATTTCAAGTATAGCCATGGCATTTTGAAAATATGAAGAAAAGAATGTTAATTGTGAGATGTAATAACTTTATTTTGTCTGACTTAAGTAGCCAGAAGAAGTAGACAGGCTTTGAATATACTGCTCAGTGCTAAAGGAAGAGTATGCCCACACGTTCATGTTTTTTCCAACTACTTGAATAAGTATGTTCCCTCCTACAAATTATTATATCTGAGTAAAAATAATTGCTTCTGTCCACTAGAGAGTAGTACCCTACTATCAAAAAAGGTAGTAGGGACATACTTCTCTTAGCAAGATTAAGACACATTCACTTTTTAACAACATTTTTGCAGAATGCAGGAATAAGTGAAATCAACAAGAATCCTCTAGCTAGTTGTCTTTCAAATGCATTAAAAAATGGTTAGTTTACCCCCAAAAAGTTCTTTGTAATGGTGAGAAAAGGAATTTTTCTAATTCTACATATTTTCATTACAGCTCATTAAAATTAGTGCCTTCAGTTTTCAAGCTGAGAAAGCACAATCCAAATTCTATGATTTAAAAAATAGGCTATTTAGTACAGCGAGAGCTTCTCTGCTCTATTCCTCCCTTACTTCTAAGTTGTATTATATTTTATTGTCCATTGTGCAGAATGGGGCCTCTTAACTCCTCCTTGTTTACATTTAAAAAAAAAAACACATGAAAGATAGTCTCTTCATCATAACTAAGGCATGCTTCTTTCTGGGTTTTATTTCAGCTCTCTCTGATTGTTCTTTACCACTCCTGCCCTGATGTCAAACTATGTGTTACCATCAAGTGTCACAGTATGTATATGTATCTCTGACTACAGCTAATTATTCTTTTATTTTTTTAATGCAATTTCTCAGTAGCTTGAGAAGAAGAAATCTGCTGACAGGATGTACTTCAAAACTATATTAATTACATCATGCACTCACCATGTGTACTCACCAAAATTGGGGGGGTATTTACTTTTATATTAGAAAGCATACACTAAATGCACACTTTCAAATCCTTTAGTGAGAGACCAGGAGAGCTGGAATTAATCATTTAGTATTTATACGTGACTTACCTCAGTTAGAAACAGCTCAAGCTGCTTTCTTGCCATCAGTCATTATGCTGGTAGCAAATTCCATAAAGTCAAGCACAAACTATGAATTCAGGTAGCAGTATTTTTTAGCCCTTGTGCAAAAACCCAACTCTCGAACAACTCACATAGACTTTCAATATGAAGCTTGAACTAAGAAACCTGAATGACCCGTGGTAACAGTTGTCTGGATAAATCAAATATTTGCTACGTTCACATTCCTTTGTAATCTCTCTGAAGTAAAGAAAGCATTGTGAAAAGGAAGTGCAAATTCAGGAAAACTTTCTTTTCAAATTCCAGGACTTTTCTGGACTAATTTGCAAACCAATAAGACTTTATTAGTTGCTTTGGAGCAGTATTTATTGTAAGTATATATAAAAAAGAAAATACATTTCTTTAATGTCCTGATTTTGCAATTTTTCAAAGTAAAATCCATCAGATTATTTTGATTAATAATGTCTTCATAATCTTCACCTGAAATTAAAACCAACCTGAACTGAGCAAAGACACACACTAGCTAAAAAACACATAGCACCCTTTCTGCAGCAGTCTATATGAAGAAACCCAGACAGAAAGCAAAATTACATTACTAAACACACATTAAAAATATAAACACAATATCAAGAAAAATAAATTGAACAGAGAAGCAGAAAATATCAGAGGCTTCTGAAAAGATACCCAGAATACTACCTACCTCTTTAAACATGTACAAAAGCATACCCTTATATATCTATCTCACTTAATGGATTAAAACCAGTCTGTCATTCCACAGATACTTTGTAAGCTTTTCAGTCAATTAAGTAATCATTCCTCTTTCTCAGATTAGCTCACAGATTATTCCAGACAGAAAGAAATGCACATTTATTGAATATTTTCTATTTTAACCTACCAGCTGTTCACACGTTTTGGATGTTAGAATACTTAACAAACTTAAAAATATTTAATAACAAATGAGTTGCCTGGCTCTAGTTTAAAGGGATAGTAACCATTAAAAAAGCTGTGCAACAGATTAATAACAGCAGTAGTTATCCAAATAAATAGGTGAAATAATACCTATGACAGGATACTAAATACTAAAGGTGCTAAATACTGCCAGAAGAAATCTCAATTATTGTTGTCAGAAGTTCATTAAAATAGAAACATTTTATTTACATATTATTTTAGTAACCATCTTCACATACACTTTACGAAAGTGGTGGGTTTTTTTCACATTAAAGCTTACCTCTTTCTGCAGTACAATACATACAACATAAGAGCAGAGCTGTATAGCCCAGGAATGACATCGTAGAGATTCAGGAACTCAGCAAACACATTTAGTATTGTAGCCTACTTTTTTGATTACTTTCTGTTATTTCCACTTCTATTTTACTCACCAACTGCTCCAGGGACTGACCTTGCAAAGCATTTATACTCTGATTTCAGCAGTCACTTCCCCTAAACCTCTTGCAACACACAAGCGTTTCTTTCCGCCCCCCCGCCTCCCCTCTCCAAACTTTGCTAAATGAATAAATAAATAAATGTCAGGCAATTTTGGTTGACACAGTCCTTCCCTGCAGTCTGCTTGTTTTTACATCATACATCATTTTTTTCATATTAATCCCTTCCATACTCAGATAAGCTTATTTCTTTTGGTATCCAAAAGAATTTCTACAGATAAATTATTTTGTGATTCCTTGTGTCTTATATGCTTAGTTAAAAATCAGAAATTCCCATCAAATATGTGTAAAAGTGAACTTCTCTACTATATGCATATCATTCAAGATTTATGTTGAAACCAACTGAACTAAAAAGCAGGCAAAAATACAAAGTAACTTACTAACCCACTGATTCTTGTAAAAGATAACCAACTACCCAGAGGAAAGGAAATGTACTTGATCGAATTCTTGATTAAATAAATCTAGGTGATATTGAAGCACTTGTTTCAGTATCACACGAGAAATGATAAGATGGAGAAGACGTGAATTAATTGTAATGTGAATAATGAATTATCCAAAGAAAAATAATAAAGATTGTGCTAAAAGAAACATTATATGGCAAACTGGGCTAACAGAGGAACTCCTTGTGAATTCATGTCTTATTAATATTTTCATTAAATGCACTCCAGTGGAAATGCGGATCATATGAAGAGAATTATTTGACACTGAGAATTAGGAAAAAAAATGTAAGACTACAAAGTGCTCTCAGAAGATGGACACAAAACAGCTGCACACCAGATACCCCATAGTGGTGATGCCTAACTGGCATGGAGTATACACGGATTGATTTTGAATATACTCCCAAAAGACCATGTAACATAACCTTAAATTAACTGGCTTAGTTAGCCTTCTGACAGGATAAAAAAAGAGTGTGTTTAGAGAACAGATCTCAAATCAACCTGAATTCCAAAGCAGTTAAAACTTGTTTTCTTCTCAAAATGCAGGTGGAATTATTTTTTTTTCCTTTTTTCTTTTGACCTGGGCTCTGTTTTCAGTTACCAATTCTCAGGAATGGTCTTAGAGAAAACTGGCATTCAGCTGTTTTACCTACAAGAAATCTTCCAGAGAGCAAAACATCTCTTCCTTTCCCTTTCCCTTTCTCTTGCCAAGTGACTCATATGTGGAGAACGAACTCTCACTCTGCTCCATGACTGTGTGATGATTGGTCTGCATCCTTTTTGCAGTTACTGGTGTATACCTGATCAGTAGAAAGATATTTTTTGCACCTGCCTAAGTTGAGTTCTAAGAAACAGCTCCTCACAGAACTTCACTGACCAAATCTTTAATTCCTTTTCTTCTGCGGTGGACAACAGTGTGCTGCTGCAGACAGCAGTGCTCTAGCTGCACCAAGACAGTCCTCTTATCTTCTCTGCACCAATCTTATTGCATTACCATGCGTGCATGCATTTACATGCTTTTACAAGTGGGCTGCTTGTTTCCTTGCAGTGATGAGGAACTTAGGACAGTTTAACCTTCCCTGTCACAGCAGCGGTACTAACTCTTTTCAAAAGTAGCAATGACACCTCTGCTTTCCAATTCTTTAAGCCCTGCAGGAAGCTCAGAGAATGGGAAAAACATTGAGGCAGTGTGCTAGCAGGCACTCAGATTCCAACCCAGAGACAGTGGCTCAAACCAATTACCTGTAAAAATCCATGCTGCAGGCATGGGTTCTATAATTTCTCCCATTTTAAGTGTTGTATCTTCTGGTGTCATGAAGGGCAAAGTCGTTCAAGTTTTATCAAACTGCTTTTGGGTTATTAAACCACTTGCCAAATCATTACAGGCTTGAAACACAGTCAAAGATACTTTCAGCTACAGCTGAATGAAAACTGGGCCTGAATTTAAAATTCACCATAAATTTCCTGACTGTTCTCTATGAATACAGGCATTGTCAAAACTATTTAAGCTAAAAGATAATATCAGCACACAAGAGCAGACAGGTATAAACTTTCTGTGAATAAATTTAAGCTGAAAATTAGAAGACTCACCTAAGTATTGAGGCTTTGAAGTAATTTTTGTATCGGCATAATGTAGGTCTATACAAAGAAACCATCTTCGATCACAAAGCAAGGGACCAGACTCAGTGCTTTCCAGTCTTGTGTTTGTGATCTTCTTAAGTCATTGATTAAACTTACCCTAACCAAATGGAAATAAAATCAGGAACTTAATCATTCTTCCCTTCTTCATCTCTTCCATGGGCTATCAGTTGATTCAAAACTAATGTCTTTAATCATGTCTGAGTTACTTCATCATCTCCAGCCTCTAACAAAACAGAGTGCGTAGGCAAACTATGCCTCAGGACCTCTAAAGCAGGCAGAAAAAGTCATCTTTGAAGTACCCTTACCTCCTGCTGATAAGAAAGGCAGAATCATCTAAGTAGTTATGCAATCAAAGGCAGCTAGATTTTACCTGTGAAAGCAGAGCTGTTGCTTTGAGAACTGGTGTGACCACACTCAAATATTGCTGTGGGCACAGTCAGCCAGAATACCACCACATATTCCCTGTACTAGGAAAACTGCATGTCAAGATATAGGATCATAGGAAAGTTCAGGTTGGAAGGGACCTTATGAAGTTATCTTGTCCAAAACTCCTGCACAATGCAGAGACAGTCATGAGGTTACTCAAGACTTTATTCACTCCCTACTCAATATCAGGGCTTAACATCAAAATTCAGAGTGTTTGCTTAAACCCAAATAACTTTGGGAACAGTGTTTGGGAGCCATTTTGTATTAGGAAGACAGATCTGAGGAAGTCAGTGTCTTCCAGTAGGGAAGTAGTGATGACTAGTAATAGGAGCTTAGTTAGTCACTGCTGGAAGAGCATCTTTGACCAGTATAATTTCAGCATGTTCTAACAGCATGCTTGCTGTCACACTTGAGTTTAATGATATCATCAGAGCCCACAGAATTCTAGAACCAGGCACTGTTTTGCCCAAAAATCTTCATGAAAGGGTCCTATCCCACTATATTAATAGTGAGATTATCTTTTCATTGTCAACAGTTGTCTCTCCTCCCACTGGCAGACAACTTCTCTAACTCACAATGACATTACACATCACGTCATATCTACTATTACAACCTAATGGTGTGACAGAGAAAAACTGCACAGTTCACTTAATTTAAACCGAATGACAATCAACCTTGTTTATGGATTTATTAATAGCACATAATTAACTGGTAATCATTGAACTATACATTCAGGTTCAGTATCGGTAATACAACAGATAAGACACTGTTAATAAACACCTAACAAATTTCTAAATGACCTTTCTTTGCTAATCCCCCGAAGTTCTAACCATGCACATAAATTTGTGCACCCACCCACCCACGGTTAGACACACAGTCCCCCTCTCACACATACCTTCTGTAGGAGAAGTCAGTCCTTAATGTGTACCTGTGCGGCACCTTACAACCCGCTAACGTAAACACAGGGGAGAAAGTGCCACACAGGGTCACATACACACACACCCAGTTGTGAGCCCCTGCACATTGCACCCTGCACTGTCACTGTCTGAGCTGGATGTAGGCTGCTGGCAGAGTCAGATAGGGAGAATGCTCTGCCTGGCCCAGACAGAGGTTTTGATGCCAAATGGGTGAACATAACAACAGTGTCAAATCCAACTCCTCTGGTTTTGACTGCTTGCACTGTTCCCACTGTTCTCCCTACTGTTACAAAGTCTCATTTGTCCCTTACACTTCTTTCCAAATTGCCACCACCCTTGTTTCAAAACTCACTCTGTAACCCACCTGGTTACTGTTTAATCTGGCTGATGGTTGTCATCCCCTTTAATATGATTAGCTGTGGCATACGCACTTTCAGACAGTTTCAGATGCTTGAACTCACATTCCTATGTCAAGAACTGTTGTTGTTCAGGCCATTTTACCAAGGATGGGCCATGTGAGCACCCTTGCAAAGAGAAAAACAATATTAGGATTTCTTTGAATATTCCTTCAGCTTTTTCTAATGCAAATTAGATAACAGCATGTGTTCAGGCAGGGTTTTGCAGCAATGACAGGAGACGTATCATGTCCAATTCTAAAAGTATTTTGCACTGCACTTCTGATTATTCTTGTTTAAGTACAATCTCATTCTTCTGCCTTGGTGCTCTGTACTCAAAAGCAAAGTGAAAATTACTTGAAAAGGTGTTCTTTGCAAGAAACACCACCCCCCCCCCCCATGCTCTCCGATATAAAAGCAGCTGCCAGCATCTCTAGTTTTAAATGAAATCCTCCTACTCACAGCCAAGTGGAGATTTACTGGAAGGCAATTCAGAGGTGATCACCATTTCCCACCAGCTCTCTCTACCCTGCTGCAGTGCTGCTATTCCTTTTGCTCATACCATTTCTTTCCAGGTCACCACAGATGTCAGAGGACTGTGGTGCACCAGGACCATGGGTAGCCCTGAAGTGGATGCTGTTCCTTTTTTGGATCTATGCTATGATGGTTTAGCACATAAGAATACAAAGATCAGGTCATATTGTGTGCCCGGTGTCTGAAACAGCTTTATAAGGATCACGCTTGCAGCAGAGACTCATGCTCACTGGGCTATGGAAAACAAGCCCCCTACCTACCAAGATTTCACTTTAATTAGACACATGACAAAAAAAACCCCAAATCACCTCTGATTTATTTTTTTAATCCTTTCAGAGGAATTATCACATTGGAAATTCCTCACATTTCTCCTTCTGCCCTAGCTTTGCAGCTTTACAGTGACCTGAAAACTCTGTTCTCACTTTGGGCTATTTCAGTCTATTACTGTTTCTGAATCACTATCAAACCTTTTGTGCCAGCAGGACAGTCTGCTACTGCACAACCATTTCAAAAAAATAGGCACCAGGTGGAAAGATAGCAGGACTCCAAAAACAGTTTAGTCCTGAAATTTAAATAATTCCAGACTTCGCAGCATTGTACTCTTCAAGGTACATCAGACAGTAAAATGAAGAGATATGCAAAATCAAAATGGAAAATACACAATAAAAAGTAAATAGGATCGTTAAAGACTTAAAGATATGTAAGAATGGCAAAATTTGTTTAGAAATAAATACTTCTTTTGGAAAAAACACATGGAGCAGTCTGGAGTTTGTGCTGCTGCTTGTAGAAAATTATGATTATCAGTTTTTTTAAAGTTTCATTATGTATTAGTAGTATTCCCCCAATGACAGTGCTTTCTTAAAGGACAATTAAAATTATCATCAACTATTCCTGTTACTACTCCAGCACACAACCCAGTTACCTAGCAAAGAGGTGACATAAACTTTCTTTCTGCAGAAAAACTGCAGAAACTTACTGGACAACATAATTATTATTTATGCTATGGTAGTACTCAGACCCCCCCCCCCACCCCCAGACTGTACTGTAAGATTCAGAATGAACCAAAAATAGGCCTCATCCCTAACAGCCAAGAATCTAGTAAGCCATAACAAATGTACATTTAAACTAACAAACAAAAAAAGGGACAAAACCTCGAGTTGACCTAACTCACTAGCAAGCTCTTTCTGAGAAAAGGATGTGAAAGGGAAGAGTGGCATTGCAGTGGCAATTCCTCTGCAGCAAGGAAGAAGTAAGAAAATGATGATGCTTTCAAATTATAATGTGTAGGAACAGAGACTAGTAGGGAAAGATGCAAGACAGAAGTAATAATCTGAATAGGAAATGACACAAAAGAATAAGGCAAAGGTCAGGCAGTCCTTGGAATTGAAATGAAAATAAGTAGTTGACCTTTGATCTAACAGATATGGTGTTAGGTCACAAAAATGGTGAAGGTAAAAAAGGCTGTCCTTACCCAAGCAGACAAACAAAATGGGTCTAAGAAGAAATGTATGTTAGATTATAAGAAATAAAAGTACAAGAACTAGATACTGTGGATGCAAGGACCTAAAATTACAGTCTCAAAGTACTGTGGGCCCTATAAATGTTGCACTGCTCAGCAACATCCCTTCGCTTTCCATCAACCTCAAAAAGCACAAGTATTGGGTAAAGGTAAAATGGAAGGCTATAACCAACACTTAAAGGTCATTTTGCCCTCTTGCAACTCAATAAGAACCCACTTAGGCATCCTGGCCTGAGCTATGTCCATTACTAAGTAGTATTAGTATACAGTGGTGACATATATGCTTTTCAGACATATATTTTTTAAAAGTCAAAACTGCAGTCAACGAGCTTAAATGCTTGAATCCATTAAGGCATCCTCTAGATAACCATTTCACACTGATGTAGTTTTTAGTCATAGACTTTTAGCCACATCACTAAATAACAGTTCTGTATCATGGTAGACAAAGAGGGAGAGTCCTCAAAATACACCTCTCACCAGTTTTTGCTATTGGTTTGATTTACCCTCTCAGATCCATTCAGATTGCAGGATGCTGTGAGTCTCAGTCCAGCATGCCTAACTTTAGTCCTATAAGGCATCTATGTCCTGCACTTTGGATCTGAGATTGCTTTTGGAGTTGATGGTCTGAAAGCCAGGCAAAAAAACCCAAAACAACCAAACCAAAAAAACCCCAAAAAACTACAAAACCTAACAGATTTCATAAAAAAAAATGTTGTTTTCTAACTGAGAAGTATACCTTTTTCAATGCTGAAACTCTATTTTCTGAGATAATATTTATCAGCAAGGACTCTTAATTTCAGAATTTCATCTAGGCACATTTTAACAGATAATGTCATTATGCTTTTTTCTACAGAAGACTCCACCTTTTCAGACTATTTTGGAAGTGAAACTGCAGCTAAAGTTAACTAAATATTGCTTAAGTACAGTTTACTAATCTAAATCCCAAATCATTTTGAGAACTGTGAATGCTGAGTCCCTAAATATTCTATTCAGCTGGCAAAGCGGTAGAACTGTCTTATGTGCTTTCCAATGCTGTCAGTACTCTAGTCCCCAGTTCTAGTCTTACCCAAAGCCACACAGACACACTCAAGTGAGAATTTATCAACCTGCAGAAATGCGAGAGTTCCAAAAATTCTCATTAGCAACATAAACATCCAGATACTTAATTATAGGGAACAAAAAAATCAAAAATGTGAGCACCTGGGAAAAAGCCTCAAAATTAGGTTGAGTTTTATGCACTTGTTTTTCAGTCGATCAGTTTTTCAGCCTGCCTAACCCTTTACTATCACCAACAGACAAATAGCAGAAAGCATGTAAACTTTGCAAAGAAGGCATTTCCACTTACCATTTTTCACTGCAGCCTAGACTACTCCTTATGGTAAGTGTCTTGCTTATGTCTGCTTAGTGAATTAACTGAATCCCATTCAGACAATATTAGACTATCTTCCTTGAAAGGACAATAAGTACAAGTTATGCACATTACACAACTGTTTAAAAGGATCTACTGTGTGCATTTACTTCATAAATACCTTATCCTTCTTCACCTTTTGTTTTAAAAGTTTATCCTTACCAGTGTTCTTTCTTACCCCAACCACAATCTCATAATATTATTTAGGAAATAAAAACAATAGTTAGGATGATAAGCTTATCAGCTGGGGAAGACAACTCTCTGACTCATGGTATACAATTGAAAACCAATGGAGGGAACAGGAGTAAGAACTGTGTCTGGTAGGACTAGTTCAGCACCACAATGCAGAGGACCATCAACACTTCAAGAGGGTGAAATTCACTAGTTTATCGTGAGCAAGATTCTTCTCTAACTCCTTGCAGTCAGGTTTGGCTTTGATTTATCTGAGTAATTTTAGGTATCCATACCAATGGTAAAGAATGTCCCAGTGAGTGTCAACAATTAAACTGTTTAATAATAAAGAAAACCTTACAAGCTTTTTGAGGAAAATAGCAAAAACTAACCCAATAATCTGATTTACCTTATTACAGTAGAATGCATAATTCATATTTAGATAGAGAGGCAGAAGATCTTGAATTAAGAACAGTATTAATAACCTATGTATACCTCCATATACACTGCAACTGTTCAAAAAGTCCAGAAGCCATTTGCATTGTGCCAGCCTGTTTTAGCTATACACCACCAAAAATGTAAGTAACCTAAAAAGGAAACCTAAATACTTTTTTTGTTCTTTCTGTACCTCAGTATGATCCAAGATTTATATCCAATCAATAGCAATAAACTCAGTAACACACTTCTTAACACCCCCCCTTTCTCCCAAACCTCACAATCAAGTACTTGGAAAGAGTTACCCACCTGTATCTAGCCAATTTAAAAAAAATAAATAAAGAGATTCATTAAAGTCTATTTTCAGTCCCCAAGTCAGGGCCACAGATGTTTCTGACACTTCTCGGGGCCAGAATCATCCTGAGAGTACAAACCTTCATTTGTTCCTTGAAAGAACTAAGCGTGGCTCACAGCTTTTCTTTAACATGCAAACATAGCGGAAGGAGTGCCTAGCTTGAGCGTAGTGACCCAGTACAGTAGTTCCTATATAACAGCATCTGTCTCCAAGTGGACGATTCAGTGTCTCCTCAGCTTGAAGACATACATTTCTCAGGTGTTTTGAGTTGCTCATCAAAATATCAGATTTAACTAACTAAAATCCCATCTCTGTCCAATTTTATATGCTTAGAGCTTTTCAGAGTGACCACGCCTCATACTGCCAGACATGTAAAAACACAGCTAATTTTATATTGCAAAGACTTTGTATTACTTAGGAGCACAAAATTAAGCTTCTGTATAAACCACATGACTGTAGTCTCGGTTATGAGTTTGCTTTCTATTAGCTCTGCTCAGCTATTTACCAGGTTGCTAGTTTACCAGTCAGCTATCACCATTCTGAAATGCATTTTCATGGTAGAAAGAGTGCAAAAGCTTCTTCTGCTACTTAGCTCCTCAGGTATGAAAACAAATGTTAAATTAATCAATTAAGGTGGAAAAATTAATGAGGCTGCCAGAAGATACAGTAGAAACACCATGAATTTCCCAACCGATCTATGATTCATAGACTTCAGGAAAGGACTACAGCTAGCCTAACGAACTACTTTATTTTTATAACAGACCATATACAAGCTCCACCCCACCTCAAGTGTTGGCAAGATGAAAGGATACCCAGACAGAGAGAAGAAACAATGTTTTCTTAGAAGAGACAGCCTGCTCAACTGTCTCTTCTAAGAAGCAGCTGAGAAAGAAAAAAATTGGCTGCACGTAACAAATAGTCTAAAGAAGAAAGATCCTGGACTTTTTTTTTTTTTTTTCTTAAATTAGACTTTTAGAGAGCTCTGACCTCAGAACACAGCATGGTAAAACCGGCAAGAATGTGGCAGTGGGGTGATTCACTATTTTATTTATTTCCCATATCAGCCAAAGCAAAGAGTGAGTTACCTTTGAACTCTTGCCACATACGTGCACCTGTTTTGCTTCATCTAACAAGACTTTCTGAGAGGCACATTGTAAACGCTGAATGCAGCAAGCTGTGAAAAAAGGTAAGCATCATACCCCAGTGATCCCGGCATTTTACAGGACCTGGGATACAATAGTGCATCTCTCTAAAGAAACAGCAATCTGAGATACTATGCTTAAGAACTCTATCCCAAAGAAGCAAGGAAAGATGCATTGTCTGTAACGACAGCAGAGATAATCTGAGTCCTGAATTGGACTACCTGTTGGTTACCTGTAGAAATCTTTCCATCCCAGCATGAAGCTTAGCGCTGGATCCTCAGCAGGGCACATTGTTATGTGGTACACTCCAGGCTGCCATACTTAAGCTGATACCATGTGTGCCATATCAGCTTTTAACTAGCTTACCTTCTACACAGAAATCCAACTGAATGGAAAATAGAAGGCTCACTCTTCAATACACAGTATGAATGCATGCACCTAATTAAATACGTGGTATTTAAACCACATTTAGGAAATAACTTCTCATTTATCACTCAGCCTCTGATCCAGCAAAGTGTAAATCTAAATCTAAAAACTGCATCAGCGTTAAGAGTGTGCATGACTTCATTCTGGGGAAGTAATGCTACAACTGAAGAGTTTAGGTGAAGACCTAATCCAGGAAGGCAAATCATGACAGGCTGGGAAAATGTAGTAATATTTATGTTTACCAGAACTGGGGTATTAGATGCTAAGTATGACAGTTAGTCTAGATTACAGTGGACCTTTAAGAGCAAATCTAAAAAACATTATTCACTATTTCAATTTGGTGACAGTGAATTCAAACAAACCATCGTATCAGTAATACATGCTTCAACAGTCACATAAGAAATTCAAATACTTTCTAGTGTGCCTCCCACTTTCAGGCATTGCCTACAAAATTTAACCATTGTAACAATTCATCTTCCCTGTATTTTTACAGGGCCTGTGCCACCACTGCTGATAGGTACAACAAATCCCCAACTAATTAAAAGTGGATATTGACCAATGGCTTACCACGTTTGCACTTGAGATTTCAGAAGAGTTGGCACAAAGCAGGATCAGACATACGTCACTAACCAGATATGCCTGATGGACTAAAGATGAGCAAGAGACAAAGTTATGAAAGATCCAAGTATGCTCAGGTGACCTACCATCAGTAACATGGTGTCTGCACAAAGGCTACCTATAGCTTGCCAAGACAAAGCCCCTCATTTTTCAAATTTCGGGGCCTACAGAAAAGTAATTTTGAGGAACACTGAGGTGCTGGAGCATGTCCAGAGAAGGGCAATGAAGCTGGTGAAGGGTCTGGAGAGCAGGTCTTATGAGGAGCGGCTGAGGGAGCTGGGGTTGTTTAGTCTGGAGGAGGCTGAGGGGAGACCTTATCGTTCTCTACAACTACGTGAAAGGAGGTTGTAGCGAGGTGGGGGTTGGTCTCCTCTCCCAAGTTCCTAGTGATAGGATGCGAGGAAATGGCCTCAGGTTGCATCAGGGAAGGTTTAGATTGGATATTAGGAAAAATTTCTTCACTGAAAGAGTGGTCAGGCACTGGAACAGGCTGCCCAGAGAGGTGGTGGAGTCACCATCCCTGGAGGCGTTCAAAGAATGTGTAGATGTGGCACTTGGGGACATGGTTTAGAAGACATTGATCCTTGATTCTGCGATTCCATGAAGCGCTGGGTGGTACAAGAGGAGGGTGCTGGCTGTAGGAGCTAGGCTTGAGAGGGAGCCCCATGAACGCCCCCAAGGAGGGGCTGGGACGAAGCTGGTGCTCGGGCTGTGAGGCGACTCCTCCAGCCACGTGCCATTCCGCATGCCCAAAACGGGCACCGCACGGTAGCACCTCCACGGAGCCCGCCCGGGACCCGGCAAGGCTCTCCGCGCCGCCACCGCGAGGGGACAGCCGCGACCCCTCCCGCCCTGAGCCCGCCACGCCGGCGGGCCCGGGGACCGGGGCGGCGCTTCACGGCCGAAGCGCAGGGCCCGCACGCGCCCCGACGGGCGAGAAGACCCTTCCCTGTACGCTAATAAGCGGGCTTCCATTGGTCGGCGGGCAGAGGTTCCCGCGCCGCCGCTGGAGTATGCTAATGAGCGCCCATCCCATTGGTCCGCTTCTCAGCGGCACCCCCAAACACCGTTTGCGTGGCGGTGGACAGCTCTTTGTTGTCAACCGCGGCAGCCGGCGGGCGGGGCGCGCGCGCGCGCGCGCGGGGCGGGCCCCCCGCGGCGCGAGGCCGAACTTTGCAGGCGGGGGTCTGCTAACCGCCACTCCCCTCGGCCGCCGGGAGAGGGCCGGCCCGGCCCGGCCCGGCCCGGCCGCCCGCCCGCCGCCTTTGTGCGCGCGGCCCCCGCGCTCGCCGCGGAGGCGACCTGCTCCGCGCCGCTCCCCGCCCCCGGCCCCGCCTGCCTCGCTGGGCTCTGCCCCACATCACCCGCTTCGGTCGGTCGGTCGGGGGGGGGGGTGTGTGTGTGCCTGCCCCCTCCGCAGGGGAGCGGCGGCGGGTGTTCCCCCTCCTGCGGCCAGGATGGTGGACCTGGACAGCGAGGTGCCCCCGCTCCCCCCGCGGTACCGCTTTCGGGACCTGCTGCTGGGCGACCAGGGCTGGCAGAGCGACGACAGGTGAGCGCGCGGTCGGCGGGCGCGGGGGGTGGCGGCTCGAGAGGGAGCGGCGGTGTCCGCCTGTGTGTGTGTGTGTGTGTGTGCGTGTGTGTGTGTGTGTGTGTGTGCGTGTGCGCTGCGCGGCGGCGCCCCCCGCCCCTCCGCCAGCCCGCCCGAGGGGGGCGGCGCGGCCCCCGCCGAGGGTCGCGGTGGCGGCGCTGCCCGGGCGCGGCGCGGCCCCGGTGCCGGCGGGTCGGCGCGCCGTGAGGGCGGGCACCGCCCGCGGCAGGCCGGCCCCCGTGAGAAACTTTCCCGGGAAAGGGATGCGACGGGGGCGCCGAGGGGCTGCGGTGCCCCGCCGCGCAGCGCGGGGCGAGTCGGGGCCGGCGCCCCTCACCGAGGCGCTGGGCATCCCGATCCCGCAGCCTTCGGGGCAGTGCCGCCTCCGCGGAAGGACGCTGCCTTTCTCTTCCCTACGGCTACGGTAGGAGGGAGAGTGGGACAGGTACGTCTCCGGATGGTAACACGCACTGAGGGGAAACCCCAAACGAAATACGCTTCTGCCGCTTGTCGAATGGCTAACAGCGGGGGTCACCGCGTGTTTTTATCGTTCAGTATACGCGCTTCTTTACATGCAGTTTCTTTTCATGCTAGGATCCTAGGCTTGGATATAACGACTGTTAATTTATTCCTTTATGAATTAATTCAAGGACCGTCAGCATCTTTAATTACAAACCGATACAAAAAGGTATTTGTTTGTTTCAAGTCAAATAATGTCTTTAAAAGAAAAAAAACCACCACCCTTATGTTAAAACGAGCAGACAAAAAAAGAAGGAACGTGTGTTTCCTTTCAGAATGCCAAGCGAACAGTATTCATGAACATCAAACAGCATCATGCCACTCTATTTGACCATACAGCCTGGTGTGTCAATAAGCTATTAAACAATCCCATCTTGCAAAATTATGTGTGAGATCCACTTTGTAGTAACAATTTATTGTGGTCAAGCGAGAGAAAAGCAAAACTGTCTGGTAATATATAACGGAATATTGGATCGATTTTAATTCAATATATTTACATTGTTAGACTGAGTCTTTAACTCAGCAGTCAGAAACTTTGATTTTAATGCTGGTCTACATCGTTTAGATTTTAGCTACTTTCCTAAAGAAAGATGGATTCTCATTGATTGGTAATCACAAGATCATGCAGATATGTAACTAATTATTGCCTTTGTTTAGGAGAATATGCTATACATTGAAGCAATTAAACAAATGGTGTTTATTCAGAGAGTTACGAAATGGTGAATGACATCTTAAAACAGTAACAAAAAATGAATGCTGTTGGTTGGAAATGACAGCATTGTATCTATATAATGGAGAGTTACAGAATATGTTTATCAAAGCATGGTTTTATAGTTAAAAAAATAATTACACCATAAGTATATTCTGTGTTCATAACTTCTGATCACCGTATTCTTTGAGATTTTAGAAAATGTAGATCTTAGCATCTTATGCCTACATTGTATTTTCTACTGGATAGGAAAAAAACGCTGCAACCTTTCTTATTTTATCAACTTTATTGTTTAGCTAGGGTTTTGATGGCAAAGATGAACAAAATATTCTCCATACACCTTTTTGGACTACTCTGTGGCTTAACACTTTTGCCAGCTATAGTTTAAGCTTCTGTCAAGCACTTCCCTGATAACAGTTGTTTGACCTGAACTTCATAAAGTTACCTTCTATGGAAGAAGCATGATCTGATCTCCAGTAGGAAATAGGGTATAAGCAACTGCACAAACCATAGCATCCATTTAGCTATAGAAATGTCTATTTCAAGTCTATGTGCACTTAACAAAATGAAAATAAATAATCCTTAAAAAAATATTGATAGCAGAATTATAGTATAGTAGTATTATAGAGCATGATTATTGTTGGGAAATTGTAGCAAAGGACTAGTGGAAAATGAATATTTACTTTTAATTATTTCATTAATATTCAAACAAGCATTACAAAAAGATTTCTGGCACATCTAAAGTATAAAATATGAACCCAGGACTGAAAATGGCTAGTGGAAATGGCTTTCTAGAACTCCAGGTATTGTCCTGGGCTGAGGCTGGACACAGCTACACTGTGGCAGGAAGGCTGTGCAGTTGTTTCCCCACAGTGCAATCAGGATTGTGTTTTACAGGAGGCTGTGATAGCAGCACTATCTCCTCCAGCTCTGCAAGTTACCATAGCAGTCTCTTTTGATACTAGCTTTCCATTAACTGAACAAAGTCCATTCTTAAAAAATTCTTGAGTATTGTCTTTTGTTTGTGCACCTTACAATGGGGTCCTGACCAGATTCTTGTTTTTCTGGACTGGAGGATGTAACTTTTAAAACTGAAATATTAATCCAATTCCATGTTGCTAGTATTTTTTCTATAATGGATAGTAGCAAAGCATACATATTCTGCATAGAAATATTGTGAAATGGAATATTTAGAATATTAGACATACTTTCAGGAACACTTCAATGAGAAAGACTGCAGACCTGTGGGGACCCTGAGATCAATTGCTTATTAGTTAGTAATGGTTGGTATTACAAAAGTGTATCTTATTTTTAGTTGTTTGCTTGTTTATCTTTTCTTTGCACCCTTATGTAAGTGGTTCAAGTTTGGTTTTGGTGAATCACATCTTTTGTGTTCTATTCTAATTAGTGTGCAATATAGATATTGCCAAAGCTGTTGCTTGTACCCCCTTCAACTTAATTGACATTAACTATGAATGGAATATCTGAACACTAAAATACAGCTGAAGTAGCCTTATAGTATGGCTACACAATGGCAAGTGATCAAGATAATTAATTTTAGGAGGTTATTGGCCCTTGGCTGAGATGCTGGAAATAATTTTCTTTCTGTATATTTCCAGTTCACTCCAACGTCTTACTTCCACTTGCTTTCAACTCTGGCAGTCTGATTTATATCAAAGGTTTTCCATCTGTGTGGTCTAGTGAACTTCAGGTCTGTTACCAGCTCTTTGACTTCTGTCTTAGTCCCATTCCCTTTTTGATCTTCCCAGTCTGTTCATCCTTGAGTTCTCTCTTTTCTCCTTCCATTCTGCCCTTTCTGGAAAGATGCTCACTTTTTGCTGGCTGGGAGGCATATGTTCCATCTCTGTTTTCAGATGCTGTTGATCCTTCAGAGAGGAGAGGAGATGGAATTATTCCTCTCATCTGCCACAAACCACCCAGGATTCTGTGTCACCAAATCGCAGTTTTGATAGCATTGTTTGCCAGTAAGTCATATGGTAGTATTTAATAATAAATATGATCAAAATTATATAGACCTGTTCTCTTTTTTGCTGAAATATATATTCATGACATAAGCATAGTACCCAAATTTGAAAACCTACTGGTTATGTTTCTTTAGAAGGAGAGTTTGATCAGCTATTTCTTTTAAATGATCCTGTTCGTTTATAAAACGCATGCATGCTAAAATGCTTAGCTGAATGTGATAGGACTCTGATTCAGGACTCTTTTCTGAGATCTGTACATGTTTGGAGGCAGATTTCTAATCTTCATTTTTTTCAAGGACTTCTCCTGTGGTGGAGCTTCAGTCAGGCGTCTTTTCTTTTTTTGGTGTCTAGCTCATGGTCCATTTCTTGGCTATACTTCTCCAATACAGTAACATCCTTCTCATTGCTTTTGCATTTCTGTCCCAGAAAAATAATTCTACTTGCATAGCTTAGATTCCTAACCAACCTTGCAGTTGGCTTCAGTAACAGATGGGTTCTGGGCTGTCATACTCCACAAACTGCCAAATTGGATTGTATATTATTTTTCATAAGAGAAGTTGCTGCATGCAGAAGAACATGATGAATCTTTGGCAAATGCATTTGTTCAGGAAATAAACTATTTTGAATAATTTATTAACATTCTTGAATTTGCTGAGTGGTGTGTTGTTTTTTTTGTTGTTTTTTTTTTTTTTTTTTTGGTGTTTTTTTTTCCCCCCCTGAAAAAGGTTGGATGTTAAAACCAGTTTTGGTTTTTGAAGGGCTAGATTTTCAAAGGACTTGCATCCTTTTGGAAACTGGAGACGAAGCTTGATGCTTACAGGACACGCGTTTTATATGGAATAGTTAAATATTCATTTACTCAGAGAGATAACTCTGAGTAAAAACTCACCTGTTTTCCTGACACTATATAAGATATTTAAATATTGCCTGGATCAATCTTAAAAGCTTTCACAGGACAACGTATAAAAGGTCAGCCCAGTAGCTAGAGCGTGTGTGTGTGTGTCAAGTGGGTGAGTTCTGTGGCAGGTAGAGTACTGTACCACGTCTCTAAGATTCAGTCATTGACTTTTTCACTAATTTTGTAAATATTGCTAATATCCCTGTGTGATTCTCACATTTTGCTTTCATTATTGAAAGTACCTGAAACTGAAATAAACTGTTTTTATTTGCTGGATATTCTGAGAAGTTTCTTGACCATCATAATGCAATTTGTCTTTCAGTTTGGCTGCTGGGGAAGGGAACAGAAATAAAGGGGGAACTCAGTGACTAACACAAGTTATTCACCTGTTAATTCAGTGAGGTTTTACTGAATTGCGATTGTAACAGTAAATTATGTAATAAAACATTTCATAAACCTACTGATCGTCGATCCTTCCTCTTACCAGCTGTACTGAAGAGTAGCACAAATAAAAGTAGAAAACATCCTACCTAGTGAAGACCTGACATGTTTAAAGCTGGTAAATAGTTTGCTTCAGAGGAGAGGAGAAAAGATGGTATTTGTTTTAGGTTCCCATATAAGTTTTGAAAACATACAATGAAGTTATTCACAAAAAAAAAAATGTTTTCTTGTGTACATACATAGTTACCATGTACTTCAAAATGGCCAAACCAGAGGATACTATAGATGTAAGGAAAGAATTCTAAGTTAAAAATAGAAAAAACATTTACATTCTGTCGATATCACTGCTTTTTTAGTAAGGTCAGTCATATAAATTCAGTGCTTGAGTACCTTGCAGAGTACGATCTACCTCACATTTCTTAAACCATTTACGTACAGCTGTCCAGTCCATTCTTTAGAAGCTTATAAAGATATAAAAACTTCATTTGTTTTAGTAAATTTAAGCAAGTCAGAAATATTTCCCACCATTGAAGCATGACTGCTTATACTAGTGAACTGTTCAAATTTCCCTTCGCATGCTTTGGCTATAGCCAGCTAGCCAAAACTGTCTCGAACACTGCAGAGCCCAGGAATGATTTGGCACTTTGAGCATCCAAGGAAACACTCCGAGCAGACAAGTTGCAGGTAGTCACCCAATTTGGGAAGGTGAAACAGTTTTCTGATACATACGTAGGCTGTTTTGTGCCATTTAATGTTAGTGCCCGGGAATGTGCCTGGTCAAGTTTAACTTACTTAAAGATGTACCCAGAGAGGGTCATAGTCATTTTATTGTGAAGGTAACCCTGAACACTTACCATTATGTGCTGCTTCTCCCATTTGTGCTGCTAGTTCCTCTTTCTGGTCTCCTATATTTCCTGTACAGTCACCCGTTCAGATTATGCATATATGGTGGACTGTGTTGCAGTCCATTTGTAAAGCACAGACCTGCTTATGCTTGGTGCTTTCCTTCTTGAAACATGCAGTATAGCCCTTATACATAGGCAATAGGTGTGTTTTGTCCCAGAGTCCTTATAAAAGGGAGAAAAAATCCTTGCTGTTAAAGAACTTCGATTTATTGGAATAATTCTTTTCCCATGACATTTTAGAGAAAGAAGAAGAGAAAGAAACATACAGATTTTTTAAAAGTATGCAGAGTGAGATTCATTTTATTGACTTCATAAAAATGTATATAGTATGTTTTGGTTTATATACCTTTTACACTTTAAGACCCATTGGGATTACGTAAGATTAAGCAGTATGTTGGGCTTTCTTTGGACTTTGCACACCAAGGTAAATTTTATCAATGCTGAATATTTCTAGCAATATTAATTAAGAGACCATGAGGTACACATTCCAGCCTTGAATTGCCGAATTAATACAGTCTGTCATATGAACAAGTCATTTGACAACAATAAATATCTATTTTATACTACTATTTCATTCTACTGCCTGTTGAAGTTTAGCACTGTATACAGAGCTAATATGTTCTAAGAAAAAAATCACTATTAACTGTGCCACTTCAAAATCACATACAACAAATGGAATGGAAAGAACAAAAAATGAACATAGAAACCCAATATATTTTCCAGCCCCCCCCCCCCCCAAAGCATCAGATTTCATAACTTTTCTATATGCTGTTGCAATAAGTGTTTACAATTTCAGTCATGGAACAAAAATTTACATTTTCTAATTCTGTAATTTTTTTCTTTTCCCTATGTATGTATATACATAACTGGTATTGGAACATACCAGTTCCAGTGCCAATATAGACACATTAACTGGTACTGGAAATACATTTCCAATACTTCTCCTGTATTGAGATGAACATTTGAGTCATTTTGCTACAGTATTTACTTTCATGATGAAACTATAAAGCTAAATTTTACTTTTGTGCAAGAACTGTTCTTACACTGGATACTTAAAGGATTACATTAAAATCAGCTTTCCCTTCGGATGTGCTTAGTGCATAAATGAACATTACCACCTATCTGGAAAGGAAAGAGATTCAGATAACAGAACACCTCCACACATCACGTGGACAATTGTATACTGCTGGCTGTCATGTTGACTGGTGACTTTCAAGAAACAACTCCCTACTGTAAATCTTAGACGGCACTTTAACAGTCATTTGTCACAGTGTGAATTAGTGAGTAAAGCCCTCTCTTTGCCTTTCCTTTTGGAAATCACCTGAGACTGTTAAACTAAAAGGGGATAAAAAGCCCACACATTTCTGCATCAAGTGATTTAAAATATCTGAGTCTAGATTCAACTTGCACAAAAATTCTATTATAATTTCTTCAAAAGAAAATTCTGTTATGGTTTCTTCAAAATAATCCTCCTCTTTTCTTCAAGAAATACTTTAGTCAATTTGGCCTCCTCATTTTAGAAAATGTGTTAACTTTTATAAGTTCTTCCATTTAGCAGAGGCTACAAAATAAAAGGACTTAAGCAAATATTGTCAAATTTATCTTGATTTGTCCTTGTAAGTAAATTTTCAAAATAAAGGAAGTGATTTAGAAGCCTAAGTTCTATTTTAAAAGCTTGATTTTTGACTGAAACTGTTCTAGATCTTAAAGGTCTAATTCACTAAGAGAGCAAGTGTTTTCCTATGTGCAGTGAGACTCTGCACAGCAGTAGTTGGAAAATTTGAGTTGCCCTAAACCCTGAAAAAAATTGCTGCATGTACAAGCCAAGCCCTTTCTCACTGTGCAAAACCCACCTAAATTAAAAAAGCATTAAATAAAAATATTAACATTTGTAAAACCACTGCATCGGCCACACCGAGAGGTCTGAGTTTACGCTTTTGTGGCAGGTTTAGGAGTATGGTCCCATTTCAGTGAACTGTTAATATATCTCTGTAGTTACCTTCCTTCTAAATTTATCTTTCAATTGAGTCCCTATTATAGATAAAAGAGGGAATCAATACATGCGTGGAAGGAAGAGGAAGTAGCGATTCTGTCAGCCTCATGTTAATTTCTGTTTTAGCATCATTCTTGCAACAGCAATGGAAGCAAAAATGCTTTTTTTTCTGTATTCCACTAAAACTAGCACACACTGGAATTGGGGGAAGGACATGAGAAGAGGAACACTTCAGTGCTGTTATAACTGTATCTGTCTGAGGAAGACTTCGGTGGTATGCCACAGCAGAAGATTTCCAGTGCAGAAAAGGTTTCAGTGTCTCAGCTTAAAAACTCCCACAGAGTTTTTTTCCTCTGGGACAATATGATGAACAGTTTGTAAACGTGCTTGGTACTTCAGTCATTACTTAATTATACACCTATTACTCTACAGCTCTTATTTTTCCATCTAGAACTTTATACATGCTACTTTACATCTGGCAGACATTATAATACTCCATGGGGAACCGAAGCAGTTCTTTCCCAAATGGTTTCTCTCTTAATTTTATGATTATTATTCTATCACAGCCAATGATTATGATTATTTATTTTATAACAGTAAACTTCTGTGCTGCACTGTGCATTACTCTCAGAATGACTCTTCTGTAACAAATGGTAACATTGATTCATATTGTCTCCCTTTTATCCTGTTACAAAGAAATAGATCACTTGGAGCATCAGAAATGTCTGAAGCTTCAAAATACTTTTATTGTAAAATAAATCTGCCAGCCATTTCAGTGCTACACATTCGGTTTCTAGACTTCACAATTAAACGTGATCTTTTGTACTGAATTCTGACACATACAGTATGCCCAAGTACTTGTACTAATCCACTAAATGCTTTAAAAGTGGATTCTTCGTAGTTTTTCAAGTAAATGAGCAAGTTAAGTCCTTCCCGGAGGCCTGCACACCATGGCCCCATAATCTCTGTGTCCTTGGAGAGAATACCATTCAAAAACTGTAAATGTTCTGCAGCACAGAAGATTTGGTACAGAATGCCTTAAAACAGCTGTTAAAGATTTCAGCCTCCCCCATGCAATCATCTGCTAATTATGTTAGCAGTCAACTTCCTGGTGGGAAGTAGCAGTAAAACAGAAACAGTCATTAAGAGACAAAAAACGGTGTTTACACTCACAGATAAAAACAGTGATATTATTATTTACCCAGAGGTATCTCTTGAGGGACAAATCCTGACTCCACTTACAGAGATATCTGTTAGGAAATGCTGTAGTTTTGTGGTGGAACGCAGGTTGCTAAGTCTGACATCCGTGTGCTTGACTTGCCCGAGTATGGGGAAGGCAGGCATTAGGTTAACATCAGTGCAAGTTATCTACTGAGTTAGCAAAAAGAAGAAAACTTTGCCTACTCCTCTGCCTGGGTCTTACAAGTCTCCTGCTAGCTTTAGCCATTAATAACTGCATATCTAACAGCTAGCACAAGGATCATATGCCTGGCAGGGGCAATTACAAGATTTGAGCAACAGTTCTGACTATGGATTAGCTCTGCCAGGAAAGTCCGGCCTTGCTTCCTAGATTCTGTACCCTGAGTCAAACCACTTTGGCTTTTTGCAAAGAAAAGAGTTTGCCCTTTAGCTTTTTATGATGTTAAAGTTAATAGCATTTACCATACTTCAAGTAGCTTTAAGTTACAGAGCTCCTTAAAAGTATAGTGATTGTTAAAATATTTAATAAGGAGTAAACACTATAAAATAGCCTTACTCTTTTATTGTTCTAAATAGCCAAAAATGTTCTAGAGGTTTTATGTTTTTCTCACTTTGTTTTCTCTTCCCCTTGTGACTAGAGAAAACTGCAGCACAGATAAAAGCAGTGTTACCAAACTAAATCTGAAACAAATACAGATGGGAAAAACAACAAGCTGAGTTGCAAATGCAAAACTGTGGTTATATTTGTTCCTTATGTGACAGCACCTGTTAATACACAACTTTGCCTGACTCTGGAAAGGGATTTCGCTTCCCACCTTCACACCAAATTCAAAAGAAGCTAAAGGCACTGGTCACTTAACACTATTGCCCTGTAATTCTCACCATCAAGCACGGTCAGCTATAACAGAGTTGGTCTAAAGGCTAAGCTCTATATTTAGCTGAATGTACCCTTTTGAAAAGTGAGCAAGCTATGTTTTCACTGTGTACAACAATCTAGCATTTGATCTCTTGTTCAAAGGGGTTTAATCAGTTAAATAACTTAAAAAGGCATTTTTGTAGATCTTGTCCAGTTTTTAATTACTGTTTTGTTTTCTCAGTAGTCATTCAAAAAAGATAACACAAACACAAAAAGTGGATCAAAATATTCTGTAATGTGCAGATGTTGATTAGTCAACCAGGTTTTATAAAGACTATCAAAATCTAAGTAGATTTTTCACCCACCTAAGAGTATCATAAAAGTGAAGCTTATCTCACAAGAGTAATTCCAGATATCATGTGTCTCACTGACACTGAGGAATTAACTTACAAACTGTATTCAAACCGTGACCCACATGATCATTTATTTTTATACTGAGACTGACCACAGATTGCATGAAAGTTACAATTTAGCTAAAATGATACAAACAACATTCGAAAGGCACTGAATTAATTTTAAAGCCTTGATTAGGTTTTGCTTCCCATTTTTCCTCTTATCTGGCAGTTCACAGATCACAGTCTGAGTTCAGGAAAAAACAACAAAGTAAGTTAAATTTGTGGTGACATTATGAATTAATTTAATACAATTAATTGTGACAGTTACTGTTTATGAGAACTCAAGTTACGTTATTTTTATGTCTTTGTGACTAGCTCAACTGGTCATTCAGAATATTGGGATTTTAGTGTGATGTTGGCAGAGTATTGCATGTGTTAGGAAGAACAAGGCTGGCTACTAGACATGTTTCAGAGTATGGAGGAAGTATCTTTAAGGGTGTAGGAAAGAGGGAACTTTGGTGAGCCTCTAATAGGCAGTATTCTGACATATACCATGGCCTAGTCTGAGATTGTTGTGGAATATCTCAGGTTTTGCTCTTAATTTCAGACAAAAATGAGCTGTTAGAAGATCATTGTTATCAAAATTATGAGGTGAATGTCTTCTTCCAAGGCAGAGATGACTGGGGATGTAGAGCTGTCCAGCAACCTGCTGCTACCTGACTTCAGGCTAAGGTGAACTGAGCATTTAGAAATTCCTTTCCTTCCTAAGATGGCAGTACCGCTTCACCATGATAGAAATGGTCATGTGGAGAGAAGGAAGAGCTGGAAGTACTACTGTGCCTTCCTGTATCACCCTAGACATTTGACGATTGGTTATCAGACCTCCTAATATCAATACAGCCAGTCCAGTCCCGTTCATAAACACAGATCTCTCCTCATTGTATCCATGTATTCCACCTAAGTCTGATCAGTGTTAAGATCTATATAAGGCTTCAAAACAAGATGACAGAACAATACCTGTCCTAACCTACCTCACCAGTACAATTAGCTAAAGAGGTCTTGAATAATTTGACTCTCACCAAAGCCAGCAAACTCTGAAATTTCTGCATTCATTTGCGAAGTCACATTTAAGGAAAAAAAAAAAGTGTTTACGTTGAACTGGCCAATTTTCTGAAGGCACCTGCTAAATGATTTTCTAAACACACACAAGGCACATTATGAAAGTTTGAAGTTATTATTTTGAAAAATTAAATACTGGGCATACTGTTCTACCAGCCATACTACTGATGGGCATCATTTTACTTCACAGAGTACTGAGATGTTAAGTGCTATTTAACATGAATAAAGATGACAGAATTAAACTTTTAAAATATTGTGAAAATGGATATTTTAAATTTTTCTGAATCTAATGAAAAGACAATTAAAACCATGCCTTATGATTAATCAGGAAGTGTAATAGTTCACTCTGAGTAAGGAGACTGAGATTTATATGAAGTCTGTAATTATATGTACCCTGTTAGCTGTGGATAGAACAGTATCAGATGGGTGACATTTTAGAGATAATAATGACTTTTAAAATACTTGTTCTATTATGTGTTCAAAGTTCTTGAATCATTGCCACTCCTTAATGAGACATTTACAAATGGTATTAAAATTTTGTAAATTTTTTTAATGTAAAACAATAATCATATACTATGGTTGTACTGTGCAGCAAGCTGCTTTTGAAAGGAAGAAAGCAATTCCACACCACTGTTAGTTATGTTACAGTGTATACATATGTTAAGCTGCAAGTATTACTTCAGAAATCCTATGTATTTTATCCTCCACCCAGATGACAACATTGGAGCCAAAGCACCTTTAAATACTAGGGACTGAAGATAGATACGCATCAATGCAAAATTCTTTTAGGAAGCATCATCAGCAGGAAATGTCATCAGTACTCTTCTTCTGTTGATTTGGTAGAGTAAATGGAGTCTCTGACAACCTTTCCTCTGTGGGAAAAGTCCAGTGAGACACCTAGAATCAGTATTGGGCTTTTGTTTTATGCCTTTTTTCTGAATCTTTGTCTGAATACCCCTCCTCTTTGTATTTATCTGTTAAACATTCACCTTTGTCCTTTGTGTAACTGTTACACACGTGATTGTGGGAGACAGAGAGAGTATCCAGCTCCCATAATTTCAGGGAACTTGTGATAATCTCAGTTTCAGCTCTGTATTTACTTCTCAGAGTTGTTGGCATTCTAATGGCAGCTTTTGTTGTATTGTATAAGTGTTTCCAGGTTGCAAGTCTGGACTGCTTGAATACGTAACTTTAAAAAAAAGACACTTCTTTTTGCAAAATTACTCTGGTCTTGGGCATGTGTAAAAAGCATGTGCAGTATCAATTTTTTTTTTTTTCACTTTTTAACACTTCAGCTATATATGGAATCTCAGATAAGTTCGTTCTAGGCCTGTTAAAGTATCTGTGGGAAGTTTCTGACAAATTTAGTTTGACTTTTTACTAATTTTTTTCCTTTCAGATCAGGCACGGTTCCTATAATTTCTTACCCTGTAATAAACAAATATTGCTAATCTAAGTAAAACTGTAGACAAGTGGGGAATTGAGCAGAGTACAGAAAAAGTGAATTAAACATTTAAACTAACTTTATTTCTTACTTTGGATGTTGTATTCTTGCATCCTACATAATTTAATATTACTTCTATCAGTAGAAGGAAAAATGTAGTTTGCAGAAGAAATAAATGTTTGTACTAAAAAAATTTAGTTTAAACAGTCTGATGTAAATGTTTTTCCATGCTTCAATGTGTTTTGTGACAACGATCACTACACATTTTTGGAATACGATCCAAAAGGTAATGGTATAATATTTTTAGTTACTAAAAATTCTAAAAATAGTAAATCTAGTATCATTATCTTTAAGAATACTATTATTAACTAGTGATATTTCTCATTGGGAATACTGCTGGCCGTGACTAGAGTCAAGAAAGAGTTATAAAAACTAGACTTCATTGGGTATTGTTTTCAGGTTTTTTCCCTCTTAAGTAGAGTTCATATGAAGGTGAGAAATGATTAGAATTAGCTAGATATTTATTTTACATGAAAAGGACTACGCGCATTTACCACTCACCTTGGTCAGTAAATTTCCATAATGACTTTCAGTAACTCGGAAGAGGCTATTTTACTCCTTCCATCAAAAGAAACTGAAGAAAGGCTAAATTATTATACTGAATAGCGGTTTCAGGAGAATTAGCACAAAGCTTGATATTAATTGGACGTCTCATCTCTTCAAAGCTGAAAAATCTTTTGCAAGTACTTTTCTGCTTCTCTGATCAAGTAAAAATTCACACTCCAAAAAGTGCTATATCAATTTCACTTTAGATCATGGGAGAAAAGAGAGATTTCAGCATTTATTCCCTATTGCAAAACCTAATGTAGATAACCTGGTAAAAGGCATTGTTCCTTAGAAATTATGCACAAAAGGAAAACTCCCCAAACACCAACTCTATTCCTTATTTGCCATGCTCCCTCTTCTCGTGATCACTCCTTCACCTCCTACAGATTTATTGTCGAGACTCTATATTGTGGAAGCAGAACACCAATGTTTTATCCATCAGATTGCCATGCTACCTTAAGTGCGTTTGTACAAATTCTGATCTGTGTAGCAAGACTATAGAGTACTACATCAGTATCGGACAATATTGTTTTGGCCAGAGTTTCATTCCCTGTGTATCATTAAGTATTCATCAAAATACTGTAAAAACACTAAATCTAAATGAAGAAAGTTAGTCAAAAACTGTTCTGACAGTTACAGAGAAATGGGACATGGACGGAGGGACAATGGACACACACACACACGCGACCCGCAACTTTTTAAGTAACTTGCAGAGAGCTTTTCATCTTTTTACATTAAATATCACCTTCTACTACAAGTAGTCCTGTTTATTTCAATGGGAATATTTATGGGCTTCCGTTGAAGAGAAAGCATACCAGGCAATATGGTATTGAGCTTTATGAAAACTTTACTCATTACACCTTGACCTGATGTGACTTATTAAGGCACTGGATGTAACTGCACAGATTTTTGAATATGTGGAAGACTCAAAGCTAGCTTCAATTCCCCTTATCACTAGAATAAATATAGGCATAATAGGTAAAAAATAAACACAACTAATCTAAACAAATGTCCTGTGAATTAATATACTGATCTTTTTCTTATCAAATGTGAAATAATAGTTTATCATTCTATTTTAAGTGTCAGTTTGATAAATGACATGTACATTTTCACCCTCTACAAAGTTGGGATGTATGTACAACTAATAACTACTGGCCCCATTCCGTGCTACTCTATTGAGATTCATGGAGCATAATGCCAGTGAACCTCTCTCTTTTACATTACATAATATATTTTAAGTGGTGGTGCTATCAATGCATACTGTTAGGTCCTAAACAGGATATTTCAGGTGACATCTTAGTGACCAGCATTTGACAATCTACAAATATTCTAGAAGATTGAGGAGGTCACAGATAAGTCATCCGTCAAAATGTTGAAAATAATATATTAGTTTGTTGTTCAGTATTTTAAGAATGGAGATACTTCGGGCACTTTTGAAAATATAACTGCTCTACAAGTCTAATGCTAAACAATGAGCAGATATGAAAATTATAACTAGATACTGCAGCACTTGGTGTTCTTGTAAACCTTAGTGCCAGGTACCATTTCAAGTACTCTTGCCCCTTGTCTAAGAGAATGTAGACTGGCTAATATGGAATTTCAGGGGTCTGGGAAACGTAGTTATATTATGAAGCAAAGCATGTCCAGTATTTCTTTTAATTTCATTTATTCTAATTTGGAAAGATTACAGTGTCAAATAATGAACTGAAACTTTTAACAATTTTTTTTGTGTGTAAAGCTTTATATCAGAATGTAAATATCTGGCATCAGAAATAAGCTAGCATTTAAAGTAGGTGGCATTTAGGTAGCTAAGAGGAAGTTTTGCTCTCATTAACATTACAAGGAAAGCCCTCATAAATTACTACATAGCTCTTTAACCATGTACAGAAGATCTAAATCTTACTCTGACTGAGATTTTGATAAGATGTTACACAGATAAGCATAAAAATAAAATTACAGTGTCAAGTTGATAGAATAAAAAAAATTGTAGTCATACGTGTTTAAAGTTAATTCAGTAAGTTCATTGAAAGTTTGATGATTTTAAAGGCATCAAAGAGGAAATCCAGAGTGGTATAGAAAATTTCCCTTTAGTATTTGATCTTCTCACCCAGAATATGGTAGCATAAGTAGGATTGGTGGATAAATGCTAAAATACTAACATAAATAGACTCCATAAATGGAATAGGAACACCATTTAACAGTATATTTGAATGTATTTGAGATATACTTCTCCATGTCCAGTGGAGAAATAGTTCAACACAGTCAACTGGAATAAAGTTATTTTACTGATAAATTACATTAATTTGCTTTTCAACTGTGCAGAATTGCAAAGAAAAAAAAAAGATTCTGAGAAAAAACCAAAAGCTCCGGGTAGACCAATTTACTTAATCTCTGAGTCTAGACCGAATTCAGGCTACAGCTTTCTCAACAAATTTTGCCAAACCAGTCTTTATTTCATTAATTCGTTAATGATAAGAATCTGGACCATTTCGAAGACAAGACATTTTACAGTTGGTCATTTTAACTGAGACCGTTTCCTTCACATTAGTGATTATAATGTATATTTCACCACACTGAGGTATGAAAGCATGATTTTATAACTTTTATCTATTTGTAGTTTTTGTGGTAACATTTTAGAGTTGGAGAGTAGAGTGCCAAAATAAGCAAGTAACCACAGTCAATACAAGAGGTCCAGGCTACAGAAGAGATTTGAATCAGGGCCTCAAAGACATGCAACAGAAGGCCATGTTTTCTTTTACTTACCTATCATTAGATGGGCAGATTAGATGATAGCATGTTTAAAATGTAGGAAGTGAAATAACCATAGTCTTTCTACTCTTCCAGTGCAGGTGGTAAACTGCAAGTCCTAAGCTTTTAATTGTCTTTCAAGTAATTTCTTAGACTTCCAACTGTAACAATGCAATTTCAGACCTTTCAGCTCAGTCAGAGAGGTACCAGGAAGAGATGATGGATACATGCAGTTTGTCTGAGCTATTAGAAAAGGAAAAAAAAAAAAGGCCTTTGAACTATGGTTTTCTTAATTGCACAAGCTTGGAAACTGTTCATGTTTCTTTTTCCTTTCCTTATTAAAAAAAATATGACCTCCATTTTCATTAAAAAAAAAAAAAAAAACCTAGAAAAGAGTGAATGCAATAGAATATTAGAAAACCCGAGATTGAAAAGTTACCAAAATGGACTAATTTCCTTGTAATAAAGGGATGAAGATTGAAAAGTGAGCACAAATCAAAGTTGTTACATCTGCTCTTGCCTTATGAGATATGAAGATCAAATCTTAGCCCACAGTGAGGTAAACAGCAAAAATCTCATTTAATGGTGCAAGATATATGTCTGCATATGGTGGAAATATATATGGGTCTTTTATAAAGTAATAATAACTGAGTATTTACTTTTTCATTCCCATTCATACCCTTCTTAATACTTATTATGCTAAGGCCACTGTTTATTGTAACTGTTAAGGTAATGAAATATTTAATCTACTTTTATATATTTAGTCATAAATTCTTGATAGGAAAGGCTAATTTTTTCTGTGTGTTCTCTTTGTCTCAGTACCTAGCAAAGTAATGTCCTATGTACTGGAATTCTTAATGTTCTGGTAATAAAAAAAAAAAAACAAAACCCAAGAAAAAAAAATATTATTTGCCAGTCTAGAAATATTTACAGAATCAGGGTCTTAAGAAAACTTTGTTCAGGTGAAATGAACAACTGATGTTTAGCCTGTGGTTTTTTTGTTTAAATGAAGTATTTATTTGGCAATCTGTTGATTGCTTTTACCTCCACCTATGGGCACACCAAGTAGTTTGCTTGCCTTAGACAGTACTGATATATATTTCATAAAGCAGACATGAGTATGTTTATATTATCACTTGCATGTCAGCTGTGTATTATTTCACCAAAGCAATATAGACAGCAGAAAAATAAGAGGTAATTATTAGCAATTTTATTCTGCAGCTACATTATCTGAACACCTAATGTATGTACCTAGGAATGCATAGTGTCCTGACAGCCTATTCCAACTGTTTTCCTTCCCCTTTGACAAAGTAGCTTATTCTATACCTGAAGTATATGTCTGTCCCGTTTGACCACAAAACATGTTTCTCCTCTGTGACCAGATGTACAGAAGTCAGAGTCTGGTTAATAAATGCTGAAGAACACATTTTTACCTAAATGGTCAATATATTCACAACATAGGAAGAGAGTTGAAATACATGGATTTATAGTTCCTTTGTGTTGCAACTGAATATACGTATACAGGTTGCAAGATATCTATTCATTGCTGTTGGTAATTTTAGTGTTCTTATTGTCTGGGTTCAAGGTAAATAAAGATTAATTTTGTCTTGCTCAGTCTGATTCTGCTTTATAGGTGCAACCAGCCTCTGCTTTGCTGTGTCTGTAAGAAGTTATCTGGCTTACTCTATTAGGATTGTCTCTCTTCTATCTAAAGGAACACTGTTTATGGAAGGGATTTTGTACTACTTTATTTTTCAAGTTAAGTTACCTTCCTGTTCAGTAGGTTCTTTTCCTCTTTAACTTTCGAGCTAATTTATCATATTAAAAACGTAAAAAAAAAAGATGGTATGTTTCTGTAGTCATAATTGCATTTTTACTGTACATTCTTTCCAAAAGAAAATGTCTTCTGTGAGGATAGGCACTCACTTTGTCTTATATCAACCCTGTTTATTAACTTTTTAAGTTGTTTACTTCTTTTCCTTATTATAAGCATTTGATTTTCTACCTTTGGTATCAATCTCCAGAGAACCTTTTCAGATGCCTTATAAAAATTTAAGTACATGATGTTCACTTCAGACTTCCCCCTTATCTATCTCTTCCAATTATCTCATAATGGAGCAGAGTGCTACAGCTCATATTCTATTTATATCTGTCATTTGCTTCTTTCTTAGTTTGTTCCCAGGCTAAATCCAACTTGTAGGTCTTGGCATGGGTGCCATTTATTCTTTTTCATCTCTTATTGACATTCTAACCAGTACGTATATTTTTATCATTCCTAATGTACATGATAAGAATATTTTAGTTTGCCTTTTGCCATGATTTTATTTAGCTGCTATTTTTAACTCTTTACTCTTATCTCTAATACTGTGATTACAAAATATGTCAGTTCAGTATCTGGCATTGTAGCCTAGTCTCTGTGCCTGGAAACTCCTAACATTTTAGCAATGTTGAGAGTATGACAACTGGAATATATAAAACTAAGCAGAATTATGATATCCATTGAATAACATTAACCATATATCTGAGACTACAGTACCCATGCATGCTGTTAACATCTAATTAGCAATTGTGTGGACATATTTGTGCTAAGAACATGGCTTATGCAACACCACAAAAATTGAAATCACTCCACATTGAGCTTTATCTCCTGTCTGTTTATAATATTAAGGTGCTCTCCAACTTAAGTGGCTATAGAATTGGATCCTTGAGGCTCTTATATTTTAATTTTTTAAGACAAAGCATTCTTAGGAGTTCGTAAACAGAAAAATGGGAGGAACAAAAGACCATTGGAAGGAAAGCATTGTGATATAAAAAAACTGGTTTTGAACTTCTTACATACTCGACTTGTATTTTTATTATTAATTGTATTTTGATACAATCCAGAGACCTTGAATCTACGTCAGACCATTCTAGAAAAGCGCCATAGGGAAGCAGAGGGGCATATGATTCCCATTTCAAAAAGAATGTGGCAGAAGTCAAGCAATGTGCAGCAAGTAGATGAGGCACAGGACCAGGATGTATAGATCAAATATGAATCAAGCAATGAAGAATTCAGGATACTGAACCACCCCTAATCCTGAAGACATACAAAACCCTGATACTTGAGAGGCACTTTTAGAGAGAAGAACATTTGAAGACAGCAAACATGAAAATGGAAGAATGACTGAAAGAAAAATAGGCAAGGTTACAGCAGTAAATGGAGCACAGCATTCCTCTAGACAGAACAGTGGCTTGGTTTGTGTACAGTAGAGTAGGACAGAGGATTCAGCTCTTGACTGTGGATAACTACTACTTCTCCAGAATCAGTTTAGTGCAGAAAAGATGACCCATAAAAGCCTCCTTTTGGGAATACTGTGTTTATGTATCTTCTTACTTGTACTTATTTCCAGCACAGTTCTGACTATGCCTCTGTAAAAGGATCAGTTTTGATTTTATGAACACTACAAATTGGCATAGAGAACTATATAGTGCTTTATTTTAGTAAGCTAGCAGTATATAATGCTGTTTCAGTTGACTGTGTAAATTGATACAGCTGAAAATTAAGATTGTGAGTTTTCTAACTCCCATTTTTAAAAGGGTGGAAAGTCTTACAATATTATTTTTTGCCAGTCATATTTGTCTTTGCTCTGTTAGGTTTCCTTTAAAATTTAAGAGTGTCTGCACTGAGGCGGACTATTTAGTCCGTTATTTAGCAGATTGAACTGGTCTGTTTGGTTAGTTATTTAGCAGACAGTGGTAAGTGGTAAGAGGAAATAATGTAAGAGCAGAGCAAGTAACACACTGTTGCTTATTTTAATATGGCCTCATTCTGGTATACCCTTTTTTCTGACTTTCCCCTCCATCAACACTCATCCCATTCCCATATATATTCCCATATTCTCTCCCTTTTGTTCTTACCATCAATAGAGTTATTATTGAAACAAGTCATCAACATTTTCCTAATGATACCAAAGTGCTCCTGATGCTGTGTTCTGAAGTGCTAAAATGTGCTCTGGAACTTTTTTATTAGTTAACATTTACAAAATGTTATTAGACAGCCTAGTACAGGCAGTGTGATTAAGGAAAGGTTGCAGAGAAACATCTGTACTATCTTAGACAGAAGTAATGTGTGTTTGTGAAATGGGCTTTGACTGGATGATTATTAGCATGATCAAGTGAACAAGTGATACGTTCTGCTTAAACTACCCCTGTAGGAACTCTAACATCCAAATAGTGACAGATATATGATTTTTTCGTAATCCACTTGCAAATATTTTAGCACTTTAAGAACACTAGTTAGGGATTCGGCCTATAAAAATATTGTCTCAGTTTAGGGAATTAATTTTGAAAATAAGATAGTAAGATTTGTCCAGATTTGAAGGAGACAAAAATGAACCAACTAATTTATTTTTGAAATGCTGTTTACAAATATATAAATTTGCCAGTTGCAAAAATTCTGAATGAATGTGTAACAGAACAAATACAGCTATTATTACTGTATTACAAAGAGCATAGATGTTTTACAGAATCAATGGAAGGCCTTTCCCAAAAGGCTCACGAGCTAAGGACCAGCGATGGAAGTATGAGTAGCCAGCAAAAGTCTCACTGGTAATGAATGCACAACAGTTCATTATGCTAAATCAAGGTTTAGTTTTAAACATAGTTATGGAGAACACCAATTTTTTAAAAAAGACCCGGTAGCAACATAAACCTAGATACCCGTAATCACAACTATGAATGCAATTCCATGAACCTCACACTGTACAATCCTAGATTATAGTTTTTGGTTGCCATCTCCCCATCCACCCTTTCCTCCCATTATTTTCATTATGTGGGCAACTGAAGAATTGGTCCGTTAACTTTGTGGTAGCAAGTTTATGCTGTCTTTTACACCAATCCAAACAGATAGTTTGTAATCACTGTCAGCCAGTCAAACACTGCAGTTGCACTAAGGTCCTGCCTTTTCACTATCCCAGAGTGTTTGCTCCTGCTATGCCTTTGCATTAGTTGTGATAATCACAATGATTAAGATGTGTCTGATCAACAAACTAATCCAATTGAAAACTCTCTCCAAAGGAAAAAATATAAGTAGTCTTCAGTTAGAGCAAATTCCTAGTCAGACTCATCTGGAAATCACCCCCTTGTAAGGGTGACATGAGTGGAGACTCCCTTTGTGGAGAGGGCAGGTTCTTACGCTGGTCATAAAACAACATCCTAACCTGACAAGGTATCTATCACTGCCAACAGTCAGCACAAGCCTATTTTACATGGTTGACAGATAAGGGCTTTTGTGTTTACATCTAATTCATACACAAATCTGTACCACTGGTTTATCTGGTAGTAAGCAAATCAAGTGTTGATTGGTCAGTACTGGTAGATTTAATGATAGTTGGCAAGAAATTGCATTGCTGAGAGCAGTAGAGAGAGCAGTGAACTACATGTTGATAAATAAACAACTATCTAGTTCCAAACAAAAATCAAACAGCTATTGCACCTGTAAAAACTGCCAGTATGACTTTCCTGAAAGCCAGCAGTAAGCTGATAAAAACCAAATACATGAGTCAGTGAGGACATGCATCTGAATATTCCTTAATGATTTTGCTGCTTCTGCAGAGTGATCCCAGATCTACACTAGTAAAAGACACCATGCTGAACACATGTACATATTTTCCATATTGTGTATACACATACACTACAGCGTTAAAGAGTTCAGCTAGTTCAAACTGAAACTGTAGACCTGGAAGTGCATTCTAAGCATAGCCTCATGTCCTAAACACCTCTGTGTTGCCAGGCCTCTGGCAGCAGCTCTTTCTCTGTAGCGCGAGTAATAGCAAGCTCAAATCAAAGCCCAAGGCTTGGGCCTCTCTCCTCCTTTCAGGGCTGCTATTCTCTCCACTGCAGGTTGCAAAAGTAAGGAAACTAAGGGCCCTTCTGTTCCGTCAGTCTGAGCCCAACAACTTTGTGTAAAGTAGCTGCTGCCCACATTATAATCCTGGGCAGCTACTTTTATTTGCCATGTTGTATGCTTCTTTGTGAGGCTTTGCTACCACTTCCAGCCTGTGCTTAAGCTTCATTGTGGTGGTTGCCATCTATGCCTCCTTTGTAACAGTTGTTTCTTAGGTTTTTCAGGGGTGGGTGGGGGGGGTGGGGTGGAGGTGGTTGGGGGGATTGGGTTGGGTTGTTTTTTTGTTCGCTTGTTTGTTTTTTAAACACACCACTGGAGAAATCAGTTTTATCATTTGGCCTTCATGGACATACTACTGTGATTTGGACTGTCAGACTTTCATTTAAACTCTATTGCACTATATGGCAACTGTCAAATAACGGTTTCCACGTCATTTCTCTGAACATATAATATCTTAACTTGTGAGTCCTACCCAGATATTTATGTTTACATTGCTAGGTAGATGTGTACATGGATTTACCTTCCACATAGCATAAAACTCAGCCAGCCTTCTTCTTGCTGTATAAACTGCTGTGAGTGAGTCTGCTGCACAGGGCCCTGGAGAGCAGCTTTGGCACTTACTCCGTGCTCATCATATCCTTCTCTGGAGGGGATTAGGAGGTGACAAAGCAAACTGTGGTGACAGCTGGGGGTGGCAAGAGGAAGTTGTGAGGATTAGGAATGGAACGAAAGGAGTAAGTGGCAAGAGTGGTAATAAAAAGTGAAATTGAGCACTTTTCTTCCTTCACATCCCCTAAGCTGAAGAAACATTCTACAGTTTTGCTGAAGGAAATAGGCAAGAGGTCAAATAATCAAGGAATCAGAGATGTATGTCTCACAGGTATATAGAGTGTATATACAGGCTACAGATGTTCTCACTGGAGACTTAAATTAGCAACAACTTCATTCTGGTGAAGTAAAGGTCTAAATATTTGAATATTTCGCTGCTTACTTTCCCATGACTTGGCAGTAAAGTCCACTAGTTTCTGAAAATGTAGTTCATACCTGGATTGCCTTTGCGGAATAGGCACATGTGAATTGTAGACTGAGTGCCAAACTTTCATTGACTGAGATGAATTTTATCTGCAAGGTTTTTTTCTATAGCAGACAGAATATTTTTTGAGGAAACTGTGTGATTCAAGTTCCAAGGCATCATGTTAGTATCACATCACAGGAAATACAGAAGGCATTTCACTGGTTTCATTTTGAAGCTGGATTTTTAGATCCAGCAACTGCAAAATGTTCAGATGTTATTTTCTCAAGGTTAATAGTTATAAGGTTAAGGTTTAGAATTGTTTTAGACAAATATGCTAAATTTCAGGCTTTGTTTTTCCTCCAAATATCCATAATATGGACATTTTGTTTGTCTTGAAGGAAGCAGCTTTAGGAGATGGAAAAAAACCCAACCAAAAACCAGGTTGGTCTGAATGGGCTCAGAGAATTCAGATTGCTTAGAGATATCTCTTTGGTGGCCAAATAGAAAAAAAAGTAGGATCTTAAGTGTAAAGCATACTCATTTTCAGCGTAACACTTGGGAAGAAAGTCTTCCATGTTTGAAGGATAAATGCATTATTTTCTGAAACTGCAGGCTATTCCAATTCACCTGATGCTTCTTATAAAACTTCTCTTAGTTTTTTCAGTGAAGTTGGCCTTATTTTTGCCATTTTTACTGCTGCACTCTGTGGGAAGCTGTTAAACAACTAAGAATCATATTATTGTCCCCATATAGTTATTCAGAAGGCAATCATGACAACTAAATTAGGACAGAGAAATACGAGAAAGACTACAGCTCCCAAAAGGGAGGACACTGAATATAGATCACATCCTACTAGGTCAATGTGATACAAAAGGCAGCACAATGTCTTGCATAGTAACTGCAGTTGTACAGGAAATAAATTTAAGGCTACAAAGACTTGCAAAATTTCAGACCTTCTGTTTTAATTGAGTCAGAAAACCCAAGCAATACAAAAATTCAAGTGAAAACAAAGCTATTCTTGGGTTGATAAATGCATTTTCCTTGGAAAAATTCAACAGATTTTCTACGTAAAGAGCAATAAAGGTAGTTTAAAATATAATTACCTTCTTGAACAAAACAATTTTCAGAGGGAGGTGATTTTGACATGACATGTAGACATTTCTATCTTAGAACTTAAAAAAAAAAAATTCCATTTCTGAAACTTCTCTCCTTATGAAATGTTAATCAGTGAGTAAGACTCCATACACAGATCATGTAAATTCATCTGTTTACACTGAATGCTGTAGTTTAAGACAATTTTTCTTAAGCTTCTATTTCCTTTTGGGTAGGTGCAGCTAATACTTCCCTTTAGTTTACTATGGCTTTAGTAAAAATGCAGGTTAACTTACTGAATTCCAAAATTTCATTTTGAAAAAAAGAAAACCCAAAAACCCCTTCAAAATTTGTTTTTGTGACTTGATATAGTTATGCTGTGCATTTTTCCAGGAAACACTGAATAAATTGTTGGTTATAATTGAAGATTACCAAATATAACTACCATCATACAGTAAAATAACAAAAGCAGAAAAGCCAGCAAACAGAAGTAACAGTAAAGCAAGATGGTAACAGTAGAAAGCTGTGGAACTCTATTAGAGAGGAATTAATGTATATGCTCACTGAACTGCCAGTTTTGTGTAAAATATATTGTATAATTGAAATAGCAAGAAAATTTCTTTCATTTTGGGAGAAAAATAGTAATTAAATACTTGAAGCAATAAGGAAATATCTAGTTTGAATATTTTTACTATTTGATTATTTTACTCAAGTCTAAGCAAATAGAATCTTTCCATTGATCTAAGTGGCATTGTATCAGACCTACTAGGAAGCTGGCTCTGTGTTTCAAGTAACATATTAATGAGTCATATTTAAAATTATATTTTACACTTGGTCATGTGATACTTAAAAATGACAGATTGGGATTCACCCACAAAGTTTTTTTGTTCCTTTTTTGGATTATTTTCTATCCATCTGCTCTTTTTTTCTTCTCCCTTCTGCTGCATTTTCAGAAATCTAAGTCTTAATTTCTTATTTTTTTAAGTAAAAATAAAACTGAGATAAGAGATCTAATCTGTGAGTATACCATGTACGAACAGCTCTCAGCTTTGTTCTACCTGCTGTTTTTGAAAAGATGCAATCTTGAAAAATAAGAAGGAAAAAAAAGATAACTTACAGAAGAGCAGTAACAGAACAGTCAGGTACATTTGTCTTACAGATGAGAAGTAGAGTTTAAGCGAATAGTGATTTATATTTCTCTGGTAATCAGAGGCTAACGAGTCACTTGCAAGGGACCAATTTAAGAAGATGTTTGCTCAGCATTTACTTGAAGACAAGACATGTTTGGCTCATTATTTCTGTCATTAAACATGAGACCTATGCACACACAGTGTTTTTTGCTCTTTTAAGTCCTGGAATACTACACCCACACAAAAAAAAAAAAAAAGAAAAAAGAAAGAAAATAAAAAGTAATAAGTAGCTCCTATGTCTAAACAAAGATGACATGTTTCATTCACATGTTTTTGTTTTTTTGTATGTAAGAAAGGTGTGTGTACCTGTAAACTGCCATATCTAAAGTGAGCAATGAGTCTTTAAGATTTTTATTTATTTAATGTTCTAGAGATGACAAAATCTACCAGAACAGTTTAAGGCTCCTATTTATCTGAACACCTGTTTCTATCTTTATCTGGATAATCTCCATGACAATGTCCCTCATAGTGTTTAGCTGCTTGGTTTGTAAGAGAAAAGTGTTAAACGAGGAGCATGCAAACTGAATCCAAACTTATTAAAATAAAATCTACAGAGAAATAACATCACATGTTAAGTGTTGGAGTAGGAGTGATACAACTCCATCATTGCCATCCATCTATTTTGAACATACAGTGGATATTTTCATACATGGTTGCCATAAAGTTTCTGATGGGCCTGAGGAAGAAGTATCTTTTAAGGGCCATATAGTACCAACAGTAAGAGGGCCCATTTGATGTTTATGCAGTGCTACATAGTTTATTTATTAAAGCCTTGATACTTGTGGGCTGTTCTAATGTGCAATACTGGAAGTAGGCTGAAAATCGATGAAATAATTCAAGAGGAGAGGAAAACCAAACATCTCAAAAGACAGATTTCTCAAGGTCATGAAATGATAACTTTAAGAGTAGTAAATTCCAGAGGTACCCGTGGCACAGGCCAAGATTTTGAACACTAGGAATTCAGAAGGAAAGGAATGACCTTTAGATTTACTGTTAAGCTAAAAGGTAAAGTGACAGGAGGAGATGGATAATGAAAAAGGAGAAGTTGCCGGAGGTAACACTAAAGTAATGACACTTGTTGATAAAGAACCGTGAAATTGTTAACAGTGACATGGAAAGAGGCCTAGAGAACAGGCTATACATTCTGTTTTGACTGTGGTTAGAGGTGGTGGTGCTATGGGAGAGAATGAGCTCTTCCTGCAAAAGAAGAAGCAGAAGCAAAAATAAGAGAATGAGACTTTGACCAGAAGGAAGGGAAGTTTCCAAAGGAGAACAGAAAAGGACTAGTTACTAAGGAAAGGAAAGGAAGAAAAAACAGAGTCCTGAGTTACAATTCCAGACGGTGAGAGCGTAAAGAAGAAAGGTGTGTTGAAAGCAAAGGTCCATGTAGGGAATTAGAGCAAAGAAAAGAAACCACAGGAGGGACAGTGTGCCATTTCCTCAATATTTTGAAGTGAAATAGTGAAATTCTGTGGTACATAGAGGAAGACAAGACAGGGTGAATTCTGCAAGGAACTAGAGAAAAGGAACTGTTGAAGGGATTGGAAATACTCTTAAAGTTTGGATAAAGAATAGGAAGAAGGAGGAGTTGGAATGAGAGGATGGAGACCAAATTGTGAACTGAGCATAGAGTAGAAGGAGAGAGGTCTCAGAGGACCAAAAAAAGAGGTTGGGGGCAATAAGGTAAATAGATGGAGGGCTACAAACAACTCCTAATACTGCCCCTGACCCTGCAGACTCTTTTCAGTGTAGACAAAAGCATATCTACTTGGGGAAATGACTAAGGGTTTCTTTGAGAGAGAACAAGAGTCTTATTAAGGTAACAATTAATTGGCAATGTTACAACAGACAGAAGTTTGGTAAGCATTAATAAAAAGCTTCAAACAGAAGGTTTGCAATAATTAGCATTAAAATACTGTAGTAGAAAATACTGTAAATTTTAAATCAACATCTTGACGCGTGTTGTTACTAAGAACAGTATTTTCTGATTCATTCATACAATGTATGCAGGGTACCCAGGCAAGCTGCTTGACCCTGCGTATGCCTTGCCTATCACAGAGAGGATAGATTAAATGAATAGACCACTGTAGTTGTAGGAGAAGGATCTGTCATCTAACTTTTGTTTTAGAACATCAACAGGTGATAGGGACATGTAGTTGTGATACAGAGCAATAGAGCAAGTTAGGCACATGAATCGTCCTCCTCCTAAGGCAGTTTCATTACTCATGAATCACCAGCTGTCCTGTTGCCTTTCATAGCAAAGCAACCTTTTCCCGTGAAAGAAAAATTAAATGTCTGTTGAATGGCAAAGAGAAAAGTTGGTACAGAAAAATATTTCCAGGAAATCAATAGAGAAACTGTCCTGGTGAACAGAGAATAAAATTTGAGCAGAAAAAAAAATAAAGATCTGGTAGTTTGTAATGGGTTACTGTGTCTTTTGCTCAGAACACTCTAATACAGAGTTAAATCCAGGATGACAGCGACGGAGAGGTGTTATCAGAGTATGCCTGATATTCAACACGTTTGTTTCAAGTCTCTTTTTGACAAGTAGTTGCCACCATTATAAAAAAAACCCCAAAAACAAAAACAAAAAACCAGTGAACATTACTGCTATTCAGGTGTGGTTAATTGGCACAACTACATACAACTGAACAGTGTCTGGAATCAGACTCATGAAGCATACCCCATTACACAGAGTTCTCTGATATTGAGACTTACACCATTAAAAAACTTTATATAATGGATTTTCATTGCAGTAGCTCTGTGCTGTATATATCCTACACGTGAAGTACTTTTGCCCAGAGGTTAAAAAGAGCTATTTTTCACATGCAACAAATTAACTTTAAAATATTTATGCTTTCCCCTGTGGAATGATTACTGGGGGTAAGATTATTGAGGTTGAAATTATTGAGGCTAAAGTTATATCCACATTTCATAAAAGTTAACTTCCAGGGTGGAATATGATTGATATGCTGAATATTGGTTCAGTGATCGTTCCCTAAGCAACACCCCCTGCAATCTTAGATGTGGTAACACTGGGGGAGCTCGGTGTACTAGTTCTAAGAGAGACAATTGGAGGAGGGAGTGGAGTGAAGGCTCCACGGCCCCATTCCTCCATAAATCACTGCAGGTCCGGGAACTAGATGGAACCATGGAACCATGCCCTGGCCAGCACTGTGCCCTGTGGATGAACTTTGCTCGTTATAACCTCATTATAATACCAAAACACACCTCCATCCCAAAAGTTACCCGCCTCCAAGGTGTGACCAGCCCTCACTGAGCTTGCACATTGAATTTTTCTAGTATATACCTTTAAAGGCAAAGCAAGAAAGTTTTACACCAATCATAACAAAGGTATGTATGACTAGAGCCACTCAAGCTCCACCTGAAAGGTAAATAATAGTATAAATATACTTCAAGAGAGAGAGGATGTTAGGGAAGATACCATCGTACCACTCTGCCTACTGGGACCAGTCGATGGGCTGAGCCTCTCTTCCCCCCCATTGGGATGCCTTTGGGTAAGTTTTGAACACTCGGTTATCCCAAGCGTTTCCCCAGGAAATATTTAGAAATCTCTATATAGAGTCACTTTAAATTATTTATAATCAGCACTACTATTACTATTTGCTATATTATATATTTGTATATACTTTTGCAGACAATCACTATCACCGGCAATCCAAAGAATCTGTGTATCTGTTGCTCAAATAAATTTGTGGTGTGCATTGGTCCAGTCATGATAGTTCTTTTGAGCGCGACCAGTATTTTGGCCGTGGTAGCTCGTTGAACGCGGCTAGACTCACACTGTTAACGCAACATCCCCTCCTTGTATGCTTTGGCAGGGAGGGGTGGAGAGAGAAGAAAAGCTTTACCAAACTTGTCAAGTGTCTTCCTTGTGTGATTTTTCTTGCAAAATTTAGCTTACAAGTGCACTATTTCTTAAAGCATCATTCACATTTGATTTATTAACTTTCTAACCTTAGGCAGTAGATTTGCAACAGGAAAGTGTATTTGCAGTAAAAAGTCAAGTGTGTGGTATTTGCAGGGCCACTAAAATGGAGAGGGAGATTGCTCTGAGATTTCTTTTCCCCATAGTAAAACATCATAGTATTTTCTGTTGGGTTTTTTGGTTTTTTTTTTTTTGGTTTTTTTTTTTTTTTTTAGTTTCTAATGACAAAGAATACAGATTGCAAATTAATTTTTTATTATTGCACCATTACTAGAATGGTGAATCTGTTACTGGTGTTCATGGGTGCAGGACTGAGATGATAATTTCCTTTCTGAATTTGCAAGACTGATTGTGAATGGGGGATTTAAAAAAAAAAAAAGTATTATTATTTGATTGAAAAGCATGCGTACTACCCACCACTGAGTCTCAGTCATTTGCTATCAGTCTTCCCTTAAAAATCTTTCTCTCAAAAGAATGGAAAAAAATGAAGATATTTTGCACAGAAAACTTTGAAAAATAATGTTGTTTCACATCCCTATTGCTGTAATATTAAATTGCTGCCATGGACCTTTATAGGTTTCACAAAGATACTTTTATGTAACTGAGGCCAGCTGAGTGTAAAAAAGAATATGAAACTGGCTCACAATCAGATTTTAAAACATATTTGTATTTATATACATAAAAATAGATACACACATACTATTTAAATTGTAAGGAAGAAAATTTTAATTAAGGCCTGAAATTTTTAGCATTTTGGCTTTTGAAAAATTAAATAAAGAAAAAGTTTGCTTTTACATAGAAAATACTTTCTTGTAGTTGCAGGTGCAATTTTTACTTCGTGCAACCTGAAAAATTTGGTTTGGCCTATTTTCTGATGCTGTGTTAGATTTCTTTCAATCAAAACAAGCAGCATTTACTGGAAAGATACAGTAAGAAGGGTTTGAGCACACATACAGTTCTAAGCTATGCGGTTATTTATGCATCATTGATCCTTTATTCTGTAACTTGTGGTTAAGCTGAACTCAGTTCATGCTATTTCTATCTTCATTAATACAGAGGATTTTTATGGTGACACTGATAACACCTGATCTCTATAAATCCATTAGTTACGGTAACATCCAATTACATGATCAAGCAAATGTAAGTACGTCTGGAAAAACTTCACTAGATAGATTAACTCAGATTCACTGATTTAGAAGGTAACTTCTAAATAAATATACCCATAGAAAGAAACGAACAAAAGAAACGTCCAGGTACAGATGTCATAGCATACACTCTAAGTATTAAGATGACCAAACATGTCTGTATTACACGACAGTTCAAATCTGAGCCAGACAATTATACTGCATATTTTGTTCTAGAGGACTACTGTGAGAATTTAGTTTTGAAAAGTAAAGAGATAATAGGTACTACAGCATACTGTAAAGCAATTATTAGAAGGTGTGGAACCTGTGTTCTATCAGGTACATTCACAATATTATAAAGAATGTACAAGACAGTATTACATGAACACAGTTCTGCAGAGATCTAGAAAATATTCATTGGTTTATTCATAAGAAACAGATAAGATCCCCTATCAGAAAAAGGCCTTATACCTGTCAGTTTTAATTATTCTACACTTGTTAGAAGTCATCTTTAAGAAAATGCAGGGCCATATTGCAAATGTTAGATTTCATCAGCATAGTGCATGGCAAATGGCTTCAGTAAGGATGTAGCTTTTAAAGACTATGCCCTAAAGTACCCAGAAAAATGTTGAGGCCCTGGTCTCCACAACTCTCTCATGTTATGCTCGTGTTGCAAGAATGGACTACCAAATTAGGAGGCTGCAAAAGAAATAGCATCTTTTCTGTCTTTCCAATAAGTGGGAGGAACCAAGCACCCTGCCTCCCCCAGTTACTACCATTTGTTTTGGGGTGCTCTTATTCTGCATGGAGAGGAAATGAAAGACTCGGAACTTTAGCTGTTCAGTGTTCATCATGACCTATGCAACTGTTGACTGATTTCCTACCAGAAACAAATAGAAGGCTTCCTCAAGTTAAGAACCAGTAATGGAAAAGTACTGGTCTTACTGCCGTTTCCTTCAGCACAAGATAATGAGGTATCATTCAACAAGCAGTCTTGATCTGTCATATTGATTCTGATGGAACAAGCAGGCCTGGGAAGTCAAATGACCATTTCTCTATGAAGCTCTAAACAAATCAGAGTTCTGAGTATTTCAGAACTTGCAAAACTTCAAAAAGAAGAGAGGGGCTACCCAAGGCAGTCATCATTAAAATACACTAGTCTTTTATTTAAAGCTATAAGAAAAAAATGCCCATTTCCTTTTTTTTGCGGTAAAGTAAGGTCTGACAATAGCAGTTCACTTTAGCATTTTAAATGCTTCATTTTTAAGCACCTGTCTACACCCTACATAATAATCTTTCATGTTTGAAATCTAACAGGGTTTCACATATATTTGATTGGCAAATCCCGATTAAAAAAAAAAAAACCAACCATACTGTGTCTATATTACAAGGCTTTTTTTTGTAGGAAAACCATGGAATGTCCCTTCCCATAGAGATGGATTTAAATAAATTGATGTACTTTTCTTCTGATTGACTCCATTTGCACAGTTAGCACCTTTTCTGGATTCCAATGCCAAGAAGTAATAAGCATAAACATTTACAGCTCTTAGCACACACGTAGTGAGAAATCCAGCTAATACTTTCATTTTTGAAGGGATTATTCCTGCCAAATCTGCTATTTTCTAACATGAAAGACAGTTTGTAGATTTGAGGGTGCAAGGTAATATTGTTACTGTAGTAGAGTGTGGCTGTGGAGTTAGAATGACATTGTAAATAGCAATGGAGAAATGCAGACAAAATTAGTTAAGTAACCAGAGTGCAGTCAGATTGTTCTGAGTGATTTACAGTCATGAGAAGAAGTGCTTTGCATTAGTGTCCTTGGCATGAATTAGTATTTTCCTGCTATACTTTGTATTACATTAAAATGTACTACTCAAATTACATCTGGACTGAACTAGAAGAGTGCAGTGTATACTTGTACGTTGGGTACTTCAAGATGCTTCTTACACTTTGAAAGATTCCACTGACATCACTGTTCTTTGGGTTTAAGCTAGGGAAGACCACTATTAGCGGTATTTGATTTTAAAAAGAAGGTTACAGAAACCACATTGTTTTCAAGAGAATCACATAACTTCAGTTGTTTTTGGCACAGGTATATCAGCCATGTATTTGTGCATTTTCAATAAAGCTGAAGGAAGAGTCAGTAAAGCATAAGACCTGTTCTTTAACTTCCAAGAGCAGCTTTTCATGCCTATCCCATACACAGAAAAAGTCAGAAGCTATTAACTGACCACATACACAAGATCCTTATGTTTATCAAGCATTTCTGTCCCAGTAACAATCCTCAAGGAATAGTGTTTTAATCCTTCAGCTTGATTTCCTTTTGGTTGGGGTGGATGAACTACAACTGTCTTTTACAGGGGGACAAAAAAACATGAAGAACAAATTGTTTAAACTACACTTGCACTAGAAATATAGAACAAAACCAAACCTATTCCATAGGCCAGATGATCTGCATACACAGGTACTGTCACCCTGTACTGCATGTGTGCCATTTCATCAAAACCATTTGCTTGGAATCAAATTCCAACTAGTATTTATCCTGCAACAGAATAATCAAGTTTTATATAAGTATGTGGCAATAACTTCCACTCACTCACTTAAAACATCCTTACTAACTTGTACTTAATTAAGTCCAGAAAAAGCTTGTTCAAGCCCTTCACTACTAGTACTTCTACTAAATGATCTTAATATTGGAAGCAAGGATCAGAATTTGTGTTACGTTCCCAAAATACTCCTTTTCTAGGTTACACTTCAGAGTGGGAAAAAGACAAAAAAGAGCAAATACTTGAGGTAAAATTTTAATGATTGAGAGATTACAACAAAGATTCAAGTAGAATGACTGTTCTTCCTAAAACTAAAAAAGAGAATGTTGGGAAGGAACAGTATCTGGAGGTTTCTGTCCTTACCGCTTCCAGTGGCTCCTTCAGCCATTCATTCTTAGCTTTACTTAGTAAATAGTAACCCCTAAGAAACAAAGTAAAATATTCTCTGCCTGGTAGCCAGAGTCTCATGAAAGTGTACATTGCTTATAGATGCATGATAATGTATTTTCTGCAAATGTAGAAGGCTGATATAGTTTTTTACTTAAGTTTAAAAAAGTCAGGGGAAGGAGAAGGAGGAGTTGAGCCACAGAAGTGGTGTTAGCAGCATTCGTAATCCATTTTGCCATGGTAACTGCTGCACTGTGGAATCCCAGCCTGCTTTGAGCACAGGTTGCTAAGGAAAGAGAAGTAGACAGCTGTTAGAAGGCTATCAGAGCAATTCATAATGGTAGTGATAGGAGGGTGATTAGCTCCCTCAGCCTCTTTCCTCATTATCATTAAATCATGGCTTACTGTTAACATGTTGTTCTTTCATGGTAAGTGACTACTGTAATTTTCATACTGAAAAAACTGAGTGATTAGTTTAAAATGTGCAAGAAAGATCACCGATATTGTGCTCCTTTTAAATAACTTCCTTTACTTCAGTAGCTTGTTCCACTTTGTTTACCTACTGAAACATGTCCTTGAAGATTAAGTGTATACACTCAGTATGTGGCAGCTGCCAAATTATGGGAAATGTTTCCCACTAAAACAGTGACTGCGTTACTAACAGTATGTACCCTGGGAAATGTGCAGAAAAGAACTGAAGCAGGACTCAGGTCCCCACAAACCTGCTCACCTACTAATTAACCCCTGGACATGCTTCCTTAACTTGCCTTAAGGTTACCAACTGTCTAAATTGTACTTGTGTTAATGGCAATGACTCCTGCAGTCTTGAACAGCACAACACTTGGTCTATATTTAAGCTCAATAAAAGCGCAGAAACAAATTGGTCTTCATCTGATGGGCTTTTCCTCCAGTTTCTAGGAAATTCCTCTGGGCCCAAGCTCTTTGAAATATGCAGTTGCAGCTACCCTTAGCTTAAAAAGCAGAGGGCAGGTGGGTTCTTCCTCTTTAACTCCAACCGCTTAAAGATCTTACACAGAAGGGGCAGAGCCAGATAGGGCAGAAAAGCTGGTCTAGGGTAGGGGTTGCGCTTACCGCTGTGTCAAACGTGTCATTGCACAGAAATAAATTAAAAATTCTGTACGTTATAGAGCTTAGTTCCAATACAGATTCTTAAAAACAAGGTTATGTTTTTGTTTCCTCTGAATAGGAAGCAGGGTAATTGTCCATACTACAAGGAACACTACAATAAACCACACCAAAGCTGGCTAACTAAAATTAACTGACCTCACTAAGTGAGTCAGAGAGCGCCTTCTTTTTATGATGTGCTGACCCTGTCCTACAAAGTGATATGCCTAATCTTCTGGTAATAAGTAAGCAAGGATAAAAAAGTCACATTACCTGAGATGCCGTCCATTCTGGGCCCATAACTAAATAATCTCCCAATTCCATAAGTGTACAGAAATATATGGTATTGGACAAGTACCTGGGTGGGGGGAAGAGGGAGACTATAGATAACATTAGGTTATATGACAATTGTTTCAAGAGAGGCTTCACATGCAAGAAGGGAAAAGCTGAAGTCAGGATCCTGCTTGAAAAACACAACAGTACATGTAATACAAATAATTGAAGTACAGTCATTTGATGAAATAAAGACTGCTGAAAAGAAACGCTCAGATAAAGATCAAGTATGCCTATGAACAGGAAAGGTATATGCAATTTTGCAACACATGATGGTATAAAGTGAGAAGTAAGGAAGTAACTCACTTTTGTGATATTGCTTTGTTCTTTAGCAATAGTAGAACAGTTCTCAAACTGAGGACTGACTTCTCAAAAAGGCACAGAAATTGTGCTCGGTAAAGTAATTCATTGCTGGAGGAGAACTGGGATTGGTGAGGGAGATCCAGTCAGTTGGGTAGAGCAGGGACTTCGGTGGAAATGGAACTAATGTTGCACTCATCCTACAGCAAGCAGTGCAGCTCCACAACTCTAGAATAGCCTAAGTTTTTTATACAACTAATGCACACCTTCTTTTCCCTGTGCCACCCCCTGCAACAGTTTCCTTCTGTCTTCTAGTCTGTAGAACTATTGCATGAGTTGTACTCAGACTGAATTGAGGGACAGAAACAAGAAGTACATTCTGGCAAATTTGGGGGGAAGGGAGGAAAACAAAATGTTGCTGTTGCTTCAATATAATCAGGAAGGGGAATTATTTTCTGTACAATATTGTATGATTGCAATATAATTTTGCTTTCAGTCTCAGTATTTCATTGTGACAAAGGTGAAGTTCAGAGAGGGTGGTTTGTTTGACACATGAACATTTGATTAAAGGTGAACACAAACAAGTGAATGCTTAAATGAGACATGAATGCTTAACAGACACATGAACAAGGTAGAAAAAAAAAGAATCCTTAAAATGTCAATTTTACAGGAATTAGGTTAAACTGAGATGGAAGGTTTAATCTGAACATCAAGGAAATGTTCCTTACGAAGATGCAGATATGAGAATAGTCTTCCAATGAAAATACCAAAAATGTAGATGCTTCTGATTTTGCAGTGTAGGGTGTCCAAGTAGTATGAAAATGATTCTGCATGTAAAGGGGATAAACTAAATAAGTTTTTTGGTTTGTTGGGGTTTTTTTGGTTTTGTTTTTTTAATCTTTTAACATTAGTTGTTCAAATCCAAGCAAGCTTTTGGCTAAATACTCTCTATATGTTCCTCCAGTTATATGTAAAGAACAGATGATCATGGAAACAAATTATTTTGAAAAAATTATTATCTTTCATATTCAATTCTAATACTTCCTTTTATATTTCAGGGTGCAAGTTGAATTCTATATGAATGAAAATACATTTAAAGAGAGACTAAAGCTCTTCTTCATCAAAAACCAAAGATCAAGTAAGCAGTTGGATTAACTTCTGTTAAGCATAATTGTGATACTTTGAGTAGAATCCAATTCCATTGAAGGCAACAGCAAAGTTATCATTAGTTATTTTCTGAGCTAAAATTTTACCCTGTAGAGGAGTCAGTTTTACATAATGTCCAAAACAAATCCAGAAAGTATTTAAACTTAAAAACAATGTACTTATTTTGTAGAATCAAATACTTAGTGATGTGATTTTATTTCTGTATCGTGATCAAGTTGACTAATTTACTGTGACCTTATGTCTAGAAAAGCAAAGAGCCTCTGAGATGCTGAAGGAAAAAAGCTGCAGAAGTACCTAGCTTTTTGAAGTGTTCAATTTTATTAAGTATTCCTAAATAAATTTCAAACTTGATCAGTACTAAAAAAACGATTTGGAAAGGAAACTAATGGGGAGGACATAACTCCTTCTTCTGAATGTGGTACCTCAGAAATGTAGTCCTTGACTTTAGTCTGATTTAACAATATCTTCACTGACATATGCACTTAAATTCATAGGCCATCATAGAAGAGAATAATGTGGAGAAACTGAGATATTAATCTTCTTATATAGATCCATGCAGTTGGTCCAAGGGGATGTAAGCATTGTATATTATCAAAACTTGATTAGACCAGTGGAATTCATAGCTGAGAAGAGCAGTAACTGACCTCAATTTTTCCTCTGTATAGCAGGATCGAATTTACCTCCATTTTCCCTACACCTGAAAAGAACTAAAATTAGAATAGCTTTATACATAAAGCTTTTAATATAGAAAGAATACATTTTGGCCTTTGTAATACAGTTAAGAGGGTTCCATGGCTTTGTGTCTGGGAAAGGAGAAAAAAAGAACTTTACTTTTTCAGTGTCCCAGTCTAAAAAACCCCAGACAAACAAATCTGGGACACCAGATCAAATTTTAAAAATAAGATGGATTATAAGATGTTCTATCTGTTAGAGCTAGTATTAAATAAATACATAGAACGTGATCTTTTTGTTGGCTAAGCTGATCTAACTTTTCACATATGACAAGCAAAATATTCTCCTAAGTCAAAAAAAAAAAAAAAAAAAGGAAAAAAAAAGAGGCACTTTACTGTGAATAACTGATATTTTCAATTTGAGCTTTGGAATTATTTGCTGGTTTCCAGCTGGGGATATCAGGTTTAACAAAGCTGCTGGAGGTTCATCCATGGGGAAAGCTTTATTTATTACACTTACATAGACACACAGGGAAAAAGTCATCTTAATTCAGGTGCCTAAACAGCATAGCAAGCAGAGGACTACCTCTGCTAGTAAATGATGTGGATAGCCTTCAGAGTATCTTTTCTTCTAAACTTCAGATGGGACATAGGTCTTTTACCAGCCAAATCTAGATAATGTGTAACAATGTGAAATTTATTTTCTAATGAAGATTTTTATTTCAAATAAGTTTCTTATTCTGTATTAACGCACTTTAGAGTTCTCTTTCTACATTTTGGTCAATATGAAAAGAATGTATGCAAAAACTCAGCGTGCATAGAACAAAGAAAGAAGATGTGTGAAGAACAATTTCATACTCCATTTTATGTTTACAAATCTAAATGTATTGCAAAGAATGAATTTTTGCTCATGCATTTCTTTATGTAGGTTGTGGAGTCTTCCTCCGTAGAGATATTAAAAAACTGTCTAGACACGGTCCTGGACAACCAGCTGTAGGTAGCCCTACTTGAGCAGGGGGTTTGGACAAAATGACCTCCAGAAGTCCCTTCCAACCTCAACCATTCTGTGATTCTTGTTAGAGATAAATTAGTTTAACTAGATTTACATTTTAAATGTAATTAATTGCACTACAACTTCTCAAATGTTTTTCGTTCTCTTCTACTTTTCTCCCTGTGACTTTACATGTCTTTAGGTATTTTATATCTTTATAGCCTTTGACTTCTGACATTGTTGATACAGTGTGTAATGGAGTGAGAGACAAAACAGAAGCAGCATCCTAAACTAGAAAAGAATATTTATTCCTGGCTAGAAAGGCAGTTTGGGAAGCTCTAAGCAATACGTAGTCTTTTTGTTCCTGATCTAGTCTACAAAACAGGAATTTGATGCGCTCTTGTTTACTTACTAAGAATATCTATAAAGTTATGACCTGACTCACTGTAAATCTCTTTTCACTGATAAGATAGGAAGGTTCCAAATAGTACCTTCTTGAGATAAGAATTTTTTCCCTACTTAGATCTTAAGATTAAAAAAATATAGAGAGAGAGATACACATTTTGATGGCAGAACTGCAGACCCTGTACATGTAAAAATAGATAAATTTATGATCATCAGCACAAAAATTAAATCAGAATTTAGTTCATTAGTATGGCCATTCTATTTCCAAGTGCATACCCTTCTGGCTAAGCATGTTAAGAGAATTGTCATAAGTTACCATAGTGGGACGTCTTTATTAGGTTATGATTGGGTAAGTGTGATGTACAGGTCCAAAGAAGAGGAATGATATTGAATTTTATTTGAAATAAGGAAAAGAGTGGGAAGCAACTGTTAATTCATGCTATTGGAGGTGGGTTCATGCTACAGGCAAGTAGCACAAGAATTTTCCTGCTTGGCTTGCATGATGATTGCTGGAAAAAATCCAGATTCTGATGAATTCTCCTACACAGTGATGCCATACAGAGCTGAGGTACATTTTGTAGAAGCATACTGTGTTTTTGATTAACAAATGAAAACACAGTAATGAATTCTTCCTATAGACAGCTAGTAGAGGCACTGTCATTATGGGCACCATCTTTTCCTGACAGGTCCTCAGGAGAGGACTCCAAAGAAAACTCTTAAGAGATGAGGCAGGTTTTTTATATAAAATTATGCAGCCAGTTCACAGAAAATAAGTTGGAGAATGAGGGTGCTTACTGTACTTACAGCAGCATATGACATGGACATGCCATTTCCCACTAGAATCCCATGGGTTACCCAAGCAGTGCTACTGGTTGTCATGATACAAAAAGCTTAACCAAAAATTAGACATTAAAAAAGGCAATTTTCAGGAGTAACAAACAGGAAATACAGAAAAATTATTGCTGTACTGAATGAAAAAAAAAAATCCCCAAACCAAAGCGTTCAGAATTAGTAAGTTCAGTCAAACACGCCTTCTGCCTATGCAGATCTTGGTTCTTGTCCAAATACTCAGCACCAGAATCCTCTAAAATACAATCTCCAAAAACCTGCTGCTGAGATAGTACCTGCCACTCATTCAAGTGCACTCATTTAATCTTCCATTGAAACTGGAGGATTCTGTTGCCCAGAGGTATCAGGGAGTTGATAAATTAAGATATTGCCATTTAGATCTTAGTTGGTGTTCAACGAGAGCACTAAAAACCCTCCTTCACATACTAAAGACGTAATTGTTATTGAGAAAATAATTGTTAGTAGTATCACCAAGTTTTCAGATAGTATAACTAAATAAAACTACACATGTTCACCAAACAGTTTTTGCTAATCCGTAAGACTTCACAAGTGAATTTAACACATCAGAGTGTAATATCACGTGGTTTTGTCAACCAGAACAGTCAACTCTAGACTTCAGATGAATTTTCTACAGAATACTATTCTGATCTAAATCACATACAGACCGATAGCATGAAATATAAACCGTTTCATTCATTATTCTGGTTTTGGAACTATTTCTATAAACTGATAAAACAAGCCTTCATCTATGTCTAATGTCAAAATAGCCTCCACTCAGTCTTCTGCAAGCAAATGTCTAATCAAGTTTAACCAATGCATGAAAAGCATTTTACAAAGGTGTCAGCCAGCCTAAAAAAAACAACCAAAAAAAAAAACAAAAAACCCAGAAAAAAAACAGAGGGAGAGAGAGAAAGATGACATATTGGTATGACTTGCTTGTACTTGGCAAGATCACCCACTACATTATCACAGCCTAAAATAAGACTCAAAGGGAAAAAATAAGTGAACTTTCAATTCAGTGGAGAGGGAATGAAAGATAACCATGACCAGGATATACATTATTAACAGTATATTTTGATCCAACTCTAAAGCCAGTTGCTACTGAGATGATTTTACTAAAAAAAATATGTTAGAGACTTATGAGGATGGAATAATGGAAGGTGATCATAAAATCTTCAGCTGCTATCTCTGTCACTCTCACTTTGATTTAGATCTGTTCTCTAAATCAGAGGATTAATCTCCAAAAATGCTTCTAAGGGAAGCATCAAGAAATTATAATAAAAGTGAAAGTCACAGTCAGTACTGGTGAAGTACAATGTATCACTTTCTACTTAAAAATGCCTGCAGGAAATAGCAAACACTTGTTCAAACTGAGAAGGAAACATTAATATTTGATGTAGTACAAACAGATTTTGAACTGTTGTTATCAATTTCTTCTTTTAAAGAAGACAAAGAATGTAACATCACGGTTACATGGACACAGTGAAATTACAATCTCATTAAACAATATGTAACTGGATAACAGTGTATGATTGATGTAGCTGAATACAAGTTTCAGGCACCAGTGTCAAAACATAGAGATATTCTGTGCAAATGACCCTGCTACTTGAACAATCTGGCTGTGAATGGAAAAAAAAGAAATTAAGTCAAGCAGAGCATGTTGATCCACTGACAGCATGTAAAATAGAGGACAAAAATAGTCAGGCAGCAAACAGAAATATGAAATGCTTTCTTTGTAAAAGAGTAATTAATGAAAACCTATTTTAAATGCCTTCTCTAGTGGCTGTCCCCACCTTCCCACATTTGAAATCCTAGTTCTCAATGGTAATGGAATAAATGCATTTCTTCCAACTTACAGGTGACATCCCCAACTATGAGGCTACAGAAAATTTCAACCAGAGAGAATACTTATTTGGTAGTCCTATGTTAATTATTAAAGCTTTAGCAGGAGTGACTGAATATGCTCCATCTGACAGCACATCCTATTTCTAAAGGCTGAGGCATACAGAACTAGGAGAGCTAACCTGAAACAGGATAGTCTTGAAGTCTCTTCTTCCATATTTATATTGTAATAAGTGATCCAATCACATATGGTACAAGACCTGTCCTATTGCTTTACTTTATATGTAACCCAGTCCATGATATGCACTCTATATCTATGCTAACTAGAACCCTTAGATAAAAGCATGTCTGGTGTGAAACTCTGCCTTACATTGTGGGGAACAACCATTCCTGTGGAGATATCCAGAGCCTAAAACACTTTTAGGCATAGCCTGAAATAGATCTATGGAACTTAAATATATGAATACTTAAGCAGTTCTAGATCTTTCAGGACTAAGATTTGAGAGTTTTAAGAGTTTAGGCAGCACCCAGGAGTATGGGTCCCTTGTATTACTGTAGTTTTTAATCAGAAAAGCACCATTTTCTTTTGGCATTTAAATCAACATATAATTTCAAATGATGATTAGAAACCAGGCCATTATCAATGTTTCACACCAAGATTAACATTTACAGAGCTAAAAACCAGGAGAAACAAATAATAGATTTTTGTACTCTCTAAGAAAGTTAGACAACACAAAATTGGTAAGGAAAAGAAATCCTGGTGGGCTTTTCTTGTTTGTTTGGGGTTAGGTGGCTTTTTTTTTTTTTAAATATTATCTGCTCTTCTTGTTGTAATAGCCTAGTTGTTATGGCAACCATTCATACTCCAGCAGACTTCCACAAAAGGGTTAGTACATACAAGCAATTAATGTTTTCTTCAGCAACAGTTCAAAAAAGCTGCAAAAAAAAAAAATCTTAGCATTGTCCAAGAAAAGCATTGGGGTTCTTCCCAGTCAAATAATAGCATGACAACACACCTACCTCCTACTGCCTCTCAATCCATTTACTACTTCAAGCCTTACACTCATGTTGGGGAACAAATAGTCTGTGGCTAATTACTCTTGATAGGACAGCAGGAATTACTAGGTTAATGTTCACAAACCTAATTGCCAATAACAGCTGTGGGACTTCTCAGGGTCAGCCCAGAGGATTTTAACTCCTGGTTTACAGATGACAAGATGCTGTAAAATCCATCCAGTTCTCATGTGATAACTGCAATTTCAGAGTTGAAAGTAGTAAGCAGTGTTGTGTAATAAACCTTAAGATTTCTTTCAGCAATTGTATGGTAGAATATTTAAGAATCTGTTTTCTATTTTTCTGTGTTTGCTGTAGATTGTGTTTTAATGGGAGAGGAACTAGTAGATAAAAGATGATTTATCAGTTTTATCTGTAAGGTGTTCCTTTTGAACTTAGGACTGAGTAAAGTCAAAAAGTATGTAATATTACCATAAGATAATTATGATTCTTTCCTTAAAAGAGAATGTATGCACATAGGTTTGGATATGCATAATGAAGCTGTAGTTCTTAAACCACAGAGGTAATGATATTGAGTTCAGTAGACCTGCTAACATATTTGCAACACAACAATAAAAGATACTATCTTTACTATGACGAGGTGCATATGAAGTCACATCTGTGTAAGACTCAGTCAGTGGTATTCTGCTTTGGACAGAAGGGTTCAGCCATGCAGAATTGGACTCTCAGTTCACAAGACTGAAAAAAATTAATGCTTAAAGTGACCTCCCCCCACTTAACCTTAGTCAACCAACAGTTTTATCTTAATTAGTGAACGAAAACTCAAACCCAAGAGTTAGATACAAATATTTATACATGCAAAATTTTAAGACTATTGAATTTAATAACAAGACTCAGAATTTAGACTCTAATCCTCTAATGACTGCAAAATCTGATTAAAATACAGTTAAGTTCCACTGTAGTAGATAATGGCTCCAATTAGCACTGAAATAAATTGCCCGTGTGATAGAAGCAAGTATCCATATGGATCCCTTTGAAGGAATCCTGTCTTTGTGCAGTAGACCTATGTTTGTGGGAGATACTGTAATATTTTGTGATAGTATTTGTGATATATCCTTTCAGCTAGAACATTTCAATAGTCACATGGTCTGTAGAACAAGTTGTTCATTCAGTTCAGTTGTGCATTCAGCATGACTTTCAGATGTCCTGATTCTTGGATGCATAATTATGCAACTTCAACATTAAATAACTACAGTTTTATATTTTATAAGTTGGGATAGTGTTAATATATTCTGTATGAGAAGCTACTGCATGAAGACTTTCAGATATTAATATTTAAATGCTTGCCATTGTATATCCTCTGCCTATGGTTGAAAGTATGTCATCTTCATGTTGCTGTATCTTGCATCTCAAGTACCATATGTAGTTCTGGTTCCCCTTTCAAGAAAGGAGACTTGTAAAACTACAACAGACCCAAAGAGTAGCATCAGGAAAGATGAATGACATAGAATACCTTTCAAACAAATGACTGAGTAGTTCTTTAAAAAGGACTGAGTCTTAACTCAGAGATTTCTGGAAGCTGGAAAGGTGTATTATATGTGTATCTGACAGGCTTATTCTTATGTTGTTCTGTATGATACGCCAATTGCCCATATCAGGGCCAGGTTACTGGCTAGATCGACCTTTGCTGTGTTGCAGCATGGCTATTCTAGCTCCTTCTAGTTTTACCTTAAAAGTGGATGAAGCTGTAAAGAACCTGAATTTATTTCTGCATTTTCTTTTCGTTTTAAAATAGGTCTGAGAATACGATTATTCAATTTTTCTCTCAAGCTACTAAGCTGTTTCTTATATATAATTCGTGTACTCCTGGATGATCCTACACAAGGACTTGGATGGTAATGTTTGTTTGTTTGTTTGTTTTATTTCTGCTCTCAAAGCATTGTTTAACTTATAAGAAACAATTTAATGAATAAACGTTTGATATTCTGTCAAGGTATTTGGTTTTACTTCTTACAGATGTTTTGAAAGAATTATAAAGCTAGTCTTATATTGTGAATGGAAATAAGAACCAAAATAACGATATTCTTTTTTTCACTTTAGTGCTGAAATAATCATGGCTATTTGCTCATATACTGTGCATCAGATATAGTTGTACAAACTTATAACTTTTGGTTGTATTATTACATAACATTTCTATGAATAATATTAATGTTTATATTTATAAAAATAAAATTGCAAATATCTGGTTGCCAGTTTACGCAACAATTTTAGGATTTTACTTAATTTTACCTAAAACTGCAGATCCTGGAAACAGACAAATACATGAAACTGAGCTTCCGTGCATGTGACATTGATGATAATTTTCTAGCCTTCTGCTTTCTCTAAACACTTAGAAGAGAGGGAGACCAGAAGTACATCCTATACTCATGATGATCTATGGTCATAATGCATGATTTTGCACCCCTACAATTGTCAGTATCATATTCTGTATGGGTCATTGAGTACTCTGCTTATTTTTTTTTCATGTGTTATACAATCAACCACCAATTGTAGAAGAAATTTGTATTTATAATTTATTCAATCCTATGCTTCCTTTGTACTCGTATCCTGGTTATATTGAATCTTCTCAATTCTAAATGCTAATAAGCACTACATTTTATTAACTTACTTGCTTTTACTTGATCTGATTCTGTCTGAACTGAAAGAAACAAAGCACAGATGGAAAAAAAGCTTAAGACATAAAGCATCCTTATTAGCGGATACTATTTAGCACCTGTCTCACTCACAGTTGGTGAAAGTACAGCTATTACTAATCTGTGGTCTGCAAATCCTTTTCTTTTCTGCTGACCTTGGTTGCCAAGGATAAACAAGGATATTTTTCGTCATTTACACAAATATGTATTCCCACATCCTTACATGACCATTTGAAGGGAGGACTTGTGCCAGCAATTCAAGGCAAGATAACATCACATATACATAGCAGCTTTTCTTTTACATAGATGTCACCAGTTTAGTCCTTGAATTACTGCTGAATGAAGCTCCAGCCCTTCTCACATCCTCACAAGAGGATACAAACTGTAGTTTGATGTGGTCTTTCCTGTTGAGAGTATGGCAGGTATATGTGCTCTTTCTATCCCAGCCTATCCCTGTGATAGGATTTCTAGTATCTCTTGATCTTCAGTATTTATTGTGTACTTAGTTCAGCTTTTGAAAGTATAATTTCAGTTGTTTTGTTTTCAAATTGGAACATGTTTGAAACTAAATCTTTAAAAAATGTAACCTGAAATGCTTCTTAGTCCTTTATCTATAGATACAGAACACACCTGGAACTACTTTCTAAAAGTTATTTTACTTTTTAAAATGTCTATATCCATTGCCTAGGGTTTCAAACTATTACACGCATTTTATAGAACAATTAATAATGTAATTAATATCCCTTTCCTCCCATCTGTTTTTATGATCATGTTCCCACATACATTTGCTGATGAAAATGGACCTTGTGTGGATGGGATGACAACTATCAGCAAGGAATTAAACCGGAGTTGTTCCAATCAAAACTACACACCTGGAATGATTGATTGGTGAGTTCCTAATTTAAAAATGCAAACCAAAAGTCCACATAATCATAGAATCATAGAATGGTTTGTGTTGGAGGGGACCTTTAGAGGTCATCTAGTCCATCCCCCCTGCAGTGAGCAGGGACATCTTCAACTAGATGAGGTTGCTCAGAGCCCCATCCAACCTGACCTTGAATGTTTCTAGGGATGGGGCATCTACCACCTCTCTGGGCAACCTGTTCCAGTGTTTCACCACCCTCACTGTAAAGAATTTTTTCCTTATATCCAGTCTAAATCTACCCTCCTTTAGTTTAAAACTGTTACCCCTTGTCCTGGCACAAGAGGCCTTGCTAAAGAGACTGCCCTCATCCTTCCTATAGTCCCCCTTTAAGTACTGAAAGGCTGCAATAAGGTCTCCCCGCAGCCTTCTCTTCTCCAGGCTGAACAACCCCAACTCTCTCAGCCTGTCCTCATAGGAGAGGCGCTCCAGCCCTTGGATCATCTTTGTGGCCCTACTCTGGACCTGCTCCAACAGTTCCATAATGGTGGGAAAGGGAGGGAAACAGGAAGACAAATCCATTTCCATCTGGAATGTTGACATTTTAACATAAAATATTGATGTTTCCATAACTCTCAAGCAATTACTTCCGTGTTCCTGAATATTAAAAATTGCCTTTAATATTTCATTTCTCGGACTGCATAAGTGAACTGCTGGATTGGATGCTCTTGTAAGTTCTGAATTCCATCAATGCTTATAACTTGCTGACAAAAAATGGATGCCTCTATCTAAAAAACAATTATTGCTAGCAGTAAATGAATTACAGTAAACTATGGTGCCATTGAGTGTGCCAGATTCCAGTAGTACTGTATCAAGTGCCTATTATCATTGAGTTTAGTAAATACTAAGAAAACATGAGATTTTTCCAAGATATCACAGCCCGTATGAGTCAGATACCATTTATATCGTTACACAGATAGCAAAAAGTTCACACAAAAGAATTGTCGAGTTTCTTTTTCCTACCACAAACAGTTATTCCTCTGCATCTCTAGAATCGAAAGCTCAAATTTGTTTATTCTTTGTGGAATCATAGGGAATGAACTAGCAGCCACTGAAGCCAATAAAAGATTTTGGTGTCACTGGACGTTGGATTACTCCCATGGGGACTCAATGATTAGATTAGATTAGCTCTGGATTAGAAATACAAGCAATATCAATACTCAGTAGATGGCTATGGATTTAAAATTTTTATTACTGAGAATTTTTTGAAAAATAAGGCTGCTTTAATTTCCATTCACATGTACAATTTTTTTTCTCTTGATTTTGTTCAAAATACTAACCAGATTTTGATTAATTTAATATTTATTTTCTTATTATAATGAACAGGTCTCCTATTATTTGGGTGAATCGAAGCTTGCCTTTATGGGGATTACAGGTAATATGTAAATGGCCAGTTTAACTATTTCCATTTAATAACTGTAGACAATATCGATTTATATCATTTTAGTGATGTTAAAGAGTACTTGAAAAAGCTGATATTAACAAAGAAATCTACTTGATGACCAAGTACAACAAAAGCATAAAGTACAGATAAGGTGATCTAACTGATTTGGGTTTATATGGCTTTACAATATATTTATGAAGTATTAAAGCTTAGAACAAAATACTATAGAATTAGCCTTTTCTCTTAGAATTATCAAGCTCTGTTGAGTCAAGTAGTCAGTTTGCTCTAATGAAGAGTTTAAATTTCATAATTGCTTATGACTAGCTTTTGACATGCTTCATGGGCTTTTTCGTTAAATACACTAGAAAGCTGAAGTTACTTCATAATACAGAAGTCTACATGTTTAGAGAAGTATGTCACAAAAGATGCACTACATCAGTGCCTTGTGGGTCTTGGAGATCTCTTAAAGTCTGTGGTTCTGTCCTCAGTGTCCTGGAGCCTGCTCATTTCAGGAACACTTTTTTTACTCGTGGACAGTGCTATGGGAATTCTCCCTGTGAAATGTGTTTTTGTACTAAGAATTCCTTAAGCTTCCAGCATGGTTATACCATTATATTCTTGCACCGCGCTTAGTGCAATGCCATTACGATGGTTTATACCTTGACGTAATATATGATTTTACTAAGGGAAGAATCCCTTGATGAAAATACGTTTCAATTCCTTGCTTAAAGTATGCACAGTTTGAATACATTTTGACGTGGACATTCAGATTACTGTATTGATTTTAATTAAAAGATACTGAGAGATTTATTTGCTTATGGTTACAGTCTTATTCTAATAAGTTTATTTGATAAACATAGAAATTTATACATATGTGTATGTGTATGCCTGTGTATATACACATGCATTCACAGTAGGATATATACAATAGTTGCAAACAGAGATTTATTTTTATTTGAGATACAACCTGAGTTTATATAAAACAGTAATACTTATTTGGAGAAAAACTGATATCATTTTTTGATTGCATATTTTAATAATTTTCTAGTTCATAGCATCTTTTAAAATCTTAGATAATGATACTGTGAGTGCAAATAGTGCAGTATGAGTTTTCAGTAGGAGTGAGCTTTAGTTTAAAATTAGAAATCCTGAGACCTGTTTGACTTCAGGCTCCAGCTGAATTTGTACATCTTCTTGATAGAATATTTGCACAATATACATTAAAATACAAATATTTGCTATGCAAAGGATTTAAGTAAGTTTTGTGGTTATTTAATAAGTATGAAGTTTTAAGTAGATTTTTTACTATTTTGGTATTTGACTATTTAAATATTTTTAAATTACATAATACGTACACTAACTACATATCATCTAAGTGAAGGCTGATAAGTTGGGCTCAGTTGCATTTAAATATTAAAATCAATAATGATTCATCTGTATAATTTTTTTCTCTTTTCAACCTTCTGAATTTTATACAGTAAAAAAAGTGTTTTTCCGCACATTCGTAACATCTTTAAAGAAAAGCAAAGAGCTGACTAGCTTCCATTATTTACAGCTTCCTCCTTCTCTCTCTTTCTCTGTCTTGTGAAAATATCTCGCTCGGTACCTTTTAGGAACAGACAACTGAAACCTGAGAAACAATCTATGGAGCTCTCTAAAAACCATGGAAGGGCCACCCTGCAGGCTCTCTGGAGTGTTATACTTGGAAAAGAGCAATAAGACTCAAGTCACAGCCTGTGCTTTAGTCAGAAAAATAACTATGTAAGCTTCGTGCTAAATGCTGTTAGCTGAGATGGTTTCAGAGCATGCATGGAAAAGCTGTTTTTTATCTTTTACTTTTCATTGTAATGCTTAATGTCATATATTCTTTAGAAGCCAGTATTAATACACATATTTTATCACTTAAGGTTTCTGTGGCTTTAATAAGTCTCCTTGAAACTCTGCTGCTGAGTTATCTAAGCTACAAGGTAAGTACTTTTGGTTACTTTCAGGCCTAATTCCTCACAAAAAGTAACTGAGTTAAATGTTTCAATATAAAATTAATGTGCCTGCATTTGTGCCCACACTGATGTACAAGCAGGAAGTTGAGAAAAACACACATGTAGAGGACAGCATATTGTCACAGGCAGCCCTGTTCATGTTTCCCAAATTTATGAGCAAACAGTAATATCTAGAGAGTGGAAGTCTGAAATGAAATTTCCATTTTTTTCCATTGTCAACTGGTACACTGTAATTTGAAAACATGTTCTCAAAAGTGACCTTGATTTTTGGATACTGATTTTTCAAGTGCACAGTTTTATATGTCTATCCTTAATGCAATGGACACAATTCTCATTGACCTCAAAGCTGTAGCTACTCAGTATCTATAACTCCAGTTTAAGGCCTCTAGAACTGCACACCAGAAAACTAGGCCAAGACAATATTTTTTTTTTTTAATTATGGATACCTACATACTTGTCTTATCCATCTCTGATGCTATTGAAATGTCTTTGCAAAATGCCTTGAAATCATCTGATGTGAATACAATATATTTTCGTATTTACATTCTCCTTAAAAAGTTACATTTTCCTAATATTTTTATTCAATTTTCTTCTTTACATTTTCTTATGTGCTATCGTAGTGAGTTTTAGGTACTCTGCATTTTTAGTACCTTCAGGAGAAAAATACTAAAATCATTTATCAAAGTAAATATTAAAGACTTGGTTTTCTAAAGCTGAAAATATCTTAGTTCATAATCTTTTTGTTTTTTTTATATTTGAATTAGACATTCAGTAGCTATCAGAGCCACCACTGAAGTTAGAGTTGCACTGTAGTGTGCTTGTCAAGTGATGATGGCATAAATGTTTTTCTTAGCGCCCAATAATGCCAAGAGGCTTAAAACTGTCTACTGTCTAAAAATTATTCTTCTTAATCCTTGTAAGTAGCATATAGTATTTAGGTGTTGGGGGTTACAAATGCAAATTAATTATAGGCAGAAACAGACCAAAATTAACACACCTAGTGCCAAAACAGTAAAGAGCAATCACAATTTATACTGTTCCTGAGTTTATTGGGCAGCATTTCATCCCTATCCATTCTGCTTGTGGTCTGCATCAATTTCAGTGAGTACAGAAGGTGAGAGAAATATTGGCAAATCAGCTCCCATGAGAAGAGTTACTTATTAGTGTGCAATGGGTGTAAAGCTCTACTATCCTGATTTGCTGCATATACCTGTCACAGAAGTTGAGGCAATTTTATGATGGCTATATTTCCACTCCCCATAAGGGAATAAGAGTAAGGTAAGGAAGAATAATAGTACTGAAATGCACTCTGGCAATCCACCTGATGCAAACACTTCCTTCCCTCTCCTCCTGTCATTCTTAGTTACAATCTGGAAATGTGATGACTGGTTTTACACCAATCTCAGGAAGCCAAGGTGGCTGTTATTTCACCTACTGCAAGGCCTTTCTGCACAGCCAGCATGACCGGAGCAGTCTTAGTTCATGTAAATCTGTGACAGATTGCTTATTTCATTCCAACATTTCCAAAGTTTTTACAATTTAGGCACAAGTCAGAGGACAAGTCAGGAAGAAAACAACAAGAAAAAGATGACAGTGTTTGCATTTGTGTGCACCTTGCTAGGATTTCACAAATAAACTGTAAAATAAATAAAGCGGTCATTTGAGAGACTACTCCGAGGAATTTACCTTTCTGATACTTGGTTGATGACATATGAGAAAGGATTCAACATGCAGAATAGTGAGGACATAATAGTATATCATGCTACTAGGATACAGTGAATTTGCATTTTTAAATTGCTTTTGTATGGGGAGGAATGCAAAGAATGTAGCACTGTATTACACTGCTGATCACTTGGATCCAAGAATGAATGGTTTACAGTCTGCATTCTCACAGCTTAACCTATTGAATGAGGGTTTGTCCTTGGCCAAAATTCTGAAAGATGTCTACATTAGAAATTTTCATTGCCAAAACTTGTCACAGACAACTGGCAATCCTACTATATCAGTGGCGCACAGGCAGTCTTAGGGGCTTTTATCAGTACAATACATTCTCACCACAAAAGGCAGTTTTGTAGAAGACTTGATGCATTTGTATGTGGAAGCCAGAATCCTGCAGCTATGCGCATCACTAAGTACCTGGAGCACATCTGCACAGGCATTTTACCTGCACAAATAAATTATATGACATTTCTTTTCTGTAATGCAGAAAAGAAAGCTCTTAACATTAAAAATGAAGAAATTCATGAAAACACAGAATAGGTTAGTTGGGAAAATCAAATATTCTTTTGATTTCATTATTCCTACAAATAAAACCTCAGCTTTCAGTCCCATAACTTCACTTCTATTTACAGGGCTGCTTATCACATGAAAGATTTAAGATTATTCAAGTATGTCTAACTGCCACCAATTACAATTACATGGAAGACAATAATCCCTGCCCTATAGGTACAATGGCTTCCAGAGATGAAAAGTTAAAAACAGAAAAAGAGTTTTATATGCAATGGAGGTTGTATTTAATTTTCAGTGGTTATATTAGATAGTTATTTTAACAGGAAAGATTACTATGTTGTTGCAACTGAAAATAAAATTCTGTACTGCAAATTCTTGTAATATTGCCGTGATATATGCTACAATGTTATTGCATTACCTATGATGGAATCTTGATACACAGAGTTAGTAAAGCTGTAAGTCACTGAATTTTAAATACCTTCTTTTTTAAATGTATGGATTTTCATCCCAACATTTAATCATTCACAGTCATGGCTCAGATGTGGAAAAGAAGTAGTATTATCCCCATCCTGTAGCTAGCAGTAAACATATTAAAAGATCAGTACCACTTTCATTGAAATATGTGGGAACACCTCTAATTTCATGTAAGCAAGATCAAGTTCCAAAAAGCCCTGAAATGTACTGAAGTGTTTGTGGCAGAAATATAGAACTTTGATCTTGTAGTCCTAATTCAAATATTAAATGCTAGATTGTCTTCCCTTACTTCTCTCTCCAAAACAGTTGGGAAAGAGAAAATACAAAGTAAAAATAAAAGAAGATAAATGCAAAGGAAGGAAAGACTCAATATGGAATACTGCTATCTTTCCATAACTTATTTTAATTCCTCTTTTTAATACTTATTTTTTAATAACTTAATATCTTATAAAGAGAAATATCCAGGCCTCTGAGACTATCATGCAGAGGCTAATGAAACAAGATTAAGAGAAAACGAGCTGGTATTTTTTCTTTGGAAAATACAACATATTTTAATTCCTCTTTTGCTTTATATTTCACCATAAATTTCTATCAGAAGAATGTAATCATTCGTAACAAATGTTAGTATGGACTATAGGAATGTGTCTGTGCATAGAGGTAATCAATACAGTTGATGTGATGTTAAAATCTTCTGAGCAGGGCATGTCCTTTGTATATATGTCTGTGCAACTCTTGCGCTGTACTAGGGCTTTGTCTCCAGTTTTTAGACACTCTTAAGACAATAAGCATTAAGGTAAGAAAAACTTTGGTACAGTCAAAAGCTAAAGCACTGTAATGCAGGATTTTAAAGATTTAGAGGCTTCTAAGAAAAAGAAGTAGAAATAGTTGCAGATAAAAGACTTTGCCAGCAGGGTGGTCTGTTACTTTTAGGAAGAGTCACTGAAAAATGAGAATTATTAAAAAGATAAATTCCTTAGGACAGGAACCTCACCTCCTTATCTGTGTGTAAGTGTGCATGTGAAAATAAAAGTAAACTAACCTTTGAAGAATGAAAAAGCAGAGACAAGATGTCTGCCTATGATTCCAATGTACCTAAAAAAGCAATAGAGGAAAAGAGGAACGTATTAGTCTCTGAAAAAAATGAAAACCTAATTTAATGAAGCTCTTCATTAGCTGAGAGAATGAGTTGACTAGTTAATGCAATTAGAATTCTTCATTTGAGCTGTCTTACTAACTAGGTCATAGCAAGGAAATACATGGTCATATGGAAACAGAGAACTGCTCGAGCAAAAATACAGATTTAAAAGTATGTATTTTTACCTGTGAGGTACATTATGATAAATAGTAAGAAAAATAGGCAAGAGTGGCCTATATTCTATATTTAAATTTGACATATGTGATTAAATCTGAGATGAATGATCCTCCTGAAATTCAGCTAGTGGGAGAGACTCCATATGTGGCATTGGAATATCACATATATTTCTCATCAGAACTATATGTAAGCCTACTGTGACATGGTGGTTTTTTTTCCTTTTCTTTGAAGGGAAATATCTGGGAACAAATTCTGAGAATACCCTTTCTCCTGGAAATAATTAATGCTGTCCCTTTCATCATCACGGTAAACATATTTGAATTAATGTATTTGCTCATTGCACTTTTATAGCTGCACAAATACTCTTACTTTTTATTGAAGTAAATTTGAATCTTATGTGGATGAGAAATTTGTGCCTGTGGGAACAGAAATTTATCAACAACAAGAAGATAGTTTGCTACTTGAATGAAGTAATAATACAGATCACTTTCCCCTTCCTCCCTGATAGGGGACAAACCAAACCAAATCCTGATAACTCAAACTACAATACAATCAATAAAATAAACCAGCTAGATATAAAAATCTAAGAATTTTTGGTGTCTGCACTGAAAACTGACTGTTCTTATTTTATCAAATTATCTTACATACAGTTCATCACAAAGGAAGAAAAAATGTTATTTAAAGCTATATCTCACACTAGAAACACATTAATAATTATTTTTCCCAAGTGTTTCATTGCTGCTTGAATAGAAAAGCTCTATTCTTGAATAGAAAAGGTTTTAATGAATTTGTTGTTTTTTCTTTCAGATTTTCTGGCCAGTCCTAAGAAACCTGTTTATTCCTGTATTTCTAAATTGTTGGCTGGCAAAGCATGCTTTAGAGAATATGATTGTAAGTATGACAAAGGAAATAACTATTTTAGAGTTTCTATTTTTTTAATATATTGTCTTTAGTAGGGTTTTGGCAGTACAGACCACTGTCCAATTTTAATAGGAAGCTAACCAGATCCATATTTAGATTATACAAATGGTCAAGCATTGCTAAACTGCTTTCTGCATCAAAATTAGAAAAAATTAAGAGGTCAAGTGAAATCTCAATTAGAATAAATTGTTACTGTGCCAGTAAGGGAAAGTTGGAATGGCTGGTTCTTTTGCTACTCTTCTGTTCATAAACAATTGCAGGGAACTCAACTGCTATGCCTTAATTGGTCCTTGCTGCCTGTAATTTGTAAGCTAGACATGAGCAGACAGACCTTAAGGCAGTTTTCAATAGTATCAGAATTGTGCCAGGATGAACAAAGAACTAGTTAAATAATCACAGAATCACAGCTGGCTCTTTTGCACCCTTCTATATGATCAGCAAATTCTAAGTGAATTTCAATGACTGCATTTTATCAGGGCACTATATTATTCCTGTATAGAAACAGCTCATGCCTTATTAATTCAAAACCAAAAATAACACCTATTTTTCCGTTAATATAGAATGATCTTCACAGAGCCATCCAACGCACACAGTCTGCAATGTTTAACCAAGTCCTCATTTTAATATCTACCTTACTATGTCTTATCTTCACTTGGTAAGTGGCCAAAATCCCTTTGTCTTTATTGTATATATTGGCTTTTCTTCCTTTACTACATGGTGATAAAACAGGCATTGTGGAATTCATGCATTGAAATAAAAAGAGTAATATACTTGCAGCAAAAGTGTTAACTAGCACCCGGTACTACTGGGGTCCTGATACACTGGTTTTGGAAACAGAATGTGCATGCATGGGAAAGGGAATCATTCTCACTCTAAGGAGAGAAATACAGATGATGCAAAAACACAGGAGAAAAGAGTGGGGGAAAATTTACATATGTACTAAGAGTGCAATCTCAGCAGAAAAGTCACTCAAATTTGAAGAGTACCGACACAAGTACTGACAGAGTACTGACATAAGGTCACCTTCCTCTGACTGGTGGATAGACAGAGAAAAATCTGCAAGATCTCAGGCTTATCACTCTGATGACCAAGTCAGGTTCCCATAAGGAGTACAGGGGACAGCTGTTAATAATCTAGATTACAATAGATTAATAAAATCTACACTTACTGTACAGAAAGTAGTGGATGATAGGTTCAGACAACCAAAATGTGTTACTCTGAAGAACTTTCTGCTGCAAGACCTTGAAAACTTAAATTTACAGGAGTTTGGGAAGCATGGAGAAAAATCTGTTGGGGGCATTAAATAGAAACATACTTGGTTAATGAAATTCATGAGCTGCAGATTATTGGAGGCTAGGAAAAGATCCACAGGAAACACCACTTGATTGCCCCATTTTTATACCATGAGGATCTGCTGTTGACCAGGGCTGGAGACAGATAAAGTAGACTACATGGATCTTTGGTCTCATCGAGTATGGTCATGCTTAAGTTTCTATAAATGGATAGTGGTTATAATGAAGCTTAGTAGCTTACTTAACATACAGAATTTTCTCAGCAGTAGTGCTTGAGAAGCAAGTATCATATATGGGGCGGGGGGGGAAAGTAGAGGAAGAATGTGTGTGTTACAAGACAGTGTACAAGGGGGCAGTGAACAGAGATGATTCTGTGTGGAAAGGCTAAATCATCTATATTTATTTTGCCAGACAGGGTGCCTTTGGGTCAGCACACTGATAAAGTTTGTTCTGTCATTTTGGAGACAGTGATTTGATTTTCTCTTACTTTATTTCTCTAGCTTGTTTTTCTGATAGCCACTGTTATGTGCTGCCTAACCCTTTTGGTAATAATGGTGTAAAATAACACATGGTCTTTTTTAGTCTTGTCCCTCTCTGTCTTTTATTCAAGTAGAATTTCGTTCTAGTCAGTGGCTAAACAAATGGTCCAGTTTTACCCTTTGTCTCATGGCCACACAACTTCATAATGAAAAATGCTGCCACGTCTAAACAGTAACTAATTTTTGTGAGATTAAATTTCCCGTTAAATATTATTGCCCTTTAGGAGGAAATTTTATATGAATAAGGACTACAATACTTGAACCAGAATGCATAAAATTCTATCGCTGTAGCACATGGATGTTTTTAATTGGCTCTAATTTTGCTTTTTAATTTTTTACTATACAAAGCACTTAAGTAAATACCCCTTCACTTTTTTACTAACCTACTTCAATATTTTACTGAAGTGCTGAACAAAATACGTATCCAGTTCTCACTAAAGTAAGCTAGTAACAAGAATGTTTCCTAAAAACTCACTGTGATGATCCCTGGTTGAATAAGGTATAGAAGCTGCAGCTAAACAGAACATCATGCTCACCACCAGGCATTTGATAAGTGACAGTAAAATATGCAGAAAATGGCAAGCTCACCTACAGTAATTGTGTCTGGTCTCAACAGCCACAGATACCAGCTCATTATAGATCATTATATACTGACCTAGTATTGACCCTGCTAGACTGCAAAATAAGCTAAATAGGATGAAAACACCCAGTAATGCAATAACTAAGGAAATGAAGCACTTTTGGAATGACTAAGAATAGTTGTTCAAGCATCTGCAGCTTGCCTAAGACTGGAGTTCTGTTTAGGCAATTGTTACTATTGCTTACATGAACACACATAATGGCATTTTTACACTTTTTTTACCCATCTATGTATGTTTTTATATTACAGAGTATATTTTTAAATATCTAAAAAATTCTCTATAAACAGTCAAAATCAATTAATGTCTTTGATAATCATAGAATGTCCTGAGTTGGAAGGGACCCACAAGGATCATCGAGTCCAACTCATTTCCCTGCACCAGGCAACCCCAAATTCACACCATATGTCTGAGGGCGTTGTCCAGGTGTTTCTTGAATGTCGTCAGGCTTGGCGCCATGACTGCCTCCCTGGGGAGCCTGTTCCAATGCTCTACAATGCTACATGTATGGTGAAATTGAGACAGCATTTCATTTTAAGAGACATCATTTAGAGCTTACATGATTTTCTTCATCCTGAAAGAGAAGCAAAGTCCATTTCTGGAATCCGTCCACTTAAGGATGGCTGATTTCACCTGGCTGATTTTCTGCAACAGCAAGCAGTAACTAAGTGTATCCCCCCAAACACATATGGGAGCCAGCACTAGACTTATCCATATGTGTAATGGAGCACAACAGTTTACACCAGTCTGTTTTCATAACCATGTTTTGATTACATTTAGAGATACTGCCTTGGTCCATGAAGTACCATAGCTTCAGTAATGCAAAATTAATAAGCCTAGATTAGTAGCTTGAATATAGTACTTACAGTTTCAGAGCACTTTCCCCTTAGAGTATATCCATTACCATGGGGACATGCTCACAGTGTGCTTTTGGTGCCACTGGTAACTGCCCTCACTGTGCCTCTCTGCCGACCTTTAAGGTTAATGCGATAACTTTCAGGCACTGTATGGATTAAATTGTAACACCACAGCCCTTCTCAGTTCCTGGTTGACAGGTTTGCTTTTGCCATCTGCTTCAATAAGAACATTGGCTTCTCAGCACTTCTGAAGTCAGTATAACTTTACAACAGAGGGTTCTGTTCAAAACCATGCATTTTTATCAGACACATAGAAGGAGGTGGCACATAGATTCATATGGGGATTACACCATTTTATAAGAAGTCCAAGATGGTATGAAGCCAGGAAAGACTCCTCTCTTTCTACTTCCATTTTTCACCAGTTCAGTTAGACTGGTGCACTGAGAAAGTGCAGCAAGAGTGCTTTCTTACTGCTTCAAGTGAGACTGAAACCTTTTGCAAGTCTTTTGATGGTCATTTCTGTGAGAAAGTATACAACAAATAAATGTGGAAACATAACTACATTCCAGTGATTAGTTCATATCTAAAAGATATGCTCCTTAATCAATTTTTCAGGATTTTGGGTATATTTTTAACATATTTAAAAGTAGGTTTTTGCTGAGGTACGAGAGAGAGGCTTTCTTTACTTTCTTGTGCAACAACAGAAACCTGTAGTTCTGTACAGAGTACAAAATAGCTGGATATGTACAAGCATATTAGAGCTGACATGTCTCCACTGATAATTCCAAAAGTACAATTTTGCTGCAGAATATATATTATAGGATCTTTTCTGAAAACACATGTGTTTACAGAGCAAGAGGATATTTATATCAGAAGATACTTATGTCTGATCTTTGTATGGGTGCAAGTTCAGTGAACAGGAACATGCCTCTGCCATCCATATATCCAGCCAGAACTGAAATTATGCTCTCTCAAATGTGGAGGAACTGTTCAGTCCCAGTTGCTTAGAAGTGCTTCAGCACACCCAGGACCCTGGGGAAGAACCTGGCTGGACCTCCTGGTCTCCCAATAGTTTACAATGGAGAGAGAAAATTTAGTATATCTAAGCCCAGTACCTTTTTACTTGTTCTTCAGGTGTGTAGACAACAGCACTGCATGTGTTACCACTTGACCGGTCATCTTTCTCAACAGAAATTTACTTTAAAGATCAGTTTGAGAGTTCTATATTATGTACAATAGCTGCAAGAAAACAGTATATTTGTAGAAAACATCTTTAAAACGTTACAAAACGCATAAAAGGAGCTCTTCCTCATCAGCTTTGTTCCTGTCTGCATATAATGAGTATTTGCAAAATAACTTCTACCTAGATAGCAGAAAACCCACAGAAAATGAATTAAATTCTGCCTCATGCATCATCAGCAAACCCATCAGTTACATCTCCACAACAGAATCTTATAAGTGGTGGTTACACATGTAGATGCATTCCAACTTATGTCTTATAGCTCGGGAGTAAGCTTTCAGATGAAAAGTTAAAAAAATAAATAATCTAGTGTTTACAGCTAATTGACTAATCTCAAAGTTTTTAGATGTCATTATTCAAGCTGTCCTTTGCACTCAGAATATAGTGGGGAAAGGCTCCTTTTGTATACGGTTGACAATTTTCAATGTTATTACAGAACAAACAGTAATCACATAACAAATTTTTTGCTCAATTCCACTCTTTGATTTTTGATGATAATTGTTTATGGATCTGGGGGTAGAACTCATTTGCGGATCAGTAAATTCATAAGACCAGCTCCATGTATCTGTAGATTACAGATTACATACAAGGATTTTTTTTCTCTTTTCTGCTGATTTCAAAGACAGATTAGTCGATCCAATAACTCTTCTTTCTTTAAATACCTCAGTGGCCTCCTGACCAGAGCAATTATACATATACTAAAAGATGTGTACTCTTATATGACACTGTTCAGCAGTTACTATTGATAGTTCTAGTGAAAGTTGCAGACCTAGTCAGAGTATGTGTTGTGTCATTTATCTAATGGATGTTTGCACTTATTTGTGAAATAGAATACTGATTATTTCTGTAAACTGTACAAGAAGACAAATAACAGTGAATGACTATTTCAGGCATGTTTCTGTGACACAGTGAATCATGTATTAAGATTTATTTTGACTTTTACATCAGTGTTAGTCATATATCACCAGTGTAGAATGATTAGCTTATTAAAAAAGTGGCTACAAACTGTTTGAGATGGACATTTATTCTTTTCATACTGAAGAATGAGAAACCTGCACAAACTTTGCTTATGTCTTCATTGAAAGCTCACTGAGGTCAGTCTTAACATTTTTTACCCTTCAGTGCTTTCAATATCAGAAAATTAGGATGTTTCCACATGCTGACTTACAGAATAAACATAGTATGCCAATACTGTAGCCTCTACATCAATTACACAGTCAAAATTCTCATCTGGAGGAAACAGTATGAATAAGTTGCTTGTAAGGATGAAAACAAATCCAGACAATGATCTAATCCAAACAAGACAAATCAAGACCTTCAGATTTGGAACACTACGTTACAGAGAAAACCCAACTGAACAAAAAAGGACTATTCCCACGTAATGTTAGAGAAAATAAGGCATCTCAGTGCTCCAGTTCCCTTTATTATCAATAAGTAGAGACAGACAACACTGAAGGCAATGCAGATCTGAAGGGAACTAAATCAGCACATGGAGGTCTGTGCTTCTCTGCCCCTCTGTGTTGATTATATCAGGAGCCTACGATGGCAGACCTCCAAGAAAGATGCCTAGCATTAAGTAGGATGAAATTGAAGAGTGTTGGTGGATTATGTAATGTAGAATAAAATGTGGTTTTTTGGGTCTACACTTCTTTCTGTGATGTTACATTTTGCTGTACAGCACTCTCAGTGCTCAGGCCCAATCTAAGTTTATGATTTAGAGAGATTTTCTGCATTCAAAAATAGCATGAAATTAAACTGTAATTCTGTGATTTAGTTTGATCAAATCCAATGATTCTAAAGTGCTAAAGCACATGAAGTCTTAGAATCTAATGGACTAAACGGGAGTTGCAGAATTTAAATCCCAGAATATTATAGAACATTAATTGAAAGTTCTAAGTAACTGTAAATAATACAAAATAAATTATTCAACTATTACAAGAATCCCACACAGTGTTAAAATAACAACAGTTATTCTTTTCTTTCTCTGCAATAAAGCAGATCTGTCAGGAACTTGCTTGTTTTAAACAAAGGATCTCTATTTTCTGTTTTGAAATATTCCTATGCAGTGCTTCCCAAACATAAACAAATAGATCTAGAAGTAGGCCAGGTAGTATAGTATCTTCCAAACCCATTGTGCCAGCTTCCATTCTACCCTTGTCCTGCTTCTTGATTGCTGGAATCAGGGCAGCATGTATGGGTAGTTTTCCTGTGAGTGTATACAATTAGAATTGAGGTCTAATTCAAACACTACCTTAACACTTCTGTAAATAATGGAACTATAAAAAGGTTGTACAGCTTCTGGAGGATCAATAACAAAACATTTCTTAAAATATCCATTTGTTATTTGCAAACAAATAATCTATAAATTCAATTAAAGTTTATCTGAACTGTTGCCTTCAGGAAAAACTGGGTGCATGAACACAAGGACAACATTTTCACCAGCTTTGGTACGAGGAGAACATATTGCATACAGAGTTTATGTTCTCTTAGGTACAGAAATTTCTAAGGTGGCTTTGCTAAGATCTGCTGTATAAGAAGCATGTGAAAACAGAGTATTGCCGCAAATAATTGTCAATCTAGATTATTAAAGTAAAACTCAAATTCAGGTAAAATTCCTACTGTTTCTAATGGAATGTGGACTTATGGGATGGGCCACACCTTCTTCACCTTTGCTAGCACTGGGGATCATTTGCTTATATCCATATTATTAGTAGTTAAGAGCCAAAGCCTTTGAGAAGGCCTGATGAGAAAATGTAATAAAACATTACAATGACAAAATGTAATAAAACCCCCAATTTGTTTCTTGGATTAATGCCTTTACTTATTTTTATGCAGCTATTGTGTTGTGACAACACAGAAATATTACCATATATAAATTTATTCTGTTTTCTTTTTTTTCCCTTTGGTTGATAGCATGGTATTGGTCACAATACATTTTAAAAAAATATTTTTACTTGTTTAAGTTCCAGAGTTCAGATCTTAAAAAAGCATATGGGTGATTAGTGCTGTTAAACAGTGCTGCTTAAAGAGTATAGGATAAGGACTTACGCGCTACTGAAAAACTGGTTAGTTGTTGGTGAAAGGCAGAACAGAAATCATGTTTATTATAGGGAGAGCAGAAGTATGGAAGCCCAATCGGAAGTCTTTTTGGCTATCCATCAAACATGGTTTCTATGGAAACCTAGATAATTATACAGTGATTTTCATGCTATTTTAGTTATTAATTTGGTAGTGATGTAATATTTCCCTTGTTAATCTTTTTAGATGTTTCTACATAGTTATTTCTAAAATAATTAGGTCAGCGTCTTACCCATGCTACGTGCAGGGAATTCTTTGTGCAACTGATGTAATGGAACATTTAAAACTAGACACAGAGACCAGTGAAATTAATAATAATTTGAATAGCATATTTACTGTGGTCTGTGGAACTAAGTCATAAAGGTTAGAGAGTTCAATCTAAATTATCTTCTGAGTGTGAGAGATACATTTGTAGTCATCTTGTCTTCTGAAAATAAAAAATAATCAGGAAGACTAAATGGTAGCTCAGAAAGCTGCTCTTCACAAAGCCTCTGTCAAATGGAGTGTCAACAACAGATATTTATAAGCAAATCCTCCTATATTTTTAATTTGTAGAGAAGTATTAAGGAAATAATCAATATGATTGAGAGATTTCGATTGTTTTATTGCACCCTGGAAGATGAGTCGGGGCTTCAGGTACTTGTGATCTTTTTAAATTACAATCAAAGCTTTGCTGATTTTCTAGCACAGGTTGCAGATCATTTATTAACCTGAAAATCAGTAGTTCCAAACTGAATTTAGATAAAAGTGGGCAAAGTTAAATTTGGATAAATTTGAAAGGCAAACTTATTGACATTTTTTGTTCTCTATTGTTGTACCACACAATATTTTAATATTTTGTATGATACGTAACTCTACATTATAGGTCAAGTAAATCATCCTTTGACAATTAATGCAATGGCAACTTCACAATCTAGTAGTGTGTTGTTTAAATTAATATTTTTAATTGACACTAGGAAGAACTTTCAGCATGGCTTGCAACACTTTTACTCTTGGTGGGAGTTAGACGTTAAATTACTTTCCATTCTGAAAGTTCCAGCCTCTATCCTGTGAATCATTTGTGATCATTCTCTTCTAAACATTTTTTTTCTGCTCTGTGAAGGTACTGAAAATTCAGTAATCAGAATATGCATATTTAAGTAAAGTGTAAAAATAGATTCAAAACCAAACTCCTGCCCAAGGAGGAGATAAAATGTGTCCCAGATTCTTTCCCAATATTTTCCACAGTAAGTTTCAGGTGGTGTAAAAATGTCTCTCAGATACCAAATGCTGCTAATATTTACAATAATCTGGACAACTTTTCATTAAAGATGCATTGAGAATATTTGGGAGGGATACACATTATTCTGCAAAACATTATGCACTCTGAATATGCCACTGGGAGAATAATTTTTCGGCTTTTATTATCATGACATCTTGTAATACAGTAATAATATTACCAGATACCACGACAAGCAAAGGTTTTTCTGGCAGCAAAGACCAACTACCATTATGAAAGGAGGAAAAAAAGTAAATGATTTTGAGTCATATAACATTTGGATTGTTAGAAATACAATTCTAAAAGACTGCATCTTCATAGCATCCTTTCTTTAGAAATAATATTTTGAATTTTGTGGGAGAAAAATAAAATGAAGCTACTGCTAATATTAATTAATTATAGCTTGCCAACACATATAAAGCAAAACATAAAATTCCTCAGAGTTAATCTAAATGCAATCCTGCCCTTGTTCTTTTGCAGGAACATAGCACAACATAGAATGACTATAAGGAATATGTAAAGTCTTAGTAAAATTAAAAATTAAATTAACAAAGACTGCTTTAATTTTCTGTGTCACATTGATGTACATAAGGACAGAACTGGGGCCATAATATATAATTCCATAATTGTCACATGAACCCCATGACATAATAAAGGGGGATTTGGTTAAAATCTAGAAGTGATTATCCAAAGAGCAAGGACAAATAACGAATGTGAAAGAGAAATAGAATGCCATATTCCGTTACCAAAAATCAATTGCCGTATTTTAATATGTGGCATATGCATTTGAGATATGTATGTCTTCAAAAATATCAGCACTTGAAAAAGATCCACAGAAAAAATGCAGTCAGAGAGAAGGTTTTGGGGATTGAGACATGGGGAGCAATGGAGGTAAACTCAACAGGTGTGCAAAGGCATGCAAATTATTAAGATGTGGGTTGTCTAGTAAGCTTTCCATTGATTTATAAACACACATGCACACATACACCTGCTGCTGAATCACAGGCTTGTACACAGATATCTCGTGTGAAAATGTAAATGTTACATATGCAAAATATGCATGTTACCTTCAGAACAGGGGTGACAAGAATAACTTTGGTAAAATAAAATGCTAGAATAAAAGTCGATCTGGAATACAACCAGAGTCTGCAGGTTGTGAAATACTGTATCATCATATCAGTAAAAGAAATCTTAGGTTTTGCTTTGGTTTTGGGAGGACTTCAATAAAACCAGGTAAAGTTCCCCTTAAAGGGGCAATTTGATATATAAAATAAGTGTTAAAAACCTCTGTCTTCCATCTCTTCCATTACAGGAAGGCATTATATTTCACATGCTTCATTTTGTCTTTGCAGTAAAAAGAAAAACCTGATACTCACATGCTGTCTTTGAGAATGTTGTATCATTTTAGACAGTAGCAAATAGAATGCCATGTGTAACAACGGATGACTCATTATTTTGAGGATGTTACTTCACCATTTAAAATTCAATGCCTGGCAGCAAACCATCATCACTCACATTCCTGGCTCAAAAATGAAGTTGTCATTAGCATGCAGACTTAAAAAAAAAAAAAAAAACACAAACCAAAAAAACTTTCATTGACTGATTCATTAGGCTGACAATCTATTTTACTTTACTAAAATTTGGTGTTGATGGTGGTTTATGCTAACACATTTAACTGTATTATTAGATGCCATCAGTTATTCTGGTTCTCTGATGAGCAGTAACTCATTATGCCGATTTGTGATCAGCATAACTCTTTAGTGTTTTGTTCACTTTTACTGTCTGTTTCATATTCCAACTGTATTTTAAATGTGTGAAGTTTAGCAACGTTCATATTTCTCAAATCAGAAAGTGAAGAGTTAAAAGAGATGTTGATGCAACTTTGGCCATACTAACAGAAGCTGGCACCAGCCACCAAGAATTATTCACTCATACTCTGTATTGAGCGTAAGTTTATGGAATATTGAAAGGACATCTCAGAGGCTTTGTTTTGGCAGAGCTAGGGATTTGATATGAGATGATCTAAAAAGAAGACAGATTTTAGTGCATTTACAATGAATTTTAAAAGAAAACATTTGTTACTTTTCTCTTCTGTATACTTGGTATTCCCAAGCAGGTGAAGACTACACGGGTAGACAGTCACCCAAACATAGTATCACATTTGGGTGATAAACAAATATATGTAAAAGTAAATATCCATGATTCCTCTAACTCACCTGTGTGTGATATTCTTTCCATTAGCAATAGGGGGCCCCATCCACCATGCCAGAGCTGTCACATGCCAAAATAACTTACTGAGCTTAAGTAAAGGAAGTAAAGAATTAAAAGTATGATTCATTACAAAAATGTTACTTGTAAACTCAATCTCTGATAATTGCTTGTGGACGTCAACAAAAGTCTTTACCAAAACATAGAGGTCTGTCAATTGTTTGACCTAGTCACAACAATTAAATGTCGACTTGATGTCAGAGTGTGTTAAAGATTAATCTCTAAATGGTATCCCAGCTCCAAAAAATTTGGATTTCTAGCACTGTTAGCAGATATCACTTTCCGTTCTCCCTCTCCCCCACAAAGTAGAAGTCTGTAAATAAAGACCCTTTAGGGTATAATCCAAATAAAAAGCACTCTGATTAATGAGTTCTGTACTTCCATTGGCAATTAAAACCTTTTCCTAAAAAAGTTAAAAGTAGTAACTTATACTGAGTTTTGTTATCTCTCAACCTCAGTAAAATATCTAACTGTATACTTACAAGGGAACTCAAACGTAAACTTAAGGTTGAATATATGCTCCCATTCTTTGCAAAAATGCAGCTATATTTTATATTTGTGGAAGTTGTACATTTCTGCAATATACATGAAAAACTGGAAGTGCCTAGTCACAGCAATAAGGAAGAAAAAAATAATTGGTATTCATTTAGTAAACGCTTAAGTAGAAACTGTGGGTTGACTTTGCAGACTGAAAACTTAACAACAGGCATGAAATCAAATTAGAAGTTCCTTTGGGCATGGAATACCATATGTAATTATATTCCACAGCAAAGCAGTATGTTTACTAATATATTACAAAAGGAGTAGAAGATCATGTAAGGGATGAGGCTATTTAAAGGTATCCCATCATTATGGTCTCCTATAATCACATGCATTCTAATGCTTTGTTTAACTCTACACTGTACAAACAAAACTGTTCACGGCATGCCAATAAACTTTTGAGTTACCTTTTCATATTTTCAGGACATCTATTATTACTGGCTTACATTTATGATGAACCTCAGTCTACAGCTGAGAATGAGCACTTGTACTTAATTTGCTTTTCAGTTTACAGTGTGTTAATATCAACAAATTAAATACAGTCCCATATTTTGCAAGTTTGTTATCATTGGTGACGAGCAGTGAAAACAAAGTAAATGGAAATATTTTATGCAAAGTAAATGGAAATATTTTATGCAAAGAAGTTCAAAATAAGATTACTGATATGAGGGCACAGCTACATGGGGGCATGTATGTACTTTTACTAGAATTGCATAAATATGGCAAAAAGAATGATTGTGGGTCATGTTTCAGCTGTACTTCTTCACTCGATCTCTTTTTGTTCAGTTTACTAATATTTTAAAACTAAAAAAAAAAGAAAAAATGCAGAAAATAAAGATTCGGCCAACTTGAAGGCAAACATGAAATACTTCATCTTCAGTATTCAGAGTGGAAGTCTAATTCCAAGGGCTGTAGTGCGTATGTAGTAAGAATGAAATCTTACTGAATATTCTCCATGGGGTAAGCAATCAAGTAGAAAATACGCCAAAAAAAGCATAGCAGAGACTAACTATATATGCTGTCAGCCCTGGTAGTCACGGTAATCTTCTTTCTTCTTCCTCCCCTGCCTTCATCTTCCCAGTATTATGATCATTAATCCCATATTATTTTGCTGGCTACTTGAATCAGCTCCCATCTTCACTCACCTCTGCTGTTTTTTGGTCATCCTGATACAACCTGTGCTCTTCCTTTAAATGACGAGTATAATCAAGTATACTATTTTGAGAATGTAACTTGTTGGGATTTCATCGTAAACCGTCATGAACATACTTGTGATTGTTACACAGTCATACCTCACACTTCAGAATAGTCCTGTGAGGTTTTGGATTTCATTGATTTTTAGAAAGAGTTATATGCATAGATCCATTTGAATTCTAGCCAAAGAAATTATCAGACTTTAAAGTTTTTCTTTAAGCAAATACATGGTCAAAACAGGTGGCCCAAAGAAGAAAATTCAGATGGAATTCATAAAAACTTCTGTGACTTTCAGGAAGCTCTTTAGCTGTTGTAAAGTTCAGGCTTTTTCACTCAGTCAAAACATTTCATTGAAAACACCATCAAGATTCCACCTGTGTTAACAATAGTGAGGAGCAGGAGGAGAATGATGATGAAATTATGGAGCTTGCTGGTGAAACCAAGCAAGACAGAGACAGTCCAAGGTATCCAAGTCCTCGGGCTTATAGCTAAGAGAATTGCTACGTTTCTGAGCAGAAACTCAAACCATAAAGGAGCCTACTTCTGCAATATATGATGTAATGTATTGCTTTTATCTCCTAGCAGTTACCTCCTGTAATTTTCACCCCACTAGACAACCTCTGTTTAACGTTTGTCCCTTTCTGGTATTTCAGCAAACCTAAGCATTAAGCCTGGTGCTTAATTATATCTTGTTCACAGGCCAGTTTTTTCCCTGATCACTGACCAAACAAGTTCTCTCTAGCTAAGACAGTAAAGTCAGCAAGGAGGCAACTCTGAAGTAAAAATACCTTTCTAGTAGGAACACAAACAAGAAAAAATTATTTATGTGGCACACATTTTCACTTACGCTCTTGGTTTTTTAATAACAAATTATTATGAAATAAAGAAGCCCAAACCTACCATATGAGTATTTAAAACAAAACAAAGCAAAAAAAAAAAAAAAACAAACAAACAAACAAACCAAAAAACAAACCAAAAAAAAAAAAAAAGAAAAAAAGGAAGGATATACTTTAAGTCACATTGCGGTTTCCATACACCCGTTTGGATCTTGTACTACTCTTTTCAGTGAACTTTCTATTCCTCATGAGCCTACAGATAGTGTTCTAAATAGACAGAGACTGGACATCAGTCTTGAGACTGCCCGTACAGCCACCCATTTAACCAGCTTGATGGACAGTACCCTTGTTCAGCAGCAACACGGTGTATGCTTCCATTTTGCTCACTGCCTGTTTGAACAATCTTTCTCTGTCTTAAGAATACCATGGAACATAGCAGCTAAATTGAGGACAAACTAAGAGAAGTGCACATGCACAGGATTTACTTCTTTTGTCCAGATCCAGCAAACCCCACTGGCAACCTGCAGAGGTATCTGTGTAATTATAGGTCAAATTTTTCTCCACTCTTTCTTAGACTGCAGTCATCATCCTATTTAATAATCAGTCTATCCCTTGTCACCGTCCTTCACAATCTCAAGAGTTCTCTACAAAAATAAGGAAGATGATGATAGTAGCCCAAGACTAGAACAAGCTGGTAAGAGCTGAGAGGAATCAAAGAAATGAAGCAAAACTGTTTCTGATGTTGGCAAGGAGGCTACAGCTTTGACAGTAACTAGTGGCCTTTATTCTTTTCTATACAGGTGACCTCACTGGCAAAGGTACCAACACTGACAACACCTATGCATATGAAAGAAGTTTAAATGATGCCATATTTGTGCACATAACAAAAATATTGAAAGGAAACATTCATAATGATAACAGAGAAAAGACCATCAATGAGTCAGTGATTTCACAGCGCAGCTTGAAATGCAAGAAGCGTACACCACTGTCCCGATGTGATCTGACTACAGCCATTTACCTTAAACACTCTTTCTAAATTTAAGATTTCCAGAAGGGGGGACAATAAAAAATTTCCCATTACCTAAACTCCTCACCCATAAAGGTGTGTTTTATCCAACATCCAGAGATGCAGAAAACAGATACGCCCATCTGACTTGTGACTTGGAGAACAACCCTGTCTGCTTGCTTCATTTTATAAACATAAGGGGGTTACTGCATTTTAAAGCAGCACAACTTTATAATTTAAATAATATATAGTATACAGTGCTGTTATTTTCACTGATACTTTCAATTATTATTAAAAACATTAGAGAATGTGCTTATGTTCATTGATCACCATCTTGAACAATTCTTTAAAATACCATCTTTAGTTCATAAAAATACACACATCTACTTAAAAAGTGAATAATAGTGCAATAATAAAATCCAAAATGGAGCAGATTACATCCTCATTTAAGTTATCATAAAGCTTCTGCATTCATACCTCTCTCTCTATATATATCTATAAATATTCATCTGCAGAATGAACTCCTCATTGTAAGTGTAGACACTGTGCAATAGAAGGACCACAACAGATCTCCATCTCTGTGTTACTACATAATTGTAGCATTTCACAGTGGTCTTCATTTGGGCTTCTCAAAATGTTCAAGTAAGTCCATCATGTTCCATCTGTCTCCCCTCCATATCTGCAAACCTCTCCCCTTTGTTTTCAGAGAGATTATATAAAGCACAGGAAGCAGCTGCCGTGAGAAACAGTTTTTCTCATCAGTTTCTAGTCTACATGTCTGGGTCTTCTATTTATTCACCCTTTCATTTTCCAAATGCATACTCTATTGTTTTTCTCAAGAAGTGATTTTCTCCCTTTTGGGTGCCTAATAAAAGAATCCATAAGCTCAGTAAACATATGATAAGCTGTTTCTAGTAAATGATATTGCATGACTAGTTTTTCTTGCTTGGGTTACACATCACATACAAAAATATCACTCTACAAGCCAGACTTGCAGGACCTGGAATGAGAAAGATAGAGTTTGTGAGGTAGACTGTGCTTCAGGGGGGCCACAGAGCCTATTTTCTGGCTCAGGAAAAGTCAGCTTTCTGATCTCAGTGTTAGTTCTCCTTGTCTTCTAATGATGAAGATTGTCATCGTTATCATTATGCTGTGCAGTCCTTTTAGATAATTGGTGATGAAAACAAATGTGAATGAAAATTTCTGGGAAAATATGAGCTTAATGCAGACAGTGAGGACTGGCTGCATTAGCATATTAAGAGATTGTGAGTGAGGTATAAATAAGGGAAGCAGAAATCAGTTTCATCCATATCTACAAGTAAAATTCACTTCTGACAGAGCTTTGGTATAACTCTGGAACAGAATATATGTTTTATAGAAATTTAAGCTGGAAAGGAAAATTCCACCTGTGGGGTTTCCAAAGGGCTGCACGCCTCATGCCTACGGTTAAGGTAGATAAGACAAATGGTATCTGTTGTGAATGACTTGAAAGTTTTAGATCACTCCAGCCTGTATTTACTATTGGTGTGAGTTTCACAGCAGGATAAGCAGTGCAAGACAGACTGTTCTTCCTGAATATTACTCATCTGTGAATTTCTGAGACAATATTTTTTGTTTATGGTGTTACTAACAAAAAAATTTTGCAACTGGAGAAATGTCATTTAGCTTGCCCTGAAGCAGTTGTTTTAATAGCAGCAAGAGCAGCGAAAAAGACTCGCACTCAAAATGCAAACAAATGAGAGGCTGTCAAAGAGATGTAAAAATGGATGGGAGTGTAAGGAAGATCAATGATGAATATCCTTGAGAATGAAATGAAAATGCAAAATCTGATGAGGAGAGAATTTTGACCACTAGAACTGAAGGGAAACTAGGAGGAAAATTCCAAAATCCTATTCCACAAAAAGCCTGTCCTAAAAGGAATGAACTGGGAAAGGAGAAGTTGTCAGATTTCAAGTCTAAGATAAATCAAAACGAATACTTAACAATAAAATTAAATCCATTCATCATTAAGATATGCTGTCACTTGAGTTAGGTTGAAAATGACCAAAATCATTTTATCATTAGCTTATAGAGTATATCATAATGCTGTAACAGTTATAAGGTTGTAAATCATCTAAGACCGATCCTGTCTCAAGTGTTTGTAAAATTGTATTGAATCAACTCTTTTTCCTAAACATTTATTTAATTCCATGGCCTAGCTTATGTGGCAATAAAAAATTTAGTAAACTAGATATGTTGCAGACAAACTATCTGAATAGACTGAAGCTAAGGTCTTTTACCACTACAGATGCACACAAGGAGCTGCATAAACCTAGTAAGCTGCCATAACGGAATATTGGCATCTGGGATTTTCCAGGCATTAAAAGATATTACACATTTCAGTGAGGTCTGGAAACACTCTTACTGTAGGCAGCTTTGGTACAGAGTACATATGAACATTAGAGAGGATACTTCAAGGGCAGGAACAAATAAATGTTTGTAATAAAGACTGAAGTATACCCAGGCTAGGATGGACACAGAGCTGATTTACCCTCCATCAGAGAAAGTATGATCTTGGACCACAACTAAGGTATGCACACTGAATTATTATTACAAGTTCTTTCAATGCAGGCAGAGTATTACAGAGGAGAACCTTTCCATACTGTTTTTGTTTATTCTTTCATTAAAAATTGTTACTGCTCTCAGTAGAAGCAGGGCACTGAATTAGAGGAGCCTTTTGCATAATCCAATATGGATATTGGCCATTTTTTCTGTGTCAGTCCTTTTAGAAACTTTATCCCTACCAACCAACTTGAGAATCTTTTTGCCTCTTCTTACCATCTCTCTCTGTCACTGTCATAAAGAGGAAAGAAACAGGGTGTGGGTTTGGATTCACAGTCATAGAGGGTGAATATGAACCTGGATCTTCCATATCTCCAGTAGCAGTCTAACCAGTAATGGTGACTTCCTTCAAAAAGGAGCAAATGATAAAAAAGATAAGTAGTGCTTCCATAGTAGATATAACCTGATTTCAGAGTTTTAAAAGACTGAGTTTCCATTTATTTATTACTATTGGCTTCTCTTAGCCAGCCTTCTATGATTCAAGATTTCTTTTTTTAACAAATCTGATTATTAAAATCCAAGTTTAGCAGGTTTAAAATCTGTTAAGTACATAATTAAACAACTTCTATAGGGGTAGTGGTACAATACCAGGCTTTTGAAAATGAATATAGTTTTCCATGAGTTACCTCAAAACAAACATAGGTTCTGATAGATATCCAAATACAGTCCTAGAGCTAGTTTGCATTTTTTAGGTTTTCTTCATATTTATAAGTCTTTTTATGACTTTTTATTATTTATGCTAAGAGGATAACTGTGGACTGCGTTCTGTCACTAGGAAATGAAATATATGCATACCTGGTTGTAATCAATATCTCTGTCTCCAATTCCTATCCTGATTCTACACACTGGGTTAGTTGCTTCATATGCACATTAAACAAATATTCAGATAATGAATCTTTCAATTGTTAATTCAGTTTGATTGAGGGAGTGTGGGTGGTTTGCATAATTGCTACAACTGTAACACCCTTAAGAGTGTTTCAAAACTTGCAAGAAACATTAAGCATGATATTCCAAAGCATAAGGTATTGGTGTATTAAATTAGAAGTTTGCATTTGAATTTTCCAACACAACACGTATAATTTCTGAGTATTATAAATAGATTACTTAATTATTCTTCCTGAGAAAGGATAGGTATGTAGTATTACCTAATTCTGTAATGCCCTGCAGGTGAAGAGTATCTGGTGGTTGAAGTACTGACTGCATGATTCTATTTCCTGAACAGTTACTGACTCCTTGTGTGAGCAGTCCAAAACCTCAGACTCCAGCAGGCTCTTAGCTGCAACAGTATTGACGTACTGACGTTGGAATGTGAAGGTTTACTTTGTCTACCATCAAAGCTCTAGGGCAGACTGAAAGCATACAGAAATACAGATAGTTCTTTGGACTTACAGACTGAAGTGTGCACAGACCTTTTTATGGAAATACACTGAGCTGAATGCTGCCCACAGTGGGACTCTACTTCTGCAGTCTCAATGACCAGAGTTGTTTTGCTGCAGCTCCACTTCACATTTCACAAAATGCAGCAGCAGGAGTGGAAAGGTCCTCACTCAGTTTCAACAAATATTTATATACTATTGGTCATTTCATAATATCCTATTCCGCTTAACAAGATGTTCTGCAGTTTCTGGAAGTCACATGGCTTACTAGTGGAAGTTTATTTTTATAAGTTGAGCTTTTGCAACCATTAGCTGCATATAACATACTGATCTTTGGGGAAGGCAAATGCTTATATTAGATACTATGGGTGTACAATAATGATACCATCAAACACCATCATTTAGGATAAAGATACAGTTGGAATACAGAAAAAGGTGACCTTTCCAGCTGAAAAGAAATTCAGAATTCATTTCTGCATGGTGGGATTGCTGTGTAAAGAGTTCTGCACCCCTACCTCAGCTTGTATTTGAAGTCCCACAGAACTGAAGAGCTTGAGTCAAAGCTTGTTGAAGTAATCTGAGACTTTCCATTCACTACTGTGATTCTGAAAAAAAGGGAGTGTGTTGTATGAAAATATATGCTGGTCTCTGAAAAGAAAATACTCTGGAAAAATAGAAAGATTTACATTGGACTGTCTGATGAAGTGGCATTGGAGTTGCAAAAATATCCGAGATACTTTTTATAACATTGATTTTGTCCTTGAATATTAAGAAGCCACCATGTCCAGCAGTATCTTTTTTTTTTGTCCAGTCAGTGAATACGTTTCAGCATGATCTACTGCATTCGTAGGATCATTTGTTGCCAAGTAAGAAAAGCAAGTATATTTCTCTACTGACTTTAAAGACAGCATAACAACCTTAATCTTCTTTCCAATTAGCATTTCTCCCTCACTGTCTTGTATGCAGTTACTCATTTCTATGTCCTGGAATTTAGTTATTCCCACAGCTTTAAAGCCTTCTGTATAGAATGAAAGGTGCAAATGGAACTTCTCATTATAATTCTTAAATCTGATATATTATACATGATATATTGTACCAGATTCTGGCATTTTAACATTTTGGAAATTGCACATCTACTTAAACTAGTCAATTTTTTTTTTCCTATTTTAATGCTGTTTATGGAAAATTACTTTTCAGAAAATAAATGTTTAGAAAAAAACAGGTTTTATAAAAGACCTGAGAAAGCATTATAGGGCTTGGAAAAAACTGAAGCATTTGGTTTTCAGCAACTTAAAACCTCAGCTTCAGAGTTTTTGTACAGGACAGACATTTTATTATTGGTCAGAGTATTTTCTGATTGTCTCTTCACTTACTTACTTGTTATTTCTGCTCATCCCTTGTTCTTTTTCTTTGCTCTCTTTTCTTTGGAAGCAGGGCATTCTCCTGATACAGTATTAGTCCTAACATCACATGTACACATAACATAATATGCGTATAAATATCTAAAGGGAGGGTGTCAAGAGGATGGGGCCAGACTCCTTTCAGTGGTGCCCAACGACAGGACAAGGGGCAATGGGCACAAGTTGGAACACAGAAGTTCCACCTAAACATGAGGAAAAACTTCTTTCCTTTGACGGTGACAGAGCAGTGGCACAGGCTGCCCAGAGAGGTTGTGGAGTCTCCTTCCCTGGAGACATTCAAAACCTGCCTGGACGCGGTCCCGTGCCCCCTGCTCAGGGTGTGCCTGCTCAAGCAGGGGGGTTGGACAAGGTGATCTCCAGAGGTCCCTTCCAACCCCTACCATTCTGTGATTCTGTGATCACTTTCATTTCGAGGACTTAAGACTGGCACCAGCTTAATATTAACATCGTTGGCACATAGTGAGAACCTTTTGCCAATTTCAGGCAAAACCTCTATGCATTTGTCAGACTTCTAAGAGATATTACATGCCTCCCAGAGTGAGACTGAAGTACAAACTGTTCTATAGCCACATTTTATTTTGGTGTAAAGATTGACAAAATTTCTTTAAACATCTTGAATGAACTCTTCCAAATCTTAATTTCATTAAGCAGATACTTACAGCCACTATAGTGGTAAAATATAGCTCAAATGCCTGCCCATATATTTCCTGGAAAGTTAACATGGTTTTCTTCTTCAGTATTCCGCTATGTTTGAATTTTACCCATAGATATTTGCTACAGTTGATGGTCTGTCAACAATTTTGGTGACTGATGGTTCATTCCAATTTTTCTCATAAAGAAAAAAAAAAAACAAACTGTGACTAGCATCAGAAAATTTTAAAATAATACAAACCGCAATTGGCAGTACAGAACGATCAAATAATCATAATTTAATTTGTAATTTGTTCTAACATCACCATTCTGTGGTAGGATATGTGGAAACTTTGAAGAGTTTTGGGTGTGAGAAACTACAGGGAACACTTACTTAATATTCAGAATTACTGTACTTCTGAGTTATTTCAGATGTAACTTCTGTAGTATATAAGCACTGAGCCTGTCCCACAAAATCTCACTGAACCTGATAAAATTAATCCCCACTGATTTCAACATATTCATTAGCTAGTCCCAGTAGCTATCTACTTAAAACACAACAAAGTAAATATTTAAGTTGAAGCTCAAAGTTAAGGTCCAAAGAAAGCAATGCTGTTAGTTGCTTCTTAATCCTGGAGACACCTAAGCGTCTCTAACTTTTGGCTTCAACCTCTGGTACATTATTTTAGACCTCAAGAGGTTGCACCTGTAAAGAATAATTTTCTCTAAAAGTAAAAATCAAAAATGTAGAAATCAGACATATTTGACTGACAAATAAAAATAAAAACTAATATAAAATAGATTATAAAAAGCTATAAATAAGGATAGTTAATGTACAGTACTTGCAAATTGCTATGCCAATGGTTCTTGTTATGTCCATTTCTGTGACATGCTACTGCAGCATGACAAAAATCTGACTTAATCTCAGGTTATTTTACTGTACAGTATTTATTTCTGTACTGCGTGTGGAGATAGGTTATTTACAGACTAGTTAGTTTTGGCACATAAATACTCAAGCAAATAAAGATTCCTGGAATTAGAAAGAAAATTTCCAGTAAAACAAAGATTGAACTCACAAAAGTTCAAATGATACCTAAACTAAACACAACTAATCTTCAGAAATTACATGTTACTATCTTTACTTTTGTTTTTCAAGCACAGTGGTAGTGGTGCTTAAAATCACACTTCTGTTCTCCATAAGTTTGTAATAAATTTTCTGATACTACTTTTACTTTAGCAGACCCATGGTTTGGGTTTCTCTGTGTTTTTTTAGTAATATTAAATCTCCACTCCATTAAACCAGTTTTGTTTGTTGTAACCGCTCACTTAGATCTACTATGAAATGACAGCCTTGCTGAATTTACAGGAAATCTAAGATTGGTATAGAAAGTGCTGACTTAAGCCCTGTTAGTGCCATTTTAATTAGGCATTTTCTGTGTATTTATTATTACAGTGGTTTATTTTCTCCACAAGAACAAGTCGGTGTGAGCATTGCGTTTGCTGAACACACCTTTCCTGTGTGAAATCATTATGTTTCTCCAGGGATGACCAAATAAATTGTTCTTTCTTCATGGGATGAAAGAGGAGGAGGAAGCAAACAAGAACAAGGAGATAAAAATACCACCATAAAATATCAAAACAGCCAAAAGATGAAGTCCAAGTTACTGCATATTTCATTATGTCAGGAAATATGAGAAAGCAGACAAGAACATATGTTGTCTGTATTGGTACATGTATTTATGCATCTTTTAAAAATAATGCTTAACAATTTACAAGAAAAAAAGAAGTTGATACTACTATTCATAGAAAGAGTTAGGTCATATTAAAAGATGTCAGCAAGTTGTGGGGAATGGAGTAACTAATCCATGTGGGCTTGGCTTCATGGGCAGCCAATAACTTTCCACTGCACTCTCTATGCAGTGTAACCAGGTACATGCTATAGATACTGAGTAACATTTCTTTAAAGGCACTGGTAGTAAGATTAAAGTATAATATTCTTGGGGGAGGAATAAAAGAGGTAATATTTCATTTGGTAATTAGACTTCCATAAAGTTGTCTCTTGGAAGTTAGGTTTTTCTGCAGTTTTGTGATCTCTGGCTATAGTAAAAACAAAAGGCAGAGTAGCAAAACATCCAGTAAAATTAAGGCTTGGTAACCTAATTTTGGATTTATCGTTCCTTTGTTTTCAGAGTTAGGGCTTTAAGTACAATTTGGTAGAACTGCAAATGAGGTACAAGTACTTTTGAGGAAAGAAATTAATTTGTTCAACGAGTTGTTAGAAGAGCTGAATTTCTGCTTCAGCAAAGAAATAGCTTCCATGTCTTATTGACTTTAATATTGTTAACTAAATGTGAGAAGCTCTGGCTCATGCCCACTGAGTTCAACGAGAAACAGCTTGAATCCACAACATTTTGGATCAGGCACAAAATTATTTTGATGGCTTCAAGGAATAGAGATATATAGGACTATAAGGGAGTACAGGTGATAAATTGAAATCTTGGTCTCACTAAATTCAATGGGGATTTTACTGTTCACTTAGAAAAGGCTCAAATGGTTCATGATATATTAACTTATTTAAGTTAAGCTAGAGTATGATTGGGTGAGCTGGCTACAGAAAGCTCATGAACAATAATAAATAATAACAATAATAACAATAATGAAAATATCTCCTTCATCAAGACTTGAGTTTTCCTACCAGCAAGTTATTAAAATTTTTCTTAAGGTTTTACAAAAAGAACTAAAAGTGAAGAAGCAATTCCCCATTCCATCCATCCTGTCAGATACAAAGGGTAAAACTGACCCTTTTGCATATACAAACACCAAGCAATTTCACAGGCACCGGCATTAGAAAAAGTACATATCTACCAATGATAGGATCATGCATTATGCTTCAATACAAACCCATCTGCAGATATTTAGCACAGTTAGTAAAGTGGTGAAATAGCCCTGTTATGTGGGACCCATATCAGTGGCTCAGTGTAATTGCTGCTTTCCTGGCCCTTGTGACCTTAATTCATGAAGTCAAGGTTATATGTTTTAGAGGTGTACCCACAAAAGACAACTGAAGAGAAGAAAATGCACCAAGGTGATCAGGAATAATAACAATAAAGAATTAAAAAAATCCATCACCATTGTGCTTTTAAAATTACATGTAACTGATGTGAATAATGATATTAAATAGCTTCTTTTTCCATATTTGGATGCCTCTGAAGTATACTCCATTGTTTCAAATTAACACTGGAAAAGGATTTAGCTGAAAAACTTCCTTATCTGAGACCAAAAGAAAGCTTCATTAGAATAATTCCTTACAGTCCTTCTGTTAGTATTTTCAGAGTCAAAAATATAATTACCCTTTTTGTAAAAAAAAAAAAAAAAAAAAAAAAAAAAAAAAAGAAAAAAACCCCTGGTAACATAGTGAAATTATGGAAGGTCTAGATTACAACTCCAGTGAAACATTTGGGACAAATTGGATAGGAATATGAAAGTATCAGTTCTGACTGAAGTATGAAACTTATGCAAACAACGGGGAAAAAACCCACCCTTTTTAGAACATTTTGAGATGTGTGAAAACTACAAATGCTAGAACTGTGAAAAGGAAACTGGGAATTTGATCCATATGTTCTGGAAATGCCACTGCCCACAGCTAAACTATTTTTGTAGAACAGAACAGAGAACAGAAGAACAACTGCTAAAGCTGTTATAAACACAGGGTCTCCCTGGTGATGCAAAGATCCTACCATGGCAGATATTAATGACTGACTATTACCATCTGGATACCATATATGAAAAAATCATGTTCTAGATTAATTACTAAGGAATATTATATTATTTATCAGTTATCTCTCTAATTTTCTGAGGAGAAACCATTCTGCTACTCCAAGGGGAAAAAACACTCTTCAGAGTGGTTCACACATTGATTTTCTTCATATACGTGAATATAATTTAAAAGCCTGAACTGGTCTCAGTAGTTCTGCTGTATTAGGGAAGATCATATTTTAAGCTTGGGAAGCTCTTTATCATGGTATATTTTTTCAAAGTAAAATAATTTTTGAAATCTGCAACATATGAAATAGCAGTAGGTCCTGTGGACAGATTCTGCTACTGCTTCTCAAAACCAAAAGCACATCATGCTGATTACAAGAGAAATAATTACCAATTAACTTGGGCTCCCATTTACTTGGTCACAGGAACATGTGGCTGGAAGGAATGAACTTCATTCATTCTGCCATCAAAGACAACCAAGCCTTATATTTCTATTCTGTACTTTTAGCAAGCGGAATCTTCATACCAGTTGGCATCTTCCACTTTCTACCTGAAGGCTGACCCTGGACACTTATTCCTCTGACAATTTGATATCCTGCAATTTTCACATTCAGTTTATTCTAGACAGTCAGTACCTATTTGTACCAACATTATCCTTCTAGTATGCAACACGTACTCTCATAACTAGTTCATGCTAGTAACTCTTGCCAGAGAAAGGGATAGAGACCAACACAGAGCAATGGATTTAAAGAAAGCAGTATGTACATTTTCTTGGCCATACCAACAAACTTTCCTTGAAAAAGTTAAAAGATGTTGATAAAAAATTCTAAATGGTGGCAACTATATACCACGCCTCCCTCACAGCAGCCACTAAGCAAAACCTAGCAACAAAGTTGTGACTATCATATTGAAATAGTAAAAAAATTACTTTCTTTTATTACAAATGAGATTTGAAAATTATATTAACACATTTCTGGTTTGATACTAATTATTACTCTTCTCTGAAAAAATGTCTTTTCTAAGCAGTTTATAAATTCTGAAAATAAATAGTTCTCTGCACATGTAATCATCAAACTTGAACTGACCCTAAGTACAGTTTTTATTTTTCGTGTCTTTATTCATTCTTTTCTACATAGTATTTGTGGAATTCAGCATCTGGAACGAGCAGGAAACAGGTTGACTCTCTTTGACTCCCTTTATTTCTGCATAGTGACATTTTCCACTGTGGGCTTTGGGGATGTTACACCCAAGATATGGCCTTCAAAGCTGCTTGTTGTCATTATGATCTGTGTTGCTCTTGTGGTGTTGCCCATACAGGTAAATGTGGATTTTTCTTCTCTTTAGAACTGTTTTTAAAACAAAAGAATAATAACTGAAATAATTAATTGTTACTATTGTTATTGCATATAAAATGTCAGAAAAATCAACCATCTTCTATACCTCCAATTCTGGTGTGTGGTTTTTTTTTTTGGTTTTTTTTTTTTTTTTTTTTTTTTTTTCTTTTCCCCTTCCTTTTCTCTTTGTCTGTTCTCCTATAGTCTGGATTTATACTAAAAATCAGGGCACTAATAACAGTTCTCAAGTGCTGGTGAAAGCTTTCTGTTCCTGTCAGGTACCGCAGAGCCCTTCCTTCATCCTGAGATATGGGTTTGTTATTAATGGAGCAATTTAAAAAAAAAAAAACAACAAACAAACCCAAAACCCCAAAAAACCCCAGTAGCCAGCACTTTCTTTATGAGTATAGCATTACTTCTGCAGGCTCTTCCTGTTTCTAATCTTGGTTCTTTCCACTTCCTCTCTTACTCTTACAGCTCACTGCTAACTTAAAAAAAAACTCATTAAATGTGCAACTCCAGCAAATTGGGTTCACAGCTGTGTATGTTGGTACCCACACACACAGAGCCAACAGCACAGTTAGGAATTTTTGATGCCTACTTAAGTTTAGGACTTCTAACAGTTTCAACAGGAAAAGGCTAGTTTATGAAAATCCAAGTCAATCACTGTCATTAAATTCATACCAAACATTTCCCAGCTCATTAGGTGAGGCTTGATGACAGAAACCCTCAGATTACATGGGAAGTCCTGCCAAGATGTTAACTGTTTCACACTTGGTGATCACCCAGACCTCATGCCACAAAAAGGGGATGTGGGGAGACATTGTGCATGCTTATCAAAGCTTATAGTAGACCTGCTAGACCATGAAGCTCCAAAGTTGCTCACGCAGCCATAGTTTCCAGACTCTGCTTCTTTGACAATGAACTAAAGCTCACGGTGAGCACACAACACACAAACCCTGGGAGGTTGGAAGCTCAAGCTTTCAGCATGAATTTTCTTGAAACTATTTGAACATTTTAGTTATACCTAAATATTTAATTTCTGCATACACAGACATATGCACTAACACAATTATATTCCCACTCAGTGGAAATTCAGTAAAATATATATTCTATTGAAAACTAAAATATGCTTTGTTTAAGAAATTTGGAATTTCCTAGGAAACAGAAATTTCATCTTTCAGGCAGTTCTGATATACACTTCAGGTGTAAGAGCTCCACATTACCAGTAGATAACCTGGAATCTACTGCCCTTTCACATAAATTTACCTATTATTAGCTACTTTATTTTATAGCTTTGTAGTGATAATGGGGCTTCATATAGTTTTCCATACATAGAATGTGGGAGGCATCCTCTCCTGAGCTTTTGTCCTGCTATGATATGAAATCAGTTATTATTCACGATTCAGTCTCTCCATCAGTTGAATGTGAATGAGAAAAACAGCTATCACACACATATGTAGTTCAGTTGAGCTCAGTATTAAATGCATGTTACTTACAAGAAGCTTTGAAATGGTGTTTGTATGTTTTATTACAGATTGTTACAATGGCACTCTATATTTCAGTATTCTCTTTAGTCTAAAGTATTCAGACTAGTAGAGCAATATTTACTGTTAGCCTGCATATATTGTTCCACTGGCAAAGGCTAATTTGCTGTATTAACAACTGCTGTGTATTTAAGTTATATCTAAATTTATAAGACAGATATCTGAGAATATACAGAAGGTCACATTCAGAACATTATAAAATCTCTGAGAAGAGTTATTGCCCTAAGTAAAATGGTGCTTCTATCCGAGTATCTATACTCACAGTATACAATTAAGTGTGTGAAAATTTAACCTTTCATTTGAGGGAAGCATTTATGTCACACGGCACTGGAAAAAGAAGGCTTAGAGGAATAAAATACATAAAGAAAATAAGGTACAGCCATAATGCTTTTCTAAAATCTTAAGATTTACTGTAATCTCACGATATTTTAATGGATTTATCCTGCCATTTCTGTGTGGTAATGACTGGTTCTACTGCCGTGTTTTTCAATCATCCTATTATTTATCTCACTCACTTACTAGAAAACTTTTTACAACAAAAAAGACATTGTGGGCAAAGGGCATCTTTTCATAGAGGCATGAGATGAATGATGCAACACTGTTAAGTCATGATGCAGCTGTACTGCACATCTGCTTGTCTATATTTCACTGACAATTGGCATCTCTTGCAGTTTGAACAGCTGGCATATTTGTGGATGGAGAGACAAAAGTCTGGTGGTAACTACAGTCGACACAGAGCTCAGACGGAAAAACATGTTGTGCTGTGTGTTAGCTCTCTGAAGATTGACTTACTTATGGATTTCTTAAATGAATTCTATGCTCACCCCAGATTGCAGGTACATACAGTGAAGAAAAAAAAAAAGAAAATAAAACACTGAATTTTTGCAGACAGCCTTCTGAAATGGTCTTTAATTTGTAAAACTGAATTTGGGAATAGCTGACTGAATTGGGAATCTATAATTGCAATAAGAAGCTGAGATACAGTATGGAGACTTTAATTTTAAATTGATGTAAATAGACAGAATTAGTCTTGTTGAATTATGCCAGTCCTTTCAGAAACAGGTATTTCCATGCAAATTCCTTATATTCTAACCCAAAATAGAAAATAAATGAAAACTACTCAAATAATTTGTTCCTGTTCTTTTGGGACTGGATCCAGAACTCCTCACAAGCCAAAGCATCTTTTGGTTTTCTCATTTTGCTTTGGTTTTTGCCAGTGTTAGGAAGATTAGGTCCTTTTGGAATTGTTGAAATTAAGAAATAAATAGACATACTTTAAAGGATTGAAAGATTACACACGAGAGTTTCTTAGTGTACACATATTCCCTAGCTAATGCAAACAGATGCCATATGACTCGTTTTGATCACATAAAAGCTTATTTATATGAGACAGCAATTTGGATTCATTATCATTAGCTTTGCTACAGACCATTTATTTTACTAAATCTTCTCTGTGTCTTTTACCTGTGGTACCATGCTTCATTAACTAGTGCAAAAAAAATCACAAAAATACATTCCTCAAATTGCTGAGCAGCAGTTTGACAAATCCCAAATCCAAAATATTCCCCAGAATAATTAGCTAATAAGAGGCAAAAGTAAACGCACAAAGAAATCCAGTTCTTTATAGATGCAAACACAAATTGAAATCCAAAACTTAGTTAACTAGCCTGAAGAATGAGTCAGGCTCTGTGATAGACTGCAGACAAAGAAGAAAAGTCCTAATGCTACTTATGTAGCCTAAAAGAGCTTATATACATTCCCTTCACAGTTGAAATGGGAAGCTGGAGAATACAGATGATGCACTTTATCCAATGCACTAAGCTTTCTGTGTGTGCTAAGGAAGACTTCTATGAGAAGTCCATCCTAAGCTCTGTCTCTTCTCTCGCATTCCATTCTTTCCATCTCCTTTTCCTATGTACACACATGTATATTTCAGAGCAACCTTACTTTTCCTAACAAGGACTGTCTGTAGCACAGGAAGCAGAGTTTGGATCTGCCCATTAATGTAGAGGAAAAAATTTGGGGGAAGGCAATTCCATTTCCATTGTTGAAAACTTCCTACATTTTCCAGCTAGAATGACAGAAATGTAAATCATCTCTAAAAAAAATTATGCTCAAATGGAAACAAAAATGTTTCTAAATGGACTTTAGTTGCCACCCTGAAGTCTTTTGTGAGCAGTTGACTACTGTCCACCTATTTTTATAAAGAATTCAATATTTTAAACACATGTATTCAAATAACTTTTGTCCATGAAATCTGAGAATTATGAGAGACATTTTTGACATCCTGAGTCTCTGTTGACTCATTCTCTAGCAACAATAAATGGTAACATTAAAAAAAATAACATGACTATTCACCCTTATGTTTTTGACAGGACTATTATGTCGTTATTTTGTGTCCTACTGAGATGGATGCTCAGGTCCGAAGGGTGTTACAAATCCCAATGTGGTCCCAAAGAGTTATCTATCTGCAAGGCTCAGCACTAAAAGATCAAGACCTGTTGAGAGCTAAGTAGGCAAATATTGACCAATATTGTTTTTTACTTTTGTTTCACTCATACTGTTTGATAAATAAGTTTGACAAACAACAAAAGCTGTGCTAGAAGGAAAGCATGTATATTTAGAAAGCAAGGCTCTTTGATATCATTTGTTTTTCTTAATATCTGAAATTTTTCAAGGAACAAATATTTGTAAACTCTTTAATTTGACCAAATTTTTCTTCACTGTCTTTTCTGTCTCAGTTTTTGAAGGTAATGAAACAGAGTGCCTGTGATTTCTTCTGAAAAAGCAGCACAGAAAATTCCAGAACTGCCAGTAATGCTAGACTTTGTTTCTGTTCCTTGAGCAAAGATGGTAAATGTGATGATAGTTCTTATCACCCTTTGAACCCATGATTGGGTGTTTTCTTCCTAAGTTCAGCCTGGTAATATAAGCATCTATTCTACTATACCTCCATATACTCTTCTTTCAGGGCCTTCCTCTTACCATATACTTCCACCACTTCTAAAAAATCCTCTCTGCCAGTTAATAGTGAATGATATTAATCAAAACACACCAGTGAAACACAGTTCCTCAACCCCTCCCCCCCCATAATTTCTCAGTCATTTGAAGGTGTGAAGGAATTCACAGTGGAATTCATGTAGGAGGTCCGTCTCTTTAAACTCTCCAAAGAGAGAGAAAGGTGATTCTTAGCAAATAACGGATTTAACTTATCTGCATTGCTCTTTATAAGAACTTATTCAGCAACTAATATAGATATCTAAAATTAAGCCAATTCCTGTCTGAGTATTTGTGTCATTAAGCCTTCTTTACCCCAGGGGAGTTATTTCCAAGAATCTAATCTGTGAGAAATCTAGTGAATAGTGTTATCTTCTCAGATTTCTGCCACTGAAAAAACAACTACTTCTGTATCTGTTTAAAGTTTGAAAATACAATAAAGCTTTTTTTCAGGATTAGGAATTTTCTTTCAGAAAGAGGTTCCTTTTTTTCCTTTCTTGCTGATTTCAAGAAGGAATTCATGTGGGGATGTAGCTGGCATTAGTTCTACACATTAGGAGAAGAAAAATTAGGCTGTTCCCTAAAGATAATCTTGAATTTCACTTATAATAACTTGGAGGTAGTTAACTGTAGAACTGTGCGTTTTCCTGCAGAACATGTAATTGAATGTACCTGTCACAGAATAATTTTCAACCCCTCCTGAGGGAAGAAGCGTAGTGGGAATTTAAGAGAACGTTTAATATCAAATATAACCCAGTACCTAAGATGTTTACTGTATTTCTTTTTAATGAGAACATAATGTACTGAGAAGATAACAAGGCACATGGTAAACTTCTTCTAATAAATAAAGTAATGGTTACCACCACCAATAAAATATAATCGAGCAGCGTCTCATTACCAAAATTTATACACATATGTGAAATGCAATGTCAAAATAACAGGATAATTGTTGCACCAAAAAGTGAAGGAATACCAGAAGTTGGCTGACTGTGTAAGTAGTAAATAGTCAGTTAACTAAAGACTGTGTTTTTCTTTATATGCCCTAGTACACAATTTGTCTTTACAAAAATTATATATGTTCTTGCTTCCTACCTTTGAGAGCTTCACTTTGCAAAATTTTGGTGTTCTCTGAACAGTGTTCATGTGCCCAGCTTTGATGAAAAACCAGGACGAATTCTGTTGTGAGGTATCGCCCTGATACTTACATAGTTCATCAGCATGACTGGAAACTTTGTAGCTACATCAGCATTTGAAACAACACAGTAACTGATTAAAAGAGCTGTCATTCTCCATGCAGACTAGCACTAGAAAGTGAATAACACTACCATGCTTGATTTTTTTCCCCTGCAGCTTTCTCCCATGTTCTGTCATGACCTCAAATATTTTTCCTCTCTCCTTCCACTTACTTTGGTGAATCATCACAAACCTTAGTCCTCTTCATGTCCACTCTTTTTCTTTACCTTACACTTTTTCCTTTCACAGATTTCTCTTCAATATATAAAGTCCCTTTAATTTCTGCCATCCTCAAGCAGTGGAACTATTGGGTTTTTTTTGTCTCAGATTTAGTTTTCTGGCACATAAAAATGGTGTAATTGACAACTCCTTTTCAGTTGTTAGGACGCTAATAACACTTCTCTCATAAGGATACTGTGGGTTCTAATAAACATTTTTAACATACATGCTATTAGTGTTTCTGTTGTCTAAATTCATGACATTCATAGATGTTAATATCAGGTTATTATCCTTGTCATCTGTGGCTGAAAGTGATTAAAGAAGTTACAAAAAAAATTGGGGAAAAAGGTGACTATGTTCACATGAGGTTTCATTTCCTTACAAAATCATCTATATATACTGTCAAATCCTGGTTACCTCATCAGCTCTCATCAAAATCTCATCTAATTTCACTAAATTTTCTTTTCTACAACTTTGTTAAAGACCTTACCTTCCTAATTCTGCTCCCATGCTTAGCTGAAACTGTATACAGCTCCCATGATTTCTTCCTAATCAGTGCTCCCATGATTTCTTCCTAATCAGTGCTCAGAAGTGGCCTCTTGTCCTCACTTCTCCTCCTGCATATCAGCTGCATTTGACATTACTGTTGTGGATATATTGATTTGCCTTTGAAATGGAAAAATCTTTGTAACAAGTACTTTAATCTTTTGAGGCTTCCCCTGTTTTCCTACTGCTAGGTGCCTATGGGGAATCTACAATGACCTGACTTTATCCTTCTCTTTTATTTATACTTTCTCTGAATGACCTCATACAAAACACACAAATTTAGTCAGTATTTCTATAGTCAAAAACTAAAAGGTTGGCCAAGCCGTCTGACATCTCATTATAGATATATATTCATCAACTTTAGTTTAGATGCAGAAAGTTATAAATAGGTCTCAATTTTTGCTACCAAAATAAAACCAGTATCCTACTGTGGATCGTAAGCTTGGAATCATATTGTAGAGCATTCTGTGTAGACTGAGCCTGCATCTGGCAAGTGTTTTCTCACACAAGCTCTCATTTTTGCCCCACTTAAAACTATATTTATGTTGTTGACGTACATCATCTCAACTCTCTGAATCCTTGTTTCACAACACTCTGGAAATATTATTTATGTAGTACATCACTTTGCCTCATTGCAGTCCTTCCCTGGCTTACCCTTCTTCATTGCATCAAGAGCGACCCCTTATTTTCACGTAGCATGCAACTCCCAGTTCTTACTGAGAGGTAACCTTCTGATAAGTCTATAATGCTATTCTCTTTCACACATACAGCAGATTAACATACAAGTCCCGTTGTGATTTGACCCATGCTGTCCCTTCAATCTAGGATAAATTTCTCAGAAACATGTGTAAAGTAATCCCAGTATTCTCCATCGCATCCTCTCTTCAGTCAGTTTTCTGCTCTGATATCTAGTGAGACACTTTCTACCACAATAATTTTTATATTCAGGTATTGTTACACTGTTTCTTCCTGTTTCCCATGTTTGCATATACTTTTGTTGTCCTTTGTCCTTTTTGTTCTGTGTTTGTACAGTACCTAAAAGAATGGGCCCTCAGTCTAAGCCTGGGGTCCCAATGGCTTAAACTATTTACTAAGAAGCACCAATTCCATTTTCTAGCAGCAGAGAAACCAAAGATTTAGGAATCTCAGGTCCCATTCCAGACTCCAGAATGGAGTTAATGTAATGAGCAGTGAATTGCCTGTTCATTTTCCCCAGCTTCTGTCTCACTTTTCCCCTTCCCAGGAAACCCATTCTGCTCATCCTGTTTCTCTTTGCCCAGAAAGTCCTGTCTTCCCAAGGAGGTCAACCAAGTTCCTATTTCTTTACTTCCATGTACCAGTAAATGAAGTAGGATTCACTGGAGAAGGATATCAAGATCTGAAGCAAGAGAGGAAAAGCAAACTTTGATGAAACCTTCAGTTAGACAGTTTTTCTCTGCACTTCCACCACCACTCTTTATTACATGACCCGTTGTACCCACTAGAGAATGAGGCATTAAAAGTTCTCAAAGAGACCATGAACTGAATTCATTTAACGCATACATACACAGAAATGTTTATTTATCCCTAATGCATCGTTCTACTACATCTACCCATCTTTCTGCTGTCATTAGGCAAGACAAGTCTATATTAAGTTATCTGCCTCCTCTCATTCATTCTTATCAATAACAACTTGTACATATCATACCCTTACATACTATGCAGACTAGTGTTATTTACTCACCTTTTATATTCATGGCAGATAAATATTTATTTTGCAGATTAAGTGAGTTTGAGGCCACCCTGCTTTTATTACTTTGGCACAGCTTCTGCTGGCACCAGGGAAAGAAAGTTTCCCAGAATCTAGTCAAGTACTGGTACACCATGAGTTAGTGCACAAGGTGACTGCTGCTGACATTCAGATAATGCATGAAAACAGACAGACTAAACTTTCTCTGTATTCTGTTTCTATAAGCATACAAGACTATAAACTCTGAAACACAAGTCCACATAAGCATTTTGTTGGTATGTAACAGGCTTGTCTTCCCTCTTCTAGAATGGATGATGCTGAAGCTTGTTTCATTCTGAGTAGCCGCTGTGAGGTGGACCGGACAGCAGCTGTAAGTTTTGAAGAAATAACTAAGAATGAATGTGCACGCTCTTTATGCTGTTACTGCCCTTATTCCCTCTCAAGGACTGAGACGACTTCTGTGAACAGAAGATTAAATTAGCTGATTTTCACAGAGATTTGGCATGTGGGATGAACTTCTTGTCTCAGAAAAGATAATGAAAAGGTTTCTATTGGATTCTATAAGGTCAGGATTTCCCAAATTTATGAAACGTGATCTAATAGCTCATTTCACATAACACATCTACTTCTGCTTTTTTAGAAAAGAAATTACATGACCTACCAAAGAGGTTAGGATTTTACAGCACATTGTAGTTATACATTGAACTTAAAAAAAAAAAAAAAAAGAACTTATACATTCTTACAGGACTTTAAAAAAATGAAGTACTGTAAGAATACAGTACTTTAAAAAAAAAACAATTTTCATGCTGAATAAAGTAAATTTTTATGAGTTCTCTCCTTTTTTATGGAACAATGGCAGGATACCATATAAGCACTATCATAGTACCTTATAGATAGCATGATACTTGGTCATTATTCACTCCAAAGAGTATTACTCTGTCAAAAAAGTTTTATTCAAATTACCCGGACTAATATCAGTGTTTGCTCTAGATTCCCAATTCAAAGAGTTATATTTATTAAATTAGACGAGATATACATCAGCTGACTGGTATTTCCATTCAGAACTACTGAAGTATTGGAAGTTTACTACTAACAAAGTAAAGATGGAATTCAACTTTATACATTAATTTGTGACTAATACCAAATAACCAATATATCTGAGAGTATTTGACCATTTTTCATACTGGCCAATTTTAAATGTGAAAAATAGCCAGATTCTTTAAGTTACTATGGTTTTGCCCATCCTACTGGTTATTGGCGGTCAGGTAAGTTACTGTCCACAAAGAAAGACTGCTAAAACAAGCCTCTACTCAGTGTATCTGTGATAAAAGAATAAAACTATTTTAATATGAACTAGAAGTCTTCAAACTAATGAAATTACCCACTGATCCACAAATATCCAAAAAAAGTCCACTGAGGAAGGATTTATGAACACATTAAATTTTTCACCATGAGCTTCATGCTACATTATTGCACGCTTGCCTCTATTCGGTTTAATCTTGAACTCCAAAGAAAGATCAGAATAAGTCTGAATACTCACAAATTTAAATTAAGATACTTACCAATTGCCTAACAAGATCAAACTGGTGCTTATAATTCAGTAATTATGTTTTAAGCTATCTCAATTTAAAAATACTGTTTTGCTGCTACATTATAAAAAATAGCAATTATTTTTCTAAATATTAAAAATAGATACAGTAAAACATGGGAAATGAGGGCTTTGAATTATGTATGTAGTATTTCTTAATATATTGCTATTAATAGTTATTAACACTTGCTACAATTACTTCATCTGCCATCAAAACTTAGTTGTTTCCTTACCTATACCTATGGCTTATCAGAGAAGGAAGAACAGAAAAAGCAACATAAGCTGCAGCTAGCAAGAAGAAAGGATTATTTCCTTGCTAGGCAAATGAGCCCCCAGAAGCAAATTTTATCAAAAATAACTTAATTTTTTGTAGACTATCAGCATACTATAAAAAATATTTTATTCACAGCTAAAGGCCCTGTGCTAGACTTGCAGAAAGCCACTGAACTCCCTGAGAAATCAAATCTGTGCACCTACTATAATACTGAAACTTACTGAACTAAGAGCTTTGAATTTGATTAATCAGCAATAGACTCCTGAAAACACACTAGCAAAAGCAACTGAATTGGCAGCAAGTAATCCTGGCGTAGTCAAGTAAGGCAAGCACTCAGAATGTACTGTTTGGAAGTGACAGAGGTGCTACGGTATTTAAGGATAAGAACAAGCAACGGTTCTTGCAAATACCTGGGAAAATACTCGTAACTTCTGTGAGACTGAAAAATATCAAAAAGCCAAACTGCCTTGCCTAAATTAGCCATGAAGTTCAGAATAAATCAGCTACAACATCTCATTTCACAAAATATACTTGACAGTTGTGAAATGGTTAGAAATGAGAAATCCCATACAAGCAGAGCATGTGATTTACATTGCACTTGGTAGGTTTATGCAGCTTTAAGGACAGCTGCACCAACACAGGATTCACTTAGAAATAAGCTGTTCATCTCTGCTCATAACCCTTCCAGAATTTACACAAAGAAAGGGCAATTTTCAACTCTGCTGAAGTCTCCTACAGGGTAGACGGTGGACTCTACATGGAACTCATGGAGCTTCCATTCCTTCTGGCCAGCACTGTCTAGTTTTGGTTTCAGAGCTGTGGCCAGCTACAACTCTCTCCAGGCAGCCTTTCTGCCCTCAGGGACAGTGTGCCCCAGGAAATACCAAAATGGTACCTGGCACATTTCAGTTTCCAGTACAGACTACCATCAAATCTCATTTATCATTGTATCTGGAGCATACAAACAGGCAAATCTTACCAAAGCCACAGTCCTGTTACCTTTCTCTGGGACAGAATGCCCTGTTGGGTGACCAGCTGGCTAGGCATAATGGCACAGTATCTCAGCTGTAGCAGTGGTATCTGAAGATCAATATCATCTGAAGTTTTTAAACAAGATGTCACCTCTCCCTCTGTTTTTGTTGTTATTGCTCAGATTTCTGTTTCATAGGGAATGCAATTATTTATACAGCAAGTAGAAAATAGGCTGTTTTCTTTTTTTACTTTATTTTATTGCCCCTAGAGCTCTGAAATGAAATGTATTTAATTTTCTACACTGTTCCAGCTCTAGTCACTAGTAAGAACTTAAGTAATGTAGTACATAAAGTTACAGTTTATCACTGGGCTGAAGGAAGTTCAATTGTCATCCCAGTATCAATCTTTGTAACTACAACTGGTTTTTCACCCTGCTGTGCTTGAGACGCTGACAAACTGTTAGGAGTGCCTTGTATCCTCTCCTACATCTGACAGCTGTCAAAATAAAAGGTAACAGATGCATTGAGGAGATTCCCAACCAGAACAGCTGTTGTTACTCATGTGATCTTTCAAAGTCCGTGAGGGTTTTTATCTCCCCAGCTACAGTCCTCAGCAGAGGATCTACTACTTATCTGCCATGGATACCACTGGCTGTTCATTGCTTGCTATTTTGTTAGTTAATAAGCTTTAGTGCTGAAGTCTGTGTTGCTTCTGATCCATGGATCTCAACTATAGCTCAGAGGAAAAGTACAGTAACAGGTGACATGCAGTTACTTTGTAAAAATTGTCAGTTGCGTCCTTTTTCACTTGGAAGAGTAGGAACCTCAACAGTCAGACCAAGAATATGTCAGCTTTCCGAAGTCTCCTACGAGAAACTTTCTGTCCTCTGGCAAGACAAAGCTGTGGCAAATTTTATTCTATCAACAGCTATTTTGACGTCTCAGACCAGGATGTAAGCTGCTCATCTGCTATAGCAAGCAGGACAGACATCTGTTTCACTTCTGGAGGATGCAACTCAAAGAGAGTTCAAGTTGTACTTAAGTCTGGATGACATTTTTTTTTTTTTTTTTTTCGATCAGTGGGTATAGAATGGTAGTCTGTGCCACACCATGGAGTTAGCCAGTGACTTCAGTGGGCTACTTACATCAAATTGCTCCACAAAACTAAGGTGCCTGAAAACAGCGTATCTGCTGGTTTAATCCAAGGAGGGTAGGAAGAGAAGTCTCTTTTGAATTATCCTATAGGTAACTCATTAATAGGCCATATAAATATATGAAAGACCACGTCTACTGCTGACAGCTTTGTTCTGATGCTTTCTGAAAATTCAGAGATGGCTAGTTCAAGCTTGCACCTTCCCTCCGCCCCCCTCCATTGATCAAAGATTAGTGGTAATCTAAGTTACACTGCCTTAATAGCATCACAAGATGGACGCATTGCATAGGAAGATATAACTATTTTATCAAGCTGTGTGTGGCAAGAAGAAAACTAAATTAACAGAAGTATTTTAAAATATATATTAAATCAAGGTCTTGCTTTGAGTTCTGATGATTTAAATTCCTGTTACGCCCACTTTGAAACTTGCAGCTTTTGATACATGAACTTAAATATCGCCTCTCTATTAATCACTATTGGTATCACTGGTAATTTTTGATCACTGACTGCAATTCATTGCGTGGAAAGCACACAAAAGAGAATATTTTTTTTTTTCCCTCCTCTCCCGAAGAAGCATATATTTTATAATGTGACTAGAAGCATAATTTTGTTTGTTATCTCTGTTTATAGTATTTACATATATACCTCATTTTTACTTGGGAGAAATGTGAACATTTTCAGTCACTGCAATATAGTATAGAAATTGCTACATATGTAAAACAGTGAGCCACCAATACTATATGATGAGACTGAATCTAAGAAATCACTTAAAGTGCCTACATGTATTTTCATTGCTCTCCCTGGAGTGCTTCTCCTGAACAGACTTTGGGAGAGTAACTGAGTGAAAAAAACATGGAAACCCAAATAACCAGCTTTTGTACACAAACACATGTATATTCCAAGTGAAAAGAGAGAAAATGAAACAATAGTGCAAGGTTATTATATTAACAGTACATACACACTGAATTAATCTTATGAAGCTTTATAGGGCATTTAAGTACCCATTTTATATATATTACATATTTGTAGACTTCTTCAAGAAAAAAGTTAGCAAATGTAACGCAATACATATTTTGCAGTGTTAAAACTGCAAATGTGCCAGATCATCATCAGGAGTTTTTATAGAGTCTTTCCCTTTCCTATACAATTATCTAAAAAATTTTTATGTTGAGATTCATACTTTTAGTTTTACAACACTCACTTTTATGGGTCTAGGTTTGTTTGGGTTTTTTAATAAAATGGTGTCATTTGAATCATTTTAATAAGCATTCTTCATTATTTTTAACAATTCTTTCATCTTCTGACAAAACCAGGCTTTTGAGACAAAATAAAAATTAAAAAAATCAAATAAAATATCTAACACTGAGAAGAAAAGAGGAAGAGTAAACTTAGTTTGAAATGTACAACTGAAATTGTATTTACTGGTACAGTTTTGGTTTACACAGTAAATTTAATCTTAGCTCATGTATGTAATACTCAAGAATGAAAAAAATAATTCACCTAAATTTCACTGAATATAAGCTATTTTTCTATGCATGTGGCATACAGGAAACATCCTTTTCTCACCACTGTTGCAAGCCAATGTGGCCTGTGAATGATTGCTATGAAAAGGAAGGGAGGAAACTGGTAATGTCAAACCCTGTGCAATGAAGCCAGACCATCACTGCAAGTGACTCTGAGCGTGTTTCACTGACATCTTTTGCATAAAAAGATTAGGTAACGTCTTCAACAACACAGGTTTTTCAGATCTGTCCCAAATCCACTCCCAAACCTCTTCTCCTGCAGTATATCTGTATGATCACCATCTATCCCGTTACCCATCCATTTGCTACTTTTATGGTGTGCTGGCATTTCATTCCCTTAAGAGAAAACAGCAAAAAACCCTAAATACAAAAAAAAGTCCTAAGGAGGAGAAGTTCACCGTATGCTATAGAAAAAGTGAAGAAAAAGTGACTGCATACAAGGAAAGCTTATAGCAGGGTACATCCAAGTTTTGAAATCTCCTGAATGGGCACAGCAATCCTACATCTATGAAACTTTTAGTAAGAAAAATGTGAAATAATGTATTTTACCATCCTCAGAAGGTCTTCCTCTTATGACTCCATTCTAGTATTTCTAGTAGAAAAAGTACTTGCTAACATCTCAGTTGACATTAAAATATTATGTTTTGAAAATGTCAATTATGCTCTGTTCCAGGCAGAGATTTTCCCTGGTGTTCATGAGTCTGAAAGGTTTTCATATTGCTGATGCTGCAAATGTAATGAATCACTCTTTAATTTTTATCTTCTAATACCACTAATTTCATGACTAGGCAAGGCATTTCAACCCAAGTATTGCTTCCTACATGCAGCTCTCAAATATTCCTTTTTAGTTCTGAGATAAATAAAAGCTGATAGCTGTTACAGTGAAATTAGCCATATTCCATGCAATTCAATATATGAATGTATTATCACATACTTTACTTTTAGGGGATAGCAGTCTTCATCCTGCTTGAGATGTGGTAACAAGTACAAAAAACTAAAAGGTTGGGAAATCTCTTGGAATACTTTGGTCAGTAGCTGGCTAAATTCTGATGTCAGTTTTGCAAATGTTTTAGTTGCACAAAAATGTAGATCTGTTTTTAATTGAGCTGATATTTTTTAGAATTATCACAATTTTAAACTTTTAATTCCCGATGTCCTCATTTAATGTTATTTAAATTCTGAGTCTCTTTGGAAGGACGTATCTAATACATCATTCTTGATTAGTTAGACATGATTCATCACTACCATCTAAGTTTTCACACAATTCTTTCACAACCAAATGCCACCAATCTTCCACATCCAGTGCAGAGCTTGGCTCCATCTGCTCAGTAACCATCCTGTAGATACTCGGGGTTGCTGTTAGTTTCCCCTGAAGATGTCTCTTTGGCAGGCTGAACAAGCTCCATTCCCTCAGCCTCTCCTCACAGGGCCTCTGCTTCTGCCCCTGATCATCTTGGTGGCCCTCTGCTGAACTCAGTCCGGCTTATATATGTCTTTGCTGTATTGAGGGTCTGCAAACTGGATGCAGCGTCTAGATTCAGTCTAACTTGTGCTGAGTAGAGGGGGATAATCACTGCCCTCTATCTACTTGCTGTGCTTCTGTTAAAACAGCCCAGGAAGCTGTCAGCCTCCTCTGCTGCCAGGGCACACTACCAGTCCATGCTCAGCTCGCTCTCAGCCAGGACCCCCAGGTCCTTTCCAGCAGAGCTGCTCTCTGACCAGTCAGCCCCCAGCCTGTGCCAATGCAGGTGGTTACTCAGTACCAGAGACAGGAGTCTCCTTGTGCCCTTGCTGAATTACACGAGGTTCCTGTCAGCCCATTCCTCCATCTTATCTTGGTCCATCTGAATGGCAGTCCTGCCCTCAAGTGTTTTGACTGTTCCCTCCAGTTTGGTATCATCTGCAAACCTGCTGAGTGTGCACTCTTTTACCTCTTCCAAGTCATGGATAAAGATGTTTAACAGAACAGGTTCAGTGCAGATCCCTGCAACACTCCACTTGCCCCAGGTCTTTGGGTAGAGTGCATGCCATTTACCACTGCCCTAAGACTCCAATCAACTAACCAGAATTTTACCCATATACTTTTCCACTCATCCAGACTGTAATGTCTGAACATGGAAATGAGAATACTATCTGAGGCACAGCATTCATATGCTCAGAGGTATAGCTCCCCAGATCATATTTTTGTTTGAAGATGGGTGAAACTTAATTTTTCTGCCATTGTTGGAGACCTCCCGCAGTCTTCACAACCTTTCAAAGATAAGAAAGCAACCATACAAGAACCATACAAGGACATTCGCCTGCTCTCTCTGCACCCGTCTGATCCTGTGGGCTTGTATGGATTGAGTTCTCTGGAGCAATCCCTGCCTAAAATCATCCACTGCTGGTGATTCTCCTGCTTGAAGCCTGCCTCAAAGCAGAGGCCTGAGACACCTTAGTGGTGAACACTGAGAGTATCTCAGCCTTGTCTGTGTCGCAGAATTACTGGATTGTCTGTGTATTTGTATATATATATTTATGTATTTAACTATATATGATATATATAATATGTAACATTACTTATACAACATGTACGTAAACATCCACAGCAGCTGGTGTTACATAGTCTTAAAATGAGTTTTCTTCAGTGGAGTCAGTCTGATAAGAGGTTCTTTTTCTAATGTAACATGGTTATTTGTATTTCATTGTCATCACCTCCTACTCTTCATTCTAGGATCATCAAACCATTTTAAGAGCATGGGCAGTTAAAGACTTTGCTCCAAATTGCCCTTTGTATGTCCAGATACTGAAACCTGAGAATAAATTCCACATCAAGTTTGCAGGTAAGTGTAAGATTTCAGCCATTTGAAACACTTGTTAGTATTTGGCAGTTTGTCTCATGACCACGCAAGCAAAGTGAAATTCCCTAGGTGTTTTTACTGGTTAGAAGCAGATTGAGAGTGCAGTATTGTAAAGTAACATGGACTGTATATATCCTATCAATAGTAAAATGTCATGTTTTACATTAAAGTCTTATTTATAAGCACTTTTAAGGATTATTACTCTCACATAGTATACAGAGTAGAATTCTTTTATATATAACACATTGTTACTCCTTAATTATAGATCCAGATAGGTTTCCAGCTTGCTATACCCATGTCTTGAAATCATTTCTGTCTACTAAAACATACTGTAACTAAGGGGTATATGAGAAGATCTGCTCAGAAAAGGCCGAATTTTATCCAACAAACAATTGAAAAAAAAAAATCTGCCTATTGGACTTTTTTTTCTGAGTGGTATGAAAAACATTATTTTAATTACTTTCAAATATTTTGGAAAGAGACATATAATTTGATTCTATATCCAGTAAAATGTGTGCCTTAGAAACTGTGACATAAAATGCAAAATAACGTTAAGAAATTCAAATAAATCCTCTTATAAAAAGAAATGACCAGCTTTAATTTGACAAACTGTATCTCTGCACTATGTAGGTAGGTCTCACTCTGTGTCTCTGAACACACACATACATACATATATAGGTATAGACAGACATTTATATGCACATGTGCAAAAACATGCAAATACTTTTATAATGAACTCATTTTCCCATGTTTGGAAAAATATCTCTGAAGTAGAAGCAAAGCTTTCCTTTTCAACTGTAACTTTGAGAATTCAATTTTCTTGAGGGATATTCTAAGGAAGAAAAGATTGCTGATTCATGCAAAATTCAAAAAACTCTATGGAAAAATATTAGTCTCCTCCATCATCCCAGAATGTGATGAAAAAGTAAATTCCAATGGAGAACAATTCCAGAGCAACAGTTAAAGCTGTAATTTTAAAAGCTACTGAATTTACCACTAGGTCAGAAAGAAGGAAAAAAGCATCAATAGCAGTTCTGAAGTTATAAAAGTGTAATCTCAAACTATCAGATGGCACAGCAGGGAATAAGACTCATGCTGTGACAAGAACGATGTTGCTTTTTCATTTCCCCCTTAAAACCACACAGCACAAACATAATCTCTTCTCCCTAGCCATGACCACTTTTCTTTATCAGCAACTGTGTTAATTTTTCGTTCCTAATTGTATTTTTAAAAGAGTTTCATTATTCTTAATGGCTTGTCTGTGTAGGAGCTTATATATAAGTAGACTTGCAAAACAGAGGTAATTTTTCATATCTGTTCTAAGTCTCAGGTTGAGAATTCAGACCATATTTTTTTTAAAAAAGCAAACAACAACAAAAACCCAAAACCTATTTTTGTAATATTTCCTTCAACTGAACTTAACCAGTCTGATATCTTACTGCCTTCGTTTATGTTCTGTAGTTCTTCAAGGGCTTGAGGAGACCTTATATATTCTGTGCCTCATTAGCCCACTCTAATATTAATTACAGTAATACTGTATTGTAAGTCTAAATATTTATATAGCACCTTACATCCCAAAAGAATTTCACATGGATCATAGGGATCACTGCATTAATTTCCACACACACTCTCTGCACAACAGTAAAAGCAGAGAATTACAAGTCTTCCTTCAAGATTAATTTAATCTTACTCATATAAAGCACAGGAATTTTTTAATGCAGTTTTAAATTCGGCAAGGTTACAAACATGGTATAAAATGACCACTGGATGCTTACCTACTGCAAATGGTTAGGCCAGTGACAGAGTCATGAGAACAACATTTGTTTGCATACGTTCTCCTAAGAGGACTCTTCTTTGGTTATTAATCTCATCCAACTCATCTTCATTCTGAAAGACGTACCCAGTGGGGGCTGCAGACTATAGCCCTGTCCAGAGTGTTTATGAATAAAATTTGTCATAACCACATGGAATATTCTTCTAAGTGCTTTTTCTATTATGATTCAGGACTTCTTTATTATTACCTTAATACAAAAGCTTCTCTTCAATGTGATATTCCTTTAAAAAAATGACTCCTTTCTTCTGGAGGTTTTCCAAAACAATATTGTGCATTTTTATGAACCTGAAATATTCAGTAATAGGATTTCTTCATTTTTTTTTTCTTTACACACAGGTTTAGAAGCTATAACTGTCAGAAAGAAAGTTTCTGAATTCAGAAAAAATACAACCAAAGCGTTCCAGAAAGTCCTCCTAACAAAAGTTTAACTTTTAACTACATTGAAAATTTATAAAACACTAGAAGCCCAGTTTCTCAGCAGCTTATATTAGGTTGATCTGTTGTCCTAGATTGCATGAGACAGTCCTGAAATTTAGACTCTGACTGCATTTTCCTGTAGAATAGCATCCTAGAGGTTTTCTGCCCTAGGCTTCAGAAACAGTATATAGGACAAGTAGTTGTTATAATTTATTCCCATCTGATAGACAAGACTTTTACAGTCTTCCTCTCTTTAATGAGAGTACGAGAATTTATTCTTGTCATCACAGCAAGAGAATGGAGACACTTTGCACAGGGAAATGTGGCCTGTCAGAAAGGCAGGTTTCCTGTCTTCTCACCTGATGCCAGACACACACCTTTGCATCCTGTGTTTTCTGTTCTTTTTTACAGTGGCGTTTAACTGCTTTGTTTAAAATGGTAACTTATATTAATACAGTGGAAATATTTCTCTGTGCTTGAATATGATTCTTCAGTGGAATCTGAAAAGCACGGGGCATAAGTGTTTGTCCCAGCAAACTCCTTTGCAAGTTCAAGGTGTGAACACTCTATAAATATACAGTCACTCTAACATGACAGTTACCAGATGGACAAGAAAACACTGTATCACCATTGTTAACTCTCTTATGTCTTAAGCTGAAATGCTTTGTTTACTCCTTAGTAATTTCCAAGATACAAATACCTTGACATGCCCAGTTTTTCTTTCAGTAATGCTGCATTTTCCTTCACTACTAATTACATCTGGTTTTCTTAATCTTCCTGCTTTTCCTTTCCTTCAAACACACAGGGCTACAAAAGGCCATGGACCTGTAATGCATGCATCTGGCCTTGCATTTCTGCACAAACATGAAATAAAGTGAAGACTGTCCACAGTAGAGCAATATATTTATGCAATTCAGAGACTGGAGTAAATTGCATATTTTCTGAGTTGAACTTGTAACTTTTATATATTTGCTAGAAAATAAATTAATCGCCTTGACCTTGAATATTCAGAAATTATGTATAATCACAGTTCCAGGAACTGGGGATACATTTTGACATTCTCTGTTTATTCAAAATGCACCAATGAATTAACACAGATTGGCAAAGTCTGACATTAAACCTTCAGTAGTTTATTTGAGAGGAACATGGTCCAGATTCACTGAAATGGATATTGAATGCATCAGATGATTAATCCATCCAATTACAGATAAAAATAGTCTAGAGATAATGGATGGGCGTTTTTCTCTATCTGGTCTGGTAGTGATCATGTTAACTTATCAAATTGACAAAACTAAGGTTTCTCAGAATAATTGTGTCAGGTGTAGGACATTCTTCCCACATGGCTGAGGCTGCGGGCATAAATCAGTATTTTGAGTATGTTTTATCTTCAAGAACATTACGGAAGTCATAACTCACTGCACTGCATTACTACATCTATTTCAGACAGACTTAGCAACAAATTTTCTGTCAAAATACATTTTCAACAGAAACTACAGGAAATTCTAAATGGAATATTTATTTAGAATAGATACAATCAAAACACTTCTGTTTGGTAAACTGATTTAAGATATTTAATATTCAAGATAAACTGCAGTTTCCTCTGCTGCTTCACTGCCACACTGAATGAGTAATTTGCTGATTCTACTACCTGCTGTCACAGGACCTGACTGATGTCCCAGACCTGGGGAGTGGGAGAGCTGTCACCCAGCTTCCTCCCTACTCACTTTAGAAGAGAAAGCATCAGATAAAGTTCTGTATAACCCTCACCATATCTCCACAATAAAAGTCCTGAACATAAATATAAAACACAGTAACTTTATAGGCAAGCTGTAATCTGTCAAATAATTGGAGAAATGAGCAAGTTATTTTTGACCTGATCTGTGTCTAATAGAAGAACTTAACTCCAGCCAAGGGGAGAAACCCATAGTACTTCTCTTCATGTTTCAAATGGCTACAATAGTTCTAATCATGGTAATTAGATCACTGAAGAATCTTTCACCCGGTGTTCTCAAAGTACATCTGAGAATTCAGAAGCTTCAAAACACTTCTGAAGTAGGTAGGGTATTATTTTCATATACCCATTTTACGGATGCATAAAAAGTCATGAACGACATAAATAGCTCACAAAAGGTCAAAGTCTGCAATAGGAATGGAAATAGTCCTACAAGTCCCAGCTCCATGGCTCCTGATGTAAAACTACTTGACAAAACAATGTGAATCTCTTACACATATGAGATTAAGATGACTATTGTAGGACAAGAATCTCTGTTTGCTGTATGTAATAGTCTCTGTTAACACAATATTTTACGTAACATCCATCCAAAAAGTCCACCATATACATTAGAGAGTATAGAACATATGGAGGATTTCAGTCTGGAAATATATTTGCATTATGCCATCCATTATTTATTAATTTTCATTTATATATGTTTAGGTCGGCATGTACAATTTAGTTCAAGTACAAGATCTGAAATAACAGATGATGGAATAATTTTCCTGTATATTTTTTCTTGCTCCCATTTTCAAATGTATGAGCTATAATACAACAACATTCTAAACAAAAAATAAGGGGAGGTTTTTGGCAAAATCCTATACAAATTCAAAAATATGGAGAATTCTCTTTCCTTCAATATCAGGAAGTAAATATTCACTTTCATAAATCTTTGCCATCTGACTGATGATAATGGAATGCAGATATTCCATTCAAGCAATCGACTATGCCTTACTCTCTCTAAATCTCTAGTTTAGAATTAAAATAGATTTATTAATGACACATGGTCAACTAAAAGAACACATTTCTGTCTGAAACATTTTCTGCAGAAAATATTTAATTGCTATAACTGAAATATATTTAGGGGAGGAAAAATCCCATTTCGTTCTATATTTGACAGTGTCTTTATATACCTAAATTCATTCCTTCCCTATGACATTTAAATAGGCCTTGGTCTTCAGACAGTGAGAGAACTAATTTCTCCTTTCAGTAGTCAATGATCCTGTTACCAAGAAACCTCTAGAAATTTCAAAAAATGGAATAGAGAAGTCATACAAAGTATGCCCTCACTTTTGTTTTCAGTAAGTGGCACGCTTATAGCTATACTATAAATTCTGTCTAGAAAGTAGCTTAGAGAGGTAAGGTGGTTCTGAGGATTTCAATGATAGATTAGTGCAGCTAGAAGTAGAGGTATGTAGACAGCTCAGATCTAGGTGAGAAGATTATTTGCTTACTTTTACTCAGCATTTTTCATATGGCTCATGTTTTGATCATCAGCTGTACTACTTGTATTACTCTTTCTCATTAGAAGCAAATTCTGCTCCCATTGAAAGTAACGTAGACTGAATAAAACACCAAATTCAGAAGAAAAAGAAATTTACTTAGCATGCAATAAATGCCTTCGTGACCTTAGAAAACCTTTATGACTTTAAGTTTTTACACTGACAAGAAGTTTAAGTTGTAGGTTTTGTGTTTATCCCTTCTTATGTCTATTTTAATACAGTCATTGGTATACGTGAATGACATTTACAGAGTAATTTCTATTTCCTTTTTGTGCTGTCACCAGCACTGGAGAGCATTTAACTATGATCTGAATTTTAAGGACTAGCCATCCAAGTTGAATAATAATTCATACAATACTTCAGTACTGTGCAGAAGGTTTAGCAGTTTTAAGTATAAGCCTATATACTAGCTATAATGCCTCTGTTGCTTTCTCTTCTCCCCTCCCCTTCCCTAAATTCCATTAAAAGACAGAAAAACATAGGTATGTCTATAGTACTGCTCCATCACAACAAGTACTAATGTGCAGACATACTTTTTTGTAAGGTCTGTGTTGCGGTTTAACCTGTCAGGCAGCTAAACACCACCCAGCTGCTCGCTCACCACCCTGCACCCCCCCCCCCGCCAGGGGATGAGGGAAGGAATCAGAAGGGCAAAAGTAAGAAAACTCGTGGGTTGAGATAAGAAAAGTTTAATAATTAAAATATGATTTTGATGATAATAATAATATTGTAATGAAAAGGAAAGCAACAAGAGAGAGAGAAACAAAACCCAGGAAAAACAAGTGATGCAGCTGCTCACCACCCACCAACTGATGGCCAGTCAGTCCCTGAGCAGCAATCACTGCCCCCTGGCCAACTCCCCACAATTTATGTACTGAGCATGACGTCATATAGTATGGAATATCCCTTTGGCCAGTTTGGATCAGCTATCTTGGCTGTGCCCCCTCCCCTCCCGGCTTGTGCATCTGGCAGAGCATGGGAAGCTGAAATGTCCTTGAATAGTGTAAGCACTACTTAGCAACAACTAAAACATCAGTGTGTTACCAGCATTATTCTCATACTAAGTCCAAAACACAGCACTATACCAGCTACCAGGAAGAAAATTAACTCTATCCCAGCCGAAACCAGGACAAATGAAGCACAATTTTGTGATTACAAAAGCCAGACAAGGACTGGGGTAAAAAGAATGCAAAGTTACAAAAAACTGGAAAAGAAAAAACAACCACCTCCCTTGCCTAGACTGAAAGGAGGCAGCAGCTGTTAGCAGTTCCCGGGAGAGATATTAGTCGAATCTACACACGCTGAAGTGCAGTGCAAAATCCCAGAGCTACTGCCAAATAACCAGTCTGCAAGCCAGTACAGCCTAATTGATCAGCGCTCCTGCACTGCAGTATCCTAGGTATGCTATTTCCTGAACACAAAATTACATCTCTGTACAACACTTGATGTCTCTATATCAGTTTGTGCAAAACTGCAGAAGGTGCAAAAGATAGAAACTATACTATGCTACATGGCTTATTCATACAACTAGTGCAGCAAGATAATGGAAGTGGGATTCACAGAGCCATTGCATCCTCTCCATGTGTAGCTGCAGGACAAAAAGTATGAACTGCGTGCAAAATTAACTCTGCTCATGCAATCTGAGAGATAGCATTGGTGGGGCAAATCACACACAGCTGCTCTACAGGTTCAAGTGGAAGACAAAGATCTGGAGGCAAATTTTGATTGTCCCTATCTTCACCATTTTCCTAGACAAGGAAAGGAATTAATAATTCCTTTCAATGGGAAGAATTTTTGTAAAACAATTTATATATGTATTTTTTTTTCTACAGATCATGTTGTGTGTGAAGAGGAATTCAAATATGCAATGCTAGCTTTAAATTGTATATGCCCAGCTACCTCTACGTTAATCACACTGCTGGTTCATACATCTAGGGGACAGTAAGTATATACTACCATAAAAAAAAAAAACAAACCCACCCTTGTAAAAGTTATAACTGATATTCTTTGGAAAATAGCGTACCCTGAACTCCCAGACAACTACAGTTTGTAAAAAGAAATTGGAACTTTCTGCACAATAAAAGCATCAAGATGTTTTGCTCAAGATATTATAATATCAAAGAGAAGCATCCCCCCCCCAATATTTAACAATTTGTTGCATGGTGTTATGCCTCTTCCACAACAGAAGATATGAAAAATTTATATTTCCAATTTAGCAGATTGAATTGTGGATCTATCACATAGTTCTACTTAAGAACACCAACAAGACCCAAGAATATCTACTTTAATATGTTAACTTGAAGGTCTATTTTTGTACATATATAAAAATTCCTATTCATTGAGCTCAGAAATGTTTTTCTGATAACATATAAAATATTATTTGCTGTTCAGTGCCTGTATGTTAAGAAGCAAGCAAATATACATGTGAAGAGATGGTTTTTAACATAATAACCACACTGCCGAAGGCGTACAGAATTACGGTGTCTCTACAGACTGCATAGTCAGAGTAGAATCTCTCTGTATTTGCCAAAATAATTTTGCCACAGCTGGCATAACTCTTGTTATGCTATATTTTTGGAATAATAAGGTATTCTTATTAAAATGTTGTGGGCAGAGAGGCATTAAAGAGTAATTCTCCAAATATATCTGTAGAAATGGAATACGTGCATATAGACTGCACAAGAATACATTTGAGAGTCTAGTAAAAATGCATACTTTTTTCAAGTAACCAAGTCAAGCATTCAAAATTAGGAAATGAAGACAAAGCTATCTCTTTGCTAGACTGCTCCGATCCTATTAAAAAACCCTACTATGGTGTTGAAAACATTAAGTAATGATGTACTTGAGCTTACTTTTTGCTTTTAACTGAGTGTTACATAGGCCATGTTTAATCTGGAAGTTTTGTGTTGTTGAACATTTAGTTAAGATGATCTTTAACAACTAGAGATTTAACCACTGATTTTTATCAAGTATGCGCTTCTCAAATATAATATTCTAAATTCAAAGGACAGTAATCACACATAATTGAAAAAAATCGTGAGATATTTAAATACGTGAAAATAATTTCTTTCCCGAATTCCCACTTCAATGTCCCAGTTTTATCAACCTTATACTTATTTTACTTTTTTATTCATAATTTTTATGTGCAATATCATAATTGATTTAGACACTTGCTAACTAAAATAAACTCATAGCTAGATACAGGTATAAATCTGCTCTTTAGAATTATTATACTTAATAAATTTGTTTTCAAACTTTCTAATTGAGCATACACTGATGTTTTAGAGGAAAAATCCCTTTTAAACTTACATTCTTCATAAGCATCTCCTGAGATTTGCACTGACTCTGGAGTGTTTGAACAGTGTTGGTAAAACAAATGATTCTGCACTTCATTGTCTTCAGGGGGAAATCTGTTTTCAAAATAGGTGTCGGTTTTGAGCTTCATCTACAGGTTGTCATTGTATTGCAGACATAAAACCGATTTGACAAATTTATAAATCAGAATAATTGTTTTGGCTTTTATAGTTATTTCCTAATGTGGAACAATAGGTACAATTAACTGCTAATTGTTGAGATAGGCTAAATTAACTTTATGCATATGAAAGAGGAAGTCAAATGAACATTTGAGTTTGGCTAAGTGTAAGTAAAAAGATTAAGTGAAAATAGATTTTTCTATTTTCTACTACTACTACTACTTTCTACTACTACTACTACCACCTACAAATAAAAATTTTAACTATATGTGCATTTATACCCAAACTGAATACTGAATTAGATCTAAATAATGAAAAGTATTTATTAAATAGACTTCCAACGTTGACAGTGAACTGCTTTCCTTTACCTTGTCTCCTGTTTCATTATCCTTTCATTATCCTGGTTACTACCAGCACCTGCATTAAACTTTATGTAGGACTTGAGTTTTAAAGCCCTGTCAGTATTGACTTCCTTATACAAAAAAAACAGACTTGGATTAGGGGGAGACGGCAATGAATCAACTGCTTCCAACCTTGGGTAATCTTTTTAAAGTCTATTCAAAGTCGTTGGGAGGATTTTCTTGATAATTAGTTCAGGTTTCCATTCACAGCAGCCCCGTATCTGTTGACTCACAAGTTTAGTAACTTCAATATAGTGACTAGGAATGTTTGTTCAAGTTGTTATCATGGATAACCAAATTCAGATGACTACCTATGTCTTTCCATTCCACAAGGAATGGGTCTTCTTTTTACACAGTATTTTAGGTGCATATAAATAGAGGAGATTTTCAAGGAACTGACCAGAACATTCCTTACTTTTTGTCATTTCCCAGGTGAAAAATCATTCATTAAGGGAAAATATGACCACTCAAATTCTAGCTTCTTAACATTTGTTAATTTAGTGAAGTTATGATCTTAACCTAAGTGACTTACATTTTAGGGGAATTAAACAGTTCCTTGACGGTTCACAGATAAAACATTGTCCCAGCTGTTCATTGTACTCTTACAAATGAAGAGTAATAATAAGCAAGAGTAATAAATAGGAATGAACCTATTCCACAGGGAATCAATTTCCTATATTTATTCAGAAATAGTGTGACACTTAATAATACAGGCTCATTTCTGATAATCATGAAGATAAGTACACTAAGAAATTACTGGAAGTTTAAGGCAATACATAGCAGCAGAAGTCAGGAAAAATTATTATTCTCTATTATCCTAATTAGAATGATAATACAATAAACAGTGAACAAAAAGAAACACATGTACATAAATTAAAACCACCTTATCTTCTGGTATGAATATGTAAGGAGACTGGGGAAAATGTACATTTTCTAAGCAACTTTGGCCAGATCAACTTACTATTAAAATTAAGGGGAGTTTGCTGCTGTTTATGTCAACTGGCTTTGGTCTTTAATGCTACTTTTCAGATGAAACAAACTAGACGTAAATAATCCCATTGTCTTTCCAGCTGTTTATGGAATTCAAAATCTGAGTCTGTAAGACACCAAAATTCTACCTTGAATTGTATTTATAATCTTATTACTGATCTTAATTATTAATCTTAGTATTTATCTTCAAATGTTATCTAATTATCTAACCTAGTAATAGAACTTTATTAGGGTTTGTATTATGATACAAAATACTGGAAGAAAATAGCCTTTCTGACTTGAACTTAATGTGATCTTTACAGAACAGCCCCATGGGAAGCTTTTAGACAGCTAACTGGAACCAAGCAGACTTTAAACAGGTGAACATTTTATTTTAGGGGGAAAAGTGAAATATGGAAAAATTTTCTTTAATTACATTTCTAGTTCTGCTATTCTACACCTAGTGCACTGTTTGTTAATACTGTTGCGATAAAAATGCTTTACTTATTTCCATCTTGAAACAAAATGTTTCTACACTAAGGGGGAGAAGAATGGTAAATTGAAGAAAAACAGAAATTGTGTTAAGATACTGAAAATGTATAAATGAGCACAAAGGAGCATATCCCAGTATCTTGAGATCTTAGCTCCAGGTGGCAAAACACAGAACATAACATATTGGTCAGTTTTGTGTCCTATCTGTGCATATATATATGTATATATATGCATCCATTATATGCAGTAAAACTCATGGAGACAGAACCTCGTTTCCACATGAAACTTAATAAAGTAAGAAGTTGACAAAAGCCCCAAGTCTGCAAGTTTTGGTGTTAGCTGAAGTTTGGAACATTTCCACTAACAGTCCGTTTGGATAAAGAATGTCAGCTGCATATAGTAAAGGATGATATGCCTAATATGGTTAAAGTAATAATTTATTTTCTTGCACAAGAGAAAAGAAGGTGTATACTTGTCACAGTATATAAGGCACAGTAACTAAAAACGTCCATATTGTAAATGCTGAAGATAACCAATAAGCAAATGCAGAAAAAAATCTTCCTTACAGATAAAGCGACCAAAGCCAAATGGGTGTCTCCTACATACATTTTTTTTAATGATTCATTTCATACTTCAAACAGGAACCAGACAATCTGCTACGGAGCATCTGAAGAAACTGTCTTTATGAATAGGATGAGCATGCTGTTGGTTTCACCTGTCATCTTTAGATTGCAATGAATTTACTTAGGTGTGAATTTAAAGTAATTCAGCCATATCTCTCCTGATATTAAAGTACATAATCTTATATGGCTATTACTTAGCAGAAAATGCTCTTTAATTCATTAAAATAATCTCTGTACTTACAGTATTACCAAGCTTTAATCGCAAATATTTCTTTCAGATTAGCCTATGGGACCATTTAATAAACACTTGTAGTTTCTATTGCCATGAAACATTGTTCTGATTAATAAGAATTTTACATTAAGTTTTAAATTATGTCTTTATCTGTACATGTTTCAGGGAGAGTCAGCAATCGCCAGAACAATGGCAGAAAATGTATGGCAGATGCTCTGGTAATGAAGTGTATCATATTAACCTGGAAGAAAGTACTTTTTTTGCTGAGTATGAGGGGAAAAGCTTCACATATGCTTCTTTCCATGCACATAAAAAGTATGTTTATTTCCTATCAACAATTGAAAGTTCAAACAAATAATTATTTGTTTTGTCTGCAACGTAGTTCTGCATTCAAAGGTGCAGTATTACACATTACTTTGTTTCTGGGTTTAAATATCTGGCCACTACTATATTTCATGGATATTTTTCTGTAAGTTACAGCTGGTCATGTAAAAAAGTTCATATTGGTTCTGTATAGGCCAGCTTGGTCTGAGAGAACAGAATATAAAGGTTATATAGGATAAGCCTGACGACCAGAAAAAAAAAAAAGTACCTTAGAGAGGTTATATGGGAACACCAGTTCTAGAACACTCTAGAAGAGGGTGGGTGGGAGGGTGGTAGTGTAGGTTTTTTGTTTTTTTTTTTTTAATTTATTTAGGAGTCAGCTGGAAATTTGGCATCCTTTGTGGTGTGTTCATTTTATGCAAAATGTTCAATTTAAAGGTGGTACATGCTATATTGTGGTGATTGTTCAAAATAAAACCATTTTTTTTTTCCTGTTAGACGCTATATCTTCTTTTGGTTCCAGACCATGCATCACTTATTCAGTGCTGCTGCATGAGGTGAACATACAAACTGAACACAAATCACATATATTTGTATATATTTAACAAAATGAACATATATCAAACCCTGAACACTGAGTTTATTCTCATACTTAAGTGGGAGAAAGTGTTGGGTTTTTTTTTTTTGCTTTAATTCCTTATTTTCTGTCACTAGTCAAATACATTTCTAATTCTCAAAATGGTTTCCATTAAATATGAATAATGAAAAAATATAACACGATTAATACTTTTTCGTATTATATACCCATTCTTCTACTAATATTTTCCCAGAAGGGACAATTCATCTGATAGAAAAAAAAAAATCAACTGAAACAGCATTAGAAAAATACAATGGGGATTAAGAAAAAAGCTGGATTCAAACGCCTAGGGATTCATGAGCTCATAAAAACTGCTTGATCAGAAGTGGCTTATTTAGGAGATAATGTTTTTCAAACATGTTTGTCATCCAAAAGATCTGCAAATATTCATAATCTGCAAAATATAAAAATATACTGGAGGTTCATCTTTGACAGTGGAAATTCTGGGATATAAAGGACTATACAAAATGAACCATGCCTTTCCTTTTCTAATTAAGGTTTGGAGTCTGTCTGATTGGTGTGAGAAAGGAAGATAACAAAAACATTTTGCTGAATCCAGGTCCTCGACATATCATGAGTTCTACAGATGTATGCTTTTATATAAATATCACCAAAGAAGAGAATTCTGCTTTTAAGAAGCAAGAAAAGCACAGAAAAAAACATGAATCAAAACTGTCTTATCATGGACCTTCTAGGTTACCTGTACACAGTATAATAGCCAGCATGGGTAAGTTTAAAAAAAACAAAAAAACCCAAAAAACAAACAAACAAAAAAACCCACAAAAAACCCCAAACAAACAAAAAAACCCACAAACCCAAAAAAGCCTCAAAAATTTTCTTATTCAATGAATAGTACATTTTAAACTTTTAATAATGTATTCCTAAAATTATTGTTTAAATTAATATATAAGAAATTATAATAGTGTGTGGAAAGAAAAAATATTAAACGCCCTCATATTTCCCCCCCCCCCAAAAAAAATCAAACACCCAAAAAAACCCCAAACAAACAAAAACACAAAAAAAACCCCAACATAGTTTAGTTATGTTTTTCTTTTACTTAACAATATGGAATTAAACCTCTTAGGACTGCTGTATAAAAGAGCAATAATAAAATGTATGCAAAGCAAAACAACTAGGAAAATCACATGGGTAATGTCTTTGTCATTCATAACTGGTTGTTTGCAGTAAGTTTTCATAAGCTGCTTTAACTAAAAAAATGTCCTTGCTCAATAAAAACCTATGGGTTGTTGATACATACATATGTATATGGATTAATTATATAAGGTATGATTTTAAAAAAGGTAGTTAACAAGAAAATCTATATTAACGTTCAGAAAAAGTGCTACTTTGCAGGAAAAGGCTTCCTCAGGTATAGTTTAAATATTTGTTATATTTTAATGTAATAAACGCAATCAATATAGTGTTCCTTTCAGTCTTTGGCCATGTAGTCAGGTAATCCCCACTAAATATGGAAATTTCATTCAAGTGTTTTGACAACCACATTGAGAAAATGCTTTCAACGCTGCTTCAGGGACAGTGGCTATGGATTTACAAGATACAGGATGCCGAACATCCAGTGGACCTACACTAGCTCTTCCTTCTGAGGGAGGTAAAGAGGGCAGACGGCCCAGTATAGCACCTGTTTTGGAGCTTGCAGACTCGTCTTCACTTCAGACATGTGACCTGCTAAGTGACCAGTCAGAAGATGAAACTACCCCGTCAGATGATGAAGTCTCTGCAGGCTCAGAGTATGTATATTAAAAGCTAATATTATGTAAATGGCATGGATAATTTTTTGAAATACAGATCAATTGAAGCAGTTGTAGGAAGCAAGACCCATAAAGGCCAATTATGAAATTATTCCCTTTTATGAAATGCTACTGTCTGTTAGCAGAATGCCGTTATGCCTATTTTGAAATAAGAAAATCAAAACAGATTAACTTCTCCATTTGCTGGAGATTTTCTATGCTCAGTTATAAAGATCTAGTTGTGCTTTGCAATTTTTTTATAGCGTTTTTTATGACCATTTTTCTTACATTCTCTAGTTATAAAGACAGGACACAACTAATTTGTAAACAGATAAATACTTCTGTCCTGAGAATGCAGTGATAATCAGATCATTCAACAGGCTCATTGAGCGCTGGGGCTAGGTGTCTGACCTCAAAATGTAGGAATAACAAAAAAGCAGTATAAGACGAAATTATTACATCTAATTTAAAATGCTTGTTAGCATGTTACTGAAAGTAATGATGCATTCCTCAGATAAAACCAGAAGATTCAATCCTGTAAATGCCATGCAGATAGGCAATTATGTTTATTGGGATTACTGACAGAGATGTTAGAACTGAAATACACAATTAAGGCAGTGGCTCACCTAGCACAATTCCCATCTCCAACAGTGGCAAGCATGAGAAGCCCCAGGGAAGATCATAAAGCACCAATGAAAAAAATAATGGAACAAGTCATCTTAAATCTGCAGACTGAAATACCAGGATTTAAAAGGCCTCTTATTAAAAACTAAGACCAGTTAGAAATTTCATCTTATCACCAAGAGGATTTGCCATTTAAAATTTATTCCAATCATATTGAAAGTACGTTATTAAAGCAAGAGGGTAATGACCTCATTCATTCTTGATAAATGTTTGAAAGAAAAGTGGAGAAGGAAGAGCAGAAGTACCACAATTGTTTCTATTTTCTTTTCTTCCTTTTTTCCTTCCGTAGAAGTTTCCAGTACATGTGTTCAAAACACTGGGACAGCACATTATGATATATCAGCCCATTTCCAAAGATGCCCATACAAAAAAAAAACCCAACCAACCAAAAAAAAAAAAAAAAAAAACCCAAAAAAAAGAAACAAAAAAAAAAAAAAAAAAACAAAAACCAAGCAAAATTCCTTTAGTATACAAAAGCATGATAGCTTTCTCTAAATTGTATCAAGTTACCAAGTGGGTTAAAGCTACAAAATACGTTTCTTTGATCCTTATTAAAGATAGTTCATGTACTTGACTCTGCTAGTCTACAGATAACGGCAAAACTTAGACATAGATACAAACATCCCATTAAATAGTTGTATAGACAACTGTGTTTCAGTAATTTGCTATACTGAAAAATGTTTGTTCTATTCTCCTAGATATGCCAAAGGCTATCCTCCTTACTCTCCGTATATTGGAAGCTCTCCCACATTTTGTCATCTTCTGCATGAAAAAGTACCATTCTGTTGTCTAAGACTAGATAAGGTAAAGGGAGTTTCTGTTACTGGATACAACTGTATTCTCATTTGTCTCTTGCATCTGAACAGAATTAAATTTTCTGCTTAGAAATGAGGTTTGTTCAGCACTTACTAAGCTATAATATGTTTTCTCATCCTTTTCATCACCAAGCATTTGTTTATGTCTAATCAGGTCTGTATCAGGTCATCTGATACAATTTTCTGTTTCTAACGGTAAAACCCTTTAATGGGCTAAATCTCTTTAGTCATATCCACTGAGCTTGTTTCCTGTTTTGATTTTTAGGGATGCCAACATAACTACTATGAAGATGCCAAAGCCTATGGATTCAAAAATAAATTGATTATAGTTGCAGCAGAAACTGCTGGAAATGGCTTATATAACTTTATTGTTCCACTCAGAGCTTATTACCGGCCAAAGAAAGAACTAAATCCCATCGTATTACTTCTGGATAACCCGTAAGTAGATTTTTTTTTTTTTTTTTTGTGATACATTTTAAACTCATTTTACCATTACTTCAATAGATAATCACTCTTCACATATGGCCAACTTAAAATCAAAAACATTATTGCACATTTATCTTGGAGAAAAGTTGGTGACAAAAATAATACCCCATGCTCACTTTCATATATAAAATTGACTTTTTACTGTCTGTAAATGGCCATAATGAATTTAAAAGTCCTTATTCTTCACAGCCAATGTTTCAGCTAAGTATTTTGTAAAAATACCCTAAATAGTGTGAATATTACTGCAATAACTTCATAAACACTGTAAAAAGAAAACTGGGTAACAGTTTCACAGCTACATGGCAGCATTTCAGACAACACTAACCTACTTAACACAAGGCACTTAGTGGCCTGGACCAGTTAGGTATATTTCTAAAATTTTAGACTCTAAGATAAACAGTTCTTTAAGCCAGTAGGGCACCCACACCCACATACTTTGTTAACAATTATATAAAAGTCATGGAAGAAAATTAAAACCTGCAATATTGTTGTTACTACCATATCTGTCTGGAGATTGATGGAATTCTTAGCCTTTCGTGCATTAGCTACTTAAAATTTCAGACAAATTCTTCTCTGGCAAGACTGATTCATTTAAGACTGATTAATTTATAACATAACAATGAATGAAAGAAGCTCTTTTTTTTTTTTTTTTGGCAGCACTTTGATACTGCTCAAGTACTTAAAATCACAATTTGGAAGACACAAAAATGGAGGTTAGCCATATACAGAAAATTACATCAAACTATGACTCAAAGAAATGACAGCAGCAGAAATTTTGTTATAGGTTCTGATTCCAGGCTGACACTTCGCTCTGAATGCATATGTTCTAGTTTAAGTGATTTGTTATACAAAGGCCTGCTGTGAAGTGTCCCAGTTTTGCCTCAGACAGCTCTTTAGTGAAGCTGTATACACCTGTGTTTGCAAAACGGAAGCTTTTTTTATGTACAAATTATGGCATAAAGTAAATTACACAAATTGGTAAAAGCTTAAATTAGGCTAAAGGACTTCTGATTTGTGACTTTCTTAGGATTAAAGATATGATCATACAGTGCCCTCTAGTGCTTGTTCTCTTTTCCAGCATAGCATCTGAGTTTACATTAATGTTATTGTGACATTTACAGCTAAAATCACTTTTTATTAGCATAAAGTAAAACCTATGGTTGCTAATTAAACTAATACCCTTAGTGTTCTGTCTCTACACAGCATTTGCAGTGACTCATCTGAAAGGCCAGCATTCATGGGACTACAGCAGCTAGCTGAAAACCAGCATGCTTTTCATACATGCATGAGGTGGAATTCAGGCTGCCATTCAAGTCAATTGGAATTTTGTAATTTACTTCTTTGGACTTGGGAATTCAGCCACCTTCGATGAACATATCTATGCCTTGTTGTTATATTCCTATTTTCTCTATTTACCAAGGCAATTTATTACAGTATGCTTATTCTGATATCTACACATCACGTGTTTTAAGATTTCCGGTGCTTCTTGGTATGTAAGAAGAAACACAGTAAAATTTATGGTTAAAGGAACAATGCAATAAAATATTGTGTCTTAGTTTTCACATCCCATTTGAAAATAAGGTTTTTACCTAAGCTTGACCATTGACTTGAATGGAGCTGTTGGCACAAAAATCAAATTATGATTGGGTTTCTACTTCACATTTTAATTGAAAATTCTCACTGCTTACTTTAAGTACTCCTAAGTCATGCATTGGAGTATAACTTGGTAGTGTGTCTTTGCAATCAGTCATTCATTCTTATGTTTGGAATTGTACTGTGCCATAAAATTTCTGATTTAAGAGGTGCATATATTAGTATAAGCATGTTAATTCTGATCATTCTTTATGATCACAGCAAACTGTTGATTCACAGCTTTCTGCAAACTTATTGCCTGTTTAAAGTGATATTATACTGCCAAAGTTTAAAAAGTTTATTTTTTTAAAAAGCTACCAGTTTATTAAAATATTTTAGAAGAGATGCTGCTGTTGTGATATTGTGTTTCATTTTGTAATCCCGTCTGCTGCTTAGGCCAGATATGCATTTTCTGGATGCAATCTGTTGGTTTCCAATGGTTTACTACATGGTGGGCTCTATCGACAAGTAGGTGAAATAACTGTTAGAAAACTTAACATTGTAGTGCTCAGTGGTTTGTTGTGTGTGTCGTCATTGCATGTTTAAGTGTGCGTTGTATTTGAAGATGATCTTTTTGCATGCATGGTTTGTGTCTGTGTGCTATAATTTGGGATTTCAAATTTCTGACTTATAAAGGATATAATTAGTGAAAATTGTGACAGGGAACACAGGTTAGTATCTTCAAAAACATAAGATTAACACTTATTTAGGTGGATTAATATGTTTCTACGAATTGCCAGGTTATAGCCCTGATTCTAGTGTCATTCTATACTTAGTTATAATTTGTTTGGATTTACTGACTAGGGTTTTGTAAAGATAGGTACAGAATATAGACAGTGCTAATACTGACAGTCTTGAATGCGTCCAACAGTCTTCATCTTCCGCTACTTAAAATATCACCTACTCCTACATTTCTGTCTTCACCTCTGCTAATGTATATTTGCATATCTAGGTTTAGCAACATAGATTTAATGTAAAAATCAGGCAGAAACTAGAGAAGAGCAAGGGCTCATTAGCATTTTAGTAAACTCCTGTATGTAGAGTATCAATTTAAAGAAGAAAATGGTTTGTTTCACTACATAGCTAATTTTGAGTTGAGGCTACAAGCCAATAATCCTCATTCCTCAGGTAGACATAATTAAAAAACCAAACAACTTATTTCCTGCCCTGAATTAAGAGAATCCAGTTTTTCAATGAGAATTTTTGAGATTCAATGTTTCTCCATCTCAACCTGTTGTAACAAGGGCTTTAAAACTATTTATATCAGTGTTATAGTTACAGATTTACCTTGGTGATATCATAGTCATTGTGAGATTTGCAAAGAATCTACAGAAATGTTTTTCACTTTCTACATTTCTTCCTCTAAACCAAAAAAAGTGTCTCAGGTTGTTAATATCTTCTGCTTTCTTAACTCTTAATTCAACAACAATTATAAAAAGAATTCATACCAGCAGAATAATTGAATTGACTCGAAGTATCCAATGTAATTAATAACCCAAAAATGTTAACCTGTTTTTAAATAACATGGAAAATTAAACTTTAATTTTCTGAGTTTATGTCAAAAAGGTAATCATTAAATCCCTCCCTAAAAGTGTTTTACTGTTTTTAAAACTGAGTACATAAAAAAAAGCAGCGTATAGTCTTTGAAATAAGTGATTACACAGAATTCTACAGTTTACAGTTCTAGCATGAACTTTTGCATCTTTTCTGACAATACAGTCACTTTAATTCCTGGTGCAATAACTGATCATATTTTGTAGGGGCTTTTTTTGATATCTGTTTTCATCAATAGCAAGACTTTTAAAAATATAGTTCATATTTATTCCCTATGTTTTCCTAAACATGTTTTTAAATCATATACAATTAATAGAAGTTGATCATCTTTAGCTAAGAACTACAATGTAAAAATGCAGAGTTTCCTTTCTTATTTAATAGGTATAGAATACATTCCCAAAGTGCCACTTACAACCTTTTAAGTATCTAATATATGTCATCTGGTCACCTGGCATGAAATATCATCCTAGAAAGAAAACCACCAAAGGAATCACTCATTTACCACTCCTTTTTGTTAGAAGTGAGTGGCCTGCAGAAGAATAGCTTTACCAAAATTCATAGCTGGGATGAACTTCATCAAAATATGTCATCAAGTATTAGAAATCCGTTCTATGGTCTTCAGGTAAAAATGATGTGAGATCTGTAACTGAACAGATTTCATGGCTGTGTAGAACTCTATTCAGTATTAAGAAACCTATAGCTAGAGGTACCCGAGAACTAGAATTACAATACTTCTAAATTACTATTTTTTTTACATTCTCCACAAATTAGTTGAATGTTACTGCTAAATAAGAATAGCTGTTGAACTTATGAAATGTTGAAATGCAGAAAATATGGATATTTCAGAATATGCTGCTATTTTCAGGGATCAACTGAAAGACTGAAAAAGCAGAAATACAGATTACTCAGAGAAAGGTTGGAGTTCTACTTGTGCACTGAAGCTGTTAATATAGATCGTATAAAATACACCTTCTTTCTGTGTAGTCAGCCACCAGTGATACTGCATAGTTTCAAAAATAATTATATTATGTATTTGTTCTAGAAGAATATGTATAAAATGTAAAATAAATACCACAAATTTGTAGAGCTTTACTTGTGCAAAATTTCAAAAAGAACTTATAATAGGTAATGTACACTTAGGAACCTAAGAAGATCATTGCTGAACAGAAAAACTCTATCAGGGCAATTAAGACTTAACTAATATTATAGATTGCCAAATGAGAAGCAATTATAATGCCAAAACAGTTTTTCACCTTGGAAGTAAACAGAATGATGCAAAAATTTAGTTTTCCGGTTTCCTTTGGAAACCATGAAATTTACTCTTTCTTCTTATTCCCACTTACTTAGAAATTGCTAAGTCCTAGCACACTCTATCATTACAGAAAAGACCTTTCTAAACTTTTTGAAAAGTGCTTAGCTTCTATGGAAGATATTATTGTTAAAACAAACACGCTTCATTTTGGAAGCAAAGCTATAAAACATGATGGGAACGGTAACTCAGTTGTCTGTTAGTGTTTTCTATGGTCAGGCTTCACAAGAAACATTGTCCAGCAGAGTGCAAAGTTTTACTGATGCTGCTCCTAAAAACATTATGAGAACACTCGAACTCATAGATTAACCTAAAAGAGGAATGTATTAGATGTCCTAGAAGAACCTTTATTAGCATTTTGAAACTGAAATATAATTGCAGGAAAGAGCAACCCAAAGCATTTATTTCATTCTGTTTATTGCCAGAAGTAACTGCAATGAAGCAAGTTTTTGCCGTATGTAAGGACATACTGTCTTCCCAAGTAACTGTTAAAGGTTTATTTTAAAAAGTTGAAATAAATTTATCATTTTAACAAACGGATAGGTACTGAAACAACCTACTGAAGTGCATTCTGTATGACTTCAAGGAAAATAATTATTAATATCCTATTAGTTGAGATTATATACTTGATATAGATTATGTTGGAAGTTATGGTATGTACATGGAGATGAAGGGAACCAGCAATTCAGCCTGTGATCTGCAAGTTCCAACCATCCCTAATCTTTTAAGTGTTCCATATTTAAGTTGCTTGTTTCTTTCTCCCTCTTTCTCTTCACAAAAGCCTAGATGACTTATTAAGATGTGGGGTCACCTTTGCTGCTAATATGGTGGTGGTGGACAAAGAAAGTACAATGAGTGCTGAGGAAGACTACATGGCAGATGCTAAGACTATTGTAAACGTTCAAACGCTCTTTAGGTAAGACATTTTTGCAATCTATCTATACATCTTCATTAATTGTTAAATACTTAATGCCTTTTGTACCCAGATAAGAAGTGATTTTTTTAAATTTCTTTTACTTACATTTTCCCTTATATGAATTTGTGTCTTACATGGGCAAACCTTTTCCCACCCTACATAGCAATACACTCAGAGTACTGAGGTATTCTGAAGTCTCAGATGACGTTCCGTGCATCCCAAAACTGGGTGATCATTTTAAAAAGTTAACTGTCAGGTTTGCAGGAAGGAAAAGAAAGCTGATCTTGAAGACTTAGGACCAAAGACAGTTGAGAAAAGTAATTTTTCCTCAGTGCAGTAGTCTTTCACAGTAATGCTAAAGCCAGTATGAAAAGCAAATCCTTCTAAGAGGTAAGCAATGCATCACTGTGAAGTTAGAATAAGTGTTCACATTTTGAATGAATGAAAGTTAGATTTTTAGGCACGTGTATGCAACATTACATATGACAACAACATACTAAGGGTCATGAAGGAATAATTGAATACAGAGTGAAAAAATGAGCAGTCTAGTAAAGAAGCTGAGAAGGCAGTGCCGTGATGAAGAGAGAAACAAACTGAGATTTTCTGTTGTTTTGAGAACCTCTCCTGATTAAAGCCTCACTTTGTGTTAAATGCCTTGTTTCAACAAGTACCAAAAGATACATGTCCCTTTAAACTAAAAAACCTTCTTATTTGCTTAAAAAACAAAACAAAAAAACTGCCCCAAAAAATCATACACACAAAAGAAAATGCACTATACAGTCAAGTATGAAGTGATCTGGGGCTTAAGCCTAACACTTCCTGCTGTTCATTCTAAAAGACCTGGACAAAATGAAATCCTTCCCTAGAGGATTCAGTATCATTCAATATTACTGCCCTTTTCTGTGTCAAGCCTTCCACGTAAGAACGGAGAAAGGTGCATAGTAGGAGTCTTTTGAATCTGTCAGTGTTTTAGAAAACTGAGCTCATTATAACACAAGTATTTCAGTGGAGAAGTTTTTTTTTAATGCAACTGTGTGTGAGAATGCAGGTGAATGCTGTTAGCATTTCTGCATGTGCTCAAAGGAAGCAAAATCTATATTCCACAAGAAACTTTAGTTTTGTCTTGTTCTGAGTTTTTGAATTTGTACCCAATACTAGCACAGGTGTGTGTGTTTCATAATCACACCTAAATTTAATTTAGAAACTGTAATTTAACTTAATCTGTGCATCATCCAAGTCTACTCGTAACCATATTGTGCTAGGGTAACTCACTGAGGTTTTGACATACGTTACTTAAGTTTTTCAGAAATATATTTTACCCCCAAATATAAAACAGAAAAATGAGTTTAATAAAAGATAAAGCTTAGAAAGTACGAGTTGATTTTTCCCGTAGTTGTGTTCTACCTTGTAAAAAATACTAAAAATAAAAAAAATAGTAGTACACTACATACCATAGGTATATAACTAAAACTTACTATATAATCATTCAGTTGTCTTGCACAATGCTTACAACTAGATGGCAGCTTTAACTCATGTATGAGCTATATATCTGGTTCAGAATAATTTTAAGACTGCATGGTACTTTTTACAAATATCAGAAGAAATCAGAATAAATATCTTGATTTAAGATTTAACAATCCTTTTTCAGAAAACTTTGTAAACTTTCACCAGTACTATATTTTATAATTTCTAATCTTTTTTCCTAGAACACGCACAATAATTTCACTGCATTTTTATATTGTTTAAAAGTTGTAGAAATAAGTAAGCTTTGGAAAGAGGCATAAGGTAGTGGCATTTACCTGTTCTACAGAATAAACTACATTCATTGCACCAAGGTAAATAGTTTTGTAAATGAACTTTAAAAATATGTTAAAAGGTTTTTTGTTACTTAATAGTAGCTTATTATACCACAAACTAATGAAGAAGAGGCTGGAGGTGGAGAACAACAGCACGTAACACAAACTGTAGTGTTAAAGAAGGATTTTAAACTACTGGAGCCTTGCTGTTCTCAAAGATAATACATCAATGAAGAAGAATCCACTTCAGTGACACCAAGGGAAATTATTCGGAACATACAGGCTAATCTTTTAACTCTATTGATTTGATTGACTCAGATCAGGTCACCTCATTAAGGGTTGTGAACAGGCCTGAAAAGGTGATGTAAGAGTGCTGCAGTACTGTTTGGCCTAGTTTGCCAGTTGTCATATACCTGTTCTGACATTATTCTCCGATTCACATAAATCAATAATCTAGCTTTGCCAGAAGAGTTCCCACACACATCCCTTAAAGATAGATGCATTGTTTATAATGACAGGGTTATTACCACCTTTCAGGCTAGAAACTGTTCCATACCAATTAAAACTGAGGCGCAACACTAGCTTATCTGACTTAATTACAGTTAAAGAAGTGTGACTCAAATGGTCACACTGGCTAAGAAAAGAAATCTTTAAACCTTTGGATGGGAAGGAACAATTTAGCATAGTTTAAAAGTACAAGAAATTACTAGTTTTGGACTGTGTTCTAGAGATTCTTTTCACTTTTTAATATGAAATATGAAGCCAAACATTGAGTCCCTATTGATATTTATGAGTCTACCTCAAGAAAAATAGTGGGTTTCCTCAAGCAGTAGGTCTGTACTAGAAGGAGCGTTTATATTTACTCTTGCTTTCTATTAATGAATGGGTTTAAATGTTGGTGTGTGGGAAGCCCTGTTTTTAAGTTTTTCTTAGCAAATATCTTGAACGCTGTGTTTCAAATACTGCAAGAACCCTACTGACAGCAGTACACCTAAGGAGGGAATACTTTGGCTGGTATCTAGCAGTCAGCAGCAATTTATAGATGAAACAAATGAAGTGTTATTATGATGACATTACATTGTTTTCTTTGTTTATCTTCTTAGTTCAGGAAAGAACTAAGTGTATCTCTTGCTTGTCTGATTCCCAAATACTAGTTCAACAGCAAGCTATGTCTTCAGTCAGGCTGATTAGGGCTTTCTCTGCCCCATCCAGTCCTTTTTTACCAGAATGGGATAAAAAAAGAGGTATCTTTGCAGAGAATTAGCCTGCTCCAGTGCTGAAAGCTTGCAGGCATTGTGCCTTACACCCAGGGCAAGAGGCAATCTGGCCCTGACTACCTGGAAAGTCCTTTCCCCTAATTCCGTTACAAGGCACTCATAAGTATAAGTTTTACCAATACTAGGTTTGAAACTGATTTCCTAATATAAATCAGTTTTCATATCTTGGTGATGAACTAAACCCATCTTTAACAGCAACCTATTAACCTGCATTTTTTCTGTAAGTTGTTTTGTCATTGGATCAGCTTTTAATTTACTGTTACTCTTAGTTCTGAATGTTATATTGTTAGTTTTCAAATATGATTGCCTGTCCTCTAACACAGCAATACAAGAAAATTTCCAGCCAGCAGAAGCTTAAGTAATTCTATAATACAGAATTAATGCAGAGGAAATTTATTCTCCTTCCCCAGAACTTTAACACATTTGTTGAGCTACTTAGTAAGTACAAGTTTATACCTAAAAGTGTGCTATTACCAGGATTTTTTTTTTTTTCAATTTTCATGAGCACTTCACAGGTTTTTATAACACAGAGCATACAATTGAAGATGTACACAGTTGCATCTCAAGGGTGTGGTTATCCTGTATTTAATTTATGTATGTAGACTCCATTCCCTAAGGGCTTAATCTTTAGTAGGACATAAGTAGACTTTGTATAATGATACTGCACCACTCAGTTTGTATCAAAGTCTGACTGTAAGAGCTAAAAAGGTACAGAAATTCCTGAGCATGCACAATACCTTTCAGACTACAGTGAGGTCATTGTTAAGTGATTCACATTCTCCCCCAGTTTGCCAAGTCCATTTTTCCTTATATGATCACATTGAATATTTGGTTATTCACAGGGACATGATAACTGCTAACATAATAATGGCTAGCATTTCTACCATCATATGATCATATGTTCAGAACATATTTGGGATCATGTGATCATTACCAGTCTATGTTTTGGCATCAACAGACCTAGGAAAATGTATTGCATTAAGATGGCATTAACACGTACTGACAGATAGTTTTGAGATACGTTTCCCCACGTTTAGGCTCTGCTTGAATTGCCATTTCAGTGAAGTTGCCCCCTACAAAAATGAAGGAAAAAGACTAAAGACTTGCAAAAAGGTACATTGGATTCCATTTGACACTAACTTACTAAATTCAGCTTTCAAGAAAACCACTTTAATTTTTATCTGAATTAAACAGAAGCAACATTAATGACGTCATTAATACTACAATTATCTATTGTCACATGTAGATAAGTACTTTCAGGATCAGCAGAACAGAGTACAAATGCATGTCGTGTTCTGACACTAATCTGTAGAGGAAATATTCAAATAATAATCTGAGTTCTATTCCAAGTTGTTTATAGTATTTGCACAACATAAGCTACAAATGTCTTTCTAGTTCTTAGAGCCGTGAGGACTGGGGAGTGCTCTTTAGTCTGCTTCATGAAAATCTGTATAATTCAGCCAGATCAAAGTTAAACTTTCTTTGCTGTTTTTTGTTATTGGAAGCCTGAAATAGTGTTAATTTATAAATATTTTATATATGTAAATATTTCAAAGTGAGAATATAAGTATACATAAACATACATTTAAATTGCTGAACTCCCAAGAAGTGTCAATTTTCATCTATGTTGCTCAGTCTGTGGTCACAGAGCATATAACCAGAACTCAAAAAAAAAAAATCAAATGGAAAGAGTACAAAAGCCAGTTCTAATAAAACGGTAGTTTACATGCAGCCAGATACTAAGTGCAGGCTGTATAGTTTTGCATTTTTTTTTTTGTTGTTTCCTACGTATTTGTGTCATTTTAGACATTATTAAATAAAATGGGAATGAAATTAAGTGGTTCCTTTCTAGCATTAAAATATTATATAAGCTCAACCTTTGAATGTATCTTTGCTTCTTTGTGAATTCTACAGAGTATGTTTTGTAGTTTCCTCTGCTATTATACCAGCATTTCATTGTGCCAAAACACACCACAGGTTTCAGGCACTTCATTAAAAGCATGGATATGAGCACAAGGTAAAGCATTATGTGGAGCCTTATATTTGTGTGTTGTTATAATTAGAGGTATAACTGTTACATTCTTTTAAAATACAGGTTGTTCTCAAGCCTAAGCATTATCACAGAACTAACTCATCCAGCCAATATGAGATTCATGCAGTTCAGAGCCAAAGACTGCTATTCTCTTGCTCTATCCAAATTAGAAAAGGTAAGGAGATCTGCCTCCCCCACCCCCAATGTAAATGTTACCATTTTAACACTTTTTATGATTTTGTAACAATGCTTTCAAAACAAGTGGAAACAGTGAAATGATTTTATGGTTGCAGAGCTAATATAAAAGATTTTTTTTTTTCCAAATGTAACCTTCATTTAGGAATGAGGCTTGATTTGAGTTCCATCATTTTACAATATAATATTAATCCACCAGCTGTCTGGACAGAGGTGGACACGGAATTTGCTCAGGGAGAATGGAATATTTTTGGATAACTGAATATTTAGAGCTAATATCATTTTCCAGGAGGCTGCCAGGGGCAATTAATGTGGAAAATATTTTAATTGACTAAACACTTAAAACATATACAGCTTTTATTATAAGGCATTTTTATTCCAATTCACTTCAAAGGCACTATAATTACATATTCTGTATACATTTCCACGTATCTGTATGGGTATTTGTGTTATTGTGACAATTTGAGAACAGCAATTGTTTTGTGTCGAAGGGCAGTCCTAGTGACAATAAGGATAGTAACACTACTTAAACGTATAAAATATGAAGGTTTTATCTAGCATTCTATTCTAGTGCATGTGTTGGCATTTGCAAGATGTGGAACAGGGAGGCTATATGGAAATAAGTTTAATCTCATTTGCTTGTCCAAAATACCACTATCAGTATAGTATAGTATTGCTAAAACATGGAGCATACAAAGTAACTTTGTGCATCTGCTTAACTTAGTAAATTCCAGGACAAGCCTCTTTTTCACCAATCTCAGCTGGTGATCTGATCTACCTACCTCTGCAGCCCACAAAACTTACAGTATCATCTTTGTGATCTTTCAGGCCATTTTCTCAGTTTATGAGAGTAAGACAAATAATATCACTGTGCCAGTCTTCAGGGACAGAGATCTTTCACTCCAGTCATCTCTTTTTCCCTTGCTACCAATCTAGATATTATGGCTAGATTCTCTCACGTAGCCTCCCAATCTCTTCACCTCAAATATTTTACATAGCTTAGCAAATTTGAATTAATGCTAAAATTATCATTATACAGAATTAGCATATAATTTCCATTTTCTAGCTGTACAGTAAATTTCCTAGATTTTGGGGATTTCAGATATTTCACTGAATTTCAGGTGTTTCACCATTTACTGTATAATGTTCACATAGTTAATTTTAATATATATTTAATGGAAAATAGCCTTTTCATACAAACTTATCTTCACAGGCTAGCTCCCAGTTTCTTACGCAGGAATTGAATTCTGCAAAAATTCAGCCTGTCTAGACGAGATAGAATAAGTATTAGAAGTCAATCTTTTACCCAGTTGACTATCAAGCTTATATTTTGATCACAAGACGTAAATATCTCTGATCTTTTGTGATTTGTTGACCTTTGCCTGAAATAGTACAAAGGCTTAATCTTATTTAGGTCGCATTCTGATAAGCACATAAAATGGAGAACTGTGAGGAAACTAGACAAAAATTGTTACACAAAGAGAAGAGCAGTTTGCAGTGGGAGGCACATCTGCATTTGGATTTTGCCACTCCCATTATCCATTAAGGTTTGCACCTCTGGCTTCTCCATTTTAGCACTATCACCCTTAACGGTATGTTCAGGAACTGGACATATGCTGGAACTGTCTGGAATCATGAATTGCCAGTTTATTTAGGTGAACAAGTGCCAGCACCTGGATGGCACCTTCAAGACTATGTTCCAACCTAACTTACTTCCTTTGTGTGCTATAAGTGACAGCAATTTTTTTTTTAAACATACTCCCTTAATCCATACAGTTTAGTGATGGGGGAGGTAAGAATAGCAATAGCTTTCCCAGTAAGTTGTGTCTGTGGTTGCTTCTGGAATACTTCATGAGCTGTAGCCCTTCTACTTCAATACAGTGAGGCCAAGATTTTTGTCTCAGTTCTCTTTCTTGCTTTACATAGGCTCCTTCATTTTTCTAGCAAAGGTTCTGGAAATCATTAGAAATATTATATTTTCTTCCCTATCTTTAGTAATTTATTGTGCAAATGTAAAGTTGTGAATATAGGTTGGAAGCTGAACAGTTAATTAACTTTCTATTCAACTATGCTATGCTGAAATAGAGCTAGATAAGTTACCTTAAAGAATGAACATCTACTTCATTGCTGTTGAAGTTGCCTGCTATTGGTATTTCCCACTAATTTCATCTTAACATTTGCAGGGAGCACTTCACAGGTGGTGCTGTAGTTCATTTGATGTTTCAGAATTCCCTCACGCAAAATGAAAGGCAATTATAAACTCGAGTAAAAATTATCTAATGCAGTCAAATGTACAGTTGATTGTTATTTCTGCATTAAGCACCTCATTTTCAGAAAGTCTGCAAGTCAGGCAAGTTGCCTTCAGGTAGCACTGAAACACACGTGCAGAACTGACTTTTCAACCTAATGGGCTGCAGAAGAAAGATACACAAATCAGAGAAGTCCATCTGCTGTTGCAGCTGCAACTTTCCTCATTTTAGAGATAAATAAGTCTGTACTCCAAACTCAGCACTGATACAGGAGAAAGCAATGTCCCTTATAAAACAGCAAAAAGGAAAAACAAAACACCCATAGTCTAAACTTAAAAATTTATGTTGTCCATTTGTCTTAGGTAAGAAAAAAATGTAACCACTCCCTCTTTCTTGAAAGAAAGGGTTTACAATGTCTTAGATAAGATTCATACTTCAGTTTTCTAGTTTTTTTTAATTTTATTTTTCCAGGTAAATATCACAGGTGTTAACTGAAGAATAAAAATTCTAAATCTTTAAGTGATCATTTTAAAACATGTGCAAACTCCCATATCTTTTAATCAAACCAATACTGTGATTTTTTTATCTTCCACAGGGATAAGCACGTAAACGTTAGACGAGTGGAAGTCTATCTGGGATAGCCCGGTATATCTCCAGTGATATACACAAAGCCAGGCAGCTTTTTTCACCTTCAGTTAAGGATAGGGCATGCTGTCCCCATTTGTTTTTAATATTGTTCAGGTTTTAAGCAGATTTGAACTAACATTAAGTAATAACAAGCAGTAATGATATATGGTTTATAAAAAATAAAATGGTACCTCTTAAATTGGTGTTTTATTTTAGATGTATCTCTAATGATCTACATCAGCTACAATTCTAAAACTGTATAAATAATTAGCATACAGATTTGGCTGTTGAACTGGCAGGTTTTTAGAAAGCTGTTCCAGATCGACAACAGAAAGTGAATCTGTTCTTGCCAAAAAGGTAGAAGTGAATCAATTAAGAACACATAGTCCAAAATATTGTAAACAGTTCTAGAGGTGAAGTGTTATCGCTGCAAAATCTCTTATGTCAAGAAAGGTACTATAAAAAGGTTTCCATGCCCAGATTTCTGATCGGTCTTATATCTGACATGGACAACAACTGACATTTACCAAAACTACCAGTGCACCGACTGTTCCCTTTAATAAGCCACTACCTCTGTCACCTTTATGTGTTCTTGCATGACACCCACCTGCATGTCCCTGTATGTTTATTAAAGCAACTTTGCATTGTTTGTACACAACAGTTACAGCCTATCATGGCAGTTCCCATATTACTGTCTATATCAGAGGAGAATATATCAAATCAAGATGGGCCCTAGATCTCTTGAAACCACTGACAGAGTGGCCAAAATGGGGCTTCAGGTTAGTTTGGGGTTGGTACTTTGTTACTGGTATCACAGAATTAACTGTTATGAAGGAATAGGTATTTATTTAGAAATAGTAAGAAGATAAAACTATGATGAAGAACCCTAAAAAGGATTTGATACAAATATAAATGGAGGTAGAAAAGAGAGAAAAACTGAAAAGCTTATGATTTGACCTTCTGGACAGATATTCTCTGGTATTCTGACAATATGCAAACCCAAAAGGTAATTATTCATTAACTTCAAATTAAATGGCCTATCTAGAGGAAGCACATGCTAAGAACTTCTCAAAACCACAAGTGTACACCTGTTATTACTTAGAAAGCAAGCAGTAAAAATTCTGAACTTCGTGACTTGAGCAAAGCCACAAACATAGGAAGACTGAGGATGAAGTAAAGATCTCCACCTATTAATAGCTGTGTCTTAAAATGTCATCTCTACATGTGAAGTTCTACAGGACACACTCATGCCATGATCTTTTATTTACATTTCTAGAAATTATCTATGATTTTCTTTAAGTAGTTTTATCCCCTTCCTCATTAATTCCAAAAAGTGTCATGGAAGGAGCTGCTGGGCATCACACTTATCGTGAAATAAAACTGCTGGGGCATTCTGGCACATTTCTGGCTTCTGCATCTGCAGTATTCTCTAGGAATCAAATAAGTCTGCAGTAATAAAGCCGAACTCAAGGTGCCCAAGTAAAAATTGTATTTCTCACAAATCTCTTTTAAGCAGGTTAAAAAAAAAAAAATCACAAACCAAAAAAAACCTAACAAACAAAAAATCAAACAAAACAACAAGCCCATAATAAAGAGATAGAAGGAAACAATACAAGAAATTTAAAATAAAGGGGGAGAATAAACTTCTAAGCTTCCATTTTAAAATAAAACAAATGGGAACATCCTTACATTTATCATCAGAATTTTGGATAGGAATCATATTATTGCCCAAATATCTCTTGCCTTATCCCACCTTTCTTGGCACAAATCTGCTGCAAATTTCTCTAAACAGATGGAAAGATAAACATAATACCTCAGTCACATGATAGGATAGTCACTTCTCAGCCAGGTTCCTATAAAATATTTTATGGCATGAATCTAAAAGGATTTAATGTAATTTATATTATAATATGCATGTAGCTTTAATTTTGAAGTATTTGTTGTAAAACAAATCTTACAATCTTTTCCATAATTCTCACACAAATTTTTATTCTAATAGCAATTGAAGAAAAATATCTTCTACTTTGTCTGACTGCACTAAAAGCACTCAAATATATGAGATCAAGCTACAAAAGAAATGCATAAGTTCTTGTTTCTGTGGCTTACAGCAGTAAGCACAAGGGTATGCTTATCTAAGTGCTCTTTATACAATTCGACTGCTGTCTTCAACTGTCTGAAGTACACAACTTGCTAGAAACACCCCTTTGCTGCTCAGCCAAAGCACATATGTGTGTGCATATGTGTGTGAGAGCGCATGACTGTATATGTATGTACGCATTTCTCATGGAGAAGAAACTCTAATACAAGCCAGTAGTATTTTGTCAGAACGTAGAGAACGTTTGCAATAAAAAAAAACACCCTGAAATAATAATTTTGTTTCCTTAAAAATTTTGGAACCCCTTTAATCTGAAGAGATTGTCAGAGGTGCTATTTTATAAAGGAGAGATTAGTGTCGTATTTTTAAGAGTTATTTGCTGTGTGTTTTTATCTGGAGAGGAAATTCTTTTTGCATGACATCTTTTTCAACTCCACCCATACGAAGCCACAGAAATCAACAGGTACAACCAGACTATCCAACAACGACAAACAGGGGTTAGAATGCTAGTGTTCAACAAAACCATGAGTTAGAGCAGACTGCTCATTTGCATACCATGGAATCAGAGCATGGTTAGGATTGAAAGGGATCTCTGGAGGTCATCTTGCCTAAGGCCCCTGCTGAAGCAGGGCCACCTAGAGCCACTTGGCCCAGGACGATGTCCAAAGGGGTTTTAATTATCTCCAAGGAGGGAGACTTCACAACCTCCCTGAGCAACCTGTGCCAGTGCTTAGTCACTCTCACAGTAAAAATGTGTTTCCTGAAATTCAGAAGGAACCAACTGTTTCAGCTGGTGCCCTTTGCCTCTTGTCCTGTCCGCTAGGCACCACTGAAAAGAGCCTGACTGTCTTCTCTGCTCCCTCCCTTCAGGTATTTAAGCACGTTGAGAAGATCCTCCCTGAGCCTACTATTCTCTGGGCTAAACAGTCCCAGCTCTCTCTCAGTGTTTCCTCATAGAAGAGATGCTCCAGTCCTTTGATCATCTTAGTGGTGCTTTTCTGGACTACCTCCAGCATCTCCATCTCTCCTTGTACTGGGGAGCCTAGAACTGAACACTGTATTTCAGGTGTGGTCCCACCAGTGCTGAGTAGTGGGGAAGGATCACCTCCCTTGTCCTGCTGGCAGCGCTCCTCCTAATGCAGCCCAGGACACCATTAGCCTTCTTCACCACAAAGGCATATTTGCTGGCTCATGTTTAACTTGGTGTCCACCAGGACCCACAGGGTCTTTTCTGCCAAGCTGCTTGCCAGTCAGTCTGTACTGGTAAGCATATACTATTGCATATACATGGTGGATGTAAGTGTCTCAAATCCAAGACATGTAACATTTCTGTACTCTGGGAACACGTCTTATTCTTTATGACATCTCTGAACAGAAAGCTTGGTATTGCCTCTCTTCTTAAAATAGCAAAATCACTTCCAACCTGTAGTTTCACTTTCTGATAACTGAAGGAGTAGGAAGCACATTGTGGTACGATTCCTCTGCAAGTGAGATGTGATAAGAAAAAGGCATAACTATAGTTAATATTTCTGCATCCCTTCCCTAGAAGCATCAGAGCAAGAAGCTTCTACCCCAGTCCATATCTGATCTCCTCTCACATTCACTGAAATACCATTTCTTCCCTCTTGCATCAGATTCTGTTCATGTTTCATGTTCCTGTTCCTAGTAGACTTTCTAGACTTGAATGAGAGTCCACTGTCAGCATCAAGGAATTAGAGCAGGAATAACAAGAGCTTTGCTCTAAGCACAGTTGAAATCCCTCAATCATTTTTAAAATGATCTGGTAAAATATGCCCATGCAATCTGAGATGTGATGATTGAAATAACATATGCATTAAACAAAATCTTTCAACCTGAAAAATGGTAAGTACTGAACAAAAATGCTACATATTTGTAGAAAGAAACTGTATTCAGAGTGAAGGGATTTTACACTTTTGACCTCTTTCAAGGTCATATCAATTTGATGCTTTTATTATAATCCTTCCAAAACCAGCACTAAAAGTATTTTCTATTTTTTAATTCTTTAACAGAAAGAGCGGGAGAAGGGATCTAATCTGGCATTTATGTTTCGACTGCCCTTCGCTGCTGGCAGGGTTTTCAGCATTAGTATGTTGGATACGCTGCTTTATCAGGTACTATGAACAATAATGTGACTTATCTTAACACAGACGTGCATTGTTACCACCTATTTTATTGTGCTTAATTGTTAAATGACCCTGTTTTCCTACACGTAAGCCATTAATGTGCATGTCTGTACCAGGAACAATCAAAGGCAAAAGATAATGGAGCATGTTCCACATGACAGTACTAGCTCAGTTATCAACCCCAAAATCACCCTGTTCTTGCAAGAATTCTGCTGTTAAACAATATAACACTGTTTGTGAACCTCTCCACAGTCAAATAAGTGGGATAATTTTGATAAGGCCTAAATAAAATACAGATTATACAGACTAATAACACTTGTACTCTGCAACAAAAAGGCAGTGCCCATTCCCACAAAGTAGTGTCTTTAACAATGAAAATGAACAGAATTACTCTTAAGAGTAATTTATCAGTCATCTGCATTTGCTGATAGAGACCACAATTACTTCACTGTGTCCTGTCCTCTTACTCATGTCGTCTAGACCTCCAGATGACCAGTCATTATGCCTTAAAGTAACCCATTCTGGCCCTAACAAGAAATATATGTAGTGGTTACAAAGAGACAGTGGGGGAAGAAAAGGCAGCACTGGACCTTGTTGCCCAAGAATCCAGGACAGAGCTCCTCAGTCAAAAAGAAGTGATGACAGTCAGTGCGGGGAAGGGCAACAGCCTCAGACAGCTGAAGAAACAATATATCAGAACATATGTGGTCAGAACAAATGAAAGTAGTAGCTGCTGGTTTCAGGGTGGAAACAGAAGAGAATATTGCCCTCGCTTCTCAGCAATGACCACCTTTCTGCATACCCTGATACATCAGGATGCCCAAGCAGCAGCTCCCAGCACTAGCCCGCAAGGATCCATCTACGCAGAATAAGCAGCAACAGCACCATGACCCACGTAGTCTGCGCACCTAAGTGGCTACCTACTTTGCCTATGCCTGGAGGTAGCCTGTGGATGCTTATGTATTCAGGCGCTAAACATTCTTTCAGGGAAATAGGGAAATTAGTTTACTTGGTAATTTGGTGCATGAAAAGTGTTCTTTCATCTCAATTCTACTTCCAAATAAATTCCCTGAAGGCAAATTCAACATAAATAGAAAAATTCTTGGAGCTAATCTCTTCTCAAAAAGTCATTAATATATAAAACAGTCATGTGTATGGACAGGTACCAAAAGCCGATAAGCCAACAGATGTAAAGCCATTTATCAAATTCTAGGTATTTTAGAAATATATGTATTTGCTTATAAAACACGTTTTTAATCATGTCCCAGATTATCAACATCACATATGGCAAAATTTGTTTTAAAAAGTAGATTAAGACACCTATATAGAAACAGATCTGTCATTGTCAACAACTCCTGCCAGCACATAAGTAACTTCAATATTTTATATTTGCTCCTAGACATGATCAGTCATGCTATGACTTGACAGAGTAAAACCATTCACCAGAAAGTATTTAAAACTAAAAGACCCCACACACTCATTCTCACTCAAATTCCACTCATTCTTTCTTTGAACTCCTACTGCTCAGGTGAACTGTCATTTTTCTAGATTTATCTTTCCTATTCCATGTTACAAATACCATGACAGCAAGTTCTCTGTTCTCCTTTTCTGTATGACATCTTTTTCCTCTGCATAAAGAGTAAGTAACATGGGAAACAGCATGGTTCATCTGGTGCTTCCTATTATAGGCCAAAAGAAAAGCCTGCAGATTATCTTTAGGACACTGACTGAAAAATGAAAACCTGGTCTAGCAAATCCTTGGTAATATAATGATAATTCCATAGCATAAATGATGCATCCCAGATAGCAAAAAAGGGAAAGTCACAAAAAAATTTGTTCAAGACGATGCTCATTGGCATTTACCCCATCACAACTGGAAGATTACCAGTACAAAAATTAAAATAGTTGAATCATTATGTATTAAATGAAATCTCTCTAGCTTCTGAGTTTAAACAAATTCAGATGCTATACCTCTAAAGGATTTATATAACGCTTTCTTGATTAAAACTTATTTGCTAGCCCCAGATTTGCTTTAAGCCAAAAGAGATAACTGCAAGTTGTGTTCCAACAAGGATTGGTAGCCTGCGTTGAATGCTGCCCTACTGCACCTAAGAGGTGGCAACAAACAGTCCTATCACAGTTAGCAGAGCACTCTCATGGCCCTCTGATTCCAGCAGCCCAACTCTTAAGGGGGAGAAATATTTGTGATTTTAGCTGATCTAGTGTCTGTTCCTGGTCTTAACCTACACTTCTACATTTAGCTTTTTCTACCTTTTAACCAATCCACAAAACACTTCTATTAGCAGAGCAACAAACCTGACCTGAGATAAAGCAGATCAACCCTTAAAAAAATACATGGATTGGCGAAGGCAAATGACTTGTTTGATTTAAAATAATAGCAGTCTTACCTTAGCATTACCCACTACTCAGTACTGCAGACCCATCTAACATACGACAGCATTTCTTTTGCACCGAAGAGTTCACTATTATAATTTCACACCTAATAAGACTAACACCTTACTTCCACTGACCTTAGATCTAAATTAATCTTTGCTTTCCCGGTGCCTTATTATGCCTTAGTCTCTTTGAATCCTGTATGTACATCGCATGCATATGCAGAACCAAATAAAAAAACCTTATTTTATGTAACTAGATTCAGCACAAAGAAAATGATAGCTATTTCTACAGTGATTAAGACACTTAAAAGATAAAGAGATTGATTGTAAACAGAGACATACACTTTCTTTGAAATTCACACATGGTGCTACTGGTTACCTGCTCATCTGTTCATTAAAGCTTTTTTCTTTCTTTTCCATCTCTCCTGTTAAAAATCTTGCAGTCATTTGTGAAAGATTATATGATTTCTATCACAAGACTTCTGCTGGGACTTGATACCACACCAGGATCTGGGTTTCTTTGTTCTGTAAGTTATTAACAAAAAGAAATTTAAAAAAATTATTACAGAGTACCAGAGACGATTCTGTACTGTCTGCAAAATACCTTTACTTTCTTTGTCTGGCAATCCTTTTGTGAAAGTTCAAAAAAGGCCATCTGCTTCCTTTTTCACCAGGTGAGAAGACAAGAAAGTTAGATAGAAAAACATACCCTTTTTTAGTTACTTCCATAGCAGAAAAACACACACACACCAGAAAACACAATACATTCTATAAAGGACAAAGGAAAATAGGAAAGACAGGAAAACACAGGAAAAGCACATTTTGTATGAAATAGCAATGGAAGCTCGGCAACCAATTTTAAAAATTAAGTATATAAAAACCAGGAAGCACTACATATATTGTACAGCCTGGCTAGCACTTACACACAATGCTATTTCACAACATCTATTTCCATCATAGACAATAAAGGGCAGAACTGGATTTTACATAAAGATAAGGTGTATTAAATGACTTTAGTTTAGGTGTCAAAGTTCAAAAGTCATCTTATTATATATGTCAGTATTCTCCAATACAGAGTTTTGTGTGTGTATATACATATAAAAAATAAACAGTAAAAATAAAACCATAAAAATGTCTTTTTAATGAAAAATAAACCCCCACCTTTCTGTTTTCTCCCACACCCATCACATCCCAGGTGGCAAACAGATAAACAGGAGTTATTTACCATTTGCTTTCTGGGAAACTATAAAGAACTGCAAGATGTTCTTCTCAAAAAGGAAGTTATCAATGATGGTTTAAGACAGTTGTTTGAATAGAAAACAATTATGGATTTGTTAGTCAATCATTAAGCTTTTTTTATAGCCAATGCAAGACAGCTGGATCTCTGAAAAGGGGCTCATATATCTTGAAAGAAAGGTAGTGTAATAGTAATGAAATACTTGAGGTGAATTCAAGACTTTCTTATACCATTTATGCTTAGTGTGTTACTTTCCTCCCACTCTCTTCTCCCCAGATATGCAGCATGCAGTCTAGTGAACAGTTATCTGGCTGCATTCAAAATACTCCTGTGTCCTTCAAGTCTGCCAATCACCTGTTTCTTATGGCTGCCAATATTTAGTTCATTCTTCTTTATTTTAGTCAGATATGAACACTGGATGAAGGATGCCATGGAAGTTTTTAAGTAACTTTAAAATAAGAGCAGAAGTGATTTCATAAGAATGAACCATTTGCACTGCAACATCTCCCAAACAGGGAGAGAACAAAAGAAACAGCGTCTACAAACTCAACAGAAATTCCAGATTTTTTGTGGAGCAAAGGTGCAATATGATCATTACCAGCTAGCGTAGCTTTAAGAATTTTTCAAGAGTGGTATAATGAACAAGTGGTAAGCCCTCAAGAGTTAAAAGTCCTCCTTCCTATTATTATTTGTTCAGATGAAAATCACAGAAGAGGATCTATGGATTAGGACATATGCCAGACTATATCAGAAACTTTGTTCTTCTACAGGAGACATTCCAATCGGAGTCTATAGGACAGAATCCCAAAAGCTTACAACATCTGAGGTACGTCAGTTTACTGTACTTTTCCCTGGATTTGGTTACAGGGTATACAACATTCTTTGGTCCTCACAAGAATGGGAACCATTTGTTGGAAGAATATCATGAATGCCATATTTGCAAATGCACAGAATTCCAATAACCCACTAAAGGTCTCCCTCTGCTGACATGTATATGGTCACATTAACTCAGGGCTCACATTTAGCCCCAGATTTCATCAATACCCAGAGCTGGTCTACATACTGGCTTTCATTCCTATGCTCTCCTACAGAGAACCGACTGACTGAAAACAAGGGCAGCTCAAGCACAGATAGGACAGGCAAGGATAGTTAGCTCTAGTCTAAACTTGCTTGTGGTGACTAATGGCAGTAGCCATTAGAAGCTATATGACCAGGTCCTGTATCAGGTGTGACAAGAATGTCAACACGATATCTCAAAACAAGTGGCATTTCAGTATTCACATTACTTTCTAACTAGAAATGAGCAACAAAAGAATAAATTAACATTATTAAAAGTATTGTGGGATTTCTCTAAATTTAGCTGCTGAACAGTGGTAATTTTTTGTATATATGTATTTATGTGTCTACCATATAAATATATACATTTCTCCCTATATATAATATAAAAAATATTTTCCTAACTATTTAACATACTTTTTTGTTTGTGCAGTTTTATTTCTGTCATGTGTTAGCCATTTGTTTGCATCACCATTAATACTGCCATCTCATTAAACCACAGCTCAAATACAGCTCTAAAATGCAGCAGTGAACAACAACTTTCTTCTTTCTTCTGAAATACCGAGACATAGTTTACCCATTTCCAAGACAAACGATTTGTATTTGCTCTTCCATGCTGGCAAACAGTATCTGTACAGGCTGGGGGGTAAAGACTAACACTCGTCTTTCCTACATGAACTTTTTTCTTTTGGCAGGGGGTGGGGAGTAAGCATACACACAAATAAGTCTTCTGAGGCAAGCTTAACTGATAAATTAAAGATCTTTTAAATGGTTACAAGGTTTGGGACCATCAGTCACTTAACTCTAAGCTCATGATTCTACCATAACATTGGGAACCTCTGGAGCTGGTACACATGCAGCTTGATCAGACCAGGCCCAGATTTCGTTTAAGATAGTTATCTTTTACAAAGAAGCAATTTCTTAAAACATTCAGACACTGAAACCAGCCTGGAAGCCACTGTCCAATAGACAGGAGGAGTTCTACTATTACTTCCTACCAGCTTTCACAGGTCATCTCATGAATAGTTTGAGTTAAATCAGGTAGAGGAAGAGGCAGGGGAGGGCAGGGGGACACAGGGAATCTCCTAGTTAAGTTTTCAAATTGTCAGGTACTGGACTAATGTGGAAGATTGGCACTGTCTTTGTTTATTGTTACTCTTTTTAAAAAGCTCAAGACTCTGAATGCAGACCCCCAGTGATATTTTCACACTTAAATACTTCAGCAGTTTCTTGTTTAGTGAGTGAGTATTTGTGAAACACTTCCCCCTCTAGAGAGTGGCAGGGGAGTCTTCCCTAACTTAGCTCTTCCCCAGAATACAAAAATGCAACATCTAGCTCTGCTTCTGTGGTCTTTATGGGTAGATACCTACAAATGCAGGGATGCTGAAATCTGTAATCTTTCTGAAAAGTGTTTCTTTTGAAGTTAAAGGAGTTTTTGACTAATTTCACTAATAAAATATTAGCGTGGACTATCATTTCATCTTTCAATATATTAAGGCAGAAACAACTTTAAAATATTGTTGGATGAGATCTTTAAAATGAAGGTTGGAGAAATGTAAATTGCTATTTTTCTCAGGAATTATGAACTTCTAACCATAACTTGAAGGTTTCTAACTCGGAGAACCTCCAATATGTATATATCAATTTGAGTTTAAACAGACATATAAAACTTAATTTGTACTACACACACCTGGAAGCTGTCAGTTAATGGTTAACTGGAGTCACAAGAACTCATATGCCAATATTAATATTTCTGTATGTACGATTTCTCCTTTGACACCCCCTTTTTGTAGTATGCAAATGATAAGCCCTCTCTTTGTTCTGACAGATAAATATAATTGCTTTAAAAAGAAAGCAAGTTTTCAGTGATCTAGTTACTAAACAAGCAAGTCTAGCCTGCCTCTCAATAACCTGCACCTATGACTCAAACCATTTCATTAAAAAAAAAGGAGATATGAAGTCTTCCTTACTATCTGTATAGCTGATTTTCTGTGGTTCCTGTTAAACAGTCCATGTTTGTTTCTTTAGATTCACTTCTGTTTAAATTGTCTTTTGTTTTCTTTTTCCCCCTTCCTTTATCAGTCAAGAGAAGTGGCTTCACAAGTAAGTATTTACTTATTGTCTGCCTGTTTCTGGGTGTTGTGGTTTAAGCCTGGTAGGCAGTAAGCACCACCCAGCTGCTCACTCACTCCTCCCACAGTGGGATGGAGGAGAGAATCAGAAGTGAGAAAACTCATGAGTTGAGATAAAGACAGTTCAATAGGTAAAGCAAAAGCCCCGTGTGCAAGCAAAGCAAAACAATGAATTCATTCACTACTGCCCATCAGCAGGCAGGTGTTCAGCCATCTCCAGGAAAACAGGGCTCCATCCCACATGATGGTTATTTGGGAAGACAAACACCATCACTCCAAATATTCCCCCCTTCCTCCTTCTTCCCCCAGCTGTATATGCTGAGCATGACGTCATATGGTATGGAACATCCCTTTGGTCAGTTGGGGTCAGCTGTCGCAGCTGTGTCCCCTCCCAGCTTCTTGTGCCCCCCCAGCCTCCTCGCTGGTGGGGTGGGGTGAGAGGCAGAAAAGGCCTTGACTCTGTGTAAGCACTGCTCAGCAGTAACAAAAACATCCCTGTGTTATCAACACTGTTTGCAGCACAAATCCAAAACATAGCCTCATACTAGCTACTATGAAGAAATTTAACTTCATCCCAGACAAAAACAGTACTCTGGGTTAAACCCTTGGAGTAAAAGCCTTACAGGACATAGAACTATGCAATGGATCATCCTTGTGTAAATAAAGCTTAAAGCAACATTGTTCTAGAAAAAAAACATCTTGTAAAAAATCTGAAAGCTGACAGACTGGGACTTTCAAAAAAGCCCAATGGAATTTGGTCCCTATTGGGCCTGTCCCTACTGAATTCTGAAGGTAGCAGATCATCTTCACAGCCTGGTGAAAGCCTTGACCCTAAACTCCTTAAATGCTAATAGACAGAAATCCTCAAGTTTGCAGCAAGGCAAGGGAACAAAGATCCAAGAAACTAACCTTGGTGTTGTAGTGCTGTTACCACCATACTCACAGCCACCCTGAACATATCAAATGTGAGCACTGGTGTGTTTGTGACTATGTTCCCATTCCTGCCACGTGTTGGCCAACCTGAGCTAATGTTGAAATAAGGGTGCGAAACATCCTATTAGAGCACCTTATCTGAATGGAAGAACCCCTGTGGGTCACAGATGTCCAGCAGCACAAGTCAGCCATCACACTCATTTGGGCACACAGCCTGATACTCACAATGGGAACCTGCCTTTTTTTTTTTTTGGGGGGGGGGGGGGGGGGGAAGGTTTAAAGGCAAATGTTTCTTCACTTTATGTGTGACAAACAGATTTTTCCCCAGTAAAGGTAGCAGTGATTATTGTAAAGACTTAATATGCACCTTGGTATTTTCCAGAGATTTCACCGTGTTTCTATTTTAAGGAATCTCAAAAAAAAAAATACACACTTCATAAAATGTAAGATGATCAATTACTACTATATAGTAGTAGTGACACCATATCATCACAGTTATGCTTCTCATACAGCAGTTTCACAAGCTATGCAAAAAGACAATTAAATGAAAAGAAATTAAAGGAACCAAACCTCAAAATAAATTAGATAGTTATGAAAGTATTTTTAAAGAATGAGACTGATTAAAGCAGAGGGGGACACACAGAAGTACTCTGTCCTGGGCTTTTACCTTCTATGTATTAAACAGCTGCCACTGGCAGGCACACTTTTGTGCTGCCTTTGACAGAGGATTCAGGTTTCTTTGATTTTGCTTTGTCTTTGAACAGTTTTAATTTTTTCCTCCTGCATACAGGGAAGGCCATTCTGCACACCTTTCTCAACAGGCACCATAAAGACTAAATAGTCACTTAAGTAAAATATTTATCACCTTTATTTATGGTTTCAACTCACCTATCCCAGTGTTTCAAAAGTTCAAGCTCAGGATTTACAGATTCACAGAATCCAAAGACTTTTTTCTTTTACTTGGCCTCTCCTGATTAATCTCTGGCTCAAAAAAATGTGACTTACCCTCCTGGAATATTAAGGACGATTAGTCTCTGCCTTTCCAATACTACTGCCAGCAAGTCCAGATGGTTGTTTTACCAAGAGTTGGACAAGGAAAGCTACTGATCTGGTTTGTATCAGATTTGTTCACACCAAATAGACCCTTCCCATCCTTAAGTAGCACCTTATCATATGGAATGTACTTTGCTTATCTTAAACCATACTGTAAAATAAATGCAAAAGCAAAATGTCAATTTAAAATAACAAACAACAACATCAAATAGCATTCCTGTACACAGGGATTCAGGGTTCTTTCTTATGCCCTACCCAAAATAACATCAGCTAAGTCAATAACGAAACTTCAAAAATCATGTAGCTTTAAAAAACAACAAAAACTCGAACCTTTCTATTGCAGACTAAGCTGAAGAGCCTCAATAAATTAGTGGGTCTTTGCATGAGGCTTGTTGCAGGATCCTAGTCTAGAATATTAAAAATGTGATTTTACTTGAAGTGCTACAACATAGGCATATTTAATTTTCCTTTTAATTATTGGGTTTGATTGTTTTGTTGTTTGGATTTTGTTTTACACAGATAAAAGCTAGTCTGTGCAAAAAGGAAATAAATAGTATCTTTCTCACACTGTCAGACTTACTCATATCAAATATTATTTTGTGGACTCCAGGAACCTTACAGATTCTGTGTGGGAGAGGCTGCTGAGCATCTTAAAGCTTATATTCAACACTGACGAGGTCAACAGAATCTTGCTTTCATATTTTATATTAACGGGAAAGGCCTTTAGAACCTCAGTAGCTCTTCAGTTAAATTTGTTTTATTCTCTGATCATTTCCAGCATATTGTGAACTCTTTCTGTTCTTGGGGAGTCATACAAACTGAGCCAGCTCCACCAGGTCATCTTTGTTTCATACTTCATTTATTTTACTCATTCAACAGACTGAAATCAGTCACCAGTAACTTGGTAATACGACTGTACTGATACCAGCGAGGGCATCACTATTTCATTGTCAGTAAAAGACGTATTTCAGAGATCACAACAGTAACTAGGATTATAAAGAAGTAGTTTTGAAACTGGAAGCTAAAATTATCAGTTACATGTAAAATAGACATTAAAACAATTTTGAAGTTCTGTTGAAATGTTTCCTCATATTCCCTATGATCTTTTTGTACATGTTAGAACTGCGTACGTTGCCCATCCACTTGAATTATTTCAGTACTGCTGTATGCATATACTATTGGTCATACATGGGCAACATGAAGAAAACACAGCAACAAAGGACCAGATTTTGGCCCTTAAGTCTGCTTTTTTTGTTACTGTATGAGTGAAAAAGCAACATCTCTATGCTTTAAGGTAGAATTAATTACCTCATTTGCAAGAGGTGCCCTGAATCACACTGAAAGCTACTACATACATCCCTATTTTCAGACACAGAGGCATTCCAGATGTTATGTGCTGGAAGGTCAAAAATGCTTGGGAATTTGATATACAGCTAACAGGCACATTCCACCTGTGTTCTTAAAAGAGTACTCAAAAGAGTGCAGCCGAAGTTGAACTATTACTTAATGAATCCACCACATACATCTAAAGAGCAGTTACAGAACTTGAATTTCTAAAAATATGCAGACTTGTAAGAAAGTGAAGGAGTCATTCAGAACAGTTTCCTAGATTCAGGAAAGGCAGTATGAGAAGGGTAGAGTTGTTTTCAGAATAAAAATGGAATCAGGCACTAAATAACGCTTAATTGCTTTTTACACTTGAGAAATATATTTATATCATATATGAGCTTTTTACATAAAAAGTCAGTCTAGTAAAGGGTGCCCAATTCAGGAACACTTGCTAAATACAAACAACTGAACCCCTCAGCTTCATTGCAACCAAAACACGTCCAAACTGCACTGTTGAAAAAAAGAGAGAACATCTTAATCTGCTTCCATTTTTTAAAGCCCTCAGTCTCTCTTGTCATTTTCCTTTCAAGTCTCAAATCTCTATTAGTGTGGAAGAATGGGAAGACACTAAAGACACCAAAGAACAGATTAGTTATCGTAGTAATCATCGTAATTCAACATCTAGTGATCAGTCTGATCATCCCTTGTTACGACGAAAAAGCATGCAGTGGGCCCGACGGCTGAGCAGAAGAGTACCAAGACACTCTGGTAAAACAGCTGAGAAGATAAACCAGCAACGAATGAACCTTTACAGGAGGTCAGAAAGACAGGAGCTTGCTGAACTTGTGAAAAACAGAATGAAGCATCTAGGCCTTTCTCCAGCAGGATACGGTATGATTACTATAAATTAATAAAAACATTAGTATTATGCAAGATGAACTTATTTTTAAGAACTGAGGGTGCCATAACTAAACTATTAGGTTTATGATAATGGTTTTTGTGGGGGTTTTTGTTTGTTTTTTGGGGGGGTTGGGGTTTTTTTGGTGGGGGGGGGATGGGGTTGGTTTTTGTGTTTTTGTTTTTGTTTTTAACAGAGAAAATCTCTGGAGCATTTTTAATCAGTTCTATTATTACCCATTCCTATTTTCAGATGGAAAGCTCAGAAGGCAGCATGTCAGTCACATTTATATTTAGCACGTTATGTGCATGCAGAATATATAAACATTCCTCTCTCTTTGAACAACTGCACCATATTTCTACTAACTTGTTGAAATGTAGATGAAGACAGAACTGTTGTAAAGTTCACTCATATGTCAAGATGAAGAGTTGTTTAAATGAAGAATATTGGCATTAATTTTAAAAATTGTGGGGAAAATGCAAAGTGTCACATTAAAGTCAGTTTTATGAAGCATGTTTCACTACATTTAGATGCCATTTTTATCCATCAACAACTCCTCCAGCAAGGATGATGCTGGGTTGCTTTTTTGTTTGTGGTGTTTTTTTTGTTGTTGTTGGTTGTTTTTGTTTGTTTAAAGAAAAAAAAAAGGGCTATTGACAAGAGCTCTGTAACAGCCTTTTTAATACATGCACCACAGCTGCCTGGGGTGCCTTCCTATGGCCTTGGCTCTGTAGCATGTTGTTTGGAAACCCCCAGAACTACGGGGTTCTAGTTTTCCTAGAAAAACCATAAATTTCTAGATCCCAAATAACTTGTCTGCACAGTACGTCCAATATTGAGCTTAGTGCTTTCTACTTCAGAAGCACCAACTCTGGGGTACCCATACTCAATTTTCATTTGAAGACTCCAAAATGTACTGTTTTATAGTTGTGTTACTCTTCATTTTTCAACACAATTATTTTTAAATTTGACTTATCCCTAAAATATCCATGAATTGAAGGTAAATGTGGTATTTCCTGCAGAATGGATATTTTTATTTGTCCATTTTAACTACACACATTCTTAAAGCAGGGTCAAAACATCTTTTGACACCAATAGGAATTTACTACCCAACAGTAGTTCTCACTGTTGCTATTGATACAAAATCAACTTAATTATGAGAAAAGGCCGCTACACAATACATGGCTAATGTTTTGCTCTATCTTCACAAATGAGGTATGTGAGTACAAGCTCTTAATGCCACACCACAACTGAATAAATACTATTCCTGCTTGTGTGTGGATACTATATGACTCTCTGCAGGATGATTCAGGACTAAGTATTTTCTAGGAGTGACACAGGCCACAATAACATTTGATCAACCCCAAAGAAGTTCTGTAAATTTGATTCATATTTATATTAGTAACAGGAAAACGTTGTTGTATTCTGGCTTTTCTTTTAAAATCCTAGTTAAAATCGAACAGTAAATGTTAATTTAAATTTTGGGAAGATTATATACTGCAGAACAGCAAAATCTTGATAGGTCAATGTTTCCCCTGATTACATTTATCTGCCCCCATTCCGATTTATAAATTTTCATGATCACTTCCCTATCTTCTTACAGATGCACCTCATTATAAAGAAAGCTTCTACTTTTACAACCCCAGGAGCACCCACATTCTGGGAAAAAAGCGAAAAAAACTCGCAGAGCCACAAATCAGTTTTACACATGCAGTCAGCTGCGAACCTGGGTTGTCACCTTCGCACTGCCATCTCTTCACCTTCCCTCTCATTCAGAAAGAAATTTCAGAAGCCTTTCACCCCCCTTCAGAGCTAGCTCACTCCCCAGTCATCCCACTACATATTAAATATGGAATAGAAACTTTTAAATCTCCCTGTTCTTTCAAACTAACAGGAATCAATCATACCAGTTAGCTCCCTGCAGAAGTTAAACATACTCCTTAACACCATCTTTCTGCTTGTGTGGGGGAAAATGAAGAAAAAAAAACCCAAAACCAAAAAAACACAGGAAACAAAAGTCACAGCTGCTTATTTATCTCCATGTATAGGGATGACCTCTAAAGCCAATTTCACATCTTCAGTGTCCTTTTTACCCTGATAACCTAATAACCTCTAAGACCTCCAAATTTAAATTTAATTAACTGTGAATTCATTTAAGCCAACTGAGACACACAGTTTTGACTACGCAAGCCTCTAGCAGAGGCATGATGTCATCAGTATAGTGGTACAGGTGCTTGTATAACTAGTTAAAACACTTTGCATCAGTCTCACCATACAGAAATAAGCTGTATTGTAAAACACCATTTTAGCTGTGTACTTACATCTATACTAAGAGTCTATGTGAGCTTATCCGATTGTTTTCTAGACAGAAGTACTTATGGTGGTGCAAACGTGTGATACAAGCACATAGAAAAATTACACATACTAGAAAATACCCAATACAGTAATTTTCAGCCTACAGACAGTATATCAAGAATATTTCATTAACAAGAGATATAGGACTTGCATTAAAACTAGAATGGGGTTTTTCTCTTTCAAATCATTTTCCCTAAAATGCTGAAGAGAGAAATTAACACAGAAGAAATGCCTTTCCTTTTTAGTCCTATCAAATTAAAACTAGTCTCACTGCAGCACCCCAAGAAGTGTACCAAGAGAAAGTTACACGAAAGGTACTGCAATGACAGGTACAGAAGTGTGGCGAGACTTAACTAGCCAAAATCTTAAAAAATATTTTCTGCCAGCCTTCATTTGCAACATACCCTCAGAAGACTAGTTAAAAATGCAAGAAATAAATACCAATTTCCATTGATACAGCATTCACGTTTCAACCCATTGGCACAGGTGATAAAATGAAAATGCTTACTAGATAAATAGGGAAAGGGAAAAAAAGGTTTATGTTGACCTAATATGGAAATGGATGAGAATGCTGTACACCTGCATTTAACCTTGCTTATCATTTGAACTCAATGCCAACTGAGGATAGTGTGTGGGAAGTAGAGACTTCTAACAAGCTGCTGACAGATTGGTAAATTAGACTAAAACTGGGTTGCATTCAGAATTGCTGTGACTGAAAAAAACCAAAAGAACATTTTTAGAACATTCAGAAAGAAAACAGGATATTTTGAGCACTGTTAACTCAAAAGATGCTATGTCAGATAGTTCCAATTCAAGTACAGTTGGAAAGAAGTTGCAGAACTTATTTGAAATCACTTTGACACCCGACACTTTTTGACAGCTCTGTGAACTAAAGGTGATCATTTATCAAATTAGTTTGTCAGAAATAATACTTTTCACAATTTGCTTGTAAATATAATTAACTTGGTATGGTCTTTTTTTTGTCCTCTAGATGAAATGAATGATCATCAGAACACCCTTTCTTACATCCTCATCAATCCTTCTCCAGATACAAGACTAGAGCTGAATGATATAGTGTAAGTTAAAGCGCACACACACAAAAAAGAAAAAAAACCAAACAATTACAAGACCTGCAAAATTTCTTGTTTGCACTTTCTGCCTTATTTTATCTTTCTGCTGGAAAAGAACCCCAAACTTTCCCATGCACCTGCAAAAAAATAAAAATATGGGGACTTCTGTTTAAATAGACACCTAATTATACATATATACGTATATATTTAAAATACACATATAAATATATAATACCTATGTTACTAATGCTCTTACCTCCATATTCTCTCATCCTCCTCTTACTCTTATGTATTTAAAAAAATAATCTAACCAAGTCTGCTGGATAGCTTCACAGAATTAATATTCTTATTAAATTCTTGCTTATAATTTAGCTACCCAATCTTAATAGAAAGATCAACCCTTCAAAATCAGTGTTTTCAAATGGGATTTTATTACATGGATTCAAAGATCATTAAAGTAAACAGCAGTCATCCCCTGAATATCATGTGATATTCATGCTTAAGTAAATTCATGTCCAAATACAAATGGCAGGACCTTAACACAGGAATTTTTTTCACTTGCTTACCAGGAATTTTGCAGACTACATGGAAAAAAAAAAAAGAAAAAAGTGAACACAAATTTGAACTGTCAAGAAAGTTTTGAAAGTCAGGAATTTCAGATAATTATCTGGCACTTTCTCACACTGAAGTCTGATGCAATTCCTCTGTTAAGGTGCTGAGCCATTTCTGCCTCTAGCCTCTCCTGCCTCTGCCTTGCTATTCTAACACACCCCATCTGCTCCACAGGAAAGAAAGCACATAGTCCAGTTGTGCAAGGTCCTCCATATCAGTGCTGACCCACCTCACTGCTTGCTCACAAGGAGGAAAACTGTTTGAACTATTAGTCCTGATACTAAAACAAAATCATCATAGTGCTTTGTAGCACTGTAGTAAATGAAAACCATAGCATGATATTAACTGTATCAAACAGCAAAGACAATTATCGTAAAATTTGTTGAAATTATTTGGAATACTATTTTCATTGTTATGGAACTCCACAGGATAACCTGTACTGATATTTAACCTGTAAATTCACATACTGTTACCTAGTCTATCTAGGAGGACTAGGTATCCTACATTCCATTTTTCTTTCTTTGCAAAAACAAAGGTACTCAGCAATCCAATATTGCATAATTTTGCAGTGGTACTGAATTTGTAGTGTGCTACCTACATTATATTTGGTGCGTACGTTAGGTAACATACAACCCTGACGCAGCACATGAGGAAATTTTCTCAGCTTTTAGAGATAGGTTGCACCCAAAGCAGCATTCGCAGGTGTTGCTTGCTCAAAAAGCTTACTTGTTAGTCTTAGCATTTGTTAGCTTTGCAAGCTAATGTTTAGTACCTTGACCTGATGGAGTTTCAAGGACAATGATCTCACTGTCTTTATTGAACAATTAAAACAAAAGCACTTACATTTCAAGTGATGTGCCCAATAAAAACATCAAATTCAGAGCTGCAGTTTCACTTCGAAGAGTTGCAATTGGGACTTCCAAATTTAATTTCAGCAATCTGCAGTAACATCCAAAGATTACACATAGGAATTGCCTATGCAGTACTGCTCCAGACATACTTAAGACCACTGAGATTTGTCAGCTGTGACATCAGGCCAGTTATAAACCCTCAAGGCACTTGTCATATATTCAGGCTTCTTACAATTTTATCAAGGTTTATCACTATAACAGTCTTGTTCATTTTTACTTAAGGGATGCTGTGATTTACTTACTACAGAATTATTTGTGATGTGGAACTTGTGAATTATATATTTCAGGTACAAGCCTTTAGTTTTTTTAGAGTAAACAAAAAAAATGTATAGAAACACCTGAATTTTCCCCCCAAATCTAAGAAAACTTATTCCTTAAAAAAAAAAAAAAAAAAAAAACACAAAAAAACTCACCCCTCAAAAAAACCCCAAACCACCAAGCAAGAAAAGTAAGATTTTTTTCATGTGTTTAAACATGCTTCATTTGGATTTAATGAACCAAATAGAGCAGCCTTTTCTACTACTCCTCCTGTTTGGCTGGATCAGCAAAACAGATAGGTTGTTCTGGAGTAAACATACCAGATGTTCTAAATAGAGGGCAATAAGTCTGACTTTAAACAAATACGTACCACAAGAACATGATCTAGATAGGAACAGTACAAGTAGATTTTTTTTTTAATCCCATATTAAAGTCAACTGTTTTCTTACACAAATAAGTTCAGGCTATTTGTAGCAACAAACTATGAGAGAGAGAAAACGCTACTGTTGTATTGTAGCCCTGACAGAAGGAAAAACATTAACAAAGTAACAGAGGCAGGTGGTGTTTCCAAATCATGGAGATCAGGCGATTCTCTTGGTTATCCAACATAAAGCCAATGCCCCACAGACTCAGAAGCCTGTGCTGTGAGGAGTCAGGAACAGTCTGTTACTAGGTGAGCTAGAAACAGATACAGTTTTCAGATACTGTGTGAAAACACAGTTCTGTGGGAAACATGACAGTGATTGCTCATACGCTTACAGAACATGTTAGTTCAGTTAATCAATATTTTCCATTTTGTATTCTGTTGAAGGATTTTTCAGGGTGTTTTAAGTCTCTTAAGTTTCTGTAAAAACAGAAACTTTCTTCAGGACCACTGCAAAGTGATACAGCAAATCTTTATAAGCACCACACATCTGTATTTGCATATTTAAGCATTTTCATTTGGCTGATGAGGAGGTGGACAGACACGTGGCACCAAGATTCCTGAGAATGAGATTCTTCTACATTTCATTTTTCTTTCTGTGCAAAAAAAAAAAAAAAAAACAGTCAAAATGAGGATTTGAAATAAAATTTCCAGTGGCTTCAACAGTACTGCTCATCTTTGGACAAGTTTGAGATACTGGGACTGAATCGAGTTGTCTTTCTTCTTTTTAGGAGCTTAGTGGTGCTTGGAAAGCACTGATTGATAGTTCAGAACATTGAAATGTTAGTTCTGCAGCAGCACAAAGCTGCTACTGCATCAGTCCCAAAAGCTATCTCAGATCAGATAGTTTGTCACTTGAGACACAGCTGACAAAACAGTGCAGAATTTACACTTACAAATTAATGGGAAGCTCTTCCATCCTTATCCTAAGAAAAGCAGTTATTTTAAACATCTCAGACTTAGATTCAAACTCATAAGGCATTTTCCTCAAGAACTTTAGAAGTTCTTAGAATAAAGGTCCATCTCCAGACTGCCAGCCTCCACCAAGATTATCAACATCAGGCTTTTTATTTATTGAGCACAGTGACAAGAATTATCCATTGTTTTCTCCAAAAATTCTTTTAGAAATGACTCTGTGGACTGCCTGTCCCTTCTTTAAGGCACAATGAATAAAGGAGATACATAAAGAAATACAGAGTTACTGGCAAAGGAGCTGTCAGTCAAAATTAAGGTTTAGCTGTGCCTAGTACATACAGGTGATGTGAATGCAGACAAAACATGAAAAGCTTTATTATTGGCATCTAAAGCGAGTGGTGTTACTCAAGTGTCCAAGTTACCCAACAGGAACTAGACTAAGCACCTTCAAAATAAGTCTCTAAGTCTTCCTCAGATCTTTTCAAGGTTACACCTCTATGCGCTTAATTTATCCTTGCTCCTGCCAAGTCTTTTTAATAAGAGTTATAATTTCTTTTTATAGATACTTGATCCGACCTGATCCATTGGCTTATGTTCCAAATACTGCACCCAGCCGAAAAGACAGCTTCTGCAATACAGTGGGACAAGACACCAGGGAGGAAACACAACTTTGATATGTAACTCATCACAAAATTAAGAGACAATTTTATACACATGTTGTTTCCACTAACCATTTTGAAAACTGAGTGGTACATTTTATTCAGATTTTGGAAACAAAATGACAGTGGGTAAGTGACCAAATTTAGAAGCGTGTTGTCAGGCTTGTGGCCTGTTCAATATGGTAGTTGAACTTTGTCAGCTTAACAGAATTACGATACCTATTACTATTTAACCTACATGAACAAATGATTTAAAAAATGATAGATTCCATCATGCATTTTGCTTAGATGCTTCTAAGCATATTTATCAAGGTGACAGCATGTCAGCAACTAAGCTTCTGACCTACATCAGTAAAGATTACATGATGTCCATGGAGAAGCCATGCATAATTTGTAGTAGAAAAATATGTTAATACCCAAAGGCATCACCAAGGGTTTGCATGCCAAGAATCCAGCCTTTGAGAGAATTTTCAGTCTCAGCCTATCACCCATTTATATTAGAACAGGCTAGTTCCGATTCCATTTTAGCCTGCAGGACTTGAGTGTCCGTTCTCTGGGTTTACACAGATGAGGTCGTAACGACACAGCCTCGTCACACCATAGAGGTTAAGATCTGACGCATATCCAGTGAAAGATTAGCTCAGAGGAGCCACCTGGAGGAAAGTCCCTATCATCTCACACAGGCAGCCCCCCACATGTGCAAAACCTGGGAAGATAAAATCTGTGTGAAGCTGCAAACAATAGTAGCTCAGGTGAAATATAACCCTTTTAACCTTAGAGATTTTGTCAATTGAAGCCTGAATAGATTGTGATACAAAAGAGAGAGCATCCCTCTAGGTAACAATTCATACAAGTCTTTCCCATTGCCATGAATATGCCAGAACTGCAACTGTCCAAAGTATGTACATGCCCAGCCATTCAGATTACCCAAATATGGTACATTTTCATATGAAGTTATGTATCACAGTGAAAATTAAGGAAATTCGTAATCCATTCCATAAAACAAACGTAATACCACGTTATGTGAAAAGGCACCATGGATTTGAAGACTCCATTTTGGCATTAAGTACACAAGAAAGCGTCTACTAGTGTATGAAACATCTGAAGCTGCTACAGAATCTCTAGTCTACACATACAAGAATGCCACAGTTGGTCAAGCTTTTTACAGAATTAAGCATGCCTGTACATGGTCTTCCAAAAAATCACATTCTTGCTTTGACATCTGTCACACAGGGGGAAAAGCATGGTTAAGGTAAAAACCCTACTGTTAAAATTATCCATATGGAACTGGTACAAGAAATTTGGCAGGTAGTCTGGGCACAAACTGACAGATGGAAAAACTGATTATTCTTTACATTCCCTTGGTGTCCTACATGTACAAAAATCCAGTCAAAATTGTTTATACTCTCTTCTCTATTACTTGGTAGAAAAACTACAATTTATTTCTGAAAAATAAAATAGCAAGTTGCCCAGTGAACAGATCATGGATGTGAGTATGCTTATCAGCATTGTGAAGATGTTGAAATCAAGTCACTTTCATATTAGGAATGACAGCAAATCTGCTATTAGTGCCTCCCCCTTCCTCTTAATTCTTCCAAAACTTTAACTAGTCTGTTTCCATATTAAGTCAGAAATCCTAAAACCACAATCTTAAAAATCCACAGAGGTCTCAGAGTGGACTGAAGCCATCAGAAGATCAAGAGTGCCAGTTTTAAAAGGAAAAAGGATGACTGGAAAGTAGGGTTTCTCAGCAGTTTTTTTATATTGAGATATTAAAGTAGCATCATGGTTCAGAAGGATTTCAGTGATTCTGCATAGAGTGCATTATTGTTCAGTGTTTTTCCACACACACTAGTCATTTATCAAATTATTCACAGGTGAAGACAAAGTATTTCAAGTGTTCCCTCTGCGTAGCGTGGGAAAAAAAGAAACACTTTAAACAGCTGCACAGGCTGAGGTCTGCAGTTTTTTAAAAAAAAAAAACCCAACAAAACAGTACATGGTACAGGATCTTGCCCAAGACCTGTCACAGAAGTTATCCCAGCAGAGACTGCATGTGCAGCATGAATAACTTCCTATTTTTAATGCCTTCAGTGAGAAGGCTGTATTCCAGTTGAATAGTTTAAAAAAAAAATACAAGTTTCTTAAAAATGTTCACTCCAAAATATTAGGAGGATCCTTTGTTTTATACTGAAGGCCTTTCTAACAGAGCCTCAAGTAAGCAGACAGGATTCCAGAAACATGCCTACCCTTCAGCTGGCAAGCTACATACTCTGCTTTACTGTGATCCGCACACTGTTCACAGGCATTCCCTGTAGTACCCACCACAGATTTAAGGACTCTGCCACAAGGATCTATAGCTAGGACTTGAAGCCTCACATTGAACAGCCTATAAAGCAGTAGAAACAAGCCATCAGGTGTATCCTTTTTCTCCACCCAACTCAGCAGAATTGCTGCTCAGCTAGAGTTGAATAGTAGCATGTAATATGGCCTGATATTTCTCAAGGCTTAATGAATTTCTAATTGCTCATTAGCCCCAGAAGATTTGCTAAAGCAAACACAGACGGAGATGTTTGCAGTCTCTAAAATGAATGAAAGGCAATCTTTCTGAACCAAATACTTGGTTCTCTTCAAAATCTGCTGGAAGACAAGCAAGCTATGAAGCAGAAGTTCTAATAACCTATGAATAATATACTACGAAGTTCCGCTATTCAAACTATACTGCCTTTCATGTTGAAAGCAGAACAGCTTTGCTTCCTCTGGCATATCTTCACAGACAGACCCCATTCAAGTTGGATTTAGAGCTTTTAAAAATCATACTAAGCACATCTACATTAACACTGAATGAGACAGTATGCACGTTCCTTCAGTGGCCAAGGAGGCAATTCTTTAATAGTCATCCTACAGGTGATCTCATGTTCACATGCTTTCTTCTCATCATTATTATCAGAAACATAATATAAGTCTAGCTGGACTGGAGACCAGATTGAAGAACAGTAACCTCTATGCTTGGTGATGGAGTTCTAGAATCAGCAGGCCCAAATGACTGTTGAACAGAGGAGTTTTGTCTGGTCATAGCTCACTCAGTAGAAAGAGAAATTTAGAGTTATGATCACTGACATAAGCAAGAGATTTAATTCTAAACCAGTTGTCAAAGGTCAGATGGCAATATAACCTATATTTGTTTCTCTCAATCAAAAAAAAAAATCCAAACTTGGATGATTTCAATCTGTGCTTAACTGTATGTATTTTTTCCTCCTGACTCACTTCTACCAATAACTCAGAGACGCCCATCTTCCCCAACATTACCTTAACATACACCAAGCAATTTGGTACCCAAAGTCACAATCCCAGTGAAGAAAGTGACAGCAGATAATAATTACTTCATTCTCACAAAGGAATTCTACAGCAAAGCGAGGCCTAGCTATGAAAATGTGTTATCTAGTCTGCAATAAAAAGTCACAAAAAGTGTTTCAGTGGAATGCAGTGTGTTTCCTTAACTATTACACTCCAATTCCAGAACATGCATTAATTCACATATAAAGTAGAAAGCATACAGCTTGAGTTTTTAAAACCTGAAGTAGAATGAGTTAGTGAAGTTTTCATGACATTTTGACTTGGAAAAGAACAGTTATTTCCCAGCATACCTATTTCCACTCCCACAAACAGCTTCCTACTACAACTACTCTTTAACAACTTTAAAGTATACAAATATGAGTATTACTGAATAGCTCTTATGCATCTTCATTTACCAAAACACCAATAAAATGCTAAAGAACAAATAGATTTTGGGCTTCAGCAATGGAGGAAAACTGAAATGACATCAAGTGCACCCGAAGTAACACACAAATCTGTAGTTTCGAGGCAGCTAGGGCTGACAGCAACCATTCTGTAATTTTGGACCACTGATGCATGAGGTTTTGCTGCATTGAATTCCACTTGATATCTGAGGGAAATCAGTCACTACAATCTGGAAGTTAATTAATAAAAACAAGCAGTACCATGTAGTGACATCAAGTTGTACAAGGTTATAAAAATACTTTTTCAAGGCAGTGATATAAATGCAGCATTATAAAACAATGCAGTCTGCATAAGATACTGTTGCATATTCTTGATATTGTATTAGAAACAGCCCACCCCACTTTGAAACAGACATATATTGAATAAATGTCTGAAGAGCTGCACTTCAATTTTTCAGCCACTGTTCCTTGTGCTTGATGCAGAATATGCATTGCAGGGAGACAGGAAAAGAATTATTAGTTCATATTAAGTTACAAGAGATGACCAAGACTCTGCTTATGGTCATCTTCCGAAGTTAATCCAAAATACTAATGATGATTGTTATATACTTCATTATTGCTTACACTACTAATGCAAGAATGCTGTCAGTAATGGTAATTCATCACAAGCATAAACTCCCATGGCCTCTTAAAAAGGCAAATATTTCTGCTTCATAAAGCATTTGAAGTTTCTATGAACTTAAGCTTCCTATTTGTTCTATAAAATTTGCACTGTATACTGTTATGAAAATTTGCAACTAGCCCATGCCGACTGAGGAGAGAGGCTGGGACACAAAGTATAGAATTAAAAGAATAAACTCTTATTCAAGTGCATAAGGTGTCCCAGCCAAACTGGAGCACCCCAAATGGGGTTCAACATAAGGCTCTTACACCTTTAAAGCATTCAGGTACAACATGATTTGACTAATTGCTAACACCTACACTACCAATTACTAACCATAGTAAAATTTCTTTAGATCATGTTCTATTTCTTCTTTTGTCCTTTTGCCAGTACGGGCTGGCTAATGAACGATAGCTAGTTTTTTGGCAATTGTGTAGCTTTTAATGGTCCAGTATTACTCCCACTAGAAGTTATAAACCTCATTGCTTCCATAACTGTCCAGTGGTGTGGCAGACTCCAAATGCAACAGAGAATCAGTATATTTGTAGTCTTCTCGTTGGACAGCTAGCAAGTCTTTGCTAACGCAATCAATTCTGCTGCTTGTGCACTCAGCTTCAAACCGAGTGATGAAGCCTCTACTACCTTATCTTCAGTAGTTACTGAATAACCTGTAACTTGGTTACCATTCAGGTAATATGAGGACTTGTCTACACATAGTTCAAGATCAGGATCTGGAAATGGCACATCCATTAGAATATTCTTGAGGGGTTGGTGTTCTGTTTTGATTTTCGGGTGGTGGTGTGGTGGTGGTGGTTTGTTTTCTGTTTGTTTAGGGGTTTGGTTTTTGTGGGGGTTTTTTGGGTCTTTTTTTGTTTGGTTGGTTTTTTTTGGTTTTTTTTTTTTTTTTTTTGCTTTTTGCTTTTTGGGTTTGTTTTTTTTTTTATAGCTTCACAAGTTATTACCACACAATAATGACGTGGTGTTCCTTTCCCCAGGTAAAGGGAGCACAGTTGCAAGGTTCAGCTTATTACATTGCTTAACATAAAGTACAGGTGTCAGCTGTACAAGATTCTATGGCTACTAACAAATCATCAACATACTGTGTCAAAAATGGATCCATTTTTTAAACACAACATCCTGTAAAACTTTTACTACAATTTTAGAACAATAGTGGAGGACCCAGCGAAGCCCTGAGGCAGCTTTGTCCATGTTAGCTGTATCTTTTCTCAGGTAAATGCAAAAAGGTCTTGAGAGTCTAGATGAATAGGTATACTGATTTAAGGTACAAAAAGTGTCCCCTGTATGTATTAGACAGGGGCAATTATGTTCATTAATCAAAAGGTTTAAGACTGAATTCTCATAAGAAGGGGAAAAGATTTCTTATTCAGAGGCTCCTATAGTGACTGTACAACAGGTCCCGAATAACTGTCAATCCTGGGTGAAATGAAGCTGCCCCTGTTGCATAGAGTGGGAAAAGGTTGCACCACAGGATTCAGAGGTCTTTTGGAGAGACTTTTTTTTCAGTCATACAAAGCACTCCCATTTCCAATATCCTTGTTGTCCACAATAATTACAGCAGTCTCCAGTTCCTTGAGATCCATTGCTTCGAAACTTTTCTCCTCTGCCCCACTTCGGACATTTCCACACCCTTGTTCCCTTAATCTAAGGTTATTATTCAAACACTGCTGCCAATAGACTAGATTTCTTTTTCTGTTCTTTGCCTTTTGTGCAAAAGCAACTAAATAGACAAGCAGCAATAATGCTGCAGAAATACTGATCCAGATGTCCCTAGAGTCAGTCTTGCTATAGATACTTATCTATGATGCTAGACAACGCTGGGAGGGTTTCAAAGATAAGTTAAAGGGGCTAGGATGCTAGCATTATTTTGGTTGTCCAGGGGTATCTTTTATCCTTCATGAACAGCTCTAAGATTCTGAGATGCAAAGTCCTTATTTCCAGGGCAAAGCTGTCCTTTAGTTTGTTTTATTTAAGCATGAAAAATACCAAAGTCTCCAGTAAAATTCCACTACCTCCTTAGATTGCAGTGTATAATATGAACTAATATGCAAGAAAGTTAATACAATTTCATACTAGAAAGACTGATGGATATAATGGTTAGGGAGGGGTATTTTTGTAACATTACCTTTTGAGCACTATAAAAAAAGGGGAAGTTTCTCTAGACTTGTGTCTCCTCGGATAAAGAGGTAATGGCCAAGATACTTGTTCTTGCTCACTTCCTCCTCATCCCCCCCAAGGTGACTGAAAGCTTGCTTTATATTTCTCCAGTGAAAACTTGAAAATTGTCACCCTCTCTGTATTTGTCAAAAGAAGAGCGGAATTTCTCCCAAGTGACTCTTCCTTACCTAACTCAAATAAAGAATATATGATTAAAGGAATAAGGAAGTGCTTTGAGAAGATTCTTGTCTATCAAGAACTTTTATCACCACTTGGCGATAAAATTTTTATCATGACTTGATTCAACACAAGGCAGAGCAGCATAGCTCAAGACCTTTCTTGCCATAGGAATGCTGTCTAGTTTAAACCATGGCATGGTTTAACACATTTTCTCAACAACACTATATAAGAAATATCAAGCATATGATATCTACATCAGCTTCTTCAAGTTTCAGACTTTCTTATCTACAGTATACTCAATAGCATGAACTCGGAATCTATTTTGAACATCAACTAAGAATGAACACAGAACTGAAGTTGCAGCAAAACTCTCAGCAAACAGGGTAAAATAGGGTGATGGGGAGGTTGGCCAATCCTCAGAAGGGTTTAATAAAGATTAGGCAATCTAAGAAACAATCATAGTCATAAATCAGAATAATGGCTGAAAAGCAGAGAGATATGTTTGATTTTTACAGGTTTTCATATAAGTATTACAGAAAGTAGAAGTTAATTTCAAAGCAAGAAACTTAATGGAGGAAATGAGGTAGAACATGCCATTGATTTTAGTCTTAGTTATTCCACTATCGAAAATTAGTACAACTATAGTTTCTATACACATCTAGTATAAGAATCTACAGGCAGATATAATTCACCTAGACAAATCAGTTCAAAGTATTTTATATTATAATTATATATTTATATTTGTGCAATTGTTCTTATCTATAAGAGTGTTCCACAGCTGTGATTAAGTTCCAATACAACTCTCAGGACTAGTTGCTGCCACTACATCAGTTGGCACATTTGCAAGCTCACGGTCCTGTTTGGGGATAGTGAAACAGGAAACATGTTTTTAGTGCTTCAGTTTTTTTCCACCCAGATGGAAAATTCAACGCCAATGAAAGGATTTTTTCCTGGAATATGATTGAACTGTGGAAGGGCCTACTGCAACAGCTTTCCCCAATGCCAGTTTTAATTGCTCAGTTATTGGGCACATTGTTGGTCTCTAGATAGACCCTTTAAGTGAGAACACATATTGTTTATGCTTCAGTATTTATACTAGTCTGCCTGTATGAGGCATCCAAATATGTTATTCATAGATGCTCTTTACACTTAGACCGTTGACAATGACTGTATGGAATAAACATTAGAAGTCTTCTTATATTTAAAATATACCGACATCCCACTGTGCTAGTAAGAAAGTTAATAAGTTACCTATATAAATTCATATTGGAGCAAACTACTGCCTGACAAAGCAAACCTAATTTCAGCAAAACCAAACTTACTAAGTAGGATTGTTTTAATGCATATAAATTTCTGTTTGTGTCAACAGTTAGTTAAGCAGAGGTCAAAGCAGCACTGCCAAGGAACTTGAAGTTTCTCACACTGGCTGCACACACAATCACTGAAATTCTAACAATGTAAAGCTGCTAGAAAGCTACATTCCACCAGCTTTTAGACATGAATCTCATATCAGATATTCCCTGTCCCTGCCCCACTATTTGTCCTATGGCCTGTTCTCCAACCACACGTGCAGGATGAGGCTTTGTATAAGGTCTGGAGATAGTCTTGTTGTTAGAACAAAAACAAGGAATCAGCATCTGTCTGTAAGCTACAAACATCTCTTAAAACCCTCACAAAAATATATACACATGTATAAATTACAAGAGGAAAAAAAAGCAAATGAAAGAGCTCAACATAGTTACAGCAAAATAATGAAATGGAGAACTGAAAAGGAAGATGTAACCAAGTGCAGAAGCTTTTCCATAGAAGAATGTTTTGAGGCATCAGGTACTACAAGCCACCAGATGGGTCTTCCACATAACAACAAATAGGTGGCAGCTGAACCAGGAAACCGTTGCAGGACATCAGTCCTTTTGAAGAAATTCTTATGCTGTACACCTGGGTAAGATGCCAATTCTAACTCAAGAGAATTGCTACAGAAGGAGTTTGAGCAATGCTTACAAATTACTTAGGCCTTGCCCCAGTCACAACCCACTACTCCCAAGGACAAGGGGCACTATTCTAAAACAAAAGACATACAAAATCCAGAGCATTTGTAACTGCTTACAACCTGGTCCTCTATGAAGCTATGAACCTGTCTCTCAAATTCATCTCAGGTGCTAAGTATTCCCACTAACAGGCTACTTAAGTTTCTCTGCACAGATTACCTGGCCAGTGCAGCCCAGCTGCATCAAATGCAGAGAATCTTCACACCCGAGTAGATAAACAGAAGATAGGTGTACTTTCCTCCGCTTTTTTTTTTTTTTTTTTTAATTTAACTTGGCAGAGCAGGGAAGACATGATGTTAATTACTTTGACTGTAACAGGGCTTGTTTCTCCAGGGAAGTCCTTAAATCACTATATGGAACTTCCTCATTACCAGCTTTTTTAAAAAAAAAAAAAAAGAAAATACTAGATCAGGGTACAAATGATGGCTAGAAACATACACAGATGCTTTATTTACCTTCCCTCTTGTTACAAATTTGACTTCTTTAAAATGTTTATCGGCAACAATACTGCAGCTACATATAAGTTTTATATATAACCCACAACTTCTACCCCTAATGTATCATTTCATTGTTGCCATCTGAAGGGCTATTGTTTGCACAGCCACCATCACTTTACAGCAGAGACAATAAACATTTTCTAAAGGCATTTAAGGAATTTGTCAATTTGCATAAAATAAGAGTTCAATACAGCTGAAGACCAATCAACTGTGATAAGCTAATTATAAGCTTTTGTTATTAAATGGAACCAGTGACTAAAGAATTCAAATAATCCCCAGGCCTTTAAGGCGTTCAGCATACTGGACAACTGCTACACTTTGCTGTGCTCTTGCACTGTTTCTGGCATATAAAATACTACTCTGCATTGAGTATTGTCTATCTTGAAGCAATGTCAGTTTTCAGACTGATGTCTTCAAATAATTTATTCATATGTCTAAAAGGAAAAAGAATATACTGCAGCATAAGAACATCTCTCTGGTCATCTGAAAATGTTATGCAAATGTTTGGAAAGTAACTCCAATTATGAATGCAAATCAATATAATATCTGAGGCAAAAGATTACTTAATTGGATTGCACTGGTATTTTTTTTCTTCTATACTTGGAATGAATACATCCATTAAAAAAACAAAACTGCACTGAATAGGGGATGGCCAAAAGGAATATCTCTACACACTGAGTTACACAAATGGTTGTTCTAAATCAGATAATAATTAGCCTAAAATTTTATACCCTTCTCCAACAGCTTCTAAAGTACAGAAGTCCCTAAGATAAAGATCAATACACCAAATCTAAAATATAACTTCTTTTAGTTCTGTGTACTGACAAACAAAACGGTAAACAACATTCCAGCAATCATAAAGGCAATAACAAAATCCAATTATTGGTTAGCTTTTTCAGACATAGCTTTGAATTATTTCTAGATGCAAAACATACTACATTTTTACCAGCCAACATCAGAACTGGAAGACAGTAATTTTCTTGGGCTTGTATTTCCTGAGGTTAGTCTCACCTGAATGCAGGAACCTGATGCAGAAGTTATTTTTCTAGTATCCTTCCACCCTCAGCAGTAAGAGCACTTCTGAAATAATTAAGACTTTCTCGGAAAAGGGTGGTTCTAGATGAGAGAGAACTATACAACTCAAACCTCTCCCCAGAACCCATAACCTCTGCCATGACTGTTTGTAAATCATCCCAATCAGAAGACTCACCTGTGTCTGCAGCCAGCCTTAAAGAACCAGCATCATGTCTTACTCAGGGTATATTGATTTCATTTGCAAAATAAAATTTAAAGATTTCCCCAAAGCACAACAATATAAACATGAATTTCAAGTGCTTTTGTACTATGACTAATGTACAATCAAATCTCACTCAACTTTTTAAAAGTTTTTGTTGTTCTGGGGACAGATAAAAATGTTTTGAAAAGGCTTAGGACATATTGCAGAAACAAAGCAGTATTTAATGGCTTGTTTTCTCTTTCTGGTGCCAGATACACATCCCTGTTTGTTAGAGTCCATGTTATTCTAAATACATAGTCAGAATACACGTATCAGTTTGACACACTCAGTAAACTTCTCCAACTAAGCACTCTTTTTTGGACTTAATTGGAAAACATGCATCAGCAAGTATAGTCAGCTCTAGCAGGCAGCATCCTGAAGCAACTCCTTTCTCAGTAAGAATTATTATTACTGGAGTATGTCTTGGTTCTTGTCCAAATACCATCACTCAGAATCTCAGCATGCTTTAGATAAGTTCCTGTAATCATATAATGTCATACATTCATAGGATCACAGGATACTACTATTTGAGAGGAACCTCAGGAGGTCTCCAGTCCCCATCCTCATACTCAAAACAGGGGTAGCTGTGAGTTCAGTCCAGGCTGCTCTGGGCTTCCTCTAGTTGTAGGAATGAAAAGTACAATCTAATCCTTACCTCTATTCCCAGGCCAGATCAGTTAAGCTATTGCTGGCATAGTAGTGTAACATAACCTTGAATTAGAAGATGGTGTAGAGAAAAGAGTTCTAGCTTCTTCAGGTTTTCATTGTTGGTCATTTTAATCAAGACTCCTGGTAATTCATGTTTTTTCTCCCTAGGACTCTCTCTAAACAGTTTAAATCTTTGGACTCAGTTGACAACACATAGAAATAACCTGCTTACCAAGAGAGAAAAAGGGAAACGTTTTTTCCTTTTACAGGAAAAAACTGTGCCTTGCAGTTTTGCAGACGACACCAAACTGGGCGGGAGTGTCAATCTGCTTGAGGGTAGGAAGGCTCTGCAGAGGGATCTGGACAGGCTGGATCGATGGGCTGAGGTCAACTGTATGAGGTTTAACAAGGCCAAGTGCCAGGTCTCGCACTTGGGTCACAACAACCCCATGAAACGCTACAGGCTTGGGGAAGAGTGGCTGGAACGCTGCCTGGCAGAGAAGGACCTGGGGGGGCTGGTGGACAGCCGGGTGAATATGAGCCAGCAGTGTGCCCAGGTGGCTAAAGCAGCCAACAGCATCCTGGCTTGTATCAGGAAGAGCGTGGCCAGCAGGAGGAGGGAAGGGATCACACCCCTGTACTTGGCACTGGTGAGGCCACACCTCCAATACTGTGTTCAGTTTTGGGCCCCTCACTACAAGAAGGCCACTGAGGTGCTGGAGCCTGTCCAGAGAAGGGCAACGAAGCTGGTGAAGGGTCTGGATAACAAGTCTTATGAGGAGATGTTTAGTCTGGAGAAGAGGAGGCTGAGGGGAGACTTTATTGCTCTCTACAACTACGTGAAAGGAGGTTGTAGCGAGGTGGGTGTTGGTCTCTTCTCCCAAGTTACTAGTAATAGGACGTGAGGAAATGGCTTAAAGCTGCGCCAGGGGAGGTTTAGACTGGATATTAGGAAAAATTTCTTCACTGAAAGGGTGATCAGGCACTGGAACAGGCTGCCCAGAGAGGTGGTGGAGCCACCATCCCTGGAGGAGTGCAAAGAATGTGTAGATGTGGCACTTTGGGACATGGTTTAGGAGACACGGTAGTGTTGGGTTGACGGTTGGACTTGATGATCCTAGAGGTCTTTTCCAACCTTAATGATTCTATGATTCTATGAAACTCAGTCCATAACCTTGATTTCTATAGGTAAAGTTTCTAAAGGAAGCATATTTTTGATTTTTCTGAGCAACTGCAGAAAAGGGTTATTTTCTCCACAGAAGAGATATCATTCAATTAGGTTTCTTTATTAAACATCATAATGTATGCTTATAAAATGACAGCACATATTGTATCCTCACTTTCTCACTTCAGCTCCGGCTGAAGTATTTGGTATTTATGTGATTGACATTTGGATTCCCACGTGCATCTGATAAGCTTCCTGCAAAGCTACAGGCACTTTTTTCTAGCTATTCAATTAATCTAGCCAATTGGCCCACTCAGTAATTACTGTAAAGGTCTCTTAATTCTTATTGGGCATAGCAGATAATTTATGTTCTTGGTTGGAGGGAAATCTGGAAAGTAATTTACTTACATAGACATTTTGACTGAAACTTTTAGCTTGCAAGGTTATTAAGCACCTTCTTATTTTTTCCTTAGCTATGACGATATTTTGTACATGGCTGAGTACCCCAAAATGGAATTTAATATGTTGCTGTCAAAACACACTATCAGCATTTAATTTTTCTCTTGTTTATTATATCTCCATAACAGCAACTAAGTGGTATCTTGTGTGTGAGATGTTCTTTTTATATATGACTACAGAGAGTAATAGCAGCTGCATGCACTAATAGAGATCTGGCAAATCCTAATATTAGATTTTCTGAAAAAAAGCAGTTTCCATCCATATTTCTATCACTAATTCACCAGCACAGGATACCGTGTATGCTTTCTTCTTCAGTCACATTGAAATGCCATCTGAGAAAATGTAACAGTATGTAGACTAATTATATCCAAGCAATATAAAATTAACACATTAACTTATTATTACTTGTTAATGAAAAATTAAGTTTCATCACATTTTCATTGCTTTTTCTTCAGTATAGTTGATATGATCTCTTGCCGTATTTAAAACACTATAAGAATTAATTGGCACCTCATCCAAAACAAAGTAAGGTACCAAGCAGTATTTAGTCAACAGAGAAAGCCTGCTTTATGGCAGAAGAGTCCTTTGAATGCAAACTAACACAAAAACTATACCCCTGATTCAGGATGTCCCTGAACCTTGAAAGTTATCACTACATGGGTGCTCTGTTTCTAACAAAACATCTGCGGTTTTGTCCATTGTCAAAGAAAGAAAGGACTCTGCTATGGGCCTTTCTGTTCCGCCTGACACATGTGGTTCTTCTTTTGCAGTGTTTGCCGATAGAATATGTACAGACAAGGAGATGTTAAACAATGAATGACTAGGTGGAGGTACTATCTGTATTCCCTTCGCATTCAGACAGAGCCCTACATAAAATTTATACATTTGGAAAATGTTTATCGTTACAGAAACATTGACAAGTTTTGAAGCCAGGTCTCCAGAAAAGACATAGCCAGTTCCTGAAAAAAAGGAGACTATTTGTCACCTGGGTATTCTTCTTCTGATATGTACTGTTTACTTTATTCCAGATAGGGTTATGCCCTTTCATAAGGCAGCCTGTGAAATAATTTTGTGGAGGGGGTGAAAGAGGCCTGAGGAGCTTTTCTATTAGGTATACTGTATTAACAAAAACATCACTGTCTGCCTTTGTAACAACGCTTGTACCACCACAATAAGAGGCAACCCACTTCATGCCCATCAAAGTTTTAAGAGTTAAGTTACGGTAAGTGTCCAGGAAGTCCTGTTGAATAATATCATGCTATTGCTCGCTTTCTCTCAATAGGACCTCATTTGGACCCTTGCTCTCAACACCCAGTATAAACAACCAAACAGCCTCAACTCCTGGAAGCACAGATTCACTTCCCTAAGTTTTTCTGATGGAACTTTTGTGCTGAATGTCAGCAGCTGTAGTTGCTATTAACAATATTGAGAAAGGTGTTTTATTTTTACGCTTCTTTTTCATTAATTATGAATTTAACTTACTGTCTTGAAGTGGATCTGGTTTTATTCCCAAACTTCTCTTTTTCAGCTGGTAGTTCTCCATTTTCTTTCCATAAGAATTGTTTGAATTTTGAAATAATGTTTTTATGTAAAATATTTTCACTTTCTATCTGAAGATTATCATACCTTTTGGCTTAGGCTAGATGCATACATTTTAAATGGCTTCAGGTGAATGAGTTGACTCCCATCCTACCAGACTGTAAGGACAGGTAAAATATAAATACCAGAACAATGAAAATACTGTAGCTTTGGGTATTTTTTTGTTATTTCCATAATGGTTAGTTTCAAATTCTGGCTTCCTTCAACTACATGATACAGAAATTTATCTAAGCCTTGGAGATGCACCACAGTTTGCAGGGAGAGGGAGATAATCACATGTATCCAACACACCACAAACTGGTAACATCCAAGAATGCTATCTGGAAGAAAGTGCCAGTTAACTGTGTTAAACTGCTTTTTACAAACTGGTCTCCGAAGGGTTCTCTACATGTATTCCAAAGTGAACTGCAAAAGTATAGTAAGTCAGGGTTTTTCAAATTTTTTGTGTCAAAGTCTTTTTTGTCTTCTGTTGGTTTTAACAGCGCGATTCTATTAGATGAAATCCTGGTTCCATTGTGGAAAGAACAGGAACTTCTAAGAAGACTTTTCTAACAGGCAGCTAGAATATTTATTGTTTCAAGTTTGATAGAGTTATTACAAGATCAGCAGAGAATTCATGTTGCAGAAAAGCAAACAGAACATATATCTGAAAAATTAATTGTACTTTATCTTGCTTACGACTTTTAAAAATGCCAAGAAGCTCTCAAAATACAATCTCCCTTTTCTATTAAAATTCTTCCCAGAAAAAAAAGAAACATACTTTGAAAATAAAATCTTATCCACAATAATTATGCACACTATTAAACGAAAACAATTAGAATTCATGAAGACTATTTTTCTAAAACCTACCGTGTCGCCAAGTTGGAATAGCTGCCATATATGTTAAAGTTGCCTCAGTGACACACTGATTATTCACATACACATGCATTTAACTACATTCAGAATTTAACATTACATCAGGTATGCTGAAAGAAGCCAGAATTAGGCCTTATTAAAATAATAAAAAGGAAGAAGAATAGAAAGGAGTAGAGAAAAAAAGAAAAGGAATTAGAAAAAAAGGAGATGAACATGGTACTTTTTGTTGCCACTCCTGTTTATGTTATCTTTTTCTTATTTATTTAAAAAAGACAGACTTGGCAGCTCATGAGTGAAAATCTACCTCAGGTTCTAATTCTACCTTATCTCATCCCAGATTTTTGGAGGCATTTCAAAATAAGACAAACAAACCCCTCACATTCTAGCAATGTTTTGATATTTTCCTAGCTTCTTGAAGTAATGAGTTTTAAAGTCCAGTCCTTTCAAGGTGGTCACACAAATGGCAAATTTCAAAGTAATCATTTGAAGCAATGATACATATGTTTGAAGATGCAGACTAAAGGCTGCCAGAAAGCACGAGATAGCTAATTTAATTTAAAATTGCCAGTTAGTAAACAGCTCACATTATCTTTTGACTACTTTGTTTCAATATAGTTAAGCTGACTTTTAGTTGAATTGACTAAACATACATAAAAGGATGAGCTGGGAAGCGAGAGAAGAGCAGGAGATGCACCCACCTAAACTAAAGGCGGCCTGTCCTGGAGAGCGGCTCTGCTCAGTGCTTTGCCATCTCCTTGCAGTTCTGGCTCAGCAGAGAAAGCAGTCTTTTGTGAAGACGGGCTTGCAATAAGTCCCAATCACCTCCTCCTGCTTGATCTGTAAGATGTCCCAAGGATGACCATGGAGTTAGTGAGATGAATCCACTGCCATTTCATCCCTCTTTTTTGAAACCTGTATTTCATTTCGAACCTACATACCACAATATTTGGAGGATTAATTTGGGCATCTCAGTGAAACTTGCTCTCAGTGGTTATAAAGGGAAGCAGGGATATTGCAGTTTCTGTCTTTGAAGCAATCTCTACTAATTTATTCTTGGGTTACAGGTGAAAAAAAGGCTTTCTTAAAGGCACACAAGGATTGGAAAGCTAGTTCTACTCCCTTTACCAGCACCATTTGGCCTCCCAGAGAACCCAGACAATTCTACTATTGTTTACACATATAAACTCATCCCAATGCATACCACTGAGGCTTGAGTTGAATCAGTGGTGGAGAGAAGGAAGTGAGGAGGAAAATTTTTTGGTTTGGTACGTATTGTTGGAAAGATCTGCATTCGGCTATTTCAAAATTCAAAATCAGGTTTTATTTTGCATAGATGACTTGGCATGTATATCTTTAAAACCACTTTCTCTTACGATGATTACAGCAATTTCAACAAATGGCTTAATAAACTGTGAAGGGAATTAAGCACTTAACAGAAAACACTGAAACACTGAAGTGTGTTAATAACTCTTTAAAGTATTTAATGAGCACATAGAATCAATTTAACAGACGTATAAAGTATTTATTTTCTAGTGCCATGTAAAATCTTTGTATATGTACTTTTCTGATTTAAATTATGCCTAGACTGAGTTAATCTCATCAAAATGCTACTTCTGCACAGAAACAATATTTACTTTTTTCCACTGGAGCATTAGTAAAATTTTTTTTTTTAAACCAGGAATATGTGAAAAAACTGAGGAAGAATTTTAGGTTCTCTTTTTCTTTACTTAAGTGCACTACAGATTTAAAAATATTCTTAAAGGATAATTTCACAGCAACAGCTATCCTAGGGTTTGCTTGTCTCTAGTTAGCTACTATATGGATTTTTTTTTTTCTTAAGGTACACATGGAAATGTTGATGCTAAATACTTAATCACATATAAACAGCACAGTTCTCTGTTTTTATGCAAGCAAAGTGCCATTCTTACATCTAAAAATCTGTCATGGGACACAAAGGGAACACACTGCATGTGTGGATCCAAGAACTTTTTGTTAGTCAACAAAACTCTCCAATCAAAAAATGGTTACTAGTTTAATTTAATTATTACAAAAAGAGGGGGGGAGATGGGAGGGCTATAGTTCTACACACAGTCCCCAGTATCTTCCCCTTTTCTCTTATGTCATTTTCACCTTTTTTATTGCCCTTCTGGTGGGGTCCTGTGAGTCAGTGGTGCCAGATTTTCTCAAGAAGGAGGTGAAGGAGGAGAGGAGTTTATGGCAAATTGTTAATGCCCCACCTTCTCTACCAGAAGGAACATCCTGATGTTGATGGAAGTGTCTTCCCTACCTGAGAATCCACTAGTGCTAATCTTCATGTGCTTTCTAATACAATACTTACCTCTTTTTCATTGGTTCTCAGTTCCATGTGAAAACTGATTTTATTATGCATGTTGTGTTTACATTGGATATTTCTTCTTTGTTACGGCTAAATCCAATTTTGCCCAGCTTCCAGCAATGCATTCCTATAGTAATAAGTGATTAACTACTGGTGGCACTTTTCCTCAGTTATCATCCCAGACATATACTCCTCCATATTACGCTATACTTTTAGTTTAGGGTCATAAACAGGTACTCAACACAGAATAGTTATTTGCTGCAGAAATAAAGCAAAATGACTATAAAAATAGGTGTTATGCCACATAGTTGTGGAAAGCTAAACTAAAGCTAAAACTAATCAAGTAATAGTAACCAAATCACTACACAATTTGCTATAACAGCTTAAAAAAGCTAGAACAAAGCTCCAGGCAGACAAGGCCAGATCAAATAAATCGGTCCTGTTCTGAGGCTTGCAGCATTCTTACAAAGGTAATGGACCATATCCTGTTAACTGTCCTGAAGAAGGAAACAGTGTGTATCTTTATGTGAAATACAAGCAAGGGTGTGCTTGGGAGCATAGTACAGAGCATGATCTTGGTAATGCTGCAGTAATTTTGCTGTCTGGTGTGGTTTGGTTCACAGCAGTAAAATTGAATAGAACTGTGATGGAAATTGTTAAAAAATAAAGACAGCAAATATGTCATTGATTTAGAAGCGGCCAACACCATTATTTCAGGCAGTTAGAAACAAAAATATTGCTAGATTTTCATGTTTCTATTTCTTATCTATCATAAAATATTATTTCTCCAGTAGTCTGATAAATGGCTTTATCAAGATATTAACATTCACTGGAAAAATAAAAAAGTCTTCCTGGTATATAGCTAAGCAGCGCTACCCTAAGAATAGCTGTTTCTGCTCTCAGATAAGACAGGAATACAGATGGAGAAGAGTCCCTGGCTTCTGAAAATTCCTGCCAGACTAGTATGTCAAAGCTACCTCAACTACATTGGATGCTTTGAAATATAAAGCTTCATTTTAAGAGAAAATTTAATTGGGTCTTGCTAGAAAGTATAATTTTTAACACAGGGATGTAAACCTAAAACACAACCTAATAAAGTATGTTTTATTTTACTTGCCCTTCTTTCTATGAAGGGATATTCGCATAAGAATGTACTGTAAGCACCTTATAGTATTTTTGCTCACATAGGTATAAGCACTATGCTAATGAAATAAGCTATTTACTTAGCTCTTTTTCCTGATTATGAAAGTAGGAGAAACAGTAGTTCTGTCAAATATTTAAAATACTTTTATTTGTTTTGATATATCATTTGTGCCTAAAATAAGAACAGTGCCTTGTTAAAACAAACAGAAACACAAACATAAAAAACAGTTCCTGACTGTTAAAGTCTCTACCAGAAAAAACTTTCACAGTGAAGAGGTAAGAGATAGATGAAGGTGTAACATAAGCATGCCAAATAGTGTGCCAGTTCAGCTACATATTATCACTGAGGGAAAGGGGAAAAAGCAATAACATCAAAGGTCAGCCAACAAACCCTCTGTGGAGAATAATGAAACATTCCACAGCTATTAAACCTTCATATGTCACATCCAGCAATTAGGCTTGAGACCTATAAGGTTAATTTACATGTGATGTTTATCCTTCTATTCCTTATTATGTCCATTGTTTTTTTTAAATTAAAATATGTTATATTCTCAGAAATCATGAACAATATGCAGACAGGAGAAAATTGATTCATACCTACAGGGATCACTTGGGAATTTATGAAAGCTCCCAGTTTCCTAGTCTCCCTTAGAAAATGCCATTCTGGTGGAAAGGAAAACAACACTGCTTCTTACCAGCAAAGACCACTGAGGAGCAGTAGTTCTGAAGGAAGACAGCCTCTGTAGTTTTAGGTTCTTTAGCAGATGCAAACAGAATGTATTTATTCATCTAGGTAGAACAGAGGGAACCAGGTGAGCACAAAAAGACTTTCAATGAGAAATCATTTACTCGTGTAATTATGAGGCTGGGCAAGATAGTTTTTAATGGAATATTTTGTTTCCACAGACTTTGTGACAGACTGTCACGGGGACACTATATGATGAAGCCACAACCCCCCGCCCAGTTCAGGGCTGTTTACCACCTCACAGCACAATGTGACCTTGAGCTCTTGCTCCACCTAGCCAAAGGCCTAGGTCTGGAAGTGAAAGGCATATATTTTTTCACATCAATTTTTAAGGCCCATTTTGAATATGAAAGTGTGTTGGGCTGTTTGTGTACAGCTATCCATAGAAAACTGAACGAAGAGAGACCTTAACAGGACTTCTAGACCACAAGTTGCCCCAAAAGAGCATCGGTTTCAACCAAGTAATTTCTGACAAATGTCTGCTTGTACCTTTCTAATCTGTACTTCAATAATTTAGACACCATAACCTTCTGAAGCATCTATTTAATGTCTCATTACTCTGCCTATTTCCCTAATCCAAACTGATATTCTCATGCTACACTTTAAATTCATTACTTCTTGAAGCACTGAAAACAAATATTCTTTTTCTCTGTGAAGTGCATTTGATAACTTTTACCTTGTCCCTTCTCAAACTTCACTGATAACACCAGTTCTGACATGTTTTCTGAACTTCTAACCATTCTTATTCCTCCTCTTCAGTTCTCTCCAATAGATTGACATCTCCCTGTAAGGTCAAAGGTGACTAATTACCTTAGGTGAAGCCTAGCACTGGAGGGGGGGTTAGAATAAAAGGATTACTTCATGTGTTCTCCAGGCTTTCTCCCTATTTGTACACTGTTGGAAAATATTTGTCTTTTTTGGAACTATTAGAATGTTGATCCATATGATCTGCTGTTGCAAGAACAGGTATAGCACAATTGTGACATGCTCCTTTTCCACATGGCTTGTCAGCTTAACCAATATGTTACCTTTGTTTCTCATTATCTCAGGCAATTTCCACTTTACAAATCACAACCTCATTGTTTTAGTACATTATTCCAAGCCCCTTGTGAAGCTGTGGTCAATACAGAATTCCATTTTCATAAGAAATCACTGTAAGGTACTGTTTGAGACTGTTTTTCTAGACACTTATATAATCCCCTTGTGGTACTTTCATCTGCACCATAGCTCCTTATCCAGTGATTCTGTCCCACCCACTAACAGTGACAAGCACCCTGTCATTAAATCCTTGGCTGCTTATCCAAAAGTGTGAGCGTAGTTTCCCCTTATTTCTGACAAAGTAATAAATATCTTCAGTAAGCTTGCAATGCTTTGACATTATGGAAATGTTGTAGTTTCCATTATAGTCACTGAGGCCCTTTTCTGAGTTTGTCTTAAACCTGTGTAATCATTGTGTCAGCTATTGTGACTACAGAGCACTAACCACTCTATTAGGCCAGATTGATTATTTCTTATTCATACACTACACCACAGAAGATATTTGACACTTCAAATATGTATATAAGTACATCATTTCATGTAATAATTTACAAAAAAATTATTTTTCTAGTTTACTTGACATGAAGCGTTTTGTAATGACACCATCTTGTGACCATGGTGAAAATGATACTTCGTCTAGAAATACAGCAACATTTCATGTTTTCCGTATACTTTAGGTTCACACAGCTAGTGAACAGGCAATATTAGGACCAAACAGGCAGTGGGTACTAGTCTTTGTCCCATTTCTTTGCTTGACCTAAAACTGTTTTCCCATGGTTAGGTTTTCGTCAGGTGACCCAGTCTTCAACAGATGTTCCAAACACAAGGTGTCAAACACAACTCCCAATAATTTCTGAGTATTAAAAAAATCCCTATATTTGCATATGTGGAACAGTCACTAGAATTTTCTTTAAACAATACACCTCATATAGATCCTTCTATCCAGACTTATTTATGAATTCAAAGATACCATTTTAACATTAGGGAAACTAGATCTCTGCAAGGATATTACCTCACTACACACAACCACCTCAAGTATTATCTGAATTTACTAGTGTATATAACAAGACATGAAGATAGGGGAGTGGGATTATGAGGAATTAAATTTAAAAATTTGAAACAGCAGAGGGAGAAAATATATTTTAAAACAGTTGATACTAGCAGTAGCCTAATGGGAGCCATTTGCAGAACACACTTGCTCCACTGATCCTCCACTAGAGGTGGCCCCATTATGAATTAGACAGCTATTTTATACTCTACATATTCACACATCTGTACAATTGTTTTCTTAAATGTATCAAGACAATATGCAGAAAAAAGTAGCTTATACACAGGTTAGAAACAATACATTAGGTTAAAATTTCATTTTATGAAATTTATCTTTCACTTGTTTGTTGCAGTTGTGTCTGGATTCTTACACTGAATTTATCATGGGCACAAGAACCAAAACTACATCAGTTTTCTTTACTCACTTTAGTATGTGCCTGGGTTTTTATAGGAATTAGGATAAATTAGAATATCAATTTAATATATGAATGTCCTGAGTTGGAAGGGACCCACAAGGATCATCGAGTCCAACTCCTGTCCCTGCACAGGACAACCCCAAAATTCACACCATGCGTCTGAGGGCATTTTCCAAATGCTTCTTGAATATCATCAGGCTTGGCGCCTTGACTACCTCCCTGGGGAGCCTGTTCCAGTGCTCCACCACCCTCTGGATGAAGAACATTTTCCTAATATCCAACCTAAACCTCCCCTGGCACATCTTCCTGCCATTCCCTCAGGTTCTATTGTTGGTCGCCAGAGAGGAGAGACCAGCGCCTGCCCCTCCTCTTCCCCTTGTGAGGAAGCTGTAGACCATGATGAGGTCTCTCCTTGGTCTCCTCTTCTCCAGGCTGAATAAACCAAGTGACTTTAGCTGCTCCTCATATGGCTTCCCCTCTAAACCCTTCACCAACTTTGTGGCCCTCCTCTGGACACTCTCCAGTAGCTTTATATCCTTAATGTACTGTGGCACCCAGAAGTGCACACAGCACTTGAGGTGAGGCCGCACCAGTGCAGAGCAGAGCGGGACAATCACCTCCCTCGACCGGCTGCAATGCAGTGCTTGATGCACCCCAGGACGCTGTTGGCCCTCTTGGCTGCCAGGGCACACTGTTGGCTCATGTTCAACTTGCTGTTGACCAGAACCCCCAGGTCCCTCTCTGCAGAGCTGCTCTCCAGCCTCTCGTTCCCCAGCCTGTCTGTACATCCAGGGTTGCCGTGCCCCAGGTGCAAAATCCGGCACTTGCCCTTGTTAAACTTCACACGGTTGGTGATTGCCCAGCTCTCTAATCTGTAAAGATCTCTCTGCAGGGCCTCTCTGCCCTCGAGAGTGTCAACAGCTCCTCCCAATTTTGTGCCATCAGCAAACTTAATTAGCATTCCTTCCAGTCCTGCATCCAAGTCATTTATGAAGAGATTAAAGAGTACTGGCCCTAAGATGGATCCCTGTGGAACCCTGCTAGTGACTGGCCGCCAGCCTGATGTAACCCCATTTACTGTGACCCTTTGAGCCTGACCCATCAGCCAATTGCTTACCCTTTGCATTATGTGTATTTTGTCCAGGAAGACACTGTGAGAGACAGTATTGAAAGCTTTACTGAAATCCAAAAAGATCACATCAACTGGATTCCCTTCGTCAGCTAGGTGGGTAACCTTGTCATAGAAAGAAATTAAGTTTGTTAAGCAGGACTTTCCCCTTGTGAACCGATGCTGGCTGGGACCAATGCCTGCATTGTCTTTCAAGTGTTTTTCAATAACCCCCAGAATAATCTTCTCCATAATTTTGCCAGGCACAGAAGTGAGACTGAGAGGCCTGTAATTACTGGGGTCATTACTGTTGCCCTCCTTGAAGATTGGGACAACATTTGTGAGCTTCCAGTCAACTGGAACCTCTCCAGAGTCCCAAGAGCATTGAAAAATCATTGAGAGAGGTCTCGCTATGACATCAGCCAGCTCTTTAAGTACCCTCAGATGAATCCCATCAGGCCCCATCCACTTATAGGGATCCAGCTGGAGCAGCAAGTCCCACGAAAGTTTGGGGTTGATTGGGAGTTTATCACTCCTACAGTCATGGTTCTCTAGCCCAGGGCTCTGGGGGTGCCAGAGCCCACCATCAGTGTTGAAGACTGAAGCAAAGAAAGCATTAAACATCTCTGCTTTTTCTACGTCCCTGTTTGTGAGGTGACCATGCTCATCAAGTAACAGGCCAATGTTATTTCTGGCCTGCCTTTTGCCATTAATGTATTTTAAAAAGCCCTTTTTATTGTTCCTCACAGTACTGGCCAGCTTCATTTCTAACTGAGCTTTGAGCGCATGAATTTCCTCCCTACAGTGGCAAACAGCATCTCTGTAGTCCTCCCATGTCGCCTGACCTTGCTTCCACTGGCCATATACTTTCTTTTTTCTCCTTATTTCTAGAAGATCATCCCTGGTCAGCCAAGCTGGCCTTCTGCATCGCGTGCTTGACTTTCTACATTTTGGAATTGCCTGCTCCTGTGCTCTTAGGAGGTGGTACTTAAAAAGTGACCAGCACTGATGGACCCCAGCACCTTCAAAATCTTTTCGCCAGGGAACTGTACTAAGTAGTTCCCCGAGCAACCTGAATTCTGCTCTGCTCATATCCAGAGTTGAGGTCTTGCTGGCAGTTTTCCTCCTGTTACCATAGATTTTGAACTTGACTGCTTCATGGTTGCTGTGGCCAAGGCAACTACTAATTGCCATTTCACCCATGAGACCCTCTCTGTTAATAAGCAACAAATCAAGGAAGGCACCTTTCCTGGTCGGTTCCCTTAGTACCTGTACCAAGAAGTTGTCATCCAGATGGTTTAGGAACCTGTTTGTCCCAGCCATGTGGTATTCCCTGCTGACCTCTGACAAGTTGAAGTCCCCCATAAAGATAAGGGCAGATGACTTAGAGGCATCCCTTAGTTCCTTAAAGAATAACTCATAGGTGTCATCATCCTGGCTGGGTGGCCTATAGTAGACTCCCACAACAACATCCGCTTTATTTGTCTGTCCCTTAATCCTTACCCAGAGGCTCTCAACTGTGCCATCACCAACTGCAAGCTCCATGCATTCCAGATCCTCCACTACATACAATGCCACTCCCTGCCTTGCCTGCCCTGCCTAATCCTCCTGAAGAGCCTGTAGCCATCCATCATGGCACACCAGTCACCAGACTCATCTCACCAGGTTTCACATATGCTAATGATGTCATATCTCTGGGACTGGGCCAAGGCTTCTAGTTCCTCTTGCTTGGTCCTCATGCTGCGCGCATTTGTGTAAAAACACTTCAAGTGCAGTTCATTGTGCCTATCGCCACGTGGAGCAGTCTGAAGAACTTCACTAACATGCAGCTCCTCAGACTTTGGTGTGCCATCCCATTGCTCATCACTGCTTAGCCTGGTATTGTCCCTTTCCCCTTCCAATCTAGTTTAAAGCTCTGTCAATAATATGTTGGAGATGTTTGGCTAATTTATATTTTATAATTAAAAGTTCTGACAATAGTTACTTAGATCAATTACAACAAATATTAACATAAATTTAATTATGGGTGTTTATGTGTGGATAGTTCATAAACAACTAGTCTTCAGGACTAGTGTCTCCTACTGCCTTATGTGGATTCCTGTAAAAGCTGCAGAACGTTCAAGTCTCTCTTCAATCTTCTCTTGGTTAATCATGAACTTGTATAATTTAATTCAGCTAGAAATAACATTTATAAAGCTTCATTATTTGCTAGAACATGAGCTCCTTGTTCTGTAGCCACAGGGGGACAGGCATATGGTAATTCTTGAGCGTTTCTCTTCAGTAGTCCCTGGCTGTAATTCAAAGGGCTTGTTCACTGCAGGGATCAGGAATGTTTCTTCACCAGTGTAACTGTGTGGGTCTCATGCTCTTTCCTACATGGATTCACCACAGGGAGTCAAAACACAGGAGGGGAAACCTGGAACTACTTCCAGCTGGGAAAGGCACTGAATCAACTCTCTCCTCTCCTGGACACAGTGCTACCTCCATCTCCTATGGTTGCTGCCATATTTTTGTAATGTCACATTTATGCATCAGGCATGAGCAATGCACACCCATCAGACCTTCAAAAAATGAAACAAAAATGTTACCTCATTTGAATATTCTGACTTACAGGTGAGTTTAGAGTTGAGATGGATAGACACTCTCAGCCTTTCCTGGACAGCGACTGCTGCGGGCATGTCCAGAGGCACTACGCAGAGCCCTTGAGAAATCTCCCCAGGGAATACATAGACACCAATGGATTTTTCAGGTGCTGTGGAAATAGATTGAAGCTTAGTTGAGACTTGCAGTTTTAACTGTATACGTCTGAATTTCACCTTAATCTTCCTTTATGCTGTCCATGTTCTGTTGCATTTGGTAAAATACTTTCACTATCTAAAGCCACCTTGTATTTCGAGGAGACCAAGGTGACGATGATCACTGGTGCACTGGCACTCTCAGGATTGCTGAGCAGGAACTATCTATCCAGGCACAGGTTTTACAACCTAGACTTTCAGGTTTGTGATTCTTTTTTAAACCTTTACAGATAAGTCCCCTTAAATGTAGGAGAAAGATCACCTTCATTAGGACTCATTAAGAAAAATTGGTCTGTATGAAGAATTATATCCTGCCTAGGAAATTATGCCACAAATTCTACCCAGATTAAATCCTCATTTTTAGATAATTCCAAAGAAATACCAGCATAGTGAGATCTACTTACTGCTCATTACCTAACTTGGCCAAAGACATCTGCAAATCCAGATGTGACAGTGTTTGTCCTCTGGCATAACTGTTTCAAGAACACTACATCACATTTCAGTTCTAAAATAATGAGAAGCTACAAAAGATGAACATAAAGAAATGCAGGGTTAAATAAAGTAAAAAAAGCACCTTTACTTTCCTGAGTGAGAATATCTCTCTATGCCCTTCCTGTCAAACCCTTCACCTTTCTGCTAGATTCCCAGGAATTTACTCTCAGCCCTGACAGTCAAGAAGGATTCCTTTAGAAGATGTTCAGCAAGTTATCATAGGGTATTCAGGCAGTTGTGTTGTCAGGCCTTGACAACTTTCAGCAAAATGGGCCTAAAAGGGCAAAATTTTGGTACTTGAAAGGTACTTCGAAACAGCAGCTTCTTACAATGATTCTTAAAACCCAAATACCCTCTGAGCTGATTTGTTTAAGAAATTCTGGGAAGGAAGATTTTCTTTTAGTTTAACTTTACGTTTCAAGGGGAAACAAGATTTTGCATTAAGATTTCTTAAATTCTCCATTAGGCTAAAAACTTCAAAGTCCAAGCGTGCACTGAGTCCCAGGTAATTGTAATGGACTGAATGATAAGTATAAACAGGAATCCCTTTTCTGGCATTTGTGACAATGTTCAGGTTGCGCAGAATAGTGAACATTTTTCACTTGTACGGAAAAGCTTTGTTGAAATGCTCTAGAAGTTGTACTGGTAGTTGTATGTAACTAGTTCAAAGTAGAACTAATATTTCTATAGGTCTAATAGGTATTCCTTTACAGTAGCTTAATCTTAGCTGGGCCTCTAGATGGTAGTATAATACCACTAATAATAGCAGGAAGGCGTAATGGAACATGGGTATTTTCACTTTTATCATTGGCCAATACCCAGCTCAGGTTACAAAGTAGGCATAAAATCCATGCATTATCAGACTCCATAAAATGAGCTGGTAGTTCCAGTTCAGGTTTTATTGGAAAACTGTCTGGTTTCCACCATCTGAATTTACATTCTTATTGGCTGTGACAGCCAAATCATTACTCCCTAGCACAGATCAGGGTTAAAACACTCCACTGTGATAAAAATAAGAAATATTTGTGTTCCTTTAGAGGGAAAAAATTAAAATTGTCATTTTAGTCTGGCACCTAAACAAACATCACTTTTATGTCAGCAATCTTTAAAAAAAAAGCCTTGTGGGAAATGAATTTTGAGAGGATTTAGAATGCATCATGTAGTCTTTTCAGTACCTATTTTTGTACTACTTTAAAATTGCCTTCTTGTTCTGTTCTTGATGTTTAGAGTATTTACCAATAAAGTTAATCAGTTCAAAATAAATTTATGTGTAAATTGTGCCAAGAAATACTTATGTCTTCTATATTAAACAATGGGTTATGATGACTGAGCTGATTGCATTGAAATGATGTAATGATTATTTTTGATTCATACTAAGTTTTACTTCCTACAGACAGACTCGCTGAGTTGGGAAACTAAATTTTCAAAATCACTTCTACAGAACTTAAAAAAAGCGTAGTTTTCTAGTCATTAAGGATACCACAGTAGATAGACTGAATCTTTATCAAGACACTGTGCACAGTACAGTGTACTTAAAATAATGAGATATTTTTCATCTCTTTGATCATCTCTGAGATTGGATTTTTAAATGAAGGATGAGATACCTTTTTCTTTAAGCCATGATATTTGCAGTGGAAGTGTATTCCTAGCACTCTGTCTGCATCATAGGATCCTCTTAACTAGGCTGGAATTCACATAATGGGAATTGTATGAACTTGTTTATAAAATATATTTAGTTCACATAATTTGTGAACAAATAAAAAGTTTTTAATCCCTAGTTTTCTCAAATGCAAAACATATAACTGCAAAACTCTCTAGTTCTATCTAGAAGTCAGATATGATGCCTTTTGAATAATATATGTTGTTCCTATACTCTGTAACTATCCTGGCTTCTATGCTTCTGAAGCTAACCAAATATCAAGTAGTCACAATCACAGAATCACAGAATGACAGGGATTGGAAAGGACCTCTAGAGATCATCCTGTCCAACCCCCCTGCTTGAGCACGTACACCTAGAGCAGGGAGCACAGGACTGCATCCAGGTGGGTTTTGAATATTTCCAGGGAAGGAGACTCCACAACCTCTCTGGGCTGCCTGTTCCAGTGCTCTGTCTCCATCAAAGGAATAAGTTTTTCCTCATATTCAGGTGGAACTTCCTGTGATCCAACTTGTGCCCCTTGCCCCTTGTCCTGTCGTTGGGCACCACTGAAAAGAGTCTGGCCCCATCCTCTTGACACCCACCCTTCAGATATTTATAAGCATTGATAAGATCCCCCCTCAGTCTTTTCTCCACGCTGAACAAACCCAGGTGTCTCAGCCTTTCCTCATAAGGGAGATGCTCCAGTCCCCTGATCATCTCTGTGGCTCTCCGCTGGACTTGCTCGAGCAGTTCCCTGTCCTTCTTAAACTGGCGAGCCCAGAACTGGACACAGTACTCCAGATGTGGCCTCACTAGGGCAGAGTAGAGGGGGAGGATAACCTCCCTCGACCTGCTGGCCACACTCTTTTTAATGCACCCCAGGACACCATTGGCCTTCTTGGCCACAAGGGCACAGTGCTGGCTCATGACCAACCTGCTGTCCACCAACACTCCCAGGTCCTTCTCAACAGAGCCACTTTCCAGCAGGTCAGCCCCCAACCTGTACCAGTGCATGAAGTTGTTTCTCCCCAGGTGCAGGACCTTACACTTGCTCTTGTTGAATTTCATGAGGTTCCTCTCTCCAGCCTGTCCAGGTCTCGTTGGATGGCAGCACAGCCTTCCAGCGTATCAGCCACTCCTCCCAGCTTGGTATCATCAGCGAACTTGCTGAGGTTACACTCTACCCCTTCGTCCAGGTCACTGATGAATACATTGAACAGGACTGGACCCAGCACAGACCCCTGGGGAACACCGCTAGTTACAGGTCTCCAACCAGACTCTGCCCCATTGATCACAACCCTCTGAGATCTGTTGTTCAGCCAGTTCTCTATCCACCTCACTGTCAACTCATCTAACCCGCACTTCCTTAGCTTGTCTGTAAGGATGTTATGGGAGACAGTGTCAAACGCCGTGCTGAAGTCAAGATAAACAACATCCACTGCTCTCCCTTCATCAACCCAGCCAGTCATGCCATCATAGAAGGCTATCAGGTTGGTCAAGCATGATCTTCCCTTGGTGAATCCACACTGACTACTTCTGATAACCTTCTTTTCCTCTACATGCCTGGAGATGACCTCCAGGATGAACTGTTCCATCACCTTTCCAGGGATGTAGGTGAGGCTGACTGGCCTATAGTTTCCCGGGTCCTCCTTCTTGCCCTTTTTGAAGACTGGAGTGACATTTGCTTTCCTCCAGTCCTCAGGCACCTCTCCTGTCCTCCTGAAAAACAATCCTGAAAAACATGTACTTTAGTGCCACAGAAAATAGAAAGACCTGTGAAATCAAGAAAAATAGCAACATATTCTCCTAAAACAAAATCTTTTTTTCTGAAGACAATAAATAGAAAAGCAGATGATCAGATGAATTCAGCCACTAAAAATACTGGGCTTTCAAGCAGAAAGTTAAATTGGTATTTTCTTGTCAAATACTCAAACTTTTTCATCACAGTACTGAATTACATTGTAATGTTCTAAAGATAAGATTATGATGGCTACTAGGAAATTATGTGAATAACAGAAATAGGAATTTATGAAAAAAATTTATTACAACATATTTGATGTACATGGGAAGCAATAATATCTGTAATGTTCTAAAGTTACTATATGATGTGGAAGATTACCTATTACTTCTGGGATTATTTGCATTCTTCTTCAGTTATACTGTCCCTGTTTCTCTCAGTGATTTTCATTACAGCAAATAATGTAGTAGGTGAAAAAACTGTAGTTGAATTATTTAATGGGAATCACCTCCTCAAGGCAAGTACAGAAAGAAGCATTTAGACGTGCACACTTTTTTCACTGAGTTCTAATGTTCTTCCATTTGCTAGCATACCTTGAGCTCTTATACCATTTTTACGTGGATTTATAATTCAGTTTTGCACTTCAGAATACTACTGCAAATAAGTCTGTCATATATAAATAAAACATAGTTTTGAACTGTCGTAGTTATTTTTTCATAACATAGAGGTAGCATATATGTGGCAGCAAAAGGGAAGCTACACTCAGTAACAAAAGCATCGGAAAGCAAGATTTATTAATACCGCATATAGACTTCACTGGTTTTCAGAACAGTACTTTGTTGTGTATTTCCCTTGTGATCAAAAGTTTCCAAGGGAAAAAAAAAGCCACCATTCTCTGCTAACCTCAAAAGATTCAAGTCATCTAAAAACGGAAGCATAAACAAAAGACTCCAACATTAGAATTCTCTGACCACTTGCAAATTTCTTCCTTAGTTTAAAAGCAAAGAGAGATTTTCAGACTTTTAATTCCTATCTGAAATAAGACATACTGTGGTAGTAGGAAAGGGAATAGAGAACTGAGATCTGAAACAACACCTGCGTGTGCTAAGACAAAGGATAAGCAGGTCATTCTAAACAAAGAACCAAGACCTCTAGGAAAATTAAGACAACATTTTAATATAAACATGTCTATTCTTTATGGTTAGGGTTATGGTAAATAAAATCTTATGGAAGTAATAAAGTATTCTATTGTTTTATATATGGCAAAAATAAGAATCGATTAGAAGTTTCTGACTGACTTTTGATGAAAGAAGCCTATGCTTTTTACAAGCTGGCTATTCACTTTGCCTGTGCATGTAGGAGAGTCCCTTAATTTGTCTGTTTTGGTGCTATCTCGATGGTCTTAGAGAAGAATTTTTCCCTTGAAAACAAATTGATCAGTGAAATGAACCTGGGTTTCACACATCCTAGGGGAGCAACTCAGCTACCAAAACGATACACACACACACTTTTATGTTTTTTCCTCCTTTTTTTCTTCTATTGTAGGGCTGCAGAGGGGAAAAAAAATTCATATTCAAATAAATTTAAAAGGTTTTTATTGTTTACTAGTGTAGCTGAAACACATTTTGAAAGTGGATAAGGTTTCCAGGAAACTGTCAGCAATAGTAAAAATAATTGAGGCCTATTCATGAAATCCTGTTAAGCCAAATTTCCTCTAAGGGCATGGTATGAAAGAATGCAGGTTTTGACCCTCTTTTTCTTCACATCTCATTTCTGAAGTGTGGGAGATAATCATATTGCTAACATGAAAAACAACTTCTTGTGCACAGCTATGCAAAGACCACGATTTAAAACAGTGCTTATGCTTTCCTTCATTATAGAAGTTGCCTTAGTCACTTTATTTCCTTACAGAAATAGTGACATTCTAAGTTATTTATTCTCTTTTTTTGTAAATAATAGTAAATGGTTCTTCTGATAGGCAATTCAGATTATTGCTTACAAGTGCCATCAACTTATGATTGCATTAAATCTCAAAAGGAATGAAATATCTATCACCTCAGTGCTCATGATGTGTCCAAAAAGCTTGGTTATTTTAATAGGCTGTAATATATTTAGTCACTGCAAGTCACTTTCACAACTCACTGTGCAACAAATTATTTAACTATTGCCAAGCTTTTCTCAAATATCAAAGGCATTAATTAAAGTGCAATTGCATGCACTTTCTTGATGTTTGCAATGCTTTCCTCCCATCCTCTCATAAGCAGAAATGCACAGTGAAGAAATCCCTCTTCAGGGTGAACTTCAGCAAGCAGGGTGAGAACTAGTTTAACAAGCTCTTGAAATAGCCCTAAACAAAATGTCACACAAACATTATTTAAGCATTAAGGTTGTATCTATGTGTGTATATCTGAAGATATTAGGTATAATATAGAACTAATAAAACTATTATTTGAGTCAACTACCATTTTATTTTCTTCATACTTCTGCTTACAGCTTTCCTGTTCTTCTTCCAATTTCAATTTAACCTTTATGACTTGTGTAAGAATATTTACTTGAAATTGAAATCCTAACCTCTGTTAAGAGGATACAGCCTGCTCCAGAAACAATGGTCCTAGAATTTTTTAAATTTGATATGCAAAAAACAACCCAAAGAGATCTCTTTTGTGCACATATAATAAAATGTGCAAGCTCCTCTATAACATAATACATAAACTTTATTTCCTACCTGTCTAACTGCATTGCAACCTAATATACTTTACGTTAGCTATTACTTCTGCAAATTCTCATTTTCTCTGTCAAATGATGCATGAAAGCTAGAATCACTACAGCTTAATGGAATAAGCCTCTTATCAGCACTATATATCAAAGACCTCCCTCTCTGAACATCTAAGGACAGAAGGATCACAAGTTCTAAAACAATTTCTACAGAATTCACAATAGGTCACTGGGTTTGAAGTTTTGACCCAGCTGTTTGTTTTTCCATTGCTGTGGAGACAGTGGTCAGTGTTATGGTGTTACTTGTTCTTTACAGGCTTAAGTATGCAGGGGTCAGCATGGGGTTACAGCTAGGAAATGATTTCAAGAGGGATTTCTCTGTTGGAAAGAAGCACTCTATTTGTCTCTATTAGAGAAGTTTAGAAAAGAAAAAAAAATCATGCATATTTGAAACAATTATATAATAATATCAATAACTGATATAATAATATCAATAATAATATGAATAATATAATAATAAATAATTGATATAACAGGCAAGAAAGAGGTTGAAAACAGTTTTATAAATCAAAGGCTGTGGTCATAGAGGCTATGCCCAAGGAACAGAAGCACAGGTTTGGGGTGAGCTACAAAGAACGATGAGGCAGGATATTGGAAAGAAAGAGAATTGAAGTCCATTACTACCTTGACCTCAACTGGCTGCCTCAGCATCTCTTCTGAGCTTGTGGTAACAGTACTTGGTAGTTGTAAGGCAGGCAGGATGATTCAAGTCCCATCCTGGAAAACAAGAGGCAAACAGGTATATGAATGGTTGTGTCCTTGCTTAATGAAAATCAACTGAAAAATATTCCTAAAGTACTCTTGGGGAGGGCAGGGGGGAAGTCCAGGACTGTACAAAAGGTTCAGAACAGAACAGTGAGAATCAATTCAGAAAACATTTCATACATGTCTTCGTTTTTGCACAATGTCTAAAGCCAAACTTCAGCTTTCATTTTCTTAAATCGTATCGTGCTTCTGATGTTATGGGAGAAAGTGAGTCTGACTGAAAGTGTTCAGATGGCTGCCAACTATTACTTCCTTTTTCAAAGTCCCATTGTCATTATAAAGCTGCATCTTACCTAGATCTTCTAACTATATGGAAATTTAGCTTATACAAACTCTATGCTTCATCTTCTTAGTTGCAACCTCTTTTGGATTCAGTCAAGTGGTATTTGATTTTTCTCTCATGAGAAAATCTGTGGGCACTTAACTAGAGCTATGGGAACCAGCAAAAAAAACTAATAAGAAAATAAAAACCACAAGAATGAGAACATATCTTAGGATTTTCTCATGCAGTTCTATCAGAGAGTAATAAAAGGGAGAAATGAACACATGAAGCATTAAGCTAGATTTACACAGGGAAGCTTTTGAAGCTTCCATCACTGAAGAGCTTTAAGAACAAATTAGACAAATTCAGCCAGGAGTGTTAGCCTGCTTTAGAGCATAAGAATCCCCCTGACGATCTCTGAAGGTCTCTTTCTGCCCTGTTTTCCTGTGATTTCTAGGGCTGTTGTGGTTTAACCCCAGTCAGCAACCAAGCACCACGCAGCTGCTCACTCACTCCCCGCTGGTGGGATGGGGGAGAGAATCGGAAAAGTGAAAGTAAGGAAACTCATGGGGTGAGATAAAGACAGTTCAGTAGGTAAAGCAAAACCCGCACACACAAGCAAAGCAAAACAAGGAATTCATTCACTCCCTCCCATCAGCAGGCAGGTGTTCAGCCATCTCCAGGACAGCAGGGCTCCATCACGTGTACTGGTTACTTGGGAAGACAAACGACATAACTCTAAATGTCCCCCCCTTCCTCCTTCTTCCCCCAGCTGTGTATGCTGAGCATGACGTCATATGTTGTGGGATATCCCTTGTGTCAGTTGGAGTCAGCTGTCCCAGCTGTGTCCCCTCCCAGCTTCTTGTGCACCCCCAGCCTGCTCACTGGTGGGGTGGGGTGAGAGGCAGAAAAGTCCTTGACTCTGTGTAAGCACTGATCAGCAGTAATGAAAACATCCCTGTGTTATCAACACTGTTTTCAGCACAAATGAAAACATAGCCTCGTACAAGCTACTGTGAAGAAAAGCAACACTATCCCAGCCAAAACCAGCACAATACCCATTTACAGATAGTCAGGTTATCTAGGATCTCGTAAAGAAAGCCAAAAAGCTTACAAGTATAAAAAACACTCAGTAGACCTTTTTTTAAAAGAATGTTTTTTTTCTCCCCCTCAAGTTTATTTATTCTCTTCAGTCAAAAATTCAGGGTTCCAATTAATTTCTTAGATTTTTATGCAAGTATATAACTTTGTGCCTCATATTCTGAGAATAATTGAATTAAGTCACACAAAGGACTCTGCATTATGTCTTCAGTTTTCTTTATATTGACTTTCATATTCTTCATACTTTACAGGGCATGTTTCTTGTCTTGAGAAAATGGCTCTGACCATAAAATAGCTTATACTCCAGAACAGTTCATCCTTGTTACTTCAATGTCATTTTATTGTCATTTCCAGGTCTTTCTATGACATTGTGTTTATCTGGGATGATTTTCTCTATTTTATCAGATTTCAGCAGCTTTGAGGTGAATCAAAGAAAGAATGAATTATTTCAGTGAAAGCTGACAAAGTATGGAAGCTGCTAAAAATTATTTGCATTTTTTAAGAAGCTAGATAAACAGATTTCAAAAAGTTTCTGTTGTTGTGGCAGGATACAGTCCTGTAACACTAGAAGACTGTGTTTATGAGTATTCGGCTCACAGGTGAAGCAGCATGAGCAAGAATGATGAAAAAGTGCTGACAGATGGCAGGTATACCAACTTCTTTTCCACATAAAGAAGGCACTGTACAGCTGGAGACACTGAACTGATATTACTTCATTTCTTTCTTTGTGAGGCCATGAAGGTTTTATTTTTCTAACCCTTTATTTCTAGTGGACTTCATAATGACATGCAATTTATTTAAATAGCCTTGATTATTGAAGGTAAAAAGAGCACTGCCACTAGCATGCTATGTACTTTAATCATATACACACCATGCTAACAAGTATGTTTGTATGAAAAGCAACTCAAGAGCTTCTCAACTATTTAATGACACTTTCAAGTTCAGGTTCAGCATTTCAACAATTCAAAATCTCAATTCTGAGGAGCCTTATCTAAAGATTTGCATATGCTGTTAGAATGTACATTTCTTCTTGTTTTGTTACAGTTTACAGCAAACAAAATTATTTTGCTTCTTTTTGTTCATCAGTTGTTTGTAAATAAACTTCTCTTAGCCATACTATTAAATGAAAATATTTATCAAACCTTTTGAATTAATAATACCTGTCTGCATAGTTTTTGCAGCTACTCAAACCGATGTAGTCAAAATCCAATCTTCGCTTAAATAGAATAATGATGGAAGAATCTGAGACAACATTATTTGATTCTCTGGGCATTCTCCCCAGTGCACCGGGTGGTTCCCCCATAATATTTCTCCTATAGTAGCTATATAGTTTTCATCAGGACCCACTCAAATTCCCTATGGGTAGTTTCTGCTTATAATACTACCAGCACTGACTGGAAGATGCTTTTATAAGGGGCAGTTGCTGCACACTGGTTGTTGTTTAACTTTGTGCACACATATCATTAAGTTCTGTAAAACAAAAAGCTAAAGTAAGGAAAAAGGGAAAGAAGGGGCAAGCCTCATGCCAGCAGCAATCACTTTCCATGAGAACTACCGTAACACTCTTGGAATTTTCAGGTGCCAGATGATGAGAATAACAGCATGAGAAGAGCTACACGACGTGCTACCTTGGGAAGGAGGAAAAATATGAAATTATAGGACTTGCCCAGATTCCTTCCACAGTGCTAGCCAAATAATTGAAAACCTGAGCCAGGTGTCCCACAGTCTAGGGAGAATACAGGTCCCTACAGATCCCAAGCACCTGCCTTTCTAGGCAGACTTTCTTTGATTTTCAGTGGGTTGTTTAAAAATCCTGCTAATGCCATTGTGCCAGGGAAATCAGCAGAGCCATTTCAAAGGACGTTTGACAAGGGCTGACTCAGTGAGCCAATCTTTTCTGTGGAGCCAATCTTTTCAGTAGAGCCAATCTTATTTATGGAATCAAATCGGAAATATTTAAAGCTGGTGATATAAATTATATCTTTGTATTCAGGAAAAGGTCCAGATTCCTGACATATCCAGGACATAAAGCATGTCTTTCCTTTTTTCTTCAAAGTATGACATGCTGAATATTGTATTATTTTCCGGTTTTAAAAGTTCTGAAGCAAAGAGTAGAAACAGCACTAAATGACGAATGCTATCAATTACACAACACAAAATCAACACTTTATCCTATAGGGTCCAAAGTCATGTATAACCTATGTAAAGAGAATCTGTAAACTAAAAGTTCAAGAATAATGTAACCTGATTACTAATCAAAAAAGTCTGAGAGTGATCAAAGATACTAGAAATAAATATTGAAATATTTCTACTACATTTAATGATCACTTTTTCTGTTAAGAAAAAATGTTTCTAAACCTTGCTATTCTATTGAAAATAATGAGTTATCTCCTCTCCTATATACATCTACTAATGTAAGGAAATGGCTGAAAATTATTGTTCCTTTCAAGAGTCAAGTTACTCTTTACAGGACGTTTTCTCTGAAGGTGAATTTGCCTTATCAGTTCATGGATACAATGTGATAATGATGTAACAAGTAAAAGCACCAGTACATTTAGTGGTAACCATGGAAAACTGTTCAAACATACCAGTATGTCCACTGTGTTTGAACACCAAAAAATACGTATTTAGGGAAAGGTGCATAACTGCACCATCCTTACCAATATCAAAGCAAAATCCATACTTTTCTCAATATCTCATTACAATGACACTGTAGCAGAGACATTGTAGGTAGATATTCAACCCAACTCTTAACAGCCAATACTGACCACTCATATACCATTTCCTTACTTGTGCAACTCATTAGCTGCAATGGATTTTACGCTGATAATAATGAGATCAGAATCTCACTTCCTAAAATAAAAATCCATAGCGACAAAAGCCATAAAATGCAATTTAAGTGGCGCCAAACTGCAGTCACAAATCTGTTGAATTAGCAAGGTGTGAAGAAAATGAAACCTATGTTTCCTGGAGGATATTTAGCTGCCTTTCACTGGCAACAGATACTGAGTCTACTTTATTCTGTTTCATGTGTCTTTATAGTAGCCACAGACCTGGATCCACTTCTCAATACAAGTTAACAATTGGAGCTAGTTAATAAAAAAAGGAACAAATTTTTAAAAAGAAAAATATCATCCTAGTTTAGCTATCAATTTTAGAAAAAGGGTAAACCACTGTCCCTGTTTTTCTCCACTGACAATAAAGGGAGTCAAGAGAACAAGTTGAAACATAGACAAACATATCTCATATTTCTGATGTTTTTTGGAAATGGATTCCATTCCTTCCCAGCCCTGTCTTCACTGATTACTTATTCATGCTCCTTTCTTTCTCTTGTTATGGTTAACGTTCTTTTCCATTGCAATCACATAAATAACGCTTATTAGTTACGCTTATTACTTGTACTTTAACAGAAAGTCTCAATGATCAGCAGTTAGGTATAAATTCATAAATCTACTAAAATGCTAAAATATATTTTTCACCTTTTATTTATTTAAATAACACTTTAATTACATATAACATAGAGATACCCACAACTAAACAGACAAGAATGTCCACAGAGGTGTTCATCTGCATTAATATAACTGAAGTATTAGTTATATTGCTGTGTATAAAACAAGGGTTTAATTTTAACTGCAAATAGATACGTTGTGAGGTGGGTTTTCTGTTTTGTTTTGGTTTTCTTTCAACCAGAAAATGATCTCAATGTGATAAATTGGAGGGTGGGAGGTAGGGAGGAGGAACCTGTACATATATTTTGCATATAATAATAAACATACATGACCATAAAAATTCTTTGGAATTTGAGTAACAAACCAGTCAGCAAAAACCTTACAGGAGGATAAGCCTAGGGTCTGAATTGTTTCTAGTTACTGTGGGGTTACGTGAATTGGACTCTAAGTGACAAAAATAATATTGTGGATTAAACAGAAGTCTTGTTTGAAAATGTGTCACGATCCTAGTCTTTTTCAGAGATAACTACGACCTTAACCCCTTGATTAACTGTCTCTCATTTTGTGAGAACTGGACCACTCTCATAACAGTGACCACAGGTCTCTGTCTGGTTCCTAACCAAAACCTTTTACCCTCTTGCCTTGCCCCAGGTATGCAGTCAGTGCATGTATGTAGCATCTAGAAATAAGGAGTTTGGATATAACAATCGCTGTTCCTTTCCCAAAGTGACTCACTGCAGTGGCTAAACACTGATTTGAAAAATTAAAAAGAATAGTAGAGATGTTCTTTGCCCCTGCTGTATTCCTCTTATTTCAGTAGGTATTTATCAGAGGTCAGAGGACTCAGAATCAAGGATTAGTGTAAATTTACTGAGCCAAAGTTGGAAAAACAGGTACAGGTTAGCCATCTGAGCTGATCCCAACCTTGCTATAAATTAAAACAAACAAACAAACAAATAAATAAAATTGAAGACAGTGGATTTCCAGTGCTTTATACAGGTGGGTTTGGTCTCAAGTGCCAATGCCTCATTGGTATCACAGTGTGTTATCGCTTAATGCCTGTGCATAGAGATTAGAAAACATTAGCATTTTCTTTCACTTCACAGAAACATGAATTGTCATTTCAGATGGAGGGCCAACAGGCAATCAAGCCTGAAAGGGGAGCAGGGTGGGACAGCAGCAAGAGAAATAGATGACAGCAGGAAGTAAGAGGAAGCAGTTTGCCTCAGCCAGGGATGTTGCTTACCCTTGCTCCTCTGCTGTCCCTTTTTAGTTATCTGACATACTACCTTCTGCTATCTTACTATCATTACGACTATCCTTTTTCTCCCAGATAATCTGTGGGTTATCTGAGCATGGGAAAGATCTACTTTTCTCTGAACTCTGGTACCAAAGTGTGGATCACCCCAGATTAGGATTAGGAAGACAAAAAATAAGGAACCAAATTTATTATTAGTTTTGACAAGAAAGAACTTTCTGTGGTCACTGAGCATGGCACAATTACTCTAAACAAAGTATGATATGCCTCAATTTTTATTCCTAGCTGTACTAACAAGCATGTCTACCCAGGACAACAATTACAAATACCTGTAAACAATAGAGAACGCTGTATTATTTGTTGTGATTACATATATAACTCTGAACCACCAGTGACAGAATTGCCAAAGTAAGCAGGTTTTATTCTTTGTCCACGTGCATGTAGGCCTGACTTCCTCAGATACTGACATTTTATAAATGTTATAGTTTACGAGGAAATAATAAAACCCCAGATAACACCACACAACACTGTGACCTTTAGCTGAGGGATTGCTATAAGTTCTTTAGTAAACTCAGTAGAGAAATTCAGAGGTGAAAATTCAGGTTCTAGTAAGTAATGGAGGACTTCAAAGGTCACATATTTAGCAGAAATTCTGAGCTAGCAATACTTTGTTTTTTTTAACCTGTTGCTTGTGATTTGCCTTTGCAAATGACCTGCTTTAGCTACACGTTATAAACAGCTTTAATTGAAAACTTGGAATTTTCATCATTATTTGGAACTGAATTTGCTTACAGTAACCAGCCTAGCCAAACCTAAAGGCATTCCCAGTATTAATGTTATTGCTTAGGAAATAGGTTCTGTGGATAGGTTTCCACAACAGTATTTCTGACAGATACTCCCAACAGGTATACGTTTCCATTTAATGAACCATTCCCAAGATATAGTTAGAGGAAAAAAATGTGTTTTGTCCTTATTTAAAAAAGATTATCAGAACTATTTTGAAGACATTTAAGTGCTGTCATAGCTTGAATAGGTGTCTTGAAGTTTGAGGGTGCTATCATAGCTTGGAGAGGTGCCTTGAAATTTGAGGAAGAGTTCCCCAGTACAAGGAATATCTATTGCTCTTTCCATGAGAAATCATCCAACAGTTAAGTTATAGGTCTCCAAAGGGAGCCATCCACTCCTCCTCTACAAAATAGAGAGAGAAAAATCAAAAGGTTCCTCCATGTTCAGAGGTTTATTTAATTTTGGCAAGTGTATAATTTGGAGATTCTATCTTTGCTGACAGTGCTCAAGTCTACCATATATACTAGGGGCCTATGCACGTGTATCCCAGAAAGAATTACACAGATGTTTAGTCCCCAGACTTCAAGAATTGAGCAGAGTGTACCAGTTGAGTCTATACTGCCTAAAAAAATGGAACTGAACACAGAATGGCAAGCCAGTTAGACTTTCTAATAAGACAGACATTAAACCATATCTCATTGCTCAAAGAATTGCATCTGAAGCTGCATGAAATGAGAAGCTATAATAATCAGAAGAAGCACAACTAAAAACCACCTAAATTAATACTTAAGGCAAAAATCAGTATGTGTAGAAAAAGAACCAGAAATAAAAATTAATATATATAAGTATGTAGGTACTTAATAACGTGTATTTATCAAGTAAGTCAATAAAGTGCAGACTTATTATAAGTGCAGTGATAATACTATAAAAGCAGAAATAGACAGTGTTTTTCTGTGTGCTGCATTTGACAAAAAAGCAGGAAGAACTAGACATCCTCTGTGATTTTTTGGGAACAGAAACTTTGCTATAGGTAAGACAAGAGACGTGGGACAGCTTCTTCCTAAATTAAGTATAACTAATCCTGGAAAAAAAAAAGATATTCAATGTAAACGAGGTATATTTGTTGCAACAACATAAAATTTCATCAAGAGTTGTGACATTGGAAAATGTGAATGACAGATTACTGTTACAGGAGAGTTTTAATTGCTTGTTCAAATGGTCTTAAAACAAAAACTTGTGGTTTAATACTCCTGGGAAGACAAAACTTAAACTGTATCTTTGGGCTAGAATAATATAACAGAACAGGAAGTTTGAAATATACTCAGAAGCTATCCTGGATAATCACTTCAGTGTGACCTCATAAGATAGCTGTATATCTTTAAATGTTATTGAAATTCCTAAGAAATATATATATGTACTGTCCTGGTTTCAGCTGGGATAGAGTTAATTTTTTTCAAAGTGTCTAGTATGGGGCTACATTTTGGATTTATGCTGAAAACAGTGTTGATAACGCGGAGATGTTTTAGTTGTTGCTAAGTAGTCCTTACACTAGTCAAGGATTTTTTCAGCTTCCCATGCTCTGCTGGGTGCACAAGAAGCTGGGAGGGGACACAGCTGCGACAGCTGACCCCAACTGACCCAAGGGATATCCCACAACATATGATGTCATGCTCAGCATACACAGCTGGGGGAAGAAGGAGGAAGGGGGGGACATTTAGAGTTATGTCATTTGTCTTCCCAAATAACCAGTACACGTGATGGAGTCTTGCTTTCCCGGAGGTGGCTGAACACCTGCCTGCTGATGGGAAGGAGTGAATGAATTCCTTGTTTTGCTTTGCTTGTGCGCGTGGCTTTTGCTTTACCTATTAAACTGTCTTTATCTCAACCCATGAGTTTCCTTTTACTTTTCCGATTCTCTCCCCCATCCCACCAGCGGGGAGTGAGTGAGCAGCTGCATGGTGCTTGGTTGCTGGCTGGGGCTAAACCACAACAGTATACAAAGAGATGTTTTCTTGCCTGTATACACACCACCCTTACACTCCAATCAAGACTTCTAATAGATTTGTTCCACATTTTCAGAAAAAAAGTGGCAATACAGCATAGAGTACAAAGAAGTAATTCACTTTTAGTCTAAGTTTTAAATGACTCCACTCACTCGTGAAGCATCTTGATTAAAATTGCTGAAATTCCAAAAATCCCCAAAATTGACAAAATGTGAAAAGAAATTATTTGATCAAAGTCTGAAGCAAGAATTTTGTTGCAAAGTCTGCCATCTATTAAATTACTATTGTGCATGTACCATGTAAAAATACAAGCACCTGCTAGAACAGTATGGCTAGTGATACTCCTGACACATACACTTAAGAGTACTGTTAAAATAGTAATCATTTTGTAATAGAAAAGGAAGCATTTGAGTAGTTTGGTACTCCTACTCCAATAAGCTATAAATGTTATTTTTGGTGTGAGCACTGTGGATCTCTGAACTCTCAAAGTAACACTGCATTTAAATAAGAACTGGGAAGTCAGGTTTAAAATTAAAAAAAAAAAAATTTAAAAATATTTATAGCACATGGAGAAACATCTCAGTAGTAGGTAACTTGGTAGGTCCATATAGAGTTTTTATTGTGTTGGTGAATTAATGCATTCTCTAAATATTGAAAAAAAATCAAACAACCAGTTGCTTCACTATAACTGTCTGTGAATTACAGTAGTACCATTTTGTAACACCCCTTATTACAAAATATCACAAAACCATCAAACTTGTCAGCTTCTTTAGTCACTTAAAATAATCTCCTAATGCATAACTGTAGAAAGAGATTTCTTTAAAAATTCTAACTGCGCTAAAAGTTCTTCTTCTAACTCCTTCTCCATTCAAATTTTATGAATGTCACTTTGTTCCACTTTCAAATTTTTTTTTTTTTTTTTCTCAAAAGCACAGGTTTGAGCTTAGAGGGCTTTTGCATGTCACTGCTGAGTGTATCCCAGGAAAATGACATACCATTATATCTCAGTCCTCAACTACCTACATATATAATGTATTTTAGAATAAAAGATTGATGGAAACAGCTAAAACTCAGAGAGGATGAATTAATAGATTTTCCAGCTAATAATGGGAACTCTTGCGCTCACCTAGAATAACCTGAGAGGAAAAGGCCTATTTAATATAGATATAACTTTGCCTCTCTCTTAAATCTTGAAAAAGAAATTTCCTGTAACAGTTACCTATTTTTAGATCTCAAATCCACGCAAAGTTATAATTATGATTGTGCAATAAACAACATTGCTACCGATAAATTATAAATGCTTTGCCAATATAAACATGAATTTTTTTTTAAACTTAACATGCAATGATGATGAAACATAGCATGAGATTTGTTTCTACAGATTTTGCAGTGTGATTCATTCAGAATAACCTTTAATACTCTTCAGCAAACAATCTGTTAAAAATTAATCTTACTGTCATCGCAAAGAATATTTTGAATACACGTTGCCCATCTAACACCAATTTATAACTTCATTTTTTCTACAATTGTGTTTTGCACTTATATTGCACCTACTACAAAAATAAATTTTAGAAGACCTCACATACACTGTTGAAGTCAAGTTCACAAGCCAATGGTGACTGAATACAATAACTGCTGGGTATTAGAAATAAGTAATATATCAGATTTCATATGTAGAGCATCATGTGGAAAATATTAATTAGAAGTTATTAGGAGCTTAATCTGAGGGTCGTTTAGGAAAGGTCACTCAAAACTATTTCAAAGAGGAAATGAAAATAATATGAATGTCTCTCCCCTTCCCTCTTCCAACATTAAGCATTCATTATGAGACACAATTAAGCAAAGTGTTTGAAATCCTGCAACTAGTTGATCACTTAGTCTGTGCACTAAAAGGTTAAAGACTGTTCCACATTAGATTGAGCCATTTAATGAGATACTCTGATGAAGATTTTGTGCAATGGGAATCTTGTTCTTGAAAAATCCTTAGAGATTTAATTTCCCCTGTGTGCAGATTTATTTCTAAAGAGATAAAATGATGAATCTCTATACAAAGCCATTCATCCCTAAATGAAATTACCACTGTAAGGTGCTGGGATCAGGAAAGTGAAATGCTCTTTTCAAGATTCACCAGTAAGAGAACCTGTTCAAGATATTTCATTATTGCTTTATCAAAAATGAGGGGGAAAATAACTTGTTGGAAAATTCTTGAGGAAATCTTGCTTTGCAAAGTTTTGCTGCAAAGGCAGAGCAATGCTCTGAAGCAGGATCAGGGAGCTTTGAGTTTTGTAAGTGGGCCATTGAGAGGTCTCTACGTGAGGAGATGGAAGTCTGATAAAACAGTTCTTATTAGGGCTTCTGATTCCATTTCAGGAGGCTGTGGACATAAGTAGGGATCTCTGCCTGTCTCCTCACTGACCCATTAAATCCTTCCCAGCTTCAGTGATCATCTTCGAGGGTAACTTCAATAACTTACTGTTGTTGATCAGTTAATGAGTTTGATTCCCCAGTGCATTAAAGCTGCTTTTTTATTGCAAACAAGGCAGAATCCAGCTGCTATGAGAACCAATGGTGGGAATATTCCCTAGAATTAACTTCAGTAATACTTCTGGCTGTAATAACTTCTAGCTGTATCTTCTTCTGCAGTAACTTCTAGCTGTGGCTGTAAGAAACACAACTAGGAAAAAAAGGACGCAGTTTGGACTCCTTCCTCAAGAAATCCTTTAAAACAGGAATGTCTTCTATGGCCTGCTACAGGACTATAAAATAGACTTCAGTCTACTTTACTGATACCCACTGCTGGATAAGTGCCTGGTTCACATTTGCTGAGTCTGTGGAAAAGTGATCACTACATAAACGGTTTCACATTCTTGATAGCTGCCAACCACAAGTCTTATGCATTAAAGCCACCTCAGATCTGATGCTGCCTTTTCTTCTCCAAATCTACTTTCTCCTTGAACCAAACTAGAGACTTAAATCAGTTCCTCCAATGTCATGGTGTACACGTTGTTAAGTTATTTCTCTTGGGAGTTACTAATTTCTACACAAAATGTGTAAAGAGTAATCCTTAGAAGGGAAATGTGTGCTGCTGTCCTGTCCTACTTCCAGTTGCAAGGGAAAGTTTTTAATTGAATTATTGCTGTTTTCTGTTTTTGTTACAATAAACAAATAAACAAATCAAAGGAGTTCAGACTGGCTTCCATTTGGTAACAGTTACCAGTTCAGATGAAAGATTGAAGAAAACTAAAAAACAATTACTCAAACTACCTGCACAAACTGAAGTTTAGTTTTTGACAAAAAAAAAAAAAAAAAAAAAAAAAATCAAGTTTTTCAAACCACTTCTTCCATTACAAAAATATCATAATTAACTCTTTAAGATTAGAAGTTTTATTTTTAAAAACTTTTGACTTTCCTTTTCTTTCCATTTTCTTTCAAACAGTACAAAAATACTTGACAGTTCAGTTCTATAAACTTATCAATACAATTCTATGGCAAATAGGTATTTAAGGAGCAGACATGCCCCTGGCACATAATTTTATGCTCAGCTTACTCATAATTTCTGAGGAAAAGAGCCTTCATTTTCTCACAAATGCAACAACGCACTTCAGCACACGTCTATTTGAGATAGTGAGACTGCTCACAGTCTCAAATGCATGACTGGAACAGCCATTTCTGCTAAACATTTGCAACAATTACTTCTCTGAATGACATTCAGAGATAAACCAAAAAATATAAAAATCCCAAATCAATATAAAGATTTAAAAAACCCTCAGCCTTTGGTTAAGAGGTTACAATTGCTGACAGCAGAAAACATTATCTTCTTTTTCTGGAGAAGTACCTCTCTCTTTCTCACAATTTTAAGAGTTGTATCCCCTCTTTCTCTCCAAAGTCTGTTCATATTTTGTATTTCAGATTTTTTGTCAGGCTTAACTTTAAAATGTAGGGCTGTTTGGAGAACAAGCACTAAGATTTTGAGATTTCAAAAAATGGTTTTGCTCTGATTCTAAACCAAAATATCAGAATCTCCATAAGGGAAATGCATTTATCTGAAGACAATTTGTTTTGCCAAAACCAGTTCATTTTTTATCTTCCTTTTTACTTGGTATTATAACACAAGAATTTAAAAAAAAATCAATATTAAAACTTGTTCTAAAAAAGATATACTGGTTGTAACAACTTTTAAAATAGAATAACCTGAAGTTATCAGGACTTTTTCATATTTTCTGTGTGTGTTTGTTTTTTCCTGAAACAAAGTTCTAAGAATAAACACCCATTTTTAATCAAAGATTTTGATTTAATTTGAGCAAAACATTCTCACAGAAATAGCTCTGTTGCTTTTTCTACCTGTCTCAATAAGAAACCCTAGCCATAAGGGGTTTTGCACAGTAAAAAGAATTGGCTAATCTGTACAAACACGGCCACACCAGCCGTGCAGTTTTTACTTGCCAGATTAGGATGATTTCCAGATTTCCAGTGGGAAATCTGGGTGTACCCTGAAAAAAGGTCCTATAATCTTTTGGCTAAACTCTGGCTGAATTCAGAGGTCCTACAAGAATTCACAGGTATGGGATATCTGGAGAAGCTTTCACTTTGGAGAAGTTATAGAACCAGCCTAACAGGCTTAATGTGAACAAAGTTACGCTTAATTTTTTTACATTATTCTTAGATATTTTGGAAGTATCATTGTGTAAACTTTAAGGCAGACAGAGTGCTATAAGAAAAACGTTCTTCTATTCCACACACTGCAATTCTGTTATTACATTGATTTTTTCCCATCTTCCTATGTTCCTGAAAACACTTTTAACTCATTCATGTTTCAAACATCACACTACATGCTTTCCTGAATGACAAGTCTCTCTCGCTGCACAACGTTCCCCATTTGGCTTAATACAAAAGTATAGCTGGCACAAAGATATTAATAGTGGGAGTGCCCTTTCAATAAGATACCTTAATGTATTTAAAGAGTTTTTAAAAGTTGTTTTGTGGGATTTACTGGTATCTACATATAAACTATGTATTATAAGAATATCTACAGTTACCCCTTCAAAACACATCTTGGATTCTTTGGCTATGATTCTGGGACCATCAGGCAGTGGTGGACGTACACTTATATTTACTGTGCTCCACTGCATGAGGGTATACCAGACTGTTTTTATTTACTTGTAAACCTTCTGCAAACTCAGTAATTCCAGTATAAAGGATTCTATGCAATAGACCTTAGTTCTGTACAAATAAATAAACCAGCTCAAGCTCTTATCCAACAACACAGGAAAACTAAATGCATGCTCTGTGAATTAACACACACCTCTGTTTGCTCTAAGATTATATATGAAAAAGAGAAATTATAAAAAGTTACAAATTTGGAGTAAAACAATAACAGAACTTTTTTCCAAATGATGATTAAGCATCCTTCTTGCAGGAATTCTTCACTAACTCATTGCAACCTGTTTACAGGAATATTCCAAAGATCACAGTTCTTTCAGTGCCATACACCAAATCATACATGTTGCAAGATCAGTGAGCAGTAATCCAAGTGTCCTCCTTCAGGTCTATCTCTAGTTGCATGGAAATACATGGATGGGTTTCCAACATGAAACCTAGCTTTTTTTTCTTTTTTTTAAACCATTGGAACTTTGTTAGTATCAGTGTGCTACCTCTCAAAGCAAAATCTTTACATCAAGAGAGGCTAAGACCAATCACTGAAACATTAAACACTTGGAGACTCTGCCATAAACCAGGAAAACTTTTCCTTCCTCCTCTACCCTTCATGTACAGTAAAGATTTGCAATGTGCCACTACAGAGATTCTGAATAGACAGCCTATAAAGGTGAAGCTCCCTGCACTAGCTTTTTAATGTTTACCTCTTTATCCACAACAACCTAAAGATAGAGGATGCTACATGTCCATGTACAGATACCTGACAGAAAGATGAACACTTTAGCCATAGAGTCACATTCTCTACTTTCACACATTCTCTACTGTTCTTCCAAGGCAAAGTATTTTTCTTCATTCAGATCACTATTTCCCCTAGTACACTTCCATGTGTCCATCTTGTTTTCTTCATATGCCTGCCTAGCACTTCTCCAGAAATAGGAGTTGCTCTTTCATTTGGCTACTGTCTTGCACTTTGGGAATTCTCCATTCTGCCTGAACTGTCTTTGATTTTTGCAAAGTTTTCTATTATACTATGAACAAAAGTCTTGAAATCATATTACTGTCCCAAAGTGAATAACCAGGACCCTTTGAAAAAGGGCTTCCAAAAGTTCTCTCTCCATGGCATCCTCATGCATCTGTCACAAATTAGCAACCATTTGCTGGGTAGAAGATGTGACCAACTGTATTAGTAGAGCTGACTGAAAGAGCACACATACATATGAGATACATACGGCCCTCCATGCTTCCAAAAAGAGTGGTTTTGACAGAGCTTGCTTTTTTCTTTACTACTAACAGGTAGTTAATGCTGGATTGCTCCTACAGCTTCTCAGCATCTGTTGACTTTAGTTTTATTTTTAGTTCATAGAATAATAGAACATTCTGAGTTGGAAGGAACCCACAAGGATCATCGAGTCCAACTCCTGTCCCTGCACAGGACAACCCCAAAATTCACACCATGCGTCTGAGGGCATTTTCCAAATGCTTCTTGAATATCATCAGGCTTGGCGCCTTGACTACCTCCCTGGGGAGCCTGTTCCAGTGCTCCACCACCCTCTGGATAAAGAACATTTTCCTAATATCCAACCTAAACCTCCCCTGGCACATCTTCCTGCCATTCCCTCAGGTTCTATCGTTGGTCACCAGGGAGAAGAGATCAGTGCCTTGCCCTCCTCTTCCCCTTGTGAGGAAGCTGTAGACCATGATGAGGTCTCCCCTCAGTCTCCTCTCCTCCAGGCTGTATAAACCAAGTGACTTTAGCCGCTCCTCATATGGTCTCTCCTCTAAACCCTTCACCAACTTTGTGGCCCTCCTCTGGACACTCTCCAGTAGCTTTATATCCTTAATGTACTGTGGCACCCAGAAGTGCACACAGCACTTGAGGTGAGGCTGCACCAGTGCAGAGCAGAGCGGGACGATCACCTCCCTCGACCGGCTGCAATGCAGTGCTTGATGCACCCCAGGACGCTGTTGGCCCTCTTGGCTGCCAGGGCACACTGTTGGCTCATGTTCAACTTGCTGTTGACCAGAACCCCCAGGTCCCTCTCTGCAGAGCTGCTCTCCAGCCTCTCATTCCTCAGTCTGTATGAACATCCAGGGTTGCCGTGCCCCAGGTGCAAAATCTGGCACTTGCTCTTGTTAGACAGTTGGTGATTGCCCAGCTCTCTAATCTGTAAAGATCTCTCTGCAGGTCCTCTCTGCCCTCGAGAGTGTCAACAGCCTCTCCCATTTTTGTGTCATCAGCTTACAGAGCACACAATTCAAATTAAGATGTAATATTCTTATATTTTAATGTCTAGCAAGTACCAGAGGACCATTAGACTGTGCAGCTATCTAGTTTGTAACTTAACACAGCCAAGTGCTGATTTGCATTCTTCCCTTAGTGGATAAGGAAGATGGTAAAGGAAGAGAGAAGGGCCACAGTTGCATTTCCATTTCAGCTACCTGGAACTCAGAGTGAAGCTGGGTTTCACACTTCTTGGAAAAGGAATACTTAATCTTCAGTCCACTTGTATAACATATGGTATCTACCTTGCTCTCCACCGTTTTCCCTTGTCCAGTTTCATAGTGGACTAATAAGTCAGTCTGTGACTTTAGTCAGTTATTTATCAGATTTCTACTGATCTGGTAGCTTCACCTAGGGGAAGCACAAAGTGAACTTTAACATTGCAGTGCTCTGAAGGATGCAGGTATTGTAGGTGTGAGAATTGAGCATTTTGTTAGTTGGGTATCAGGTGAACATGAGCAGGCAGAACAGAAGATGTGCAGGTGTGCTACTGGTTAGGAAAAAAGCAGTCCTGCTTATTAAGGAGGAATTAGAAATGAAGAATAGTGGAACATAATTTAACTACTTTGTTTTGAAGGGCAGAAACTTGTCATGTTCTGAAATTTAGGCCTAACAACTGCTTTGACCCCTATTTTACCCCCAAAACAATCCTGAGAAAATAGATTAATAGCATTCAGAGCCAAGTGAGATTCATATCTCATGGGTCCGCAAAGACATTTGGGAAGAGGTATAAAGTACTATTCATGTGAGGCAATCTCCACTGCTAGTATTCCTAGCTGAATTGAATGATATCTACTTTAGGAAGATACTTAGCCCTTCCAGCCATCTCACTCACAAGTCACAAAGAGCATAGCAATGCTCTTTTTCTGTAGGTCAGGAGTGATTTGTTCCACAAGATAACACAATGTGACAAAGCCTATGGAAGAGAAGATAACTTTCAGTTATCAAGGTAGCACCTGTAATCTAAATAGCAATTAGTCACTCCAAAGGGAACAGCTCATTGGTTACATCCTTGGAGTTAGAAGTAAATTCAGAATGGATTTGATGAGGTCCAGCATGTCACTACATGGGAGGAGAATTTCCCTCTGTTTCAGAAGGGTGGTGAGGCACTCTATGGCCACTCGTTTTAATAACAAGAGGTACTCATCACCTCAAAAAACAAGAATATTATTTCTCCATAGAAAACAAGGCAGGTTTTCAGTTAGCCTCAGGAATTACAATTTTATGTCATTAATGTTTTTGTCTACATAGTTTAGGCTACTTTATTTTATTACACATAAACCAACATATCACAGGTTTGACAATGCTTGTATTGAGCAGACAATCATACATCTTTTTTTAGACAGATTAATGAGAGATTTTATGAAGGAAAGAGTTCATTTAGGAATTATGTCTGAGACTGTATTGCAAAGTCTTTTCTATATGAGTACACTAGAGGTGATAAAATATTTAGAATTACTTTAATGAATCTATGCTTATCTCTAAAAGAAAAGAAAGGGGGGCAATTCTTGCAGTTAGTGGTTAATGGAAAAGGTTTATGTGCTGATACATACTGTTTTGTTAACCTTCTTCTAGTTAATTCATTATGTATTATTGAAAAACCTCTCACAAGATGCAGTAAGAGAGTTTCTCCTGTAAGCCAGGCAGAATAATTAACAGAGTAGAGGTTCCCTGGGTTAATGCTACTGCCAACATAAACCATACTTCTCTGTGTCATCTACTATATATTCAAGATCTTATAGGTACAACCATTTGTCATCCCTTTATTTACAGAAGAAGGAAAAAAAAATTAAGGTATCCTTAAAGGTCTCACACTATTCCTTCTCTGAAATAGCCCAGCTCCAACTTCTTCAAGAATCCAATGCTAACTGCAAAAGACATGACTCCTATTTTTAAGTTACTCCATCTGCTCACAGAATTTGGAAGTTCAATGAGCAAAAATACACCAAATTGAAAGAACATTTCATTGCACTTTTGCCATTAGAGAGATTCAGTTTTCCTCTGATGGGCATTATCAGACCTCCTGATGACCACAGTTCTATTTTTCTTTATTTTCATAGATTTACACTGTGCAAAAACTGCAGATAAAATAGAGAGCACATGGATTTAAGTGAGGGTTTTTTTTCATTAGCTCTGATGAAAGAATGAGAATTTTTTTTTTGCATTAGCTTCAGTGGCAGTAACTTTATTCTAAAGCAGATTTTACTAGAACAACTTCAGCCAAATTTACCTATATTTTATCTGAGAAAGACTGGCAAAAATTTGTTCTTTTCCTCCTATCTGGCCCATTCTTTTTCAGCACTGTCTCTTCTGGTGTTGAAAAGACATACTGTCTCTTTTTTTATTTTTCAATATATTTATCGCCTGGTTTTATTAAGTTTCACCAGTGAAGCATGGTAGACTGCATTTTCCATCCAAACATTACTGGATTCTCTTCTATGAATATTAATTACCACTGAATTTTTCTGGTAGTATCAGATACAATGTGGCAGAAAGGTCTTAATGGTAATGAAAAACATATTTTTCACAGGAGAGTGAAGCATGCTATATCATTAAAGCAAGGGACTGAGAGTTAAATGATCTGGGTCATCAAGCAGCTGTGGGCAAATCATTTAGAACAGCCCTTCCTAAATTTCGCTAAATCAGACAGCCAATTTAGATTTCACATATGCAACATCCATGAAAATCAGGTCAGTCATCTGAAGTGCCCATACCTGTCTGTCACATATGCTTTATGAGATAATTGTTAAAGTCTCTGTGACAATTTTTCTCCCTATCTAAGATTAAAAATGTCTTGGTTCTTTCACAAAGGTATATAATAAGGTTTAACTAATTAATTTAATGTACCATTATTACTAAATAATTAAACCTCTTAAAGATCCACAGATGAAAACTGCTAATGAAACACTATCATTAAGAAGCTGGTGCTAAGAAACATGCAATTCATGGTAGCAATAGCAAGTAGCGCTAATGAGGTCACAACATACCTATTTCACTTTCTCATTGCATGTAATAATCCATCTGGATTGGAAAAATAATGGTAACAACCATTTCTTCTTTTATGATTATAAGCAAAAAGTGTGAAAAGATACTGTCCATCCTGTTGCTGTAAATTCTGACAGTGAATGGCTGACAAAATCCTTTTAGCAATTGCATTTCTGTCTGAAAGAGGGCATTAAAGGTTTAGAAAGATTAGAGAAGAAACTGATTTAGAGTTTAACATTATCCTCTGACCTACTACTTATAATGACTAACATGTTCTAAGATTAGAGGGCATGTCCAGACAGGATGTGGAAAGGTTATATCTGAATGATGCAGTTTTTTTTTAATTGCTGACTATTAGAGGCAGATTCCAACAGAAAAACACTTCCTCTATCTTTTACACTGCTTGTCCCCAACAAATGCATAGTTTTACAAAAAAATACTGCATTTTCTACCACTTTATTGAAGAGTCACGGGACTTCTTTACCCAATTTGTGACTCTTAAAAAAATTAGCTAGAACTACCTGCCATCATAGAGTCTGGTTTTTGCAAGTTATAAATTCAAAGCTGAATAATGAAGGTCCCCCTTTTACTTGCAGTACTCCTCATTTAGCAAACAAAGACCTCATCCATGTCCCACAGATCAATCTGGTCTCAAGCAGGTTGTGCTCCTGAGTCATCAGTGGAATCATGTCTGCTTATTATTTTACAAGTCCCCACAAAACTGAAGAATACCAAGGATAAACCAAGACACTGAAAATGATGGACTTGATCAGAACTTCAGAACTGGATCTCATACTGAAAAGCTTTTGAGACACAGGCCAAAAGAGGCTCCAGTTCACTTTTTTTTCCAACTGAACTGTCTTTGCTGCAGCAAGACAGCAGAGAAGCCATTCCTTAATTTTATTATCAAACTAGGAAATGAAAAATTTTAGGCTTGGAAAAGAAATGCAAATGTTGCAGCAGCTACTTTTTAAGTTAGAAATACTTTTTGAATGCTAACCAGTGCCTAATTTCCCAGGTCATTAAAAGCTAACCCCCCTCCCTATTTCCTATTATACCAGATAGTTGCAAAAGCAGCATTTTAGAAATCAAACTTTTTCATGTGAAATCTATTTCTTTTCACTTTGAAAAAAACCCAAAACTGTCTGTCAAACCAATTTGTTTATATAAAAACATTTTCAACAGCTAAAAGCTTTATTTAGCACATCATGAAGGCACAGTGTTAATTGTTTACAGCAGTGCCGATGATTTTGCTGTTTACTTTCCACATCACTGCTTCCACAGAAAATTCACAACTATTGCATTATGTAAAACTGTGTTCAATAAAGCCATTTTGTTGCAGTTTTTTTCTAATGTACATTGGATTAAGTTAATATAAAATCTGTAAAATAATGTTACATCATTAGTTATATTTCAATGTAGTTAATTCAAATATCATATATAATTAGAAACTGTAGAAGTGACTATTCTACTATTCTCCCTGGCTCAAGTACATCAAGTCTGTCCCAGCTGAGCCAGCTTAAATCTTCTGAGATGCAAATAATATTTGAGGATCCTTTCTTGAGAAGTGCTATAGTCTACAAGATTCCACCCCGCGCCCCCCCCCCCCCCCCCCAGGATCATCCAATATTTAGTTACAACTGCTGTAATTTACCATATTATATAATGCAAAATTGGAAACCCACACCAGGCAGTAGAGGGAAAATATGCCACTCACATGGTAGACTGGATTCCCTGACAACTTATCTGTGTCATTTTATTTTAAAAGATGGTTGAATGGAAACTGTACTCAGAAAAAAAACCAGACATGTCACCCATAGAAAAAAAGCAGCTGACAAGAAAAAAGTCACCATAAAGTAGCAACTTTAATAGTCTATTCTAGTAAAGTGCTACATCTGCAAGGCAAAGACATCACTAAGACTTCAGCATCTAAAAAGGAGAGAGTTTAACAACCTGCCATCCTGTTCAATTTGCAACAAGTAAGAGAAACTGAAATACTTTTGCACATTAGAACAGTAATAGCTTTTCAAAACGAACACAGAAGCATGTAATCCAGAGAAGTGTCTACTAGCTTAGGTAAGCAGAAAGAGGATAAATTACATCAGTATGACGACTTCATTATTTCAGGTAAAGTAATTCCGTACATAGCAGTATCAAAGTTGTGCTGAAGACCTTTTTTCCTATAAACTGAGGGTGAGTTGCCGTGTAACATCTTTCACTACCAGAAGCACTGTAAAGCATATTAACAACTAATACGTATGCTGTTATCAGATAAAATGTGCACAGGCCTAAAGTAGATTAAAAGAATCCTTCTCTCAACAGTTCACGATATGAGCATGCAAGGCATGAAAAACACTCTTTTTTCCAGTCAGGGACTTGTTATCCTGTTCTTTACATTAAAAGTACTCCCAAGTACAAACCAGCAATGGTTTCAGTACTGCCTAGAATACTCAGAGCTGATGGTTTGTGCATGATAAACCACTGTCATAAAAAACCATACCAACTCCAGACAAGATAAAATGAGGAGATAGACTGAAAGCCCAGGAATGTAAGGGTCACACAGCACTTCATCAGCAGACCCTGGTGGAGATTGACACCTCCTTTACTCAGCAAGATCTTCTTTGCAAGCCAGTACTGTCTTTCATAATAAGCACTTTATCTTTTAACGTAAGCAGCAAAACTACAGCAGAGCAGTCCATCCCCACTCTACCCAGCAAGAGATACCTCTTCCAGTGAGTAAGTGTGTAAAAAAAAAAAAACAAAAACAACCCACATTCTGGATGGGAGAGATTTTTAGGACAGTGAACTGGTTAAAGCTGGAAAATAGAGCTACATAACATTTTTGCAAATTGTTTTTAAGAATCTAAAGACTAAATTCAATGTCACTGTTTTTATTTTTTCAGTATAAACTTGCAGCAAACTGCTACCATTTCTTGGTTAAAGTTTACAAGTAGAACCTTACGTTACTTGTGGCACAGGATCACAACACATGTGAGGACATAAGGGGACATTAGTGAAGAAGTGCAAATTCTGGGATTTTCAATCACTTGAAAGGACAGCTGTCAGCTCAAATACAGTATCAGTTAAAACCAAGTGCTGCAAGTATAATTGAAGACATAAATTCAGTGAAGGAGATCATTGTTGTGAACAGCTCTTGTTAACTGATGGCATGCAAACTTCCTGAATGAAAACAAGGACATCCTTGAAATAATTCTACCTGTGACAAACTTCTATAATAGAAACAACTCATTTACTCACTCAGAAATGCAGACTGACAGGATGGATCCCTGAATTACACAGCTTTGGCTTTGGTATTCTCTGCTAGAGGTCAGTCAATGTGTCATGAACTTAAATGAAACAATAATTATATCACTGTGTTGAAAAGCCTACATTTCATTCTTTTTTTTTTTTTTTTTTAAATTTACTTCATATGAATATGACATTCTAGTAATAAAGTGGTCATACTCACTTTGAGAATCATACAGTCAGAGGCTTAGACTCTACAGTTTGCAGGAAAACCTGTGACTCCACATAACTGTCTTGATCTTAGGGAAACAAAATGTGCTGCAGTGTGCAGGATCACTCCCGTAGCCTACTTCCAGACAAACATCTGTGATCACAATGGGATGTGACAGCCACATAAGGCTACATCTGGTTGCAGCTAAAGAAATGAACAGGACATTGGCAGAAGATATTTAGATGATATTTTGATGTACTGAAGTGGATTTGATTCCATAATTAAAGGCTCAGTGAGCCTTTATGTATTATCTTTTAGCAGTCCCTCTGCTGAAGCGGTTAATGGAACTGGTAAGGAAGGCAATTAACCAGCTTAAATATTAATGGAATTCATTCCTGAATTTTCAAGACACAATAACCATAACAAAGATGCTTCAAATGTTCAGTTACAGAAATCTCAAAATGACAATAATAATTGGATAAACACAGTTGCCTTACAGTACAAATACAAATTGCAAATGCACTTCGAGAAAATACAATTATAAGAAAAAGATCAAAGTCTTAATTAAATTGTACCTTCCATGATTGCAAAGGTTGATTTTAACAAGAGAGTCCTAGGAACTTGAAGCCTACTATTGTTAGTCCATGATATTTAGTATGTTTAGGCAATGCAATTAAAATTCGTCTATTTCCAGAGCTTTCAAGCCTCTCCAGTTACTCTCTAAATAAAAGTAACTTTAACTGAAAATAACATTTAGAAATTTGTATCGTGACCAATAACAAAAAAGATGGTGTATGCAATTGCTCTACCATAGGCAGTACCTACAAAAAAATGGCCTGGCAAGGTTACTCACTTTAGGTGAAATTCATAATCTGCTACAGGCTGCCTGAACTATCATCAAGAATATCATTTTTGTGATGCAGCCATTTCTGGCTTCTCCTTATCTAAACATATGTGCAAGTTATAGGAAAAGGAAGCTCATTTTTAAAGAGCATGTTATTCCTGTTGGAAGCTTGCTCACAGTGGCAACTACTCTTGATGTAACAGCTTCTATTTAATTATTTCTTTTAGAGGGATTGTCTGCAAAAGTCATTATGTCTTCAAATGTGTCACACAAAAAAAAGACAACAGGATGGATCATCCCTCTCAATTTACACACCAAACTCTTAATTCCTCCAGACTCTATATTCAGTAAAGCTTTGATAATCTTAGATCAATGCCTAATATCCTAGCTCAGGTGAAATACAGCTTTTTGGGAATCGCTCCTTTCTTGCCTTTACTCGTTGTGGATAGAAATGAATCCTTAAGAAATTATCACAGCTGAAAATCGCAAAGTTGGGTTCCACCCTGCTCTACAAACCAAAAAAACCACCCAAAAACAAGACAAACAAAAAAACCCTTCCAACTAAAACCCGTAAATTATTTATCTGATTCTGCTTAACTGGTGCTTTGTAGCTGGTTAAAGGGTTTCATGATTTTTGTTTCATAAACAGACTGGGATGGAAGGGGGAACCTGGAACAAACTGAATGTGTTTTCCCATTGCTGATCTCAGTGGAAACACAGTATTAGTTTGATTCAATTAATTGTAATGCAAGGCAGGAACAAGGCTTATGGCACAATGGCACTATATTTTTGGAAATATGGTTTTATATAATCAAAAACATTTGTAGTAAAGAATGCTACACACTGCTTTTCTAGTTTTATCTCACCTTGAAAAATGTAGATGACCTGATATCTTTCAAATGAGATAAGAGATAATTACTTTTGTGTGTTGAGAGACTTAAGTATAACACAATGAAAAGCAAGTCTCTTTCTAAATTAATATATTAAAACCAAATAAATTTAATGAAAATGATTCATCAGTAGATGTTTTCAAAAACTGGCAGGTTTTTATTGATATGTAGTGCTTCTGTTCAAAGAAGCAGTTTGTTTATATCTTGAATGTTTTAATATTTTTATGCTTGAATAGCGCTAAATTTAGGGAATACAAGAAACAGGATAATTTCAATCTACAAATTATTTCCATGTGAGGATACACACAAATTTGGCCTGGGATACATCTGTGAGATTTGGATACTTATATTTTATCTTTGCAATCTCTAGTAATTTGGATTCAGAATGTTCCAAAGATCCAAAGTGACATATCACATCTTGTTAAATTACTGTATAAAGCCATCTTAAACTAATCATCTGAAGAATTTTTTTTTTTTTCCAATGGAAAGAATCATTGGGATAAGAAAAAATGAATTAATAAAAGTGACATTTTTAAAGTGTATGCTTTTTGTTTACAAACTGATCCTGAAATCATCATACCCTAAAGTGAAACACACTACATTACTCAGCTGGAAAAAGAATGCTAGCGACCTGGGCAAGCGTCTCAAATTCAATTCCAAATGAAGTCCAGGAGTTGAAAACTTCAAAATAACCTTTAGTCTAGAGGACCCTCTATAATAACACAAATATCAAGCTTTCAGATTTCATGCTTCCTTCTGACTTACAAAGAGCAAAGACTGTATACACAGTTGAATTTGTATACTCCAACTTATTTAGAAAACAATAACCACACAGTATCACTGAATTCCATAACTGCTTTGCTCTATCATATTTCAGATATTTGCTATGCAACTTTTGATGCTTCTTCCCTTCTTTAAATCAACTGGTAAAAAGAATATTTTTTTTTTAATATTCACTCCTCTTGTGGAATAAGTTTCTCTTTCAGTGCCTACATCTGTTTTAGGAAAAAACCCACCTCAATGAAAAAAGAAAACAAAACACCAGTGTACATGCATTTACATTTTAACAGACTCCTGTAGACTCCTTGCCTCTCAGGACCCCTTCCGAGGCTCCTACAGAGATTGCTGAGATGGAGGCAAGATAGCTTGTATATCCAGCTACTAACAAATAAAAAATAATGAGAAGTGAATGATAGAATATTAGATCTCTCCTCAAACTAGACTCACATTGACACAAATATCACGCTTAACATGCACAGTATCATCTCATTTAAACCTCACTTCCTTTGGTAAGGTTTCATTTACCCTTTTTGAAACTAGCCCTGTAATTATTGTATGATTTAAAAAGAAGCATTTATGCTTTTTTAGTATAATTAAGTTATACAGATATTTGGGGAAATGCACAGACATGTTGCTCTTGGATCTAGTATTTCAGGCAAAATGATTAAGATGACAGCAGTATCAGCTTCCTGAAAGTAATTCTGGTGCATAAATTTACCTTACTACAGCACTCCAGGCATTCAATTAAACTTGTAAAATATGTCATCAAATATCAGAAAAAAATAAAGCAGACTTTTAGCCAGGTCCCTGGTTTTATTATCAGACAGGTGGTTACAGGCACATTTCCCCTTACTAGTTGTCACGGTTTTAGCTGGGATAGTTGATTTTCTTCACTGTAGCTAGTATAGTGCTGTGTTTAGATTTGGTATGCAAATAATGTTGATAACACCCTGGTGTTTTAGTTGTTGCTGGGTAGTGTTTACACTAGTGAAGGACTTTCCAGCTTCCCATGCTTTGCCAGGTGCACAAGAAGCCGGGAGGGAAGGGGATACAACCAGGAGAGCTGATTGGAATTGGCCAAAGGGTATTCCATATCATGTGACGTCATGCCCAGTATATTAACTGGGGGGAGTTGGCTGGGGGAGGCAGCGATCGCGGCTCAGGGACTGGCAGCGTCGGTCGGCGGGTGGTGAGCGGTTGCAGCACTTGTTGTTTTTTTTTTTTCCTTTTTTTTTTCCCCTCTTCTTCCAGTGTTTCATGTCTCTCTCGCTCATTATTTTCCTTTTCATTATATTAGTATTATTGCTGTCTTATTTTAATTATTAAACTGTTCTTATCTCAACCCACAAGTTTTCTTACTTTGGCCCTTCCGATTCTCTCCCCCACCCCACAAGGGTGGGGGAGTGAGCGAACGGCTGTGTGGTGCTTAGTTGCTGACTGGGGCTAAACCACAACACTAGTCAACAGTTTTCATGCCCAAGGAAACTTGGCTGGAGTTGGGAGCTACTCAAATATTGCTGCAATTTGCTGCCACTGTTCAATGATCTCTTGCCTTACCATGCAACAACTGTCCTTGCCTCAGACTAAGTTCCGGCATGGACATTCGTTTCTGTTTTGTACAGGGGAATGGTGGTATTCCACATAATTTTCAACTTACTGTTGCGGATTGTGTTGTGGTTCATTTTATTAAGACATAGCATACTTACAAGAAATGACAATCAATATAGGACAAGGAGTGACAGCTTGTCTGTCCCCAAACATTAAAGTAAAAAATCTCTGACTACAAAAGGAACTATGAAGCCCATTTTTTTAAACGTGAGTATTACCATTGGATGTTTTACAGTAATGCCAGTGGACTCTGTACATCACTTCATACGGTATTTTCTTAACCTTCACTGATACCTAAAGAGACATAAACAAGACTGGCCAGGTGCGGGAAGGAATTTACAAAGTGAAGACCAAACACAGTTTTAAGTGTTGATTACACCAAAACCTGTCCTATATTAGTGATGTACCAGCCCTAGCATTGACAATCACTTTCTACAATAAGATGAACACTAAGTGCCTTCAAATCATCATATCTAGTCAGCTTAACATTAAAATATGGTGTGACAATTTCACAACAACTACATCCCTCAGTATCCAAACACCAATTAAGCACATCTGACAATCTGACATGAAACAATTAGTTTCACACAATTAAAAGTGTCTTTTGATTTCTTCTTTTTTTAAAAAAAAAAAAAACAAACAACAAACAGCTCTGAAAAGAAAAGAAAGAAATTCGTCAGATAGAAAGAAAAAGAAGATTGATTGTAATACTAAAGATTCTGTGATAAGGTAATGTGGGTTCTAAAGCAGCTTAGGACCTGCAAATTAAAATTCTTGTTCTGTTACAAAAAGGTATCTGCATCTTTACTAATTTTTGCCACTTGTTTTTTTAAGAGCTTCTATTTCACTTTAACTTAGTGAGAATACAGATACATGATTAAAGGGGGAGGTGGAACACTTACATGGGTATTGAACACCATATAGAAAGCTAAGCCTGAAGTGGAACCACTACATGTAGGGGCCAGGCCATGAGACAGGAGGGCACTGGCAAGTGAGAGTGATGCTCCATCCCCCTAGGTCCATGTTGCTGGTCCATGCTGGACTAGAGGATCTGAGACCTAGATTGCTGTATGTGTCTAGTGCGCAAGTGCCATAAAGTAGGAATTACTATTTTCATCCTGATTAGTAAATAAATTTTAGCTTATACATCACTGAATATTGGGGTTTTAGTCCCATGGGTTTAGTCCCAATTTTAGGGTTGAAAGAAAATGAGATCTATGTAAAAGGAAATTTATTCTGATTAGACAATGAGAACCTTGGTTTTCCTATCTTTATCTAAGGAATGTTTTAAAATTATAACGATACAAAAGCCAAAGTTAATAAATTTGGAGTCTGAATAATAATTCTCCTAGCAATGATCCAGAGATAGTTGAAAAAAAATTCTCATTTATTTCAACAAACTGTAAATTGGGCTTGAGTACATTTGTTGATAATAAACTTCTCTATATGTATTTCTATAGATATGAATCTTCTTTATATTTTCATTTATTCAGAAGATGAAAGAGGTAGAAAATACTACTTTCTAGATCTTTTCCCCATTCTTTTTCTCTCTCTCTTCCTAATCAATTCACAGTGATCCATTTTTGACTATGAAAACATCACCTTATTTTTCTCCAATGAAATTTTACTTCTGAATATGGTCTCAGAAATCTGGAGTAGGTAGGGAAAACTAACTGAATCACCAGTTCAGAATGCAAAAGTCTCTCAGACATGCTAGAGCTTAATAAAGACCCCAAGTCTTAACAGAAACAGAGGATTTTTTGCCTTTCAGGAATTCTTTCACAAATTAAACACTCAAACCAATAGGTCACACAACTCCAGAGATTCTTTTTTTCAACTCTACTGCCTGTTTTATATTCCAATAACACAGAAAGTAGTATTTTTGCTTATGAGTTGGCAAAGCTCCTGGCATAATGGGAATATAAAAGCAAAAGGTATGCTCTTCCCCTGAGCACTGAGTTTTGCATAACATGTTTTACATATTAAGCAATACTGACAAAGTGATATTTTTAATCTCCCCACAAAATACAGACTAGTGCTCCCAGATGCCCCATGAGCAGCTTTTACTTGAGCAGTTCCATTAACATCACTGGAACTCTACATGCATAGATAGGTATAATTTGCATCAGCTGATCAAAGCCTATTTTTATATGGGAAAACATCCCACATGTGCTAGTACTATGAAATCCACCCCCCAAAAAAATTAGCCCTACATTGAAAGCTTGAAAGATTAGGTCCAATCAGCCAATAAGACTCGGACAGAGGAAGAATTCAAAGAGAAAGAGAAAGGATGTTATTAAAACCACTTGACTTTTTTTTAATGTAGAATTTCAGCTCTACTTTTATTAGGCATTCAAACAGCTGTTCTGATGTCCTTCTGACATCTCTTAACTTAGAGGAAAAGTAGAAGAGGGGTAATATGATTAGATTTTTAAGTGTGACTTTCTAAAATCCACCTTATACAGTTATTTTTATTGTTTGGTTGTTTTGTTTTTCTGTAAGAAATATTTCATGAATAGAATGGATTTCTTTAGAAATATGCTAGTAAGGTCATTTTAGTTAAATTTATAATATAAACCAAGGTTACTTAAAGATGGTACAGAAATTGATTGAACACAGCCCTATCTTTATACAGCAATAGACAACTGCACTTTCATTAATATGTAATTTTAATTTGTTACTGTAAATTTTATCAAGTGCAGTTGACTAACAGGAAAGCTGAATGGATTTTAATTTTTAGACCTCAGTTGTAAGTTGGCAACAATTTTGTGAGAAGTGATTTCCATAATAGTTTCCACTGTTTACAATAAACCTTTTATCACTGAGAAGGTAAACTATATGCAGACTCACAAATTGTAAGGCACTAAAATATTTGCCTCTACAGACTCGCATTTTTCAAAACTTCTTTTGTAAATTTATTACTAGCAGGCAACATATTTACTCTGTTGATAAACTACCATCACTGCAGGTTCCCAAAACAGTTCTAAAAAATAACTACCCCTTCTTTATAATCAGCTTGTGATGGTATGGCCTCAGAATATCAAGATGTTTGACAGACAAATATGAAACAGTTTCTTCTGCAAGTTTCACATAGCTCTGTCTCCTTCAATAATTAATGGTGTGATTTTTCATTTGTAGTGTTGACTTGTGTTATAAGATATCTCATTCAGGAAACAGCTGGATGAGATGAGTTCAGGTAAAGCTGCCACAGAGATCCTGAAATCTTCAGCATGTTTACAAGTGTGGAGGTTTACAGGATCAAGCCTTGACTATCAGTAGAAGCATGTAAGATTCAACAGGGAAATACTTTAAAGCTCCTATTAGTTCTTGAAAGAATCAGTAGTCAAAATGAATTCTTCATGTGGTTCACTGTTGCTAGTGTATGTCCTATATTTCTACTCTGTCTTAAAGGAGTCCATATGTGTGGTATAGGCAGCAAGAAGCCAAATTTAAAACATAACTTTAGTCAGACAGTTCACTTCATAAAGAAAAGACAACATCCTTCCTAACCTGTGAGGCTGTGCTAGGAAGGAAAACACAAGCTCCTAAGGAAGAAAAGACAGTGGGGTAGGTACTATATGCAAATACTTCTAATTGTGGGGTTAAGTAGTCATGCATAGGCATTTAGTTTCAGTTATCACCAGCTGTCAGTTAAGGCACTTATAGATAATGCCATCAACAGCAGAGTCCTGCCTGTGTGACTGCATTTAACACACTTGAATCCATGTTCTGAACATTATATTGTCTAAGAATATTTTCTTTTAAAATACTTGATATGAACTTGATTTCTTCTAGTTTTGAAAAAGAGATTTGGGAAGATTTTTTCAGCAGTTTACTCTTAAAATTGTGGGAACATGGAAATTAGATAGGCATCAGTAGAAAAATCAAGTACTTTCTGGATTTGCTCAATGTATAGTAAGATAAAGCAGCACAGCTGTTACATTAGAAATCAAAGTAAGGCAAAGATCCAACTCATCAGTACACACAGCAGCCTTGCTATAGTAAGGGAGTGAAGGCTTTATTGATGAAGTAATTTATTTCTAAGGACAAATTTGAGTTTGCATTTCATAGATAGCAGGATTTAATAATGAATGTATCTCCCAATAGCTAATTGAACATAATTCTGTCATTTTATCAACAGGAGTGCAATGTTTTCATGTTCTAATTTCAAGGAATATAACATTAACTTATTATTACCAAATAGTCTACATCAAGTTAATTACACCTAATAGCTGAGTTAAGTGATATGCATTGCCATTAGTATTTACAGCATCATGCACTTACACTCTAATTCTGCAGGCTATTAATTTGCCTGTAAACACTTTATTCAGGATACTCTGATTTTCTACTCTACTGCTAAGAGGTGGATCATGGTTTCTTCAGGCCACAATGAGTGTAGTCAGTTTTAAGAAAGCTTTTTGCCCTCTCGCACATGGCCTAGCACTGTTTAAAATGACAGCATTTGCCATTTCAGAGCTCTCCAACATCTCTGTAGTACATTATTATTCCATCATTTTCCAAGGGGTCCTATGAGACTTCTCCAAACAGACATCCTCAACAGTACAGCAACAAGAACAATTCCCCTGTAGGACTTGGACAGGCTTTTCTGCATGGTACAAAGGAACTAGAACAAAAGCAGTGCCTTTTCCTTTAGCATTTATCAACTCTACTGACTTTAGCTAACTCTGGTTGTACACTATTTTGAAAAATCATCCTCAGAAGCCAGGCATGGTCCACGACTTAATGTATGAAGCTTACAGAATTCAGAAAAAATTGAATGAAAGAAATGCAGAGGCTAATGAGGTCTTGCATCTCCTGTTCTCACTAGCTACACAGAATTACAAGAAAATTAAATAAAGCTCAATGTAATAACAGGACACAGAATCAGAGAATGGTTGAAGTTGGAAGATATCTCCAAAGGTCATCTTACCCAACCTCCTGCTCAAGCATGGTCACCTGGAGCAGGTTTCATGTTGAATCTTATGTGCTTTACATACGGTAAAGGCTTGATCCTGCAAACCTCTACACTTGTAAGCCTGCTGAAGATTTTAGAATCTCTGCAGCAGGCTTCACTCATCTCATCTCATCCAGCTGTTTCTTGAATGAGATAATTGTATTACACAGCTCAACACTAGAAGTAATTCTGAGAGCAACATGCTAAAAGGAGGAAAGAGTTATCGTGCAAACCCATAAGTTGCTCTACTAGTCTAAGCAAGATTGAGTTAACTACACAGCTCCCAGATGTCACCCTACTAATATTTGAGCTTCTTTTGTAAAAATTTTGGTTTTTGTTAACAGGCCAGCGGTGATGAGTCAGGCTTGAATGTGTATTAAAAAGCCCCATGTGCTCATCTCAGAATGAAATGTTAAAACATGAAGACACTTCTGATCATCGCTGTGCACATACATGCTACAGCGGATGTGCCTAAAGCATTACTGGCTGATGTAAAGTGGAGTAAACAAGAATTTCTTTAAGTAAAATGAGGAACTATGGCAGCCTGAAATAAAGCATTACATCTCTTTGCCTCTTATTGCAACCATGGGCTGACATAAAGACAGTATTGTACAGTTATGCCTATGGACCTATGCACTGCACATGTCAGAACCTCAGATAAGTAGCAGCCAAAGGCTCAGTTAGATATTTTAGAATAGCTCCTCTTTACATCTGCTGTTACAGTTTTGGGCTTCTCACTTCCAAAACAACTCTGAAATGGACTGTTTTCCTGTAAACAACGGCACCTTTTACCATCTATGTCAAAACATAAAAAATAACCAAAATAATTAGTCTTCTTGAAAGGTTAAATTTTCCTCATACAATGCCTTGCACAGCAATCCAAGCCTTACCTCAAAAAACTGCCTTCAGTCATAAAACTTTTGATACTTATTTTCTAGCCTATCACAAGTGACTACAGTTCAGGATTGCCGCTCTTTCTTCTGTTTTGCAGACTGTTATAGATTAAAAGGGACGGCTTCCACAGAGGTAAGTCTGATTTTCTCTTCGAAGGAGGTAGCAAGGGTTAGTGTTTATTTTGTCATAGGGTTACAAAAAAATAAGTGTCATCATTTACATGTGATCCATTACATTAGCTATGGTGCATATTCCTGTAGGTCTACCTAGAAAAATTCCTTTAGGTTAATGAGACCATTCATAAATTCCAGTTCCATGCAGGTATCCTCGGCTTTCAAGGGAAGCTTCTTGTTATGTATTGTTTCAGAAATCCTAATCTACATACACATGTAATACCCAAGTCAGAGCCATATACAACTATTAAGCAATATAAGGACAAACTTAAATATTTAAAGTTTCAATAAATAAGCATATGTTTTTAGAACATGTACTTAAATTTTCTTGTCATGGAGTCTCCACAAACTACAAATCCAAGAACAGAACCAGAACAAAGCCCAAAATGCCAGTTTGATTTAATCTGGAGAAGTGAGGATTTCTGCCTTTGAATTTTGATATAATATCTCTTGGTCATACCTAATTCACATCTACTTTTTACAGAATGAAAAGTTTTCTGAGTGTGATATGTCTACATAAATTTCTGACACAAAGAGCTCATTTAAGAACGGAAACAGTTCTAAAACTTGTAAGGTAACAGGAAGCTGAGTATCTCTTTTTAAAAGTTTAGATTGAAACTCAGAAAAAACCTTTATTATACAAATGTCTAGGAGATTTGCTTTGTGAGGATTGAATGTTAAAAAATCCATTATATTTACATTAAAATACTTATGACATGGCTCTCTGAACTTTTAGCAGTGATGTACATACATCAACACAGAAATCCACATCTTTTCTTTACAGCTTGCCACTCAACCATTTTGTGCTGCAGATGGTACCAGATTGTTTTCCTAAATATCTAAGCTTCTTTAGGACAAAAGAAAAGAAACAGCCTTTCTTTCCCAGGGATCAACCATGCAGTTAGCTTTTGATTGTGTTCTTTTGTATTTTCAACAACTAAGGAATGGGGAATATTTGTGCTTCATTTCTGTGCTTTTTCATCTCCATTTTCCTTTTGAAGTATAAAGAAAAACGCCAGACAGTGTAGTATGCTAATGGTCCATTACACCTCTAGGGTAGGAAATGCTATAGCTCCAGCTATGAGGCATTATACAGGTCTGCATATTCCCAAATCAACAGAAAAATTTTTTATGGGGAATCCTGCAATGTTCACTTTCCTGTTCAATGTTTGAAAGCCACATTGTTGGCTATAGTGTGATATTTACTTAGACTATCATCAAATCATAGGATCATTTAGGTTGGAAAAGACCTTTAAGATCGAGTCCAACCATAAACCTAACACTGCCAAGTCCACCACTAAACCATGGCCTTAAGTGCCACATCTACATATCTTCTAAATACCTCCAGGGATAGTGACTCAACCATTTCCCTGGGCAGCCTCTTCCAGTGCTTGACAAACCTTTCTTCAAGAAAATTTCTTCAGGATATTTTTCCTAATATCCACTATAAACCTCCTCTGGCACAACTTGAGGCTGCTTCCTCTCATCTTATTGCTGTTACTTGGGAAAAGAGACTGACACCCACTGCACTATAACCTCCTTCCAGGTAGTTGTAGTGAGCAATAAGGTCTCCCCACAGCCTCCTCTTCTCCAGACTAAACAACCCCAGTTCCCTCAACCTCTCCTCATAAGACTTGTTCCCCAGAACCTTCACCAGCTTCATTACCCTTCTTTGTACATGCTCCAGCACCTCAGTGTCTTTCTTGTAGTGAGGGACCCAAAACTGAACACAGTGTTCAAGGGGTGACCTTACCAGTGCCGAGTACAGGGGGACAATCACTTCCCTATTTCTGCTGGCCATGATATTTCTGACACAAGCCAGGATGCTATTGGCCTTCTTGGCCACCTGGGCACACAGCTGGCTCATATTCAGCCAGCTGTTGACCAACAGCTCCAGGTCCTTTTCCGCTGGGCAACTTTCCAGCCACTCTTCCCCAAGCCTGTAGAGTTTCATGGGGTTGTTGTGACCCAAGTGCAGGAACTGGCACCGAGCCTTGTTAAACCTCATACAATTGGCCTTGGCCTATTGATCCAGTCTCTCCAGATCCCTTTGTAGAGTCTTCCTACCCTCAAGCAGATCAACACTCCCACCCAACTTGCTGTTGGCTGCAAACTTACTGAGGGTGCACTCGATCCCCTTGTCCAGATAATTGATAAAGATATGAAACAGAACTGGCCCCAATGCTGAGCCCTGGAGAACACCACTTGTGACTGGCCACCAAGTAGATTTAAATCCATTCACCACAACTGTTTGGACCCAGCCATCCAGCCAGTTTCATACACATCATTTCATACACAAATTTTCCAAGAGGAGTAGGTACTAAATCCATTTTATGACGCTAACAATAAATGCAGACTTTCCTGGAGACATCCGTGTTGCAAGTGGGACTGCATCTCCTGTAGGAGAAACTTAGATGGTTTTGAACAGCTGAGGTAATAGAAGTAATCCTTCTATAACACCATGGATTTCAGCCACAAGTCTAAAACACGACAATAGAAAAATTTTTGATTTAGCCATTTTCATGAAACTCAAAACGACCCTTTACTGAAAATTTCTGAAAATTTCTGAAAATACAGAACCCCCAAATTCATTGCCTCTGGGCACAGATGAAGTTGAGAAAACTGCAAATTGAGAAGCAAATGTTTCAAAGGGATCTAAAAGTCACAGAAACTTTGTCTTCAATATAACAAAATATGGAACAGCCCCTCAGTATAAAATGGCTATTATAACTTTAGATAACTTTAGAATATTTTATAGAATATAGAATATTTTATAACTTCAAAGTACTTTAGGGATGTTAGCATAGTTCATTATATGAGCCAAATGAATGTGAATTCTTGGGGGGGGGGGGGGTATTTTGCTGTGATTATGTGCTAATATCTAAGTAAGCAAGCCCCTTCAACATTTCCTGTTTCTATCTGAAGGATCAAAGATGACTGATCAGCTTTAGAAGCTTGTCAGCTAACAATCTAAGGCTTGTCTCATTACAGGTATCAAACACTGGTAACAAGACATATGGTGACACTACAATTTATTTTCTATAAGGAAGCTTAATGGCTCAAGGGACTGGCAGAGATATTTTGAATGTAAAGTCTTGAGCTTACTGCTTAAAATTCATAGGGCAAAACATTACCATCATGCAAGGGCTCTTTGATGGACCATGTGAAATGAATGGGTGTCAGATATTGATTTATGATGGAAAACACAGTTCTCACCACTAAATATCACAGCCTAGTTACCATTGGTCCTGTTACAAATTGTAATAGAATTGACAGAGATTTAATTAGCTTTGAACTTGAAATTAAAAGAAAAAAAACCCCAAGCATATGCAATATTTTGATTTATATGATTTGAAAGGAAGGGTAACGGAATTTGTAAAATAAGAAATCCTAGCTTCTATTTGTAGTTGTAGAACAAAATTTAGCACACAACATTCGCCAGAAAAGAATGATCTTGAAGCTGTAACAGTTGTGATTATCAACCATTAACCTTAAGCTGTAGAAAAAGAATGCTCTTGTAATAGAAGCAAAAGAATGTGATCCACTTGGCTTCCGGTCTAGTCACACTGGTCCATTATAAGTAGAAATGGTATGAAATAAATGAATCCTTTATTTAACAACTCTTACATAGTATATCTGGCATCTCTCTAAAAGGAATAAAAAAACCAAATAGTGACATAGAAACACTATCACCAAGTACTTACCTACAGTCTAGAACAGCACCTGTTCTATTTGGCATCAAGAACAAACAATATCAGAGTGAGTTAAACTTCATTCTAACTTTGTGCATATTTTAATTTTAATCATGTGGCTATCTATGCTGAAAATTTCTGCAGCATGGCCACTCATTCATGACAGAAGATGTGGGCAAGTAACAACCAACACAAAAAACAATAGGATAAGCTATGCAATGAAAAAACCCCGCATTACTTGGTGGAGAAAATTATAAAAAGATATCAAGGTCATTTGTCAGTCAAGAAGGCTCATAGAGCCACACAAAAAAAATATATGCCTTCTGGCAGAACAAAGTCACTCATATCCGAAGTTACAGTCCTCAAAATATCTACACAGCTTCTGTTTAATATTAGAGTCTAGATGGAGGTATCCAAAATCCATCAAGTTACTTTCTCTCAACAGGCATCTAAAATTTTCCTTCTAGGCTTGAAGAGATGTGTCGCTATGTTGACACAGATGAGCATTTTCAATGAAAATCACCATTCAAAGGAAAACTTAAGCAAATTTAAGCAATTTGTTTCTTAAAATAGCTAAATTAGTGTCAGATATTCCAAGGGTATGTTATTAGGAAAATTTCTGAATTATAGAGAACAATGATACAGCCAAAATAGCATTTTGACATAAATAGCCCTAAAATATATGCTTCCTCAAAAGGTATTAGATGAAAGACAAATTGCTTATGTCTTTAATTGCATAAAGTGTGTGAGGAAATCATTAAAGCATATACAGGTAATCATCTGGAGTATGGATGGAAAGACATTTAAATGTCAGCAATTTCATTAATTTCGTAACTGAAGATTGAGAATTGGCAGAGTAGAGGGTAACAAACCATGAAAGGCTGTCATTATAGGCTAATAGAGTATTAGGATGATTCTGATTTCATAAAACTAGTTGGGGTCGAGGTACACGCAGAAACATAGAAGTGGGTATGTACAAGTTAGTAACATCCTTAAATCATCTCAGTCAGGCACACTGTAGAAAACGATTCATGTTGTTGTGATTGTTGACTCTACTGCCTGGTCTACATGGTTTATAGATAGGAGAGAAAGATTTATCATGATAATGCAAGTTGCATAATATGCTTTTAGTAGAGCTTTAATCCAAAATCTACTTTAGTAAATAAGAATGCTCAATTTGTGCAAACCATAAAAGGAGAGCATAGTGTGGATTTCAAGATATTAAAGAGACCAGGAGAAAATTAAAAAGGGTACTATGGTTAAGCAGAAAGATGCTTCAGCACTGGAAAATTTAGGTTAAATTGGAAGACTATACATGAAGAACTAATTCATTACCATTAAAGATGAGTAATTCAGATATGAGGTCCCTATCATTAGCCCAAGCTTTCCATCCTTCCTGATCCCCACCTTCTCCATGTACAGGAGTCAGTCAGCCTATACAAAGTGGTGTCATAGAAACAATGATCTGACATTTGTTTGTTTGTAGTTTTGCCTTCTTAAGATGGGTATTTCAGTCTCTATTTTCAGAGGACACCGGATTCAAATTGCAGGTAGATGATAAGCAAATCAGTCTTAAAGGAGACAACAGAAGTTACAGTCAACCTTCCTACAAGGAAATACTCCCTCCCCAGTGTAATGGGGCAGCTTGAAGTGTTCAACGGACATTTTATTGTTCTCCCTTGCTAGAGCAGAAGTGGCAAGACCAGTAACCATATTTCTGTGACAACTTGAAAAACCATATTCTTTTGACATCCAAACTATAGTTTATGTTCTCACATAGTAGCACTTAGATAAGTTTGTTACTATGTATGTAATACAAGTAATTAATACATTTTATAAGGATTAGCAGTTATGGTTGTTTTAAAAGCATTTAACATTCGGTGCTTTGAATTATAAAAGTAAAATATGGAAAAAATTAATACCTCTTACTACATTTCTTGAAAGGAAAGACACTGCATACCCATCTAGACAGAAGACAAGAAAAAGCATTTTCAAAGAAACAATATTGCAGATACAGTACACACAACATCAAATAGAGTTTGATCATTGTCTTGAAGAGATTTTCAAGAAGCATGACGAAAAATCAGTGATCTACTCCCAACGACAAACCCCAAGCATTTTATCCACCCTATTTATGAGAAAAGACAATAAGAATAGCAAGCAAAAAATGAAATAATAAAAAAACCAACCTGTTCTATTCCTACTGAAAGCAAGAGCATAGTCTTTGGGACTGGGATTTTAGTAGAATCACACCCCAGAAAGATGTGTGCTGTTTTCTTTGTTTGTTTTTCAGGAAAAGATAATAAAGAGTCTCATTTAATATTATTTATTTGTCCCTGTTATTCAGTTCCTTGATAATTAGAAGACAGTTTTCATCCCTTGTCAGGCAAAATATTATGTGGAAGCCTAATGATGCCACCCCCAAAGCATCATTAGGTTACTTGATGAAGGATATGATTTATGTATGTTATAGAAGCATTTACTCCAGGGAACCTTTTTAAATCAGCAAGAACAAAATTTTGTTCTCTGGTAAATAGAAATGTAATGACAGGCTATTAGTTTTGGGTGGCTGATGTTTGATTTCCTGGAGTTATAAAGACAGTCTGCTTTAGTTCTAATAGCATTATATATTTCTGTGATGAAAATAATTAATGGCTGCGCAACTTAGGTCATTACTGTGCTAGCAAACACTGTTCAGTTGTGCTCTTATACATATGTAAGTTTTAGAGGATAAATCAAATTCAACATATATTTTCAGAAAGAAAAAGGAAAATGTTTCTCAAATTCCTGCATATTTGCAGGCCTTACACCAGTGCAGAAGAGAAGTTTTACTCTTCAGTTCTGCTTAAAAGCTTTAGATTCAGTTATTCCTTTAGTGACAAAGAAGTGCAGTCAGACAAGTATTTCATTTCTAAGAAAAGGGTAAGGTAGAGAAGTGCATTCACTCACGGCTACTACTGCAGAACAGTACCATCACGTACAGAGTTGAACAGCATCCTGTGAAGTAGATTAACAGATGAAGAAGTTCTTAAGTACCAGAAGAAGCAGAAAACACAACAATCAAAGGAAAGAAAGAGAGTTTTTTATTCCTTCCCCCTCCCCACTCCACCAGTTATACTCTAACTAGCTCCGCTAAAGTCTTAAATATAATGAAGGTAGGAACCCTCACTAAATCCTTTTCTTTCCAAGGTCCTCTGCATACTGAAGTTATGCAGAAACTTTCCCTAATGAAAGTTTTGTTATGTTTAGCATGGAGTTATACGTACTTCAAAACCAGTCACCTACCACTAATCATATAATCATAGAATCATTAAGGTTGGAAAAGACCTCTAGGATCATCAAGTCCAACCGTCAACCCAACACTACCGTGTCTCCTAAACCATGTCCCAAAGTGCCACATCTACACATTCTTTGCACTCCTCCAGGGATGGTGGCTCCACCACCTCTCTGGGCAGCCTGTTCCAGTGCCTGATCACCCTTTCAGTAAAGAAATTTTTCCTAATATCCAGTCTAAACCTCCCCTGGCGCAGCTTTAAGCCATTTCCTCACGTCCTATTACTAGTAACTTGGGAGAAGAGACCAACACCCACCTCGCTACAACCTCCTTTCACGTAGTTGTAGAGAGCAATAAGGGCTCCCCTCAGCCTCCTCTTCTCCAGACTAAACAACCCCAGTTCCCTCAACCTCTCCTCATAAGACCTGCTCTCCAGACCCTTCACCAGCTTCGTTGCCCTTCTCTGGACAGGCTCCAGCACCTCAGTGGCCTTCTTGTAGTGAGGGGCCCAAAACTGAACACAGTGTTGGAGGTGTGGCCTCACCAGTGCCAAGTACAGGGGTGTGATCACTTCCCTCCTCCTGCTGGCCACGCTCTTCCTGATACAAGCCAGGATGCTGTTGCCTGCTTTAGCCACCTGGGTGCACTGCTGGCTCATATTCACCCGGCTGTCCACCAGCCCCCCCAGGTCCTTCTCCACTGGGCAACTTTCCAGCCATTCTTCCCCAAGCCTGTAGTGTTTCATGGGGTTGTTGTGACCCAAGTGCAAGACCCGGCACTTGGCCTTGTTAAACCTCATACAGTTGACCTCAGCCCATCGATCCAGCCTGTCCAGATCCCTCTGTAGAGCCTTCCTACCCTCAAGCAGATGGACACTCCTGCCCAATTTGGTGATGTCTGCAAACTTACTGAGCATGCACTCGATCCCCTCATCCAGGTCATCAATAAAGATATTAAACAAGACTGGCCCCAACACTGAGCCCTGGGGAACACCGCTTGTGACCGGCTGACAACTGGATTTAGCTCCGTTCACCACAACGCTCTGGGCTCAGCCATCCAGCCAGTTTTTTACCCAGTGAAGAGAACGCCTGTCTAAGCCATGAGCCACCAGCTTCTCTAGGAGGATGCTGTGGGAGACCGTGTCAAAGGCCTTGCTAAAGCCCAGGTAGACTACATGCACAGCCTTTCCCTCACCCACTAGGTGAGTCACCTGTTCATAGAAGGAGATCAGGTTGGTCAGGCAGGACCTGACACCTAATCCAGACACTTAATTTTTCAAATTACTTTACAAGTGAAATATTTTAATTGAGAATCACAAAAAAACCCACACTTGCAGATAAACTAAGCTTGGGATACACTGAGTAAAGGACAAGTCACTTCTAAGGTGTGGTTTATTAAGTAATAAAGTCCATGAAAAGACAGCCTGTTCAAATTGACTCAGGGTACTCATTTAGTTAAACGCTTGCTTGTTAATGGAAAATAAATGAAAGAAAGAGAGAGGAGGCAAATGCAGGTGGAGTGAAAGATGAGTTCATCAGATAGCTAATTTTAAGGATCTTACAAACCCTCTAGCATTCCATATGTGCAAGAAAACAAGTCCATTCATAGAATTACTGTGATACTGTGAAATATTCATTGTCCAGCATATATGCGAATATGCACACAAACACTCCAGGATAATTCAGTGTGACAAGTAAAGACTGTGAGTAAAGACCTTAGAAATGTATGTCCTTCTCCCACTAGTGTTGCATGGTTTGGAATTATCGCATCACTGGTGATAAAATAAAGTATTACGGGACTGAAATTCTCTGAAGTTGTTACATTAGTGTTTCTTACTACTGGAGTTGATAGAGTCATAGGTAATTTTATTGAGAGATTTGTAGAAATACAGAGATTTAGCTGGGCTATAGTACTAGTGTTATCCAATGGATATCTTCAGTTCTGTGAGAGAAGTACCAGAAATGCAAAAGACAGATCCATTAGTTCTTTTAATGATGTCTTGAGGTTATTCCATTTTTAGGCCCTGAAGATGCAGAGAACATGCACAGTTCTTACCAATTTTGAGTAGAATAGAGGTGCCCAAACTGGAACAGGTTAAGGACATTTGCTCCTTAACTCGCTACTATAGAAGTTTTTCTGATATACGGAAGTGAAAGGAAACATATGCAAAACTTTTATGTGACCTTTTCTTCTACCAGGCAAGCAGAGCTGGAACTACTTGCTTCATCACACATCAAGCTATAAATCACCCTTTTCATTTTTTATGACCCTAGAGGTTTCTCCCTTCCCCTTACCAGGCTAATATACATTTGCCAGTTTAAGTGATGTAAGGAGTTTCTAGTGCAGAAAGTGGCATTATCAGCAGTGGAGGCTACATAGGTATGACAAGCATAGTAGTATTAAGTACAGTAAAATATCCAAGATGCGTAAAGCTCGGAGTAAAAGGCTTAAGTCTTTAAAGCTACCTCATAGATTCCTCTTACCCTCTTCAGTTTCTGACTGTAATGTGACAAAATTCTTCGGCTTGCTTAAAAATCTCAGTGTAATGTGACTTTACAGATAATAACCACTGAACAGTTGTGTGAGACACAAGACATCTGCAGAATTTATTCTGAAAAAAATTAGAAATAATGACACAATTACAGGCATAAGCATTTTCTTTACAAAACAGCACTGAAGCTGTAGAATAGAATTCAGGTTTTTTGTTTCATTTGCATTTGTTCATTTCACTCCTTCATCAAACTGATGCAATAGAAGTAACCTGAAGGTACAAAGGCAATTAAATTGCTGAAGGTATCCAAAAACATTTTGCTAAACTCAGGCTACTTGGGAAATAACGTGCAGTTATACAGTTTTATTGCGAGGTAATTATTATAATTTACATTCTGGGTTGTTACAGGTACAACTTGTAGCCAAATGCTTCTAATCCCTTGGGTCCAATTACCTCATGATAATCATGCCAGTTGGTGCCATATTTATTTTTATTCAAAATACAATGCTCAAAGGTAAAATAGATACTTTTTGATTGTAGGGAAACTTGCAGACTATCTTTTTTTCTGATGGGTTACTATGTGGGATGTGTAGTCCTTAATAAACAGCCTGTCAGCTGTGGATCCCTTTCCAGCAGTCAAAAATTTTTGAGTAGCTCAAACTACACTTAAGAAAAATCCCAAACTTATTGCTTGAAAAGAAAAATTGTTTCAGAACTAGTAACTCCAAGTGGATCAGAGGACAGGTGGAAAGGTGACAAGGAACTTGGTAGATCAACCTTTCCAAAAAATGATGAATCTCTCTTGACCAGTATAATCTTTCATTACATGTAAAAGGATGAAGATAGGTATGTTCAAACCTTAGTGCAAGGTGAAACCTCTGAGGAATTCACTGGACTTTTCAGGTCAGTGAAATGGAGGAATGTTCATCAGTAAAATAATTTTGGACATCTCTACTGGCATGTCAACTTACAAAACTTCTGGCATTAGACTTTGAATTTCAATATGACTTGCCCTGCCCTGCAATGGTAAGAGGTAAATTTCTGTAAACTGCAGGAAACTGTCATTGTACAACTTCTACTTTGTTCCATAGTGAGATATGACAATATAATATAGAGAATCATTTCCACAATGTAGGCTAGTGAAATAAGTTTACAGACAAGTGAAATAAGTTTACAGAACTAATTATACAAAGTCCCAGATGTCTAAAGTAGTGAAGTGTAAAGAATCCTAATATGTAACCTGAATAAACAATATCATCACACGCTGCACTGAAATTCACAGGTACCTGAGGGGATATCTGTCTAAAAGTTTCATGAACAATTACAAAAAGGTACTTGTTTATGCATTTCCCAACAAATAGCAGGTTATGCTATAGTGACTCTTTATTTTAAATTTCAAATAATTTTGTAGTGAGCTACATTGCAGAGTATATTTCAGATGTATTTCCTTGGAGGGTAGATGTTTAGGTATCTAGATTAGCAAAAGTGGAATACAGAGATTTGAACCCGGAAATCTCATCTGTAATATAAATATTTTAAAACTCTCTACAAGAAATAATAATATAATGTTATCCCATTTTAACCACAGAAACGAAGAAACATTTTTTCTTTAGAAGTTACTGAATTTTACATAATTTGATCTTTCATATGATAATACGCTCTTCAAACTTCAGATATTCTAGCACTCAGTCATACTGTAACAAGTCTAAATGAGGAGATCTGCTGCCTGGCAAGTGGATATCAAGGATACCTCAAAACATGCAAACTTCCAATAATGAAGTCATCATTGCATATCCCAATGATCTCCCACAATGGCTACATACAGTAAATATTCATGACTTTAGAAATACAACCACTAACATAAAAAGCTTGGTCCACCATATTCTGATAATCAAGGGAAAAAAGTTAAAAAAAAATAATCTATGTTGCACAACTACTATCTTACACAATTCTGAATTAGAAATGCAATGGAGGCAAACCCAGAATATATTCAAGTAACTAAACAGTGGTTATATGATTTTTTTTTTCTTAAGATTTCTCTCATGGGAAAAAAAAGGACGGGTTATATAGAATTTGTCAGGTGTTGTAAAAGTAATTCTGTAAAATAAATTTAAATCCTTTCAATTTAAAAAAAAAAAATTCTTGTTTTACCTGGATTTATAGATCTTTTACTTCAACTAAATAAAACACATGCCCAGTTAAGACCCTTGAAGAATACAGCAGAATAACAAAGAAGGATCAAATTGAATGGGAAGATATGAAAACCAGTGCTATGGTCTTAAGGGGCATTATAAAGCATCCTGGCTAATTTTACCATCATGCTTTTTCAACTAGTGTAAAGCAGCTTCTTCCCCTAAAAGACTGTAACAGAAGCAGACAATGTCTGATAAACGTATGTGCAGCTGCCCGAGTTATGAGCTGCAGGAAAGACAGTACCATTTTAAATGGTCTGTGTTTTCTGAATGGATCACTTTCACTAGTTGTTCTATGTTACCATTGTTTTGTTCCCAAAAAATCAGTAAAAAGGCTTTTGAGGTCCTAAATAAAGTATCATACAAAGCTATCGAAGAGACAAACTCTTGCAATCCTGACTGGAATAAACCTCAGGAGTTTGTTGGGGTTTGGGTTTTTTTCTTTTTTTTTGAAGAGCTCTTCCAAGATCACAAGAGGACCAGAACCTGACTCTATAGTAGCCTCGCAGACCTTCAAGATATAATGTGTACTAATACAGCTTATCATTAAATGTCAGCAAAGCAAGCTTTAAGCAGTTGTATGCTTCCCTCCCCTCCCTTTTTCTTTTTAATGTCTAAAAAAAATTAATTCTGGAGAGACTTAGATATTAGAGTGGGGAGAGGTTTGATATGCCTATATGTGAACACACACATACTTTCTTCATATGAGGTGAAAAAATATTTCTCTAAATATAGCCATATAGCTAACAAGAAAAATTCCAATCTCTAGTTAATGAGCCATCTGCTTCAACCTCAAACATCATTCTTCCATCATAGCATGAGACCTATACAGATTGTGATGTTTGCCTCCTAGGTCTTTAATACCAACTCTTATGTAGAGTAGCTTCTTTAGCCAAGATCAAAGAAAGAAAAAAAGTACTGACTGTACCTCATCATGTATTTCAGTAACAGCCTGTGCCCAGAACTGCAGCAAATCTTGGAAGTAAATGCCTGGAGACTTTTCACATAATGTGAGCAAAACACAACTCAGACACACTCGTGCTGTAAGATGAGAGATAGACAGAAAAATACTCTTTCTCCTTTCGTCCTAGATAAAAGCCAAAGCTATTTTTTTTTTTTCCCTCAAGCTCACTCAGGCACTGGGGTTCAGTTGATAACTATTTCCTTAACCAGACGCAATAGGTTCAGCTAATAAGATAGGTCCTTAGTAGAAGGTTAGATAAGGATGCATGGAAGGATTACCTTTTGTATTCATATAGTTATATTTGCACAGTGTTATCCAAATACTAAAATCACCTCTCCATTTTCTTTTACCCTACCGATTTGGAATCTTTTGATTTTCATAGGTTTCATTCATAACCAGGTAACTGTCCTGGTGATCTCAAATTTTTTTTCATATCATTATCGCATTTCATAACAACAAAAATTCCAGGAACGCTTCTGCATTTCTCTCCAGTCATAAAGAAGAGGAACTGAAGATGGAGTTTCTAGTCTCATCATAAGACAAGAAATCAATAGATTTCTACCAAATAATCACACATTAGTATGCATGCTTGGGTCTGGTTCACCACCAGGTGAGCAATTAAAATCTTACCCCCCAAAAAAAAAAAAAGGTTTGAACTAAAACTTTATGAAACTTGCAGGACAGACTTACCATAATGGTGTGAAATACATGTGAACAAAAGATTATTTTTGTGCTATATACTGTACTGTATTATACCAGACTGCCTTTTCATGGTAGAAATCAGCTACTCTAAAAATTCACATCTCAGAAGAAATTCGTAAGACAAAATACCTTTTTCTAGTAATGAACAGATTCCTGTTGTCTTGTAAGGAAACAAACTGCATATGGAACAAGAAAGCTTCTGAACAGTACCTATGTTACTGTTTCTGACTTAATCAAGCATAATTAGAGAGCAGAAAAAAGTAATAAAGCTCTTCAGGTTTTCCCCAAAACTTGATCCAAATCTCATTGAAACAAATGGAAGTGTGCCAAGGTGCTAGCATCTGCAAGAATAGCCCATAAGGTCAAGAGATACCTAAAACTCATGCTCTTAAGAAGCAACCTAACTGCTATGGTAGTTCTGTGAGAGTTCCTATATATAACACAACAAATACGAGTTACCATTGTCCACCTTGGAGCATGGCATTCAGTGACATGCAAACTCATTGCAATTATAATGCCTCAGGCACATTATTAAACTACTGTTTAAGTGGAGGTTAATTGAGGCGGGTGATATACCCATCTTGTGTGGGCTTGATGCACAAGGCTGAATTTTAGCCTTAGCAAAGGTGAGTCTCTTCCATTTCTGGTAGAAAGACATTTAGTTCCTCATAAGTTCATACCTCATGTCCTTTAAAAAGGCAAAGGGGGAAAATCCCCATACAGGTCTCCCCCTCCACCCACCACTCCCTCAACCTCGTAATTTCTTAAAGACTCAAAGAAGGCAGATTCCAGATTTCCTAAATACTAACAATTGAATGATGCTTTCATTTTTCTAGAAGTCTTTCTTTAATGTTAAAACAGAAGAATTGTTTTACTGGATTTAACTTTGCCCCTTAATCCTATAATCTCAGGCCTTAACTCATATCTCATGTCAACTCAATTGTTAAGTCTCATGTCACCTCATTGTTAACTCAATATCTCATGTCTCAAAATAAAGAGCGCTCTTAGTGTCCTCAAGAGGAAGATCCTTCTTGCACCTCAAAAATTGTTGCATATACTAATTATTACCCAAATCAAACCTTATTACCTCAGATCTATGTCTTCAGCTGGTATGAACTGTTACAATTCCTCTACTGAATTAATATGATTACTACTAGTTCACTTCAACACTGTTTCAGAAAATACATGAGAACCTTGCTACTGAGGCTTTTTAGTGTATCTTATCAATATCCCTCTGCCTCAACTACTATAGTGGGATATGGTCTGTCAAGTAGCTTGGAATTAAGACCATCCTTTCACCTGCTGAAAAAAGTACTAGCGATATTTTAACACAGCAGACAAGGAAGTCTTCTTACCACCTCTGAAGCAATTTATTACAAACTAGAGGCTATAATCTGAATAGCGATAGCAAGCAGAAGCTTTCTGTTATTTAGGAAAATAAGAACTCTTACAGTGCACAGTTCTAATATACAAAAATAGTAAATTAAGAAATTAGCATTAAAAATATATATTTTTTAAAATCAATATTTTAGGCAGTAGAACTTTTTTTGTAAATGCAAACTCCACTTCAAGATCAACGAAGAGGTAATAGAACTCATATTTTTATCCTGTGTCCAAAATATTTATGGTAGTTTATAATTGCATTAAAATAGAGTATTTATATTTTAGAAACATTTTAGAAATCTCTTTTGAAGCTGAAAAGTAAGCATTAGTATTATTATTACTGGATACTTTCATGCCAAAACATTATGTAAAGCATATTAGTTGTTCACCTTCCATCATAAAATACAAGTGAGAGAAGATCTGAGACAAAACATGCCATCCAATATTAAACACAAGTTCAGTCACTTTAGGGAAAGCAAGAGTTTATTGTCATGGAAGGATGGAAAGAAAACCTAGGCTTTTTTTTTGTAGAGGCCTTGTGTTCTGCTGCTTTCTACTGATAAATAAAAGAACATCTGTTGTAAATATTGTGGAGTAGTAGAAGTAAGGCTGAGCAAGGAAGTGAAAAGGTTTGAAATTCATTGAGACAGAGAAAAGCCATATAAATAGATCGTGATCCTGCTCTTGTGCATCAGGTATGATTCATGCTGCACTATTCTGCCACACACTACTTTAGGAAAGAAACAAACATTACTGTAGCTGCAGTAAAATTTCATAATACTTTACAGTTTTATGTGCTTTGTAATAAGAATTAAATCATTGAATTCAAGGCACAGGAAACAGAATAGGCCAATTTGAGCCAGGATTTGCTAGAAGGCTGACACTCTGTGAAGAACTCCAAATACTAGTAAGTGCAGTGAGGATAAAATTCTTCCTCTTTGCCACATTATGCTGTAGAACCAGTGAGATCTTTGTCATTTTCCTACTGAAAAAATTGCAACAATTCTTATTTTCAAGGCTGGAAATCAAATTTAAAAAGGAAGAGGAAGTGAAGTTCCTCTTTTTTGGATAGTCACTGTAAATTCTTTTATCAGGAGCTTCTGAAATCATCTCAGTTACCAAGGCAAACTAATTTATCTTGAAAACATAGTAAAAATTTAATTTTTCCAACAACAGAAATATTCTGATGTTGCTATTGGAAACAATTTCAAAAGCCTGAAATCAATCACTGTGAGCTTTGATAACAATAGGTATGAAATTTATCATTACTGAAACTATATAATTTGTTCTCTTCTTAGATTAAAAAAAAAATGAAGCTGAATAAAGTATTTTTCCTCCCTTCCTCTCAAGCATGTTAGCAATGGGAAACTGCCTACCAGCTTTCAGTCAGCTTTAGTGCAAACCCTGAATCTTTCTAGCCAAACACTTCAGAAATTTTTAAAGAAAGATGGGAAATATTTTGAAATCCATTTAGACCTGAATGATGTGCTTATACTTCTCCCCTGTACTTAAAGCATTTTATATATTGAGAGCTATATATGTGACAATGTTTTATATTTTGGAAGTCTAGAAAAATAGAGCTAAGCAGCGTTCAAAATTATCTTTTTATTATAAAATTAATCTAGATCACAACACTGGAAAGAAAATAGAATCTTTTTTGATAGGAAACAATTTTATTTTGGTTCACCTGATGAAAGACAGTCATGGTTACTCTCTGGATAAGAGGAATAAAAGCTAACAGTCATTTGTTCATCTCCTCTGATGGGATCTAAGTAGTTTCAACCTGTTTTGAAATTATTTCTCTATGGCTATCTTGAAAAGTTATGATCACTGAAAGAAATTAATAATAAATTAAGAAATACTGAATCTTGTTAAAAACAAATAGCTTTTCCCTGAAGGGCAATGTAAAAGATTTCAGTTTTCTTTGAATATTTTTGGGAAAATATAGAAATATTGGGTAAGAGAGAACATAATGGAAGGGGAAGCAACAAAGTGAATGTGCTATTCCTTTTACTTTTTATCCTTCTCCAGAATTCATCAGAAGCAATTTTCAACAGTTCAGTCTCCTGCTGTTCTGACTTCCTATAAGAAAAGTTAAGTCATAAGGAAGATTGTATTCATGTATTCCAAAGCTAAGCTGACCCTTTTCATGGAGAATCCCTGTCTCCTTTTCTTCCTGTAGGTACTGGGAAAGTACCAGTAAGGAGATTCTGTACCGCAAGAGAAGAACTGGAGGCATGCTGAGGATTTTGAACTGTTCACTTCAGACTGGATCATCCCTCTGCACAATGCCAAAGCAGAACGTATACTGTTCAGCCCACAGGCTTTCTGAGCTATGAACAGCTGCAAAATATATCAGTGTTTGAACATCCTGCATTTGAAATCAAAAAAGCACATCAAAGTCAACCAGCAAGGCTACAGAGTCTGCAGCTGTATCAGCCCATTTCATAGCCCTTTTGATAGTTCAGGGATTACTTTTTTCCTTTCAGAAGCTGAATCTCCCCTCATCCCATCTACCAGAATAAGCTACTCTTTAGGTAACACTTCTCCCAAGCAGAAAAGTTCCCATGGACTTTACAAACATAAAAGGAAACTTAGTGCATCAGCAATTACTATGACAGCACTGTTACATGACTGTTTAGGGTAGGAAGAAAGGAACACCTTACATAATTTTGAAGAAGCTACCCGAGTCAAATAGAAAAGACACACTGTACCAGTAGAAAGCTACTAAGATAAAATTTCACTTTGTTGAGGTAGTTTCAGTGACAGGTGTCCTAAGTTTCTTGGACCGATGAAAATAAAAATAAAGGTAATGAAATCTAAAATCGGGAATCTTCCTTTCATAATTGCCAATTAAAAATACCTACATGCTGCTGAGTACTACAGTAATTTATAGGAATGAATTTTTCATCTCTTGTGAATACATTAAACAAAATTGTATATGGTGTAGTACATAGTCTCAGCTGCTATAAATTCATTTAGTTCTACTGATTGTCAAGCTTTTGATTTACATAAGCTGTTTCTGTAATCTAAATAAGTTTGGCTCAAGCAAGCCAAAACCCAAACAAGGTATCTACTATTTGGAAAAAGATTCTCATTTTATTACAGATCAAGATTGGTTTAAGAATATTGCTATCCATTAATATCAGTGTTCTATCCTTCAGGTTACTCAACATTAACTACAATGTACTAGTACCAGATATGCGACAGGTATTTGAACATAAGGTATCTTGTATAACCATCTGAATAGCATATATTCCTCCCTCAAATAAGTATGTTTGGATACTATGCAAGGTAGAAAGAAGAAAGGATGGAAGAAAAGGATGTATTTAATTCCCCAAAGAGACAAGGAAATAACCAAATAGAGGATAAGAAGCACCTTTCTTGTAAGACACTGTTCCTTCCAACCATTAATCAAAAAAGAATAAGCTAGGGTTTTTCGGGCATCAGAAGAGTTCTTTGTTCCCACAATTAATCTCTTTTGATAATTTACTGTAATTCACCTTAAGTTGAACATACACCATTTGCAATACTGTGAATACTTTCATTACATGTCTTTAAGAGGCAGACTCAGTTCCAGACCTTTGAAAGAAATCTTTAAAAAGTTGCATTTTAATATGAATAGAGTAAAAAAAAAGTAAACAAAAGAAAATAAGATATTTGAGAAAAAGCATAACGGGTGCAGTAAGACAAACAGGCAAGGAACCTTGGCCAACTTTTACACAAAGATAGCGTTTCTTGCTCAGAGCAAAGAGAAAGAGGGATCACTTCCCTTTCTATGTATTTTTGGTGGTAGTGTTGGGGTTTTTTGATGTTTTTTTGTTTTGTTTTTAAGAAGAAGTCACTAGCTGTGGCCTTTAACCATAAAATGCTTTTTATTTCCTTGGCTCAATGAGCCATATCACTGACAAGCTGCCATATTCTCCTTCCTGATATCTCCAGCTACAGTCTATTAATCAAACATCTCAGGAAGATAAGAAGCTGCAACTTTATATGGCAATGCCTTTATAAAAATCTAATTTAAAATAGAAATTTCAAAACAAACTATTCTATAATTGTATAAAAATGTGATACTTTTCCTTATTAAGTGGAAAAAATATGAAATAATCTTAATTTGAGCTGTCTTCCCTGCCCACAACATGACTTCATGCCAGATACTTTTTGGTCATTACTTTATAAACAAAGAGCAACACGAAGAAAGTACTGAAGACTGTAAGAAGAATTTAGGTAACAATCTATTCAAGGTGCCTTTCCAACAGTGATATCAATGTATCTCAGCATAGTCTGATCAGGTTCACTTCCTGAACTGTGCTTTAAGCTCACCACTGTGTTCAGAAGGTGATACAGGAGGGTCTCTGATAAAGAGCAAGACAGTAATTGTCATTCCAAAGTCTTAGGCTTTTTCTGCTTTATTAAATGATGACTTTTTTCCTCTTTAAGAACACTTAGGCATTAAAAAAAACAAAAACAAAACAAAACAAAAAAAAACAAAAACAAAAAAAAAACAACCCCAAAACAACCCACAAACACATTTTTAGTAAATCTGTTTGTAGATAGTAAAAAACCCTACAGCTGAGAAAGAAGCAATGCAAATTCAGTGGATATATTTCTCATGTTCTCTCTAGATCCATTAGCTTCATTAAGATTGATTCCCATCCATTAACACCTGCAAAAATAGGTCCATAATAACTTTTGTTTTACAAAAGTCCAAGAGATAAAGAAAACATAGGGCGGAAAATCTGGCCACTGTTGTAAGGAATAACAAAAAATGTTTTTACAAATACATTAACAAGAAAAAGAGAGCCAAAAAGAATCTCCATCCTCTATTGGACACGGAGGGGAACATTGCCACCAAGGATGAGGAGAAGGCTGAGGTACTAAATGCCTTCTTTGCTTCAGTCTTTAAGCGTCACACCAGTTATCCCCGGCGTATTCAGCCCCCTGAGCTGCAAGGTAAGGACAGGGAACGGAACAAATGCCCCATAATCCAGGAGGAAGCAGTTTATGACCTGTTGAGCCACCTGGATGCTTACCAGTGTATGGGGCCAGATGGGATCCACCCGAGAGTACTGAGGGAGCTGGCGGAGGAGCTTGCCAAGCCACTCTCCATTTATCAGCAGTCCTGGTTAACAGGGGCGGTCCCAGATGACTGGAGGCTTGCCGATGTGACAGCCGTCTACAAGAAGGGCCAGAAGGAGGATCCAGGGAACTACAGGCCTGTCAGCCTCACCTTGGTACCAGCGAAGACTATGGAGCAGTTCATCTTGAGTGAGCTCACCAGGCATGTGCAGGACAACCAGGGGCTCAGGCCCAGCCAGCATGGCTTCATGAAAGGCAGGTCCTGCCTGACCAACCTGATCTCCTTCTATGAACAGGTGACTCACCTAGTGGGTGAGGGAAAGGCTGTGCATGTAGTCTACCTGGGCTTTAGCAAGGCCTTTGACACAGTCTCCCACAGCATCCTCCTAGAGAAGCTGGTGGCTCATGGCTTAGACAGGCGTTCTCTTCACTGGGTAAAAAACTGGCTGGACGGCTGAGCCCAGAGAGTTGTGGTGAACGGAGCTAAATCCAGTTGTCAGCCGGTCACAAGCGGTGTTCCCCAGGGCTCAGTGTTGGGGCCAGTCTTGTTTAATATCTTTATTGATGACCTGGATGAGGGGATCGAGTGCATGCTCAGTAAGTTTGCAGACATCACCAAATTGGGCAGGAGTGTCCATCTGCTTGAGGGTAGGAAGGCTCTACAGAGGGATCTGGACAGGCTGGATCGATGGGCTGAGGTCAACTGTATGAGGTTTAACAAGGCCAAGTGCCGGGTCTTGCACTTGGGTCACAACAACCCCATGAAACACTACAGGCTTGGGGAAGAATGGCTGGAAAGCTGCCCAGTGGAGAAGGACCTGGGGGGGCTGGTGGACAGCCGGGTGAATATGAGCCAGCAGTGCACCCAGGTGGCTAAAGCAGGCAACAGCATCCTGGCTTGTATCAGGAAGAGCGTGGCCAGCAGGAGGAGGGAAGGGATCACACCCCTGTACTTGGCACTGGTGAGGCCACACCTCCAACACTGTGTTCAGTTTTGGGCCCCTCACTACAAGAAGGCCACTGAGGTGCTGGAGCCTGTCCAGAGAAGGGCAACGAAGCTGGTGAAGGGTCTGGAGAGCAGGTCTTATGAGGAGAGGTTGAGGGAACTGGGGTTGTTTAGTCTGGAGAAGAGGAGGCTGAGGGGAGCCCTTATTGCTCTCTACAACTACGTGAAAGGAGGTTGTAGCGAGGTGGGTGTTGGTCTCTTCTCCCAAGTTACTAGTAATAGGACGTGAGGAAATGGCTTAAAGCTGCGCCAGGGGAGGTTTAGACTGGATATTAGGAAAAAATTTCTTTACTGAAAGGGTGATCAGGCACTGGAACAGGCTGCCCAGAGAGGTGGTGGAGCCACCATCCCTGGAGGAGTGCAAAGAATGTGTAGATGTGGCACTTTGGGACATGGTTTAGGAGACACGGTAGTGTTGGGTTGACGGTTGGACTTGATGATCCTAGAGGTCTTTTCCAACCTTAATGATTCTATGGAAAGAATAGAATTTGTTCCTCAAACTATTAACAGTAGTTTCTATATACTATGACAAGGGAGAAGGAGGAAAATCACTTAAGAAACAATTTTCATTGCAAGATTTTGGAGAGGTACTTAGCTCCAGGGATAGAATTGTTTTCTAAGGAAAAAAAAGTAGTTAAAAATAAAAATATTGCTTACAATTACAATAATGTCTTTTTAAATTTAACATGTTTTGCACAAATTGAAATTGGGTAAATGTACATGCTTTGAGGACAGGTACAAGGTTTCATTTCATAGCAATTTATTTGATGTAGTTCTACCAGTTTGGCCTGTAGCTTGCACTGGACTACAAAGTGAATTTATCTAAACATGTTATAAATGTACTTTGCATATTTTCTTTTCTTAATTTTAAAGGGAGAAAAGAAGTTGGATTTTTGTAGAAAATATGCTTTTTAAACCTTCAAATCCAATGCTTTTCTACTGCTTATTTTAATTGTTCATGATCACATATAATTTTAATGTGGTAGAAATTAAATATGGCACCTGATACACATTCCAATCAATGCATATAATTGGTTTTAAATAACAAATTTAGCCCAAATAGGAATTTAAAGTAATTTGTCATACAACATGACAGCACACACATTTTGATAAAAACTATAGTATGGACAACATCATCTTGTAAGTTCCAAATAATTGCTTCATTTTTTTCTGATGATAGCTATGTTTACATGAATCTCTCTCACCTCTAACAAACATTTAAAAATGTCATAATCTTATGGCAGATAACACATTACACACACACTCAGAAATATTCACTGACTGCCCTCTAACAAATCCTCCAGATTTTTCTTTTTCTGAACTTCCTGATTTTAAGATAAGGCTGCCTCAATACCATTTTATCAGGAAGATAATTTTAAAATTTTTTTTTTTAAGATATGCTGTTACATGTCCAAAAGCTGTAAATAGATCACATTTTTTCATTTTAATTTATTTTGAAATGGCTGCACTTTCAGAAAATGCTCACATACAGGGAGTCATAGAGAAAACATTTCTCCCATGTACACAATTCAGATGTTTCATTCTAACTAGTAATCTGCTCTGTCTTTAAAAGCTGCAGAAATGAAATCTCTACTACTCTTCTGTGCTATCTATTCCAGTGTTTCAATGTCACTATAAATAGAAAGTTTTTCACAATTTTAACCTATTTTTTTGCCTTATCCAATTAAGTCTATTACTTCCTGTCTTACCTGCCATGAACACAAGAGCACAGATTAGTGTCAAACACAGATAACTGTTGCAGAAATATCTATGAAACTAGAGATTTCTTCTTGCTAATATCTTCTTTGGGATAAACAAACTCATTTCCCTCAATTTTGCAAGCAAAACAGAGAAAAAAAACCCCAAGCTTTAACCTAATTATTTTCCTTTAATTACTTAATTTTTTACCAACTGTATGCAAAAATTGTGAAGGGAAAAAAACCTTTCATACTATTTTATTCAAGTAATGTTTAAATACTAATCCCACTGTTTACCATATATAGGACAAAATCCCCCCCCCCCCCCCCCCCGCAAATTTGGGAACCATTTCAAAAGTAGAGTCTTTGTTATTATGGAATATTTCCTCTGTCACCAATTTCCTCTCTCATCCGTGACTAGAAAATTGATATGGTTTCACTATTTGCAAAGAGTAGAAAGCAGAAAAAAAAACCACTCATGGAAAGGTTTTCTGCATTCCCTGAGCAGCACAGGCCTGAGTTCTAAAAGTGTTTCTGCAAACAGATTGCAAAGGGGTATTTGCTGATGAAGCACTCTGATGCTCTATGACTCTATACAAGAGCCAGAAAACTTGGATCTGAGGCTGTTAGTGGTGGTGACAAACAGTCTGGAAAAAAACTTCAGGTGGAAGGAAGAAACTCAGTACAGACGAGAAAAGGAAAAAAAAATGGGTGTGTTTCTGTAACAAGACAAAAATAACAAATCTGTGCACAACAATTTTGGGTCAATAAGAAATAGGCTAAAGCGTGACTGAAATCTGCCTGTAAATAAAGAAAGCATTACGCAAATGTAAAGCTAACCCTCCAAATCTTCACGGATCTTATCACATACCCAAGGTCTGAATAGAGTCACAGTTACAAATTCTTTTCAAACTATGAGTATTTCTGCACAGAAGATTTGATCCCTTTTATTTAAAGTTCCTCCTTTTACTATAACTAGTGATTGAGAAACCAAAAGACCCTCTTTACTTTACTTGAGCCAGCTGATCAGATACACAAAGAAAACACTTCCTCTTTTGTCAAGGTCAAAAGCAGCTTCTCACTAGCCAGACAGCTTATAATTTTGTCTTACTAATCATTCATACCATTGTCTATAATAACTATTCTCTCTCAAACTCTCACAGGCTACAACTATACTTATAAATGTTTTTCCTTATAAACTACTCAGACTGAACAGTTTGTACACCTGTAATTACACAGGAATGGATCAGGATGATTGGGAGTGTTGACCCTCCTTACAACAACATGAGAGACCCTCCCTAGCTAAGTTGTCACCCCTATTCTAGGAAACAGCAAAGCAGCTAAAGACCTTTCCTTTTATGTTGTCTGTTCTAATCCCAAATCTTACTCAGCAACACTTCTCCCACACCCTGCCATCATTTATTATATTCTTTCCCCTTTTCTTACAAACTTCGCTGAAAAATCCGAGAGCTTTACACCAGTGTCACAATGAACACCAACACTCCTGTTGAAACTCCCATAGTGGCAACAATTCAGTTTTCACAGTAAAGTAAACCATGCCTTAGGTCACAGCAGTCAGCCAAGCATGTTTGTGTCAGAAATCTAGTAGCAGAATCAAGCTTTATTTTACGCAACCAACTACCACACAGATTTCTAGCATCAGTCTGAAAATAGTTATCTCAGTCAGAATCTAAACATATTATTTGTAGAAACAGCTGGGCAGAGTCAGTTTTCAACACCTCATTTTGAGGTATCAAATGTGATTTAACAGCAGGTGAAGACAGACGGACATTATTCTTAAAACATAAGTTATTCAACAAACCCATCATCAAAAGTTGAGTTACTGGTACTCACATTTTACCAGTCAGTTTTCCATCTCTGAGAGCAAGACAGGAGAGAAATTGTGAATGTGCTTCAAAACAGCACTGTATTTCTCTTACAAGGTATCAATTCAGGTGTTAATTACAATAAGATAGGACATTCGGAGGAGAAGAGCTCAGTCCACACAAAGGTCTTTGGGGAGGAAAAAGGATTAATTTGTATGGGAAAAACAAACCCACCTGTCATTCCTGTAAGTAGCTTGTATGTGGATGATACTGCTTGTGATTTCACTTGGTCATGGGGGCCCATTAAAAAAAAAATTACATCATGGTTTCATTTACAGTTACTTTTTTTTAATAGAACTGGTTGATGAAATTAGTGGTTTTTGAATAGAAATCCTATTATGAACTGAGCATTTCAACCCTAAAAACAAATAGTCCTTTCTCACACACCTAATGGTTTTGGCTTGCTGAGGGACAGCATTTTGTTCCAGCTGTGAAACTGCATTCCAGAATGCCCAGTGCTTGGCCTGAAGGTGTGATTGAATCCAGGTGCAGATCATTAAAGACTAATGTATATTGTGCTCTGCTTCTACATCTCTCCTCCTCCTTTTTTTGGAGAATTAGGGGTTTGGTTTTTTTGGGTGGTTTTTTTTTGTTTTTTTTTTTTTTTTTTTTTTTTTTTTTTTTTTTTTTGGTAGCTTCCTAGATTATGCAAACTGCTTCCCTTCCCCCCCACAAATATGGGCTTTTTTGATTCATGAATTCCAGTCTGAAAAGAGTTATAAAGAGAGCTATCACCCTCCTAATGAAGGCAACTTTGACAAGCATGATATGAACTATCATCCTCATTCCAAGCACAGAGAGAAAGGCATATTACTGATGCCAACCTTTAAGTAAGGACAGACAACCATTAAAAAAAAATGCAAGCAGCTGCATTTTAAGTGAGATTTGTGCATTACTAAGCAACTTATTGTAATAAAGAAAAATATATTGTGCTACAGCAAGGATTATGAAATACATAAGAGACCCATATAGCATAATTAACAGGATATTGTGGATTTATAAGGCTGTAATGACATAAATTTGCTATTCATATTTTAAATGAAACCGAACAGTTATATTTTTCCAAAACTCTTCTTCACATGCACTGTAATGATAGGCGAGTTGTTTCAACAGTACGGTGAAACTTGGAACTTCTTCTGAATGCAGTTTGGAACTAAAGTTAACATGAGGGAGAAATCTTTTATGTTTGTGTTTTATGGAAGCACCTTAACTGTACATAGGTGAACAATAAAAATTAATAAATCAGGTTGGCAAATAATACTGCTCATTGCAAAATGTTTAGCAATGAAGTTCAGCAGTTTGAATTCTCTTCTTAAACTCCAGAAACTGAAGAGAGCTTAACAAAAAAAAGTCAGGACTTGTCCATAGCAAAATAGCACATGACAAGCCAGGCTATGAATTAGTAATACACTGACTAATTTCACTCATGTAGACAGCTGCAGCACAAGAATGCACTCCTAGTAAAAACTAAAAATACCTGCTAGGGAATAGTGAGGAGCATGCAGTGAATACTAAATTCGCAGTTGGCTCTGTACAGTTTCTGCACAGACAAGTCTATACTTTATCTAGAATTCCAAAGTTATTTTAATTACTCAAAATGTCTCTGAATTTGTGCATCAGGACAGGAACCTTACAAAGATGTTACCACACGATCTGCAGCATGTTCTAGGAAGAATATATTATGCTTTACAAAACATAAGCAAAAACAGGTTCAAAATTAAGATGCTTTTTTCATTGCAACTGAGTATATCCATCCATTGTAAGTAGGCATTTTCTCACCAATATCAGCAAATCACTGTGTTTCAAATTCATGTCTTTCTACAAGCTCAGATAATGAGACATCTACAATCAAACTGTTTGACTATAAAGGGACCTGTGCCAATTCACAAGGGGAACGTATCTACCTTGTAATTTCTTCATTCTTCTGTATAATTTCTCAACTATATAAAGACTTTTTCATTACTTTTGGTTTAGTAAATACCTTACGTGTTTTGAGATGGGTTTTGCGCGCACTAAACACAGTTAGGATGAACTACTCAATTGGAACTATCCAATTGATTAGATGCAGTGTGAAATGTTTCTAATTAAAATATATGTTTTGTCAGGATCTGAGGAGAACAGATTGTGCTTGCCAAGAGAGAGCTTTCCATGCATCTTAAATTACAGATAATTTAATTTAAAAATGACACAAAGGGAAAGGAAGCACTAGAACCTAACTTTAATCTGCCTTGTATGGTGCAAAAAATTACTAAGAGATGATAGTTCATTAATAATTTTTTGCTATTTTTATCTTATAAATTTTAGAAGAAGAAATATAACCTATTCAAGTAGCTTCTTTTCCTAGCAGATTGGAAAACTTCTCTTCTTTACAGCACCCCCTTCTTTCTTGGCAAATAGTCTGGGCCTTCTGCACTTTCCAAGACAGCTTCTCCAAAAGCTGAGCAAAACCAGTAAATGTTCTTGACAGGTCCTCCATTATAATTTTTAGCAGCTGAAGTGGTTTTGCTTCACTAGCATACACTGAACTTGAGACTCAGTAAATTAGACTAAATATATTTGTCTCATAAAATGCTGGTTTAGCTTGTAGTTTTGGAGAACCCAAGATTTCTTGTTCCAGCCACACAGTAGCTACTCCTGAGTTGATATCCACTTTCTTTAGGAGACTAGAGTTTTTTTTCAATGTCACCAGGTTGATGGATGAGGAAAGATTGTCAGACAGATAATTCCAGAAGACCAAAAAGGAAAGGGACAGGTGGCCAAATTCTGAAACAAGAGAAGAGGAAAATCAAGGATCTCCAAGACACAGCCCCAGCAATCCAGAAAACTGACACTGATTCAGTCAGAAATGATATTATTTTTCAGAGTCAGTTACAAACAAAGAAAAACAGTATTTCATAGTCATGTGGAACTATGAATATGGAACAACTCAAAGTGACAGTTACTGTCCCAGAATCAGATTGGATGAGAGAAGAATGACAAGCACTACAGTTCCCATGTCAGAAGAAGAGCTTGGAGGGGAAAAAAAAATAAATTACTAATATAAGTTTCTGAGAAAACAGAGCAAAGCACTTCAAAACTCTCATGCTGGAATTACCAAGAATGCCATATGATAAGACAGAATTGAACACCAGCTACTCTAAATTTACAGTGAATCATCACTGAAATTATACCAGTTATGTATCTATTGTAAGCGTTAAGGAAGGGATTGATTAAAATGAGAAAAAGATTTTTCTAAAAATATTTAACAAAGTTTTAATGAAATAGACTAATTGGAATTATTTGGTCATAGAACAAATTTGAGGGTTTATGACTACCAATATTAAAGTAAATAGATTATCACTTCAGGATTTGTCAGTTTTCAAAATGTTATTGTTGTTTAACTCATCTTCAAAAGCATTTTGGATCTTGTGTGATACAATTCAGAGAAACTGCTGTGAGAGATTTACATATCAGGGTCTAAATTAAATAAAATCATTTGTGCGCTTCTTTGGAATTACAAGGCTGTGAAATTGATGTTTCTGAAACATATGTCTTATCACTACTCTGCTGTGATCCAAATAAAAGAAAATGGACATTTGGTAAAGGAAATTAAAGTAGTGTTAGATGGGCAGTTTCAAAGTTAAACTGCAGCAGAGCATGTTTTGAAAAAAAGAAAAAATTCCAAATTCTACAGAGAAAAATACTTATTTATAAGAAAGTGGAGCGAGCCTACGTCCAGTGCTGGGCTGACATATGATGAAAACCAAAGCACTGAAACAATATGATTAGGAAAGGCAGTTTTCCACGTAAGTAGAAGGGTGGTCTGGCCTTTCTGTACCAGAAATTCCTACCCTCTCTAGCTGAACAAATGGGGACAAGCCTCAGAGAAAAGGTTCATGAGTTTTATGGAAACGTGAAACAACATCTGCATGTATAATTAAGGTAAAGAATGTACAATGTTACAATCTAAACTCTTTGAAAAGTGCTGAAAATCTGCTAACTGTGAAGCAGAATGTAGTGTATAAACAATCGGGTTGTAAAGCAATTTAGAAATTCAAGAAGTGCTGTAATTCTCATTATCATTCATGTAACACAGGCAAGTAATAATGGTACCATGAGGCATGACTTTTTTATTAGCATAATTTCCTTCTTGATGCTACCATGGTGGTTTTCTTATGTTGACAAATGACTGCTGCCCATTCCTACACCTGCTACCCTCTCCCTCAGATAAACTATTTGATGCTTGTGTTCTACTTTGAAAAACAACAACAACAACAAACAAAAACCAAAAACCCCCAACCAACCCTTTTCATTTTATTTCTGTTTAATTATGTTGTTTTCTGTATTCATTTATGCCATGGTTGTAAGTGGTTACACATAGTTGAATTACTCTGTTATATGTTGATAATCAGGCAAAATTTTATAAATGTAAACTTCGAGAAATATTAATTCTGCTTTTCCTAATCATTCTGGATATATACTGTATTATAACTGTATTCTGGATGGGCTGTATTCTGGATGTATTCTGAATTATAATTTCTGTATGGGGAAAATAACCCGGAAACAATATTCAGATCAAGTAATTAACAATAAAATGTTGACTAGCTCAAAGAATCATGTAATCATTAAATTAATGCAATTGTCTACTCTACAGCAAAGTTGCAATTTCCAGAGACTGTGAAGATGGTGTTTAAAATGTAGAGCTATCATCATAGATTAACAGAGATTGAGTCTGGATCTTACTAACTGAATTTTAATACAGCAGACCTTGTAGTGATCTGAGCCAAGATTTTGAACTAAGAGTTTCCTCCAGTCTTTGAAGTACTTGCTCAGTTTTCAGTAATGCTGCCTACAGAGGTATCTTCCCTGGAAATCATGGAGGCTTGGAGCTAGAAACCTGTCAAGTCTACCTGTGTAAGTCTCCCTGACTTCTGCTTCAGCAGATCCAAGGATCTTCAGTGAGGCATCAGCTATAACCAGCATCCAGAGTTAAAAAAAAGCCATTTTCACTGTAGTTACCTTCCAGTTGGTTGCCCATGAACAAACATACTGTGACGCCAACTACTTCTGTGACAATCTCATATTTTAGTTAACTAAAGTTCCTGTCCAGGCATTCCAACAGCGAGCATGGCGCTCTATCCCTCCTTGGTTCTAAACATGAATTTATTTACTAGTCCCTTCCTAGTCAATGCAGCCATACAGTAAACCAAGAAGAAAACGGATCAACACATACAAACTTTTATGATTCTTTAAGCAAAGGAATTTAGGAGCTTCTTTACTTTACAAGTAACAAACTACTTCCTGTTTATAGACAAACAGCATGACCTAGAAGTACTGCAGATGCTAAGAAGTAGTTGGTAAACTCATTTTTCAAAATAGGGCAACTCTACTTATGGAAAATTGCAAACCAGCTAAATCCACACCTTGCACAGTTGCAGAACATGACTCATCACACCATATTTTTCACAGACATTTTTAGAGAAAGAAGTGTGGCACAGTGCTGACTGGAATATTTCACATAAAAATATTCCTGATGAAAAAGAAAGCATTTTTTTAATGAAAGCATGATATAGACAACAAATGAATAATGTTTTAGACAGCGTTTTTAAATTTTAATTCTGAAAAATGAGCTTTTTACTTTTAAGAAATTAAAATGAAAAGTGTTGGCATTTCCATTTTGGATACTAAATGGTGTACAAAAATTTCTGTTTGTAAAAGCTAAATAAAATGTATATATATCTTCAAATAAAAGTTAAACAATGATTCTTTTCATCAGAGGCTTTCCATTAACATGTTCAAAAAACCTAAGCCTGTAACACTTCCTTTCTGAGGGAAAAATCTATATTTTTCTGCAACAGATCATTAAATATATATGATACTGCATAATATTTCCATATTTTCAGTATTTATGAAAAGCATTTCTAGTTAATTCATTAGCTTTTTTTTTAGGGATTCACTAATTCAGTATTACGTAAAGATTTTTTTAAATGAACTACTGTTGTTAATGAGCAATAAACTATTTAACAATAGGTACTGAAAAAATTACACTGGAAAATTCCATTTCTTCTTTTACTCATGAGAAGAAAGCAAGCTCATGGAAAAAGACAATAAAAAGAAATATAGTTTACCCTTTATCCTCCCAAATCAATAGGTTAATCAAAAGAATCTTAAATTACATGACATTGGAATGCCCTACAGAAATGAGCCACTCTAAGATCTATACTATCTTTAGCAAGGACAAGATAACCTTAGATGGGGCATTAGATGTAGTGTACAAAATTGATTGTTTCTGTTTAAAGAAAATTTATTTAGGCTAAATGAACAGAAACCTATGACAAAAGAGACAGTAAAATATGACTTTACTCCACCAAAACCGATCTCTTAAACACTGAAATTAATGAACATAAACTTGATATAACATTTTTAAAATATTTCAAAAATAATGCCATCACACTAATGTCAAAAAGAAAAAAAATAAAGCAACTGAATTAAATGAGAAAGTTCTTCAATCTCAAAAAGAAACTTTCCCCCTCAAAAAACAGTAATGGAAAACCATCAACAGCTTTGCCTTTATCTTGCAGAAAACAAGGCATTAATGAATTCAAGAAAACTCCTCTGAAGCTGACATGTATGCACCTAGTTGCTGCCAGACAGTATCAGAGCAAAACCGAGCATACTGAGATTTTAAGACTCCCTAATACAAATTTAGCTCAAGGGATGAAAATTTGAAATATCAGCACGGGTGTAGGCCCCAAAGTCCCTCTAACTTAAAACAGCACATAGGCAATTCTGTTAATTCATGCATCAGTTCTGAAAGTAGGTTTCTATACTATATAGTAAATGAGCTACCCAAAGAAATTAAAACCATATTGCATGGATGAGATTCATTGGTTATTGGCTTGGACACAGTATGTATACAGTACATATATAGTTGTATATATAGTAATTTCATGCCCAAGATAATGTCATCCCAATGCATTCTGCTCTGTCATGAAGTTTCCAGGCTAAACAGATACTCAAGTGGGCAACACAGAACTGTTTTTATTCACTTATGCATGAGTCAGAAGTTATCTTAAGCAGGCACATTGTTTTGGTCAGATAAAATCTGATACTGAAGGGGTCAATTCAGCTGCCCGAATATAAGCACCAAGCGTTGGCTTCAGGTATCAAAGACATGTGCACACAGCTGATGGACATGACATGACATGACCTGTAGAAGACCATGCCCTTTTGCAGTAGTAGCTGCAAGATAGGTAATACAGCCTAGTACTTCTAAAATGGCACTAGATGCTTCTGCTCAGGCAACTGAACATGCACCATGCCCAGAGGAGTATAAAAGGTTTTCCAGGCTTTGCATAAAAGAGTTTTAAAGGAGCTTCATTCTTATTTTCAGTGCAGATCCACTCCAAAGTGGCAGGAGCAACAATGATATTATTAACGATGATAAATTTAAGACACATAAGATAGTGAGTAAATGACATTGCAGAGGTATAAGACATAATCTGACAACAAATCAAATAGTTTACTGTTGTGGTTTAACCTCAGTGGGCAGCTGAATGCCACACAGCTGTTTGCTCACTCCCCCGCAGTGGGACAGAGGAGAGAATAAAAGTTCCCGAGCAGCAGACCCCCAGCCAGCTTTTCCCCTAGTTTATGTACTGAGCATGATGTCATATGGTGTGGAATATCCCTTTGGTCAGTTAGGGTCAACTGTCTCAGCCGTGTCCCCTCCCAACTTCTTGTGCACCCCCAGTCTACTTGCTAGTGGGGCAGTATGAACAGCTGGAAACATCCTTGACTGTGTAAGAACTGCTCAGGAGTAACTAAAACATCAGTGTGTTATCAACATTATTTTCATCCTAAATCCAAAACACAGCCTCATACAAGCAACTGTGAAGAAAATTAACTCTATCCCAGGCAAAACCAGGGCAATTATCGGTAGATTATCCATTATGTGGTCACATAGTTTGATAGCACGCTTGCAGAGAATGACAAAAATTATGGATATTGTACACATGAAAGAGACAGATGTTAAGTTTTCCAGGGGAGTGGTGTTTTGTTATGATGTTTTCATTTTTGTAAGCGTGAGATTTCAATGTAACACTTTTCAATCAGCCTCCTCAATCCACTTTTTTAATACCAACAACTTCACTCAGTGAAAGATGAAGACATGGAAAATATTTCAAATAGTAGCACATGTATTTTGAAATATTTGATAGACGAAGTAAAAGAGAATGTATTTGAAAGAACAGATGAAACCAGGATATAATTCTGCCTCTAGAACTCCCAAAGAAAATACTCCACTCCATGGGAGCTGCTTGAGGCACTAACCTGGAGCAAAGCAAACCTTGGAAACTGCATGCAAATTAGCACCAGGAAAGAGGAGCAAGTTGAAGGTACATGAAAAGCCAGACCATCAGATTAAGACATGTTTAGCATCAGTTCATTCACAAGTAAATTTCCCACTGTTTTACTAGGCCTGTACTGCTTTCAGAGATCACAACACATATTTGCAAGACTTCAACTAGCAAAAAAATTGTTTGCCATTATATTAGCCTAGTCACCATGACTGTCCCTAGCAGAACCCATCTGCCTTCAAGGTACATATCAGAAGAAAAGTGAAGACAAACAAATTTTGTCTATCCAGTATTGATGTAGAGAATGTTTTTCATACATATCAGTATTCGCTACTCAAGACTGATCAATATCTGTGTTCTTATGTTGAATGTTGTTTAGTTAAAAATAATTTCTAGAAGAAAAGATCTATACACTACAGTACTGGAGAGCAATGCACTTATCAGAGAACTACTGGAGTATAACAGCCTGGAATTACTTCTAACATGCAACTTTCGCATAAAATAGAATACAATTGCATTACAGAATGTACAATTGTTGAGGGCACTTAAAAGTAGTGCATTATGCAGCAGCATAATCAGTGTTTATTCAGCTTTTTCATTCATCTTTTCCTCTGCCTTTTTTTTCTGAAGGTATATAATCAAACACATTGTAATACCAGAGATGTGAAATAATGAACTAACCACAAATATTAATTCAGAATTATAAACCATGAGCAAAATTATTTTCATTTCTTTATGATGATCATTATAACAGTATTATGGTACAAATCCTAAAAAGCAATGTATAGATATTGTTGCTTGATTAAATGGCAGATTTTTCCAGTTAGTTAGTTTGAATGTATTATGTTTCATAAATTTTAATACTTCAATTCATTTTCAACTTTCCTGACATCAGACACCAAGATGGGAGTACAACATAATTTTCCAAAGGGATTAAAACGCTGAAAAAAGGGATTAAAATGCTGAAAACCCCATTCCTTTTTTTTTTTTTTTTTACCCCTAGCATGTGCATTCAGGAAGGCTGGTAGAGCTGGCTGACTAATAGACAAAATCAGCATCTCACCATCATTGGCAAAAACAATACTGGTATTCTAGGGATATGAACAATGTAGAAGCAGTAGTCACTCAGCTAAAAATAAATTTAGGTTGAACTTCAGGTTTTTGTGAAGTCTAAAGACGGTAACATTTTGGCTTCAGTGTGATCTGGACGTCTACCTTCCTCAGGCTCTAAGAATTGCACACATTGTGTCTAGCTGAAATACATCAAAGACAAAAAAGGACTTTTAGCTTCAAAAATCTCAAATCTAATATACTACATTCTCTGGCATATCTCTCATTCTAACAATGATAAAACTGGCTGCTCTAAGATCAGATCTCGTTTTCCTAGAAACTCAGCCAGCCGTTGCCTTAAAAGAAGCAAAAATTGAGATCTTAGCTGCCTTCTATCCAAAGGGCACTTGTTGCTATGATGACTGTTTATCATCACACCCTTTTCAAACAATTTGTTAAATGAAATTAAACATTTAATAAATTTAAAAACCAACCAACAAACCAAAATCCTGAGTGAAGGGTCTGCGGAGCCCAGTGCTTTCTTCCCTCGTCAGTAGCTTCATAAGGAGCTTGACGGACATTTCAGATGTTCCTGCAGGGAAACAGAAGGATGAAAGAGTGAAGGATTTTTGTGTTTGTTTCCATAATCTTGAAAATACCTGAACAGTATAGGCAACAGCATCCTACACAGTAGAAAATGAAAGAATTCAAAAATACAGCTGCTTGAAAATGCTCTCTCATGTAAACAAAACATGAGAGGAAATTCAGAAAGAGAAAGTGAAAAACTGAAAAACATCCACAAGTAAAATGTAACTCACATTTAAAATACGCTTCAAAAATTAGGTAAGTATACAGATCTATTTCCCAACAAAACAGGACAGGCTAATCCATGCCAAAATGCACTGCTGTTTTCTGTAACAGTGTACCTCATGAAAGACAATATTTGTACACAAGGGGAGCATTGCTCACTTCTACCTCCTTTTGTCAACTTTGGCAAAACCATTAATTAAAAATAACATATGATGTTAATTGATTTTCTATTTAATACCCTGCAAACACAGAACTCAGAGCAAAATCACATTCTTATTCCAAAATTATCTTCCCAATATCTTCCCAGTTGCAACTATCATAACTATATTTTTGTATTAAATCACAAGCATCTGCATCCTAATAGAAATCCTCTAGCTAGTCAACACACACTCCAAAGAAGCCTATGTTACTGCATAAGAAACAAAACACCACCACCCACAATAAAAAAGCAGAGCTTCAGGAAGACTCTCCAACAAAAGCTCTTTGTGTAAAATACAGAGACTGAATCGCTGCCCAGTGGTCCTGCTTCCTCCACTGATGCAGGTGGACACACTGATGGATTGTGCAGGTGGATCCACTGATATGGATGCAAGTTTCCTGGCCAGACACATCAGAATCTGGGTAACTAACCATCTGTCTACTAAACAGAGAACCGGTACAGACTGGAAACCTAAACACTGTGAAAAACTCCTTCAGTTGTCTTCTATTGGACTTGCTCAAAAAATGACAGCTCTGTGAGCTGTATCTCTGGATAAATGCTTTATTACAGTATTTCTACCTTTCACATGCCAGCTTGCATGAACCCCCAGTCAAAGTGTCAGGTGAAGAACTCAACCAACACTGCTGCTGCAATAAATAAGAATTTTGTTATTTGTTTACATATGAAGAAGTTAGTTGCTAATGATGCTTAATGTTCACAGCTCAGTTTCTGTTTTCCCTTCCTCTTTTATAAACCCAAAATTGATTTGACTCTTGTGCAGGTGATGTGGAAAGCTCCAGGCATTTTTTCTCATTGCAGTATAAATTTCTCTCTATCCACTTGCAAAGAAGATGGAGAAGTGGAAAATGTATCTTGTCAAAGACATTCTTTATTGCATTCTTGTAAATAGGCCAAAATCCCACTCACTTCTTACAGAGACTAAAGACTTAGTTCTTTGGCAAAGATCAAAATATAAACTAAAAGAAAAACTTAATGTAACATTTGGAACAGTAGGAAGCATTATAGCACATTAGAAAAACAGATTCCATTGTACAAAATTGAAGAACAAGAAGAGAGAGTTTGTAGAAGTGTTCTCGAAATGACTAAGTCTTTAAACTGGGTGAATTCTCCCGAAAATATCACAACCTTCACATTTTTAGAGATACCAAAAGAAGGAAAGGCAAGAAGAAAGTTTGCTTGGCAATCTGATATTGTTCCACACTATGAATTTATAAGTTTAGCAAATCTGAACACTGCTAGCAGAGAACTAGGATTTGCACCTATGATTTCCCCTTTAAAGCTTTCTTGTTTAAACAGCACATTAAACAGAATTTTCTTTTAAGGCTGCTTCTTTATTGCATTCACAATGAGGTCCGTCAAAGAAAGCTCTGACAACTGTGCAAAAATGGTTACTTTCTACCGGACGGATCTTTAGGACAAATTCTCAGTGATTTTAGGTGGTGAGGATTTTAAACTAGAAGTGCAGAACTTTCTAAATTCCTGATAAATCTATAGCAAGTGGAGAATTGGGCTTCATTTTCACATACAAGAAGAGCTTAAAGGATCTGCAGTTCAAATAAATCTCTAACTCATAAATTGTATCCATTTGTTTTGGAACCATTAGAAATATAAAAAAGAAAATCCTAACTGTTTTCAAGTCACTGACCAGGTAAATTCAGAAGCCTGTTAAAGATGACATTCAAAGCATCCATTAAAACAGCCATAAAATACTGTAAATTCCAAGGGTAACATATAATTTAAAAATCAAATATTCTAGGCTATTATTTAAAGTACAAAAATATTATAAAAGCCCAATGCCAAGCGAAATTGAGTGTGATAATATTTTGAAATAAATGGTGGTATCTAAAAATCATTGGCAATTCTCACCATTCAGATGTACAAAATGTTCATAGAGATCAAAGTTACATGAAAAGAAGAAAAAACTGCCCAAAAATTATTTCACATGTATGAAACAGAGGATGCATAAGGGAATAATTACATCTTATCAAAGTGACCTTAGAAGCCCAAGCAACTTCAGAAGTCCAGTACTTCTGTAGGTTAAGAACTTTAATACTAGATTTTAGATTATAACACTCGCTTTATACAAAACTCATATTGCTCCAACTTTTTGAAACCTGTGATAAATTGAGGGTATTTAAAGAGAAAAATACTAGACAAAGCTTTCCTGTGTTGAACGTTTTAGATATACTTTCACTGTATACTGAATATTACATATTTCATACAATATTGTTTATGGAAATAATGAACTGGAAAATCCTCTGTGATTTCTGTGGACAAGTCCTGTGACTATTCATGCCTTTATGACAATTTGTGACATGGATTAGTTAATTTATCTCCCTGAAATGGATCTGATAGATACAGGAAGATAAAAAGTTGAAGGAAATCTTAATACAGATAGGTTCTTTTTCACCTGTTCATATTGCTCAAGACAAATACTACAAGAGCCAGCTATCCCTGCAGATTATCCTGTTTTTCTATTTTTATTCTATTTTTCTGTTCTTAAACTGCTAACATAAATTCCATTAGGCTAAGCTTTTGAAGTCATGACCACTAGCTGGCAGTACTGGACATGACTGAATGAACACAAAAGTTTTACTCCAGTTTCAGAAAGCCACACTTCATAAACTGGCAGAATAAGCTCTTCTGGGAAATAGTTCAGCCTAAAGAGAAATTTTGCTGGTAGGCTGAGGTTAATGGAATGAGTTTTGCTGCATTTTATGGAATCCCAGGTTATAACTTTAATTGTAGTTGTAATGTGTTTGAACAACTTCTCAAACTGAATTCCAGTCTTGAAGTTTGCACTACCATTTCCATCTCTTCAACAAATGCAAACAGAAAGTATGAAAGGTCAAGACCATAAGTTGTTTATATGAAATGACACTGAAATTATAAACTTAGAAAAAAATACAGGTCTGGCAATATCTAGAACAGAAATTAATCAGCTGCTTCTACACAGATGATTAAAACTACCCTTCTTGTATTTGGTCCAGTAAACGATTATACTCACTTCAACTAGGCTGGGACAATGAACATTATCCAACAGAGCCCTCAACAGTCAATTGATGTTAAGTGCCTCAGGTCATAAATTATGGTAAAAACAATGAGTGAGACCTACGGTCTTTATCACAGAGCATTCAATAGCCTATATGACATGCACTGAAAGCTAATTATTAATTCAATATTGCTACTGATTTCGATGAGGACAAAGTTGCATTTGAGCACAAAAATCTAGCTGCATGTACTTTCAAAGGAATCCATATCACAGTTTCTTAGTGTTTTATTCCCCACATCTTTTTTTATTTTGGTGGTGGTGGTACTTTCTAAAATGTACAACTTTATGTACCCAGTCAATCCACACAGATGAACCAACAGAAGCTTCTCCAATTGAAAAAATAATTAACTGAGCAGAAACCTCAAATGCCTATCACTGCCATGAACAAAATATTTTTAGTTCCAAGACTTGAAAAGGGGCACAGACTTCTAAATTCAGTGAGAGCCCAAAATCACTTAGCATAATTTAAGTTGGAGTTTCTTGTGTATTACTGCAGAATCATGGTATATACAATAACCAGCACAAGTCAGAAATGTCTGTCAAGATGAGAAATATTGACAATGACCAGGGTGAGAAAGGTGAGAAAAACACTGTTTCAGGTGGTTTTAGCTGCAGGAGCTACAGACTAAAAACAGTAATTAAAATAAAATAAAAGGAAAACTCTCCTGAAATTTGGATATTTTTTTTTTCCATTTAACTGCTATGTGTGTACATTTGTTACTTTTATCCTTTATTCCTCCCATGTAGGTGATGTTACTAAGTCTGGTAATAAGCTCTCACGTGGATAATATTTAAATCATTGTCCCCTTACAATTTCCTGTGCTTGACCCTCATTGTGAACCCTTAAAGCTTGTAAGCCCTTAATGCTGAAAAGTCCGTAAGCATCAAATAGCTGTCATTTCAAACAGATATTTTAACACATTAATATTTATTCCTTCACATCTAATGCAGTTTTCTTTCAAAATTATACTTTTCTTGTATCTTCAATTTTACTTTATTTTTCTGGTCATACCTTGTTAATAGCTAAAATTTGGAAGCACTTTAATTCTCACCTTCCACATCATGACACATTTGTAAAATTGCAGCTGTGGCAGTCAACTGTCAGTGCTGCTGATTACAACACCATAAGACGCAGCTGCAAAGAAGAGTCCTATTTTTATTGATGCAACTCACACTCTAGTTTGGCTAATGGTAAAACTGGGAATAATCCAAAGCGTGTACGCAAGTTACATTTGTTTTACGCTCCTGTAACGCCACTGACTCCAACACCACAGTTAGTCCTGATTTACACAGCTATAAATCAAACTGCAATCACAGTCTGGGAGTACCTTTTTGAGTGAAAAGCTGGCATTTCCACATAATTTGCAGTCCAAATGGAACCAAAGTTAATGTCCTACTTATTTTTCAGAATTCTTTGCATTGTACTTTTCATTTCTACTGATTTAGCTATGTAATTACTTTTCAGTGGTGGCAACAGCAAACATGCTTTCTCCTTGCTATCAAGGCAGCATGTATTTTGTCAGTTACAGTAATTGCACGTGTCACCAAGACAGTGAACAACTACCAGGGGCCAAAAAAGAAAAAAAAACAAAAAATAAGGAAAGAAAAAGAAAAAATGGTGTAAGAAATTCAGTTCAAGAACGGAGTTTTTTTTGTAATTTTTTGTCCCCCCAAAAATAACATCGTAGGAGTAAGAATATCACATATCAAGTGAAACAACAAATGCTAAAAAGAAGAATAAAATGAAATGAAATATTTAATAATCAGAATGACTTAAGGAGTTCATTTTGAGAGTGGAGAAAGCAGAAAAGGAAGAAAGGGTATTTTAACTGCAACTAATTTCCATAGCCATTTACGTGGTAACTAGTGAAAATGCCACTGGTGAGCCACAAGGCTCTCAGAGGCATGAGAGTTCCGCAGAGGCAGCACAGAACTGAACACCCACCACACAAAAAAGTAGTATTTTTGGGGGGTGTATTTTAAAATGCATTTTTAAAGAAACTCAAGTTAGTCTATACCAGATACTATCAGCGAGACTGAAGCACACTGTAGAGGAGCTTTAATTGAAAGCACATTTTCAATTATTTATTTCAGGCACTGACAATAAACTGGTCAGGGCAACACAAAACTCATTATGAGCTAATTTATACTGCTACACTCTGTGCTGCTGCAGTTAGACTAATATAGTCACCTCAGCTGAGAATTTGTACATTATACTGTATCTTTTAACAGGCTTTTTATGTTTTAGGATTACCAGTGTAATGCTATCAAATTCAATACTGCCAATATGTAATCCTGATTTATTTTAGTGTTTTCTAACAGTTGCACCAGATCAAAAGTAATCAGCAGAAGTCAAACTAAAGAGGCCCTTCTCTGGATTTTAAGTCATACATATTGAATATAAATTTCTATATTATCAGGAATTCTGCTTCCACAAAGTGAATATAATTTGGTGCAAAAAATAAAAGAGCCATAAAAATGAAGCAAATTGTTTTTCCTACTAGAGCAAGAAACCAAATGTTTCTAGCTCAAGGACAAATCATCCAAACAGTAGAATGGGACGCAGTCATTACTGCTTTACTGCTTTTACAGTTAATAGATAAATGTAAGAACTAGGCATTATAGAAGCCCTTATCTTGATACTCTACTAAATGCAAAAATGGGATTTCAACACTTAAAAAGGGAATACAAAAGGAATCTAAACTCTTAAATCTAAAATTGCAAGGCCTTGTTCTGCTGCCACTTAAGCCTTTGAGGTACCTAAATTACTTAGTTCAGATATGTGCCTTAAAAATCTTCCAGCACCTAAAATTCTACTTCCAGGTATTCTTGGCAACCTTTGAATCTTAACATGGCCAAATAACCCAGTGCTTGAGATTGATCAGGTTCTATCAACCTGTCACACTGAATTGCTCTAGAATTCTTTAATTGTTCAAAAAAAATGCTTACATTGCTCAAATCTGTCTCAGAAGTTCATGGTGTGGGGATAGGAAAGAAAGGTAAGAAGAAAAGGTAAAAGCTGTTCTTTTCATTTTTTCTATAAAATAAATAATACTCAGAGTACCTTGGTTTAATTCATGCATATGCCCAAGCATAGAAAAACACAGATCTCCAAGAAGAAAACTAGAGGGTATTATAAATTCTCTGGGCTATTCTGCAAAAGCGACACTCTCCATCTTTCTGTAAGAAGATTCAATAGTAGGAGTGCCAGTAGGCACGTAAGAACATTTATAATTTTTTTTCATTAGTAGGTTGAGCACTCATCTGTGAATGAGGACACTGTGGTTTGCTTCCTCTGCTAGTAATTTTTAAAATGTATTTTACATTAAACAATCATTAAACAAAATACGCAGTAAGGTGGGACAGGGATGGAGTCCTGCAATTTCCCTCTCAGGGAAATTCTAAATATTAGGCTCTAAATTTAAACTTGTGATTGTAGATTTCCTCTCTTTCCATCTCAAGGAATCTTCCCCCGCCCCACCTTCAATTTTTCCTCTTCAAAAGTGTACAGCTATAAGAGAGAAGAACTGCAGTTCAACTGATCTCTCATACTTCATAGAGAAGTTCCAAACATATTGCTTAAAAGAGTAACTTTTCTACAGTCCCTTCAAAGAACAAACTTGCTTTTAGGTGTTTACTTCAGGACACAGTTCAAGACTCTGAAAATTTGGCTGGTAACAGATGCCATACTGCTGGGGCATGATTTAAAGTACATTTCAGTCTCCACAGTTTTGTATTTTTATTCTTTCTCAGTGTTTTTCTGATCAGTACAAAGTCTGTTTTCTTCCAATTTCACTCTAAGGGGACAAACTTTTGAAGCACTGCTTAAAAAGCAAATACCTAACACCAAAACTAAAGACTCTACATGAATCGAGCCAATGCTTTTTGGGAAGAATTCCACTTTTAGGGAGGAAAGAAAGGATTTTAGAATTAGGCCTCTTATTTGGAAAACTTGTAATTTCAGGCCTTCCAAAACAAGCTCAGACATATTTTTTTCATGAAAATATTTCACCTACATTCTAAACAATTAATCATATACCTATGTTTTACTCATGTTAAAAGCTTCACTGATTTTAATAAAAATATTTAAGTAAAGGTATGCATCATTTCAGTCTCTGAAGTAGGAAAACCAAAGAGCAATTAAATCTAAATTGCCAAACAATAATGGTAATAGTCAAAAAGATTTCACAGGTGAATTTGAGATGGTCTTTAAAAACAGCAAACTATTTTTGCTTGTAGAGGACATCTGTCACAAACTAATACTGAGATGTAGTGAACACACACGGGTGCAAAATAAAATGATGCACAAGGCAGCGTACACATTCAGCAACTATTTGTGAACATTACAGCGAATCACATTATTTTAGTCCAAAATAAATGCCAGAACATACAAATCTACAGCCACATTTTCAAAAGAATACTGGTGTAGTTCAAGCCAAACCCTTCCTAAATGGTGCCAAGGCACTGAAAATGTCCTCAACCTTCCTTATTCTGCCTAGTTATATTCTTCATCTTTCCCTCTGTCTCCCCTTTTGGTCTTTTACTATAGCTTCTCTATGTGCTGCTGTTCTCTGGAGCTCAGTGAACTAGATATCAGTTGCCTGTGATGGCAGAGGGTGGTATTTAATTATCTAGCTGCAGAAGAGACCATCATGCTAAAAAATTTCAAGTCTGCACTGCTAATTTACATGCAGACTTATTTAAGTAGAAAGAAGTATATACATAAAACCCTTTAAATTGTTGTACCTGTGCTTTTTTCATCCATCAGTATGTTAAAGGCAGTAAACAAGTGATCATATAAATTGTTTATGGTGCACTGGTGTATGTGGAGGAGGAGTATATCTATAATCAAATTTATTTCAAGGAAAGACATACTTTTAAAAGATATCTTTCACATATGCCATGAAAGCAAGAATCTTAAAAGTTTTGTACACTATGCAATTTGTCATTCTTAAGATCTGAAAATGCAAAGCAGCTGCCATTTAAAAGATTAAACTGAAAATCGTTGCAGTGGCATGAGAAAAACCCAAATGGAAACAAAAAACAGAAAAAAAAATCTGGTTAAAACATAAACCAAGCACAATCATATGCATCTGAGTTTCTATGAACTGATCAACTGTCTTTATTAAATAAGATCTTGCTGAGACTATTGTTATGGCTTATTAAGCACCATCATTCCTATTTACAGGTTGCAGACACCTGTCCACTGAGAACTGGACTGAGACCAGCTGGAAGAGATCCTCACACCAATAAAGCTCCATATGTTCAAAGGGCTACACGAATGAACCCTGGCTAATAATTCCTCACAGTATCATCCTCAATTTGGAACACCATCATCATGGGGTCACTGTAAAGCAGAGGGGTGGTAAGGAGACATAATGACACTCCCCACAGTGAGAAAAAATAGTGCCAAAGATAAGGAACTGATAACTTTGCAACTGTTTCTTTGAAGTTTGATGACCAACAGACTTCTGGTCAGTCAGGAAAATCTCTGCATTACCTATCTCCACAGCATTCATTGTGATTTCTGGAAATGAACATTACTTCACTATTTTGAAGAAGCCTTCAGATTTGCATAGCTGCTAATAAAGTTTTAAGTAGGTTTTTTTTCTCTCCTCCTAAAAATAAATGCCTGTAGCTTTACCTTTTTCTATTTTCAATTATATTAATAGAGATAAGTGCAGAACATACTCAAAACAGAAGTAATTGATATTTTTTCTTTATTTATTTTTAAGTGCTAAGCAACGTATTACAGTATCAGGTGTTTTAATCAGCCTAAATCCTTCCTGTCTCATGGGAACCCACAGATACTGATAAGGACTAGCAAAGAGGCTGATCTGCATAGAATATACACCTGTTTGTTAGAAATAAATACATCACATTTTAAAATCTCAAGGACTTATTCAGCATGAAGAGAGTTTCTGAGGGAAAAAGATATTGAAAATTGATACTGATTTTTCCCCTCTATGAAAAAAAAGGTTTATTGGCATAAGCAAATGGAGAAATAATATTGTTTTTTGTGAAGGTAAGAGTTTACAAGAATTCACTAGGGAGGACTGCATCTCAGTGAGCATATTACACACAACGTGTTAAAAAAAATGAATAAGATGAACACTAAAATACCAAGGCAGATTTCTATGCTTGTAGAAATATACACTGCATATAAAAATCAAGATTTTAAAATCAGCCCTAGGGTAGGAAAGACAATAATACGACTCTATAATAATTGGCAATTAACAATTAACTCTAATTACTTTGTTAGAAAAATTATGATCATTTTTTTCTAATGAAAATGGCACATGCATAACGTTAACATGTGTATGATGACAAAGGGACAGTTTGATTTTCCACCATTCTGTAATCAAATAAGCATGAACAAGCAACAAAACCTTCCTCTAAAGGACTACAGTGTTTCCATTCCTACAAGACGTGATGGATCTCCTCTGTTGTACTAATTTTCATCATCTTGAAAATCTGGGCTACAGAAAAATTGAAGAGCAAAGCACAGTATTGACTACAGTAAGATGATTGCAAAAGTGAATTTTTCCACTGATTTCTCAATTCATCAATACTAGGCAAAAAGAAATTATCTGGCCCTTGTGACTACCAAACCATTGTCTGTAATAAATACAGAAAATACATTCTGGGAAAATACCAGAGTCCTGAAGAGAAGTTAGCATCTCAAAGGAACCTATAATTGCAACAGGTCATTATTCAATACTGTGAATAGCCATGGCCTTCAGAACAGGGAGGAAGACACTGTTGACACTGGAGGATGTAGAATAATGAAAAGAAAGCACTCAAAAGCAGTTGAGTATACAAGAACCAAAGCCACCATGAAACCAAAAAGGGGGGGGAATGAACAGAGATAAATAATAGACAAACATTATCAAAGAAAAAAGACAGATAGTCCTGAGGTTAGTAAGAAAGATGACAAATAAAAGAAGAAAGGAAGGTATTTAAAAAGAAACTAAAATGAAATGTCCAAGAGAAAGCAAGACACTCAGTAAAAGAGGATGAGAGGTAACACCTTTAACAGGTAAGTGAAAAACAAAATTATAAAGCTCTCAATAAACACAACAATAATATCAGAAATAATATCTAGAAAATCACAGATAAATCTAAAATTAAAAAAATGAACAAAGGAAATCACAAATCAAGATACACCAGTTACTTCCAAGGCTGTTTTCCATTCCAGGCAAAACTTAATTTTCCATTTCTCTTATAATGAGACTACATATTAATTTCATGTCCATTTCAAACAGAAATTAAAAATACCCCAACATATGTTGCTGTATATTCAAGGTCCCTACTTTAAGAGACCATTACTAAGACTCAAATGGAATACTTCATAAATGAGCAAATAATAAAGTTGCTTGTAAACAACCTCTTCTTCCTATCCCTATTAATTATACAAGGTAGCCACCACTGTTGTCAATCCTCCTTGAAAATATGAAGATCTGAATGAAGAGAAAGAGCTGATCTGTGGACTCAGGTTTTACACTCCGAATTATTTTAAACGTTATCATTACCTAGATTATAAGGTCTTTAGTGCAACGAACTTCCCTCCCATGTACTTGTCATGAACTTCCCAAGAAACTCTAACAAGAGAAATGTTTTCAGGACACTGCTACAATGCAAATTAGACAATGTTGCTGTGAACATATTGGTAAGAACTGAAGATGCAAAGCAGAAGAGAGATTAAGCAGAGAGAACAGACTTTGAGCCCCTTTCATTCTGGCTGTAGGGGCTAATTTTAGAACTGTGAATATTGCATTGTGAACAAGGGACTGACCTGTGTTTCATTACACTTTAATTGGCTATTTTTGATATAATTAGATGCAGTGGTTGTTTTGGGTTTACAGCAAATCTTAGAGTTAGCAGGAAAGCAAGCAAGCAAGATGATGGCTTAGAGCTCACATGGTCATCAGGTTTTATGTGTTCAGTTGTATTTATTTCCCTTAAATATCATAATTGGGACACTCAGGTAATAATATGACATACAAATACAAACTAATGGTTTTCTGATAGCCACCTAACAATTCTATATGCTTCTTGGCCTAAAGCGAAAAGATATGCCAATATAGTACATATATGTCTATATCTGTCCATATATCTGTAACTATATGGATGCACTATTCGGTAAGTATGTATAATATTTATCAATTTTAAAATGAATAGTTGTAGCAATGGCAGATAGTGAAAGATTTAATTTCACAGGAAAGAGCCAGGTTTCAGTGCTCATAGACAGAACAGATAAACAGGGCAGTACTTACTATTACTGAAAGATCATGTTCTATAATATTTTTTCTATAAGTTCTCACAAATTGTCAAAGACTTATTCTCTAGCTTCACTAAATATAAAAGTGACCAAAGCTTACTTTCAATAAAGTATTGGTAACTGTTCTGGTAGTTCTAATTTCAGGCAGAAATAAAGACTGGTTTGAATGCCCTGTATTTCGTCAAATCAATAAGATTTATTTGTACTTTCATGAAATTTCATATTTGTTGACTTAGAAACCGCAGTTTTTCTTTCATTCCATTGGGTTCAGAGTATAAACTCATTTTAATTTTTCTCCTCTTTATTCTGTACTTATGTTTTAATTTAGAACTGGATGAAGTATGATATCTAAGGCAATGTTTTTCTAATCAATAATGTGATTTATGCATGAATTCATGAAAATACGAGGTTGATTGTTGACTGGAAAATGCTGTTATACAGAATACAATTTAATAGAAACAAATACCTGTGCCATTTAGAATAGCTACATCCATTTTTGTTTTTAAAGGCTCCTTTTACTTAGGAACACTGCATATAAAGGTTTGCAAGAAGATGGGGACTTTCTGTCCCTTACACTTTAGGTATTTTATATTTTGAAGAATTATAATAATCGCTTCTTCTTCCAGACCTCCATATGCCCTTTAAAAGTAAGGGTCCTAAGCGAACTAACCTTTTAAACGTTTTACTCCTGACAACAGTTCCTAGAGAAGTGAGATTTTGTGATATAAACAGAAAAGCTGAACAGACTGGTAGAAGCATTCTCATCCCAAGCACTCAGGTACTATTTGACTTAGTTACCTAAGCAGATATTATTTGATTATTTATATGTAACTTCATCCTTATCTAGAGTTTTATTTAACAGAGCAGGTCCAAAGAAGCAGAAGAATATGAAGAATTTCTGTCTTCTGGTAAGGATTCAGGAATACTATGAACTGTACAATTGAGAGATCCAGAGAAGGAACAGTGCATGGAAAGTTTACCGGTAACTTAGGAAAGCAGTATCTTCCTTCTACAAGGACAAGGTTACATTTAAAATTACAGGACAGTGATCTGAAGATACACAGGATGATAAGCAATTGTGCCCAGAGTAATGACCGCTCCATCGAAGCTGCACATGCGAACACATCACAGCGTCATAGCTGAATTAGTAGTGACATAGTTGACAAATGACTGAGGAGCATGTTTAGGTAAAAACTACGTTACAGCACTGCAACAGAGCATTAGCAATAGTATTGTAAAAAAATCTGCTAAATGAAAGAACAAGCTTGCAAGTTTGTCCTGGAGAAGAGGTGATTCTACCCTGCATTCTTTATTGTCACTAAGGCTGCTTTAGCACTTGAACAACAGTTCCACATAAGGCTGCTCCTGTTCACTTTAGAAGTCAGTTTTAGAACATTTTGCTTTTGCTCAGTGCTGTTGTCCTGCAAGGATGGACAATTCATGGATTAGGCCTTTCAAAATGCAGTAGTCTAACACAAGCCCTCAGTCTCACTGAGGAGTGTGACAGTAATTCAGTGTGTAATAACAAAGAAAAAAGACTCCATAAGATCCTACCAAACAGTTTGGTTTCATCATTAGGTGCTGTAATAAAACAGTGATTCACAGCAGACAAAGCAAGGTTGCTCTGTGCTCAGATTTCCCCACAGCATCACCTGCCTCTGCTAAAATTCTTGAGAATTTGTACATGGGAAACTACATATATCTACAGACACTTAAGTGAAGGTACTTGGTTTTCAGATATGATGAGAATCAAAACTTCTATTCATATATGCAACAGAAAATCAGGCTATGTTTATTTAGGTCTTCCTGTTGACATTAAATGCCACTTAAGATTATTATTTTCTTCCTGGAGTATTGTTAGGTTTTTGTAGCATGCTTTGTGCACGTTATAGGATAACACTATATTATGTGCTTCTGAATAATCCTTAAGCCACCTACTTTAATTATAATGTTTCTTAGTTTATTTGTCAGTTTATCTGACTATTTATTTACATTTCCTGTATTCTTTTAACAGCAGAATTTCATTATTTTGTCACAATAATAGACCATATGCTGCAGATAACAGCTTAAAACATTCTCTAGTTGCCCAGTATGGTCTGCTGTGATAAAAAGTACTAAATATGGTTTTTGATTTAAAAAAAAAATCTACAGGACTAAATTTAAATGTATGAATTAATATTTCTGTGCACTATTCAAAATGGGTTTTTGTGACAGATGCAGCAAATGCAATCTGTTTTGCAAGCTAATGAAAATTCTGAGAATTTGTCTTGCAAACTCTACCAATCATTTGAATTTCCTTGTGTTGTAAAAAGCGTGTTCCAGGAATTGTGAAACTCCATTGTACAAGGTGCAACTGCATCTACCATCTCAGACCATTTGCTCCCTCTAACAAGTACTTAGGTTCATCCTAAAGTTCCATTTTCAGGTTAAAAAAGGTAATTGAACCTAAGCAGGGAGTCTTACTGTGCTTTAACAAAAATCTTCCTTTTAAACAGAAGAACCACTACACAAACAAAAGAGATATCTTCAGATTTTAATGTAGCAGATTTAAAATTCATATTTAAATTCAATATTATTTTTCTCTTTTAATACTACATTGTGTTCTATGGGACATATTAAAATATAAAAAGATATCATGGGAGTTCAGACTCTAAAAATGGGATCTCAATAGTCTATAGAAATATATCTTAAGAAATCAGTTGAAAAAGCTGAGTTCACATTAAAGATTTTGAACACCACCTATATGATTGAGAAATGTCAGGTGGCAATTTATAAATATTTTTTCTAAATCAACAACACTTTTTTTCTATTTTTTAAATAAAAGCTTCAAAATTTCCTGCCTCACAATTTAAAAAAGAAGCAGTAACTACTGCTTCAGGTAATGGTAGACTTTTTTAATTCCAAATTCCATTTTTTATAATTGATCAAAATATTAGTCAATGCATATTACTTCATATTAAAAATGAAAAATGGAAGAAAACTATGCCAACTTCTGTTTATTTGAAAAGCTATTTTAGTTGAGCAATAGCTTTACCAAGGAAAGTCTGACAGGGTCAAAAATTTATTGACATCATAAAACTAGCTTACTTGGAAATTTCTGCTATTAATATTTTTACTGTAAAAAACCCCACTTATTCACATTGAGCACTTGCACATAATTTAAGGTCATATAACACATATTATTACCAACTTTAGAATAAAGATATACTGCTATATAAAATTAACATTCATAAACAAACCTCCCCACCTGCCAATCCATAAGGAGAAATCTTGCCTTACAGGTTAGCAGGGATCATTTAGAAATATTCAGGTGTAAGGACATCATGAATTCAATTCTGAATTCTAAGGAAATAAGCAAGTCTGTTATAGCAAGTGTGAAGACAGACTCTTGGACACAACATAGTCCAAAAAATATCTTCTCCTCCCCTGTCTTTCACAGTTCTGTACACTGGGATGGGGAGAGGCATTGATCAGCCTTCATCTGAAGTAAGGCTGTCCTCATTCATTACCTTTTCTGCTTTTATTCCCAAAGAGGGCCCAAAGTGAAGCCACCAGAACACGAGCTATGGATCTTGCTTTAAGTATATATCACAAGTCAGAGCAAGAAAAGCAGTGTAATAAGCTACTGAAATTGGAAGGCTCAAATGTTCAAACCATTTTTAGGCCATTTCCAACTTGCGCCAATATTCTTCCATTTTCCTAACCATATTCAGGTTAAAGAGATCAAGAAGATCAGCAGTCCATTTTTGCATTTCAGTATATCTAGCAGACAGGCACAGCAGTTTCCTTCCCACTCTGTCATACTACACGTCTCATACAACATCCAGTGTGTAAAAAAAAAAAAATCCCCTTGTCTATGGGAATATCTAAAAATGGATAATTATATAAATGCCATTTTTCCAAGCACAACATTATTTCACAGAATATTAAACCTCTTTAAAATAGTGATGTTGTGAGATCACTGAGTACATAGTACACCAAAGCTTCTGATTATTTTTGTTGCTTTATTGAAAAAAAGAACATGCAATGCTGCTAAACAGATTTTTTTAAATACTCCTAGACTGAGAGCACATAGAGTTTCATCCTATAACATTTTCATGGCTGAATAAAACTCTAAAAACGGTTTCCTAATGGAAAAATTAGCATAAAATTCAGCTATCACACTGTTAGTGAAAATTGTTATCCTCCTTTTCATTGCCTTCCAAAATTTTAATTAGAACTCTATGGATTCTGAATTTTCCAATTGCTAAAATAAAGTATGGCAATAAAAACCTGTGATAGATGCTACAGTGTTTTAGGCTTTTCTTACTAAAAGAAGGGGCAAAAACCCACAGAGCTAAAAACAAGGCCAAAAAGCTACCCAGGTTCTTCTTCCCCATCCTGTATCTGTCAAGCTGATTACTCCTATCCAAGTGTGTTGCCTTTCATTTATCACTACTGAACTTCTTATAAGTTTTCCAGAACGGGGGTGGAGGTGGTGTTAAGTTTTGGTTTGGTTTTTGGTTGTGGTTTTTTTTGCTGGTTGTTTTTTAAATCATTCAAGTACCCTTCAGGGGACAAAATATCTTATAATAAAAGGAAGAAGGCCTATGAGGCTCATTATGGCAGTATATGTTAGTCTGGTTTTAGGGCAGGTATTGTCAAAAAATACTTACTCATTTTATTCATTTAGTCATAATTAACAATATAAGCCATTGTGAGAAAGTATCCCATCTGGAAGAAAAAAACATGAAGCTGGCTTAAAAGGAAAAGAGTAGTATACATCAAATATTCATTGTGTCCCTAATTAGTATTCATTTCTAGTTTCTCCTAAGTAACAAAGGAACATGGCAAATGGAAAAAAATTACAGGAACAGCAATATTTAAAGTATAGATGTCACTTAGCTCACCAAACTCATTATTTTCTTTTTTCTCAGGCTATATACAGCATGCCAAGAAAAATAGTTTCAGTGTGTGGTCATTTCTATGCATTAATATGTTTTATAATTTTCTGAGGAACCATTTCAATCCAATGCAATAAATGCTAGAGGCAACAGTAGGCTATTTATGATTTTTTTCCAACTGAATAGCTTTACTATATGATTCCAATAACTGTCAGTTCTATCTAATAGCAGAACTTTTCCATTTATTAAATTCTGCTTATTTCATTAATCTAGTACATGCTCCAGACTACCTCTTAGTGCTACAGTTTGTCTTTCCCCCACAGATCACTCTGAGACATCTATTATGGAACAGCAAATCAAACTTACTTCACTGTTCACCCTAAGTCTGTAATCAACCGAATCCGTTAGTTACCTCATGGAGGAATTTCAAATGGTTGGCATTTCATTTAAACCAGGCAACTGAGATCACTTTTACAAAGGTAAAAGGAGTAATTTTATTCAGATTTATTCAGAAGTGAAGTCCTGTCTCATGTCAGCTTGTATCAACACACCTTTGCATTCTGCGTGGCCTCTTCTCCTCAGTGGTGCAGCAGTTTTCTCAGGGATCAGGAGAACACCAAAAATGAGAAAGCCTCTCAGAAATATGACAGAAATCACTGGTAAAATAAACTGGCAGTCTGCATACAAAGAGCATACCACCATTTGAGGAACATTGATCTACATATTTTGGCATTACAAGATTATCTTAAGTTTTCAGCATGACATGTTGCTTCAATTAGTCGCAAGATTCTGTTGTCCCAAACTCAGCCGGTGTTAGAGCTGTCCAACAAAGAATCAGCACAAATTTTAGGATAACATATTTTTCCCCATGAACACAATTCTAATGTTTCTGCAGCCTACTTTGCCTATATTCTTGGCCTCAAGCCATGCTTACATTGCAAGGTTTTGTTTGCATACTTAGATGAACAGTGACACAAGTAATTGAGAGTCTCTAGTATGGATGTAAGAACAATTAGGTCACTACAGTTCCTTTAAGAAAACTCATATTGCTGACACAAAATATACCCATAAGGTATTCAGAATATGCTTCTTAGTAAAAGGACAGTTCTGACTACAGTAGTGGCGTCCTTGCTAGGAATACTTTCAAATCTAGTGTATCTGCACTTGTCAAGTTGCTTGCTTTCTTTTGCCTCTATTTGGATATCTGTTTCTGTAGAAACATGAACACAGAAAATTTAAGCCTGCAAATTTTGCATGATATGAATAGAGGAATTGTAGGTGTGTTAAGAGGTAAGAATGATTTACTTTACAGGAAAACTACATACAAACGTTGGTGAGAAAAAGGAAAACAAAATCAAAGACAACATGTCCGTTAGTTTAAAATAGTTAACTGCTAGTTAGGATTGTTATTTATTGTTAAGTGCAAGGTTAGAGATAATGATGTAATCATAACATCACTGACAGAAATTTGATTTGTTAATTAGACTCAAGATTGAGACACATTAACAGTTAAGTAGAGATCTGGGAAAAGAAATATTTATGTGACTAAAACAACATACATAAATTATAAAGGTGATTAGGTGGGTGGAGCTGTCCCTGGGTTGATATCAACTACCCTGAGTATAGCTGAGAAGTATACGTGATGGAAGGCTTCCTTTCCTCTCACTTGCCTGTGAGTCAGCAACCCTCATCATTCTCCCCAGGCATGAACTGCTGTGCTGCTCCCCTTGGCTGTTCTGTAGCTGTCCAGGGGCAATTGGGTGGGATATTTTTGAATCCTGAACATATGTAAGGCCGCCTGGACAGGATGACCAGTTCTTAAGAGAGAAAGAAGGAACGCAAGAGCATGTAAAAAAAAAACCAAACCAAACCAAAAAACCCCCTAGGGATCCTGCAGTCATTCATACATACATATATATATATATATATATATATATAGCAAAGCCTATCCCCATTTGCCTGCCACACTAGCAAACTATTGCTACCTCTGCTGACAGCCTCCATCCCTGCTTCTGATTCTTTTTTTCATCAATAAATGGCAACTTGTGATTTCCTCACCTAAGCTAAGGCCTGTATAGTGCGCGTCATTATGTGGAAGGAAATCTGTACTGGTGATTCTAAGAGCATCTAATAGTTTGAATTACTTTGGCAGATCTTTTCACATTAAAGGCAAAGGCATTATCTCTGGAACTGGTAGAATCATTCAAAGCAGCGGAAGCCCCAGGCTAGCTGTCACACAGTTTGGACGAAACACAAAGAGAGACAGTTTTAATTGTAAAAGCTAGATGCCCCACACAGGTTTGAACAATGCCTCTCTCAAAGGAAAAAAAAAACAAACCCAAAAAAGCTTGTTTGCAAAACTATGTATAATTAATATATATAATTATGTAAGTCTGAGATGGTAGAAATACAAGAGTACTTCCAGAGACTTCATTCAGTTTGGCTTTGATTTAGCTAATCTCTAGAGAGGCCTGCAAAGACAAATATGCAAGCTATAAAATTACTAAATAATTGAAATCTCACACAGGGCTGACTCTCAATCAGCATCTATTTTGTCCAGTTAGTTAAGCATCTTAATTCTTTCAGTCAAAACTGAGGGGATCACGCCTGATGATGATATTTAATTCTACCTCTACCTCTAAAAGCTACAGTGTTTCAGTATTTTTTAAACTAATTTTGAATTATCACTGTGGTGTGGTGTACTTCAGAACATGTGTACATATATATACAATCTAGTATGTAATATGTAATAAGAGGACCTCATGTAACAACACACTCACAACTCTTCTTGTTTTCACATACTTTCCCATTGAAGTTCATAGACACAGGAGAGGAAATCTTTACCAGATTCAGATATTAGTTACTGCTGAAAATGAAAGGTTCTTCTTGAATACTACTGTCTTGCGGATTATAATGGTAGCTGAAAGTATTAGGTACACTCTGATGTTTCAAATTGAGTGTATTCACTCATTAAAAGGATTGGTGGCTAAGGGACTGCATATTTACTACTGCAGGAAATGGTAAATACCTTTTAAAAAAGGAAAAAGAAAAAAAGAAAAAAAGAAAGTCCACAACACTGAATTTTAAATACCTACATAGGCTTTTGGCAAAAATGTATCTTAAAAAAGAAACTGTTATCAAATTTTCTTCCTTCAGCTTGAAAATATATTAGCAAAATCAGACACAAACCATGGGCATGCAGGTTTAATCTCTCATGTAAAAATTTTATGTTAGTGACAAATATATTTTTTCTGCTTCTGTAGGTAGCAGTAAAATGTCAGTGGGCTTGAAAAATTCCCCGTTTTAATTACTTTTTAAAATTGTGGTATAATCAGTCCTGTCATTCCATCATTAGTCATGTGTGACCTGTCTGCACAATAGAAAGTTAGCTCAAGCATTTCACAAAGTTTGCTTAGTTGAAACCAAGAAAATTACAGTTGGTGGGCAGAAAGGGTCCTTTATTTTCTTATTCTCATAATCTTTCGGAGCCAAACAACAATTTAGGTGCCCAGGAGCTAGCACGTGAAGTAATTAATGGGTCTGAAATGACACAACAAGCTCTTTTCCTAACAACTAAAATTACACAAACTGTCAGACCTTTCCCTCTCTTCATTGCTCTTCAATCCTCAGGCACATAACTCCCTGAATTATTAGACTGATACACTACATCAGTAAAAAAGTATTGACAACAGTATGTGGAGAATGAAGGAAATTTTCTTTTGCAACACACACACAAGTAACAATAGGAGATCAACAGAATCCCAACTGTGCAGGTGATGTATAATACATAGTCTCTCTATAAGTAACAGTCTTAATGTCTGCATAGCAGCCAAAATGCATCACAAATGGATCACAAAGAGTTCATAAAGAAAGATCAGGGAAAGTTAAATGAGGCAAGACTCCCAAAATAATTCTGTCAGGTCTAGTGGCTTACACAGGTCAACTCAGAATATCATTCTCCATGCAAAATAAAGTAAAAGACATACTTTCAGAAATTCATTTTTAGAATGCCTTTAAATGTGAATTGACTCTAGGACAAACCTTGCATCTAATCCTTCATGCTATCTTCTACCTATGTAGATTGTAACCAATCCGATTTCTCTGCACACATTGGTTGAGTTTCTAGGGAAGTTTTAAATGTAAAATACACAACCTTGTGTGCAGCGTCTGAAAGTCACGGACCTTCTCTTCCAGATCTGTTTTATGTTTTTACATATAAAGTGCAAAAAGACATTGCCAGTAGTAAAGATGCCACCTTTTGATCATACACCTGTGTTTTACATATCTCCTATTTATTTGGTGTGGCAGTCACCCTGCTTATACTGCTTCCCATTGCTATGAGAGAACAATTTTAACCTGGCTATGGCCAATGAAAATACATCAAAACTCATCATGCTCTACATGGTGTGCTCTCAGTGATATTTACAAGCTATTCTTTCCTCCTGAATAATTAGAGAGGTCACTACAATTGACTAAGTGAACACAATGCCATGGGTCATGAACCAGGACCGGAATCATCACAGCTCATTTTCAGAGTTTTCAACAAGAGTGTCATACAAAGCCCAGTTCTTTTCTTAATTTTACCACGGTTTTTGGAAGATCTTGAAAAAACTTAAGTGGCACATACTCAAATGTTAACAATGCACAGAAGAGACACAGCCTTACAAATTTTCTGCAAGCAATCAACATTATCTATAATTTTCCTCACCAAAATGAAGTCCTAAAAAACCACATGACTGGTCAACTTTAACACTGACTGACAAAGGAACATAAATGAGGAAAATATACTCTGGGAAGCATGGCAACAGAACTCAAAAAAGATTATAATCATTAACTATCCAGATGGTGCACTTACTGTTGTTTAGTTTTAGACCAGGCATTAAGCACTAAAATCATAAAATTCTTCATGTTCTGCATATTTAATGGGAGTTTGTCTTTTCCAGCTGATCCTAATATTAACCACAAAAAGCGGACAAAGATGTATTCTTTTTGATTATGTTTCTTTTCTCTCTAGTGAACCTGTTTCTTTAAACTCAGACTGTAGTTATTTTTTTTCAGTTTGGCCTACTTGTAAAAATGATGATCTATTTTTACAGCTGGTATGCTAGTGGCAATTTGTAAGAACAACAAGAAAAGCTGCTGAATTTCACTGTATAGCTCTTCAACTTGTAAATGCTTTTCAGCACATAACTGTGTGATAGATAGCCACTGATACTACAAGAAAGACAGGTGAACATAAATTAAACATCTGTGATCAGACAAGGCTGCATATGGCTTATACCAATACCAGTGTGAACAACTTAGCCAAAGCTATAGGTTTTTAAGTTTTTAAAATAGAATATATGTTGAAAGAACTTACAAAAGGTAAGAGGTAAGTGTTCAGTCCTGGATTGTAGCAGAAAGCTGTTACCAGAAAATGGAGAGTGATTCACCCTTGTCAAAATCAGTCTAGAACAAAAAGATGGAAAGGACCTATTTTTAAGCTGTTAAATCACTCGATATAAATCTCACTCAAAATCCTCTAAAGGATTCCAGAGATAACAGCACAAGAAAGAAGCTCAGTCCCATGTAAAATGCCCAACAGCCACATCCAGTTTATGCCCATTTTATTAATCTTTTCTAGCATAATGTACAACTAAACCTGATACTTATTTTAATGTTCCATCTGTTTAGACATATTCTATAACTGTTCTGATTATGCTGACACACAGATACTGCAGCCAGTAAAATCATAAGACTCATCATAAAATACTATTATTTTTTGTAAATGAAATAGCAGTAAATTGAATGATGATGAACACAGGCATCAGAGTGAAAAAGAATATTGTGCTGTGATGGATATCCAAGATACTCTGTCATTGTTTCCTGGTCAGATGTTTGTCTTTATGCTACTGACTTCAACCCCAAATTTATAAAGATTTATTCAAAGTTCAGCTCCAACATTTTCCATTTTCTTTAAAGGAAACCCACTGGTAACCTCTTTTCCCTTCCCAGCTTCATGCAAGGTACTCAGTTGCTTTGTTGAGTGTATTTGTTACAATATAATATATCCTACTATGAGCAAGACACCCTTCTTTCCAAGTCCCATCTCCTTCCTGTATCTGTCTTGAAAATTTAAAAGAAAACTGGACTACCTACTATTATCTGCTGTAAAGGGAATAACATCTGAATGATCGTGAAATAGCACTCAGAAGATTTTACAAAAATCTTGGCAACAGAAGGCAGTGCAAATCTTTTTGTTTATGTCTGCTCATTTGATAACAGAGTTTGTTTAGTGGATATTTTAAAAGGTTTAGTTTTTTTAGTGAAAATGAATTAGAAAATATTTAACTGTATCTTCAATAGGTGTACCTGCAGAATATACTTCCTTGTGGGAGCAGACTGTTTAACTCTACACAAAAACTGTCCATAACTTAATGCTTGTGAATACTGCTACCTGTTGTTTAGTAGCTGAAAGTATTTGCCTATCTTAAGTGTTTCCTGTTATCCAAATGAATAATAAATTCTGAAAATTCTCTGCTAAACTTTTAGACAAAAAACCCAGGTATTAAATGTAATCAGTCCTTTGCTTTGCTTACAGCAAGAAAACCACCTGATTTAGCTGCCCAGTTTTGCATCACAGGTAACTGATGGCTGAGGAAAATTATAACAATTTTTACCCTGATGTTTGTCCAAACTACCTAGTGAATCAGTGAATATTTTTATAGAAATCAGGACTAATGTGCTGAAAACTCACAGATTAAGAATATATTTGCAAGATATTTACTATACAATGAATAATTAAGAAAAATACCATAAATTTATTTTGTTCCACCTTTATGTTGACATAGGAAGAATTACTGTAATTTTCCAAAGCAGCCAGGGTGTAAATGAGAAATCCAATTCATTCTGCAGTCACATCTGTCCCTATGGTTGCAGCATCCTGAAGGCTATACAGACACTTCTCCACATTTTCGAAAACCTTCTTGACAACTTCCTGGGTTTGCCTGGGGCAATTTCTGTTTCTTTTCTTTGCTACTGTCCAAACCCATGGAGAAATTTTTCTCCAAAAAACAACAGTTCCTTGGGAACAGCATGCCCCTTTTGTTACTTCCAGGGCTGTAACACTCTAGAAGCTACTGAAATTTGCTACTGTGAAGTCCTGAATACAAAGTTTCCTGTAAGTTTTTGTGCTTCAGCATGGCAGAATCATTCCTACTGAAAGTCCACCAGCAAAGCATCTTTGTCAAATCATGTTAGATTTTAAAGATTTTTTTATATCCTCATTGCTGGGTGCTGGATGCTTTTTATTTATCCAAATGTTGGCATTTGCTTCTCAGGATTACCCTGGAATTTTATAATCACAAGGAAAATAAAGACTTTGCAATACAAGAAAATCAGATAAAAAGATTTCCAGTACTGTATCAGAACTACACAAAAACTATTCAAAGACATTAGCACTTTTCAGCATTAGTTATTTATTATTAAAAAAAAAACCCAAACCCTAACTAATTCCCACTCCTTTCTTTGTTCCTAATCATTTGAGAAACTTTTCTTTCTGTCAAAGATTTATGAACCAAAAACAAGTACAGGATTTCCTTCTTTCAGAATCTCATACTCTGAAAGTAACCTTTTAGAAATCATGCAACACTAAATAAGGTTAAAAGAATGCCAAGAATAATAAACCAGTAAATTACAGTACTTGTTTCTCAGATATTAAAAGCAAACATACACCTCCTATTTTTTTCCTTCACAGTTAAACTGTGTCTTTCACATCAATAGCTAATATCCTTTTATTTGGTTTGTTTACTTCCTCATCAGACATTCAGTTGAAATAACCTGTGCCACAACAACTGACTTCAACAGCTTAACATAGCTGTGAGATGCTATAAAATGGGCCTATCTGTGCCATGAATATATTTAGTTTCAATGTTACAAGATTTTTAACTATCAGAAAAATGAAATTCTAGCAGTCTCATATCAGGAATAGGAGGACTCCAAGACAGTTCAGAAAAAAGATGGCATGATACCATTGCCTAAGGTAGAAGATATTAGACTGAGCAACTCAGGAGCTCTCTTCCAGTTTTAAATTTCAAAGCCAACCAACCAAAATCACCATCCTAAATTACTCCTCCATCACCTACAAATTATCCAAACCCCCCAAATCTCTGCATCTTCTATTCCTGTCTATTTTTTACTGTATGTTCAACTGTAACCTAGTCTTTCTGTTTAATCCTTTGCTCCTCACATCTTAATTCTCTTTTATTGCATTTTAGCCTTCAAATCAATTTTTCTCATTCCACTCCGTTTACTGGTCCACATCCTTTGAAGGCTTCTAGTGTCAAATGATTCTTTAAAGTTTCCCTCCACACAGCATAGCTGTAGTGACCTTGTTCTATGGAAAATCTTTATGACCCATGGTTGTTCTTTAAGAACTGCACTAAGAGTGCTCCATAAATAGTTATGCTTTTGTCTTTCAAGATTCACATAAAATATTTCCTATGACAGCAAATGCTGTAGAACACAAAGGTATTACAAGGATTAGCTCATGGAACTAAGATGCAAAAAGAGAAAGTCACCTTTATCCCTTAATTTGTATTGAGGTTTGTTTCTATTAAGAGAGAAAAAAGATTATTCAAAACTTCATCTACACACAAAATATAAAAACTGATCAGGTATAATCTCACTGGGTTTTACGCTGTGTTACAGACACAGGTTCCAAGCTAAGTTGTTTCCTTCACATGTGAGTCTGAGTTAACAGCTTTTAAATTGCTGTAGCCAATCCTGCTCAGCTGTAAACACATGATAAATCAAAGCAAATTTCCCTTTCCCTTACTTTTCAGGAAAGAGAAATAAGAAAATGCTGAAGAACGTAATTCAATCAGGTTTCATGGGAAAGGCAGAAAAATTTATGAGAACAGTGTTTAAAGAACAGAAATGAAGAACAGTCACATTTACCTAAAGTCACAGTTGTTAGGAGTCAGTAATCCACATCAGAATTTGCTTTGGTTTCTACAAGGATATGATTATTCTATTCAGATGCTCACATAGTAAAGCTAGCATTCTAGGATCTGAAAGAAAGTAAGGAAGAACATGTCTTGCCTGGAAGGTTTGTCTCTTTTTACTATTGTCCCACCTGAGGTATTATTTCACAAGATTGTGAAAGGACTCTTTATTACAGCATAATATCAAGTCACAAAAAAAAAACCCAAACACCCCCCCCCCCCCCCAAAAAAAAACCCCAAAAAAACACCCCACAAAACCACCAACCCAAAAAAACAAACCAATCAACAATTATAAAATTAGATGTATAACATGGTCGTGTTCCAATAACAACCACCACTCACTAGTAATCCTGTTAAACTCACCAAATTCTGACTCAGTTAAAACTGGAAACAGAGGCATAAAACTAATGAAACAATTTAATATTTTCTCCTTGAATATCACCTATAATCTTCTCAAAACTAATAGTGCAAGCCATGGTATGGGTTATTTGATAATTATAGGTATTATCAATAGACTATGGGGGTTTTTTTATTAGTCAATGATATTACCAGATAGAACTAAGTGTAGATGTTATTCTCTATACTTTTATCAGTAAAATGAAATCCCTCTGTCACTTAAGAGCATTGGCCCAAAATGAAAACAATTACAGGAAAATTCTTTGCAGAGAAAGTCAGTAAGTCCGCTTCCTTGCTCTTCTGAAATATTTTTCTAGGCCAAAAGAGGGCATTTGAAATAGTACAGATAGATTTTTATCTAGGTAAGTGATAAAATCTCCACAGAACACATGAAGTTTCCTCATTTCTGTATACCTAGCCATAAGCCATGGCTAAATGTAGGGAAAAAAAAAGTTATTTTTGCGGGAGAGAATTGGGTAGCCGATACCCATAACAGACCAACAGCGAGACAAATCATGGATAAACCCCTAATTTTGCAATCCAGCAATTAAACACAGCTGAGTTCTAATATAAGTCACTTATCACAATAGCATTAAAACTGTGTGTGATTTAGTACTGATCTATTTGGCATTTTGGGGCTGCTGCTGTTTCACAAAGATATTGAGTCTTTCACCCCCCTCCCCTCCCTTTTTTTTTTAAACTCCAAACAGCAGTAGCCATGTGATTACAGGAGTTTTGGGGTCAAAAGTTACTCAACACCCTGCTTTTAGATTTTATTTATATTTTAAAACGAGAGCTACACATACTTGAAAGTACAGCATTATGGGTCTATTAAACTCATATGAATCCCATAAGAATCAGCAAACATTAAAACTATTAATTTCCTGGTATTGCCTTTCACATAGTATTTAAAGGGCTGTGGGCAGATATTTAGAATCTTTGAGGATTTTGCCGCATGAGAAATATGAGGAGGCAATTTGATACACCTCAGTTTACAAGGGTTTTGGTTAACACTGCAATAAATAGTTGTGAATTTGGGAGAAAAAAACTAAACCAAAGTTTTATCAATGGGCAGACTTACATGCATTAATTTAAAAAAATTTACCCTTCATATTATTTATGCTACCATAAATATTGTGGGGTTTTCCCAATATTAAACCATCCAAAACCAAGCCATCAACCAAGACTCCAGTGTGCTAAACAGCAAGAAATACTAAACAAAGTATCATCTATACAAAAATTATAAACACAAATTTGCAGATAGCAAATTAAAAAGGAATCTGATCTTTAAATCTTTAATACATGTTTTTAAAGTGTTGTTTGAAAGTCCTAAATTTTTTTTAATCATATTGCTAAAAAGTGTTCTTTATGCTTTGGTAAAAATTGCCTCTAGTTTTGTTGTGCTTCAGTTAAGTTCTTAATTAGTTGTCAGCAATGTCTGAAGTTAACTTTATTTATGCTTGCTACTCCTCTAGCACAACCCCAGTTGTCATAATTCTAACTGAAAGTGACAGAGTAAGTACTATTCCCACATTAAGTCAACTTTGAAGTGGTTTTCTGCTTCTGGTGGTCATGGAGAGACCAACAGAAGTACAAACGGTAAATCTCAGAAATCAGAAGGGAAATTAAAAGAACTTCCCATGTATTATTATTTTGTTCAACTGCCCAGATTTGAAGATTAGGATCATTGATGTATTTTTCTCCTAACTTGCACTGACAAAACTGAACCAAGGAAAAACAGAGAGTAACATGAGAGAGAGGGAGGAACAGAGAACCACATGTCTATACCATATCAGAGCATGAACACTCAACTAACTGCTCAGCTCTTTCACTTCACAGATTTCATTATCTACCTATAAGAAAATGTTGATCATAAGAGATATGCTTGTCAAAAAAATGAAAAACCCCCACTCTGTAGCCTTTGTCAGATTTGGGAACAGAGATTTTCAGGTGACGAGAGGACAGAGAGATGTGCCACTGCTTGCTGGAATTACAAACTATGTTTTTCTTTGGGCGGTTCATACATCCCTGAAAGCCCAGGAATAAAAGGTGAAAATCTTCTCCCTCTTTGAAAGGAGCTTAATAAAGATAATACCAGCCTTTTTTCATAAGAATCTACCATTACCATAGTCCCTGTAATCCTTTAGTCCTTTGCTAACAACCCTGGACAGGGATAATAAGCAAAAACAAAGCACTCAATCATCCAGCAAATGCTCTTAAGAGGCATTTGCTAAGACATACCTTCATGTCTAAGCAGTTTATAGAGGTCTCTAGCTCCTGCACTAGAAGGCATATACTGTGGCAACCTCTTAAATACCACTTCATCGAACATAGGGCATCTTCAGAGATTGTTTTAGGGAAATCGGCTATACACTGATCCAAACTAGAGTTAAGCCACTAGGATTCAGCATTCACTACAAAGAGTAACACTACTCCAAAAGCTAAGATAAATTCTGTTCTTTTTTTTTTACTCATAAGTTTCCGCTGTGCTCTGTACAGAGACAATAAAACTAAGAGAAACTACACTGATCAAATAATTTGTTTTTCCTTTTTTATTTTTCCAGTAAACAGAGCTTGGAAGGATATAGCTATTGATTTTGATTGCAGATTTATTAAATCAATCAATAAAAACAATATTCAGAAATCAAAGCTGAATAAACAAAGATGAAGCTATAATTTAAAAAGCACAGCAAGTTTGTTTGTTTGTTCTTTTGATATTTAGCAATTTTCCCACCTAACTTTGGAGTGAAATTTGTGAATGATGTTCCATTCCCCACATCTAACAGCAAACCAGCAGTAGAGAATGTATTCACAGAATCTGTGAATACGTGTCAATGAAACAGGATTCATACCTGTGATACTTGCAGAATTAAAATAGAACCTCACAATGAAGTAGCCATAGCAGCACTACTATCCAGTAGTGCTAAATAAAACAGACTGTACTAAATAAAACAGACCCAATTTGCATCAGTATTTGTCCAGTGCTTTGCACTCTTCCTGGACCCCATCTTGTCATCTTACCCCATCAGAATATTTACTCTATTCTCATACATATTCCTCTTAGATTTCTATATACCACACTGTGCAAAACATTACGTGGACTCTACTTCCAGGCTTCTCATGCACAGGGGTGTTTGACTACCACTCCATTTTGAACCATAAATTCTTCTGCAGGAGGCCAGAGGATTTTGACTAAAGCGTACTGTTGTGGTTTAGCCCCAGTCAGCAGCTAAGAACCACACAGCCGTTCGGTCACTCCCCCCACCTCGAGTGGGATAGGGGAGAATCAGAAGAGCAAAAGCAAGAAAACTTGTGGGTTGAGATAACAGTTTAATAATTAAAATAGTAATAGTAGTAATGGTAATGATAACAATAATGATTATGATAATTAATAATGACAATGATAATATAATTAAAAAAAGAAAATAACAAGAGAGAAATGAAACCTGGGGAAAAGGGGGAAAAGGAAAAAAAACCACAAGTGCTGCAACCGCTCACCACCCACTGACCGATACCGCCAGTCCCCGAGCCGCAATCGCTGATTCCCACGGCCAATTCCCCCCAGTTAACATACTGGGCATGACATCACATGATATGGAATATCCCTTTGACCAGTTTGGATCAGCTCTCTTGGATGTGCCCCATTCCCTTCCAGCTTGTTGTGCACCTTGCAGAGCATGGGAACCTGGAAAAGTCCTTGACTAGTGTAAGCACTACCTAGCAACAACTAAAACATTAGTGTGTTATCAACATTACTTTCATACTAAGTCCAAAACGTAGCACTGTACCAGCTACAGTGAAGAAAATTAACTATCCCAGCTAAAACCATGACATGTACAAAAAATGTTTTCCGTCTAAAAAGAGTTACTTTGAATCTACATTCCTTTACTTGCTGTATCTTTGGAAACTTAGCAACTACCTTGGCTGAAGAACTGTTTTTTTCTGCTTATTCCTTCATTTGATCATGGAGCCTTCAATCTTCCTCTAGCAAGAAATCTTTCTAAAGACTCAAACTTTTCATTACATAAGCTAGACTTCTTTTCTTTACTTGTTTGGTTAAACAAATGAGCTTAAAAAAATGAAATGAGCTCTTTCATGACTGCCTTAACATTTTAAAGATGTGAGATCATCTCACGGGTCCTTTAAGAAAACTCTTTGATTTTATAGCAAAATATCTTCAATACACCAAAACTATTTGGAAAGTAAAAATTAATACTAATTTTGAACAAAATCCAAAAGTAGAGGATTTTTAAGCTGAAAATCATGCTGTATTAAATAATAAGAGTAAATGCATAAAAACGAGACTTTATCTCAGGAAAAACAACAGCTAAATTTGCATGGCATTTTACTAGCTATTAAGATTTTTCACATCAGAAGTTGTTACTTTGTTTGGAGTTTAATTTTCTACATTTAAAAATTAAAATTCACAATCTGCAGAAAATATATAATTTGATACTTCAGACCAATATAATTGAGAATTTTCAAACCAGTTGCATGCTGCATGAGTGTTAAATCATCATGCTTGTGACACTAATTGAAGTAAAAAGGACAAAGCTCACAGAAAAAAAAATTAAGGAAGGGAGCCGGAAAAAAAAAATCTAACTCCACATGATCGTAAGTGAGGAGCAAAAGTCCCAGTTAACAACTGACGCTGAACTGTATTATCAGTAATACAGATAGAAGAAAAAGGTATACAAACAAAGAAACTTTCAGTTAGGAAAAAAAAAAAAATCAGTGAAAGTATTTTAATTAGCTGTAATAGTCAATTCATCAGCACTAACACCCTTTTTGTTTTCTGCTGCATGAAGTAACTCAACAACTGGGATCTATGGTTTAAATTCCTATTACACCTGCTTATAGCAGGGTAAATTTGAATGTACATTCAGTGGGGTGCATTAACTTCATACCTACGGCATCTGCTGAAAAACGACAAGGAAACAATAAGAAAACTTTAATTTTCTAATGCACTCTACGAAATATTATCTAAATGAAAGCAGCAACACCAAATAGCTAGAAGCTTTAGGAAGTTCAGCTCTTTTCTCTGGGGTCCTTCAATATCTTTATATACAAAAAGCCAGTTCCCTTCTAAATGTGTACTCCACAGGATGCTGCAGGTACATCTTTAGGAATAGCATTTACTATTACCAAATTACTACATTCTATTTCAAAGGTATGCTTATTCCACTTCTGTTTTCTTCATTTAAGCCTCATTATACTTAAATTATATTAAGGGTATGTGAGTCACAAAGACAAGTTCTCTAAGTCTATTCCTGAAAGGTATTAACAATCCTTGAGTTTTGAGCATCAGAGTCACAGTTCACCTTTCAAAGAAAAATAATTGTTTGAAAGAGTTAAAGTTATAACCCCTGAGTTGAACAGGAAGTTGATCTAAATAGCTAGGTAAAGCAGGATTGGGAAGGATCAGGTAGATCAACTGTCTATTCTTTGGCTGTATATAAATTGATTTGAGGCATATTAATTTTAAAATAAAGATGTTTTGGAAGTCCTTTTTCTGGCAGTGACCACAAAGTCCCATCAAACCCAGTACTGCAGATAACAGAGAGATGATGTTATACTATGTGCAGCATTAGGGACTTTTCTTATTAGAAAGAGGGTTTCCTGATTAAATAAGGAATTTTTTTCTCATTATTTCAATAATGTCCATTTTTGCCAATACTAATAGGTCTCATTTTCACTTTCAAGAAAAAAAAATGCATTTTCCTTGGTGAATAAAAAATGAATTATCAACCCAATGCCACAAGATATTTCTCTCCAAATTCTGAACATATCCCAGAGCCTGAATTTTACATGTTTTCCCACACTCTGTGTTGTTAATGGCAGCAATATTTTTCATTACCTTCATGACATTGCTGATACCCTTGTCATTGCTACAGGAATACCACTTTTGTCCCTCAATTTTTATCAGTTGATTCCCCTCACTTTCTTGTCATTGTACCCTTTAAAAACATTAATCAATGTAAGCTAGAGAAAAATGCATTTTTACCTTGCTTTCTGTATTGTTTTCTTGTACTTCACTAAGTCATAGTGAAAAATACACTAGATATTGGAAGTAGATAAAAGAACTCACGTTTAATGTTTACTATTTAGGTGTCATTTAAGCAACAAGCTCTATGTGGACCAACCCCTTAAAAAGATCTTTCTCACAAGGTAGAAAAACATCAGTACCCTAACTATGATGCATGGCAGCAACCACTTCTACACTGAAGTATCAGTCAGAAATAGCATCCTTTGCCAGCCAAAGTTAGTTTCCTATGCTGAAGCTTATCTGGAAACTGTGTCATGCGTTCTTTTTCCTGTCTTTTTTTTTTTTATTACATACCCAGCATCTCCTATTTGTAAAGCACAGTTCTGAAGTTCTGACTGTTTTGAAGATTTTTCTTAATTCTAGCCTGATGCAGAGCTTCCTGGGGTAAGGACTGCAACATTTAATCAGCAGTCAGCTGTCAAGCTTTGTCAGGAGAAAAGGCACAGCACTTTTAACTAACAGCTTCTTTGTTAAGTCTGCTTCAGCTTTTCAACTGCTGCATTCAAACTGGATGCTGTTTAACACAGGCATTATAATACCTATCCTCTCATGAATCTTTTGTTGAATTAGGATGAAACCAGCTACGGCATAAAAAGGAAGAGAGCAGGCTAACATATTTGGTGATATTAATGAATTGTCCCAGAGGTGATAAAGACCCAAAGGATAAGTTGAGCAGTTAAGGACATTAGAAGCAGCCAACTTCATGTTGACTGGACAACCTTACCTTGTCTTGTCACTTTGTGTGAATAGATATTAAGAAATTTGTGGTTGAGTCTTTTTTTCAATAGAAGTGAAAAACTGAAAACTACCCTTCAGGTTGTATCCATATTCTTCCTTACTAGGGAAGCATATCCCACCCTGACAACAGGCATTGTAAGAAAACTACTTTAACTTTATAAAATTATCTGTTTTCTTAGGTTTTACTGTACCCCAATCTTCTTGATCATTTCAGCTCCCTCACTAATTTTAGTGCTTCAGAGGGTTCATTTCCCATCAGAAGTCAGTTAACCTGCCTCCCTATTTTGCAGCAGTCTTGTTGAATACACACAGCTTTCTTAGCAGGAGATTCCCTATACATCTTCCATTATTCTCTAGAATCTAGCTCTTTGAGTTATGATTAAAACTGGAAAAGACAGCTGAATTTTTTTGACCAGCGCTCCTATTCTTCTTCATATTTCTGCCTTTTTGATAGTCCTAATTCCCAATATCTGTTGTCAATATCTGTCGTTGTCACTACTTCAGGGTGAAGAAAACATCAATTTGACTACAATTACAAAAAAAAAAAAAAAGGACCATTAGTTACTATGAAAACATTTTTTCCCTTCTGGGTACAATCAAGGAAAATCCATACACTGAATACAGGTAAATATGAAATGAAAAAGCCTCAGCAATATGGGAAACAGTTTCCTGTTAAAATTCTCACACCTGTTAAAATGGCTGCTTACAGTGCGTCATCAGTTTCAAAGAAATATTGAAGTGACTTTGTCTGCCTCAGAGGAACTCTGAGGGGTGAATATATTTCATCACATTTAAAACACATGAACAAAAATGGTGATATTGTACTGAATTTTTACTTGATAGGGAGCTTAGCTGAATTTGCCTCAGGCAACACGTAAATTATGTTTTATCTCCTCTCAATGTCAAGTACACAGTAATGCAGAGAACAAAACTACCGTACAATTTACCAAATTGGTACTCTGTTACAGGCATACCTAGCCATTGAATATCTGCTTATATTTTCTTCCTCCTTCAAGGTTCATTACCTGTATATTTGAGGAAAATATGCATTGTACTGTGCTGTATTCTCTGAACTCTGGAAAAGCGAGGACCCTGTTCATCACAGCCATCACTTCTTAATTCAGCTAAGGCTGAATGGGCAATGGCCTGTGCATGGTTTATTTTGTGAAATAACTGCAACTCTCAAGAGACAGATTGGAAGATATTTTTTAAAAGGGCAGTGTTTATTTAGATATTTGAGGCACCTGTGACACTGTGTTTTCATCTGTACAGTCTATAAAATACACAGTTCCATGTTAACCCTAATATGACATTATGAAAAATGATGAGGATGTAGCTCGTACCCTGTCAAAAACCAAATCCCTAGTATGTGTCTCAAGTATCTTCTGTTATAAGAACGTGGGGGGCTGAGTTCACTGAGCCAAAGTGGGCTCAATGAATCACGGGAACCAGAAGCTCATCTTGAACAAAGACCCAGCACCAGATGCTTCAAAAAGTGGGACCCACAAACACATTCTGTGGACCTGATTCTGCCCTAGTTTACACCAAAACAAAATCAGGAGTTATAGCTCCAAAATCTACTGTGTTACATGAATTAAAATACTATTATAATTTTACCTTCTTGCACAAGCATGATGTGAAGGAATTAAGTGATTTTTTTTCTCCCGAGTTAACTTTGGAGGCACCAAATGAGAAATAATTAAATACTTAGGGAATTTCAGAATTTTCTGCATATTGTTTGAGAGTGAAAAGGAACCTGAAGGCCCACAGAAGTCAATGAAGGGTCTTTTTCTTTGATTTCTACAGGGTTTGTTCCAAGCTTTAGATGCAGGACTAATTGGCTCTTTCTGTACTGTGGTCAATTATTCAATTCTGGGACAAGTATTATTTACCAACCTTAAAATAAATAGATACAATTGGCTATAATGTCTCTTCTAGCTCTACTAGAACTTATCACGTAAGCCTCCAACTTTATTTAAGCACTTAATAATAAATAGATTTTTGTGCAGACTGTATCAGATGTAATGAGTATTCAGGGATCTGCCTGATTAGAGCAGTTCACTGTAATAGTCCAAGTTTATTATGGTCTGTTTGGTCAATCAGGCTGTAATATATAAAAACAGATATAAAACTTTGGTGCTCAACTCTATGAATGTCCATGAGATTAACTCATTATCTTTGAAAAATTCTAGCCTTAGTGTATTGTTCATTTACACAATGGAAAACAATCAAATAACTGTTAAAAATATGTGTATACATCGTCTTGATCTTAAGACAGTGTAAAAATATATGTATGGACTGAATGACTATTTTGCAGTGTTCAAAGAACAGCATATAACTAAACTATCACTGATAATAGTGCAGTATTTGAGCTGAAATACAGAATTAAGAACATTTTGAAATAAAATGCATTGTTTTCTGATCTGCTTTTCTCATTTTTTTTCTAATTCTTTTATCTAGCAATAGAGTTAGAGGAACACGTCTTTGGAACTTCAAATCATTTAAGAAGCTGAAACTCTAAAGATGACTTTAGCAAACTTTTGTTCTCTACATAATTATTTTGTTTTCCTAATCCAATTGTTACTTTTTATCAGACTGGTGCCTCGTGGTCCCTGACTGTAGACTGGGAAATGGATGTCAAAGATATGTCCTTCTCTTCTAGAGATCTCCTGTGTCTCAGTAGACCAGATTCACATATGTGACAGGGAAACACTTAGAGTGCCTTCTTTCTGATGCACAGCAGGAAAGAGAATAGAATCCACTGTTCTTTCCTCCTCACGTTGTGACCTAATTCTTAGTTGGGAAATTACCAAAATTGCTTTCTTAGAACATGTATCTAGGACAGAGAAGGTAATGTAATAGATAAAGTTATGTAATAGAGAAGATTTTTGGTACCTGGGATTACATTTTTTTATGGGGTACGCGAAAAAGATTACTCAACAGCTCTTCAGTATACAGTCATGCTATGGCATGTTTCTCCTAAAAACTGCATATTTTGATTAGTACCTTTTGTTTATTCATCTTCAATAAAGCTTTTACAACTAAAAAGTACACAGGTTCTCTTAAAATCCTACCTCATTTTACTTTCCATTGAGCTCAAACAAATATTGCAATAGAAAAACAATTCTAAAACAGTTTCCTTCTCTCTTTTTCACCAAAAATGGGCATATCTATTTATTATTGTTGTTGTTTATTTCATATGTTACTGGCATGCAAGCAGCCAAGTTAAATGCAATTTAGTTTTATCTGGAGATGCATTTCCTAACCAAATGGGCCTCCTTTCTCCCTAGCTACCAATCCCTTATATAAAAATACAATGATATTCCAGCCTCAAGCAATTTAAAAGATCAAGACCATCTGTTATGTATTACTTGCAAATTATGCACTGGCACATTTACATGTTGATAAAAAATATCACATTATTAATGTATTTAGGATTGGGAAGAACACCGATTAGTCTTCCCTAGCTACAAAGCTTCACCTGCAGTTTTTAATTCTGATCCAACAAATCCTTGCTCGTGAGAATAGTTATTATGCATGTGAACACAGAAGTACTGTTTCAAGCCCCTGATTTCACATTAGGCCACATTATACTATACATTGTACCATATCAGTGTCCTTCCCTAGGGCTCCCAGGCGGGTAAGTTGTAGCTCAGATTACTCAATAGACTTGCACCGCCTTTAACCCCTGAACACATGGCCAGCTTTGCTGATTTGTACTGCCCTACACTAAGATAACAACACTGCCTCCTCTGTACCTCCAGGTAATGTGGAATAATTGGTACAGGAATAGTAACTGTACTGCTCCTGCATGACCAACACAATCATCACGCTTCTCTCAGTCATATGTTTGTGTGGAAACTCAATCTGTCCTTGAAGCACATAACACTGTGGTGCTTGTAGGGCAGTTACTGGAGCTGTCTTAGCTCTCTCTCAGGTCAAAATTGCCTCAAAAGCCAGACTCCAGCAGACTGGACATGGGGATATGCAGGCTTTATGTGCAACTTTAGTTCAGTCCTGATGTGAGTGTAGGTCAGTCACTTTTCCTCTTTCCTTTTGCAGATAAGGAGTCTAGAAGCATAGTCCAGAGCCTGTACAGAGATACACAAGTACAGAGACACCTGGAAATACTTTGAGAGTTTAGAGAAACCAGCATGTACCAGCTTGTATTGCTGAACAAGATTGTTTTAGTACAGTCAAATGTGAATTAGTGAATTTACTTAAAATATGGTTCCATAGTTTAAAAAATTTAAATGTTTCACCAGTGAGTGTTGCTCAGGATATTTTCCTAGTCACATCATAAAACAATTTTTAAATGAATAGAAAACAAAATAGTTGTCAAAGGAGATGCAAAATGTTTTGCTTACTAAACTGACCATTTGCACTGCAGAAGTCATGTTTCAAATGAAAGGAGTTTTCAACTGGCTGCGTGGGAAAAGAACACGGAGAGCTACGTTATTATGTGATACTCTAAGATGACAAGGTGACACACAAGGGAATCGTAACGTGGCCCAGCAAGACTTCTTGTCAACAGAAGTATTAGAGATAAAATTGTCTTAAGTTCATAAAATGGCTCCCTGAGCTGACATCAAGTGACAGATCAGTGCACTGCCAAGACAGTAAATATTTGAATTTCTTAAAGCATTCTGTAAAAGCAAATAGCTTGCATGTACTACAAATAAAGCATACAGGATTCCTATTATAAATGAGTGAGATGGCAGAAATTAAGTTTTGCAAATCAATCCATTGCATTAGTGCCTTGCATAAACCACTGTGCATTTCAGAAGGTGCCAAACAGCTTCTTCAGCAGTGTCCAAATATATGGTAGTGTCAAAAACAGGAAGGAAAAAAAAAGTTTTATGCCTATTACTCAACAAATGAAAAATAGTACATTTCTCTTACACAGGGCTTTTCTTAGATCTCTGAGGCTGTCATGCTTTGTATTTCCTTGACCATTAAACAAGGTGATCATTGACTCCTTTGTCTTGTACAAAACCAAATACATGGATGATTCTTAGCAAATAATTACTTCCCAAAGGGAGGGCAGGAATGCTAGACTTCAAGAAATGCCTTCAAAGTTTTTAATTTTTTAAAACAACAGTGAGGAACTGAATGTTAGGACAAATGGCCTACTAAGTGCTTTGTGCTGAGAAACAACACAGAAAATTTTGGGTAAGTATCACCACTGTTCATTAGAACTAAGTGTTGGGAGAATGACAGACTTGCAACTTGACTCAGGGCCAGTTTCAGGCTTGGTGACAGGGCCACACTGTCACATCAGGAATTGGATGCTATGACCACAGGAAGGCCTTGTGCAAAGTGGCAGACACCAATCTTAAGAAAGGAAGTCCAAAGCAAAGCTCTGATACAGAGGACAATGCAGAATGGGATACAAAGTCAATGGCTTGGAAGGAAAGATCCAATTGCAGAGAATGTCCAAAGAAAAGGCACAGAGACCAGGCTGTGAACCTTCATTTAAAAGAGACAGTAATCCCACAGCACAGGTTGGGGGTTGGAATAAAGAAACCAGTGAGAAAGTTGTGGGCAGAGAGAAAACAAAACACACCAGTTCCTGACCCAACATAAGACCACTGGCTCAGAGCTAGGGGTGGGTGGTGGTTTTTTTCTTCCTCTTTTTTCTTTTTTCTCCTTTTCTTTCACCCACGTGTTCTCAATCTAGTTCACACAACGTTTTTGGACTGTATTAGCCTTTTAATTGGTTAGATTCCCTAATATCAGCTTTAACATATCAACAAAGGACACTTAGCAATCAATCTCCCTACTAGGATTATTTTTTTAAGTTAACTTTTGTTTTTAAATGTTTATAAGATTTATAAGCTTCTGACTCAGACTTTTCATTAATCGCTATACCACACTACATCATTTATTCCAAATTGCATGTTTTAAACCACTATATATTGCCACTGAAGTCTAAAAAAGACTTAGACAGTTAAAATTAAGCCAGTACATAACTACACTTTTGGACTAAGGTCACACGGTTTACTGCTCTAAGACTGATTCTGTAAATGTACACACAGAAAACAGTATTAAATAAAATCTTTCTTCAAGGGAAGGCAGCTGTTGTAAGCTGAACCTCTTGACCTTTATAAAAAACAGCAATTATGGGTAACTGAAAAAAATGATTAATCCATTTATAAAATAATAATTAAATTTATTAGCAAGTAGATGGTTAACTAGGATGATGCATCAAACATTGTTTTAACATATTGACAGAGCAACTGGCAAGTTACAATGGCTATTCTGGAGTCTATAATAAAGGCTACCGGGGCTACATCAACAGTAAGATAATTTATATGCTACAGTAGCTGATAAGACCCTCTACATGCAGTAAAGACAACTGAAAGTCATATTTATTGTATAATAAGGAACACTGTTTCCTCCTCTGCGCTGGAACTCACCCTAATACAAAGTCTCATGATTATTCCAGGAAAACAGCTAAAAAGTTCTTGGTAGAAGCAGGGGTAAAAATGGTGATTTACATGTGCCCCTTGCTTCCAGTTACAACTGAAGAATGAATTCTTCAGGCTCTCTGACATTATGAAAATGCCACTCTGGAAAACCTGGAGATTTTTCAATTAAATTACAGGAGTTGGAATGTGGAGAAAAAGTAAGTCCTTAATTCTAACCACAACTTTTCTCCACAGACTGTATTAGCATGTTGTAACAGAACCTGCCTGGTGACACAAAGTTTTTGACAATGATAAAATACCTGAAAGACGATTCATTTTGGAGTAGACAGACAAAACTGATAGCATAATAGTTGGTTTTACAAGGTGTGTCTAACCTAAAGAGTTTGACAAGATAAAATAGAGTTTCTGTGGCAATACTTATAAATTTTGCCTTGTTGGCACTAACTTGAAAATAATATAGCAGAAAGCTGAGAAACCTGCTTTTTAAAAGCAATTCCTGACTCTGATTCAGAATAAGCTGTTTACAATAAAATACTGTCATACTGAGATTTATTTCCTTTTTTGTTATCACTAGAATATTTGATCAAAAAGGTACATTATAATCTGTTGTGCAAATGCTTAGAATTTATTCACATCCTAAAATTAATTGTCAATTTAACTTAGTACTTCTTACACAAACTTTTAAAAATAGCTGTAGACCTATTTTCCTTCTCACAGGTGGACAAAGTTAATTTTGCAGCTAGTTTAATTTAATACCTGTGACAAAAGGAATGGCACAAGTCATTTACTTGCCTGACTTTCACATGGACAAAATATGATTACTGTTCAGTCCCTGCTCAGGACTCAAGACTTATCTCCAGTCAGAACTCTATAAAGGATTGGAATCTGGGCTTGATACTAACCAAATATTTTAGAAGGACTAAAACTTAATTACTGAATAAAAGTATTGGAAGTTTTAAGTCAACTCAAATATTTTAGATGTGGACACAATCAATTTTAAAACATTTTTTTTGAGTTTGCAGATATGCAGATCTATGCCAACAGAGTGAGCTTCTAGTCCTCCCTATCTGCCAGACTGTCACATGGCTTTTTTCAAATATGGGCAAAAGTCTCTCTGATACAACCTTAAGTAATTCCTAGCTTTGATATATCTGTGCCTTCACTTTTTTTCCTTACAGACATCAGATCTACCAAAGTTGAAAATCTAAAGCTTAGTTTCACGATTACAGACTAGAAGCATGAACTACTTGAACTAGAGAAAAAAAAAAACCCAAACTCGGAATGAAACAAAAGCGGGGGGGAGGGGGAGACTTATCCTCAACGTCCTGCAACCATGGAACAGGCTCTTCCTTTAAGATTTCCTCATTTGACACTGGAATTGCAGAACAGTACAGTCTACCCAAGAACCTAGGAAAGTCCTTGTCTCAGCCACATCTGAGGTGTGATTGCCACTCTATCTGTTCTTGCTAGAATACCCCAGCTCACACCATGAGCTCCCTCCTCCTCCCTCTGCCTTTTCAGCTTACTCTCCCAGCCACACCATGCATGCCAGAAGCTTTGCAGTCTGTGTGGGTCCAGGTTCTCCGAGGAAGGCACCAGAACAATGCAGAGGCAGTTCCCACCCTGTTGGCCAGCCAGACACCGTATTTTAAAGAGCACAGCATAAAAATCCCAGTAAAACAAATAAAAACAAGTATTATCTGTTACAGTTGACATAAAAGTTAATAAGCTAAAGCTATTTTAGGGAAGGTAGGGATGTCAACTGCGAAAGCGCAGGACATACTGTATCCACTCATTTTATTTCTGCCATTAGATTCTCCCATTTATTTCAAGAGTTCCCATCTCAGTGTCAACATCTGCTGCCATCACCAATCCTGCACTATTTGACTTATCCAAAAGCTTTTCTTGGTAGCAGTAAAATGCCTGAGTTGAACCTGCTCACAGATTTCTTCAAGCTTAAAGTACACACTACTGACAGTTTGATTCCTATGTAGACAACAACAGAACAATGAAGAGAAGAGAGGCTGGGGACAGGTAAATACCATTGCAGAAAGCCAGACTAACATCAAGAGCTTAGAAAAAACCCAAGGTACTACTATAGACTCAGCACTAAGTTTTCAAAGGAACTTCAGAACATGATGGGCTCTGCTCCCTATTTCCTAAGGTCTTTTGAAAACCCTAATTTTACGTAGTGACCAGAAAGCCACTAAGTTCTACACGATCTTTGTCTTTAGATGGTTTTAAGGTGATTACAAGGCAAGCATGTGTCATGTTGTCAAATCAAACTGATTTAAAAAAGGAAACTCTCAAAGTCTATCCCCTTCTTACCAACAATGATCTTTACGAGCAAAAAAGGTGGCTGTGTATTTCTTCTAGATAGATAAAGAAAATCCTTTCTGGTTCTTCTTCTTCTGCCCCAATTTAAAGATGCTGATTCAGATATTTTTTCTGATCAGTTCTTACAAGTCTAATTAATAGCAGATGTTTCTATCTACTCTACCATAGATTTTATGTTTCAAAATACACTTCTTTTACCAGTCCAAAGACACACAACAAAAAGACCCAACCCCAAAACCCCCAAACCCCAAACAATGAAATCCAATACAATAACACGGAATTTTGAAACAGAAAGAAAACCTAAATTAAAAAACCCTTCCTTAAAAATCAATTAAGGTTCCTAAGTGACAACAGTTTTAGATATCATTTACAAAACATGTATTCTTAAAAACAAGGACATAAGAAGGTACTGACATCTTAAATCTTTCACTGTCCACATGAGAAACACAAAACCAATACTCCAATCAAACATTTCAATGCATATTTATTGCAATATTGATGGAATTTAGCCATAAAGTGCTGCTCTTCCACTAGTCATCACAGGCTATACTGACAGCACAAAAAGCATCTGAAAAAGTACTGTAGAAAACTATGTAAGTGCACATTAGGGAGGTAGTGCTAAGCATCAAATGGAATTTTAAATATATGATTTCTCCCCAACTTAATAAAACTATACACTCTTATTCGATTACTGCATATATCATTTCTTGAAAACAGCTATAAACACTTCCCCCCCAAAAATATACATTGATTTTTTGCCTTTTCCTATCCAGTACGCATATAAAAAATCAAATACCATATATTTGTATTAAAATTATATAAATAATAACTGCAAAATGCAAGCTGAAGTTAAGATTACTATGCTTTGACAAAGTATTCATCCAGATACTTGATAAGAAAAATGTCTTATGTGGCAGAGTAAGATTTGCCTTTAACTTTGTTTTCCTGCTTTTAAGTGTTTATGCGACAGGTGTACTGTTCTCACTTAGCAACTTTAGCTGTCTTTTGTATTTTTTTTAATCAATACTCAGTTCCTTTTCAATGAAATAGAAGAGATAGGAAAAGTTTGAATTCTGCAGAAGTACTTTAAAAGTTTAATTTCAATTATGTAATCAGATACAAAAATAAAACCAAATTATGCACAGTACCTTTGCATATTTATCTTTAATCTACAACAACATTTATACAAAGGAATTTTAAGTACTGCAATGATAATCCACCACTAACAAAATATCTATTGGATATCTATATCTAATGGATATAACTTTACAATAAAAGAAATTAACGTTTATTAAATTTAACAGTAAAATATGCCCATCCCAAACAACACATGTCTCCGGTAATATGTCATTGGCACATTTTAGAATCTGCATGAATTAACAGCAACTGAAGACCGTTTTGTTGAGGAAGCAAAAAGATAAAAAGCAAAAAAATAAAATGAAGGAAGTAAGTAAAAGTCCTGTGAATATGCTAGTATAATGTTATCAAATAGATATCTTTCCACTTAATTTTTGGAGGGTTATTCTGTCAGAAAAACTTTTGTATAAACCCTAATTAGCTGATCCAATGTCCTTTAATTTGCATAACAATAGTAACTCATGAGACCTACTATATACCAGTTAGATCTCTCAGTAGAAATGACTTGCAGGATTCTTTTACTTTCATTTATTGAAATGACAGACACTGGTTTGTCCTTCACTAATTATGGCCTTGGCCATAAAAAAAGCTTTCCTTGGATTTTAATGAGATTAAAAGAGGTACAAATTTCACCAAACAGACATATAAAATACAGATTCTGAGAAGAAATTTTTCGACAGATCATTTAAGACTTATAATTTTAGAGGCATTTAAAGAATGTTGTTAATCTAAAATATTCTATATGATAAAGTAGTCAACCTTCTGCCTTTCTAGCTTACTGACATGAGTTGAACTCTGGAATTTTCTTTTTTGTCTTCCCTGCCCCCCCAACCCCCAAATAAAACTCATGACAGAAATTCTTTCATGTTTGCACAAAAAAGGTCACGTATAATCCCCTTTATCCAGTTGTACTGGGAAAAAACCCACACCTATTTCTAGAATCTACAATCGTAAACACCATATTCACTCAGAACACAAGCTCAGTGCAGGATATTCTCTAAAAGACAAATGTTGACTGCTTTGATGCAACAAGTAATACAAATCCTGTGCTGACTCAATGACTGTGGCCCTGCATAAGAGAATCACATAGAATCACAAAATCATTTAGGCTGGAGAAGACCTTGAAGATCATCAAGTCCAATCATTAACCTAACACTGCCAAGTCCACCACTAAACCATGTCCCTAAGCGCCACATTTACACCTCTTTCAAATACCTCCAGGGATGGTGACTCAACCATTTCCCTGGGCATCCTGTTCCAGTGCTTGACAACCCTCCTGTTCAGTGAAGAAATTTTTCCTAATATCCAATCTAAAACTGATAAATAAAAACAGGTGACTTATATGTCCAGGCATTTCATGCCACTACTTTCACAGTGTTCTTTGCAGATCAGCATTATCTTCCATGCCCCCTTGTCCATACATACGATTTCCAAGATCGCCATGGTCTTTAGGCTGCCTAGGAAGTTTTCTTTAACACCAGTTACTTTAGAGACATTTTCTAGATAAGTAGATGCATAACTTTAGCAAACCATGTACAAGCATCTTAATCTTGCACAAATTTAACTTCATATTCTAGCAAACAATGGTTGGGGTTCTGGACTACAAAACTGGAAACAAAGTAATGTAAGAAAAATATGTGTAAAGTACAACTGGAATCTACATGAAATCAAATTCTTGTCCTTGTCATGATTCAGAAACTTCCCAAGGCATTTATCAGCCAAAACGCTACAGGGAGGAACCCAAGAGTATTCGGCCTCTTGAGGGGATCCACTTCTGTTCCTTTTCCTGAGGTTTTCTTGTTTTTCTTAAATGTAAGCAAGGCCACGAAAGATGCTTCAAGGACCTCTTAATTTCCTAATTAATTAAGGTGTCCTGTTGTATTTTGTATAGCCTTTATTTATCCTATTTGTCTGTTTAAGAATACTAATGAAGTACCCTTTAGTTTAAACATAAATTCTCTCTCATGGGTAAAGAAGTGTCCTTGGAGAGCTGATTCTTGCACTTCTGCTTGCCTTTATGTTGGAATTGCAATTATAAAATTGTGAGATTTAACATATCACCCATTATCTAGATTTTTCATTGAACAGCTATTCCTTATCATTTTTGTTTGCTGATTCATGACTGAATGGTGATGCTCAAGCAGAGGCACATTACTGAAAAACTTCTAATATACATGCAATTTATCATTACTATAATATATCCAGACAGAAGCAGTGTTGGATTCATTCAGCATCTAAACATCACTGGGAAAGTAAAGATCTGCTCTAGGTAGTATGAGCTGCCTTCAGTCCACCTACATGTGGATAGGTAACACAATTTTAAAGTTGAGGATCATAGCTCCTCTTTCTAGAGTCAAGATCTGCATTATCTTCTACAGCTGCACATCTTTGACAGAGAGATATTTGGTTGATTAGGATTTCTTATGGGCCTTAGGTTAGGTCTTTAATCACTGGTCTATTTTAATATTACCATAAAGCATTATGGAGAAGTAGAAGGCTGTAAACACTCAGTACTGGTTCAGGATTACAACAGAAGCATGACAATTTGCAGTCACATTTTGCTTTTCTAAAATAGTTGTGGATAGGACAATGAAAAAACAAACTTAAGAGAAGAAAAAAAAAATTGCGGTCACCTTCCTCAAATCCACTGCAATCATGTTGAGTCATGCCTCAGTCTACAAGGCAGACAGGAGACTAGAGGAGAAATATCATCTTAAAAACGTGCAGAAACTGGAAAAGGGTCATAGTTATCTGCCCTTAGCTAGGAAAATAAGACTGCTTTCTGCTTCATGAAATGGTGTCTTAAAACATATTGTTTATTCTCTCCTCACCTTGCATGATTTTAGTCAATACCTTCAGTGTAAAATTAATGCATATATGCAATAAAATGAGGATAGTACTATTGCTTGTACACTTTGAGCACGTGTAACGGCTGTAAAATATGAAGATGTAGACCTTTTCTTTCATTTAATTTACAGGACATAATTAAATTTATGCTACAGAAACTCAGCTTAGCTTCTGCAAAATTACTAAAATCACTGCTGCTCTGGGATTGGAAGAGAGATTAGTGATATCCAATTGTTTTTTGTTGTACATTTTTTTCATTCATTAAAATTCCCCAAGGAAACAACATAAGACCAGATGATAAGATTTCTCATCTCTCCCTTACGCTATTGGACAGTCACCCACTGGAATGTCTAATAAAAGTGTCACATCCATCTGTCAGTTCCACATTCTGAGAATTGCAATGGATAGAGTAACAGCACTGCTAAGCTATATCCCAGTTACACTCCATATACTGAGCTCTGCAATGTGTCTGCTCTCTCTGGCAGCAAGGAGTGCCAAAGTATTCTCTACCATGCACTATGTTAGTGTGGGAGATTTATGGGTGAGCACCCTGTTTACAAGGCACTCATATTCTAGGTAATATGGTTTCCTTTTAAAAAGAGAGGTATTATTCCACATCTAGGTAGCCAGTAAAATATTTAACCAAGGCTATTAATGTCTCAGGAGGTTGAAACTGCTCAGCGCACCACAAGAGTTTCTTTGCATTTTCTAAGTAATACTTATCACTGGTCATTACCGCAGAAGTAAAAGTTTGTCAGAGCAAGTCTGACAAGAACAACAGACAATTATGCAGTAAAAAAGTGGTGATTTATATAACCCATATTAAGGAATTATTCCTGAAGAGCCTTACCCAAGACAGACTGCTAATTAAGTTAAAATTAGGCATGCAATGATAAAATAGCTATTTTCCAGTGAATGCTCACAGCATCTATTATCATATCTTGAACATAGTTTAAAACTTAATTTAACGTGATTTGACCCTCTTCTTGTAAAAGCACAGAGTAATCCACATCACTGGACCTACCTTTGAAATATCTACAGCAGAAGAACCCTACAGAAGAACTCATTCCTGTCTACCAGTGAGTTTTGATATGGGCATAAAGAGAAGCAGGAGTCAGTCTACCTATTTTTGAAAGTTTTTCAAATTGCCACGTGAAGTATGAAACCTTAAAAGTCATTATAGCTCAGAAACATTTCTGCCTTAAAAAACAGTCAACAATTATGTAAAAGCAGCAGCCAAACCCACTCTGCCTAACTGATACAAGCCATAGCCTACTGGCTGACCAGTTTGAGCCACTTAAGAATCACATATCCCATGAAAATCAGAAACGTGATGGTACACAGAAGAGGTATTTCAAAACAGAGGAACTCTGTTCAGTGTGAAGCAATGAGACTATTTGCAAGAGACAGGCAAGCAGGACTTACTTCAGCATCACTGCATTCACATTAGAACTACAAGGGTAGAAAAATCTAAGCAAATTCATGAGGAAGAAAGCACATGCTAACAAATATGTGCTTGATCAGGAGTCACAGACTTAGATTCCAACTAATCCCAGCTGCTGTTACATCTATTTCCTTTCTGAGTTTGTTTTTCCCTTCCACCATCTACTTTTCATTTCTTCTATTTTTAGCCAATCAGAGCAGGATTATCTTGACTGAGTTTTTGTGGAACCTGAGAGACAGGGACCAGATCTTTGCTGGAGTTTGAATTCCTATAGCTACTGCAACACAAACATCAAGTTACCAGAAACCTGCTCAGAAGTTTAATATCTTATTTAATCAATCAATCAATTTTAACAACATTTCAAGTATACAGGCCTCTGGCTCATTACTATTCTTAGTTCGATATGGAAACAAACATTTGCTCATTTTGGTTTTTTCTGAACAATGAAGAAACTAGAAGAATATGAAAAATACTTCTAACAGTCCAGAAACACTTCTATTTTGGAAACAGATTTCCAATGTATAGAATTATTCTTCACCAAGACACTCAGAACCATAGTTGGTTATGCACAGGTAACAACCCTCAAATGATAAATAATAAGTATTTATTGGCTTAGTGGCCAGTTTTACTAGCTAAAGAGGTTAAAGTTTTGGAACAGTGAAGAACAGTTTATCAGGTACCTACAGGCAGCCTGGACTTCAGCATATCCAAATAAGGGAAGGATAGGCAGCAACAACAACTATGTAAGCTGAATGCTAGCTCAAGATGCTGATTTCTTATTCTGTTGTACTCTGAAGCTGCTTTACAGAACATACGGCTTACCAAATTGAGGGTTTGGACCAGTACCAAAATTACAAAATGTACATACACATTGAAAATTATAAAACTATATATATATTACAGGAAACTAAAAATAGGGAATGACACTCATCGGTCATAAAAGGAAAAGAAAGAATGAATTACTGAGGAAAAGAGAAGTAATTAATTAAAATCATAAGCTTACAATCAGAGCTAAAAAAAAAACTGAAACCCCAGCAACTCTTACATGCTCTGATTCACATCCAAACAACTACAAACTCAGCTGTGTGAAGGAAATACATTGAATTTGGCTTCTCTTTCAGGCATCCTCCCCCTGTAAAGAAGATGCATATCTAAGCAGTTACAAAAGTGACTATACAGCATTCTCTATGAAGCGTGTAAAAGCTAGTGAAACATACACATTAGCCTTGTAGTTGCAATCTGTGTGTGACTCATGCTGGAAGAACTGCATTGCAGTATTCAAATACTTGGTGCAGCCAAAGGGAACTACAGTACGTGTTAACCCCTTGGAGGGCATAGCTCTATCAGGTGCAGGACATATCCCTGTAGAGCCCCAATAAATAGAGCTACTTCTGATGTGGAAATACATGACAGGTTTGGAACCACATACAATGGATTATCACAGCTTCATAAATCCTGGTATTTGTGGTTCAAATATGAGTGAGGTTGACTGAAAAAATGGCTGAACTGCTGGGCTCAAACAGTTGTGATCAGTGGCATGAAGCCCAGCTGTAGGCCAGTCACAAGTGGTGTAGGCCAGGGGTTGATACTCAGCCTGGTACTGCCTAATATCTTCATTAAGAGACAGAGTGCACCCTTAGCAAGTTTGTAGATGAAAAAATTGTGAGGAGTAGTTGATACACCAGATGGTTGTGCTGCCATTCAGAGGGACCTCAACAATCTGGAGAAAGGGGGCAAACAGGAACCCATAAAGGTCAAAGAGAAATACAAAGTCCAGCATCTGGCTAGGCATAACCCTATGCACCAGTACATGCTGGAGAATAACCAGCTGGAAAACAGCTTGGCAGAAAAATACCTGGAGGTCCTGGTGGACAACAGGTTGAACATCAGCCAACAATGTGCCCTGACAGAAAAGGCGGCCAAGAGGCACCTGGGTTGCACTAGGACAAGTGTTGCCACTGGGTGAGCTGGAATACTTAAAAAAAAAAAAGTAAAAATAGGCCTACTAAAAAATATTTTTTTGCTGTTATTTGTTGTTCTTCATTATTATTTGTTTGGAAAGTGGGGGGAAACATCTACTAAAGAAATTTACTTAAACAGAATCACAGACTGGAAACAGCTTAGAGTCAACCATTATTTCAAGTTTCCTGACAGATATTGATTTTAAGTGTGACAGATGGTTACCTAAACAAGCCTGTTCTGAAGCATCTCTAATTATGATGTCTTGAATTGATATGAAATCTTTTGTTTTGACTAAAAAGAAAGTTTCATTTTCTCTTCAGATTATTCAACCCATTTTTTAACTGTTAAATTTTAAGTCAATGGTAAATAGAAAATCTTTTCACAAATATAAATCAAAATGTTTTTACTTTCTGTACTCCCTTTCTGGGTTGTGGTGAGTTTGTTTGTTTCCTTTTTTTTTTTTTATTTGCATGGGGGTTTTTTTTAGTTCATTTTTGTTTGATTTTTGCTAAAACTTTTAATGCATTATTGCAATTTGTGGTAATTCATGAAACTTCTAAAACTATTTTTACCTGGAATATATAACTAGCTCTTTTTTCTAGTCAGATTAGATGAAAAAAATCAGATTGTTGAGTTTAAAATATCACTTTTCCTGTTAGGTAAATCCATATTCTACAGGCAGACAAACCTCATATATATTTGTATTCTATACAGTCATTTTTGTCATTTAGAACAGCTATACAGAAATGAATACAGTACCATGTCATTAAATATTACTGTTTTTTCCTATCACTGCATTCTTGTGTGGCTGAGGAGTGTAAAGCTCTTTCTGTTAGAGAAGGATATTAATCACTCCTTAAAATATGGCGACAGATGGTAACATTGCATATATGTGAGAGAAGAATCATATCCAAGCACATAAAAACACAATATCACACTTCAGTAAGCAAATTTTCTTCATGCCTCCCCCCCTTTTTTTTTTTGAAAACTTAAAGTACAGCTAGTAGCTAGAGCTAGCAACAGAAAATGCTGTCAGCAGACGTCTAGGAGTTAAGGTTAGGAAATTACCTAGGAAGTGCTTTACATGGAAAGATAAAAGTTCTTGATATCCTATGACTGTTTCTCTAATATATTTTGTTATAGGCAATGTGAAAATTCTTATGATCCTGGCAGTTTTATTTGAGAAATATTCTAAATATTTACAATCAGGATTATGTTTAACATCTCAGATGTAGATTATATAATCCTTACGACATAGCCGTGTCTTTTCCCGCTAGCCCTACTCGTGCTGAGAAACCTGTTTGAGTTATTACATTATTAACATTATAGTAACATCAGGCACTTTTTTTAGCTTTTTAAAGCTATACATACAATAATTTTGCCTAGTATTAACACAATAGGATAAAAATAAAGATTTGAACATGAAGAAATTAGATCAGGATATTCTAGTAAATAAAGAACTTCACAGAAAAGTGTTAAATTCTTAGGATAGCATACAAAGAAATACACATGCTTTTCTAATGCTGAACCTGAGGTAGTTCTGAAGAGATGATTGTCCACTCCCTCTTAAAAAACTTACTTTGAATTACTTTGTCAGCTTAAATAAGGGTTTGAAATTAAAATTTACCTAAATAATATCACATAAGACAAGTTACTTGTGTAAATGAGGAACAGTAACAGAGAAGACTCCAGAATCTTGTTATTAAGCAGCTTTTTGATTAAGACATCCCAGCTTAAACAACATTGTTTCTTCCAATGCACACTACCGATCTCTGTAGTATGTTCCTTCCTCTCCTCTTTCTGAATTGTTATGGTGCAGTTAGCCAGTTATGCATGTGACGTTGGGTACCACTGAGACATGCAATGGCATTTTTAAGCAGCAGTACTGGACAAAGAAAAGAACATGTGAGTTTCTTTTTCTAATAATCCACAAGCTATTAGAACTCAAACAAAATTTAAACAAAACTACAAGAACTAAATGGACTTTTCTTGGAAAACTTACACTACTTTGTTGTGGTCTGGCTTAAATACTTTTCAGGATATCAATCTGACAGTCCATCTCATTAAGGAGAAATGTTGTGACCATTTGTTTATTAGATACTTGTCAACAAGCAGTCCAAAGCATAACACTTCACATAAAACACAATCCACACAATAGGAAAATAAACTGAAACATACCGTATTAGAAATAACAGCAACTGTATTAAACTCAATGTATACTATAAATCCATCACCCTGCAGAAAATATTTGAGTTCCTAGTCAGGGACATAGTTTTAAAAACTGATTTTTTAATTTAAAAATTATCTGAAAGGTAATAATTTACCTGCTTTACTGTAAGGGAGAGGTGTTTCGCTAAGCTATAATTAAGGTTGTGGTACAATCTATAGAACTTCAGTTGTAACTGTAATGTAAGTATGAAATTCAACTTTGTCCTATTGCAGTGTAGCAGGGCATCAGGGCTATGCCTATGTGTGTATCCAGCACACTGGATTCCCTTGGAACTCTGCAGCTAGTCTCTGTGCTAGGCAATGGACTAGCTTGAGAGAAGGTGATTGACTAAAACCCTAATTGACTTCACAGCAAAGCATGTGACTATTACAGGAGTTTTCCAGGTAAGAACTTCAGCCAGTCCCGGAGATTTCCCCAGGCAGCCTGTGCCAAGCATAAACCAACTGACAGGCACTCCCTGAATCCTTAAATGCATTGGTAACATTCTGAGACAAGAACCTGGGTGTCCTAGCAGCTTCCCCAGTTAGATCCTGGTGCAGAAACAAATTCTACACTTTGTAGTAGAAGACACTTTGTCAGAAGGAACTTCCTGCAGAGGAAGAAATGGTCCCATAGGGCGCTCTCTTGTTAAAATAATTAGATGTTTTGTACAGAATTTAAGATAATCAATAGAAACATCAAGCATAAATTGGAGTCATTGTGCAGTACCGCAGACCAGCTGAACATAAAAATTCAGCAAAACCAACAGTTCAGGGAGTTTTACTCAATCCAGCATACCAGGACCATAAGATTATTTAAATGAGCTCTTTATTTTAACAAGCACCCACTCTGAGTTCAATAAAATAATTCCTTGAATAGTTTTGGTTTCTCCTGGGTATCTTCAAACTCTCTTGTACTGTTTTGGCCAAAGGTAGTTATAAACATTGCATAACTTATTCCCCACTAAATAATTAAATTAATTGATGGAGATTTGGATAACAACAAATACATAATTTGTTATTATGTAGAAAACGTCTAGATATGTCAATGTATATAGGTGTATGAAAATTAATGAAGTTATTCACGGTGGAAAAAACCAAGTTGATGAACATGAACTTATTGAACAACTACAGAATAGTATTTGATACAAGTTTTACTAAAAAGAGACAGTTCTTTAAAGCTGATATTCTTGAAAACTGGAGGACAGAAGGCTGAACCTGAGGAAAAATGCAGTCCACAAGAGTGTTATGCCATGCCGCCAAAATAAATTCTTAAGGGAGAGAATATGGTTGGTTTCTAACCCAAAGTCAACACTAACCTCTCTAATGAAACTAAAATCTAAACAATTAGTTCATGTGATACAATGTGATATGGACACAAGTCTACAAAAGAGGGTTACAGGTTAAAAAAAAGAAAATAAAGAAGAAAAAAATTAAATTTATTTCAAGGTGAATCGCAAAAGCAGAAACTATATTATAGATAGAAGTGAGAGGAGGGTTCTCTTGTCAATCTGTTATTTTCTGTGATGTTTGAAAGAAGCCTGGAGGTATTTGACACTGAAAAGTTTTCAGATATATTGGTTTGGGGGAGGGAGGAAGGTTAAGTGGAGGGCAGTTTACACCTTATTTTTCACTTCAGAAATATTTAGACTTCAAAGACTTGTTTTAACACTGCCTGTTTATTTTGAGGGTTTTGGTTCTTTAATTGAAATTATGTAAGCACCAAATACTCAAAAGTGGTGTCCTTTACCAAAAACATTAACCAAGTCCAATTGGTATTAATAAAGCTTAAAGTGTAAAGATTCCAATTACCAAAAAAGAGAAAAACTGGGAAAACCATCTTTACTTTCATTGCTCAAAATTCAGTATTTTGACTCATTTTTTCACAGTTCTTCAGTCATTTTTTTCAGAATAGGATAAATATTAATATCAACATATAGGTAGACCCTTTAACTTTAAACTATACAGAATTTAAAAATCTAAACAAATTTTAGTCTGGTAATATAGCAGACCTATCTTAACATCTGAATGTATCTATCTTAGAACCACCAAGATAGTGGTTCTCTATCCTAGACCACTTCCTTAGTGGTACCAATTAAAATTTTTTAGTGTAGTGGGGGAGTGACTTATGGAGAGTTCTGTAATTTTTAGACTACCTGAAAATCTCACTTGTCCAATTAACCCCACACTCATAGCTTAAGTGTGTGTAGGGCTTTTACTTAGTTTTTTTTTTTAACTGTTGTTTTACAAAGAACTTGCCTTGAGAAACCTATCTCCTCTTTTTCTTAGTCTAGGGCACCATGGTAAGAGCACCTTCAGCTGGCCATGCATAACTTTTTACCCTTCTTTTGCCTGAGAATGGATGGATTCTTCAGGCCCTAAGCATACAGAGGTTTTACATGGAGTGTTTCCCTTTGCCTTGGACATACCACAAATTTAACCTCTCATGAGTAATTCCATAGCCTACAAAATTCTTCACTATGCTTGAGAAATAATCAGTTTCCTTCAGATAATATTTTGTTAAAAAAAATTGTGGTTTATCAAAAACACTACAAACATCTACCTACTAGCAAAACCCAAATGTATTTATATTACAAGTTGCCTGTTTGAAGCTTTCCTGACCTAGTAGCTATCTGTTCCTTTTCCACTGTTTTCATTAAGAAAAGTAGTGTTTATCAGCAAGGACATAGGAAATGATGATTTAAGGTAAGGTAAATTTGAAATGTTCTCTTTTATACTCAGAAATATAGAAAATATATATCTTTCAAAAGATTAAAATCTACAGTTATTTAGTGAGCAAGCTTGTTCAGCTGAGGATTTAGTCTGTCATCTCCAAAATTCAAATGGCCTGTCAAATCAGATTTTCCACTTTAGAGATGGTAAAGCTGTAACATTTTTATTTTTTCCTGCAAAGAAAATATTTCACAGTCTCTTGGACATCAAAAGATGTAAATGAAAAAGGAATAATTCTCAGCATTTTCTTTTGCATTGATTTAATGATCTTACTTCATTCTTAACCAGCTCAACTGTTTGGAGACACCCATTTGTGTTTTGTACTCCAGCTGTAAAAAGCTAAGAACATGTAAATACTATTTAATTTATGTTCTTTTAAGTATCAAAGATACAAGGAAATATAACAGCACATGCATTTTAACTGTTCCAGACGTGAGGCTGTAAGTATTGCAGACTTGTAAAAAAAAAAAAAAGGCACAAAATTATTATCCCAACTTACACCAAAGCCAGGTAGAGCAAGTTCTCTTGTAAATGTGCAATATTTCTCAGCAAAACAAGAACACACTTCTACAAGACTGATCATGCATTCAGGTTATTTTTAAAAATAAAAATTAATTACTCTGATTTATCAGATCTTCAAGTAAACAATTCACTAATAATTGAAGATGAAATTTTAAAAATATTCAAATTGCATTTTCTTCAATTCAAATGGCTGTTTCTCTGCCTTATGGCAGAAGTCAGAAAAAGAGTAACTTTTGTGAAGTGAATCAGATTTGATTATACTTAACGAATGAGACACTTTGTTATTCCAGTGTCTATAAGGAAGAAAAGTAGCTCATTTGGTTGAACCTCCTCACAGAGCTGTAAACAAAGGAGTTAATATAGTGGGAGCAGTCTGAATAGTCAGATGGAAAAGAAAACAAAGCATATTTAAGATGAGGGTTTAACCAAGTGAATTCAGGAAAAGAGAAAGCTAAACAAAAACATAAAACAAAACTTGGACTGCTTAACTTCAGTGTGTTACAAGACACAATACAAAAGCAAATATCAAAGAACAGGTTTGCTGATAGCATGTTTGACAGCAGTGAAAGAATACCTCTCTACCCTATGGTATTCTGAAAAAAATGCATGGTGATTGTGGCCCTAAAAAGCTCCATTACTGCAATAAATAAACAAGACTCTTATAAATTCATGCACTAGATAAGCACTGCTTACCTACACTCTTGGTCTTTTTTGTAATTTTAAATCTGTTCTTTGATACCTGATAATATGCTTCCTGACTTTATCAATGAAAGTCATCTTTTTTCAGTGGCATAAAAGGAAAAATCCTTTTACTGGGACACAGCTAAGCTTTTTTTTTTCTGAAGACAAATTGACCATAGAAAAGTGAAGAATATTCAGCTGACAATGCTGTAGAAACTATAGGAAACATACTAGCAAAGAGGTGTTTAACTGCCTTTCTCTTTAGACTTCAAGGGTCATCATTATAGAGAAAGATAGTAAATCATTAGTAAGAACATATCTGCTATAAAACATTACACCTTTTCCTATGAGTTACAGAAGGAGATGTAAGGAAAGGAAAGGAAGTCAACAATCTGTCTCAAATTGCTTAGAAGGAACTGGTTATCATTTAGATAGGGATAATGATCTCTGGCTATATCCATACTGTCTTCTGCAGGTATGCCAACTTGTTCCATAGTGTGAAACTGATGGCCCATACTCTCAAAGCTTCAGAGTCTTATTGGGATAATCAAGTTGCTAAAGCATAGGAATATATTGTGGGGGACAGAAAATTTTATAATCATGAGAAGCTGGGTTAAAAAGTTATCATTATAATAAATTTGCATGTCCTCTTACTAAAAAGGACATAGCCTTTGTGCTCACATATGCATAGGAATAGTTATTTTAGCTCTAACTGAAACTACTGGCTACAGCAGAATGTATCATGTGACCAAGCACAGTGGCGAGTCATTATCACATGGCATCTGCTCCTTTCTCCAGTGTGGGTTCCTGACAGGGAGGCAACCCCAGAAATCATCCTAAAGCCTTTTTGGCTACTCCCTCTACTCCGCTCTGGTGAGACGCCACCTGGAGTACTGCATCCAGCTCTGGGGTCCTCAGCACAGGAAAGACATGGACCTGCTGGAGCAGACACAGAGGAGGGCCATGAAAATGATCAGAGGGGTGGAATAGCACTCCTATGAGGACAGGCTGACAGAGTTGGGCTTGTTCATCCTGGAGAATAGAAGGCTTTAGGGATACCTTATTGCAGCCTTTCAGTACTTAAAAGGGAGCTTTTAAGAAAGTTTAAGAAAGATGGGGACAGATTTTTTTGTAGGGCCTGTAGCGATAGGACATGGGGTAATGGATTTTAAACTAAAGAAGGGCAGATTTAGACTAGGTAAGGAGGAAATTTTCTACTGTGAGTGTGGTGAAATACTGGAACAGGTTGCCCAGAGAGGTGGTAGATGCCTCATCCCTGGAATCATTCAAGGTCAGGTTGGACAGGGCTCTGAGCAACCTGGTCTGGTGGAAGATGTCCCTGCTCATTGCAGGGGTGTTGGACTATATGATATTTAAGGTCACTTCCAACCCAAACCATTCTATGATTCTAAATATAATCACAGAATCCAAGAATAGTTGAGGTTGGAAGGGACCTCTGGAGGTATCCTGTCCAATGCTCCTGCTCCAGCAAGGTCACCTAGAGCAGGCTGTACAGGACTAAACACTAACTCTTTGTGTGAGCATGAGTTTCTAGGAGGTATACTCCATGTGACTTATAAAACTGTTAATATCTGATGAAATATTCAAAGGAGACACAGATGAAAACTGGACAAAACTAACACTCACTGCCTCAGTTATGGAAGAGTTAGGAATGTCTACAGAAACCATGGAATGCAAAGAAGTTATTTCTTGAACTTAGCTTGCCCGTGAGAAATTGTGTGGACACATACTACTTATGAACACTCTATACTGTTCAATCAAAAAATACTTCTAAAACTGGAAAAGAGAAATGAGATAGTATTTTCTCATAAGTGTTTGAAAAGATCTCAGAAACCAGGCTGATGGTATAATAAAAGTTTTAAAAGACACTGATTTATTCAAGACCATACTCCTGGTCTTTAACAGAGAGTTTGTAAAAAAATAAGATAGTTTGCTCTCTAAAATAAACATATTACTTCTGGAAGAGATCATTCAGCTTTCTAAATAAACAATGCTACAAATCCTTATGAGTAATGATACACTTCTATACTGGATTACCTAAATGGCCGAAATATCTCTCTGAAACTTTGAGTTGAGACATTAACATTTTGATGAATGCATTACTCAAAAATTTTTCATACTTCTTAATTTGAATGCTACATGAGTGTTTATGTGAAATTTTAGGATACTATGTTGATTACAGAATTATTTTATATATTGAAGATCTATTTAATTTCCTTAAGAGAATACACTTGCATTACAAAATATGAAAAAATATTTTTGGTAAATCTAATAACTGGGTGATCAAAGGTAAGGCTTGCTGAGTAGCACAGAAGTCTGCAATCTATAGTGGGTTTCTGAGGATGATACAGAGAGCAGATTTTGAATGATACAGAGAAGGGTGTTACAAGGTTATCAGCTGGAAACAATACAGCCTTGAGATATTTTTACAATCACTTTTATCCTCTAATTTTGGAAAGAAAAGTAAGTGACTGCTGACCTGTGCAGTTTCACAATATTTACTAATAGTGCATAGTAGCTTACAAAAGTATGCAGTATTTATAAAGTATATTTAGTTTTCTAGTTTTTTTTCCTTGTAACCCCAAAGATATTTTTAGCTGTTCCTTCAGTCTTAGTATTCCAAATTTCCCTAACTCCTACTTTGATGGCATTTTAACTTGCTCTTATTTTGTTAGTTAATACATGTAGATTGCCAGACTACAATTCTGTAACTAGAAATGTTACTGAAGATAATATGTACTGGTGGTTATAAAAACAATATGCTGGCATTCCATAGAACTGAAAGAGCATGTTAAAAGGAGAGAAGTTAATAGTCTAGTTAAAAAAGGAAACTGTTTTATATACTAGAAAGGTGATCATTCTTGTTCCGAATAACAGCCTCCAAGTTTTATTTTGAGGTGGTTTGTATTAACATTTATGTAAGAATGAAGTGTTCTCTTGGAGATTAAACTTCATCACCCTAGCTACATTCTGTTGTGTTTCCATCATTATCTTGCTATCAAAATATGGTCACTTTGACAATACTGAGCAGAGAATAAAGAACAACAGAAAAATTCCATGCCCTACTGCCTTTAAGTAGTGAAAGTTAACTGCTGAGCACAGCAGTGAGTGAAGGGCTCATGCAGGGAGCAGCTGTCTACCTTGGAATAACATGTGTTTTAAAATACTTTGTTACAGGTAATTTTGTCTTTATAGTCCAAAAAGCCTCAGGTGCTCTCAAGGACAAAGCTCATGGTACCAAGCTGTCTAAAAAGTGATTTTCTGATTTCCTTTAGATAGAGGCGTTTTTTTCTTTCTCTAATTTAAATAATCTTTGATATTAAAAATACACATGTGGATCAGGGAATACAAAGCAAGAACTCAGTGCTGTACAAAGCTGAGTTACACTCAATCTTTTCTTAAGGCACTCAAATCTAGGGTGCATCACAGTGGCAAGGAGGTGCTTAAGAACTCACCTACACTTAAAGTTCACATAGTGAAAACAAATTTTACCACTACAAAAGGTCAGCCTGGCTGACATATTCAGCCTTCTCTGCACAGTTTCTACAACGCAAGCTACATGTCAAGCCATTCAAACTGCTCATTATATTATTACTGGCACAAAGAAATGTCCGGTTTGCATAGAAACAACATATGGTTCCCAACCCTGACTTCAGGTCAGAGACTTAGACTCTAAGAGCATTGCTCTTCTATAAGCACTTCCAGCTGTTTGTTGGGGGCTGTCACAATCAGGTACAGCTTAGAGTAACTGCAAAATTATCTAATCTGCAGGGCATCCTATTTGTCAGAAACCAGCACTGTGGACATGAAGGGAGATGATATAATATAAGCTGCCTTTTCCAGCTCAAAATTCCTGATATCAAAACTAGGCTGTACTCATTTAAGTGATATCTTGACCATTGTACAAATTTGGGTATTAAATGGCATTGCTCATTTTGCCAGATGAAAAAGTTCACCCTGTATAGTTAGAACAAAACAAGATGTTTTCAGCTCAAATTTAAATTACTTTACATCTTGGCAGCTTAAACATGTCATCTCTCCCTCCCCATGTAAAATGATTCTAGTCTTTCCTTAGTCTTCACTTTAATTATTGGAGAAATTAACAGCTTAATTATATTAACAGAAATAAGCAGATTTACACTGGATTACCCACCTACAAAACTAAGGATAAAATTATGTAAAGTATTTTGAGTTATAAAAATATTTTTTTTCACTCCAGTTTCTGTATGTATGAATACAGATAAATGATGTTTTGTACATTCCCCCCCACCCTTAAAAAATTAAAGGGCTCCATGCAGAAAAGCCTTATATTACCCACTTGTAATTTTGCTAAACATATTTGTTACGAAGAATATCCCCATTCACATGTTCTGTTCAGACTTCCTATTTCCTTAGTCAGCTAAGTTGTTCTGGGGGACTCACTCTTCTAGGCCTAGGTAGCCAAATTTCCATTGACTCTGGTAAATATCCATCATGCTGATGTGATTCTCAGCTGGACCCATAGATACATTCATTCAAGTACTGATTTGAAAGTCAAGTCATCAATGGAAAAACTGATTAACACTGGTTTTTGGGAGAACTGAATCACATTGAACTAAAACAAAAGTATAACTCAGGTAATAATTTAAAAGAGTAGAAGGGAATTCATGCTTTTATTTTAATAGAATAAGGTTTTACTACCTCAGTTAAGATTCTTTAAATAACCCTTTTTCACATAGGAAATATTAATGCAGTCAGCCAAACTAGTCACATAAATAAAAACCACTCACGCGTCTAAAATTTTACTGGAAAGCTGCGTTGTTTGTTACTTCTATGTTCTCAGATCCTTTTAAAGTGATTTTACTGTAGGACAATCAATAGATTTTACCTTTTCTCAAAAAGACAATACCACCAGCTGACTAAAAGGATGGGCTTCTGGCTCTGCAGCAGATCGTGCAATAAACTTATTCTTGTGGTTGATGAAACACTAAACAAACATGAAACTAGGACTAGGTAATTAATTTGTGTTGGATCTAATCAGGAAATAGTTTTAAACCATGGTTTTCTGTTTACTTCTGTTCACAGAAACTAGAGGTCTTTGGGCATTTTCACCTATGAATTAAGAATACTGTTTTACTGTTACTGAAAAATTCATAGTGCTTCCTTTTTAAATAGTACTTCAAGACTGAATTATGTTTTCAGTTGTCAAAATCATGTCAAAAAACAGGTTTTTTTTTTTTAGGATGAAAGCAATTCATGCTTAGGTTACAAGTGAAACCAGACGCTAATATTTTGATATACTGGCACAAAATGCAAATCAGATGTAACTGCTATAGATTTTCTCAGTAACTTTCACAGTTCAGTCACCCACTTTTCCCAAATGTCATTTCATGTGCATTTATACAATGTACCACCACATGCTCAGCCATGCAAAAGGCAACATTCATTTCTTAAAAACACCTCAGGATATCCTTGTTATTTTGAAGATAACCTGTAAATACTGATGAGATACAGCCCAGAATTTTTTTCCATAAAGAAACACACTATAATAAATTATTATGCTCTTCATGTCAGTGTCATGGATAAAAACCTTTTGTGGTATAGCATGATTGAAAATCCTCAAAACGTGGCACAACATTTTGACAGAGTTTAAACTCAGGAACTATTTAAATGATGGGAGTACATCTTGCTGAAAATCAAACCTCTATAGGCACTGTATCAGCACACAAGAATGTACACTTCATTTATGAAGGTAGGGTTGCAGATTTTGGGATTCATATCTCTCTATCATTACCATATAACAAGTGAAAAAAAGCATTCACCTTCTTATTTCAAAGTACAAGAAAATGGATTAAAGATTCTGTCTCTAGTAACCCATCATTTAATAAGGTTTAAGAAGCTCACAGAGAAAATCAGAATGGAAAAATCTCTAAGTCAGATAAAAAAAAGGGAACATTAAAGACTTGACAATAGATGATAAAGTGGTTTACCTAAATCTTTTCTATTCAAAGGTCTTTAATGACGTTCTTTTATAAAAACTGTAATAAAAGTGCGTTTCATCAGATTTTAATAATTAAATCTTCCTCATTGTGAGGCACACAATCATAGATTAGAAACTGTTTCTATAGTGTAAAGAAAATTATTATGCAAGATCTTTATTTAAGTGGAAGATTTTTCAGTCACAGAGAATGCAAATTATACGCCTTATTTGACAATTTAAAAAACTATACTCAGATTTCTAATATCATGATTATGATGCAAATTCTGAAAAGGATATTCAATGTCCCATACGTCGATGAAGAATTTCAGAAGATCAGCCATTAAACATACATTTATGAATGCTTTGGAATCTAGGTTCCATTAAAAATATCCTACAAATCAATATTAAGAAAGCTAAAATAATAGTATTTTTTAAAGTAAATATAACTCTGACTCAGGCAAAAAATTAAACATCAGTTAGCAAATAACTTAGGCAAACAATTAAAGAACTCCAGTGTATGGGCTACTTACTGTTCCAAACTGAAAAATTACAAACTATAAACAATTATACCCAAGTCACACATTGAGCGATAATTACTTTATGGTTTAAAAAAAGTTTCAGCAGGGCTGCTCAGATATTTAAAAGTTTTGTTGAACAGGAATCTATGCATAAATGAATGTCTAGACTGGTGCCTCAGCTGCCTGGACACACATCTGTATGTATATGAAGAGAACAAGCAGCTCTGTTTCACCAGTGCATTGTTCCTGTTATTCTAATACAGCCTAAAACAATGTAATTCCTGTAATATGTATATGTCAAATGCATACAGATTTTGGTGCCTCTATTGTATACTGGATTTAAAACCATTCAGCTACTTAAAAGAAATCCTTGTGCTAATGCTGATGATTATTTAATATAAAGTACAGAAATATCTATTGTCTTAGAGTCTCCAATATTTAAACCTTTTCTATTCACCTGTATTCAAAATTTCCATAGGGGGCAAACTTGATGCATATTAAGACATATCTGGTTGCAAATTTCTTGTTTATTTTCTCTGCCTCGTTGTCTCTGTCCCCCCCCCCCCCTTTTTTTAATATCTCACAGTATGCTTATACAGATAGCAGCCATTCTCATACAATCAAATTATCTGCAGACTTTTTAGCAACTGTCATTTCAAGCATTAACTAGAAGTGTTATTATGGAGACTTAGTCCTTCTTGTGGCTGTGAAACTGTACTGATAAGACAAGCATGAATTTTCATTCTATTTTTTTTAGCATTCTAAGAGAATTAGATTAAGCTCTGAACAGATAATGGCTCATGCAGAAAGCACAGAACCACTGAAAAAAGTATTCTACCAAAAATATATATAATATTGACCTGCAAAAAGGAGTGCCAACAAAAAGTCATATCCAGGATTATATAAAAAGACTTTGAGACTGTTGCTGAAATTAGGACCTATTACATAGGAAGCCATGTTATTATGAAACCAATCAGATCCCTTTGCTCCCAAATTGGAGTTTCAGGGTAAAGTAGTGCATAGAGATTTTTTTCCTACAGAAATCTGCTTTTGACATTGTTGCTTAATACATTTGAATAAACTTTTTTTTCTGTTCACATTAAGTGGCTAGGCTTTTGGCAAGGGTACTCCTCCTCTCAGGTCAAAATGGAAAAATCCTTTTTTGATGAAATTTCCAGTAAGTCCCTATGCTTAAGCAATGCTATTACAATTCTAGTATGGATTGTGCTCTAAGGGTACCCCCTATCTTCCCACAGGAAGAAAGAGTTTAGCTGACTACCTTGGACTGAACTCCAACTACTTTGAATGCAAATTACTTCATTTATTTATGTTTAGTGGTGTTGTACCCAAGAACAGCAGAAGTGGCAATATATAAGTTATTCTCTCAGGCTGACAGATCATTCAGGATCTTCCCACCTGCATGCTCCTCTTCACCTTCTTGTATGGATAATGCCAACTGTGACAAAGTATGCAAATTTAATTTAATGCTTTAATGGTTTGTGTCTTATTCATTAGGGAGCAGGCTTTTTTTTTTTTAATTAACTTTGCAAAAGATGACTTCTAACCACTTGGAAGTCAAACACGTTTGTAGTTCATAAAAATGCCAAAACCAACACCCTGCTCTTTCTGCTTATATTTTCATATATTGTTGCCTTACAGCAGATACCTGAAGAACCTAATGAAGAGATTTTGTACAAAGCAACAACAATTATATGTTAAGATCTGTAGTTATCACAAAAAAGTTACAAAACTCTGTCTTATGTATTGATGTGTGTAATTCTTGCAAAGCATTTAATGAGCTTGTATCATACTACCAAAAAAATCCTTCACTGTGTCGACATCTCTCTGGTCAAAACAAGTCACAACAATATAAAGATCAGATAGTTTTTACTGAGCCCTGTCTCCTACTGACCTAAGTAATGATGGAAAATTCCATCTCTTCTTTGTCAGGTATTTCCTATTAGGCACTTCCTATTGACTATTTTCTCCACATCCTTAGGTCAGAATGCAGGCCCTCATTCTGACTGCTTTCTCTACACTTATATACACTTAGGGCATAGACAAAACACAAGTGTGGGAAGAGAGATTACATGAGAACATTGGTAGAGCCCCTCTTAAAAAAGATTAAAGATGAACTCATGGCTTCATAGAAGTAAAAAGAAAACTCCACTTGAGTTGAGTCACAATTTCCTCAAGTTTTGCTTTACTGAAAATCTGGGTTTTTTTAAAAAATTCTGTTTATCGACTTTTAATTAATTCAAAAAACAATCATAATTCTAGCTTAAAAGACTACCAGGTATGCAATTAAGCAGGCACTATTGTAGATTCCCCCCTCTACATTGAGGAAATTCAACTGTATTTGCCTGACTTGGCAATATGATTTCTGGGCATGATGTTTTCAATGTTTTGCTTAATTTCACAGTGCAGTCACTGTGGCAAATCGCTGCCTTCATTTGTTGAGTCAGTTAAAACAGCTGTCCTCTTTCCTGGAATTCTTGCTATTTACAAGATCCACAGTAATTTTAAATTGGTTTTAGAGTTCAATTTTTCTAATTTTTTTTTTCCATTTTTAACTTAGAATTTGAGTAAATACATCAGTAATATACATTAGTTCAACTTGCAATAGGACTGGATTCTAAAATGTACCACTAAGAAGCAAAGACCAGAAGTTTGCAAATGTAGAAAGGGACAGGACACCACGATGGCACCATTACACATTTAATTCAGAACTCCGGGGACAAAATTTATGGCTCAACAAGCTACACTTGGCCCAGAGAATAACGTTGGGCTTTACAGTAAATACCCACAGATTATTTCTTGGGTTTTGGGGTGGCTGGGGGGGCGGGGAGTGGTTTGGGTTTTTTCTTTGTTTATCATGAAAGCTCTTTTAACCTCTGAAAAGGAGGATTATTTAAATCACTTTTGCATGAGCAACAATCACTTAAAAAAATCTGATCAAATCCTTATATTTTCCTTGCGTGCTGTGATTGTTCAAGTTGGCCCTGCTGTGACTCAATCAAATTTCAGCTTTTAGCTTAAAACAAAATCTAATCAAGTCATAGCTGATTTTTCTCTTCTTGCTGCAGTTTGCCTGAAGTATACACGTTTATTGAAGGTGATACTACATAACTCAAATATCAAATAGAGATATCTGCAAAAATACACCAGCAAAACTCACAATCTGTTTTGGAACAATAAGTAAATATTAACTAAGGAAATGTGGGAATAGGCAACATAATGCAAATAAGCAATGACTATTCATCTTCATTTATGTTCCAGTTGATATCTATGGTCCCAGAAAAGCCTAAAGGGAAACCTGTTTACCCTAACTGTATGAAATTAAATGTAACAGGTATATACAGTGAAGCAAGACAGCATCTAAACTTTTAAGATTAGGTCAAAAATGTTTCATAGCACTTGTTCTCACAAAATCATTCTTTTTAGTCACAGTTTTGTCTCCTGCTTCTAAATCAGTGCACTTAGCTATAAGAAACGAACACAGGTTCATTCCATTGTTCCTCCCAAACACCATTTTTTCCTGGGGAAACACACTGTATCCCTATGTGCAAGTATAACTTTGTACTAAGGCTGGATTTCTCATGAATATCAACTGAAAAACAAAAATAATAGGAAAAAAATAAAGAAATCCCTACTTTTTTATTTTATATGGGAGACCACCATCTCATGAATTTTCAGTTTAGGAAGGTGCAAGCAACAGCTCAGTGTTTTGCATTCTTCTCCACCATGATCCTTTGTGTTTACAAGAGAGTTATGTCAAAGAAAACAGATATAAATGGATCCTAGATTTAGTCTTCACAGACACCTTACAGAGGTAAAAGCAAGGGATTCAGGATGCAAGAAAGAAGAGACATCTAGAGGCTAAGCTTAAAGAAGTGACATATAGACACTAAATGACCTCCTGAGGTCCCCTCTATCCTCAGCAATTTTATGAAAAGAAAATAAGATGGTAAGATTTCTTCTAATGTTGCAGATACCTCTAACAGTGATAAATGAAAACAGCAGTAGGCTTGTGCATTCATTGATTAGACTGAGTCTTGAATTTGCCTGTGCAAAACTGGGGTATCTTTCATCTTAATGAATAACTAACATGAAGTCAAACCTTATCATCAATTACAGTGGGCTTTGTAGCAGTTAAACAGATGAGGCTTAATCATCTTATTTCTGTTGTTAGACATTTAACACCTTTGAGAAGCAAGAATGTTGTCAGATATCGAGGAGAACCAAGAAAAAAAATCTAGCAGAGAAACCAGTTGGTTGCCATTTCTAAAAGTTTAAGGTGTTTCAAAAAGGCAATACAAATATAATGTAAAAAACAAGAGTCACTAAAAATGAAAGTAATAATGCTAAAGAAGCCTGAAAAGATCTGAAATAAAAGTAACAATGAAATAGAACACAGTAATACGATTAACGAAAAGGACCAAAAATAAAATTATGTTAATGTTGTTCTATATTTAAGTTTTGTTTTCATGGCAAATGGAAACTTGCAAAATATTCTTCACATAAATAAACTAAGAGGAGTTAACACACTGTAGTGCTTTTCCACAGAAACAAGTGGAATTATCTCCATGAAAGAAAATTTTTTAATTTCACTTATAATCTTAAAACCCTTAATGCATATGGATATCAAACTATTTTGCTTTTACCTCTATTTTTTTAAAGCAGTCTTTAATATTGGGGTCTTCAGATTATAGCAGTAAAATGAACAAACACTTTCATTACTTATAAAGCTGAAAAAAAGCAAAGTACAGTACTACCTTAGTGGTACAACTTTTAAGACATACCAGCCATATTCCATTCTTACTTTTTTTCAGGAGAAGAAACAGGCAACCTCCTCGTTTTCTTATTTCTCATTCCCATGACATCTCATGAGCAGAACAAGTTTGCCAGAAACAAGCTTGTTCCTAACCAGGAACAAACATAACTAACTTCACATGTCAGGCAAAACGTTTTCTCTGTATCTACAATACTCCTATTAATCACTCTGAAAGAGCACAGTAATAAACAGATATTGTCAGAATAGGTGCTCTTTCAGGGTAGTTTGTACTATATCTATTTCAGAAACAAAATTAAAAATTAAGTATGAATTACGGTAAAAAAAGCTTTGTCCAGAATTCAGCCTAGCCACTCCCTCCTGTTCTTAATGCTGCATGCAGAAGGGCAAATCAGGATGCTACACAATGTACCTTCCCTCTCTTTTGAGCATGCATGTAAGTTAATATCAAAGAAGTGCACAGGACAGTTTAGTACTGCAAAATCTGATACAAAGAAAACATTTTGTATGATCTGTGCCAGCTTCCTAATATAAAACCACCAGTGTGGGTTTTGCTTGTTTCTTACAAGCCTGTCAGGCACAGGTCAAAGGTATGCAGTCTCAGTTATTAGAATAATTACCCCAATTTTCCTACAAACCAGTAATTTAAAAATTCTTTGGACTAACAGCCCACCAGCAGCTCTGAAAAATCCTGTTTCCTTAATGCAGTTCATCCCTCAGCAACACAAAGAACTTGCACATTTGACACACATACAAACAGCTATGTTGGTTCACAGTCTCTTTTAGAAAATATTTTATGTCTGCAAGCATGTAGCAAAATATAATTAAAATTCAGTGGAAGTTAGATGACTAATTCCTATCAGAACTTTGGAAAATTCCAATTAATGAGCTTGGGAACTTTGAGGCTAATAAGTGAAAATGTAGTTATTTTTAATTAAAAGGCACAGTGCTAATAAGGACTGTGAGTATCAAAAAGTGCATACAAAGCAGACATCAACTAAGCAGAACCAGCCTACATAATTCATTTGTAGACAGAGTGGCCATTTCCTAGAATTCTTTTCATCAACACTTGACTGCTTGTTTGTTCCAGCAAATCACATTTTGTTAGAAAATATCAGTTTCACTCTGCAGGAATGACAAAAGATCAATAAAGTCACAAATATGGGGAATGTATAATATGTTCCTTCAGAGCTAGGAATATTGACAGTCTGTGTGACAGATTGTTTCTGTACTGCTGGAGAATATTGTGACATGTTAAACAGCATAGCCTTTACACTTCCCGGCTTTCTTTAAAAGGAGAAAAATTAGATCACTTCAGAAAAAACTGTTGTGAAAACTTGTGTTGAGACTTGCAGACATCTAAGTGATTAAGTAAACAGGGAATGTTCAGAAAATTCTCTACAGAGCATTGCAAATGTCATAATTATATTTTAACATAATGGAATGCACATATCTAACTTCATTGCTTTTCCTTTTTTTTTTTGCTATGCCCAACATGAAACTCTACCTGTATACTGCAGTAGAAAGTAACAGTTGAAATTTGTCAAACGAATTGAAAGTAAAAGTCAGATTGAGAAGAGGAAATGGAAACACCCTATTTAAACTGTTGGGAGTATATTTTTGAAGATATTTAAAGCCATGCCTGTATATTTTGAAGTGAAATGCTATGATGATCACCTACAATGAATTTGACAAGTAAACCAGAAGGCTAGTTGTAAGAAGATAGGATAAAGGCACAATACTCAAGACATCAAATGTATAATTCTGTCCAGAAACAGTAATAACACCCCCACACAACTGATTTCTTCCCAGGTGTAAGAAATCAGGCAAGGAAGGGAAGAGACCAGCATGACTGAATTGAGACATGCTGGTCAAACTAAAGAGCAAGAGGGAACTGCACAGGCAGTGGAAGCAGGGACAGGCATTCTGGGAAGAGTGCAGGGACACTGCCCGGTTGTGTAGAGATGGGGTCAAAAGGGCCAAGGTGCAGCTGGAGCTGGACTTGGCAAGGGATGCAAAGAACAACAAGAAAGGCTTCTACAGGTATGTCAACCAGAAAACGAAAGTCAAAGAAAGCAAAACCCCCACGCCACCCTCCGATGAATAAGAATGGTGGCCTAGTATCAGACAAGGAGAAGGCTGAGGTACAAGAACCTTTTTTGCCTCAGTCTTCTGGTAACCTCTCTCCTCACCCCTCCCGAGTTGAATCTAGCCTTTCAGTACTTGAAGGGGAACTATAGGAAAGATGGGGGCAATCTCTTTAGCAATGCCTCTTGTGACAGGACAAGGGGTAACAGTTTTAAACTAAAGGAGGGTAGATTTAGACTGGATATAAGGAAAAAATTCTTTACAGTGAGGGTGGTGAAACACTGGAACAGGTTGCCCAGAGAGGTGGTAGATGCCCCATCCCTAGAAACATTCAAGGTCAGGTTGGATGGGGCTCTGAGCAAGCTGATCTAGTTGGGGATGTCTCTGCTCACTGCAGGGGGGATGGACTAGATGACCTCTAAAGGTCCCCTCCAACACAAACCATTCTATGATTCTATGACTGATGAGACTGTGACCAGCAATGTAACAAGTCAGCCAGTTATTCTTCTTTCCCTCAATATCAGAAACATCTACTGGGGACTTGATCATTTTAATAAGTAGTAGCAAATTACCATTGTCATAGCCATACAGATGTTTTACCATTTTCAGTTACTCAAATGACGAGAAAGCATCTCCTATTCATCAACATAGAGGAACTATTTTGCTGGATGTATTACAGGCTTTTTACACTACTTTTGAAACATATAGCATACATAGGCACCGGCAAAGAGAGCACAGAGAAAAATGGGGGACCTATGAGTAAAGGAAAAAGCAGAGTAATTTAGTACATTAAATAAGCCATCTAAATGGAGCCAAATCTCCAAATCTTTGTCCTTTCTCTCACTAGTCTCTTCAGACCTGAAGACAAGCCACAAAATAAAACTGGTGGAGAAATTAAGTGGCACTTTTTTTGCCTTTCATTTGGTTTTGTTTGGAGGGATTTTTTTGTTGGCTTTTTTTTTTTTTTTAAGACTGACCTGAGATAAAAAGCACAAACTACTGTATGACTTAAATGATGTTGCATGACTAGAATATAGATATCTACATGATACATGATCTACGTGCCTCTGACTTGGTTTAGCCATATCTGCACATTTCCCAGCAGTCCAGCATTTCCCTGAATCATTTATCCAAATTAGAGCTTGCATTATATTTATCTCTGAACATACCTGCAGTTCCAGCCATCTTCTGTATGCATATATTCCATACACGACAATCAATTCTCAGGTGCTTTTGAGCATGTCAGGCATTGAACTACTTTTACATTTAGATTCATAAGTAGAACAAAGACAACAGAGTTTTACTTCTCTAGCCCATAGAAGATTTGTTTAAAGAATATATTCAATGACTCTGCCTGGGGTATGAAGAAAAACATTTGTGAGACTGTAAATTAACTTTAAATTTTATGAAAATTCTATATTTTAGAGTTCATAAATATAGCTGTAATCCATGAAAATACAACATTTTGGACATGTCAGGCAAAAAGCTGTGCATTTAAAGACATTTATTCTACAAATTTGATAAGGGATCTATTGGAAGTATTAAAGTGTTCCACAGAGAATAAAATATAATTAGTTATAAAATTATATTTCATAGTAGAAAAAATTTTAGAAGCTATGAGAAAGGTTTGAATAGGTTGCCTGAGAAACCATAATTTGATAAACAATTGCACATCTATTTTTTAAAACAGCCAAGTCAAATTTAAGTTGACTGAACCTCTTCAACATTTCACTTTCCTGACAAGGCTTTCCTGGCCATAAACTAAAAGTAACATTAGTTAAATTCTCTGAAATTAAAGTAGTCTTGACTAGCAGTTTTTAGTTCAGAGAGTCTGAGGAGGATAAAATTTGCTGACAAAAGTAAACTGAGAAATATAAGAAATGCTTATAAACAGTGAAGTCTGAATAAATGTGTATTCCATTACCACCAGATCTACTGGTCAGTAGTTTATTGTAAAATTGTGTTTTATCAAAAGATTCCCCATGTCTAACAACCTTTGTATTTAATACTATTGTCAGTGAGCAAAGAAGGTTTTCTGGTGGGGGTGGTGGGTTTCGTTCGTTTGTTTTGTTTTACATCCATTACGATACAATATTGCTGTGTGTCACATTTGCTGTCATGAGGATAAAATTATTCTTTATAAACTTCCTAATGTTTCATGTCATTTCATATGATGCTGGAATGCAGTTTTCTTTTATGCACATAATGATCAACAGAGATAAAGAGAAGAGGCATTACAAAGAACAGAGTAGAGAGCAAATGAAGATTAGAAGAGACACTAAGTCTCCTTCTGTTTCCATATATCTTTTAAGCCATTAACAGAACTCTGCGAGTATGAACACTGCCAAGTCACGCTGCTACCTTTTTGTACACCACTTAGAAGTGAACTTGATCATAAAAGACAAAATAACAGAGGATCAGATGCAGGGCTGACCAAATCACCTACAACAGCATATCTGCGTCTATTAATAAGACTGTTTAAATCCATTGGTAGTCTACAGATGAGACTCAGGAATGTAGGGAAGCATTAAATTAGGAATGCCCAGGCATGCTACCCTAGAATAAGATCTCCAAGAGTTACAAATTAGGTCTTAGTTTGGTTTTTGATTTATTGTTTTTGCTTTAAAACAAAATTCCTAAACCTTCTCAATATAGAAAGGTTTTCATAAAGTTCATGATTACAAACTCAAAGTATCAGACTGTCATTGGTTACAGTAGCTTTACATTGACCCAAGCACAAAGCTACCAAGAGACAGTGGATATTTATGTGTATGGATTGACTGAGCATGAGCCCCCTGTTGTGCACATGTTCGTTGTCAGTGCACAGCTCACACTCCCTCAGACACCACTCAGTTTCAACAGTAGATATCATTGTTCACGTATCGTTGTGCAAGCCTACCTGCTGGAACTGCCTCCAGACACCCCAGCTGGCACAGCTAATGGCCTGGGAGAGGCTAAGCACAGAAGTAGCTTAATGCTATCTTTGCTTCTCTATTATCCACAGAAAGCAAGAGCTGAAGACCCAGCATACCACTTCCTATGAGTAATTGCATATGTTAAAGCATCTGGTAATAGTCAAGCCTCAACTCTGTACTTAAAAATGTACCTACCCAATTTACTGAATATAAAAGACTAGTTATCCTAACTTAATACAAATCAAAGCTAATCCCTATCAATAATACATTGACTGTTATAAAACCGGTAGAACTGAGAAAAACCCAAATAATGTGTATACAATGAAGCTATAGGGGTAACGCAAGATAGAACTTGACCTTAGTTATTAGTAACTTATGCTTTTAGCATCTTAGTTAAAATTTATTACTGATAACAACCAAAATCCATGTAAATATTACAATATTTGTTGAAGAACTAGTTGCTTTAAAATATTTTGTGACACCTGCTGCAATATAGTCCTTATTTTCAACGACCTAGTAACAGATGCAATTAACATTAGGTCATGAAGCATCTAGGGAAATATGTTTTTTAATGGATTAAATGAAGTGACATAATTAGCACTATTGAAATAAAGTATTAGCATGGCTCCTAAGATGAAGTCTAAACAGTGAGCATTTTTAAGGGCTATGTATACAGCCCTTTTCCTCTAAGGAAAGTATAAAATCCAGTTTATTTACAATAGATGGGTTCAGAAGAAGTCAGGTTATTTATAATACATACTACAATTATCTGAACAGATAGACATTTCCTTTTACTGGTAACTTTGAACAATTCAATTTTAAAGTTGATTGTAAATAGAACAACTCTATTATTAAACCAATTATTGCACAGAGACAGAAGACTACAATCCTATTTTAATGTAAAAAATACCTTTCATGCCATGTTACTAAAATCAGTATAGTACGAGTAGCCTTATTATCTGGGCTGCTTCTTTTTAAAAATCAGTGACATTTATCTTCCCTCCAGAGATGTCTTACCCAAGAAAAGGCTATACACCACAAATAAGTTAAATAAACAAATCCATATGGATCACCTATAGGTGATTCTTTAAGTAATTGCAATAATAACACAGAATATATTTTGAAACAGGACATAGGACTGATTATTGAAAAATATATCAATATTAAGAATAAAAGGGATTATTTGGTTTTGGTTTTTGTTTTTTTTTTTTTTTTTTTTTTTTTGCAAGTGTATAGTATACAATAGGCAGTGGTAGCTAATAATAGCAGAGACAACTGTGTGTTACAGTTACATGTCTTTCATCTACGGACTGCTTTACAAACATTAAATAACATCACAGATGTTAAATATACCTCAAGAAGTAGCATGGGTAAGGATCATACTGACTGCATAGGAATATACAGTGGGAAATCTATTTACTGTGTTTGGTGGCAGAACTGTTGAATTCAATTGAGCAACCATTTCTCAGCAGACTGAAAGAATCACTGTGGACAAAGGTTTCATGTGACTTAGTTAAAGGGAGAGACAGTATTTTTTCACCAATATGTACAAATTGAAATAATCTTCAGCAGCTAAAGTTGATGCTAAAGTTGCTCAGGGTATAACAGCTGAGCTTCTGGTCTTCTGTTTCATTTTTGTCTCTAAGAGCTCTCCCAAGAAAATAATTTTGTAATAGACTATGTAGTTATGCAAAGACAATCAGACAACAGCAAAGGGAATACCACCACTTTCCAATACTATAGGTTCATTACTATATTAAATGCTCCCATGATTTACAGATGTCAAAGAATTTTGTTCCTCTTAGTCCTTCAGGCAAAATTTGAAAAACTACATTAAAATCCTGGGACTTACACCAGAGGAAAATTTACATAAACTAGAGGAAAACCATAAGCATTGTTAACGTGTTTTCGGGGTCTTCTATGATCTTTCTGTATACACAGAAGTACTTAGCTAGTCTTTTCTAAAGGACAGTCCCTTGCCTACAAAATTCCTAATGTCTGACTGAATACTATAATCAAAGAGATAATCATTATTACAATCTTCCTTCCATCACTTTAATACACTCTGGTATTCTTAGATTAGTACACTAACAAATAATAGAGCCATTTTGTAGGGATAAACACACATATGTAATAATGAGGTGTATTACACAGAGTGACTTCACTACTATTACATTGCAAATCATAAGACTCTTAATGACAACGTATGCAGACTCTAGAGATAGGTGGCTGTATCACTCACAGATGTCTCCTTGAAAGTAAATGCAGTGAGTGGCAATTGCATGCTCCATAGAGAGAGATAAGCACAACAATCTTGCAACTATATGTACAGTGCAACTATAACAACTGTAGAAAAGGAAATTTCAATGAAAATACAGGAATAATAGATGGCAATAATTACAGCTTATGATAGTCTGGGGAGACTTGCATGTCCAGGAAGAATGATTTACTAAATTAAGTTCAGAGCACCTAGTAAAAGAGGAAGAAAACTATATTTTTTGTACTGTTTTTTTTTTCTTTAATCTACAGGAAGTCATATGCTGGTGATTACTCCTAAAGGGAATAGAACATGCTATAGAATGGGAATTATCAAGTGATAGATTTCAACCTTCCAGAGGTAGAGGCAATCTGTAGGTTAGGTGTCTACATGCTTTCAAATCTACTGGGGTCTCTAGATGGCACTATAGCATATTAACTATATGCTTGTCTTCCTGTTTTTCTTGCAGGGAGCAAAACTACTTTCGCTTTCCTGGAGCAGGGGCAAGCCTAAAGGAATTACATGTGTTGCATCACTGTCAACTTTGATGTGCTCTTCCATCAGGCTGCATAGGATTTTATGTAATTGAGAGATGTTTTTCCTGAACGTTCAGGACCATGGGTTTATTAAACAAAACAACAGCTGCATAAAACATCTCACTTCTTAGGTTAAAAACCTGAGCACCCCAGATAGAAAAGATTTCAGGCAAGCCAGTGATTCTGGAGACTCTGTAGGATTGTGCTGAAACAAATCTACTGAAGAAGGGGAATTCACTGTCACTACCCTGGATAATCCTGAAATCCTGAGCACAAAGTTCTGAATGGGAAAAGATTTTTAGTATTTTAAACCCAAATGCTCATACTCAGTCTAAATAACCAGCAATTGCACTTTGAAACAGCATTTGGGATAACTTGTAATTACGAATGGAAAAGTGCTGATAAAACATGGTGAAAAATGCACCACAGACCACAAATACTCTCACAGCTGGAGGCTTTCACAAGCAGTACTTGTTAAGTACAACTCACACATGCTCTCACACTGCTGCCTTTCTTCCCTTTCTGTCTTGTTTCTGCATAGGAGGATGCAGATGGTAGGGAAGAAGGGCTGGCTGTTGTTACAGTTAGCTGCAGTGAAATTAAGGCAGTAATAATATTCTGCACTGGAAACAGAATGGGTAGAACTCCAACTGCCACCTTCCCAAAGAACCCAAGCATTTCTGAGATATGGCAGGGAAGACTAGGCAAAGTGTGTGGTAAGCTCAGTTCTTGTTTGGGACCCAAAACTGACAAGCTGCTCCAAACATAGCTCTTGGAAACTAGCTTGGAAGAATTTTTCTGCAGTAGTGACCCATGTTTTTGTAAGTCACAGTTTTAATTTCTTAGATGGTCTTAACAGTAACCATAGTCTTGGTGTCATTTGAGGGAGCAGCACTACAGGAACAAACATAAAAAATACCATGGAAAAGGTTAAATGGAAAATGGTAAAAGTAACATTCAGGATGCACTAATGAAACTACCCTATCTCCTCCCACTAGCACTGCTTTAGAGACTCTGTGCATAAGCAGATGAGCATACTTTGTATGCTGAAACTCTGAAGAGCGAAAGTATTAACGCCGCACTGCTGTATTGTCCTAAATGAAATACATTTTTCCCAAAATTTAGGCAGACCTTTTTATCACCTTCATTTCAAAAGGCAGACTCAGGTATGTTATTTCAGTATACAAACTAGAAAATGCATCAGTCCTATTCAAGTCACACCTGTGTCACTGCTGATGCAACTTATATACTGAATACTCAATATCTTTCCTCCATGTTATGTTCCTGAAGTACTTCACTTGCATGGGTATATAGAGTACACCTATTAGTAAGATATCTTACAAACTTAGTGTATGGTTCTGTTCTTGCTGTTGTTATACTTAAACCAGAACTGGACTTGTTCCACTGCATTTCAGTTGCTGTGTGGAATTTTATGGCTTAGTGAACAGCAATTAGTTAAGAAAAAAGGATTAACATTCACTTTTTCCCTCATCTTGCAGAATATACATACATACACACAGTTATAGGTGTGTAAGGTGGGTAGAAGAAAGTATTATTGCTGTCTCAGTGAGCAAGGAAGAAATTCAGCCAAAATAATTAAACAGCCCTTCCAGGCAGTCATGGATATCTTCTCCCATATGACAGTTGTTTTCCTACAAAAACCTAACATATTATTCATTCTTCAACCCAGGATTACCAAACCTGTTCCACAAAAAAAAACCAAACCTACCAAAAACCAACACCAAAACCCCAAAGACACACACAAAACCAACCCCACACTCTTTATACATTATTTCTTTTTCATTGCCTATAAACAAGTCTACCTCTCTCTTACACAGAAGGCAACCAGTTACTGCTCTATCCCCACAGCAGACCAGAGTACAGTCCACTCCGATTTCCTTAATCCAGCTATCAAAAGTAGATGCACAAAGTCTAAGCTCTATTCCTTCTGAATCACTAAGCATACTAAGTCTGGGGAGTAAAAAGATGCATGAGCAGCACTGCACAAAACTATAATCCTCAACCAACATCTAGATAATTTTTAGCAGAGCCAGAAAAGTTCATTTTTACTCCATTCACACTTCTTGACTGCAACCAAGTTGCAGTGCCTTTCATGTCACATATATATGGGAATGTTTGATAAAGTTCAAACCTATAAAAATCAGGCAAAGCAAGCAATTAACAAATAAATGTGCCATAGGTCTAACCTCTGCTATCTATTAATTTTCTATATTGCTTTTTACATCATTTGTTGCTTAAGACCAGTTTTGTTTTCAAACTGTAAGACTGGAATTTGTTGGTACCAAAGCATGACATAGTAAGTTCTTTACTGCTGATATTCACACCTGTGTTCATTCCCCCATTACAAAATGCCTGTCTTACCAATCCTCCTAGCTGTCATGCATTCAGTATAAAAGTAAAAACATGGTGAGTTAGAAGAACTCATTCCATAGCCTCCTTGCTAGGATGCAATCTGCAGTCTCCCCCATCTTATTCAAACCTCTTGAACTATGGGTTTTAAGTTTCCTTCAGTGGATTTTTAGGCTTTTTTTACGAAAAACTAGATGAGAATAAAAGGCATCTCATGAAAGTATCATGGGATAACAGAATTTCTTGCCCTATTTTAATTAGAACATGGATCCTGTTGAGTTTAATTATTCTGTCTTATTTTAAGTTTGACAAAAAGGACAACACCCCCAAAAAATACACTTTTTTTTTTTGTTATGTTTTTTCAGGAAAAAACTGTCATGGTCCTTTTGGATCTCTCAAATTTACAGGACAATGTACTGACTTAAACTTCATTTCATGAGCTCATTAAGAAATACAACACACACAACAAACAGAAGCTCAAATCCCCTTTTGTCCAGACTGCTCTACCATGGGAATTCTCTTATTCACCATGCCAGTCATAAGACTTCATAACTTATAATCTGTAACTCTTAATTTGTGCACCTATTGGGGCGGGGGGGGGGGAACACACAGAATGAGGTACCAGCCAAAGGTGAGGGTGCCCATCCTTCCTCCTCCCTCATTGTGAGGGCATCCACTGTATCACACAGGGAAGCATGAAAGCTTCAGTAGTCCAGCTGCTGTTGGATCTCCTTCAAAATCTTTTGGGGTAAGCTAATGTTTTATACCTTCCAGCCTGGAGATTTGGTATTTACCATTTCCAGAAGTTAGCAGATTCTTGAGGAGTCTGCCAGACAACAGATAATGGCTGCTGGAGACAGCAATCTGCAGGTGATATTGGCTGCATAACAGCCCTTCAAGTCTTTCTGGCCACCTGTCCTGCCTACGTGCTGATCTTTGACCTAATGGCACCGCTCCCAGCACACAACTGGCCTTAGCATTAGCTGGGTCAGCCAGAATCTGAGCAGGTGTTGAGCAAACAGTCAAGAAAGCTCAACATCTCATATGACTACAAACATAAGAATGATAATGCTTACCAGAGTAATAAAATAATGATAAACACAACTAAAGTGAGTAACAATTACTTTCTGGTATTTAAATCCTACTATTTGGATATTTAGTAATTTATATTTTTGAAGTTACAATTTTCTGATTTAAATTTGTTTCATAGCACTATTATTAATAAAATTCTCCTATTTGTAAACATAAGTGTCAGATGTAGCCAATTTAAGAAATATAAGTCAAAAGCATTTCTAATACTTGATATTATATCCTTACTGAAATTTTGTGATTCATAGCAGTAATTTTATTTGTTTACCTGTTTTTTTCGATATGTTGATTAACGAAGAGCTAAATTCAGTGCTTCATAAACAGCAGTGCAGTAACATGTATACCAGACATGAAAAATAATTGTTAATCTTTTCACCTTACAAATATGGCAAAACATGATAAGTTATAATTATGCTTTTCACCATCCAACTTCAAATTAAATAAGAAAAAAGTGGTTTTAATTTCAACTGCAAATTTTTAAAAAAAACACTGCCGTTCCTCCTACACACCAATCAATACATTCACTAATGGATTTAGCAGTGCCTTAAATGTGATGAAATTAGGGGTGGGTGTTTGAAGTGTTACAGAGCTATTAACTGGCAACTGTTTCCATTTGAAAGCCACTACAGAGGATCTGAAATGTTTCTGTAAATAGTATTTAGCAAAAGAATACTCTTAAGTATAAGGAAACCTGAATAAGAATTTGTATAATAATACAGCACTAACCATATTACCGTCCCAAATATGAAGAAATATTGTTAAGTAACAGAGATGGAAAGTAATAAGAACTTTTGCTGGAAAGAAGGTTCTAAAAAAAAAAAAACCACCCAAACCTTTCTATGAGTATGTAAGTCACATAACATGTTTCCTATTCCTGTGTACTTGAGCTTGAGAATGAAATTATAAAAAATATTTAATATTTTGGGGGGCGGGACACATTATTTATAGGGCATCTAAATTCAACCAGCAAACATCTAGGCAGAGTTAGCTGCAAATTTTAATGAATCATAACTAGATATTTGTTTTTCTTTTAAATGTTTTATCTGCATTGCACAGGGTTTTCCTCTATCATCATCTCTGTAAATGAGCTTCTTATAAGGTAGATTATAATCAGCAGATTTAGGGAGAAATTAAGGAAAAAGCAGAAAAGAGTTACTATTGTTTTATACCTCCTAAAAACAAAAACTAAAGCAAAACAACACACACAACCCTCTCCCCCCAAACCAAATAAAACCCAAAAACCACAAAACAAAAACACACACACAGAAAATGTAGAAGTAATTTCTTCATTTCAGCAGAGCCAAAAACTCCAAAGGAATCTTCAGCTGAATTAGATATAAAGGTTAATTTTGATTCAAAACACTGATCCACTGTACCAAGATGCTGACTTATGATTTCTCAGTATGATGCATGCTAGTGACATGCTGGGTACAACTCCAGCATTCTCCCAAACACAGTAATGTGAGGATGTAATCCCAGAGGCAGTGGCCCATCTTTAAAAGTGACCCAACAACGACCCAAGTACAAAATGCACTTCTCACTATCCTTCTGAAATGAAATCTCAATGCAAAAGGTGTTGTTTCCATATATGTTTTAAACAGAACATAGTGAAAAACGGCATTATGGCATGTAACACAATGTTGTAGGGTTTTTGCCCTAGACAGACAAAATCTCCCATTGATTTGGGGTGTTAACAGGACAGAGAATGACTAAATACTACAGATTAGTCTAGTATAAATTCTGATACTGTGGTTGCTGCTCCAGTTATAAGCAAGATAATACAAACATTGCACATACCATATGCAAACTGTATTTTTCTTATCAGTCAGATATTTTTATAGCCTCATATCTTCATGTATCCAAGTAATCAAACCATCCCTATTTCTTTCAGTGTTAGAGGAATGGGTTTCTTCTCACATGCTGTGGTGCAGTAATTTTGCAACCACTGCTGCAGGAACACACTTCAAAACCAAGCAATGATTAGATCTCCCCAAATAAGTTACTGTAGAATTGATCCTGCCTTTCTATATTTTCTATGCAATGACTCATACTTATTGCATCCATGAAGAAATGCCTGTATCCACTGCTGCTTGCTCCTTATTCTCCTACATGCCAGCCTAAAATGAAGATATTGTGGAAGGCCTACTAAGCTGCTCTGTACACATGACTTATTAGTGTAGGGAATCTTCAGACCAGATCACATCTTCCACCTTCAGGTAAAGCTGCATGGTAAAGCTGCATACTCTTGAGTGAATTGTGCTGTCAAACTACAGGACATTTTCTATTTTGTTGTGCAGTTATGTTTACTTTACACATGCAATATATGTTTAACAAACACCGAAGTATCATAATTACCAGAATTAAGGCAACAGATATTCCAAATAATTCTAATCTTAAAATAAAAAAAGTTATGAGCATGCCTTAGAAAATTGTGTGCTAGATCTCAAATATAACATATGGACTTGATGTTGAAATCCCCTAATGAGCTTCTAACAGTGTTCAGACTAAGATGACCATGCTAATCCTGTCTTTCAGCTTTAAGAACTATACATTTATGTACCAGTGAAGACATCAAGACCACTTAGAATTAGAATACTCTTCCTCAAGAGGAAGTTTTCCCTTACCCATAATAGTATATTTCTATTTTTTATTAGCAAAAATCCCTTTTACAAACATACTACTTCATAAATCTTATAAAAATTACAATAAAAATTAATTTCAGGGTAAAGTGTTTCAGCACCATGAACTGGGAATGCTTCTCCAAAATGTAATAAAGACAGATGAGCTGCAGACAGCAACAAGGGTAATCGGAAGAGAAGTGATCTTAAGTGAAAAAGCAAAAAGATTATACTTGGTCTAGGGAAGTGAAGTGACAGTATAAAAATACATGGAATAAAATCTGTGGAGCAGGGGGGGAACTATGTAAGATAAAGTATACCAAATCAAGACCAGATTGTGTAAAACAGGAGTAAGTTAAGGCTGAAATGAGGAAAAAGATTCTAATAATAATAATAAGTCTTGAAACATGACAGCTGGTGGGAAGAAATAACCAAGCATTTAGCTGTTTTACAGTTTATGCAAAGAACTGTATGACGGGAAATAACATAACATTCCTCTTGCTGAGGAACAGACAGAACCTACAACAGAACTATGCCAGCTCTTAATACCTGAACTTTGTTCAGATATACTTTCAAAACAGGGCACAGCATTATCCTCTGTATATTTACTTAAATATTGATTTGTGATAGAAACAAAAGGTATTTTCTCAAGTAAACACCTCATAATTGAGCATAAAACAGAAGACTGCATTCCGAAAATCGCTCCACTATTTATTCAGAAATATGAATTCTGTGCCATTTTAACTGTTTTGGAGTTAGCCATGTGTAGAAAAATGCAGGAAATAAGGAAGTGGACACTGTGAATCAGCAAGAAATTAGCTAGATATAGGAATTGATACATGCTGCCTTAGTTTGGGGGTTTTGTTTGTTGGTTTGGGATTTTTTAGTACAGAAGTACTAAAGTACTAAGTACTTCACCAGTCAATGTTACAACCATCTTCATCAGTTAGGTCTCAGGTCTCCAATCCAAAAGTGTAATCACATTTAAGGAGTAACAGAATAAACAAGCCAGGATTAGGTAACAGAAAAATACTAAATTCTATAACTGATGTGGTCAGGAGTAACTCTGGGAGAGACCCAGAGAAGACCCTAAGAAAGGTCTTGAGTACCTAAGTCGAAACAGAGGGAACCCAGCAGCCCTGCAGCACCCCATCTCCGTGCAGCATAGCTAGAAACACTGTGCTGACCCACTTGACCTTCCTTCCAAGCCTCACTGTCTCTCTCGCAGAACAAGGAAGTTATTTATCTTACTGTGTATATACCTGGGATTAAAATGTTCTGACATCTACCCCGTCTAGTCTCCATACCGTCAGTTTGGTCTTAAGACAAGTACAGCTTAGAAGTACCTGTTTACCAGAAAGAACCTAGTTTTTATGGATACTACACAGTGCTTGTTATGATTTATGTATGATACATGGAACCCTTCTTCCTACATTAATTTTCACTTTTACAGCTAGTCTCCTGGGTAACTCAAAGGAGGTAACTGGACAGTTTCCACAAGTTACATTTCAACTCTAGGGTTTTGAACTGATATAGCATACTGCGCTGGGTAAATAGGTTACAGAGAGATCTAAGTACCATAAGAACAGATGTAAATTACTTCATTAATCCTCTGGAAAAAAACTAAATTCTCTTGGTACTAGTTATCCTATCGTTCACATATGTAAAGCTCTTCAACAAACAAAACCGAGCTGATTGAGGTTCTGGCCTGAGGTGCAACATTGTTCTTATTTAACAAATCGTAACTCTTAACTTGAAAAGCCTAAAAACTATAAGGAAACCTCAGTGCATATGATTTGGATAAACCACATCATAATTTTCTGTGACATATGCATGCTATAATATATAATACATTCTGACAATTTTTAAAACAGCTGTTTATACAATATATGGTCCTTACTCATCACTCTTATTCAAATTCTGTGCTAGCACATTTTAGAGTTCAGCTGAGTCACAACATAAACCTGGAGGAATATAATGACAACTCAGATTATATCTGGCAAATATCATCTGCATTCAAAACAGAAAAATGTATTCATTCTTGAAACAGCAAATTCAAATTTAGGAAGCTGGCAACGTAAGTACAGTACCATTTGCAGTACTGACAATTTTTAAAAGATTTTCTGACTGCATTTATTAGCCACATAAGCAAAACAAGATATTGTATTCTTATGAATTATGAACTAAACTACATTTTGTTTGCTTGTTGGTAGGTTGGTTGGATTCACCTTCCCCTCCAGGGATTCCAGAAATATTTTCTCTGTATAAACTAAGAACTGCTTATTCAAACTTAATTATAATAAAACTATTAGGCATGGAGTAAGGTGTTTTCATGTGTATAAAATCCAGGTGATAAATATTTTTTCCCAGAAGTTTTCAAAATAATTTACCTTTAAAAAGCACAACCCAGAAATACACAGCAGGCCAGACCATTGTTTTCATATTCAGTTTTCAATCCACAGCAATTCTAACACACTCACTGAAATTTCTGTGAGTTCACATCACAGTAACTGAAATCAGAATCTGGATCAGTTTTTCAAATGCAACAGTAGTTTGTTCAGTTGGTCACATATTTGGAAGTAATTTCTAGTGCTTTAAATTAATGTCAGATCTATCCACCTTTCTTTCTTGCCTCTCTCAAAATGAAATGAAAATCTCATTCACACGGTGAAATGAATCTTTGTAGCACAGAAAACATCCAATCCTACAACCTCCTGTTTGTTTTCAGACATAAGTTATGTTAACCATTCTTGTAACAGCTGAACACATTTTCCCTACACTCACCTTTAACTGAGATATTTCTAGCAGATATCCTGGTTTGAAGCTAAAAGAGGACAATGGCCATAATCTTATTTAGTTCGCTCATTTTAAGCAATAACAAGATTATTTTATGGTATTACCCTCCAGAGTAAAACATGTCTGAAGAAAGCAGTCAAGGAATTATCATGCATCTATTTAACCTATTTGTAAAAGTAATTCCATAAAGATTTTACAGCTAGACTGAAGATGTGCTGAAGAAATGTCCTATGCAACTTACGGTTGGTTAAAGTGCACAAGACAGACAATGGAAACCAAGGCTTTCTTAAAGGAAAAAGCTGTTAAGTTAACTGGAATGTGCTGCATGCATACAACAGTAAAAGCTCACATCTACCCATTTACCATTGCCCTTGCACTCCTTATGTGAGCGAAGTTCTTATATAAGGGATATTAGCTTCTCATCTGTACTATTCTGCTTTTAAGATAGCCTCTGAAGATGAGTTTGGTCTCTCAACTTGAATGAGGGCATTAGGACTTATTTTTCTGAAAGATGTTTGGCAGTGTTTTCATAATTACCTAAGCTACAATGTACCAAGATAAATGTCTGTATACAACTGTGGGTCCAGCATGCCGCAATTGAGACTTCTTATGACTTCACTGGAGGTCTTTGGGAAACAGCAGGAGATTCTGCAACTGCCTTACAAGTTTATGTTAATGATTAACAGCAATTAACTGAGATACCATCTAATAGCCAAAAGTCATAATCTATAAAGTATTGCAAAGGTAAACTGAGGAAATATGACACTAACATTTTAAGTTAGTTAACATAACTAGCACCTTGAAAGTCCCAGTTCAGATAGAGACATGTAGTTGCCATCATTGCACGAAGTTGTTGGCATTCATCACCTCTCAGATCTGATCCTTAGCATTGAGTGATGATGGTTTTTATGTCCATCAGAGGCCCATGAGGCCTGACCTCCCTTCCTAATATAAAGTCAGGATTATATAGCTTATTTTTATGGTTCTTCAGGACTGTTGGAATCACTGTTCATTAACCAGTCTTTCTTGCAAGCTTCCTCAGCCAACAGTTTACATAGTTGGTTATATCTCTTCATCCTAGCATCTTGAATCACAAGGCAAGATCCAATAACATGCAAGCTGGTCTCACTCTGTGACAATGCCTGCTGTTCATTTAAGTATCCTGCCTACCATTTGCTAGAAATTCTCCCATGGGTAGATGTTAGCTCTCAGTTGCAAAGGTTTCTATGAAGAATGCCCCTCTAACACTGCATGCAGTGGTTACTCATTTTAACCTTTTTGAATGTGATAATTCAACAGCCCTGGCAGGGTAGCCTGGTCCAATTCAAAAATGCTTACTTTCACCAGTCACAAGGCCTTGGAAAGATGACCTTCAGAGCAGAAATCTCCTATTCTGAGACTGGGGTCTCAGCACATGACTGCTCTTGTGTCCCAGATCAATGGGATTTTCTTTTCACCACCTCCTGCTGCAATCCGTAACTTTGTAAACTCATTCTCAAGACGCTAATGACAAACAGATTTTATATTATTGCCCAAGAAGTGGGCAATTTGGTGCAGCCAGCAGGCCTGCACACTCAGGATCAGTCCTGAGAATCTGGAATAAAAGGACAGCATCACAGGTACAGGCAGACAGAGGTAACCATTCCTTGACAGAAGACTGAATAATTAGATCCATGGTCTGTAGTCACACGTGGGCAAGGGTCACATCGCCATGGGCAGCTAGAAACCCCACACACCTAGAACTAGAAGATACGGTGTTTTTGTCTCTTTCTATCTGTACATATAAGTAGGCAAAATGGAGGAGGAAGGAATTCACATTCATGGCCCTGTTTTTCAATAAGGGCTTTGAATGATCATTCTAATGCTGGTCCTGCAATGGCTAGTTTTGTGAAGTGACAGTTTGAATGAAAAAGGGTTAGACTTTTCATGAAATCTCATGAGGTACAAGTAGTTTTTTTATAGAACAGCACAGTAAGAAGGGGATATTTACGAAGTGTGACTGACTACTACAGCTTTTTCAAATTTTTGTTTGTTTTCCATTTTGTGTGAAGACAGACATGTGAACTACATAAATTTCCATATTTTATTTCACATGGAACACTAGACTAGAACTAAAGTTTATTTGCAGGTAACATTCTAGTAAACTACATCATGATGCAGAATAGTTCTGTTGCATGATAGTTTACACGCTGATCTCTTCTCCCTGGTGACCAATGATAGGACACAAGGGAATGGCAGGAAGATGGGCCTGGGGAGGTTTAGGCTGGATATTAGGAAAAGGTTCTTCATCCAGAGGGTGGAGCAGCACTGAAACAGGCACCCCAGGGAGGCAGTCACGGCACCAAGCCTGATGATATTCAAGAAGCACTTGGGCAATGCCCTCAGATGCATGGTGTGAATTCTGGAATTGTCCTGTGCAGGGACAGGAGTTGGACTCGATGATCCTTGTGGGTCCCTGCCAACTTAGGACAATCTATGATTCTACATTGATACATGGAGGTAAACAAAGCTTAACATGTTAAAGTATTACTTGTTCAACACTACCATATTACCAACAACATACTTAGAGTCTATGTCCTCTCACAGCTGCTTTTTCCAAAATGAGTATTTCTTGAATATTTCTTCGCTTGCCTATTTCAGCAACTTGTACAGCATAATCCAATAAGTGTCTTACACCTGAGGAAACAACCTTACATTACTTTTTTCATTTCAGACTGTTTTCAGCCATCCTTTTCATTGTTTTCAGGGGACCACTGTAACAGTGCAATAGCAAAAAAGGTCTAACTTTCTACAAAGTCCTATTCCACCTCTTGTAGAAGAGTTGGAAAATTCCACATAAAACTTTTAAGTTTGCCATGAACTGGGGCTTTACCACTTTATCCACAGAAATATTAAAAACCATAACAAACAACAAAGACATCTTTCTGCAGAAGTCTGTCACATAGCATCTTTGAATCACCCCAAAAGAATTCCAGAAATAGCAGTGTGTTGCACCCAGAAGGATAGAAGGACAGCAGATAATGCGTTGGATGTGGCATTACCTCTCTTCACATAAATACCAGGAAAAAAGCAACAATTTCTGACCCCTTCAGAAGGCACTGAGCCTTCTCTAACATTGGGATGTTCTCCATGGAAGAACACACCTCCAGTTCACTGAAATAAAATGGGGGGCAAAATATCAACTCCAGGCCTGCTTTATGGATTTGGTGTAACAGGCACAAATAACATGGTCTCAGATGGTATCATTTCAAATAGTATAAATCAGGTATAAAACCTAACCAATAGGAACAGATAAAACAAAGGAGCACTTCAGAAATGGAACTGAACACTTTACAGCTAGGTTGATTGCTTAAACTATGGTATCCTCTTTACTAGCTTAAATAATATTGTAAAATTAAAATTGTATTTTTTCAGTGTACAACATATCACCTTGAAGAGATTATGTTGGTTTTCAATTATGTACAATGAGCATATACAATTAAGTGTTTTCTTTAATACTAAGAAAAGATTTTCTGTACGCCTGGAGTTCACCGACAGCCTTAAAATCCTTTTTGACAACCACAAATCATCACATCATGTAGAAGCCCCCAAAACATCCTACAGTCTGTGTCTGACTATACTGTCTCAATACTAGAGACACTAGAGAGATGATATTCTCATCCCATAGCACTAATGACTTTTTTGGTGGAAGAATTTTTATTACTATATTATTTACTTGAGGGCACCACCTGTGATATGATTTTGTTGTCATTATAGCCAAGGCACAAAGCCATTATACAATTAATAGATAAATTTTACCACAAGTAATTTTTCTCCATGTTTCAGAACCCATTTATAGTGTCCTACGGAAAAAGTCCTGCGGAAGGAATGATTCATACTAATCTGGGTTTTGCTACCCCTCTTCTGTAAGATACCTTTTGAAATTTACTCTACCAATTAACTTGATATAAAATAATGAAGCAACATCATAGACAATCACTCAACACATAGAAGAAAAAAAAGCTTATTGCTGTTCACAATTGGTGGTCATCCAAAAAAGACTATCTGACAGCTCAGGTTGAAAACAGTACAGAAGCTGAAAAACTCAGAGTGATTCATAAGAAAGGCTTTGAAGTCAATGAACTGCCAAGTCAGGATTATATTCAGCAAAATACAGGAATGTATGCTTAACTTCAAACATATAAGTAGGCCAGCTCGACGTCTTTTCATTATGGCACCTTTATATCAAAATGCAAGTGATAATCAGATACATCTACTTCAAAGACCCAGCTCCTGAAATTGTAGTCTGAAACATAGTTAATTACATAACTGAATTCCACACTTACTGTCCATGTGAAGCACTAGATAGATATTGCCTTATACTCAAGTTCCAGGCATGGTTATTTTGCATTGTTTCTTACAGCCACTTCATTTGCACATTTCTGGACCTCTCAGAATATCATAGTTTTCCATATCACTGATGAATATGCCTGAGTTATAGACAAAATAATAGACAAAATGACGACATTATATTTTGACAAAGCTCTTGTAGCAGAAAAAAAAACTTGTTAAGAAAGAGAAAGCACAGAAAATATAGATGAGTATACATAATCACATGCTGCTGTTTGGGAAGATGCTCATTTTTATGAAGCAGAATCTTTGCACCTGTCAACAGTTTAGAAAAAATAGCAATACCTAAGATATTATGAAGCAGAGCTCCAACTGGTAAAAATTGAATTTGTGTACCTGTGCAAGTAATGCCAGCTGTGAACGCATGTCTGCATCAAACTGCAATGAATAGGAGGTTATTACTTCAGTTTACTACAGGTTATGAATATTTGATAGAGTCTGCTCTACTATGTTAATGAGATCCTTAAGGGCCACAAAAATATACAGAAAGTGAGCTCAGCATGGTATCTCAGCAATGCAGTCAACTTAAACGTAAGGTAGAATTTGTTCCTCAGTGTATAATGCAAAATGAATTGCTGAGTGCAAATAGTTCTATAAGTCAATGAAATTAGCTTGTAGACTGTTTTAAAAGGTTTTGGCAATAAGATGAGTTTACTAATGCCAGTAACTTCTGGAGAGCGTAGCATTATAAGGGTGCTGATGGCATTACATTTCCCTCCTTTGTCACTGGCAAGGTGCTAATGGGATTGTCTAATAAAGACAGTTGACATAAAAATAACCTGATCTGGGAGTCTGGCCTGTGGTTCACAGGGTTTAGTAATTTCTCAGAAGTGTTGCAAGGACAAACTAGATAATGGGAAGGTTAGAATAAATTAAGAGACAAAAATACAAATTCCTGCATTATGTAGACTATGCATAAAAGGCAGATAAGTTGGAGGGCGGGGAGGAAGTCTGTAAACTGGAAAAATGCAACAGCCTGCATGAATCACCTTACTTTGCATCCTGTTTGGCTATTTTTATAGTGTTTTTACAAGTTTTACCATTCCAAAAAACAATCAAAATAGTTCAGATTATAGAGTTTTATACTTGAGTTTAAAAGAATTCATGCAAAATTACAACTACCTTTCTCTTTCTTTTTATGCATTTTCAGTATACAAGTGAACAGATGTCTTCATTTTTGTCCTGTATCAGTGTAACATTCCCTACATTATGTTTTTGTAAAACACATACTAAACAGTACAGACTTTAACCATCTTTGGTCATTTCTCATACTGCACATCAGGTTTTCCTCTTAGTCCTCCATTTATCTTCCTCCTTATTCATTCACAGTTTTCATTTATGCACTTTGTTGGTGCAATTAAGGGCAATTCTGCAGTCCTACGGATGCTGAAATTATAGTTTTCAAGAGGCAAGTGCTATTATTTATATTACTTTTTTGTTTAAAACATAGTTCAAGTTAACATACATTTTCACTGAATGAAAATATTAACAAGGTAAAAAGACAATCATGTATACAGTACCCTCTCCACTTTGAGTGGGGAAAAAAAACCAACACAAAAAACAACAAACCAAAAACCCACAAGCCCAGAGAAATATCATTCCTAGAAGCCTTTGGGGAGGTTGGTATTTCAAATGAAGTGACTGTGACTGCCAAAGATGTAATTAAATTCTGTATTTAGCACACTGCTGGCTGAAAAAATACTGCAGGGCATTTTTCTATTCCATCAGGAGTTCACAACTTATGTGTTTTCATTTCCTTAGAAGCCCTCCTGAAAATGGTATTGCCTCCCAACCTTCAGACTTTTTTTGGATTGCATTCTGGAACAGATACTAACTTGAGTTTTGAGGTCAGGTCTGGAAGAAAAAGGGCAAATAATCACTGTTTTGATAATTAAGACGCTGGTTTTCTACTGTGTATTTATAAAATATTATGAAGTCTTTAGGAATTCATTTGGATGTTTAACATAAAAATTTAAAGATGCTTAATTTGCTTCACTGAAGTGTTTATTTACTCTTTGAACTTTAAAAGCTTGCATTTGTCCTTTGATACAAACTATATTTATGAAGAATGAGTTATGTATGGCTCTTTTTAAAAAAGCTTGTGTGGACTATTCTGACTGGGTTCTGCTTCTGAACACAAGATAGAGGAAACAGTAACGATGTTACATGAATTGAATGAGAATGTTCAGCAGGTGGTTTTTTTGTAAGCGGTTACAACATTTCAAGGAATGAGGCCTTCAAAAGCCAAAGGAGCTATAAATAAAGCCTGATATACAACAGATATAGCCTCATCACAAAGGAACCACATGATCTTAGGGCTTCCATATATGTATTTTCATAACTATAGATGGTTGAAAATACCAATTTCTAAGTCATGAAGGCACATTAGCCCAGATTAATCACTATATAAATTGCAAGGGCATGTTCAGGGAGCCCCAAATTTCTGGATTTAAAAAGAAAAAATACAAAACAATCTATCTTGTTTGCATCAAATCCACTGTAAAAATCTGAACAATGCTATTAGTCCTAGATTTCAGGATATCAAGCAGTCCAGGTGGAGCCGAGTCCATCAGAGTACATTCTCCCCAACTTTGAGTATTTTAAGATTTTATTTACAGATTTAAACATAAGTATCATACTAGTATTATTCTGAAACCAATTAATTTCTACATTAAGTTTGACAAAAAAGAACCCAAACAGCTCTAATAACATCTACTTTATATTGACTTAGGGGAGATTCCAATCCCCACTTAGTTTTTCAAACTTTGCATAGTTAAAACAAATTTCTAAAGAGTAACTTGCCCACTACATGGGTACTCTGAAATTCACCTCTCAAAACCAATTAATATCATCATCATTTTATAGTAAGGCTTTTATAGGGGACTGATCTGCTGCTTACAAAGTTTGCAATATAACATTAAAACTGCAAACTCCACCAAGTACACAGAAACACACTATGGATGATAATCTGTATATTCTTTCTGGTACTAAGAAAGTTCCATTTCAGCACAGAAACCTTTATGTGACTACTGGAAACAGAAGTAAGCCTCAGGTCAGCACAGCTTACAGCCTGGTGCAGGAAGTTTGGTGTTGCTGTGGGCTTGCAAGGCTACCAACACAGGCAGTACTAAAGAAAGGAGGAGATTTGAAATACCAGTCTTGTTCTTTAAGACTGCAGGGGACAGGGGCAAAGAAATCAAGTGAAAGCCCTCTTTTTGATTAGCAAAACTAAAAGAAAAAATCCTTAAGCCAGAAGTAAGAGACAAAATGGTAGAAATTCACTACACATAATGTTAGTTAAGATGAAGACATGAAATGTAATTAAACTCTTGCAAAATAAGCTCACAAATAAATCATATTAAAACCAACTGAAAAAAACAGGATGTGAGTAAGTTTTGGGGAAAGCTTCAAGTAAAAACAGACTATACAAGCAAGAAAAACATTATTTGCATGCATAAACCATTCAAGATTCAATCCAGGTTAGAGGGAGCCTAAGAAGTCCCTCACCAGTCACTAACCTGAATTACACAGCAATATCCACGAAAACATGAAAGCTAAACACAGCAGGATCTAGAAAGAAGTAAAACAATAGCAGTAACCAGTATTTGCATCCATTTCACAAACCATAGATTTCAGAAAGAAGAGGATCAGAAAGAAATCCTTAATGCTGATATTGAAATTCTTATAACTGAAACCATTACAAAATTGGAATATTTTTTCCCCCTATTCTATATGAGGAAACTAGGTGTTATTTGGCAGGAGGTAGGAATTTGCTTTGCTTCACTGGAAACCCAGAACAGTTTATAAAACCTTGAAGTTCTATAATATTTTTTTGTTCTTTTAATTGATAATCTCCAGTTCAGACAAATTTTTTAATCACAATTCATGTGTGGGATTAATAACTCAATGATCCTTGTTAGAACCCATCATGATGCTATTTGATTGTACTACTATCATGTTAGAACATTTGCCTAGAAAATATGTATATCATTTCAATGTTTAGTGCTTTGTAAGTAGAGTATACTAAAGCAGTACTCCTATATCATTCTACGTCTGTATGCTGAGAAAGTATAACTGCCCAGCCCAAGAGTAATCACATGTAATTTTTTACCAGTCCCTCTTTCTCTCTCATTTCATTTGCACCATTATTCCAAGTGCTATTTTCTTCAGTCATCTAATATACTTTTTTGTTCCCAATCTTAAAACTTTTTCACCTGTTTGTAGTGTTCACCAATATGCATCTTTTCTTCTCTTTTTTGCAATGATGTTCAGACCCCTATCAAATCCCATTCTTCTGTAACATTGCTTTGTATAGCAACGAAAATTGTACAGCTTGTAGAACAGAGGACAAGTTCTAAGTCTGAAGGCTGATTCACATTCGCAGAGTTAATATCTGTAGTCATATAAGGCATTACTGATCCTAGCTCCTCATTGTTGCATTAACCCAAGTCTGCAAATTAGAACATGCTTCTTCATATTCTACAGAAGGTATGTGCTTTCACTGACAGAGTGAGTTAATATGCTAAATGGAATCAGAAGCTCAAATACAGACATTATGCTTTCAGCCTGCTCTGTTATCACAGCAGTAACCCTAACGAAGGGGCAAGACTAGGCACCTGGATATTGCAACCTCTTAGAATTTAGACTTGGCCATAGTAACTAGTACTCTGGCTTAAGGCACAGGTAAGACAAAGTTAGTCCAGAAACACTGGTGTAATTAACAGGAAAAGCTGGCCAAAATTTTATTTCCTACTGTCTTGTCTAACTGTAGAGAACATAGACATTTAATGCTCACTGCAACTCAGGGCCTTAGCATATTAGTGCCATATTCTCCAGTGATATAAATGCTACAGTTCTGGGTTGACATTCAGCAATAGAACTATACCAGCTATATACCCGTCATTTTATATCACCTTATGATGGTAAAGTTTGTTTTTAAATACCCCATGGATTGTACAAAACATGTCCACAGAGCATGTTTGGATATAGTGAATTTCCTCCATTGCCAGCAACAAGGCCCTACTGCAATGCAGTCCCCCTGCAACCAAAGAATTGTCAATGAACTGAAGCAAAATCTTCTTTAACAATTTGTATTGCATAAGTACTGCAAATGCAGTCTTGAGACTTCAGGTGGACTGTTGTGAACACACTTGAGCTTCATCAAGGCTTGCAAAGATCTGCTGCAGCGCTGTATTACTAGTTCAGTGCTGGCAATAGTACTTCTGTCTCTAATGTAAAGCTGCAGAGAAAAGGGACTGTTCAGACTTCTGGTGAAATGAAACAGCACCATTCAAACTTGTTGCACTTACCATTAACTGAGAAGGTACTTCTCAAATGAGACATTAGTTAACACAGTGTTTGTTCTGCAGACTTATGACCTCAGCTCCTGCTGCATACTTAAATCTTCAGCTGAAACTTTGAGCACTGCTAAAATACAAACCCAAAGACTATAATGATCAAAACTAAACAGAAACTAGAGAGACAGAGAACACAGGATAATGCATAAGATCATCCTGGGAGGATGGTATTGCAGTAGCATAAAATTAAGTTCAGTCATCCAAGCCTAAAGATTATTCTCAGGATCATTTATTGAGTGTTTGTCAAAACCTTTGATGCATCAGGATGAAAATACTTATCAAATCTTCATAACTGTTATCATATACTTAGCCTATATTCAAAAGAGAACTATGTTGGGGATGACAGATCTAACTCAGATATCAGATTTGTGCTTCAAAATTCTGAAGCTTGCCAAAGAATTGAAGGCTACAGGATACACAGAACAGAGTAAAGAAGGTCTTAGAAAAATGACAGAGACACACAAATGTCATAGGCTATAGTTAAAATATTCCTTTCGGCAAGAACTAATCATAAATAGAGTATTATTTGCTCTACTGTAGAATGTAGATGTTGAATGTACAACTGGTAACTCAAGTTTTTCTCTGCACATTTGATTTCAAGAAGTAAGCTGAAGGTAGGTCTTGCAAGGTTAACTGTGGTAATTGCCACCTCCCAGACTTTCCCCCAAAGCATGAACTAAAGCTTTAGCTACCTGTGCTATAAAGAAAGGTTACAGTTACTACATGTGATTTATTGCTAATTCTTTCTATTTCTAATTATATTTTGGAACAAAAAAGGAAGTAAGTTCAGCAGTGTCATGAGGGCTGTTTATGAAATAAGCAGCTTGAAAGCTCTAGTTATGCTCTGAACTGAGGTCTACGTACACCCAAATCACTTGCTAAGAACATCACAGAAGCAACACAGAAGACAAAACACACAAAAAATATCAAGAGCTGGCTAAGACCTACTTCTTTGATCCCTTCAGTCCCATCAGTGACACCACAGTAAAACAGCACTTTGATTTCCCTTCCCCACACCCCCACCTTCTCTCTTTCTCCCCCTACAACACACTATCAATCCCTGGCTCAGCAATAAGCTTACCTGGGTTAGCCTATTCTGTCCAAAAGAGATATTCTTTCAAAAACAGAGCTCTTGTACCTGGCAGGACTAGTCAAGGTATGGAAGCAAAGTACATTACTGTAAGTCCCAATGGCTTATTTCACACACAACTCGTAAACTCCATCGCAGCTGGGCTAAATTACTGCTTCAAAAGTTGCAATTGCTAAAAGATCAAGCGGTTGGACATCAGTCCTTCATAAACAACAAAAACAGCAATCTCAAAGCTCTGATTGAGCTCAGAAGCCTACCTAAGTTTGCCTCCTAAAACTTACTTAACAAACAGCCTCTGAATACTGTTAATTAATCTCATTCTTTGCCCCAGTGATGGCCAGTGATATTTTGTCCAGCAAACAAGATCAATTATCATTGTTATAAGTCTACAAAACTGTTTTGGTGAATAAATTACCCACAATGGTAAACAGATTTGCCCTGTTTAAAGATACCTGGCTTCTGTATGCTATAAACATATACACATTAGCTTCTAGTTTTCATTGCATTTCCCTTGTTTCAAACTAAATTTTTTTAGAAAAATGTATCACAAATACAAGAAAAAAATTGCAGTCTGCATCTACTTCTTGAATTCTACGTCTAATATATGATGCAGATGGGAACAGGCAAGATCTTTAAAAAGACATTCTCTTATACAATGATGAAACACCTTTGCTTATCCTGTGTTAAAATCTTTCAGTGTAATTTATTCTCTACAATAACAGCATGCACCAGTAGACAATACATTCTTTTTCTCTCTCTCCCTTGTGTCAGTGTGCAAGGCAAGCACCCACAAATATTGATCACTTCTTTTAATTTGATGTTTTCCTCCCTTTAAGCATTCAGGCTACTCATAAGTATCAGAAAGGCAAGATCTAGACAAAACAAGGATTTAAAGTGCACTCATGGGGCCCTGTGCAAATTGCAAAGACAACTTCTGGAATAGTATTCCATAAAGTCTCCTGCCCTATTACCCTTCCCACAGCATTTTGAATTTTGTTTCTGGAGACTCGGTGACACAGATAGGTGATTTCAAGCTGACTGTTCTCACCACTTCTAATGAATAGTAGCAGGCTTTTAAGAAGAGAGCCTTAGGGATGAATGACAACACAGAGGGGCTGAGGTCAGTCAGAGTTTGGAATCTTGTCACATACAGCAGGTTGTTTTACCTGTATCCAAAATGCAGTTCCTGAATATGCCACATCTAGAGAGTAGGAGTAAAATACATAAACGAGGGCCAGAGCTTCTTTAATGACACAATGGGTGAAAGGACACTTGGTATCACATATCTTGCAGGAAATGTACGCACATCCCCGCAATACAGTTTCAACACTTTAGAGCTGAGAAAGAGCATTGTGAGAATACTCAGCAGCTATTACACTGGAGAAGATACCGTAAAGTGAACAATGTTACACTTAGTTCCTCCGTCTTCTCATACATGAAGTTGTCCTCTGCATCATCTTTTTCCTGCTTGAACCACCATCTTCCACTTTGTTTTGACACTATCACCATGACCAATTTCTGTTAGAGACAGCAATTTCTGCCTCCCTTTTTTGAAGGCAAAGATAAAGAAAATAAGACAACACTCACATTTGAGTCCCATTTCACACTACAAGGAAGCTAAAAGTAACTACCAATGAACTAACAAATAATAATACAGGAGCCGAAGTGGGACAATAACAAGTAAGCGTGAGACTGTCATCACTATTTTTACAATCTATAGTTCTACACACAATTCCTGCATCCAGCTGAGGTACTGTGCATGATTCTGGAAAATGGGAAGCCTGCCTCTTAAACATTTGGTTGATTGTGTGATGGAGAAGCCCTCATCCACAGAAGGCAGAGTTTTGTTCTCCTTATTCCACAGCAAATCATGCTCCATTACATTTCACTGTGGACGATATTCATACCCATTGATCTGTGGCTTTGGTATGACTGCAGCTGCTTGGACATATGCATCGTGTTTCACCTGCCTGCTTTAAATCCAGTCCTTTAATCCTTTGGGGCATAGAAAATACAGTACTCTGCAAAATCACACCACCTACCATGCTTTGCAAACTATCTTCTTCTACCTGACTGTATGTGCTACCCAGTCAGTCCTTCATCAAGTCCTTGTAAGATGTTAACTTGTAAGTAAAAACAGACTAGATAGACCCTTCCCAGTTCCCTGATTGAGCAGCCTCCCAGTGCCCACCCTCCCCTCCATTCATACTCCTTATAAACTCTAGGGAAACAGGATAGCAGCATTTCCTATCGACTGTGTGAACGAGCTAAATGTCATGGTTTTAGCTGGGGTAGTTGATTTTCTTCACTGTAGCTAGCATAGTGCTGTGTTTTAGACTTGGTATGCAAATAATGTTGATAACACCCTGATGTTTTAGTTGTTGCTGGGTAGTGTTTACACTAGTCAAGGACTTTTCCAGCTTCCCATGCTCTGCCAGGTGCACAAGAAGCCGGGAGGGGAGGGGATACAACCAGGAGAGCTGATTCGAATTGGCCAAAGGGTATTCCATATCATGTGACGTCATGCCCAGTATATTAACTGGGGGAAATTGGCGGGTGGGGGGGGGGGGGTGGTGGGGGGGGGGCAGCGATCGCGGCTTGGGGACCGGCAGCGTCGGTCGGCGGGTGGTGAGCGGTTGCAGCACTTGTTGGGTTTTTTTGGTTTGTTTTTTTTTTCCCCTCTTCTTCCAGTGTTTCATCTCTCTCTCGCTCATTATTTTCCTTTTCATTATATTAGTATTATTGCTGTTTTATTCTAATTATTAAACTGTTCTTATCTCAACCCACGAGTTTTCTTACTTTGGCCCTTCCGATTCTCTCCCCCATCCCACAAGGGTGGGGGAGTGAGCAAGCGGCTGTGTGGTGCTTAGTTGCTGACCGGGGCTAAACCACAACACTAAACCAGCATCCTTCTCTCTCACTCTTTAACCCAGCACTGTCTAAATAATTAAAATTTTTATAGTGAACCCATAAGATAAAGCAGAGATTCAGGATACCATTTTTTAAAATTTGCACATTTTGCCGACTTCAGCAGAAACATAGAACAAAGGAGGTTAATCTTGTTTTGACACTGTATACTTGAACTAGAACTGAACAAATACAAGATGGAAGATACACCAAATATACAGTTTTGAAAGACTTTTATAAAGGAAGACAGATGAAAACTATCTTGACTCTTCCTATTGGGCACTGATTTTTATATTTAAATTCAGTCAGTTTAAAGTAAAATGGGCAAAAAGGAGTACTGTAAACGAACCTGAGGAGGATGAAACCGATAAATTTTATGTCAATCTCTTTGCACATATAACATATGGTATGCCAGAAAAATCTTATTCAACGTAGTGGCCATGAAACTATAGTTTTCTCAATTTTTGGAGAAGTAAGGAGAGGGGTCAGCAGAACTGCTACCTTGGACTTCTGGAGGGCAGACTTTGGCCTGTTTAAGACACTGATTAAGAGAATCCCTTGGGACACAGTCCTGAAGAGCAAAGGGATCCAGGAAGGCTGGACATTCTTCAAGGAGGAAGTCTTAAAGGCACAAGAGCAAGCCGTCCCCATGTGCTGAAAGACAAGCCAGCAGGAAAGACAACCGGCCTTGCTGAACAGAGCACTTTGGCCAGAACTCAGGAAAAGAAAGGAAAGTTTGACCTTTGGAAGAAGGGGCAGGCAAGTCAGGAGGACTACAATGATGTCATGAGGTTATGCAGGGAAAGAATTAGAAGGGCCAAAGCTCAGTTAGAGCTTAATCTGGCTATTACCATAAAAGACAATAAAAAATGTTTCTATAAATATATTAGCAACAAAAGAAGGGCTAAGGAGAATCTCCAGCCTTTATTAGATGTGGAAGGAAACATAGCAACAAAAGATGAGGAAAAGGCTGAGGTATTTGATGCCTTCTTTGCCTCAGTCTTTGATAGTAAGGCCAGTTTTTCTCCAGGTACCCAGGCCCCTGAGCTGGAAGACAGGGATAGGGACAAGAATCCAAGGAGAAATGGCTAGCAACCTGCCACACTACTTAGACACACACGTCTATGGGGCTGGATGAGATTCACCCAAGGGTACTGAGGGAGCTAGTGGAAGTGCTCACCAAGCCACTTTGCATCATTTACCAGCAGTCCTTGCTAACTGGGGAAGTCCCAGTTGACTGGAGGTTAGCAACTGCAACTCCCATCTAACAAGAAGGGCCAGAAGGAGCATCCAGGGAACTACAGGCCAGGCAGCCTGACCTCAGTGCCAGGGTTCATTATAAAGAAGATCATCTTGAGTGCCATCACACAGCACATACAGGACAACCAGGTGATTGGGCCCATTCAGCATGAGTTTAGAAAAGGCAGGTCCTGCTTAACTAACTTGATCTCCTTCTATGACAAGGTGACCCACTTAGTAGATGAGGGAAAGCCTGTAGGTGTTGTTTACTTAGACTTCAGTAAAGCTTTTGACACAGTTTTCCACAGCATTCTCCTGGAAAAACTGGCTGCTCATGGCTTGGATAGGCATACTATTTGCTAGATGAAAAAACTGGCTGGATGGCCAGGCCTGAAGAGCTGTGGTGAATGGAATTAAATCCAGTTGGCAGCTGGTCACAAGTAGCGTTCTCCAGAGCTCAGTACTGGGGCCAGTTCTGTTTCATATCTTTATCAATGATCTGGACAAGGGGATTGAGTGCACCCTCAGTAAGTTTGCAGACAACAGCAAGTTGGGTAGGAATGTTGATCTGCTTGAGGGTAGGAAGACTCTACAAAGGGATCTGGAGAGGCTGGATCAATAGGCCAAGGCCAATTGTATGAGGTTTAACAAGGCTCGGTGCCAGTTCCTGCACTTGGGTCACAACAACCCCATGAAACTCTACAGGCTTGGGGAAGAGTGGCTGGAAAGCTGCCCAGCAGAAAAGGACCTGGAGGTGATGGTCAACAGCTGGCTGAATATGAGCCAGCTGTGTGCCCAGGTGGCCAAGAAGGCCAATAGCATCCTGGCTTGTGTCAGAAACATCATGGCCAGCAGAAATAGGGAAGTGATTGTCCCCCTGTACTCGGCACTGGTAAGGTCACCCCTTGAACACTGTGTTCAGTTTTGGGCCCCTCACTACAAGAAAGACATTGAGGTGCTGGAGCATGTACAAAGAAGGGTAATGAAGCTGGTGAAGGGCCTAGAGCACAAGTTTTATGAGGATTGGCTAAAAGGAGCTGGGGTTGTCTAGCCTGGAGAAGGAGGTGGCTGAGGGGAGACCTTATTGCTCACTACAACTACCTGGAAGGAGGCTGTAGTGAGGTGGGTGTCAGTCTCTTTTCCCAAGTAACAGCAATAGGATGAGAGGAAATAGCTTCAAGTTGTGCCAGGGCAGGTTTAGACTGGATATTAGGAAATATTTCTTTACCAAAAGGGTTGTCAAGCACTGGAAGAGGCTGCTCAGGGAAATGGTTGAGTCACCATCCCTGGAGGTATTTAGAAGATGTGTAGATGTGGCACTTAGGGCCATGGTTTAGTGGTGGACTTGGCAGTGTTAGGTTTATGGTTAGACTTGAGGATCTTTAAGGTCTTTTCCAACCTATACGATTCTATGACTATAGTGGTCAGCCGAGCAACTATCTATACTTTTTGTGTGTTACCTTCCATTTTATTTGTTCCCACTCATTATTCATCCCATCCACTGATGCATTTTGTCTTATCATTTACATTGTTGCTCCTGGCATGGTCCTTATATCACATTTGACTCTGCCTAGGTTTTCACCTTGTTTTACACTACTCAGGTCTTGCCTCCATGGATAATTACTTAGCACTGCTCTAGCAGACAGTATTTATGCATGGTGGTAGTGAAGACAGATCACAAAATATACCAGAGAGTTTCCTTAATGGAGAAAGCTTGCATTTGTTCTGTAAAGTGATTTCTGTCACAGAGGAAAAATATTCTCCGTAACTAAAGAAAGAATATTGACAAGTTGCTTATCAGAACCTTCATTTGAGAAGACTTTGTATTCAGACACAATTTCTTTCAGGACTATGACCAAAGGTCATCTTCAAATTCTTAAACAAAAGAAATTTAGCACAAGAATACATAAGACTCCTCAACATACAGATGGCAAAGAGAAGTTAGCTGTGTTTTAGACCATATGCTTTTCACTGTTTCAAAAGGTCTTCTAACTGGGATAGGACCAGATGCAACTATCACAAATACTAGTTAACATTTAGTTGCCCCATTTGAACTGCACTGTTCAAAGCTTAGGACTTTTATTGCCCTCCCACCGAGCTCTCTCTAGTTCTTCACTTTGAGGCAAACTAAAACTATGCATTTTAATGCCTGGAATTTTGGCAAGAAAGCACATAATCGTGGTAATATGGTTTATCTTTAGAAATACCACACACATACATATGCTTACAGATGGTGTTGCGTGGGCTTTTATGCTTCATCGAAACCTTTTGTTAAGCCTTTTTATCAGGAGGAAAGTGCCTAACCAAAATGCCTTTCCTATTTAGTCTATTGTAAAGGTTCAACAGTCAACCATTAATAATTGCAGACACATAAAATGATTAATTATATTCAGCATTGTACCTCCAAGTTAATAAATCTTGCAAATAGTTTTGAACAGCCTTGTAAAAAGTCTTTTGGAACGGTTGAGAAGATTGCAGTTTAATGCACATTTTCAGTATAGGAATCTTTCCTTAGACTGTATTATCATTTCTCTATGCTTTTATATTTATTCAAAGAAAATATATCAGGACAAACTTTTAGGTTCATGTCCAGAGATGACATCTGTTTTCTCACAGCAAGTATGTAAGGATGTCTGTCTCATAAGTAGTGAGAAATCAGAACTTAAGGTGTCCAATTTTGCCTGTGAATTTGTCCACACCCTGGATAACTCTCTAAAATACAAAAAATTACTAGAAAAATGAAAAAATACCTTCCTACATATAGAGCTGTAAGAGTTTACTTAATGCTTAAAAATGTTTGAAAAATCTCCATTTAAGAATTGTCCTCAGGTTATTATAAGTACTGTTTATTTAATAATTCAAACCTCAGTAAAAAGTAATTTGTGTCTGAGGAATGCCAAATGCAAAGAATGTACGGTAGGAATGTTGCAATCGCAGGATCTGAACAGCAAGGGAAATAGGCAAGGATCTATGAGGAAGAGATTGTACAGTTCTTACATACTATGCAGGCACACAGATGTATACACAGACATATAAAGCCTATTTATCAAGCAAGTTATTAACTGACCTTAAACAATGTAATTGATATGTATGAACTACAAAAATCAAGAAAGAAAAACTACTGCAGGATGTTGTATTTAAAGAAAACCACATAAATGCATGAGGCCTCCCCAAATCAAGAAAAGCTTGATAATAGAAACATTACTGTTCAAACATGCCAAAAGAGGACAAAAATATGTAAGCCATAATATCACTGTATCTATTGCTGGATTTTTGCAGTCCCAATTCAGGCAGACAACACAAAACTACTGACATGAATCCCAGGTGATTTCAATGAACTTAAACAAGAATGGCAGCAATTTACAGCAACTGAGTATTTATTCTACTGACTTCAGTAAGAGGTTAGCTAGGGTAAGAACAAACAAATCTGCCCATTTTCAGTCGATTCAGACTTAATTAAAAAGAATGAGATAGAGACAAGTGCTCTGATGGCACCCTGTATCATCCTTTCATATGAATTTTGGTCAATTTTGAATGCTGGAATAACCTATCTGATCTCCATGAGAACTCCTCTCCTCATTTGCCAAGTTAAGTGTTTGTCTGACAGAACCCAGCAGAAGAAATTCAATAAACAATCATGAGAATAAGCAAACAGGTAGATATTTATGAACATGCTATATTATGCTATTCTGCAAATTTCTCCCTTGAATACATTGTGCAGCCAGTCTCCCACAGCTAAAGTCAAATGCAGAAGTAGTAAAAATTTAAATTATTAAAAGGCACAGAACAGTCTCTACAGTGATCTCAACTGTATCTCTTCAGTTTGGATAAACACCAGCTTTTCTTACAGCAAATTTAAAACAAGAAAAAAAATTACTTCATACACCATTTATCTCTAACTCATTTTGACTGGATGTTCATGTGAGAACATATAAAAAATTTTCCACCTATAGCTATTAAGTACAATGATGAAGAGGATGTTAGTTCCCCAGCCATGTACTGTCAGAAGCTAGAGAAACAAAAGCCCATTCCTATTTGCATAGCTGAAAGACAATTTGACACAACCAAGTTCCTTAATCAAGTATAAAACAAATTTGTATAAGTATCCAGAATAGAAAAGTGAGAATTATTATTTTATTGCCATGATCATTACAGGACTATATACCTCATTTAAAAAAATTGATTAGAGAAGGTTCTTAATTCGAGTTGTTAAAGATAAATAACTACTTTCCCCACATAGTCCTAACATACTCAGAAGTTATCCTCACACCAACTGAGCACACCAGTTATTCACAGTCTAGGTATCAGCAAAGTTATGCTGGATGTTACAAGGGTCAGCGTCTTGACTAATGTCCAACTTGTTACCAATAGTACTGTTATTATTATTAGTTATTATTTGTAATTAAGCCTCAGGAAGATAGAATGATTCCATTTTTACTATGCAGAAGTGCCCAAGATTCTCACCCATATTCTTTGGGGTACAGTTTAATTATTCAGGAAATGTTTTTTATGTACTCAGTGACAGGACTATACAACAACATTCTGATCTTTTAGTTTAATTAAGGCTGCTCACTTTTACTTTTGCTATCAATTAGTAGATGACAGCTGTCCAAAAACCAAGAAAAATACAGAGTGCAGTACTAGCTCAAGATAAAAAGTTAAATCATTTTCATTTTAATACTGTCTAAAAAATCTTAACATTTTTTTCCATATTTAGCCATTATTTAAAAAACCACCACTTAACTGTTCAGATTTGGACTCTACCACTGAGCTTCCTGAAGGCTCTACACCTCCATTTGTGGTTTCTGAGAGAGTGGGACCAATTAATGACTCATGATGCTAAACCTGGAATTCTAAAACAACTATGAAACTTTGGAGGGGCTCTTACTATATGTGGATGTGCCAATTTTTGTTTCCTTAGAATATCTTGTTTCTGAAAACAGTGTGGTTGATATTTACTTGATATTTTTCTACTGGTAGCTGAAAGCTTTGGTATTAGTGTAAAAAGAAATAGGAAGAAGTAATATATACCTCCTTAACTTCATAAAGAAGTCAAAATTTCTTCTCTGTTTAAGAAACCCTTCTGCTAGCTAGCTTCAATTTTCAGATTCTACCTGCTTCTATTTTATAAATAATAAAACTTTCAAAAAGGATCCTAGAAAACAAGGTCAACTCTCCAGTAGTGTAGAATGAAGCTGTGTTTCAAGATCATACCAGGAAGTAGTTTCTGCTGAAATAGAAGTTTAATCAAAAGAAACAAACCAACCTTTCCACAGTGCAATACTAAAGAAACATATTTACAAACCTTAAATCCTGAAATTTCACAAAAGAATGTTGAACAAGGACTTTGTTCCTACAAAAGTTTTGGAAGAGTATTTACTGCAAGGCAAAATTTTTGTTTCATACAGAGCTCATATTTACCTTCTCCCATCACCACTTGAGTCTCATTTCCCTTTCAAAGAAGTAACTATCCATTTTCTTGCTCACCCTTTCAATAACACCATTCAAATTACATTTAGCCTGGTTGACTTCACATGTGTCCCAAACACAACTTCCTGTTGTTTCTCTGCTTCATTGCTTGCAGAAGAGGAATTGCTTAAATAGTGTTTAATTTAGTTCAGCAAGCTCACATCTGTGACTTGCAGATCTCTTAGCAAAGGTTGCACCACAACCCATATTCCACAGCCCAGTGATAAATCAATCAATTCAAATAGAACATTTCTGTCCAGTACTTACATGAATCAAACCTGCTGCAAAACTAGCACCCCTCCCTGCAAAACACAGGTGAAACCTACACAGACCTTTCTCCTAATGATTGCCTGTGCTTTGCTTCACTTCTCTTCCCACTGAAATCAGTGGCAAACAACTAATGACCATTTTGAATACTATGAGGGTTTGAGTGTTTGTGGGGGTCCTCCCCTCCCCCCCCCATCTACAAGTCATGATAAAAATATACAAATAATGAAGTTGACAAGGTGAAGTCCATGCTATTTCACTGACTAAACATGTTTCCATTTGTTAGCATTCATAAAGATCAACTCACCTTAATCTTCATTTTCTGTCACTAGAATAAATTGAGATGTTTTGTGTGACATATCAACTTAAAAATCCAGATGGATATTTATTTTCCTTAATCTAATTTAAACATGCTTATATTTAGAAGGAGGACATATAAATATAATTTCTCTGGAGCCTGTTGTTTGTTTTCATCTAAAACATGAAAATGTAACATTAAGTATTATGGACATTTTGAATTGGCTACATACTGTGCAGAGAAGTATATCTTCTAGATACTTCATTCATTGCAGCTCTGCATGTGAATTCCACTGAACTTCAAGGAGTAATTCTAATAACTTTTCACTTCTAACAGGGCAAGGGGCTTCACTATTTGTTGCAAGTTACTAGCAGAAGTTTGTATAAACAGAACAAAAGCCCCTTCTTACATACTTATCAGATAGAGGAGGATAAATTGACCTAGTTATGAAGAGAAATATCAACACTTTCATCAGACACTGATGACAAGGAAGGACTCTTAACATGATTAAAAGCAAAATTCAGTATAGTTACATTTATAGTTGTGTGCATGGACAAATTTTTGGATTACACTACTGAATTTGAATATCAAACTGAGAACCAGACTCAGGTGGCAAATAATGATCCTCTGGCAAAAAATGATACAATAGAAAGAGTAAGTCATAATATTTGTTTATCTATAAAATAATGTAAATATGTAAAATAATGTAAAAAATGTAAAACACTAAACACAGACTTGAGAAAAAGAGAATGTGTTTGAGTATAAGAAATTCACTTTTACTAAGAGATCACTGGCAGCAGCAACTGCAGTGTAGCTTGTCTCACTAAAGAAGAATCATCACCCCAACTTTTCATCTGATTCCTTCAGCCCAGTTACTCTCAGCTCAATTTCAAGAAACGGGGAAGACAATACGCCCATATACAGAGTTATCAGTTTGATACAAAATGGTGGGTTATTTTTTTTTCCCCTAGCACATCAGTAATATTAATATAAACAAGGCTTGGAGCTTGAGCTAGATCCAGACCTGCAGCTGTGCACAGACTTAATTCTTTGTTTTCTGGGCTGCATGCATTTGTGTTATGACAGGCAAGAGGCACTCCAGTTGTCCTGTTTACAGAGAAGGCATAGAAAGAGCTTCTTCCACCACTTTATCTCTTGGCCACTGCCTCCTTGCTTTCATTCCTCTTCAGGCTGGGACAAGACTTTCTTGACATATCTATTTTGAAGTCCTTCTCACCAGGTTAGTAAATATACTGGCAGAGATGCTTTTGCCCCAGTCAGATGGATCCAATCCCTGCCCAACAGTAGTTAGCATAGACCAATAAGAATAGAAAGAATGAAGAGCCCAGAACAGTTTGACCAAATTAAAACTTAATTTTAGCACAGAACTACTAAGGTACTGAATGTCCATTCTAAAGGCCTATGCAACTTCTTTGATTAAGTCAAAAAGAAAAAAGAAAATCATAATTTATTGCAACACTGGTCTGGTCTGGGTTGTAGTCTGACTTCCTATTAAATTTATTCAGTTTATCTCCCTCCAGCAAATTCAACATAATTTGACAAAGAAATAGAAATAAACTAATTTACTTCAGACTCCAGGGCCTGTGGGGGTGGGGAGGAAGTAGGGGTTGGGAACAGGGAGGTTCCTGTAACTTACTGTCAATACATAGCTTCATGTAGGCAATTTATTATATTGTAAAATTAATTCTCATCTGTGATTTGTTATGTTTTCATAAAAGCACTCAGATTTATAGGATTAGACTGCACATGCACCTATATTTCATTGAGCAAGTAATTCCAGCAAAGAGACACAAGAGACAGTTCCACATATAAAATTTCCAATAGTCAAACATTACATTAACAAAGGGGTAGCTGAAATAAAACCTCACTGGAATATCCTTCAACCTATAATTATAAGGATGCACTTCCAGATTATGAAGTATTCTTTAGTGATCTCTGGGAGGAAAGCATAGGTAATTTTGTGGACTGCTACTATTACACTGCAAGTATGGGTAGCACAAACAAAAGAGGGTTGTACTTAATTGAAGTCATTAAATAGCTAGCAAATAGAACACTAGGTACAAATTTCAACATCTGGATAGCATGTCATAAATTGCATACAATGTAATTTGTGCAAGAACATAGTAGAGGTGTTTTGCCCTCTCATTTCTGGTAGGTATTTTTATGTGTTTGGGATAAAAGGAACGGCATCTTTGAATTCAAAGTACTCATGCAAATAACACTTATTCTATGGATCATCTACTTTTCTTCAGTATTTTATGTTATTAAAATATTTATACATTTCTGTATAGGTGTATTGGGTGTATGTGGCAATGGTTTGGTAGCAGGGTCGGCTTTTGTGGGAAGAGGTCAGGGGCTGCCCCATGATGGACACAGCCGGCTCAAGCCAGTTCTGCAATAGGCCCACTACAGGCCAAATGTAAGCCCATCAGCCAAGTCTGTGGTGCCTCTGAAAACACATATGAGAAGAAAGAAAAAAATAAATGGGGCGGGGGGGAGGGACTCACTGTACAGAGAGAGGAGGAGGGAACAAAAAGAGTGAGAAACAGGAGAGGGATCACCAAGGTCAGAGAGAGGAGGAGGTGCTCCATGATGCCAGAGCTGGTACAAGCTGCAGCCCATGGAAGAGCCCATGTCAGGCAAGAAGTTCACTGCAGCCCATGGAGAACCCCACACCAGAGCAGATGGATGGCTCTTCAGTCTGTGGAGAGGCCACAATTGAGCAAGGCAGTTTTCCTGACAGGAGTACAGCCCATTGAAAACCCTACACTGAGCAGATTTTCATGATGTGGACTGCACCCCATGGAGAGCCCACACCAGAGCAGATTTTTCTCCTGCAGGACAGCAGCACATGGGGAGAGCCCATGCTGGAGCAGAGGAAGAACAAGAGAGAGGAGGAGCAGAGAGAGACTGCTACATACAGACTATACCCTCCCAACAATTCCCCCTTCACCCCCACCATGCAGCTCAGGGAGGTAGAGGAATCTGGAGCAAAGGAGTGAAGTTAGGCCTGGGGAACAGGGGAGGAAAGGTGTTTTAATGTTTCTCACTACCTGAATCTATTTTAACTGGCAGTAAATTAATTTTCCCCCCACTTGAGTCTTTTTCCCCCACAATGGTAATCAGTAACAATCTCCCTGTCTTTATTATGACACATAAGCTTTCTCATCCTATTTTTCTCCCAACCTGCTGAGGAGGGGTATCTTGCTTCCCTTCATACAACACAACTACATTTAATCTTAATTTAAGATAAGTGATTGCGGGTTTGTTTCAGAAACCTTAGATAGAGACAGAACCTATTTTATAAAGAAAAAGTTATTATATTTAGGAAAGAGGCCTCAGTTTAGAAAGAAAAACATTTAACATGCATAAATACAACTCTATAAGCAAAGGGCTTAGACTATTTCACACAGCTATATAATTTGGCAGCTTCCTCAAACACTTCTAAGCAGGCACTCTAAACCTTTCACCAAAACACTTAATTGCCATTGATTTCAGCCATCTTTTGAATGTGTATACCTCTGTTCAGGTTTTTATAATCCATTTTCAGCTTTACAGGGCAGAAAAGGGGTGTAAACTTTTACTGGTTCCCATCCTTTCTCCTACTATCAATCCACGTTAAATTACAACTGGCATTTGTAGGTGATGTTTTTCCAACATCCTCCTTCCTCCCCTAAACTGTATCTACCAGAGACATGATTTTGGCTACTTTATTATCTACTTCTATGGAAAACCTTCCCATGTCAACAAAACAGGACAAATGGAATTGATATTGTTCTCAGTTGTAGAAGTTCATATTACAGGAAAAAAGTCTCTACCAAAGGAAAAACACAAAAACAGAAATTCCAGAACCAAAGATAAAAGCTATTTATCCCAGTGCTGTTTCTTTACAACAAAAAAACATCACAAAATAAAAGAAATAAGTTCTAGAAGAAAAACTGGTTGGCAATCAAAGCTGCTCAGAAATAGACCAATTCAAACTGACTAATAACTGCAAGATGAAAAATCAGTACCTCAGAACAGCTATGTCAATTTTTGTAGAAGAAATTAATTAAAAGGTTATTTCATATTTTCCATGGTTTCCTTAAAAGTTATATGAAAAAATACCCTGCAGAGTCACCTGGAAGTCTTGGTGTAACACTCACTGAAAGAAGAGAAAGAAATTCTCTACTTCATTAAGATGAAGATTTGTACATTCTTACAACAAGATGCATTTTAATTTTTTAGGAGAAAGCATAGACTAAATCAGCAAAAGTTCCACAGAATTAACCTGACACATGGCTTTTTTTGTTTGGTTGAGTGTTTTTTTTTTTTTTTTTTTTTTTTTTTTTTTTTTTAGATAAAGCTACATATTGAAATAAACCCATAAAAGATGCTCTAGCATCCAATGCAATGATGGCTTGCATTATCAAGTAACAATACACTGGTGCTAGGTAGTACTTTCATCTCTGTGAACAGAAAAACAAAGATTTTTCTTTTAACATGCCTTTAAAGGACAACCAATATAGCTAAAAATGAGTCTGAAAATGTGTACAGAGTCCACAGCTATATATGAAGGACACATTAAATTACAGATTATTCTTGAGACAAAAACCGTATTTCTGCCAGCTTCTTGTCTTCTGTCATTTCTGATTACCAATGCAATATGTGTCAACATTCAATAAACTGTTGAAGTATTCGTGCTTGATGGCTTAGGATGTCATAATGAAAGTACAAGCTTTATTAATCCTCTCATCAATAGAATCCACAGGGTGTCTGTCACATTTCATTTATATGTGCCAAGAGTAAATAAACAGCAGCAAATGAAAACTATGTTTATAAATATGGACAGATGTTAAGTGGTTTACATGGTTACCTGTGCCAGTATTTCCTGCTAAAGGTTTCCAGGCTTTACAAAAAGCTGACAAAGCCACACTTGAAGATATCCATATTTAAAGAGATATTTTTATATTAATGCTGTGTACAAATGAGATAAAAATACTATTATATTAGTGGTCAAGAAAGAAAAATTAAAATGTCTTAACATTTACAAGTTATCTAGCCAGCAGCTGGCTGGTAGGGCAAATTATAACATTTGAGAATCTTAATAATTTTCAACAACAGGCATAATATGTAGACCTACCTATAATTAAAAAAAACACACCACCAAAAACCACATCCAAGGACTTTCTTGATTTTAGGTGTTCAAGTGAGACATGAAAGACATTCTGCTCAGAAATGCATCATGCAAGTTCATACCATGCATTTTACTTGGCAAGTGGTAGTTACCACTACTTTAACCGTGCCGAAGAAAGTTCATTGAGATACAGAGCAGATTCTACTGAAAGGCAAATTATGATTAGCTCACTTTACACACAGAAAGTTCAAGGCAAAGGGAGACAATACTATTTGCTCAAATCTATCTGTTTTGCCCATGGCTCAGTTTCTTGATCTGTAGCCTAATGACCTTGCAAAAGCTTGTAGAAATCACTAGGGTCTTCACAATAACTAGTGATTTGGTGATAAAAACAAAAGTCAAAATTGACTATAATTGAATATTTGTAAGGTAAGGCATATAGGAAAAAGATAACTACAATTTAATCTACACAATGATGCCTGAATATTACCACTCAAAATGAGACTCAGGAGTTAGAATACATGGTTCTACTGAAAAAAAACCAACCAAACCCAAAACCTCATCTCAGTCATTGTCAAAAAGCAAACCAAACACTATTCATTGATGATATTTACAAAGAAACAGAGCACAAAAAAGGAGATGCAATAATGCCATCTTACAAACCCATGGAACATTTTCATTCTCCTGCCGTGGCAGCTCTGATTCTTTCATAAAAAACAAATAGTGAAAATGAAGAAGCTACAAAGAAGAACGGCATGGATGATCAGTAATAGGAAATTACTGCCATGCAGTGAAAAATGAAATAAAATAGGACATTTTAGCCTGAGAAGAAATGACTGACAGAACAGCATGACACAGATTTCTATTTTAAAAAAAAGAATCAAAATACAAATGGTCTTGGAAAAGATAATAATGATTATTTGTCCCCTTCCCTCCCACCCCCCCCAGTATAAAAACAAAACCAGAAGGCTGTGGATGCTGAGAGCTTAGATTCAAGTTTTTCAAGCAAACACTGAAGGGTAACTCATCCAGACCTAACATAAAAATAAGAAAATCTGCTATCCACAGTCTCTAGATACCAGCAACATATTCAGAAAGAATCAGTGTATCCTATCCCCATTCTTACATTTTTTTACTGGGAAATCATTGTTAGCACCTGCCTGAGAAAGATTAGTGGGCTAGGGAAACATTTAGTTTAAACAGGTAAGGTTATTCTTATATTTTTACATGGATTAAAATTCAGCTTCGTTCTGCAAGTCCCTTTAATATTAATGGGATTTAAAAAAAAAAAGATAAAGTGTTACAACTCTTCCCAGGCCAATTCTCCCTAATAATTGAATTCCAAAAAGTCTCTCAAAATCACTTGGGACAGCACGTTTAACATAACCCGAGTTCAACAACAATCACCTGAAGAAAACAGGTTATTGGGCTATATTTGTGTATGCAGAGCTAAAATAAAAATCTAGACTGAACATAGTACAAGGCTGAGAAAATATTTCTTCAAAGAATCAAGTCTTTATTCTCTTTCGTAAATATTTTTTGCTTTGTTTAAGCAGAAATATGCTGCTTCTGGTTTAGGTTAAAACACATAAAAAGGGCTCTGGCTTTAGAATAAATACAGTTCGTTGTGGCTGTCTCATCTTTCAGGAAACTCCTGGAGCATATAGCCTTATACCCTTCAGTTCTTACATCCACAAAAGCAATGAGAAAAAGACAGCACATACACAACCAATAATGACAAGCTCACTTAAAACACAACCTAGAATGTCTCAAAACAGTTATTTCCTCTACTGGTATTAAAATGGAACAGAACAGCAACCTTAAAATTGGTATTCTAGCATTCAAAATCAAAACAAAGAGCTTGAATACAGTTCAGGTGTCCCCACATTACTGACTTATTTTCATTGCTTCAGGTTGAAAAACAGGGCAGAGAATGTGGGCAAAGAAAAACATAATAGCAAAGAACAGGAAGAGGATAAGTGGAAAGACAAAAAAATGGAAGATGGAAGGCAGCTTTGCAGCGTGGATCAATATGACCTCATGAAATCAAAGTCCTGTCACGTTAAGTTGAAATCCTAGTGCTCAGTCTACAATTTGCTAGAGAAATCAGGACATAGTGAAAGGGAAGATTGGCAGATCAAGGAGGGAGGTAATTCTGTGGCTGACAAACTATGGCACCTGTTACTGTGACAGGGCATAAACTAGACCATAAAAAACCAGCTCTGTAGTTTCTTTGGGCTAGAGCTCTGCCCCAGATTCCAGTTAGTATGTACAAAAAGCTCCTTATGGCGGGCTGCAAATACACATATTTGCCAGAAGCTCAGGCCAAATCACATGACATTGAACATGGCTGTATTTTTCCTCTGATCACAGGTGTTCTTAGCCAAAAGAATTAGAAGCAATCACTGATAGTTAGCAAAATACCATTGATATACCTTCAGGCACAAAAAAGCCGTATGTGAAGTAAATGAAAAGAAAAATGTTACCTTAAATGAATAAAAATATGCCACATAAAAGTAATACCTGTACGAATACACATTCTATTAAACTTTGGAATGTAATATCAAATCATGGCTCAAATCCTAGCCTTATTCACTGGCAATACAACATTGTTTTGTTGATTCAATCAATATACTCCAGTGAGATTTTGTCTTATTGTCCAGTACCTCCAGTGAAGCTCAAGAAAATGCTGTCAGGTGCAAGCCTTTTAGAATATTTTTTTTAAGCTTTGTACTGAGACTGTAAGGCCTCCTAACAGGGGCTTCTCAGCTGTGTTTTGTCTGAACTGCATTTCACCTGCCTCCTGCAGCTTTGCTTCACCTGGTTTAGCTGTAACAGCATTTTTTTTAATTGAGCAGGTGTCTACCACTAATTTTTTTTACTCTTATTTTCCTATGGTATCACCACATTTTTTCAATCCTAACAGCATGAAGTAGCATAAAGAAATACAGGCCTGGCATGGTAACAAGGGGCTTTGTGGCCTGGAGGTACATGAGGATGTGTAAAGGAACTCAAGCACAGAATGACCGTATGTGAGGCATAGGCTTGACACTGGAGGCCCAATGGCTAGAAACAACTCACACTAGTGGTTAAAGAAATGCAGAACTGGAAAAAAAATGGTTTTAGGGGTAACAGAGAGCAAATACTATCTAACATATGCAAAGAATCATATATAGTACATTTGGATAGAACAGGGTGCTGGAGACCAACAAGGAAAGAGCAAGGTAGAAAAGTGTGTTAGCAAACGTGTAAAAAGGTATATGTATATAAAGACTGAAGAAAAAAACAATCATCAACAATATAGTCCTCTCAGTGAAGGACTCCAGGTACTGATGGTTCACCCTAACACCTCCACTACCAACACCAGAATGAAACTGCTGATCTTAGGACACAGAGGAGCAGGGCAACAGCACACGTAACATTAGGAGAAGGGATATAAAGTTACAAAATGCATGTATAACAATTTTAAGTGCATTAGTGTTGTGACTTTTGTCCTGCATAGACATATTCTTTCCCTTTCTGTAATATGGACACAGACTAATAATGTTTACCCTGTGAAAATTTCAGTTACACTAAAAAATTTCTTTACTTCACATATGCGTTTCCTTTTGCCCATAAACACGATATTGAGTGTAACAGCTTATACGAAGGGAATAGTTCAGGAAATCACAAACTGAAGGAAGCACAGACATGGTCTTTGTACAGCAGTTAACAATTTCGATTAGCTGCTCACTGTAACACTTGTAAACTACCCACATAATATCTTGTATTTCAAAACCATTTTTTTCACAATTGGCCTCAGCAGCAACTAATTAACTCCTGCTGTAGATACCTACTAAAGAGTCAACAAGTTTATATCAATTTTATATTCTGACATCTGAAGTTTAAGAAAAAATATTTTTACTGGAATGAACTCAGAATTAGCAATTAATTCAATAAATCTGACACAATAAATGAGCTTTCTGCATCACCATTAATATAAATCAGACCTTTATACTATACCAAGTTATAGCTCCTTCTATAAACTTATTGACGTAAAACTTAAAATATTCTATGAAGTTTTTTTTCCTTAAAGTGACTACTGTTGGCATAAATATTAAACAGTTAGATTTCATCAGTCAAATAAAACGATTTTAGCTTGTTTAGAGCTAGGGAAACAACAACTGCTAAACACTTTTAATCTTATAGTAATGATACAGAAAAGAATAGGGAAAACCAATAAGAACATCTGCAGTCAAGCTTTCACTTAAACAGTTTCTCTTACATTCCTTTCCTGTATTCACATTCATCCTTTGCCTGGAAAACATTAAAACCTGGTTTTCTCATGTCTTTAAGGAGGAGGGAGAAAAAACCAAAACACCAAAACCACTCAAGACTACATTTCTTTTAAGAAAAAGAACAACCAAACAAAAAGAAACAACTAAACTAGTTTAGGTGACTATTGATGCTGTGATTATAATGGATTTTGTTTTTTCCAAATGATAATAAATCCTGCCATGGATCTTCTCAGTCTTTTCCTAAAAAACAAGTGTGCTGCTGTATTTTATGCCAGGCTCAGAAACTTAGAATACATACTCACTGATCCTTTGTACTCAGCAGATAATTGAAAAGAATGGCTCCTTTATAACACCTCCTTAACAGATATTTTTTGTATAATACATACAAATATTCAGCACCTTCTACAGTGGTCATAGACCAAATCTGTTATTTCCATGCTTCAGATGCAGACATCCAGATCTAAAAATGCTGTTTTGGACAAAAATGGCTATATCACATAAATCTCCAAATCAGAAGCCACTTTTTAACCACAGCCAATCACAAACACTCATGAACTTTGCATCTTCCAGGCGATAACTTCTCTGCCAAAGTAATGATATTTTTAATCCTTTTGATTTATTGGTTGCTCTGGTTATCCTAACATTAATAAAATGCTAGATGAAACTTTAATAACATGACAGACTATTTCACACATTTTTAAAGATACATGAAGAGACTTACCATATCAGGAAGCAGGAAAGACAGAGCTGCTCCACAAAAGGGGACAGAGCTGGGATCTGCAGGCAACCCATGGGGCCTGAGCAGGGCAGACATCACAGGGAGCTGCCAACTGTTCACCACAGCCCTAGGCTCAGCAAGGGAATGGAGCATTTCAAGTAGCCTGGTCAGGAGCAGCAGGAATTGGGGTTGCAATGGGGGTCTGAAGTCCACCCAGAAGACAGTGGCTGGAAACAAGGAAAAACTCTAACTCTAGGAAAAACTGAGTACCCAAGCACAAACTTAAATGGAGCTCCTGGCAGAGGATGGGCCCCAGGTGAGGCTCATCAGGGCAATTAAGGCTTATTAGTGACTGCAGCGCCCTGACTTATTGAGTGAAGGGCTAAAAGCACTATTTCATCTGTAATTAAATTTTTGTATTTCCTTTTTTTTGTTTGGTTTTAACAAGAATGGAGAATATATTTTCTCCTCACAAAATTACTTCTGTGTTAATAGAAATTCTGTACCTGAATCAAAATAAAAACTTACCTTACAATTGTCAAGAAAAGGATCATACTAAATCTTTAATGAATAACCTTGTGAAATCATTACTTACACAAGCATCCCCAATAAAGCATTATGATCAGATCTGAAAAGCATTTTAACTGTGGTATTTTAATTAAAATATAATTTAAAAATTGGGTAAATATTTCCAAGTTCCATTATAAACACACTAGTGCCCTAAAGCACTTATACCTTTAGCTGTTACCTGTAGATATTTAAGTAGGTTTTTGGGGAATCACACACCTAGTGTTTTCTAAATGTCTGGAAAAGAGGAGTGTTTTAAAATAACTCAAGCTGAGAGAGTCTTAGATGTTAGGTTTGCAAAATATTTTCCCCATTTTTGTTAAACAAGGTGCAGAAATATTCAGTATACTGACCTAGCCAGTGAGGACTTGATGATATGGGACTTGGTACTATTTTTTGTCTCTACTGGCTGGACCTTGACATGTTACTTTTTCTCTCTGTTTCCTAAGCTGTAAAATGGTAGAAATGGCACTAACTCTACCGTAAAAGCCATTAAAATGTGCTCATAAACTTCCATACTAGAAGTACATATAGTAATTATAACCTTAAATATAGATAATAACATTCTAGACCTGCTGAAAGCAGTAACAAGTGTTCCACTAACTTAAATTAAAGCCAGAGTTCACTTATAATAAGCTCTTGCATTACCAAATTCAGAAAAATATACATGTTTGTGTATAGATTCATCTGGACTAGATACAGGCCAGTCTTAATATTAAATCATAGCCATAATACAAGCCTAAGAAACTAAAAATTTAACTGAAAATTATGTACAGTAGTAATTAGCTCAAAATATCATTTATACATGGCATCATTTTTCTTTAGTTAATATACATATACTGACAGATATTTCTTCATGCAGACTGAATAGCCAAAAGATACTGATTTTGCACAAAGACAAGAATAATGATACTGTAGCACAATGCTTCATGTTTGTCATAAAGCTAAACAACTCCTGTTTGACACTGGGTCTCTGTTAGTGAAACATATGGACTCCAATGAAAACTTGTGAATAACTAAAAAGGAATTTTACCCAAAATTAGTTTTTTTTTTCCCAAAAGTTAATTTGTACGAGCTACACTTTCTACCTTCAAACTGCTCTCATTAAGAAACCATGAATTTAGAGCAACAATTTACATGGGACTTCCAACATGAGAATATTGTTCACAGGAATATGTATGATTTAATTACAATGCTGATATGCTTTTCTCATCTTAAAAAGAAAAAAGTAAGAAAGATTTCTAGACAGGCATTAAAAAGATGTGATTTTCACATAGGTATTATTATAGTTTTCCATGAATTCTGATTACTACAGGATATTGCATCTTCAGGGCAACATTAATGAGAATCCGTAGATGAAGACTATGGTAAATCCATATATGTGCATATGTAGCGTGTTAGGGAGAAGCATGGTTTCTAAGATTATCATTTATATTATTTTCCCACTCCCTGAGTGTAGCTAAGGCTATTCATTTGTTATTTGTGTAACAGAGGGAATGGGATGATAGACCCCTCCCGACTTCCTTTTCTGAGAGAGAAAAAAATGTCTGTTTTCATGCTTCTGGTAAATACATAGACAACAGTTCTTTCTGAACACCAAGAAAAAACTTAAGTCAGCACTGACTTTGTGATGAAGTCAACTTTTCATTGACCTGTGTTTTAAGGGGAGCTGATGTTGTGTATATCTTTCAGAAAGTCAGTTCATTTCCAGATCTTTGTAACCAATCTAAATTTAATGGCTCTTTGCATATCCTTTATATCCAGCATATTACATATAAGATTTGTGTTTCCCTGCCTTCCAGCCATATTGTTGTAGTTAATAAAGTTCAAATTAGATGTGTCTGTAATTTCAAAGGCAAGCTACATTTCAGGACAGTGTTTTCAGATTAGCTGATACAATGAAAATATTTTTAGAAAGAAAGGATGATTTGATAATAAATTTGAAATCCATTTTCAATTTTTTGTCCTATCACTGATCAATTACATGATCATACAAGACTGATGTTATTTTCTATACCTTACTTGATCGCATGTCTGAAATAGAAATAATAATACTTCCTTATGTCTTAGAATAAAGGGATAGTAGATAATTAACAGTGGTGAAGCATTCAAATGCCATAGCTAGGATCAAAGATCAGTCTAGATTTCTTGCTTTCAAGGAGAAATTCAGCAGGCCTGTCTATATTGTTCCATTGAACTGGAAGCAAACTAGCCATACAAATGTATTACCAGAGTCTTAATTAGCTAAGGTATCTCACTAGGTTAATTCAACTGTAGTCATACAAACATATTTTTGTTTGCATTACAAATATTTCTGTTTTGTGTTTTATAAGAACACAGATTCAGAGATCTCTGTACTGCACCCTTATGCTAGATATGTCCATTAATTTCTGTAGGACCTTCAACGTGAAGAGTGATAGGACTAATGAAAATATCTTCAGAATTCACAGTTCCCACACTATTATATATTTAAATAATTTTAGTCTAAATTAATTTAGATATGATACCAGCAATAAGAGCAAGGACTCTTAACTACACCATATCCTAATGGAGAATGCAGTTTGCAGTAAGAACCTTATAAGATTCCCACCAAATTCAGTGAGTGTAAGATCAGGTCTTGTATGCATGATATCTGCACACTATAGATATCTGCAGTGTAAATATGAATGTATGGAGAAGGAGGCATTTCAAGCACTTCATGCTATTGTTTTCTTACAGAGGATTTGCTATAATGCTAGAGAGGGTACAGTACACAACATGGAGTAATTTATATCAAATTGCAGCATGACCATGAGTAAGTTCAACACAGGAGACTCCTATGTAAGCTCTAATCTTAAGAACCTACTGGGATGCAGGAAAAAGCCCATTAAAAACAATGGTGTTTGTCAGATTATGTTCAAATGAAGAAAGGAATGTTAGGCAACAAGGGGTAAGACAGTATAACAAGAAAGCCAGCTGATATCTGCTTTAAACTAAAATAAAAGCAAATATGCTAATATACTTATGAATGCTGAGACCTGGGTTTGGTTACACTCCAGTGTTCCTGTTTTTCAAATTCAGCAGTGGAAATCACTGTTGCAAATGTCTCTATAAACAGCAGCACATTACCAATCCCAAAACAACATGTATCTTGGTCATGATGTCACAATGTGGAAATGGAGAGTTTTTATTAGCACTCACTCCTCTTCCTAGATTTGTGCAAGCAAACCAGAGAACCAAAAAGGGAAAACTAAAAAATATTTCACAGTTTTTTCTGCTGCACATGATCACGCAAATAATGAACTATGGCTAGCATCTACTTCACTTAAAATAACCACTGCAAACAGGTTAAGGGAAAAAAAAAAGTTTTATTTTAATATTCTTTTACATTCAAATGCAATTTCTGTATGTCTGTCCTCTGGTTATGGCTTTAGTCCAAGTGTAAGATAATAGAGTACTCCATTCTGATTTTGCTTCTTTGTTCAAAAGTAATATGAATAATATTAACGGTAGTAGAATGAAAATTCCCCACTGTCCTGAAGTACTTCCTTTAATTTATATCACCAAGTTAGAACTAAGGAATATCTTCATTTCAGTATGCCATGGTAAAAAAAAAAAAAAATCCCCCCCCCCATACATTAGTACATTAATCTTTAAATCTGGACTGTCAAAATCACAGCATCTAATGCTAATTCCTAAATAATGGCCACTGACGATGGGTGAGATTTTTGATCCTGTTTTGTTCTGCATTTCATTACAATGCTATAATTGGGGTCTACTGTTTGCAGAATGAGTATGATAAAAGGGCCATTGATGAGATTTGCTCACCTTTTGGTGGTAAAAGATGTTCTGAGCAGACTGCTGCAAATAATGGCTACCTGCAGAAGTGAAAGAAAACACAGGAAATGGGCATAGCAAAGGATTACTATTACTACTGTACTACTAGGTGAAATTAACTTCAACAACAGTGCTGTAGAATTAAAAAGACTGTATAGCACTCTGATGACAATCTTGTGCATCATATTGAAAGAAGAAAATTCTGCTTGCACTTTCACTGGTTCACTTTTGTCTTAAATAAAATCCCTTTCTCACTGCAGTAGTCCTCAGTGAAAGTCTATGGCAGTTAATAGGAGCCCTTTCATTCATTTCAAAATCTTTGGGCAGCCTTTATGAAACTAGTAAGTATAGATTAGAACTGTGCTAATTTGCAGTCCAAATACAGGTAGGATAGGGAGGCTGTTCTAAACTTTTCTTCCTATACAGACAGGTAAGAACAGTGCAGCTGTTCCAGCAGTTCACCAACCAGCAGATTTGAGCCAACACACTAGATCAGGGAAACACAGTTAGATACAAGACATTTGCATGTTTCTTCTGTCTGCACAATAGTGGAACAAAGACAGTGTAGTCCCGTATCACAGTGTGTGCACAAGACAAGAATTTAAGCTCTCAGAGAAGAAGTAAACTTCAGAAGAGTATTTGTGTCAGTAGTATATACAAGCATAAAAATGAAAGCTACAGTCCCACTGCACTTTCTGCAAGCTGGTTGTGGAATTTAGTGAAATTATGAAATGGACATATTTACATAGAATAGATAGAGTTTTATCATTTTTCCCTGAAGGAAAACAAGGGAATTCTACAGAGCTCTCTCAGTCAATAATCTCATGGCATTTTACATCTGTTTATTTCACAGAAGTGACTCTGCAATTTTAAGCAGAGATCCAGTCAAGTAAATCCTTAATTTGGTATAGAATATTCTTTCAATAGTAAAAACTATTTTAGCCCAATGGAAATATTTCCATAAACTTCAAAGGAAACAGAAAAGAAGCATCCAAAGGAGAAAGGGGAAAGGGAGGTCACAGTATAAATAGAGCTGTTGTTTTGAAGTAGATAGAAAAGGACAAGTGTATGAATATACTTTTCTTTTACATTTACTATTTTTAGTTTATTTCTACTTATAAATCAGGTTATGTTGTAATGCTATCTTTAGATGAAGCAATATTTACTAAAATGAATCTCCACATATTCTTCTACTACCCCATCAACTTTTCCCTATAAACTACATCTTTATGAATTAAGTAAGCAAGTTACTGAAATACTATTTGCAGGCAACTGCTTCTAAAATTAAACACATATACCAGGCAGGAGGTTCCTCTTATTTTTGTGTTTTCTGCATTTACCCAGCTCCATGTTATTCACTCTGATCTACTAGTGTATTTTGTGTGACATTGAGTAGCAGAATAGCTATAACTGTATATAGGATAAACATACCTATTGTTTCATGTATTTATGTTTTCAAATATTTTTACTTCTGCAGTCTAAGTAAATATTAAAATAAATTTGTGAAAGAATTGAATTTTAAGTTCTGAAACAAGAATTTTGAACTAGAAATTAATCTCATAACAGAAGTTCAAGTTTGCTGTTTTACTTAATTTTTTAAAATTAATTAATATAATCTGTTCTATTGGTGCTGTTTTTCTATCTTGCTGTTTTGGTCACCTGATCTGGCTGGCAAAATCAGATGCCTAATACTGGACAATATGCAAAAATATGTGTAATATTATTTATTAATTCCAGTGTGGTAGGGATTAAAAGTTCTAGCTCTATTGCAATGGAGGCTTCATAAACATATTTTCTCAAGACTTTACAATATATGTAAATGACATATGAAGTAAAACCCCAAAATGCCTAGAAAACAATAACACGGATCTTAAAAAAAAACTACACCAGATAGCTTGCAATTCTGTATGTGTAAAAATAGCAATGTCTATATAATTATATGTTTCATTAATAAAAAGAGGGATAAAGAAAAAAGGTATATTGCTTTAAAAGAAAAATACTGAAAAATATATTTTAAAGGTATTAGTTACATGTTAACTTTGAAAGACATATACATATATATATCTTTGAAAAATAGTAGTTACATAATTTTTTTAGAAAATTAAGAACTAACCAGAATCTGAGGTACTGAACAAAGAAAATATGGAACAAAGTGATATAGATTGATTTTTGTTATTTATGCACATACTATTTAGCAATCACAGAAGTACATATTTCACTTTATGTACGTGCTTGATTCCATTCAGCTGTTCAATACTTCAAGCATATGTATAAGTTTCTTCAGCATCAATAAAGCATATTTGTGTCCCAAAAGATACCCTAAATGTTTGCTGAACCAAACAAAAAATTCAGATTGAGGAAATGTCACATGGTCAGCATCAGAATAAAATCAACTGGTCCAAGATGTGGGTATCAAGAGGAGGGGGCCAGACTCTCTTCAGTGGTGCCCAGTGACAGGAAAAGGGGCAATGGGCACAAATTGGATCACAGGAAGTTCCACCTGAACATGAGGAAAAACTTCTTCACTGTGAGGGTGACAGAGCAGTGGCACAGGCTGCCCAGAGAGGCTGTGGAGTCTTCTTCCCTGGAGACATTCAAACCCCCCCTGGACATGGTCCTGTGCCCCCTGCTCTGGGTGTACCTGCTCAAGCAGGGGGGTTGGATGAGGTGATCTTCAGAGGTCCCTTCCAACACCTACCATTCTGTGATTCTGTGAAGACATATTTGGAAAAAATATAGAAATAAAAAGGGAATAGTAAAATATGAGAATAATGTACCTGTTCTACAAATTTCTCCTTGTTGATAGGCTTCCGTTTTCCATATCAAAGGGTCTCTGTGCATGCACAAGGGAAAACTTGCAAGAATAATTCTTTATTTTCGGACTTTAGATGATGTTGGCCATCTAGAATAGTGAATAATTACCTACTAGGCTCTTCATAACTACCTAAAAGAGGTACATACTTAACACTTCTTGAATCCCAACTAATTTATTAGAAACATGCTTCCAGTTTGGAAAGCCCACATAATCAGTTGTTCAGCCATTTCTGTTTTAAGAGAGTAGGCATTTTCTTCTGATAAACATAGTAAGATGTAAATACTCATCATCTGATTAAGCCTTAGTCATCTTTATTCTTGGAGATACACTCAGTAAGAGATAAATTTTTTTGTCATTGTTGTATTTTATTTGATGGTTTTCTGCCTAAAGACAGTTTTATGAAATGGTTTAGATAACACTAGCTACTTGGGCAGAAATTTTAAATTTTTTTTTTTTTAAAGGGGTAACAAAGGGGCTAAAGAAAATGATGTGTAAATATTGCATGTTTCCTTCCAGTATAATATAAATGAATGATAAAAATTAATTCATGATCCCTCAAGCTATAAAAAATGCCTAAGTATATACATTGTCCTGGAGTTAACTATATTAAAAAATTGCAATTTCAAATCTATTTCCTAGCTAGATTTTTCAAAATAAAAATCCTGTGGTCTTTATTCTCTTTTTTCAGGATATCTTAAGTCAGAAATTATTCTACATTTCTGTTCATAACAGAACTCCTGGGAGTTTTCCCTTTCTAAATTCAGCATAACTGGTTGCTAGCAAAAGCCATTCAAAGATCAAAGAACAGACACATTCAGTCAGCACAACATCAAGCAGTATATTTACTCCTTGATCCGTTTGCAACACCAAAAGTTGGCACATGCCATATAAGTCAGTGTTGTTACATGATGCTTCTAATTTCTTTCTCCATCCTGTAAGGAACTTGCACAAGAAAACAGTATCTAAATGCAGCTTATAAGCTTTACAGAGTTTAGGAAAAGCTGTGGTTTTACTGGGGACCGAATTCATGTGTAGTGACAAAAATCACTGCATTTTTTATTAGTAATAACCTCATATATGTACACATATCAGAAATCTGGTATTTATTTACAGTCAGGAATATTGTATCAGTTAAATAAAGCAAAGCAGAGTGAAATTTAAGAAGGAAACACTGAAATTTGAGTCTATACTTGATGGAACATAAATTCCTATCAGCTGAGACTGCATTTTTTAGTACTTTCCCTAAGATTTCTATAGCTGTCCTTACAGTCACAGGATTATATTTAACAGAATTTTCTCCACAAATGTTCTTCTAATAATAAACCAAAACACATTTCCAACACTTTGCAACCATTTTGTCTCATTGAAAGAAAGTGCCAAGAAAGAGTTACATATGTTGAAACAAGACTAAATATTTACATAACGAAATGTGGACTTATACTTAATTTTAATTCACTGATCCTGGTTCTTCATTGTTCTGAACCTCAGGCAGCCATTAATACTAGTAGCAAAAAGTCTAAGCATTTTAACTAAAAAGAAATTATTCTAAAAATGTACTTTGTTTTGCTAAATTGCATGTTCAGATGTGGTAGCAAATGATTTTCATTTAACTGTTCTTGGTGTTAAAGGGGACACTAAAAGCTCCCTGAAAGCTTTATTTGTCAGTGTCAAATCTCAGCTCTATCAATGTTACAACATTTCTGTGAGCTAATAGAACTTGAGACAGTTCTAACCCCTCTTGAAGACTTTGGTGTATTTTTTTTAACCTGTAGATGTGATAACTTATTTACTGTTGTAACTATTTTGAAGATTAAAAGAAGCTTTTACAAAACACTTATCTTTTCAACAGTGAGTGACAGCAGACAAGTCAAAAGGAAATCAATAAAGACAACCTAAGGTCAGAAGTGAGAAAGTATATCCTTGTACACAATTAAAGCAATGTATCGGCAGAAGATGAAGTTAAAAGTAACATTGTAAGCAAACACTGGATTTTGCTTGTGTACTTGCTTCTTTCAAAAATTCATACATGCAGCTTGCCTGATTCACTCAGGAACAGCTGACCTGCACTGAGTAAAATCTACTCAGAAGTTAAAATATGTCTTTAAATCATCAGAGTATTACGGAAATATTTTTTTCTTCCTGACCTAATTTCCATTAGTTGAAGTTACTGTAAAATACAGATAAATCTGGTCATATGCAATTAAAAATTAATTTTTGATAATGCCATTCTTGTCTACTGCTCATTTTCAGTCATGAATATCAAGGATGTAAACTGACATTCTTATTAAAAACACAGTTTAAATAGAAAAGATATTTGTCAGAAATAGCCTGCTTAGAAAATCTTATCTAGTTATACCTTCTCTAAGAGAATAGTGAAGGGAAAACTGGTGGAGGCAGAGCTGTTAGTGGGAATTTTAATTCATCATACCCTTTAATAGAGCCTTGAATATGCTCAGTTTGCCTAAACTCCAAGATGGTCAAGGACTAAGAATGCATGGATAGTATAGCACCAGATCCCCATTTAAATTATCCCAGACTGAAACAGAATGCATGATTTTACATTTGGAATTGTAGTGGCACAACTTTTATCCTATTTATGGAAAGAGAGAACAAACACATATCTATTTAGAAAAAAGACATTATTGTAACAGCAAAATATATACATAGTCATAGCCACGGTCTGACCCTCTTTCAACACTGACCTGGGCTGCATGATGTTCTTAGGTGCAAATAAATTGACACTCAAAGGCAAATGTGATATTCCAAAATAAACCCAACACTAAAGTAAAACATCTGAATCCAAAGTAGTTAACATCACAAAATTCCACACAGAACTACTCCTAATATACTTATAGGAACAGAAAGTTGATCAAAGAGAAAATTGCTGCTTTGCTAATATGCTTAGCTTAAAGAGCAGCAATACAGTTAATATTTCCAAGTCACTGTATATTTGTTAAAAGCAAAATTCTTCAATATCAGTTTATTAAAAATTGATCGGTTGCTGAAGCTCAGGAACAACCGCAGAGAGTGGGTAGCTAAATTTCCCTTGTGGTTTACTGCCTATATAGAAGTAATATAATTAAAATAATCTACTGCTCCATATCACCCGCAAGTGAATGGACTGTTTGGAAAGGGTTTTTTTTTCTGTTATTCAAAACAAATTCCCATTTGATATACACTGGTCTTCACACCTTTCAGTGGTACAGCCTCCAATTCCTACTGACATGAAAGTACATTTGCATTCCTCAGTTGTAAAAATGCAAGAGACTGGAAAACCTGAACATTTCCTATCACACAAAATGTGAAGCAAATAAAGAGAGAGATGTCATTCTAACTTACACATATTACCAATGTATTACAACATTGTAAAAGCCATTACTATTTAAAGGTCCATGGTTATTTGGGCAGGCTTCGAATTAGTGAATTTCTTGGGTAAGTTTTTTCGCAGCCTTCCTTATTTTTGCAAGAAACAAGGTAGAAACTTGCTTCCATTTGTGAGGTTGATTACAGGTTTGGCCTTGTTTCATTCTGTTTCAGGTCTTTGTTACATGCCTATAGGCTGACACCCTCAAGCAGATGCATCTTGATGCACTTACAACATTGAGTGTGTCAGAATTACTAACTCAGATGACCCTACTGGTTAGATCTGGAAACGTGAATGGTTGTCATTGATTTTAACACATCCACTATTTTATCCAAGGTCTCTATAAACTGTCAAAAGGCTACAGCCACTGACTCGCCAAAGATTAACTTATCTATTAGAAATATGAGTCTACTGTAGATGTCAAAAAAGACAAAACAAGCTGAGTTCAAGAGTTTTCCACAAAATTTGCTTTATATATGCCATGTCTTGTGATTCTCAGACCATTGTGTAGAGTGTCATTCTCTTAGAGACTTATTCTCATTAGTAAATTTCTGAGTATATATTCCTGAAAAGTATTTTGTAAAGACATTTTTTCTAGGACAAAAAGGGGTATTTTAAAAAAGTACCAGTTTCAGTGACACACTTGAACTAATGCCAAACAGGTTAGCTAGAAGCAACACACTTGTGCTCAGCAGGGCTAATTTGCTTAAGCCAACCAAAGCATCTTTTACCAACATAGCAAAACTACCTCCATGCGACACTACGTGGGTGTGAATAAACAGAATTATAAGCAACTTGCAAAATAAAATATTTAAACAGATTAAAAAAGCCCACCTTGAACTTAGCATCCAATTATATCTGATTTACTCTCATACTCCAGCAGCCAGTTCCCTTCATAATTTTAGAATTTCAGTCCACTATCAACTAGAGAGATTAAAAGAGAAAAAATCCATTGCTACTATTTCTTGTGCAATTTCAGTCCAATTTTGACTTTTACTCATTCACAGAATGTTTGCTAGACTGTCCTGAAACACATCTTATAATAAATGCCCTTTCAATATTTTAATATAGTCATCTGCATTCTGAAAAACTTTAACTGCTATTGTTCTGCTTTGTCTTGAAGTTAAAAAACTAAATCATATTTATTATAGCTGATTTTGGTAAAGTATTTCTTTCTTGAAATAGTACATGTTCTACATAATAAAGATTTCTCAAAAATGTAGGATGACACTATATTTTTCAGAGCATTCTAATAGCAACTCCATAAACATAACTGTCAGGTATTTCAAAGCGCTGACCAATGCTATTTAAGGTATTCCAGGTTGGCAGCCAAGTTTACTGGGTAGAATATGACTTTGTACTGATGCTATAATTGCTCTGTAAGATTTGTTCGACTCTGCTTTGGTAAAGTACACACCTTGACTGAGCAAATTTAGAACATTTCAGAAGGAAAGCTGCAATCATGGTTGAGTGCAGAAAATGTGCACTCCAGCAGTACACTAGCTAACCAGTGCTCTGTGACTTCATTACATAAACCATCAAAATTTTTAAAAGAAACAAAATGGCAAAGAGTGACAAACATGACATTAATATATGCCTTTAAGCTGATACTTTTCCCCTTAACAATAGCACTTAGTGCTTCACACCACATAGAGAGATTAAAAATTAAGTGGTCAGTCACATTCATTTTGAGGTCAGTAGGATTTTAATTATTCAGTATTTTCCTGCATTAAGATCTAAACTTTATTCTAGTTTGCAAAGACAGGAAACAAGGTTTTCTGAATCATGTTCACCAAGAAAAGGGGATACTGGAGGTAACTACTGTAGGTAAGACTGAAAAGGTTATCCCTAACAAAAGCTCATCTAATAATCAAATTGTGAATCATATTTTCTTCTGTGGCATGGTTAATAATTTTTACTAGACTGTAAAATTACCTTGGAATCCTGTAGCTGCTGACATGAACACCCTCTGAAAAATAAGAGAGCATTCAGAAATTTAAGTAGTTATATCAAAATTGGCCTATATATTGTAAACTAAGAATAGTTATGCTATTATGTAGGCAAAGCATTTGAATGACAACAATAATTTCACTGTGTTCTAGAATTTCATTTGACTTAAATGCACCTACTTATCCAAAAATTATTCCCTGTGCCAGCACTGTGCAATCAAGGCGGAACCTGAGTACACTACTAGAGGAAATTGAAACATTTCTATTATATATTTGTACTTTCTCTTGCAGTTTCATTTTATAATTGATAAATTCAACCTTTGACAGTAAGACTGTTTTTATATGTGATAATTTTCTTAATCAGTCTGATACAGTGTAAAGCTGTAAAAAACAAATCCAGAGAAACATATTTTAAACTAACGGCAATAGTACAACATTAAATTAATTTACATTTAGAGATAGCCAAAGTAAAATTCACATTTATGCTTAGCAATTTTTATAAATGGACACAAATTGTATAGAAACTTTCTTTACTACATTTAAATACATGCTTTTAATTCAAACAAGAACAACCATTTGGAAGAAGTCATCAGTTCTGTCTTTATTTTTATTTCTACATGTTAATCCTACATTTCCTCCAAGTTTCCCTGAAACTTTCAGCTACGTAAGTTATTCTTTATTGCTTGTCCTAAACTATTGCATGCTTGTTGCACTGCTTAAAAAAAAACTGCATGGGCAAGGTATTTCTCTACCTAAACTTGTTACAGACAAGAAAGACAAAAAAAATATCAGTTAATAGACAGGTTTCCTCAGCAGTGACCAAAATTATACTGGAAAAAATTTGTTTTGGAACTATGCTGAGTTAATCTACGCAGCTGATGCAGTAGATAGTTTGGTTACCAAAAGCAGCCTTGTCTTGCCCAAATGGGAAGTCATAGAAAGGCATTTTACCGAATAAGACAGCAAAGCTCTCTAAAAAATCCTGCATTCTGAAAAAGCATAACTGATTTAAAAGGCCTGAAGTCAAGGCACCTGCATCAGAAACGGATTTGGATCAATATATAAATAAAAAAGTCAAGCCTTCAATTCCACTTGATTTCTAATAAGATTTAGCATTAATAGATGTGAAACTGAATTACTCATATAGTGGCTTGAATATGAGTTTTGAGGACAAGAGAAACCTGCTTTACTTATGCACAAGACTGCAAAAGAACTAGAATAGGTCATTTTTCCATTACTACAGTAAAAGCATCAGCAGATTTCTAATTTTTTATTTGCAATTGTATCACATGCTCAAACTTTCCACACAAATGTAGAATCTACCAGTGAAACTTTATTAAATAATACCAATAAAAATAAAGTTAGCACTATAAACAAAGTTAAATCTTTTCAGGTGAGGGCTATACTTGTATTATCTCTGCTGCTTTCTATACCATTTTCCTCCATTCACACTGCTACTATTACTTTTTGAAGAGTGTGTAGATAACATGCTTCTTGTTCTAAAAACATGCAACTTTATAAATACTTCCAAATCCTTTAGCAACTTTAATCCTACAACTCCAAACCTAATAGCCAGTTAGAGACTGTGTTACTTAATTTTCATATGTGGTTGCTATATTTGGCACTTCCTTAGCTGAAAAGTAACAGCTCTTTGTTCTAAAGCAAACAGCAAAGTCGTTTTTCATAACATTGTTTCACTCTTCCTCAGGCATCTGTATAACACATATGGCTCAAGATCAAAAAATGTCTTTTATAAAACCAAGAACTGCTATCTTCTGTTTTCCCGAACCTGAGAAGGAAAATCTTTGTAAATTCTCATGTTTACCTGCTGCTTCAAGAATAGTGTTTTCTGTTTCTGGGACACACACACTGTGTCCACCTTTACTGACAAAGAAGACAGATAGGAAACTACCCAATATTCATCAGCATTACAATGTGGCAACTCATTCAGCTAAGGATCAGCTCCTTGCAGAAAAATTTAAACTTTATTAAAGCTAATTAGAAAATGACAGATGAGCTGGTTAAGAGGAGATTGTAGAGGATGTATAAATAGGAAAGGATTTTTAAAAGCCAAGCCTTTGAGCAACATCTGAACAGAATGTATAAAAAAAATGAAATATTAATTAATTTTTAATAATAGGGCTAACAAGGGACCACAATGGCAAACTATGATGTCTGAAAGCTGCAATGAAAAGCATACTTTTGTCAGATCACTCGATCTTACTGCCTGAAGGTAAAGCATTAAAAATTCGGCGGGCATTTTTGGTAAGTCTCTTGCTTATGACATGAACAAAAGGTGACCAAAGCCAAAACACAGGCAAGGTTTGCAGTGAAATGAGAAATCTAACAAACAGCAGCAGCAGAATATCCCTACCACAACATCTTTTGCCTCTTAGTGAAAGCTTGGTGTGTAAATCAGTGTGACTCCAGTGATTTCAAGGAAGCCATGCCCACCTGATCTGAACTCGATCCTGCACTGAGCAGGAAGTTGGACTAAATTCCTCAGGGAACCGGTGATCCTATGGTTTGCACTACACTGTAAGTTAGCTGCTGACAGGGAAATTCACAAATGTGTTTGCTCATATACTTTAAACTTGTAGTGGACGCTACTCCTAGCTAACACTTATGGCTGACAACGGAGGACAGAAAAGAGAAAAACAGATGATTTGGCATTTTGTCTTCCTTACTGCTAAGGGAATGCAATAAAGCAGTAGAAATATCGACTGAAGAGCCTACCCATCTTTATATCACACCCATAAGGAACAGAGTGTGGCAAAACTTTTGCTGGCTCCAACTCACCAGGCATTTAAAATTCCTCTCCATATTCGTGCATCTTATACACATTAGGTGTGATCAAAGAGTAGTTTGGTATGTTTCTTTAATAATGGATAGGTCTGTTTGGAGTTTTCTGGGGCAAGAATGTGGGAAGTACATTTGTGTCATAATAATTGAGCAGTCTAATATGCATGTAAGCATCAATATTCCTATGGCACTTGATAATTTTTTAAGCAAATGATACTGGAAACATTCTTTCCTCTGAAATATTCCTTTACTATTAGGATTTCCTCACAAGTGACTCATGAGAATGTGGTAACCATATAATGCTTTCATTGGGTTAATTACAATTTATTTAGTGTTTACATTACTGAAGAGTGTTATTTCAATTTTCCTCAGCAGTATAGGTTTAAAGGTGGTTCAAGCAAACTGTCGTATTGTTCATCAACATTAGAAAGCAAGTCATTAGATGAAGGATAATTTGATCAGCTTTTGCTTTATTCTTTACTTCTAATTACCATTACATCAATGTCTATAAAGCTAAAAATGAGAGAAGAAAACAATAAATGCATATTTTTCCAGCTCTTGCCTAAAAGCCAACTGTAACTAAGAGTATTCAATATTTAATATTAAGACAAAGCATGTCATAAAGTCTGGTGTCATTAAATCATATATATTAAACTTTCTATCAAATGTTGAATGTTAAAGATGATCATATTGGTATTTCTGATACAAAAAACCAGCACATCTCAAGATAAATGTCCATTTGCATCTGGGCATAATTTATAGGCACAAATAACTATGCTGCAAAAAGGAGAGAGTTAATGTTATTAAAAAGCATTTTGTGGTTTTTTTGGCTTGCAAAATAACCTTGAAGTAGTAAAAACTGTAAATGACTCTAGAGTAAGTTCATCTTTTTATCTGTATCATTGCTACTTGGCCACTGATAGAAAAAGCCTGTTATCTGTTTCATTGCTATAGATCACAAAGATTCAGAGCTCTGAATACTCAAAACTCAGTTCTCCAATATAGGTTTTTTAATCAACTAAAAAATAACAATCACAATCCCCTTAGCTTTGGGAAAATATCACAGGCTAAATTAAAGTTGCCCCCTCACTAGATCCACATTTATGACCTCATTGTTGCAGCACCTCTGAAGAAGTTTGGGCAAAAGAATATTTTTGTCCAGTTACATAAAAATATGGATTTTATGTCTTTGTCAAATGTGAATAGATCAATTACAAAACACAGACTGATACAATCTGTCTTAAATCAGTTCTACAGAAATACTGCTGAATCTTAAATGTCAATGGCTAGTGACTGGAGTTCTATGCATTAAGAACTAAGTATTTAGATTTTTTCAGTAGCATATATGAATAAACACACAGGCCTTGAAAAATTTCTTATACTGCAGTTAGAGTGCTGTAGTATCATTGATTTCTGAGATAGTCCTGATTCACAAGGATGCAAGTAAGAGGAGAGGCAAGTCCAGAAAAACATCATCCACAAATATAGATTTGAAAAAGTAGCTAAAGGCAGCTTTTCTTTCTCTTCTGTGCAGGATAACATAATTTTGATGTATTGCTTTTTTTTGAAGAGAGGAATTAATCCGGTGGGATTTGTTCAGGAGAAATGCATTTTGAAAGTAGTAAACATCAATGTCTCAGTGTAAGAAGAAATCTATGTAGTTGTCATATGCAATATAAAAGGTTGGCCTTTCAATACACTTTGTATTCCTGACATGCAGATACACATTAATTTACAGCTATAGTGCTGTAGTAAAAAAATCTTTTCCAATTCTTAATCCAGCCTCCTAGAAATGAGTGGCTGACACTAAAACCCTTCAAACAGCTTCGTCGCTCAAGTGGGATTTGTGTTTTATATGTACTTGTCATTGTAATGGAAAACACATTGTCCTACTGCCAGGTTCTTTAAGTAAAGAGGGCCCTCTACAAGAAATACAATAGTAATTCCAGGATTTACAAAGTAATGGCAGTAAGGTTTCTCTTAAGGATGGATTTTAGCTAATCATGTAAAGGGATTCCATGCTTCCTTTAAAAAACCCCACACTTTTTTTAATGCAAATAAGGATGAAATGCAATGTGTTTATAAAACCTTGGGATGATTACAGAAATAGGCATAATTATACCACAGGACTGTGAGCTTATCTGTGGAATTTACATTCACAGTCCTTATGGATTCCATTCAAATCTATGAACTCTGTGTATATACACAAGACTGAAAACTTCGGTGGAAACTTCAGTAGAAAGCTGATCATTGCTTTCTTTATTTTGTCTTGAGCTCCAATTCCTAAGAGTTTCTGTGATACATCTAATAATCCCTGGTCATTAATTTAAGTACAGTTCCATTGAATATGTAATTATTCTAAAACAAAAGAACTTGGAGTGAGGTCTGGTTGCCAGGTCACTCTGGTAATGAAGTCACCTCAAAAAAGTCTGTGATATTTGATGGAGGCTCATGAGTGAGGAAACTCTTTTTAGCCTTCTCCAATAGCTTGAACAAATGGGCATCTACATATACCAAAAGCTTAATGGGAAACTCTATCTCCATGAACTCTGGAAAATTATTATATAATCTCAAAAAGGGGGGAAGAGCACTGCGTGAGAGTAAGGAAGTCTCTCTATTGAGAAAGTTCATTGATATGTAACTTCTTCTGTTCTAATCCTTAAAATCAATTATAAGGTTTAAATGCTCCACAGAGCCATTTATTATTATTATTATTTTAAACCTGTTTGTACATTGATGCTAAGGTCATAAACATTAATAAGAATTAAATAGCTGAACTGATCTAATAATCCCTGCCCTTTAAAAGGAGTAATCCTTTTCTCTCATATACCCTCTCCTTCTCTCTCCCTCTCTTAGCATATTTATTTAGTTTTCTGAGTTAGCTTTCTGCTGTCTGAATGATCTCATTTGGCTTACCAAGGAGATGAAACAAGAGATGAGGCCCAGAGAAAGGGAGGGAAGTGGAAGGAAGGAGTACATGGTCCAGAGTGAAGAAAGACTTAAGGAGGACTGGGATTGTCTTTAGGGACTGTCTAACCATATCCTGTTATACATAGCTATAACTCGAGCAGCAGAGGCATTCAAGATCCTTGAGATTACAAACCAGATATATTAGTTGGGTGAAAACTCTATATTAAAGTGACTATATAGCCTCTAATACTCAAAATATCTTGTTTAGAGGTAACTAAGCTGTGTGGAAGTGGGATGGGACTGTTGGTTAGGCATATCTTGTTCTGTCTTTTTGCTCATGCTGCTGCTGCAGGCCACCTAGTACACTAGAATTCTCGGCTTCAGCGAGACGCTGCAAAAGGTTTTATTGAACATTTATCTGACGGTGGAAGTCTGACAGAGTACAAAACAAACAATTGGACTAAATTCTATCTCTCAGGAGGGAATGCTATACAGACAATCTATATCTTTGAATCAAACCTAGACATTTTCCCTGGGCTCAATGACAACATGTGTACTCAGTCTGAAGTCTAGAAGCTTAAAATAATTGCAAGACATAAATGATATCTGGAGACATGTCAGACAAGATGCTTGATCAGATCCAATCATAAAACAAATAAAAGACCACAAGGACCCAACTATCAGAACTAACACAACCTTGGTTTTGTTTTAAAATATGTATTAAAAAAACCTTTAGCAGTTTCACTGGAGCAATACCAGCAGCCGTAAGTTTATAAATGTTTCATACAAAAATAAATGGCAACTTTTTATTAAAAGAGGAGATTCAAACAGCCTGTTTCATTTCAACCACTGTAATGAATACATTCCACTAACAGAGCAGAATTCTCCACTGATCAGTGCAAATCCAAGAGGATTTCATGTCCTCTTTGCAAAGCTAAAAAAGGAGCAAAGACACCACTTGGCTATCCTAATTGACAAATCACAATCACTAACAGCATGGCTCTGATCACAATGTGGATTCAGTGGAGCCATTACTGGTTTACACTGGAATAAGCTAAAGAAGAATCAGAATCAGACCCTGAGGTTTAAAGCTGAGTGCAAAACAGGGAAGGAAAAAATCCCTTGGTGTATATTAACACAATGTGGTATAGATCCATCCTCTGTAATGCATTGGCTTGCTTTTAACTCTCAGCCTGAAGCCAAATCAATTTCAACAGTTTGCGCTGGCCAGAGACCAATTGCTAACCTTCTTTCTCCTCTTTCCTGCTGGGCTACAAATAATGGTTTAAAATTACTCTCAAAGACCTACCCACATGACGTGCAGAGCAGACACCAAAGTAACTTAAATGATCAAAAATCATTCACATTGCAAGGTGAAATGTCTCTGAAGTAAACAGAAATGAAAAATAATGGTAAAATTAACCCAGAAACACCAATGGTCTATAGGCACTGCGAGGGTCCTGTCTGGATTTGCAATCACGTAAAGCAAATTTAGAAGTCAATTTTAAAACAAATTCAAAAACAGGAAAGAAAACTTCTCAGTATGTATTAATGTATTGCAGAACACTTACCATCATTCTGGCATTGCAAAACAACTATAAATCTGGTTAAGTAGCCAATTAAGTGGATTTTTTTATCTGCTGTGCATTGCTAGAGAAACAAAACAGCTGGAGAACAATGACAATTCTGGTTGTGCACAGATTAGGGCTGATGTCTTTAAGATCTTTAACAGACAAGCCTTTCTGATATAAGAAAGGTGCATGTGGTTACGTGAAAAACCACAACACACTCACGACACCCAGAAATCTACATAAAACTAATAGTGCAAAAATAATTAATGTATTAGAAGAGAACCATGAAGTTTGTTTTTAAGGTCTAATTCTCAGTTTGAAGTATATCTAAATGTTGGTACTGCTTTATATCTGCTCTGCACTTACTACACACAACACAGCAATGCAGCTAGGTTTAGTAAAATACTTAAATATTTGCTCAACTTCAAGAGAAGGGGTCGCTCATGCGCCTCTTATGTACACTGCTGAAGTGAAATGTATGCCTAGATATGTACATCACTTATAACGATAATGTTATTCCTACTTCAGTCTTAGTGTAATGAATTATAATGCAACTTTTAATAGTTCACCATCTCACAGAATCTCACTCATCAGGGCTGAAATTCTTCTATCCTGCTCTTTGTGACCATATCAGAAAAGTGGTTTTGGTTGTGTTTTCACAGACATCCCTGGATTTTTTTAAATTATGCCTGAGAGTTTACAGAATATTAGTTTGGCTTCCTACAGTTATTCATACATAAGTGTAGCGTGGATGAGCAGACATTTCTACTCAAAACTTTTTACAGCTCCAGGAAGTCTTGGATTTTAATGATGATCCATTATTCCCAAAAGGCCAGAGATTAAGTAATGAACTCAAATCTTAAGTACGCTACTATAAAGTTCTGTGCAGAAACAAGATACTTAAAGGCAGCTTTTGGAATTAAAGGCTAGACTAAATTTTCCAGACAGAGGCAGCCTAGAAAAAAATGTATTTTTCACTGGACCAGTCTTAGAGAGTTAAATGTGAGTTTCATTGGTGTAGCTGCCGCACTGTTTACCAGTACTTTCAGGTATGGAAGGTGAGACGTGCTGTCATATATTAATGAACTAAATTATTTATTGTACACACACAAAGATACACACTGATTGTAAAAGTTACTCATACATTCAGACACTTAAAGATACAGATGAACAACATTTTTTTACAAGTTTTTTGCATCTTATAAAACTGATATTGATAAAATCCAACTAGCAGTCTCATGATATTTCTTCTATCACAGGAGAAAGCAGTTTTGGATAAGGTTTTTTTAAATGTCATTGTAAATTGTTATGCTAGACTTTCTGATGAGCATATTAAGTGTGATACTGTGTTTTTTTTTAAAAAAGTGCCATAGACAGTCCTTGGAGTATGTGCTTACTTGCTGAAATGTTGAAACTCACGTAAGAATCTAACAGAACAGGCCTAGAAGAAACAGTTTACTAAATATTTATTAGAAGCCTGAAGAAAATGTCCCAAGATACGGAATATAATAATTTTAATTACTGATATTCCAAACTCCGTAAGGATTTGATGACCGTTAGTATATTAGGTATGGATTTTCCAGGGGAAAATCACAAACACCACTGTCTGCAATTAGCTATACAGCTGGATTAAAATCTTATTCTTCTCCACTCACGTTATGGCTATATCTAAGCCATATGAAATATACCAAATACCTCTTTGAAATTTAGTCACAAAATTAAGGATTTTGGCTTTTCATTAAACTCTGGTAACTGGCCAATAATGTTAAATTTGTTTCATACTTCCCATAAGGAAAATAAAAATGAGTGAATGCTTAGTTAATGTAGTAAAAAATGTAACGGTGATGATGATGATGGTAATAACAATAAGTGATATTTTGACCAACAAAAGATTAAAGATTTCAAAGAAAAATCTGACATGCTATATCATCTAGGAAATTAAAATGTTTCCTGTTTTTACCTGTACAAGGCCTGACCTTCTATTGAACTGTTACCTTATAGTTTGCAATGAACACAGTGCTGTGTTACTAGTATAACAGGCTATTGCATTCATAAAATACAAAGGCAGATTAGATAGATAAGAACTTCCCAACCTTGTCCAATATCAGACTGCAATGAAGGGAAATTTCCTCAGGTTACATTAAATTCATAATGTAAAGAAGAAAGTCAGTTCCTGTTTTCAGTTCTTGCTTGATGTTAGAAATATAAGGAATAGTGTTCTCAAATGAAAATTAACTTTTTATGCACTCCTATTATATGTCACTAGTTTCATTTCAAGGACACGTAAGACACCCTTACTAGTATCTGCTGACTAGAATCTGTAAAACAAAAAAAAAATGCATTAAAAATTTTTTTGGTTTTGATAATAAATATAGTTAAATGATTTCTTACAAATATTTTCTGTGTATCTTGTCTTTTTAGAAGACAGTTTGTTTTTTTCCTCTTAATGTACATTTTCATTACTTGCCTAGTGCTTTTGGTCAGCTACTTACTGAAATCCATCTCTAACACAATTTTAAGTATTGTGAAACAGGGATTATATTTTTTCATCTGTTGTTTCATTAGGCTTGGAAAAAGAATCAATAGTCCCTTATTACATGAAGACATAATGCTTTAGATTGAAACAGTGACATATTAGGTTAATCAATACGAAATGAGTTCACACAAGGCTAGCTAAGAACAGAGAAGATTGTGAAACACAAAGAAGTGGCATAGCTTTCTACTAGAGGTCTGAAGAAGTTTTATGCTTGCTATTTGGCAACTAGAAAAGAACATGAGTTATGAATATAGATTTTTATAAAACGTGTTTAAAACTAAGTAACTGAGCAAGATTCCTTAGAAGGAAGAAACATGGGGAATGTCTAATACAGAGCAGCTTTGATCTCATTGATTACTTATTATGATATTGATCACATTGTCATCTATATAATTACATTTAATTTATTCTTCTAGTATGTGTGCATGCAAACTGCTATTCATTTTTCCACTAATTCATAAAAAAATGTCTGAAAGAAAAGGACAAATACTATGTGCAAAAAATTCAGAATACCTTTCATTTCAAGTTGGTAGTTAAAGCTGTATCAGTAAACTTCTCTCAGGACACTCACTCAGGATGTGACTGGTACATCAAATGTTTTTGGAGACCCTCTAGCTTATACAGAATTATGAGGGAATCATTTCAATTCCAAATGTTAAATTTATAAAAGTTATGAAGAGCCATTTTCCAAAGTGAATTAATAACAATTAGTAACAACTTGCATCTTTCCAAAAGTTTATGAGGATCTTTCAAGGAAATCTTACTCACATACATGCTGCAAACTAGAGCAATTCATACAAATATACTCAGATCAACTTCAGCTAGCTGTAACAATGAAACTACAGCACTATGGGCTATGAGATTTTTCAAAAGCAAGTAAGCAGTCAGTCCCACTAGAATTGATAAAAAGTACGAGTGAATATAGACAAGATACCTAGATAATCTAACCTAAGGGCTCTCTGTTTTCATTTCAAATGAAATTATGACAATCTTACTAATGTTTGCATCTATCCATAATGTATTATGGTTGAAGAAGAATAAAAAAGACCCTCAAAAGTACACAGTGGAACTTCTGGTAAGGTCTCAAGAAATAGTTCACCTTACAAAAGGACAGTAAAAGAACTAATTTACTCTAGCAAAACGAAGGTTGAGAGACAAATGCAAAAGCAAAACATTAATACCTAGTATGTCAATAAGCCTAATTAAAAAAAAAAATCCAAAAATAGGAAAAAATGGTCCCAAACAGGAAAGAAGCAGCCATTAACTGAAGGGACCTAGCGGTATCATAGTGCATATAATAATTACAAGATACTGCATACAAAACACTGTCAACCTACCAATCTTTTCTGACACATGCAGCCCACTGTTACAAAACAGAGAAAAATTTAGTTGCCAAATTGAGGTCATATTTCCCTAGGAAGTATTCATGTTGTGGGGAGATAATACCTTCTGTGCTTTAGAGAGAAGGTGCCCTACAGGACTTTTTTTGTGACTTGTGTCAAATACATTTCTTCACTTCCTCAGTATTATTATTTGCCAGCATAATCTTCTGTTCTAGCTCTGTAATAGAAATATATGGGTGTGTGAAGTGGATGTCTTATTTATTTAGGTGGAGATATAAAAGTACCATCATTTATTCATCAGTTCAACAGTTTCATATGACAAGCACATATTTTACATTTCAGATACCGGCTGCTTCTGCAAGAAAGAGTATACTTAGGACTTTTCAATACTGAGGATCATACACAAACAGGATGGAAATATCTACTATTTTGTCTAGTCGATGTTTTGGTTACATTGTACCTACACATTCAGAGTAGGAAGTTAAGGTGTCAAGAGAATCTGTGCAAGTTCGTGTGGAATTTGCAGAGCCAATGCTCACAGTTATATCCTCTCTTCCTCTTACAGAGCCAGAACTTGCTTCTTATCAGAAGCTCCTGATTCCCTGCAAATCTGATCCAAATGCCCAAGAAACCAAAACCAATGCTAAACACAGATGATTTGTCTTATATTCTGAGCATTCAAGTTTAAAATAGTGTATGACATATGAGCTATTATTTATTATTCATCATGCCCCACCGCCATAAATACTCTTGCTTTAAGACTTCTATGTGTGGAAGGGATGGTTTAACCAAAAGCATTACAACATTACACTACTATTGTAAAGCTTGATTGCTACTGTGTTGAAGAAACAAACAAACAAAAAAAAAAACCAGTTCTACATTCAAAATGTGGACAATGCATTGTGTTTTTCTCTTGGAAACTAATACCATTAGAAGAAATAGTCTTTGCTCATGACATCTCTTTCAGCAAAGTAGCTAAGTCTGTTAGAAAAATGAAGGCCATCCATGTATAATATAATCCATGTGTAGTATTACAGAGTAATTACAGATGTATAGTGGATCAGAACATTAGTACTGTCTCCAGTCCATAGTTTAAGTCAGTTATGTCATGATAGAATCTTCTTCCCATTCTTGGAGTTCATTAATTATTTAAACTTGGCATAAAGAATCACTGGCTGTTCTGTTTGACAGTCAAACCATATATTAACTCTGCTTGGGAATAATTTACATGCCTATTCTGATTACAAACAGTAGCTGGCATAGGTAGGACTATGTTGATTACTATAAATTTCTCATTGGGCTTTTCTAAAATAATGACCGATATACACAGAAATCACCTAAGTTGTGAGAAAATATGGGACAGATACTACTGCACAAATCCCAAGCATATATCTACAATTTATTCTGCAAAAAAACCCATATAAATCATGCAACAAAATCCTGTAGAAACACACAATTCAGTGTCTGTGAAACTAATGCCTGCATCAAGATCACATAGGTTTATCGGTCCTGACACTCCTGGCACATCTGCAGAATTAAACAGAAATAATATTTTGTTTGTAGTTCTTCCTCACACTATTAACATTTGAATAGTTACAAATTTGCATCATACACTAGCTATTAGTAATGCTAAAAAATACGGTCCAATTAAAAGACTGTTATGATGAGCAGTATATTTACTTCGACCTCCCTTCTCCCCCTCTGCAAAAATACCCTGAACTGTAAAATGATCTTTTATGGCTCATTCGCTTTCTTGAAGGATAATGATGGCCTGTTTCTGGAGTGAGTCGCCAAGTTGGCAGTGTTTTAAATCTAAATAACTCCTTTGCCAGGTGTTGTTGGCAGTATTGAAGGCCAAATTTAAATATCATGGTGTTTTAAAACTAACAAAGAAGCTCAAACTATTCATCTACCAACCCCTGTTTTACTGTCCATAAACCTTAACATTATTAAGAAATAATACTTACTCATAGAATATAAGTCTATCCTAATGAAAAATTTATTATGAAACAAATACAGAACCAGTTTGTTCTCTCCATGTATAATTGCATATCTTTATGCATATGTATGTATATGAATTTAAAAGATAGGTAAAACACGGACTTTTCTCATAGTATTGCTTTAAACCAATTTCCCATTCAGTGATTTGAAGTTTTGATAAGCAAGTGTCCTTTCACCTTACTTGTTTTCCGTTGAGCTGTTAGAGTCTATTTTGAGTCAAGCTACAGGTCTATATTTCCAGAAACATTCATGTGCCCCAGCCCTTAACCCTTGCCCAATGCACTTTGTGTGATATCATGACGAATATCCAGAAGACAGAGTTAAACCAGAAGAAAGGTATTTTTCATAAGGTAATTTTCTATTGCCTTAGATTCCTGTACTGACTCATTCTAGGGACAAATGAGTATATGTGCTGGCACGAGGAAAACAGCAGAAGAATACAATTAGATGTGCCCTTATTAAATTAAAGCATATGAAAATGTTTTAACAAGCATTGCGTAAGCATAGTGAAATTTTGATTCTTATCTGGATTCCTGCTTTAACAGATTTACAGAAAGAGTCTTTCTTTTTATTGTTATTTTCATGCTAAAATTTGGCAAAAAGTCCTTCTGTTAAACTGGCACTTGCTTTCTACTACTGTAATATGATGAAGCAACCTTAAATCTCATGATAGGCAGTTGGGTGAAGTCAAAAGTAAAAGGAATAAGCCACATATGATTTTTTTTCTCAGTGGACTTAATTCTGTTAAGTACTCAATATTTTTTGATGTCAAATGTGATAAAATATTTGCAGACAAATGTTTAAGTTCCATGAAGCATTAAAATATATGGAATGTATCAATAAATTTAGAGCCTATACTAAAAATTAATCCTTATACTGCACTCTGGTTACACTCTTCCAGCATTAGGTTATGTTTGGTTTTGAGTTCCTGTGTCTCAGAATTCACACAGTTTCATACTCTATACTCCATACAGGCTTACATAAAGAAGATTAACACCGCTTCACTTCTGCAATATAACCATTGATTTCACAACTAGGTGAAATCAACTGCAATTACAATAAAAGCATAGGATACAGTATTTTGAAGAGATTTCTAAAATGCATACAATAATTTCTTTTCTGTAATATTTTAGTATCACACTGACAGCCCTTTGGAATTTATACTCATGTCTTACTTCATAGTGCTGAAAGGTCAGGCTTGAACCCAAGCTCTGTAGAAAAACTACAGAGCAAAATACAATGGCTAATGTGTTAAATTAAGCATTTGAGAGAAATTGGACTCATATAAGCAAGCACCTTCCTCTGCGAACCTGGAGACTTTACAGCATATTATGGCAAGCACTGTTAAAAATCAGAAATTTATTCCTTATTTAGCTCCACAACGAAGACTATGCACAGATTTGAAAAATAGAAATAATTTTAAAGTGGCTAAGACATGAAGATGAATGAACATATATTGATCTTAATTTGATTACTTAGAAAGAGAATCATAGATTCAACATGACTATTTTAAACAGTAAGACATATTTCATCTGATTTTAATAAGTAAAGGAAAGCTTGAAGCACAAAGTGAGGATAAATGTCTTTGGCAGCCTTTTATTAAGTACTAGCAGGTCATATGGTAATTAGTTTTTTAATAAGGGTATTTAACTTATATTTTAAAGTAAAGCCTAACCAGAACTTAAGATAAAATATGTTTTATATAAGACAAACCTTTGTAATAAGTAGGTGAGAAATCTAAAGTATGGAAGGAGTCCTTAGAGTGGAGGAAGGGAGAGAAGCTCTAAAAACTACATGACTAAATGAAGAGTCAGGTCTAGAATAGACATCAGGTCTGAAAGATATGAAACTCCTGAAAATTAATTTCTCATTACATGAACAATAACATCTGAAAAATTAGTTTGTAGAAGAACTGGAGAGGGGGTGGCAACACACAAAAACCAAAAAATCCTCTGCTAGAGCAAAGATACAAAACCACAAGTGACATACTAAGGGATCTTTGACCTGTTTGGAATTTAGAGAACTTCCTTTTGAATTAAAGTTGATGGTAGGCACCTTTACATCAACCTGTGGAAGTTATGTGAGGGGCGAAGAGCTACATGAAAGCAGGGTGGTGAAAAATTGACAAGAATGGTATCAAACTGCCTAGCTTGTGAAATAGAGAGTAAGAAAGGACAGTATTGCATGTCAGCTTTTAGTAGTCTGGTACACTTTCTAAAATCTTCCTAGGGATAGCTTTGTTGAAGTTATGAGGCACTTAAAAGGTGTAGAAAGGTGAGTAAGGGGATAGAGAAAAAAATGTTATCAAGCTAAGCACCTAACTCTTTCTGACCAAACCTTGAATTGCCTACAGTCTTGCAGTGGAAGTATCTAGATCTTCTCTCTACAGTAAAATCCATCAAAATATCAGAGGGATTTTTTAATGTAGAAAAGCTTATTTCAATTTGAATAATAACTAGAAATGTTTTTGATGTAGAGTACTCAAACACCTACAAAAGATGGAACTAGAAATGTTAGCACACAAATCACCTCCTACCTGCTACATCCTAACTTGTGAAGACATAATTTTTTTCCACACAATGAAATAATTTTTAGGTGACAGCAAATTCTGCCTAGTCCATTCCAGTCCCTAGAAAGTTCTTTCCATGCCTTCTGAAGCCTTATTAGCTGTCACTGTTCCTTGCTACAGTCATACAGTTTCTCTACATGAGGTGTAGGCTCACAAATTGTGTTATGACTCTTGCCCACCGTATCCTGCAGTGACTGAAACCTCTTCCCTTTACAGGCTTAGTAGCTCTTCCATGAAAAAAAGTCACTTGAATTTCCTCATTCTTACACTTTAACAAATGTTTGATATAGATTGAAAATATTTTCTTCAAACTGATAAATGAACTGAACCTGATTAATGAAATCTGTACCTATCAGCAAAACTGTTTATGTTAAAAATTGTACTCAATGGGGTTTTTTTGCCTGCCTTTAGCCTTGCTTTTAATTTTTTTTTTTGCACTACTATATCAAATAAAATTAAGAGGCATTGGTTTCATAAAAGTCAATTTCATACTTCACCCAAATACTACAATTCTTTTTCTGGTACATTATTTGAAGTTTTAATTGATACTTTACTTCCATTTCAGCATGGCAGAGTCTCAAGGTTCACGTACACTTGCTTGAAAATAGGGAATATACACACTAATTTGTAAAACTATATTATATCACACCCTCATAAACAGGGAAGGCTAATCAAATCCGTAACTGATTTCGGTTTGGACTTATAGATTCTTACAGAATCTGACTCACAGGTTCTGATTTATTTTAGTTAGAACAGAAATAGTGAGTTTTATCTGGACCAGTTTGACTTAGATTTTCTGCTGGAATTGCTCATGGAAACAAATGAAATAACATAAAGGATTGAGGTCTTTGTAGTATTTTTTCTTTATAGAGCCATATTTCTATTTTAGTGCAAGACAAACAAAAAAGTTATCTAACATAACACTGTTTAGTAATTCATATTGTAAGTTCTTGTTATCACATGAAAAAACTATAGTAATCTTCTGAATCTATTGTTTCAAACCTTATTTCATCAGAGAGTTCTTACTTCTCTGGTAAGTGAAAACCAGCAACTGAACAAAAATTGACTTAGTCCAAAGTATGCAAAATTACACTTTGATTTGTCAAGTACCTATCAAAGGCGGCTAAAAATTTTGTTAAATATTAACAAAATCACATTTTTTAATATAATTAATTTAACTCAGTATTCTACTCCAAAAAAAGTTTTGCGGCTTTCATCAGGTTATTTTTTGATTTGACATAAAAACGACTGATTCAGCTATCTAAACTACTGTCAAAGGCAGAACTGTAGATCATGAAGCCTTGTCTCAGCTACTGATAAAACTGAGCATAGCAATACAGAGACCAACACAAACTCTAAGACTTGAGGTAACCACTCTGTTACTTAGTTTGTCCAAAATTCCATGCCACTTTCAATTTTTAAACAATGTTTTCACATTCCATTAAATCCAGGTTGACACACTAAAGCGAAGCTACCCCAAAATACGAAAAAAACTGTTTGTAAATAATCTGCTTGAAGTATTCAAATGACCTGTTTATTTTCCAGCGACTCCTGAATCCAAATCTTAATCCCGCTGTGGCTATCAGTTTCCAATCACTCAATTTACATGTAGTTTCCTATGAATAGCACATACATACCTTCTTTTCTCTGAGATGACTGCAGAGGCTGGGGCTGCTCTTTAATGACATTTTAAAAATATTTATTTATTTATGTTCTCTTTTACCTGTTTTCAAGTTGCTGTTACACCATTTATGTACACCTAGCTGTTGAAATTTATCTTTCATTTTATTTACTAGATTTGAGCTGGTAGATCTCGCTTTCACTAGTAAAGCATTAGAGGACATTCAAGCCCATTTAATGTATTAGTTTACAACTTTTTTTTCCTATTTAGTGGGTGAGGTGCAACCTGATATGCCTAAATTGAGAAGATCTACATCTCTCAAACTGTTTTCTCTTTCATAATATTATCACCTTCTGTTAAAATTTTATTAAAGAGAAAAAAATATAGTAGTCTAATGATTCTATGAAGTATGTTGCTTATTTTCTCATTTTGCTTTCTTAAAAAGCTCCAAAGAGTTCACAGTTTTTCTGCCATGTTTCTCTCATCCTCTCTCCTTCTCTTCTACCCATCAACAGACTTCAAACATCTAACAGGGTTTTGAAACTCTCCCATTAGAGAATAAAAGCTGTTTTGATGGTCAGTTATACTATCCAATTTATTCATCAGCTTCACTGAAATTAGTGAGCAGCTCAGGCTCTTAAAGACCTTACTCCATCATTACCCTAAGCAACAAACTTGAAGGGAGAAAACCCCAGAGTTTATTACTGATACTGTAATATTTGCATTACAGCTAAGCATTTTATTGAAAGTGAGGACTCTTCACTCATTAATTTTCTGTCATTTGCTGCAAGCACTGTAGCTGATATTTCACATCCTCTCTTTTCTTCTGCCTCCATGTTCTCAAAAAGTAGAGCTCCAGCAGCTTCATTACAATCAGACTTTGCTAATAAAACATGCTTTTCATGAAATTACTAGAATAATAAAAATATAAACAAAGCTGGCATGAAATTAGGTTACACAGCAAGAAATTATTTACAGCAGCCCACCAAGCCCTACATCAGGGATAGTCATAGTGTCTGAGTCTGCAGAATTTATGCAGCTTGACTGTATTACATCTGGAGGTTGACAGCTGGTTATTATGTACACCTAATTTATCCAAGCAGTAAATACCACAAATAGAGAAACCTATTCAGCTAATGCTTATGGTTCAGTTGGTTTAGTATTTTATATTGAAATAAAATGTAGAAATAAAATTATGAGCAGTCTCCACACTTCCTCAATTGTGCATGATACGCCATAGTGCAAATACACTACATGAAGTGTCTTTGATCTAATTATAAATATGGAAATGAACCTGATTCTTGATTCCAAAATAATTACAATAATAATTGAAAATTCTAACAGTTCTTAGATAAATTACAAAGGGTCTCGGAACCGTCAAACTACAACTGACAGCAAAGGACTACTTATGGCCTACAACAAGGAGGAGGAAAAAAGCCCAGCAAGCTGACCTTTGTTAGTGTGGTACTGAAATTACTTTAATATGGGCTAAGTCTATCACTAAGAATAATAGTAAGAAAGCTGTATGACAGAATACTAAAAATTTAATTCTCTCTCAGATATTCTCCTCCATCATAAAAACACCTGAGATAATCTATATCCTCCACTCTTATGACATAAGTTTTCTGCAGGAAAAGAAAAACCAAAGTTTATTCCCTCTTCTTGAACCCTTAATCTATATATAAATCTGAAGACATGCAGTTGTCATTCATCTGCCTGAATAACCAGAGGTGTCTCTTTCTTTTATGTGCCACCGACTCATTCGTAACAGCGTAGTTTCTCTAAAGAAAACCCCATGGCAACAGGCCAAGGAAAAATGAGCTTCTGCATAATCAGTAAAACACACATTGAAGTTGAGCCAAGTTTTGAAAAACCACATTAATAGGTTCTTGTTCAAAAAACTCTTAATCATTACCAAGTTCTCGTTCAAAACACTCTTACACATATGATTAAGTTCTTCCTTATTCAGTGCTTAAAGACCGCTTAATTTTAGTCATGTACACAAGTTTTATTGACTGTACTAGTTAAAAATGCATGTTTAAATGCTGTCTTAAGCAAGGATGCTTATTTATCAGAGCCTCAAGATTTGTTCCAAAACCTCAGGGAATCAATAACAATTGTATAATTTACTTTAATGGTTACTAAATTAGAGCTGTAAATAGAATAATTACAGACTAAGATGGAGAAAATATTCTTCTTCAAAGATGACCCTTGTCGCAAAACTTGATAATGCTGCATATTTATAAAGAGAATGCTTATGTCCAGAAACAAACCTTCAAAAGCTGTCGGGGGGTAGGGAGGAGAAAAAGATTTAACTAGAGAGCAGAGAATATTTATTGATTCCCATTACATTTCTTGGAAGAAAGTATGCCAACCATTCACCAAACCCCATGCAGCTGGAATCTACAACTTATTGTAGAGTAATGATAATAATAATAATAGTAATAATAACAATACTTTGCATACCTATGCTAATTTCCATTCATGTATCTCTCAGCATATGCAAACTGTGACTTAAACTTTACAATGGCCTTATGAGGATACAGCTAAGCGTAATTAATTAAAAGAAAAGAAAGTTGCTTACAGAAATAAGCATTTGAAGAATAAGATTCTCCAGACAGTAGTTCTCAATTGCACTGAAAAACTGAATAAAGTCAAATAATCTATAGAAATTTTTTTGTACCTGTTTCATTTTAATGAGAAAAAATATATGCATATACATAAATGCCAACTATGTTTCTGGTCAAATTATTTCCTGACTTAAAAGCCAATTTCTAGCTTTCTCACAATTCCTTGTGTGCAAATGGATTAGTCTTTTTTGGACTTATCAGGAAATGGTATAAAAATCTACCAGAATTATATCTTTTGAAGAACAAATTTGATTTGCTATCACTGCCTCCTGTGGCCATATGTCTTCACTCTAAAGGAATATGAACCAATAATTTTACAGAACATTTTCTAAAAATTAAAACTGCTGTTTTAAAATGAAATACTTATCTTTTCAAATTATTCAAGTTTATTTTTAATGTACCAATAATTTTGAAAACTACTTAGTTCATAGGGGAGAATATACAACAGGTGGTTTTTTTAATATTTGGGAAGAAATACAGCAGTAAAAATTGAAAAAAAATCAAACTTCTGGAATTACTTCAAGAATTCATTCAATATTCAAGTACCATCAAAGGCAGATCATTACTTTGCCAACTTGAACTCCCCGAGATTGCTAAATCAAGCCATCATTTTTTATTCTATCAAACAGATGCGCTGAGAAATATAATGATAGCCAGCCTAAAATTCCACTGCCTATTGTTACTCCATTATGCCATTACATTTCTTGTGAATAAATTTCATCTTCATGCAAGTGTTCACCCTTGCGCTCAGCTTGTTGCTCCATCTCAGATATCACTTACTCAGATTGCATGTATTTGTCTTCTTAATGTTACCTCATAAATCATTCTCTAAGATAAAAATTCTTGTTTTTCTTCATTCTCATCTTTCCTTTGGCTCATCTCTTTTCAAACAATTTACTTGTATTTGTTGCCATTGAATGTAAAAGTCTCAAAATATTAATAATACATAGGAAAAAGCTGGGGTTTTGGGTTGAAGAGGAAAAAAACATTTAACAATAGTCTTTTTTGTAAATAACAGCAACTGAAGACTACAGCAGATTCTGGAGAAGTTCCAAGCAATCTCTCCCATTACTGTAAATATTATCTCCCTATTATTGTATATATCTGTTCCTCTGAGTTTTATTTATACCCCATTGACAGTATGTTTATACAACACACAGTGAATGGAAGGAAACCTCAGAATTCTTTTATCTGAATATAAGAGTTTTGTTGAGTGCAAACTGTCGTTTTCTTCTTAAAAATTTATGCTTCTAAATATATTTCCATTTACTTATTGTAATTTTCTAAACAGATGATTTACATTGATCTGCATAACTAGTTTCCTAATACTAGCAGAAACTATTTTTAAATACACACTTAACTTAATTGCAATCCTATTATTTCAGAAGTATGTTGTGAGGACTACATGTTAAAAGATAGGCCTACTACACCTTTGCCAGGACTTGCAAAGAATTATATTTAAAGAAGGTCCAGAAAATAAGGTTTGAGAAGACAAATACAGAAGTGCCCAGTGGACAGCATTATGTGGGAAGTTCTCTTATATTTTTGGCGAATTTGTCACAACTGGATGTCCATCTGAAGCGTCTGTAGACTAATGCTTGCAACAGTTTCTGCATGCAACATTCTCTCTATTCTGGCTGAAGACTGCAGAACAGGTAACTGCCATTCATGGCAATGCTGTATGTCAAAATAAACCTCATTTTGCTCCTCTATCACAAAAAACAGAGTTTATTTCCTCCTAAACTTGAATTATTGTAAGAATCTATGAATTTTAGTACTGGAAAATGAATTATTTTAACTTTTATTAAACTTTCACTAGTGAAAGATCCAATAAATACTGAAGAAAATAGGTAATACGGAAGACTGAACTACCTCTCTCAAAAAAAAAAGTGAGACTTATTATACAGATCCTCCAAAAAGCCAGGATAAAATCAGTTTTTAACATTCCACATATCCCTCAAACAAAAAGCAAACAATCAGAATTCAGCTCTGCATTATTTTCTATGGCCTTTAAATGCAGCTGAAAAATTTTACTCCAAGAAATTAAAGGTGTAGAATGTCCATAACATTGTACAGTGGAGAAAAGCCAACATTTTCTGTTTTAAAGCATTTAAAGAATCTTCATAAAATACCTTTTTGGAATACCTTTGCAGCTGTCATGTGCTCCCAAATAGGGTCATTTTTAAGGTCTTTTCTTGCTCTCGCACATATTCACTTACAAACATACAAAACAGTCTTACAATTAATTAATTTAACCCAGATCTCATTGTTACAAGTCCTTTTTTTTTTTTTTTCTAAATTTCAGTATGCTCTCAAGACACTGGCAGTCACAACAGATCATAAAAAGAGTATTTTAAAATAAGAAGGATTTTCGCATAAGAAGAAAGTATTTTATTTTATATTTTACTGAAATATCAGAATAATTTCCTGTTAATGTCAGAATAAGACAGCAGGCACTATGCTTTAAAATACCTGAAAATATTTTAGCTTAGGCTATAAAATCCTATAGCAGAGATAAAATGAAAAAATCTAGATTATCCTCTAGAAATGGGGGTCTGTCCATTCACTTATAAAGAATCTGATTCTGTACTCACTGAAGTAAAAAATTATTAATATAGACATAAAAAAGATAAAGATGAGATTCGAAGTTGAGGAAAAGCCCTTGGTGGGTCAGCATATTTCAATCAAGACTAAGCACAGTAATACTATGTGCACTTGCTACAAGCTTCTGATTTGTTTTCATTAGCATTATAACATATATTATTATATACAACATATATGTTATATATGTATACAAAATTATGTGTTATATATGCTAAAGATCGTATATATTATATACATAGCTATGTACGTATATGCTATATATAGCTATGTATAGCATATTTATAACAATAAAAATATATATCTAACATAACACATAACACATAACATCTATTATAATATGACATACAACATTTACATAATATGTTATAATATTATATGTTATAACTTGTGTGGGTGTGTACAATACAAACCTCTAGCAGAGCTCCTGATGTTTAAAAGACTTGTTGCTATAAATTTATGACTTTAACAAGTTCATCCTCAAACTAACTCTTCAAATAGTCTGTTAAGGCTTTGCGTTGAACTTGCCAGTATTGAGGCAGTTTTCTGTTCTTATTTTCCAGAAATTATTTTCACTCTTTTAACTTAACCTTAAAAGACCTTTATTCTCCTACTTAACCTGCTGGATGAATTTTGCTGGCCGGTCACTCCTCAAGCATTTTTTTCTAAATTGTGGTATACATTAACTCCAATATAATATCAAATACAATGACTTTAAACAACCTCTTTGCCATCTGGAATCATCAACCTGGTTAACCATTTTAACCTTTTATCTGTTTCTTCTCATTTTCCTTTAGTAGTTTCATGTCTTAAAAATGCTCTAGGATGAAATTACCTGGCTCTTCTCTTATACAAAGATGTTAAATTTAAGTCCATTATGATCTCTACTACATCTTGAATCAGATCTAAATTGAGTGCTACATCTCCTCTTGAAGGTTTTCTGACTGATTGCTCCAAAAAGTACCGACTCAAATTTTAGATATGACAGAAAGAAGCATTCTGTCCTAATATGACGTTTATCTAAAATTTATGAAGTTAACTAAAGCCTCCCATTATTACTATATTTGGCAACCTTGTTACTCTTTTGTGTTTCATGTTCTTTGTCACTTATCATCATTGCATGGGAGAAAGTACAGACCCGATGTAATTCTCTCTGTATTTGGATACCACATTCAAAATCATAGAGATTCTATTGTACTGCTGAAACAGTTGCCTTAACTATCTTATCTGACTCTATGTTTTAATATATCATGCCAGTCATGACCTGTAAAATCCACCATAAAGTTTCATTGTAACGTCTACTTTGGAATTATTATATCAAACATTCCTATCAAGATGACTATTTTATCACAATCCTCATTTAAATGCACCCAATTTAATTGAGTCATTCAAGGAGGATAGTCTCTAGGTATATAGTATTTATGCAGAAGTACACATATCTAAAGTCTATTTACATGTACCTTTCATAATTGAAACCTCATAAAAATGTTCTTTGTTATTTCCTACCCCTTCATTTGCTTATTTATTACTTATGTCCTCCACTTTTTTCCTAGTATACAGAGGATTTATAACTTAATCCTGAAATTGTAGACCCTCCTGTACCACATGCTTTTTTTGTTCCAAGTGCCTTCATCCAGAATTTCCTTTAAAAAGCATCTTACTATGTAAGTATTTTCTTCTCATTTATTTACATGGAATTTATAGACCTCACCTATATGACAGTTCCCTGAGTTCCTGATAAATCTGTACTCCTCTTCATTACGATATTGTCTTAATTATCACTGAAATTGTCTGTCTTATCAGCACAAGGTTTTGCATCAGAGACAGGAACACAGAATATTCCAAAGACTGCTACACTGTCTTTACCTTCCAAATGGGAAGCTAAATTTTGCTTTCAAGACTACTGTGCTATTTGAACATATAGCTGGTACCCATGCATACTATGACCATTTAAGAATCTCCCTTGCTAAGATCTTTTAGTTTGCTTAGCAAGCAAGCTATCAAATTTCTCACTGACATCACAAATGTAGTTGTTCATGAATGTCAAAAAATGGATCTCTCAGTACTACACTCTTTTTCTATCAGTTGGAATCCCAGATGCCAGACAATGATTTCTTCTTCAAGATATTATAGTGCTGTTATTCAGCACCCTTAGAAGGGTGCATTGGTGAGGGGGAAAGAAAAACGCTGAGAGCCCAGAGGGTAGACCACTCCAGAACATTCACAAATATTTTGTCTGTGTACCTCTCTATCTCCCTTAACTCTTCCAGTGCAACAGGGCTGGTCTCAAAAAGGAATACTCCGTTCCAGAAGGCTATGAATTACCTGCACTGCATTCGTGTACACCATCTACTGAAGTGATCACTTTGTAAAGAATTTAGGGCTCCACTCGAACCCTCCTGACAAACTCTGTAAAGAATTCAGGGCATCTTTCTGTACCACTAGATTGCCTGTTTTGACAAAAGTAGAGTCAGCTGGCCTCTGCAGATGTTACACAAAATAGGAGCTTCCTAGGAGAGAGCCAAGTAAAAGTCCATTGCATTTGGAAAAAATTTCAAATAATGTTTCACAGAAATACAATAATGTACATTTGATTTGGTATTTTCAAGAGCATTAACAGAGTATTATGTACAGAGCACTGGAAGATAAACAGAACACACAGTCCAACAGTAATTTAATATAATTTCTGCTGTTAGACGAATGAGACAAGGAAGTGGGTAGGGAGAAGGGGAGGGGAGTGAGGGGGAGAGAGAGGACAGAGAATGACAATAACCCATCCAAATCTATGACCAACTATTCAGCAGGGCTTATGATACATAGAAACACTGCTGTTTTCCCAACTATAGTTTGTCCTTCACTGTCCTGTTTGGACATAATCTTCTGAGCATATGGTGAGAGCTGAATTCCATAAATATATATAAAATAATATTATATAACTACATAGTATGCTAAGACCAAAGTTTTCCACATTGAATACCTAAATCTATAAAAACATGCCTCACCTTTAGGGTTCCAACTGTGTATATTTTGTACCTAAGTACATTAACGTATTCTCCCTAGCATCTGATGAACCTACCACTGTTGTACATATGTTGTAGCTTGAAGCTACAAAAACCCTGAGGTTCAAAACATTTCACATGGAAATACATAAACCTCAGGCATATACATCTCCTTTTCACCTCCCTGATGGATTTCATTACCCTCAAATTCTTTGCCTTCAGCACAATTCTCTAATTGCTTTGTTATGACTGCATTGTTCTCTTACAGCTTTCCTTACCTTAACAGTGCCACTAGCTTCAGAAATAGTCTGTTTCATTAAGCTGTTCATCTTCGGTATATGGTAGTTAAAAAAAGACTTACAAAGCAAATATAAAACATGGCTGCTAGCTAAAGAGATTTCAGAGACTTTAAAAAGAAAACACCAAACAAAAATACCAAAAAGAAAGCCCCACCAACAGCTCTGAAAACATTGTGTGGAAAGCAAGCAGAATTTTATGTATTTACAAAAATTTTTTTTAACAACAGAAAATATTAATTCATTGAAATGGAAACTTCTTGTTGAAACTGATATAGACCACCAAAAATAAAACACTGAGAAAAGACCTTCTGGATCAGCAAACCAGAAAGAAAACAATCAGAATAGCCAGGTAGTGGTTGATACTCCTCTGGGGAAGGGGAAAATCAGAGTCAAATCTCTGCTCTAAATACGACAAAGAAAGCAACTATCTTGCTCTTACCTCTCCCAGGAAATCTGCAGTTGTATCTCAGATGTAACACAATGCAACTACCTCATGCAATTATCAAAAAAAACCCAAAAACCTTCCTTCAGGCTGCACACAGAGAGCTTAGTAGGCAGGGAAACCATCTTAGTATTGACATCTTACCCTTCAAGTTCTAGGGAGTGACAGTAATTGAAAATGAAGTGTGAGCTAGGGTTAAGTAAGTGAGCCTCATCACTGCCTGGTATATTGTCTATATTGACTTCCTCCTGAAGATAAAAATGTCCTAGCAAGAGTAGTTTTCATTGTGCTGCATTTTTTTTAATGAAATAGTCATACATACCTCAAGATATGGTTTTTTCCATGATAAGATACCTGCATTACAATGAGTTATCAGTGGCTATCATCATGTTTACGTTGTAATATTATGGAATGTTTTTTCAATTTCTACTTTTAAACATGAGTGATTAAATACATAACGAGACTCTGTTCTTTCACTTCGATAAAACTTAAAATTCTTTCTGGTTTTGGTAGGCCTTTAGAATAAGAAATTTTTCCTGTGCTGAACAGCTGCACTAAATATTTTGAAGTATGTTATCAGAGGTTAGTGCTGGTTAGCCTTCTAAAGACAACAATCAGTAGGCATTATAGTATAGTCAAGATCACAGCATTGAAGGCAATATTTCTATTCACATGTTAACATATAATTCACCATAAATATTGAAAAATCCTACCAGAATTAAATATGATCAGTTCTAAAACATTTGAGAGAAAAATATTCCCTATACGATACTATTCTGGACCTCAAGTCTAAAACAAGATAACTTCAACAGATTTATTTTGAAATGTGATTCATATATGATACTGAATACCTAACAAGTAATTTAAAAATTAAGCTTACATTTAATCTCTAACTTGTAGAATTTTGACCAAGTAATACAACTAGGCATGCATTATTTAAGAGACACTCATGACCATTTAAGAGAAGAACTAAACCTGAGCTTACTGTTCTGATCCCTAAAATATTTCATCCTTCCTGATCCTCCATGAATTTCTCAATTGTGCATTTTTTGTCTCCTCTCACCTTGCAGTAGCCTATAGAGTCAGCTACTGTAATGCAGTAGCTTATTTCTCTTTGAGAAAGAGAAATTGTAATCTACAGATACATATTATATATTCAGATGTTATTTATAGCAATAGCTAAGAACTGTCTTGAAAAAATGAAGTCAGTAGGTGAAATAAAGTCCCTGTTTGTACATAGTTCTCTTTCACATGACATAAACAAGAATGAAGCAGTAGTACCAAGCATCTGAATGTTGTAAATTCTGAAGAAAATTCAGTTGGGTCACAAGTTGCAGACTGATAGTAAAGCTGATAAGTAAAGGGCACAGACTATATCACAAAGTGAAGCTAGAAATAGAGAATGTCAATAGTTTTGCCAATTCACTGACATTCATGACATTAGGATCAGAAACATAAAGGCCATATTGATTGATTAGAAGGTTTGCTTGTTTTAAGTGTATTTATAGAATAAGTACAACATATTTTTCAACTTATTTCTACTAATCACATAGTTCTGAGATGATTATTTAAACACCTTTATGACTGTCCTACAGGTCCTCAGTGTGTTTACTTGACATAATGTGTTCTTTTGACTTTCCCATTATGTTTGTAAAGATAGCAACAAAAGAATAAATATGCATAAATTCCAAATAGCAACTGACTGTAGTTTGTTTTCAATTACACAAATTGTTTTATAATGCCTGTAAGATACATTTCACTGTGGATCTCTATACTGTTTAAGCACTCAGCAGGCTCATTACATGCTGCCACTCCATTCTAGCTATAAAACCTTGTAGGGTTTTTTAGTAGCTTTGACTGTCTGTATCCTTCAGCAGTAGAAAGTTTACAATTATAACTCCTAAAGTATCAATCAAAATCAAGTCTAAAACATGAAACTGTTGTGAAAGATAATTCAAGACAGCATTATGTCTCCTCATTGTTATTATTAAGTAATTGATATATTTATTATGTTATTTTTTCAAATTTCTTCTTTTTATTAGAAAAGCCCCTGAACAGTGTCAATTAATGATTAATGTAAAAAGTCTGGAAATAATTCAATGAGTTTTCTAAGTGAACTTGTTTCTCATAAACAGTTTCTTTTTTTTTTTTTATTAGCCAAGTTAAACTAAGTTTAATATAATCAATTTTTAGTGTGTAACTTCTAAACTTCTTTAGTTAACTGCATACAACCAGGATTAACATAAAGTGAAGGTCCATTAATGATGAACCAGTATCAGCAAATAATCTTTTTTTAGATTGGTTAAATCTTACAAAAAATTTTCCTCATATTTTTCCTGTGAGTTAAATGGTAATAATAAATATTGTTCTGAATTCCCCTAACAACTAAGACCATTCTAGTGAAAATTCTTTATTCATATATTCATGGAACCAAAAAAGTCAGATTCCACATTTCCTGCTGTCTATTTTCTAGCTAGAATTTCTATACTTAGTTTTGGAGTTATAGTAAATAATTAGTTGGATGAATTTTAATTCAGTTCATATGTTTTCTCACAATAGACATATGCCTTTAAATGAAATCAACAACCTGTGTGTTTGCATGTGCACGTGCATGTGTGTATACAGAAGAGCAGGACTTCTCTTACACTTGTTTCTCAGATTGATCTGGGTAAAGATGCATTACTGGTTCTCATTATCTCCCCAGTAATATGATTTTCTGCAGGGAAAAAAAGGAACAGATCAGAACATGTGCAGGGGACCAGCATATAAGGAGGTGCATCTCCAGAAAAACAATAGTAGTACATTATTTCCCAGTGGCTGGAACTGCTAGGTGTTTTCCACCCCAGTGAGTTCATCTTTCTCAAGTTCAACTCTACTCTTGAGGACCAAAATGAAAGCTCTTCATGAGTAATTTCTGTTGTCCACTTTTGAAAAGTTACTGGAATTTCAACTGTGCATCTCCTCTGCTCAGAGCATACCCTGCAAGGTACCATCTCTGATACTACCCTGGTACTCAGAGAAATATAATCTAGGGAAGGCTACATAAATCTACGAAGCCAATCATGAACGAGATGACAGAGATGACTTCTTATCACTGGAAGCAAAATCTTTGAACATAAAAGCAAAGTATGTACAAAAAATGCATAGCTGGTTTCTTACATGTAACGTGCTGGATATTGTTCTGAACACACTGAAAGCTGTCTTCAGCAGCTGACTGCAGACATTTAATATTTCAGAAATCAGACAAAACCCAGGAGTAAGATAATTTCATGACAACACATAAGTATAAGATTTCATTAATATGTTTTTTCAAAATACTTGAGCATAATCCATGTTCTGGAAAAGACTTCTGCATGTTATTCTGTTATTTTATCCACTGGTATAATCATATTACTGGATTCATATATTTTATAAGTAAAAATACAAGTATGTATTTAAGTCTTGTGAAAAATTACATATTGAATTCCCAGAAAAAATTTACACCTCAGAAGAAAACAAATTTAATAATTTATAGGAAAATGAACTTTAAAGTGCTGTCTACTGTATTGTGCTGTTCACATTTAGCAATAGTCAAAGAATACACACTGTCAACTCTACAGAAAAGTATTTGCAAAGAGGTTACACTGTTTCATGGATTTTTTTCCAGCTATGCAACAAGATCACAAAATTATGATAGAGATTATAAATAATCTGGGATTGCTTATTGCTATATTTTGGGGTGAAGAACATCATATATAATCTTATATACAGAAAACATTAATTAAAAAGGGCTAATTTAGTCCTTAAAAAGACAAGTAAAGCCTCTACATTAACCTATAAACCTACCATATACATTTTGCATAGATTTGGGGGGGGGGGGGAATCCAGAAAACCTGGAGGATACAAAACTGGCTTTCCAAAACTAAATAAAATAATGAAGAAAATTTAACTGCATCTCACATGACGTATCATACACAGGAATATTCCCCCATGCAACCATATATTACCTTGATGTATACTTTATAATCTTGTCTCACCTTTCACACTTGATTAAATACACACAAATAAACAATTCAAATTAGGTTTCCCCTCTCAGTAAAGATGAATTACTCTTGCCAGATCCAATCAAATATTTAATTTGTGATGACTATGAAAACAGAAGGAAGTTGCATTCCCTAAGATAGCACGTATAAAAAGCTTCTTGGTACCATTGAGTAATGCCCTGTTAAAGACAAATATCACAAAACTATCAAGAAAACCCTTTAAATGCAAAATTTTATGTAAACATTTATCTTCAACAGTCAGAAGTACCTATACTATGTCTAAATAATAAGGACTTATTTACTTCTTGTCTTCACCTTCGTCTGTATTCCAGTGATCTCATTGTGTCTCTGGACACAGTCATAGACTAACTGGAGGTCTGAATATTTAATTTGAGCTCCCCAAACTCCTTTTGTGACCTTGATAAAGCTAGTTGTATAAGCTCTGATTGTATGAAAATTCCTTTTATACGAAACAAATTTTGTTTTCCTAAACTAACAGAAGGCTGTTACTAATCAGTAATAACAAATCTTTTCTTTAAGTTTTATTTATTTAAAGCTTGCAACCCATATTGTCATACTGGCACAAACTGCAGAGTCTTCAAGACCATAGGATATTACAGAAAGTCTGAGAACTGAAGCCGATTGTTAGGAAGAAACATACATTAGTTTCTCAAGTTTTGTTCACATCAACATTAATGTGTTTGAACATTACATTGGTACATATGACACAGGAAATGTCACATTAAAGATTAGTGGTGATTAGGACGATTGGGTTAGAGATCATTTAGGCAAACTGAATCCTCACAAATCCATGGGCCCCAATGGGATGCACCCACGAGTGCTGAGGGAGCTGGCACTCAAGTGGGATGCTGTTGCTAAGCCACTCTCCATCATCTTTGAAAGGTCAGGGAGGTCAGGAGAGGTGCCCGAGGACGGGAGGGTAGCCAATGTCACTCCAGTCTTCAAAAAGGGCAAGAAGGAGGACCTGGGAAACTATAGGCCAGTCAGCCTCACCTCCATCCCTGGAAAGGTGATGGAACTGTTCATCCTGGAGGTCATCTCCAGGCATGTAGAGGAAAAGAAGGTTATCAGAAGTACTCACCGTGGGTTCACCAAGGGGAAATCATGCTTGACCAACCTGATAGCCTTCTATGATGGTGTGACTTGCTGGGTCGATGAAGGGAGAGCAGTGGATGTTGTTTACCCCAACTTCAGCAAGGCTTTTGACACTGTCTCCCATAACATCCTCATGGACAAGCTAAGGAAGTGTGGGCTAGATGAGAGGACAGTGAGGTGGATAGAGAACTGGCTGAACAGCAGAGCTCAGGGGGTCCTGATCAATGGGGCAGAGTCTGGTTGGAGGCCTGTAACTAGCGGTGTTCCCCAGGGGTCTGTGCTGGGTCCAGTCCTGTTCAACATATTCATCAGTGACCTGGATGAAGAGACAGAGTGTAACCTCAGCAAGTTTGCTGATGATACAAAACTGGGAGGAGTGGCTGATACGCCAGAAGGCTGTGCTGCCATTCAGTGAGACCTGGACAGGCTGGAGAGCTGGGCTGAGGGGAACCTAATGAAATTCAACAAGAGCAAGCTGGGGGAGTTCCTGGGGAGGAACAACCCCATGCACCAGTACAGGTTGGGGGCCAACCTGCTGGACCTCAACTCAACTTCACTGAGAAGGACCTGGGAGTGCTGGGGGACAGCAAGTTGCCCATGAGCCAGCAATGTGCCTTTGTGGTTGAGTGAGGTTATCCTCCCCTCCTGCTCTACCCTACTGAGGCCACATTTCGAGTACTGTGTCCAGTTCTGGGCTCCCCAGTTCAAGAAACACAGGCAACTGCTGGAGAGAGGCCAGTGGAGAGCTACCAAGATGATCAGGGGACTGGAGCATCTCCCTTATGAGGAAAGGCTGAAAGACCTGGGTTTGTTCAGCCTGGAGAAGACTGAGGGGGAAATCTTATCAATGCTTATAAACATCTAAAGGGAGGACGTCAAGACGATGGGGCCAGACTCTTTTCAGTGGTGACTAGCAACAGGACAAGGGGCAATGGGCACAAACCGGAACACAGGAAGTTCCACCTGAATATGAGGAAAAAACTTATTACCTTTGACAGTGACAGAGCACTGAAACAGGCTGCCCAGAGAGGTTGTGGATTCTCCTTCCCTGGAAATATTCAAAACCCGCCTGGACACGGTCCTGTGCACCCTGCTCTATGTGTACCTGCTTCAGCATGAGGAGTGGCTGAGGTGATCTCCAGAGGTTCCTTCCAACCCCTACCATCCTGTGATTCTGTGATTTGCACATCAGAGAATAGTAGGGATTCATCTGCATTCAGTTCTTTAGTGCTCCACTGACTAGTAGTATAAAGAAGGATCAGCATATGTGCTAACAGAAGGTGCTTTTACTGTAACCTGTAAATAATACTTATCCAAGGAAAACTATTCAACTTTGCCAAAATGCAGACAGATACAACTGTCTCCTGAATACTGAACATTGAAAACTGAACACTGAACTCTGAATACTGAGTATTTTAATTGAATGATGGTACTCAAATAATCTAATTCTACTGACTAATAATGAGAATTATTTGTTCAGTTTCTTCTTCATACTATAGCTCTTCATTAATGGCAAATTTTACCATTTCTAAAAGCGTTTATCATTGCCAAAGTATTTTTAAGGCAGCTTGCATGCATCCCCCAAGTCTACAGCACAGCAATTTGAATACATCTTCAAAAGTATATTACCTCTCTCATTTAGCTATACAATTATATCTCTGTTGGCACTCATAATTTTCCTATGAAATCTATTGATAAACACATTGTTACCTAACGGGATTAACTCTTCGCTTGCTAAAGCAGCATTTTCAGGAAGAAACAAGTTTTAAACTTTCCTAAAAATGTTTGTGTAACCAGTGTGGAAGTTTTTCTAAGCATGTACATTGGCACAGGACTGCAATCAATGCATGAAATACATCCAACTTGCCTCTAGTCTTTTTCAGAAACCAGATAAGACTTAAAATATATATTCAGATGAACTAAAATACATTTCAGAAATTTACAAACTCTTTAGATAGTTAATTCTGTAGAACTATGATCTAAATTCTTAATACCCACTAAACAAATAAAAATCCATTTGCATTTAGCACAGTGAAAGTAAGTGTTCTTCTTCTCACAGTCTTATTCTAGATGACATGCAAAGTAAATAAAAAAAGGGGTAACAATACCACATCAAATTAATTCATGAGCACAGTATTCAGTATTGTTTTATAAAGTCAGGCTTGAGGATGATTAGTACACCAAAACAGGGCTTACTCATAGATGGATCCTGCAAACCCATAAATCATATGAACCAGTTTACCAAACTGAATCCACTGAAATTTAAAGGAAAAGAATTTAAAAAAGAAAAAACAAAAATGTCACACAAAATGGTCTACCGCTTATCTGGCTAACTGCTGAGAGACAGTATCTTGAAGTATTTACTTCAGTAATTTGATGGTGCTTTGACTGTGAGATATAGATATATATCTATAAAACAAAACTATTCACCTTTGGGTGTTTATTTCATTTCTTAACCCTAAATTTATTTGGACTAACAAATTAAACATATCAGCCTTGTAATATGTCCATTTAATGAGTACATCATTTACCACAAACCTTTTTTCCTGTCCCACTGCATGATATGATTGGTAAGAAACTTTAATTAGTGAGACAGACACCACAGCTTCTTCACATACAGTGAAAGGATAAAGTTAAGAGTCCGAAAAAAATCCAGTATTCTTTTTTTACTACAATAGAGACTTTTGAGAAAATATTTTTTTTTTCCCCCCCCAAAGCTATATTCGTCCCTGTCTTGGGGAATTTCTAAACTATTGATAATTATTTTTTATTCTTAGCATTTAGGAATTCCTAACATTCCTAACCTAACATTAGAAATGAAACTGCATTCCTGGCTTTGAAACATTATTCTTAGGATCATATACTTAAAGCAAGTCAAGCAAAACTTATTTGGTAATATTCCACAAAGTGATCTCAGTTCTGACTCTTGACAGCTTACTACTGAATCTCTCTCATTCCTTGGGAGTGAAAAGTCCTGGAGTATCCAATATCTACGCCAGACAGACATATATATAGCTATAATCTTCTCCCAGTAAGAAAACAAGCACAAAGTAACCTCATTGCTTAGTGACGTAAATTGCCATTAATCGAGTTAACAACAATAATATGACCTGATTTTTATTATGAAAATGCTAGCTGTGGTTGAACTGCAGGTCAAAAACAATGAAAAAAAAAAAAAAAAGAACATTTAAAGGCACATAACCATCTTTTACAAAAATGGTTTCAAAGGCATAGATTTTTATGAAGCAAAGGTATGTTGTTGTAATGGCACATTTTTCTCATTTTTAAAGGAACATATAACTCAGTCATGATTTAAAACCAAAAGTCTGTATTAAAATAGTTTCTGCACGTGTTAATTTAATTCAATCATATTTGTATTTTTTTCAGTGAGAAAGCTGACTCTGACAACTGGATAGACAAGGGGAAGTTTTCTTCTTTCCCTCTAGTTCAGGCTATTCAGTTTCAGTGATTTCCACCAAAACACAGAATGTAAAGTGCATAATTCTTTGCAGATTCATCCGTGTAATAAGGCAGGACAACGAACAGTAAATGCTCTAAAGTTTTTCAGCATCACCTGAATGACCTGAATCTTGGACTTTCACAGTGGAATCAGATCATTTTAATGGTCAAAGAGTCTTCTGTAGGCACAGGAACATGTAGTAGACTTCAGCTGGAAACCTTTTAAAGCTTAGCTTCCTTTTTATTTTTAATATCTGTGTATTGTTGTAAAGCTCAAGTTAAATTCTGATAGCACACAGTATAATTCATTTTGCTTATGAAGAGACATTTTTAACATGTTGTTTTGCATATTTTAGTAGGAGAACAAATAAAGTGCAGAATTTTAGTATCGGGGTGCTATACTTACGAAACTAGATATTTTTTCAGCATTCTGTTTGGTAATAGAGAATACTCACTTGTATAACAAGCCAATTTAATAATTTCAAAAGGTATTTATATGTTCAAAACCTAATGTCAAAAGGAGGATAGAAGCACATAAAAGAAACATGACTTGTTAATGCCACTTCAGAAGAGCATATGAAGTGATGTAAACTACCAAATGAAAAATCAAATTTGTTTTTCAAAAGAATGAAATGACATGTTACAAAAAACCAAGCTATCCATTGCCCAGTACAAGATGATCCAGGCATGTAATTTCAGAAAACTCATTATATTAATAAAACAAATTCTATTCTCAACTTTATTACTCCAAATCAAAGGCACTTTGAAACACTACAAAACAGAATACATCATACTGGTAAAAGAAAATGAGAAGGATACTTGCACCAAGTGTGGCATATCTGATTTTTTTTAATATTTTCCAAATTCAGCAAGCATAGCAATGAAACTTTGATCCCATTAACTTCAAATGTGGAGTACCAGATGTTTCAGACAAGTTGGTGCAGTCTGTACTAAAACATGATGTCATGTCATCATTGCTTGCTGCTCAAACACAGTCCATAGATTTTTGCATGTCTGCCCCTCAAAAAAAAAAAAAAACAAAAAACAAAAAAACCCAATCAAAACTAACTTCACTATTGCATTGGACACACATCTGGAGATGGAATTATACTCATAGCAGAGATGCTGTCTTGGTGAAGAACTGACATCACAGATACTGAAAAAGAAACAGTTCTAAATACTTGTTAAACAGTTCAAGTATACTTCTCAGGTGGTGCACTCAATATCCGTAAAACATACTAAATACAGTAGTAAGCTATTTGTTGATTAGTTTTCAAGTACTTGACTATTGGGTTAACTTCCCTAGCAGAACAGTTAAATGCAAGATGTATAGTTGAATTATGCTCCTCTTGTTAGTCCTAGGAATTCCTCCAGAATTTTGAAAAGAGAATAGTGTGATAAGGGCGGAGTAGGGTAGAGTCTACAGGCAAAAGGTTTTTCTTTTCTTTTGAGATATATAGTCATATTCTTGGATCAATTTAAAAGAAAATATCTGCACAGACTTAGGCTAAACAGTAGCAGAAGTATCATACTCAGAATATTAATGAATTATTTGACTAAAAATATTTCAAATCTATCAAGAAGTGCTGCAAAGGAGATGACATACCAATATTTTGATGGGGAAGAACTAATAATCATAAAAGGCTAGAAGAGTAAAGAGCCACAGGTTATGGCATCACTCATCTGATTAAGCTAAATCAAGATAGCCAAAAATTACTGTCATTTGAAATCTAGCATTGAGTCATGAATCACAGTAACTTTTAGAAAATAAAGACTGGATGCATAATTGTACAACTACTTTTCTTCTGGAATAGTACATCCTAAAAGTCAGGCTATTTCCAGAATAGGATACTTGAAGTAGATCTTTAACACTTTTTTTTTTTTGGCAATTGTACAGTGTTTTAACAGTTGTCATCCCTAATTTTTTTTTGCTTCAGGGATCTTTTTAATTAGGCTTATTAGTAAATAAGGCAAACAGTGCATGACTCAAGATTCACAAAGTATTTATAATTGGATTACATAACTTTTATGCTTGGATCTTTTCTTTCTAATGCAAATTTCTTTTCCATTTGGGAACAGTCTGGGGCAGCTAATGATTGCCTCAAACTTATTTGTTCTTAGACATTATCCACTAAATGCTTTTGGAAAATATTTCCTGAGATACATTTAAACATTCTATTTCAGACTCAACATAGTAAAGATGAGGAAAAAAAAAATAACCAATCAACCAAAAAACCCCAAATAGTACAGGAAATTCAGTAATAAGTTGATTCTGAATAAGCCACGTATATGAAATAGGTAACCCTGGGAAAACAGTTTTGGCACAGAGGCTGTGTTTATCAATTTTCTGAGAGAACAGGTATTTGTGCAGGAGCTAGGACAACTAATTCTGTTACCTAATCTTCCTTTTCTTCACCAATTCTTTCTCTCACCTTCCATGACAGAACCTTCTTATGTGGTTAACACAAAAGTGAAATTTTGTAGTCTCAGCTTTTCGTTCAATGTTGATCTCCTCGTGTCTCTTGTTTAAACTAAAGAGAAGCAAAGAAGTTTCCCATAACTCTCCTGTACTTCATTTGTTTGTAAAAGGCTGATAAAGTACTATCAACTATGCCAGATACTACCACCAGAAATACATTTCTGAGAGATGTAGTGTTTCCACTGGAATTAACCAGACTACACAGATTAGGCAGACATTCCCAAACTATTTCCCAAGAAGGTTATATGCAGTTCCTTGACTCCACTTTTCAGAACAAGCTCTGAGGTATGCAGACAGGCAACTTACTGTATTGTTTAAGAAATAAGTGTAACCCAGACACACCTTCTGATTTAAGATTTGCTCCCCACATGCTGATCACTTGCAGTTGTAGAGTAAAAGACTGGAACAAGATTTCCATAGTTCACTTGCAGGGTATTACTTCTAAATAGTATTTAGAAATATTATTCTTTAGATCCTGTAAATATCTCTGAGACCTTAAGACAGCACTAGAGATCTGGACCGATTAACATAAAATGGACAGATTTTCCCTTGTGTCTGACTTCAGGGTTTCAGCTCTGGAAGCTGAGCTCTGGAAGACTCAGGTAGCAACATGGTAACACTATAAACCGTTACAAAAAACTAAGTAAAAACTATGAAGACTGATCCACAGAGATATGACTCAAGTAACACTAATATTTCAAGTATTAAGATATTTGTTCTTAAATAATAACACAAAGGAATCTCTCAGATGATAAATGTCTATACCTAGATATTATCCCAATATAGATTTTTTGATACATGGTAAAACCAAAATCAGATCATTCTACTAAATGTTAATTGGCACAACTTCACAAAAGTATATAATTCTGTATGAGTGATTTCAGTGCTGTTTTTCAATCATTCTTACTACTGTTCTTCTTATTGGTACCCAGATATAGAACTGATGGAGGAAACGGTAAACATTTTTCTTCTCTGCAGTTTTTCTATCAACACTCTAATACCAGACCATAAGCAACTACCCAGGAATGAATATGTTGTCTCCTGCACTGAAACTGACACAATCTTGTATATGTTCCTATGACTTAATAAAGGTTAAAATGTAGGCCAGCTGGAGAGGAAATTGCAATCTCAGCATAAATCTTATTTAACCAGCTTGAAATTAGAAAGAAATTCTTTGGCTTTTTTCCTTTATAGTTAGTTCTTTTATCTACTTCAGAGCAGTCTTTTACAGCACTTATCATTATAGACTATTTCTCACATAAATCAAAGACTAAAATGGCAGGCTCAATAAGAATTGTCATATAAGAGCCGTATCACACATTTTACAAGGTCTAAAGAAGTCTACCTTGATGGTAAATATGAGAGAAGACAAAAAAAACAACGAACTAACCAAAAAAAAAAAAAAAAAACAAACACCCAAACCAACAGCAAAATACCCAATCACCCACATCTGGCAGGAAAGTGTCATCAAATAATTTTCAAAGAACATTCTGATCACAATTGGGTTAATGTCTTTTGTCTGTTATTTTATATCACCTCCAATCAAGAAAAATTATGCATCTCTTGTGTTGTCCTGGACTTTCTTAGCCAAACTGTGATGCTCAAGTATAAGAGTTTTGGAAGGGCAACAAGGAAGACTTGGTTGCTCGTGTAGTTCAAGTCTCATCTATTAGCTGTCAAAGAAAATATGATCACAATTGCTACCGAGAAAGGCAAGTACACAAGGTTACTGTGCTTTGGCCAGCTATATTCCCCATAAATGTTGTTTCCAAACTCAGAGTGCTAAAATACACTGAGAAAGAAAATAAATTTGTTTCAAAATAGGAATTCTTCCGGTCACAAAATGCTTCCCCCCCCATCCTTTCCTTCTTTTTGGAAGCAAATTTAACCTGTTATACCTATAAACTTCCATGCCCTAGAAAGCATACCATAAGGCCAATTAGTCACATATGTAAAGAGATGTAAAAAGTTAAAAGGAGCACACTTGATTTTCTATACTTGGTGGACTTTTGAGTCACAGATCTTGCATGATGGGAGACTTTGTACTTTAGGAGAGAGGCAGAATATTCCAGTACAAATAGCTTGCAGACTACTTGTAAAAAACTCACTCAACTTGATGGATGTAGGCACACCTTTGTGCAACATATTTTACTAACTCATTACTCTTTGACTTACTAACATTTTGAGATGGAGATTGATCAGTTTATGAATGGAATTCCATTACGTTAACAAGTACAAGAGCAAGCAGTGGACTCAGAATCTACGTTCTTTCATGACAAGCAATTGGAAGAAGACAGCTGTGACAATAGCAACATGAAACAGGAAACTATTAGTCTGGCAAAGTATGAGTAGAACTGGGAGGCACTGTAGGCTTCCCTGAGGACTAATATGATGAACACAAGTATTAGAACATTGATTGCTCAGTGTGTATCGCTTTGTGAATGAAACTGTATGACACAAGAATGGACAGAGCAAGAATGTATGACTGTATGACACAAGAATGCAGAGCAGAAAACAAAGGAATCAGAAAAAGCACTGGGAGTGGGGCTAGAGGGAAAGATGTGAAAAGGGCTTGCTTTCTGGGTACTTCAAAGTGTTTCTTTGCACTCAGCTTCAAACCTCTTTCCTCTTTGAATCCTGTTGTGAACTGGAAAATCAGAATTTGTGAGCAAACAAAACAGTATCAAAAGGAATAATGGAGAGTTGACAAGGCACAGGCAAAATAGGGAGTCTAGAACAACAGACTGAGAAGCATATTGGAAGGGCTGCCACCCGGTTGTCTGCAGGCTGCTGCTGTTGCTTCCATGCTAAATGTCAGGGTTTGTTTCCATGGGAGGAAATGATGAATAGGGTAGGCATTTTCTGTTTGCAGCAATCGTTATCTTTAACTACCTATTTCTATAGTTGCGGAACAAAAGAGCTTAGCTCTCCAGAATTCTTCTCTCTCCATTGCTCTCCATGGACAGCTTGTACCTAAACCCTCTATTTCTTCCCTGCTTTTTTTGCCTTTCTCCTCATCCTTGAGATAGTAGAATCCAACCTGGTCTATTCAACAGAGTTTGGGTTTAAAACAAAAATGAATATTATGTATTTTAGTCAACTGTTCAGATGAAAAATGGGCAATTTTATTGCTACTGAGAAATTTTCCCACATTTTCACGCGATGATACTACAAGAAAGACCCAGAAACCACCAGTTTGTCCACCGACAGTACAGTGATAGGAATGCAGAGGCAACCAATCTGTACACCAGAATGGTCTTGTTTCCTACACAAGATATCAGGTACTATTTACTTGTCTGAGCATTTCTAGTGTTCCCCACAAGTGGAAGATAAGTTTTGTACGCTACTCACCAAAAGCTGCTAAACTTTAAGTAATTTTCCTATTTGACATGCTTCTTTTAGAATGAAAATTGTGATGGAGTTTTATAATAGACCATGGAGCGCATAACACACAAGGAAAATCTGAGAAAGATTTGTTCAGCCTTAAGAAAAGAGATCCTAATGCTCTCTGCAGTTATTGGAAGCTAGAGAAGAGATGGAGCCAGACTTGTTAGCAGTGCAAAGTGAAGGACAAGAAACAATGGAAACAGGTTAGAATGTGGGGTATTCCAGCTTGGTTTGAGGAAGAAAAAAAATTGTTAGCATATGTGTGGTCCACAGTGGAACAGGTTGATCAGAGGCAGTTGAATATCCACACTTGGATATACTAAAAACTTGAATAGTCAGGGTCTTGAGCAATCTGCTCCAATTAATTTAAATTAACCTTAATAATTTAAATAACATGAGAGAGGGCTAGTAAACAGAAGAACATTATTTACCTATACAATAGCCATGGATCGGGTAAAGGAGCAAGTCACCATATAAAACATAAATACTACTGATCAAATAATTATTTTTACACAGTGAAAGAAGTGGAAAGTTCAAATAGTCAAATGCAATTTGAGCTGAAGAAAATGTTTTCTTCTGTGAAGTTTAAACCAGCAGCTGTTGATATCCTCAACAACAATTCCACAAGATTTTAGAAAAGGAAGATAATATTTCCACAGACTGTTAATATTTACCTATAAATATACTATATACTATATAATCACTACTTCAGGACACACCCTAGAAGGGATTTTAGTAGTATTATTCTTTGAAGCCTAGAGCTATTCTTTGCAAGAACAGAATAAGTTTCCCTCATATTCCCTGTAATATACATTGTTTGCAACAGTAATGAAGCAGAAGCCTAGGAATTAAACTGAGCTGACACATTCAAACAGCTGGTCTTTTCTCCTTCTGGCCCGCTTTAAAATGTGAAAGAAATTGATTGATGTATAACCACGCTCTCACTATGCCCTGAAGACAGTAATTTGTCCTTTTAGAAAGTGGCAGAAAAAACATACATTTTAAAAAGTAAATATGTCATCTAAATATAATGTTTACTTGGGCAATTTTCAAAAAGACATTTAATAGCTGAACTTCCTGCAACTTCTGCTTTTTAGTTAGCTACATTTGGCACAAAATTTGCTCTAAGAATTTTCTTCTTATTGCTGGTTTACTCAAGTTAGGGTTGGAGATGCTATTATATTTATTAAAATATTTTAATTTTTCCACGTACTACCTCAAACATATGGAAATACCTTCTCCAGAAAATGATACATGAAACTTAAGAAAAAGGTTTAAAAGAGAATCCAATAATTGAATTTGCCAATTTCCATTTAAATCAAAACATTAACTTCATTACTTAGTATGCACAAACAAAACAACACATTTGCTGATGAATGCTGTAACAGATATGTAGATAAAGTGAAGAATTAGAACAGAAGTTAGCCACAGTTTTTGAATTAGATTTAGACATAGCTAGAGCAGATATAGTAAGTAACAACTGCATCTTCACAATGTCCAAATGAGTGCAATCTTCAGGTTCTAGCTTACATGGTATTTAAGAAACTTTTTGAAAATGAAATAGCAGCAGTAGGTATTTTTATGCATGCAATTTCATAAAGAAATTGTTATAAAGGCTATTTTACAGGTCAACATTTACCATATATTACAAGGTGATTTAATAGCTAAAAATTAGATTTTTTTTTTTCCAAGAAGTGTAATTGAAATTACCAAGGTTTTTTGTTTTTCAAATGATGAAAAAACTGACCAAGAGAGTAGTGCAAAAGTACCAATGCTAAAAGAATTTTTAAAAAGACAGTTCTTACAGATGGGAAAAACTGAAAGACAGATGTTTAGTATGCATGCAAACTGATGTGTGCCTATTAGGAATGCCACACACAGACTCTGAGATAAGTAACAGACAATTATGCATATACTTGTTATCAGATACAGTGGCCCTCTGGTAGAAATAACCGTCAGAACTGTAATTCTTTAGTCCAGAGCTAGTCACCAAAGAACCACAAAAATTATGTAAGCATCTGCTAAGTAGTTTTACCATAGTAGTAATGTACATATTCAAGAATTTTGCCACATATGGTTAATTGATGTCACTGATTATTCACAAATATTTCTCTCCCATTAGCTCTAGGAATGTTATTTTAAATTGCATACAACTTCTTCCTCTATTCAAAGCTAAATATTTATACTAGGCCACCTTTTCCATTTTATTATTTCACTTCTTCAGTGCAAAGCATTAGAGAAATTTTAATCAATCAATTTAAAGTACTCTAACTTTCATTCTTTCCCACAGTACACCTATTTTGTGTGCTGAATGAGACAGGGGCTTGCTAAGGAGTAAAATATGAAATGCAGCTAAAGCATGTATTAAGGGGGCACTATAAATTAACATAAATTTATATCTGGCATTTCTCAATTTTGACCCTGAATATTATGTGTCATTTGAGGATGGAAGGAAGAAGGATGAAAGTAAAAACTGCAATAAACATCTTATCAAGAGCAGCAGAGTTTGAAGTATGTAATGTCAAAAACATTTACTGCTTCTTGACCATCCACAGTAGCAAGAAGAAAGGAACAGAAGAGGTATTTTAGTGGTCCGGCCTTATGTTATTGAACAGTAAGGAGAGCATTCCCTCTCTCCTTTCTGGCTTTTGAAGTTCAAGGATCTGCTGCCTCTTGCCACTACATGACATGCTCATAACTGGTTCCTTTCTAAATTTTTTGGGGGGCAACAAGTGTGATAACAACAGTGTTGTAAAAAAGAAAGAGCAAGTTTTCAAAGTCTCTCCCAAAAAAATCCAAATACAATTTCTGCAGACCAAAGGGGAGGAATGAAGGGAAAGAAGGCAACAGAAACATAAGTCAGTGCTGAAGCTACTCTAAACTATGACATCAGGCAGCCTCAATAAATGGTCTGTTATCTTGCACTGAAATATATTTCAGTACCTCTCAAGCCAACGTCTGTTCTCACCTTCATTTAGTACTCCAACTGATAGCGACTGGTAAATAACAACCTGGATTTCTAAAAGTTAATCCGTACAGAACAAGTACAGTGGACATTAAAGAAATAGAAAAATGACGCAAAACTGTGTATGGACAGGTCTCTTAAAATAATCACTCACAAACTGAAGAGGATTTTAAAAGAATGTCAAACTAAAGTACATGTTAATCCAGATCACCACACACCGAATAGCAAGTGGAAAATTTTTATAATGTTATGATCAGGTGTTCTTTATCACAAAATTAGAGCAGTAGATCTTTTTTCTATCAGGTAGTCCAAGGTAAATCATGTCAGACAGACATTTACGACTACACAGAAAACTAGCACCCAGACTGGCCGCTTTGAAAAAACAAACAACCCCCCCCCCCCCCATACTTGACTCCCTACTTATTCAGAGGTCAGATTATGCTTGTTACTTATCCATTCAAAATGAGTAGCAAATAGATTCCAATTTTAACAAACATATAATATTCCTGCAGCTCACCAAGGTCATTATAATACTAGTTAATAACTTGATTTGTAAATATTAATTCCAGGAAACCCCTTAACCCAAAAATGATCAGTGATTTAGATAACTTATAAGGTTTATTTATTTGGAGAACTCTGAATGCTAAAAGAATAGATCAAAGCATTTAAATAACCAGGTCGCTTGACAAACTACTTCTGACAGCCCCATTTATAGCATGTTCATCTTCAGCTACTGGCTTTGTATGAACATGTGAAATTGGAAAAGTATTGGTTAAAGGAATAACAACGAAAAATATGGGATGATATTTCCATCCTCCCCTCTGTCCCTTTTAGTCACAGTTTAACAGAAGCTCCTGGCAGTTAAAACGTATACTTGCAGGACTAGAATTTTTGTCTTTAAATACAGGACTTTGCATGAACATTGTGCAGTTTTCCTTGTTATGAAAACTACAATAAAATATATACATTAAAAAAATAATTTTGTCCTAAATACCTTATTCAAATATTATTGAAATATTTCATTTCATTCAAGGTAAAAACAAAAAGAAAATGACAGACTTCAAACAGCAATGCCTTTATAAACACAAAAATAAGTCTACCAATGTCCGAGAAAAGTGTACTTCCCTTTGTTCGAAGGGTTACAGAAGGAAGTTCCAAGCACTTTGGGTTTTTTGTTTCTTTTTTGTGTTCTGACACCTTTTTTTAGGCCTAAATACAGTACAAATACTGAAACTTTTAAAGTGGGGTTTTTTAATATTACAAACCAGGAATGTGAAGATTTCAGTATGCAAATATCTACAGACTTGAGATTTAAAATTCAAGAATATTTGAGTCCACTGTCCCTTTCCATTATCTGTCTTATGCTCTGCCTAAATATATAACTTAAGCTAATTATAATTGACTAGCAGAAAATATTGTAGGTATTTATTTCATATGATACTACAATCTCAGATGGAGTTATTTTTGCTTTGTTATTAGTCATAGCTAGATAACACAACCATTTTAAGCATTGTATGTTCAGACTTTAGGAAAAGTTATTTGAAAAATCAAAGTTTTAAAACAGATTTTATCAGTCTAATAATCTATTCTTATTTTGACAAACATTTCTCAAAACATTTGCTGTTTGCATTTTACAGCAGTTTTTGTAATTTTGCAGAACAACAAAGATAGTAGCTGGAACCTTATAAAACAAAGTAATTTGAAAATACAAAGAATTTTAGCATAGATTCCCTCTTAATTTTTTTTTTATTATCTGTATGAACAATAATCACTGAAGTTGATATAGAAGCATATTATACTTTTCTTTACATAAGAATTCCATCCTTTATTTTACTTCTTCCTCCTTTCTAGCTGGAGTCCACTCTCAGGGTTTCAATTTATAGCTTTGATTGGAAAGGGAACAAAGATATCAGGAAATCTACTTCAGGTTAATTTGATTCTTAGGTTCATGCCTTAAGTGTGCCTTTGAAATAATGCAAGGCCTTATAGATGCCTTTACAGTATAGGATTAGGAGGAGAGACTAGACCAATGTATTTTAACTGAAATTTATTCTCTCTGCAGTAATTTTATTCTCTTGCATTAAAAAAAAAAAACAAAATGCATTTGTTCATACAGAACGTCCTGAAAACAGAAACAATTGAAAGTGCATCTGCTAAGAACAGTCAAAAAAATGTTATTCATGAGAGTATGAATGACTCTCATTCTGACCTTATGAAGCCTTCTTTCATATTTTTTTCCCCAACACCAATTCAAAAGTGGAAAAGAATTTGCTACATAAAAATGCTTTGGCATTTAGATGGCTAACTGCATATAAATTAATATGTTAATTATACACATGAGCTGCATATAATGAGATTTGCAGAGAACACAATGTTAGGCTTGAGTAGTGAATGTGTCCAATTACATAAAGTTCTTTTTTAAATTGGTCATTTACATAAACTTGCAAATCATTAAAAAGTTCAATTTAATTTTATGCTAATTTATCTTTTAAAAGAGAGAGTTTCTTGGAGATATTACAACCTAAGGAGTAGCAACTGCCAGGCCTGATAATACAGATGAAGAGCAAAACCAGATAACAAGACAGTCACCAACATCTCTTCACTATTAAGAGCATTCCTACTTGATCTGATCTGCTGGGTTGCTGCTACTTTGTTATGTTCAGATATACAATATTAAGGTATAAGCTAACTCTACAAATTTGGGTCAAGATTTTCAAAAACGGTAAAATAAAAATTCCTGAAGGAAACACTTTTCAGAGGATAAATCTGAACTTCTGAAAAATATTGTCCTTTTAAAATGAGGGAGAAAAAATATTTAAAAATCTGGAAAATCCTGATCATTATATACAGCATATATGCTATACATTTATTCATGTGACGTTCATATTCTACACTATGGCATTCTACAGGGACTAGCAATATAAATTCAGGCTAGTAGAATTAAACGCCTAACAGACGTGGCCTTTAAAAACAAGCCAAAAGCACCTTACAGAAATACTAATAAACCTTGGTGTAAAGTGTAATTCAGGGTAAGGACAGACTAATAGATAAAGTCAATTTACTAAAGGCAAAAAACTTCCACCAATCAATATGTTATCAATTGAAAAGAGTCTATAAGTTTGGCTGTTTAGTTTCAAGTTTCCTCAAAAGAATGGATAAGAACTGCAATAATATACAGAAATTTTATCTTCTGATTCACTGCATAATGTATATACAACAACTGGCTAAGCAAATGCTTTCATGAATCTTGGTAACATCTTTTAGTACATCAGAAACTCAACTTTCTAAAACTGTGGCGGGACTGAAATTTCTGTGTTAAGAACAAGATTCAATGCTGACATAAAAAGCTGAAGTCCATAAAACATCTGCAGTTAAAGCAATTTTTACCTAATGAAGATCTGTTTACAAAGATAACTTCAAGAAGTCTCTCTCTTTAATCCATTTGAAAAGAATAAGCATTAATGTGATCTTTGTTTTGCAGGCTGTGTTAGGAAGAGCTTGCCAAATAGATGTTACACAGTTTGAGACGTAAAATCTACAAAACATTTGTTCTGTCAAAGCTGAGGGAGCTATAACAATTTAGAGTATACTCTAAATTAGGTATACTTTAACTGTAATATGTTTTATCTGAAAAAGTCACACATCACAGCAGTATGTTAATTACTTATTTCTATCTATGCAGGAGATTAAAGTGTGTAACACTTGATACTATTAACATTACAACTTTATCCTGATAAACACAGTATTAAAGTTATTACAATATTGATCGGTTAAGTACTCAACAAGTATCATTAATTTTTTTCATAGGAATAAGGAAAGCTAAACTTTTGACCTCCTTGTTGCAGAGGGAAAGCCAGCTTATTGGATTACCCAAGGATATTTCAGATATATGTTTGAGTTGCTGGTATTTCAACTACAGCTTTGAACTGGATGGTAAAGCAAGCATTAAAAAGAAAATTTCCTTCTTCAAAAAAATTTAAAAAAATAAAATGTGAAAGTCCCAAATTTCTCCTCAGAAACAGTGCCCCTCCCAAATCTGAAAGTACAGCACATCACTTGCATGACTAACAGTTTAATAGAACATAAAGGTGACTGAATGAATAATGAAATGTGTACACAATGCCAATCTAACAAGCACTGTATCTTCAAAGGTTCAGGTACAACATATATTAATAAGAAATTCTTTTGATGAGCTGGAATACACAAAACTCTCCACAAATGCTCGTTTCAAAGCAAAACAACCTTAGCAGTTCTAAATACATACAATCACCAAACACTACTAGCAGCTGAAATCACTTAAAAGTAAATCTGAAAGTGTTTCTCTTACAAAAATGAAATAGAGGTTAGTGTCTCCTTGGACATTAAGTTTCTTTATTGTGCATAGGGGAAAGGCTATGAGAGTTTATAAAATAGGCAGAAAAATATACTAGCAGCAAGATAATATTTTTCTGGTTTCATTGGGTTTTCTTCAGTGAAAATCTTTTAATATTATTTTTGTCCCACTTGCTTAGAAAAGGACAATCAGCAGAGTAAGATTTCATCCATGAGACAAGTCCAATCTACCCTGCAGTAGAAGGCTTCTCAGTTACACCAGTGAGCTTGGGTTTAAGAAAACAAACACCAAAAATAAAATAATTTAATAGGAAGTCTCCAAGCTTTTCAGCAGAGCCAAAACTGCACCCACTTGGTATCATGTAATAATAACACTGCCTATATTTTCTCTTCCCTATCTAGTGCCTTGACCCACTCATCAATAGGCTTCCATTCTTCCCCCCCCCCCCCAAATGTTGTCCTCAACAAATTAATCAGCAAAATAATTCTAAAACCAGGCAAGACAAATGGTTCTTGTTCTCATTTTGTTCTCTCTCTACCCTGTAGTGATGGTGTACTTACTATGTACAAATAAATGATAACATAAGTTCTCTGGTCTTTATAAACTTTTTTAGGGATGACGTTTAAATTTTAGAATGAGATATGGAATATCATGCTATTACCCACAGACACACACACAAAATATGCCAGCAGCATGCCTGTATGCTTCCATTTCCCCCCCAATTGCTTAGTGAATGTGCTAGTCTATTGCTTCCTTCAGCACATACGCTGCATTGTGATTTTTTAAGTTTTCAGACTATTTTTATCAAGGACACACTTAGTTTTCTACTCACACAGCTGCCCTGATCACAAAGATGGAATATAGTACATTTATCTTGGTAATTCATTTAGTATTCACTATAACCTGCAGATGATTAAGAATTCATGTGGTATTCATGTGAATGTCACAGGTACTTCCACATGAGTTCCACTGTAATCCAGCATATTTAAAATCCAATTGGCACCATGACCTGAAGTAAATAGGTAATAATATTTGAGAAAGCAAGGATCTCCTTTTGTTAAAACCTCTATTTCAAGACAATACAGTAAATTGTCACATCATGTGAAAAATGGGATCCCATACAAATAAGCACACCACAAATATTCTGGTCAAGAAGCATTAGAATGAAAGACAAGTGTACTTTGAATTTTTCTTCCATGCCTGTGCTCAGAATTAATTCACATGATTAAGGAGGGGTGGGGGGAGGACCCATCTGAAACTATTTTGATCACTTAAAATATGTGAACAGAAGACTGATTTGTAGTCCTCCTTCCTTACGTTAAGGGATGAAAAGGCTATAAAAATACAACAGTCCATCTGAGTTTCATTAAAATATTTTGAAGACTATTAATAATAAGCCTTAATCCCTTTCAGACTTCAACACTACAACTTCTCTGAAGTCAGCACAACTGTGTTTAAATCACTGCAAAGATCAAAGATATTCAGTCCACACACATATATAATAGCATATAGTAATCCACAGTAATAGAACTGTTGTATTAATTATTCTAAATGTAGTGTAAGCTCTAACAGAAATTACCCTTAATGAGAGGCTGCTGTTTGTAGAGACCACTTACAGTGACAGCTACAGTATGAACAATTTATTACCATTTGGTTTTGAAACTAAAGCTATTTCTGTGTTCAGTGAATATTAACACAAGTTAGACATCTGGGGTTAGTCCCATCTCGAAATCACTGTGGCTCTGGGGACATCAAAACTTCAAATGTTTCATGATACGTATATATGTTCCCAAAGAGTTCTCTTTACTATGATGAAGTACTTGAACTGCTGCCATTTAATATTGTTCTAGACAGTATAACACTAACTCTAAATGGTAAATTTATTCTATACACCTTTTTTCACCTAAGGAGGGGGGGAAAAAAAAAATCACCTTACAAATTCTGGGGATTTTTCTTATACAGTCATCACAGATGCTTTCTATTTTAACCATTCAATTTAAGAAAATAAAAACAATAGACAAGCCATTAAAGTATTATTTTATACAAGCATAATTTCATAAATCAACAAAATCCTGTCCAGAGTAAATTGTTCTATTAGTATATTGTTCCTTAAGAGTTTATTTCCTTTCAAATAATATTTGTATTGTCTTATGCATCAATCATGCAACTGATATGTATAATTACTAGGATACTTGAACTATACATTGACAAAGGGATTATTTAGTTCAACCATAGGACTTATTTTCATTCCAGCTGAAGAAATATGCACAATGCAAGGATGATCACGTGAAATTAAATGGATTAGGACACTTGGTGGTGAGATTAGATAGTTTAACATACTTGTTTGCTCTTAAGTTCTATGAATTTATCCCCAAATAGTAATCAATGCACTTACAAAATCACATTTAATATTTTCACAGTGAGTTTAAATAGAGCTTAGTTAGCTACTAGGGCACTCTACTGTTTCAAGCCAGCTAATTTATATTCAGGTATATTTTTCTTACACTAACGTGAGAATATTAGGTTTATAATGCCCTATTACACAGAAAGATTCTGATGCCACATGGATTTTATACTGAATTGTAATATTAATAGGGGTTCATTCATTTATACAACTACAAATACTAACAAAGAGTACTAAAAGACGTGTTTTATAACATAATATACATTCTGAAAAATACTGCAAGCGCAAGAGCAAAATTAAATATATCTCTTCTATCACCAACACAGAAAAACTCTAGCTGTCTTCCAATCCAGCAATTCCCCAAAAAATCCTCAGAATTTAGAAAGAAATTTGCTAATTACAGACTAACAGTAAACTAGAACCACTTTAGCACTGAGGAAAATGCCAGGCCAGTAGCTGTATTTTAGCAGTGAAAAGTATTTTTTGTTTGTATTTTAAAAACTGTATGATACCGGAAGTCAGCTAAAACTCACAGGCATTCTTTATTGCAGCACCAGGCACACAGGGAATCGCTCCACCTAGTGTGCACACCGAATTGCTCTACTACAGGGGCTATATGCAATCAAAATATACCTATTCATTAGATTTCTAGAAAATTATTACCATATTCCTACTGTTCTTGGAAGTCATTCATATATGCAAATGTCCTTAACTCACGTGTATTCATGCTCATCGGTGGTCTTCCAGGGTCCTCTGGTGGTCGTCAATAGTTTTCCTTGCTGTGTCTGCTGGTTGAACACAGTCTCTAGGCATGCTCAGTTCATTTCTGGCTTGGTTACACAATCCTTATTGATACTAAACTAGCTTATTCTAGTACATTTCCCTTATTTATTCTACTCAAGGATACAGTGCCTCCAAACTCCCTTCTCTCTAATCACATATAGCTGGTTCTAATACTATCTTATTCGTAAAGTATTCCAAGTATTTAAAAACTTAGCTATGTTGCTCCAATTAAAGGAGGCTGTATGTTCTTTTGAAGCTGGTATCAGGTATCACCACCAACACAAACCTCTGATCACTGATTCAGGTATTGAGGAAAACCAGAACATGATTAGACAAACCCTTATCCTCCTACCTGCCCATTCTCAAATTACCTCGTTTTCACCACGAGTCCACTGAAAATTCCTCTGATGAGGTGACAGATGGTGCAGCAGGTGAGGTAGGGGCCTAAAGGTCTGTGCTGCTCTGTTACTCCCTGGCCTGCTCCAGTGTGCAATCCGCAGCGGGACGCGGTACCCTCACAAGTGTCCCGGCTCCAGCACGGCAGTAGCTGTGGCAGCACTTCCCTCAGTAGTGTCCCTGCTCTGGCATGGTAGCAGTTTTGGTGGCGCTTCCCTCAGGAGTGTTCCCGCTCTGGCAGCACTTCCTCAGAAGGGAACCATTCCTTTCATGCAGAGAGCACCAAACTTATTGGCTGCAGTCTCCTTCAATACAGGGCACCATATACTACTCTGGTGAGTAATTTTGGCACAATTTCTGTTCTTTTTTCTCCTGGTTCTCTCTGCCACAGGGCCAGCTGAAAGCTGTTGCAACAGATATGTAGCAGCAGTTCATGGCCACCCCATTACCAGCCCTGCCAAACACATCTTGAGACCAGATCCTTGAGGGGAACAGTCTAACCAGGCCCTTCCCACTGAGTCTAAATCATTGCCTCCTAATTCTCAGGAGAGTATGAGAGAAAAAAAAAAAAAAAAAATCTCATGGCACAACAAAAATTGCAACTGGTAAAACTAAAGAGGCTTAGAGTAAAATTTTGAGACAGTTTTTGTCTCTACAGTCTCATTTTTAAAGTGCCTGAAAAAATTATCCATGCTATAGCAACAGGCTGATAACTCAGAAAAATGAAAAGGTCACACTGATTCTGAAAATTTATCCTTTGAGCCAAACTATTTTACATCAGTAGAAGACTTACACACCATATATTCTGAGTAGTCCGCATTTGTAGCAAATTGTGTTTTATTTTGAATAATTGCCTGTTCTTGGCTAAGATAATTGTGGTTCAGCACTAGCAGCACATAAAGTCATAATCCTTTATCACTTTAGTGCCATCGTACTCTTTTGTAATTCATCTTGAAGTATAATAGGCCCACATACCTTTATATGATTTGTTTCTTCAATTGTTTATTCCTCGGTAGAGCAGCTATATTTGAGAACTGGGATATTTTCAAGGACCTGGCTCAGAAAAGCACTGAACTGTAAGAGGCTAGACCCTCAACCTTATAAAATGAGCCTGGATTAAGCGATTTCTATACTACGAGTCTGGTCCCTATTTTTCAGTGTCTGAGAAAAATTTTAAAAGGAATTACTTATACTTTATCTATTATTTATTTATAATTTCTAGTTTAAATTAGCATTTTTATAACCCTTGTACTTCTTCTAGGAGTAGACTTTGTAACAGTTGCAATGATGAAAATCATGACTTTCAGAAAAGGCAAGTAATTAAGATGTCTGAGGAAAGAGAAAGTTTTTTAGAATTACTTTTTTTTTTTCTCTCCCACAAGGTGTACCTCACAATTTCTAACAAACAGGAAAAATGTCACTATGCTGCAAAGCTCAAATCATCTATAACTTAATTATTGTAATCTTTGATTTGGTCAAAGAAAGCTTCTAGAAACAATATGTACCAGCATAAAAAAACCCCACTCAATTCATAAGGCATAAATCAGATTGGGATTGAAGTGGTTTATTGATTTATTAATGATATGTCATTAACTGGTAAACAGTGAACCAATCACTGAGGATCACAATTTCAGCAATAAAACAGATAAAAGAGTATCACACTGAAAAAAATGTTAATAAATATCTACAAACTTCTAAACATCCTTTTATAATGAATGATAAAAAGTTCTATTTACACACATACACTCACAGCTGTAAGACCCCTCCACTTCTGGGAGTGTAGGTTCCCATACTTACACATACTGCCTGTGGGTGCCCCAGCAGTCACGTGCTGAGGTGACTTCTGCCAATGTCAAAATGGATTTAAACTGCTGCTCTGTTACCCTCTTCTCACTCCAAGCTCCCTCACGATTGTTGCATACTTTCCATGCCTCTTTCATATTTCTTTTCAAGGTACATCTTCATAGTTTCAAAAGTCTTTTTGTAGTTCCCTGGTTGCTCTTCAATCTGGATGATAGTCATTATCATCTTTAACAGAATCATTGTTTGGGCAAATTGTCGCAGGCAGTTTTGGCTGTTCCAGTCACACAGTTACTCTCACATCACTTTTTGCCAGCTGTTGTTATCCAGGCCACTGTGCAGCCCTCCTCCCCTGCCCCCAACAGTGCATATCAGTATTCAGATCAAAGATGGAATGAGCACAGTATGAGAGGAAAAACTATTTGGGAAAGAAAGTGAAATAGGGAAGGCACGTGAGTAGACCAAAACCATAAAAATAGGTATGAATGTAAGGCTCACCTGCATTGAATCATTCAGTCCTAAAATTCATAGTATTGTCTCATAATTAAACATATTAAATATAAATTATTTATAATTAAATCCATAGTGATATAGGTTATTAAAACACATCACTAAAAGTAAAAGCACTTTGTAAATAAACCAAATATACTTTTGTAAATAAACCAAATATGCTTTTATCAAGAATAAGAAGAATGAAGAGACTGTATCAAAGCTGCATTCATTTCATTTTCTTCTTTTCACCAGATTTGTTTTTTGTTGAGTGTATAACTATTCCACTCCAGCGGGCTTCTTAATGAAAGTCAAGCTCATCAGTCCTGGTGCTATGTCATCTGTCTTACTAGTGGAATGCTTTTTAAGTAATAAAAAATTTTCTCACTAGATATAAGTGGGTAGGATTTAAGTGTATACTATATTAAGTATAGAACATATAAGAACATGCAAGACAGTAACTTGTATGACAGATACTGATTCTGATAACTTGGCCTTTGAAGACAGAGTTGGACTGAAAGGTCTTTTTCTTCCTTCAGTCTGTGTATTTTGATTAGATTTTTTTTTTTAAAAAAAAGGCTAGCTGAGCCCAGGAAGAACTTCTATTAGTCACCCAATTGTGTATATCACAAATTAATCACTAGAAGACAAAACAGAGGGAAAGAAAATTGTAAGCATTTAGTTGAACAATTACTAAAGTTATTTTTGAGCCACTTTTTGCAACAGTGTAATTAAGATTTACAAAATATAGAATACTGTACTCTGGCTCACCTATTCTTGTTACAAAATGCAGAGGGAAAATAAGATTTGTTGTACCTAGGTTCTATCCAAATGTACTAATAAGAACCCACGTTTCCCACTTAGAAGAAAATGTGATGGGAACAATCTTGGTGACTTCTAACTCCTGCTTGACTTCCGACCAAATTTTCTATCTAAACATATTAAAATATGGAGCTAGCTGGAATGTAACAAAGTTTATTGTTGATATTGCTTATGCAGAAAAGGACTGACACAATGCAAAATAAATAAGTCAATTTTTAAACAGTGTAAAAACCACACAATTAAGCACCTTATTTTACTGGTGCCATAACAATTATGACACTGTTACCACTGTAATTAACAGCTATGGGTCTAACAAAACTCATTAAGTCAGCTGAAAGACTTCTGTAGACTTCTGTGGCCTTTCAGAATAACCTGTTCCAAACTTACCCAAATTACTCTTGTATATCAGCACAAAAAAATGTTTCCTTTAACATCATCAGTTATTTATACTTTGCTTTCTAAAATCAGAATATTATAACAAAAGAAACATAATTGGTGTACTTTCTCAAATATTCAGTATTTTTAGAATCAGTTTTTAATCATTTATGGCTTATCAAGGGAAGATAAAATAATTGATAAGCAAGCATTTTCATAATTGTCACTGAATATTGGGCATTTTTTATTCCATATGCTAAAAATGTTGTCAGGGAAGACTTGCTGGGAATGTCTATGATGTGCTTTTGTTCCAGTATTCAATCATAATCAACAATTCTTGAAGTAGTAATAGTTCAAAATGGCCCCAAGGCCCCATAAAACAAGAATTGCTGAGCTCTGTGACCTTGATCTTTAGGAAAGGTAAAAAGTTTTAAGACTGGATCTGAATAGTAATGTTGACAAGATGCCATTTAACAGTTCTAGAATTTTCAAGTATAATGTGTAATAATTTTGATAAAAGTGTTTAATAGGTTCTTAACTTTAATGCAGAACTTGGTGTTCCTAATTAGATATAATTGGATCTAGTTTTTGGTACACAGCCTCTAAAGAAACAAGATAAATGCTGCAGGAAATGAGGTATGACCTTTTCATTATTGCTTTGTCAGGACATCTGTCAAGAGACTTTTCCTCTATTCCAAAGCAGTCAGACATTGCATTGAACTGTAGTAAAGGTATAGCTTGTTCTTGGTAGGAAGCCAGACTATGTTACCAAGTAAGATTCATATTGTACTGTAGTCAACAAGATATCAAGATACAAGGTACATAATAAAAGCAAATTTGTCTTTTGAAGGAGTAGAGGTCAACAATTTACTGCACTTTAGAAAGGAAGATACGAAAGGACAAAAAAAAATTTACATTTTCGACATCCCTGCTAATATTATCTGTGATTATACTTTACAATTTTTATTACAGAAATTCATTTCTAAAATGTTTTTAATAAGCAATTTTGTAACATCAGCAATGAAAGGCAAATGAGAAATGGCAGCTCAAGATTTGCAGAAGAAAGAATAGACATAGGCAGACATAGTTCTCTCAAAAGGAAAAAATTGGTTAGATTTATCAAATTCTGGAGAGTGAAATAGTTATGACAGTTTTTAGGAAGCCGCTAAAACCATTCTGTCTTCTCAGGTTAAAATGAATTGTTTCAGACACAAAAGAAGCATGCCAACCCCAAAAAAATTAATAACTTCTTTCAAATGCTTGGTATATAGTAGAGAAAAAAAGTGACAAACAGAGCATGTTCCAGCATACATGCATACATTTTCTAGTCTCTTCATATTACTTCTAAGAGAAGTGCAAAGAGTAAGAAAAGTACAAGATACATGTTAGCAATATTGACAGTCCTCTACTGGGAATTATCTTAGAGGCTTGCTAATCAAAAATGTCACGGGTATAGAACAAGCTAAAACTTAACAGTAATTACCTGCTGCAACAACAGACTCTTGGACAAATATTTGCTACTCATGAGTAGTCATGCCTTTATTCTAAGGAATATGCAATTACAACATTTAGAATGTTCTTAAACTTTTTACTGGAAATTAAATGAGTTTGCATGAGTCTTTCTCTTTCTCCTGGTGTTTCACTTAACCTGTTACCTCTCTCATTTAATTAAGCTTCCAATCTTGTAACTGATTATACGCAGAAAGACTGCTGAACCCAAAGTACATCCCTTGGAGTCTTTCTACCTCATTCTACAACTGAGGCAGGAGACTACAGTCTTTAGAGAATAAATGATCTGGTGCAAGTTTCTGGATTTCTTTTTTTAAGTGAAAGAAATAGTTTATTTTATAACTTCCTATTTTAGTGAATACCTTCAATTTTCATAACATAGGTGGCAGGGCATATTTAGCAGAAGGCAGCTGGTTATTGAAACACTATGGGTTCAGCCCCACATTATCAGTGCTACGGGACTGTAGAGCCCAAAAAAATCTATATAAATAAGCATTATTATAAAGAACAATTCCAGGAATTGTCAGTCTTGTTTATTAGTACACCAGGGAAGAAAGCAGGAAGACTTCTTCCCAGAGTGATATTAAGTACCATTGAGGAAAGACACTATGATTTAGCAAATACTTCCTTTCTTGTTTAGTTCCATATAACGTTTCTAATGCTTTCTGATTCTTCAGTCAGCCTGTTCCCATCCTCCCCCCACCCCCTTACAAAGAAACACCCTGGGAGCCCTGCTTAGTTACAGCCCAGTGGCCTGGTTTATTGTAATTTTCTGGAAAGGAGTCATGCTTTGACATGTCCAGTTACTATCATTTCCTTAATTTTTTTACACAGTGAATAAAGCTGAAGTTTCTGAGGTGAACACCCACGGGACTACTATAGCTGTCTCAGCTGTAAAAGGTTTAGTAGTGACACATGATTTTGAGAGCTTGACATCCTACAGATAGTTTACAAATGAAATTACTTTCAGTCAGGAGAGTACAGATTCTTATCTCAGCAATTAAAGCAGGCTTAGTTGCAAACTTAAATCTTGTGATTTCTCGCCTTGACTTGACTAAAAAGGAGTTAGAAGCATGAAAATTTGCAACAATCAAGAGGGATCTTAGAGTGAGAAAAGGATAACAGAGCAGCCTTCTAAACCTGGTTTGGCACTGGCAGAAGTCACCCCACTGACACCATGATGTCTGATTAGGCCAGGCAGATCACCCTCCCCCTCAAATGCCATAAGCAGCCCACATCCAGCTACAGGAGTGAGAGTGACAATGCAGGGTGCAGCACCAGGGACCCAAACCTGGGTGTGCGTATGTGACCACGGTGCCTTTCTCACCAGCATGTGGATTGGCCGGTTTTAGGGAGCAGCAGGGTACACATAAAGCTGGAGCACCCACAGCTCTAACAGAAGATGTATATAAATAGAAGAACCTGCACCCCCGGAAGTGGAGGGGAGTGCTTGCAACTCACATGGCCTGCAAGAGGGAAAGCACACACATAGTAGTGTGTGTGTGACTAGAACATCTGAGAAGTAGCCATAAAGCGTTTAGAAAATTGTAGGTCTTCATTAATATTTTGTGTGCCCTACTGTAGTTATCCTGAATCCTGGCTCACTGATAGACAGTTAATAACATTCATTAATAAATCATTAAGCTGCTCCAATTCTTATTTGTTTAAACCACAAGTTGACCAGTTTTCCCTGCAACAGCCTGCCTCTCATTTTTATTATATACAAAGCTTTGTTCTGTGCGCATGCCCAGAATAGCCATATGACCCAGTGGAGTGGAAAGGAAAGATACCTATACCACTTCTCCTTACTACTGGTATTTATCCTGGCTTGAAAACTGTGCTAGTAAAGCTTAGAGCTCTGTACTTGTCTCTAAACATGTCAGCATACTCACAGCTATCTGCTGCTGAAGATAAATAAGAAAAGGAATGAGCATATAGAGGAGCCCCTCAAGTTTTTTCAAGTGCTCCTTAGAGCAATTAAGCTCTGAGCAAAGCAGGTTCTGACGGGACTTGAAGCCAGGGTAAATAGATTATTACCTCCAGAGGACAAAATAGAAACCTGAGATAACCTACAAAGAGAAAATGAGAGGGATTTATTTCAGTAAAATGTATTTAATCTACCAAAAAAAGACCTTTACGCTGATTTAAACTGCTAGTACATGAAGTTAACTGAATTCACAAAAGGCGGCACTTAAAAAAATAATCTAAAAATAACCTGACAAAATCAGGGTAGATTAACTACTGGCACCACAGCTGTGGTATATTGTTCACCATTTGTACTGTTTCCGTGAAGACTTTGTGTTTAATTAAAAGTAATTCCCTAAAGAAACAAGAAGTGATGGAGTTAAGGTGAAATCTTCCTCACATAAAAAATATAGATCAGTCATAATGATCCTTTAGATCTTGGAATATAGCCACCTGCCTAATATTTTACATTCCTCCTACCACTGCTAATGTTCCTCTCTTTTCTATGCAGAAGAGGTTTTTTACTCAAGCTTAATTATATTTTAGCTAAAAGGTTATAAATATGCAGTGTTTATAATCACATTTTCATGACACGCTGGAAATAGCATGAAATCAGTTCAAGAGGAACTAAATAACAAGAAAATGTAATTCAAATAAATAAATCAATTCTGTCTAATATTTATTGTAATTTAATGTAGGAGTCACTAACTTTGAATTTGCAAAACATATTATAACTTGTGTTACATCAGTTAATACTACTATGTATTAAGTCTGCATGTGATTTGTTAGCCTTTTCCCCAAAGTTATTAATGTTCCACTAAGTCTGGACAGCTTTTGATTACTTTCTAGGGAGGAATAAGTAACTTATGTCAGCCAGTGGCTACAAATTTCATCTGCAAGAGCCATGTACAGAAAAAAACCCACACTAGATATAAGTATTTAAATTTAAGGGGGATCCAGTTATGAAATAGTATTGCAATACTGAGTAGCTGCACTGCCTTTGACAGTTGTCTTTTGTGTTACGCTAGAAGAACTTTCTCAATGACACCCCTATCACTAACATCGTCATACTGTAAACACCAGTCTCTTGGCATGATATCTGAATATATACAACAAACCAATCGAGACAAAAAAAGTACCTCAAGCAAAACATTTTCTTTAGGATATCATGGATCACTTAATGTCCCTAAAGACATTGATATTACTTTTCATTAGATGTCATTTAACAAGTTCCCTGAAGTTTGGATTTTGATGATGGCTAAACTAATACTCTGACCAGTGACTTTCTCACTAGAAAGAAATAAGTAATTATCATATTTGCAGATACATAAAGATTGAGACAGAGATTAATGTAATGGAACAATCATGATGAAAAGCAATATTTATTATTTGATAAACCGGGCACAAGCAAAACCCATTAATCTTTCTTATACATAATAAAAAAATAGTTTATGTTCTTTAGGGGTAGGAAACTGTACTGGGAAGAAGTATCACCAAAAAGAGCCCTGGGAATCATGAGCTTAAGTTCACAACATTACAGTGCAGTAGAGGGTACTAAATGTAAGCTTTTGCTGCATATTTAAGAGATAAAACAGCTGTCTTGTGTCCTTTTTTTACCATGATATAATTGCTATTGGAATAGTGTCCCATGTCCACAGTGAAGAAAATGTTGCAGAAATTGGAAGGCTTCAACTGCAAATGTAATTGAAGGTTTGGGAAACCTCTAAGACTGAAGCATTTTGATCTGTTTATTTTACTTAAGAAAAGATGAAAGACTAACAGAATAATAATGTATAAATAACAATATGGAGAATAAAAAGGTGAAGAAATTCAACTTCGAAAAGTTCTTACTTGATGTTATTTAAAGTTAACATCTAAACATTTTGGTTTTCTCTTTTTTTAATAGGGCAAGAGGGAGGGGTGGATTAATGCTAGTACTGCAGTTCATACATTGTCTCTTTGCTAAAACTCCTCTGATATTGCAGTAATAATACACATTTGTCAATGTGTATCGACAGTTTGTCGATGGAGATTTAAATTACTCTCCCACAGCAAGTGCAACCAAAATGGTGCATTTTTTAATATTATGCGTATTTCTATAAATGAAACCGAACTTAATCATATTCAGTATAACACTTGTTACATACAGATGAGGTCTTCATTTATATATTCACATATAAATACATATGTTACATATTACTGCCTGCTTTCAAGGATGAATAGGTTTTATTTAGACTTGGTGAAATAAATCTAATTAATCTATATAGAAAAAATTATAATGTAAAATATGTTTGGAAAATGACTGTAAAATTGCATTTAAGAACCTCAGAAGATTTAAGGTTTGTTCCTTATTATTAAAATATCCCTTGGACTCTTTTTTCAACACCATACAGGAATAAAACTAACTTTAACCCTTGTAATTTCAGAGATGTAGAAAACTAGAGAAAGGAATTGTAGAAATTACAAAATCTATGAAGATTAGATATAGGACGCTATTCTCCAAAATATTCTCTGGAACAATGACTTAAAAGTTTTTGTTGACAGGGATTTAACTGTCTTCATGACTCCATAGTCTGATTGTTGACGTGGATTTCATAAGACCATAAGCTAGTATCCAAAAGATGAGGCAAAGTGTGGAAGAAAGAGTAAGGCTCAAAGACATAGTGACAGTTCTACGAAAAATAAAAACAAACCAGAAGAAATAAAGTTAAAATTAAATGGAAATTAGAATTATTGCAGCCATGTAACATGAAAGAAAGTAACAAATGTTGTATGTTCTTTATGTAGTGAAACTTGAAAACAGACATATGTAGGAGTACTTAATAAAACAATAGGATTTGCTTTAATATCATTTTAGATGATCTTTAAGTATGGGCCTCTTTGAAAAAACTTTACCTCTAGCATAATAACCTGAGTTATCCATTCATAATTGTGATTCTATAGCACACATGGAAAAACAACCATCATGGAAGTATGGTCTAAAACAATAGAAAAATGACCACTAAAAATATGTCTACAAATTACTGATCAGTTTGAGTCTATCATAATTATCATCAGTGAAACTGTTGTGAAGAAAGTAGTCTCATCAGTGAGTAGACTCATGGAAAAACATCAGTACCAATAAACAACCTGAGGTTCAAATACCTGTTGTGTTATTTAGGAAACCTTTTTGTAAAAAGAAAAAAAAAAACCAAAACCAAAACAAAACAAAAAAACCCAACCACAACAGAATTTTACCATAAATATTGTTGAACTGTTTAAATTGCTTTTTTTTTCAGCTGATAAGTAACTCCGAACTGAATGTGATACAGTTTGTTGTTCTTTAAACACATGCTCTACAATTGAGAGGTACACCAAAAAATAAAATAAAGAAAATCATTCATAATTTGGTTTAACAGGAATTCAGCCTACATAAGAACAAAGCGTCATGAAAATAACATCATTGCAGCTTACCTGAGAACTAACTATTACAGCACTTGCTTCTGACAAAGTGTCAACTCAGCCAGATTCCCTTATTACAAAATGTCAAACCAGAGCTGTCAGGAAGAAAGTTCAGTTTAGGACCACTTAAAAATAATTGTGTAATGCTCAGATAATGATTATTAAATATGTTTAACTATCTGAAAACAAGAAGCAATCAAAGACAAGGAAGAAAATAGGATGGACCAATATCCCACCTCCATTTAATTGAAATCTTACCTTTTCCTCTCTCTGACTAAGGCTTATGGAGATAAGAGCTGATATTTTTAGATGCTTTTGTTAAATTAACACAGACCAAACTTGTCTCTACTTTCAGTTGTTAGCCTCAGGATGCAGGTACCAGGAAATGTCCAAGAGCACTGAGAAAGCTCCTATTATTGATGGTTGTACAAATTTTTGACCATGATAGCACCTTGCCTCCTTACCCTTTCTGTTGTGACAGATAAGCCTAAAAAATTTCAGTTTGAAACTGAAGATAAGCAGTGAGCAGCAAAATGTTTGATGCTTATTCAAAGCTTATCTGAATTCCCCATACTTCCTGAGACCAATCAGTCTCATAAGATCTACATTTCTTCCAAATTCCAGACAGTTCAGAAATACCAGGAAAATTGTTTTTATCTTTGTATGTTGGCAATTCTGTCTCTGTAGACACCAGCTAAAAGCTGCAAATGCAAAGCCATGCACAAGTAAAAAAAAAAAAAAAAAAAAAAGTGACTTAACATAAAACTGTACCTTAAACAGTTATTTGATTTTAGAAGACTATTATCAGTTTTATTTTGGGGGCCCTCAACTGCCATCCTATCCTCAATCATGGGTCTGCCATATGACTTGCAAGAAGTTAAATGTTATTAGTCACATCACCTGCTTCTGCATCTCCTCACAGCTTATTTTTCTATACTTTGAATGATTTCTTTACTGTAGCAGGAAATTTAAAAAATTGGCATGGGAAAAAAAGGCACACAAAAAAAGAAGTTGCTCTGAAAATTATGCTCAGGAAGAAAAAGAAATCATTGTAGGTTTCCTCGGAATAATTAATTCCAATGTTATCATTTCTGCTACAGGAAAAATTGGAAAGCTGTTTCAAAACAGGATGCTGATCCTGTTATAATAGATTTATATTGAAATGTCTGATCAAAATCCATAACATTATGGGATCAATTTCTAAAAGAATCTAGTCACTACTGTAATTTAAGTTGAAATTAATATACTGTTTCTCTTCAACTCTCCATTGTGAAGATAGATTACTCTCTGAAGGACTGCATATTAAGAGTGCATGATCATCAACACCATTATATTCCATTTTGAGAAGACAGGCTTACAGTTACATGACTGTGGCTGTATTTAGCAAAATATTTAAATGCAAAGAATTGAAATACAGCTCTACTCTCTTCAACCAATTTCTTAGAAGAATGTGAAATAACCATAAGGTCAAGACTTGTAACACAACTTTTTTTGAGAATGATTAAACCACCTTTTCACTCCTGGAAAACCTAGCAGCACAACTGAAATATGGTCAAAATAAAAATGACCATGAACTACATTAATTTGATTGCATTACGTTCATTATGAGCAGCTAAATCATGTTTGACTAAACAAAACAAGGATTGAATATTTCTTCCTCTAGTCTACCTTATGAGGATCCAGGTTTATTCACGGTAGCAATCTCTCCTGAGATTCCTACATCCAACTCTGCAGGGGTCTGGTCTCTAACATTCTTTAAAGTAGTTTCTCCTCTTCTATATATGTATTCTGTGGGAAAACATACCTGCTTTTAGTACTGCTTTTCCTATTGCTATGAATATGAAAATATTTTATCAGTAAAATATTATGAAAATGCAGTCACTCCTATTAGGAAGTACCTTCTGTTTTAAAATCCAGTAAGATTTTTGTTTGTTTACCAACTTGTGTTTCAATATTCTGGAAGATGAAAACACCACTTGCATGACCCCAGCATGGGAGTGTGTCTGTGTGTGTCAATATGACTATACAATCCGTCTGTTAGATCAAAGCAAAGCACAGCCAGACATACATATATATATATATATATCATATTTGTCTAGGAAGACAGTTTAGCAATCTAAGCCACACTGCATTTTCTACCGTGCTCTTGAGTAGAAGCAGAATGAAATCCCTAACATACAACTTCAGTCATTGCAGGTAACCACCCTCATTCCAGCCTAGCATCTCCTGGGAGAAAATGACTGTTCCTTAATAAAACCAGAGAAATCCATGCTTACTAACTTGCATGACACATCCTGAAATCTGAATTGAGAAAGCAGAAGAAATTGCTTTGCCTATGGCATTTGTACTGCACTTACAACACTTTTCATCATCTAGTACACATGCTGAATGTCCACGAGTCATATTTAGACATTTTTCAAGGTACATGATTATTTCTTTCTCTTTACATAAAACTTTCCCTCACTTGGAAATTGTACATTAACAGAATGTGCTAGGACATTTCATGAGGATTTAAAAGGATTCTAAGGTATACTCTGTATTGCCCTGTTTGAAAAGTCAAGCACTTTATATCTTCTAACGACAGACTAAAAGTGGTCAGGCACTGGAACAGGCTGCCCAGAGAGGTGGTGGAGTCACCATCCCTGGAGGAGTTCAAAAAACTTGTAGACATGGCACTTCAGGGCATGGTTTAGGGGACATGGTAGTGTTGGGTTGATGGTTGGACTTGATGATCCTACAAGTCTTTTCCAACTTTAATAATTCTATGATTCTATGAAAATCTTCTGAATCTTCAGGAAAATGTTTGAGGTCCAGCCTTCCACTGTATGAACACCATTTTTGCATTGTTCATTGCACTAGTGTCTAAAAACATCCTGGAATTCAGAAGCACAGAAGCCAGTGCCTAGAACTGTCTCACAGACAATGTTGTGTTGTCAAAGCAGTCTTTTCCCTTCTTCATTTCTACTGATTCTCCCACCCTCAATTTTACCAAGATCAAGAAACCGTGTCTAAAATTTTTAGATTTTATACTTTCACGGTCTATTTACCAACATGGTCAGCAATAAATAACTTACCCTAACTGCCCCTCCACCTGCTCCTTTATTTTTAACATTTGAAATACTTTATTATTACTTAGAATTGGATGACCCAATGAATTAAAACAAAATATATCCATTTGACAATGTCTATGTTCTTTGAAGATTTAAGCTTTTTTTCTTTCCAGACTATAATGGACTCCAAATTCTGAGGCTGTCAGCAGAAGGCCCCCATGTTTGAGTGTATCCCAGTTTCTGCCAAACCATATGGCACATCTTTATTTAAATGTTAATGATTTTCATGTTCAGCATGAACTCTTTGAAGTAATGCTGCATTTTTCTTTGATATAAAGTAGTTTGATATAAAATAGCTTAATTAAAAGTTAATTTAATAAGTTTTCAGAACTAGAATTCTTCAGCACCAAACTTTCCAATCAGGACATATTTTTAATTGGTAGAAGTGTTACAGTGGTTTTAGGAAATCTTTTTCAATTAATTTGGAAGTGTTGTTCCAGTTAGTAGAATCAATGCCTCTTGCTATTTATCTTCAAGGGAATGTTTTGTTTCTAAGCAAATTAAATCCCAAAGGACAAAAAGTTATATTTTAGCAGGCTCTCCAAATGGTTTCTGCTTGAAATAATTGCAAATGTGCTGGCTGCTTTTACAGCACATAATATGACTTCAACTTCTGTGCAAAGGTGCATGAAAGACATTTTGGATATACAATTTCCCAGGGGAAACAAATCCATTGTTTGAACAGAAATTACATCAAGATTTCCATGCAAAAGCTAATATACTGCAGTTTTAATGTTAGTCTGACAGTACCTTACTGTTCCTGCCATGTATTTTGTTTATCCTCATCAAAGCTGGACTTGACTGAAAGTAGGTGACACTTCCAGTGTTCTAAGTAGACTACCAACAGGTGGTCATGTCGAGAAGGCTTTTTGACAAACCTCCTTGAGGTACAAGTAACAGAAATTAGCATTACATCCCAGGAATAATATCATACTTACAGTCAATTAGTAGTTTTGGCAATGTAGCATAAGGGTTGGTGTTTCTGGCAGCAACATTATCCACAAAACAACATGCAATCTGCTTCTAGAATCGAGTGTAGAACATCATCTTTGCCAGTGACCTAAATGCAGGACTGTTCTGAGCGACTATTTGCTTGTTTTTGTTCAAGGAGTGCACCTGTCCTGCAAACTAAAAAAACCCACAAGTTTGAAATCTCATCCCACTGGATCCAAATGTCATTTGGTTTCTTTACCTACATGAAAATGCTGTGCATCTTTCTGATATTACGCTAGATGTTTATGAATTGACTTTCCACTGAAGTGTATCTACCCTGTTTGAGCAGGGCAACATATTTGTTCAGTGTCATCTGGCAACTTACTTATCCCTAGTTGAAAAATATTTTATTAATAACACAATAAAAAAAAATACTCTTCTAGTAAAAAGTCATTTCTTCTCTATAGCACAGTACTTTTTTTCCTTTGGGAGTCAAGACATTCCTTCATTACCCCAAACTACATTTCATTCCTGTTGGTGTAAAGTAGTTAAGTATGCCTTCTTTCTCCCAAACCAGAAACTTCAAGATAAGAGCATGTTCATGTAACAAAAACAAGTATAGCTTTCACAAGTGTACATTCAGTCTGTAGAGTTTCCACTGACACCTAACAATGGAAACTCATCAGTCACCTGTCCAGTCCTTTCTCAAACTTTTCCTATCCAATACCCATCGCCAACCTTTTCCTAATTTCACAAGTTTCCTTCTTTTATTGTCTTAGGCCATCATTTATCTAACAGATCACGATGCTCTGATCATCTCAAACCACAGAGTACCTCCAAAGTTTTCCTCCCTGGAGGCTGAACTATCAGTCCCTAGTTGAATTATGTGTGGAATGACACTGTTATGGATCCACACCAGACCTTTATATTTAAGCAAACTTTAACATTACAGATGTAAACATTGCATTAAAACTAGAAAAGACTCATGCTTCACTTTACTTTCCTTAGGTAACTTCAAGGGAATAACACAAGCTAAAGTAACTAATTTCACATGCACATTTGAACTCTTCCTGCTCTCCAAGTTAAAATTCATTTTCTATGTACTGGCAATCAACCAAGCTTGCATAAGCCTACTTCATCCAGTAAGAACTGTCTAGCATGAACTTCGATAAAACAGGATTGTTCTACCTCTTCATTATAGAAACTCTTTAAATCACCATTTGTAACCTAGGTTTCCCATCAATTTTATTAAAAAACTAATAGGATTTGGGGGCATGTGGGAGTGGAAAATGTATGCTCCAGTACAAATTATGGAAGTAATTGCATCATCACACAAGCATTTGCAACAGGCTGAAATTTAAAGGCAGAAACTCAAGTAAAGAAGTCCTTCAGGTGGTAACAGCCAGTTAATCTGCATAATGTGTACCTGTGCATTACATGCAGGAGAGTCTTTAGCGGCTTCCTCAAACCCATGTTTGGACATGACTATTTGGAACACAATGTGAATACGCTGAAGAACAGACCAGCATTAGGGCTATTTACTAAAATTCCAAGTAAGACTTCAAAACATTAAGTAGTACCTAGGTGTGAAGCTAGATCAAAAAGAATGTAAATATAATATTATGGTTTGAAAGCCACATTAATAGTTGATTTTGCCTTCCATGTCCTTGATAAATGGCCTTTGTCTCAGTTTTAAAAAAAAAAAAAAAGAAAAAGAAAAAAAGAGAGAGGGAGAAAAAAGGTGAATTTGACCACTTGCATTGTGATAGAAATTCACTTTCCTGTCTAACCATTCCTAGATGAGGTTTTGCCCTTTAAAATGCAGAAAATGGTAATAAAAGGCAGAAGAGAGAAAGAGAAGCTTTCAGAATTTAAAAGTAAGCTGCCTCAAAAGAACAGTCATTTTATTCCTCTGTGTGCCAATAACTTCAGCAAAAAAGGTCATTTCAATATTACTGGCATAAATGTAGGTCAGACCTTTTTTGCTGTGAGTTCAGGACTGATAGAGAAAAACATGTTGTTCTCAATTTTAAACTAGTCAAGGAGACAATTTGCTGTTGGGGCTAGAGCAGTAACTTAAAAACCTTTTTGCTCTTGGAAACACTAGATCTGGTCACCTAAAGCTTTCTGTTCAGCTGGAATAAGCCACTTTGTTGGAAATAAAATTTCTTAGTAAGTACATCTTTATACCTGAGATCCAGATTCAAGATCCTGTGCTGAATCAGCTAGAGCACAAACCTGAATTGGCAATGGCCCTATTGTCTAGACAGAATTCTTAATTATCCTGTGTGCCTTATGCCCAAGATGATTGTCAAAGGCTCATTTTTGTTCTAAAAAAAATAAATATCAGAACACTGAAGTTTTCCTTGAAAGGAAGACTTATTTTCTAGTCACCCATATTCCTAAACTAGTGTTTTTTCACTGAATAGATTTCTGCAATCATGTTTTGAGTAAGGACGTGAATGAAACTGAATAGATCAGTACTTTATCAACTGTCATCCAAGCTGATCAGACAAAAGCAAGTTCTAATCCACAAATAGTAGTCATGTTAGCAAACTATTATGCTGCAGTAACATTAGCACAGTATCATGCCTTCCAAAATGAGCTCAAGTCTGTATCGCATCCATGAGATGCTCTAAAATATATTCAAGAATTTCTTAAAAAAACATAGCCATCCAGCCTAGAAACATTTATTCTAGAACCAAATGGGCTAGAAGAAAATTAAAGCTCAGCTTTTGGAGCACAGAAAGGCACAGAATTCACTATGTATTCTACAGCCAAAAAATACTGAAGTCATACATGTAGCCAATTATTTTTTATCAACTCACCTTCTAACTCAATACCAAGTATTTACTGCATTTCCTTATTCAATTGCAGAGGTTAAGGGTGTTATGTACTTAATTAATTTCTTTACTTGGAAGAAAAGTTAATGGATTAATGTTCCTATTTGACTAGACATGCAAAACCCTAGTTGTACTTTGTGTGTGTTGTTGTGGTCTAAGTAACATTACCTGCACCTTCTACCCTATGTACATATAGTGAGCTAGCTGGTAGAAATAACCTCAGGTGAAAAGGTATATAAAACCAAGGTATTGTCTTACATTTTTCTGAGCAACAAACATGTGTTCTTGATTGTAATCTCCAAGATACCTAGGAATACTATTTTATACCAGTATACTAATTACTGCAAGAAGTTTAGAAATAATAATTGTTAATTGAAGTCTAGGAACAAAGTACAACATTTGGGCAAGAAATCTTTACTCACTGTTTAGTGTTTAGACAAAATTTTTATTTTCGTTGCCAGGTCTTTTTGCTATATTAGTTTGTATCTATCACCAACTATATTCTGTATTTCATGTTCCCTTCACACTGATACGGGAAACCCATTTGTATTAGTATACAGTTCTTAGTAATGATCAGAGTGAGCTGCTTCTAGACTGAAGAAAGAACACAAATCAGGTGTTTACAGCCCATTTAGAATGCAGGATATGATCCAAAACATAACGCACAGGTAGTTAACCTGAACACACTTCACATACAGATGCTTAGAGCAAACCAAGACCTCAGGAATTTTGTGGGTTTTTTTTTTTTTTTTTTCCCTTAGTTAAATGAGGAAATGTAAAATTCTGTTTAATTAATGCATGCTCCTTAAGTAGCATACCAAACAGAGATATTTTTTAAAAGCAGGATCTGCTTATATTCTTTCCCTATGTTACCACAACACTATGCTATGCTGTATTCAAAACTTATGTCTCCATTACAAAAATTTCATATTGTTTTTGGCCAGTGGACCTATTAAGGAAATTACATACCTGATCCACACAGATCTAAATATATAACTGCAACACTTCCCCCCCCCCCCCCCCCCCCCTTAAGTGGGAAGGTCAAAATGTCCCTTTAGAAGAGACCTTCAGGCATAATACTAGAAATCCAAGAAAATACATCACTTCAGGTGTACCTTATAGGAAACATGTCTTCTTTCTTTCACACTTCATGGTGAGATGACAGTGGTCCTGTAAGGTATTCAAGCTGATGCTGTCAAGTGTAAAGCATTTACTGTGTAATGATTATTTACAATGACCTGCTATGATATGTCAGCATCTTCTTCAAGAAAAGGTGAAATGAGCTGGTGGAATACAAAACACTACACAATTATCAATGAAGAAAACTCATAAGATCAGTCACTTGTCAGATTTTATTCATTCCTTAGAAACAAAGAAAGGATGACCGTAATAATTAATGAATAATTTATCTAAAGATAAAACATTTGGAAAAATAATCAACTAAAAGTGAGTAGCTATTCAGAGCTAATTAATGTCCCCATTTAAGTACTGATTGACAGTCTTGCACTACTGTGCGACTGTGTACTGGACATTCTGTAATGGATAATCCACAGAGTGCAGTTAAGCAAGCATTATATTTCCTCCCATTTAAAAGCTGTGCTGTTTTTCTCATTTGAAGATTTTTGCATGCATGCAGCAGAAAGATTGTCTGATGGTAGCTTATGGATAGCTGTAGTGTTTCTACTCATAGCAAAGCCAGTAACATATATAAACTTATTGTAAAAGCTTTTTCAGTAAAAGTATGCTACAGATTCATGATTTCTAACCCAAGGCATTGAGTTAAAATCATATTTGTCTTTCAAGGAAAAGTGGTACTTTTTCCCTCTATTTAGTGTTTTAAGCTCAGCATATTTCAGTAAAATCTATATCCAGGAGAGATTTGATCCTCTTAATGTTGTATCACAGTTGTTAATTCCCAACGTTTCTGCCCCATAAAAATTAAGATATTGTACTATTTGGAAGAAATAGTACCTATACTTACACCACTAAATCCCAAACCAGAAAGCAACATCTTGCAATCAAGTTCAAAATACCTAAGCACAATCCATGATAGTTACTCCTGCAGTGAATTTCACATAGTGATCCAGAATATACTGGATTAGAATGTAATGAGCTATATGGCAAAATATAAGAACTGTATTTTTTTAGTAGCATGTTAGCAATAATTACTAGGTAATGTTATTATTTTGGTTGTTATTTTACTGGTAAATCATTGCATCATTCATGTACATCACGCAGTTCAGATGTGTGCCTCTTCCCACTCTGTTTTCTTTCCTCTCCTTCACATCACAGTAGATTCAGCACAGCAGTGTCCAAGAGGGCACATGCAACTTGGGTATGCACTACTCATTTCAACTTATAACACATATTTCACTGCTTTGCTAAATGTAAATATCAAGGGCATGAGGAAATCATTAACAAGATGTTATTCTGAATTTTGGATGGTAATTGAGCATATATAGACAGCCAATTCATTACTCATTTTCTTAGGAATTAAATAATTCACCATTTGAAATCACTTCAGTGGTTATTTCATGAAATGTAATATTTAATCACTATCCATTCAGTTACGATAACCAGCTTTCATTAAAAAGGAAGGGAACATATCCTACTTCAGGTTATGCAACAGGACTCAGTTCCTACATCAGGCATTAGGACCCATGCTAAGTTTGGGAATGCTGTATGTCATCTGTGTCAGGTCAGGTGACAAATCCCTGCCTTCTGTTCAGAATGACTCAGGCCTGTAGAAGACAACCAGATAGTCCTTCTAATGATCTGCATGAGTGGTACAGACACCCAAAATACCTACGTGTGGTCAAGGGCTGCAGTTCAGAACTGTTTACATACAACTTTTTTTCCTTTACCTACCAAGGACTTCTGAGAGCAACATGTCTATTTGTTAATGTCACATGTTACATACATATGGCTTTTGAATACAATACGACAAGTATAGAGGGTATCAATTCTGACTAGATGGAATGTCATGTCCTCAATGTGCGATTATAAGAGTAAGGCCTTGCTACGTGTAGTTATTGAATAGGAAAGAACCATTGATTGTCAAGGCCACAGTTTTTCTGAAAATATTATCATTGAAGTTGTAAAATAATTCCAGTGGAGTTAGTTAGATCCCTACATTTTTTTCATGAATACAGGTTTTAGAACCATGAGCCAATACATCAGTAGTAAAAGAAAGACTGGGGAAACTGTGGGCCCGCTGCTGAACGAGGTGGGTGCCCTGGTGATGCAGGATGCAGAGAAGGCAGAATTACTGAACGCCTTCTTTGCTTCAGTCTTTGCTGCTAAGGCTGGCCCTCAGGCATCCCAGTCCCCAGAGGTGAGAGTGAAGATCTTGAGAAAGGAAGAATTCCCCTTGGCTGAGGAGGATTGGGTTAGAGATCATTTAGGCAAACTGAATCCTCACAAATCCATGGGCCCCAATGGGATGCACCCACGAGTGCTGAGGGAGCTGGCACTCAAGTGGGATACTGTTGCTAAGCCACTCTCCATCATCTTTGAAAGGTCAGGGAGGTCAGGAGAGGTGCCCGAGGACTGGAGGGTAGCCAATGTCACTCCAGTCTTCAAAAAGGGCAAGAAGGAGGACCTGGGAAACTATAGGCCAGTCAGCCTCACCTCCATCCCTGGAAAGGTGATGGAACTGTTCATCCTGGAGGTCATCTCCAGGCATGTAGAGGAAAAGAAGGTTATCAGAAGTACTCACCTTGGGTTCACCAAGGGGAAATCATGCTTGACCAACCTGATCGCCTTCTATGATGGTGTGACTTGCTGGGTCGATGAAGGGAGAGCAGTGGATGTTGTTTACCCCAACTTCAGCAAGGCTTTTGACACTGTCTCCCATAACATCCTCATGGACAAGCTAAGGAAGTGTGGGCTAGATGAGAGGACAGTGAGGCGGACAGAGAACTGGCTGAACAGCAGAGCTCAGGGGGTCCTGATCAATGGGGCAGAGTCTGGTTGGAGGCCTGTAACTAGCGGTGTTCCCCAGGGGTCTGTGCTGGGTCCAGTCCTGTTCAACATATTCATCAGTGACCTGGATGAAGAGACAGAGTGTAACCTCAGCAAGTTTGCTGATGATACAAAACTGGGAGGAGTGGCTGATACGCCAGAAGGCTGTGCTGCCATTCAGTGAGACCTGGACAGGCTGGAGAGCTGGGCTGAGGGGAACCTAATGAAATTCAACAAGAGCAAGCTGGGGGAGTTCCTGGGGAGGAACAACCCCATGCACCAGTACAGGTTGGGGGCCAACCTGCTGGACCTCAACTCAACTTCACTGAGAAGGACCTGGGAGTGCTGGGGGACAGCAAGTTGCCCATGAGCCAGCAATGTGCCTTTGTGGTTGAGTGAGGTTATCCTCCCCTCCTGCTCTACCCTACTGAGGCCACATTTCGAGTACTGTGTCCAGTTCTGGGCTCCCCAGTTCAAGAAACACAGGCAACTGCTGGAGAGAGGCCAGTGGAGAGCTACCAAGATGATCAGGGGACTGGAGCATCTCCCTTATGAGGAAAGGCTGAAAGACCTGGGTTTGTTCAGCCTGGAGAAGACTGAGGGGGGAATCTTATCAATGCTTATAAACATCTAAAGGGAGGACGTCAAGACGATGGGGCCAGACTCTTTTCAGTGGTGACCAGCAACAGGACAAGGGGCAATGGGCACAAACCGGAACACAGGAAGTTCCACCTGAATATGAGGAAAAAACTTATTACCTTTGACAGTGACAGAGCACTGAAACAGGCTGCCCAGAGAGGTTGTGGATTCTCCTTTCCTGGAAATATTCAAAACCCGCCTGGACACGGTCCTGTGCACCCTGCTCTATGTGTACCTGCTTAAGTGGAGGGGTTGGCCGAGGTGACCTCTAGAGGTTCCTTCTAACCCCTACCATCCTGTGATTCTCTAATAGCAATTACAGGTGAAAAGACTTGGATAATCATGTTCATACACAGAAATAAGGACATACAATCTTATGAAGTTCATGCTCTGAATTATACTTTCAATTTACTAATAGTACTCTTCCTGGTAAGACGCTAGTTTTGTCCAACACCATCTAAGATAGAATTGTATTTGTTTCATGGCAAGAATACAAAAATGAATTCTCAGGAAGTAGTATGCAAGAATAGCTTACTGTATGGTAGTGTGGTGCATAAATAGTGTCACCTGTTTAAAAATTTCCTGTCTGTAATCTGTCCTTATAAATGTAAATAGATGGAAAGTCAATGCATCTTAATGGACATGTTGACTCATTTGAGGCTGAGTTGGATTTGCAAGCTGTCTGTGGTTTTTATTTCCTTCTGTTTATGTTTGGAAGGCTAACTCAATCAGCACACTGAGGGAAGTATTGATCTCCTGGGGAGATTACCTTTCAGTGGGCTGAATCACTTCAGATGAAAAAAACCCCTAGCAGTAAGTCTTAATGTGTTTTTTAGAGTGTCTCAAACCTGATCATCCTGTAATGCAGGTACACAAGAAATTTCTATTTAAACTGCAATGCTAGGTGTAATTTCATCATATTCTTTAAATTCCAATTTACTGATTTTTTTTGTTTGTGGGTTTGTTTGGTTTTTTTAATCCACATCTTCCTAGACATTTGAAGATGTCATTAGACATTGAAATGTCTTCCTTGAAGACATTAGATAGGTGTTAAAAAAAAAAAGTGGGGTAGTGATGGTGATACTGCATATTGCTTGTAACTCTGTATTTTGTTATTTTTTCTGAGTAGACCTATGGTTAAGAGAAATGTGGACACAGTTGATCATTAAAGATTAATACTATAAAAGATTACAGAATCAGATAGAAATGCATTGTTTATAGGAAAATATATTAATTTTCAAATTTTTTTTACGACAAATACTGTACTTATGGATTTGGAAATTTAAATTGGGCTCCAATTCCAAATTCAAATAGACTCCAATTAAGGAGCTGGCTCCTACATTGTGGTTTACTTTCAAGGTTGCAATCCAAAAGAAACATAGCGACAATATAAAGAATCAGATTAACACAAAACCAAAACCTTTCAACACAGTGATAGACATCAATAACACAATATAAAAAACCCTGTAGTATTTTTTCTGTTACATGGTATCTACCACAGTGGCTTTGGCTGCTAGATGCTGCTTAGTACAAATGGTAACAATAAGAAAGTAAATTAGCTGTATTAAGAGTGTAGTTGGATTTCTCATTACTGATCTTTCCTTTGCAGAAAGGCCCATTTTGCACAATCCCAGCATTTGTTATCATGTAGTTATCTCACAGATATATTTTTAAAAAAAAGCAAACTAAAAATACATGTGATTATTCCTGGCAATAGACATAGAATCCAATTTAACTTTTCAAAGACAAAGCTTTATAGATTTCTAGCACCCCAATCTTATATCTGAGGCTGATGTCAACATAGCCTTTTATAAATTAAACTTATTCCTTATATTCTTATAATTTAATGGTAAAGAACACTTTCCTGGAAAACTACAGGGTGGCAGCGAACATTTTTCTTTTCTCTGACTCTAGGGAATCATTCAGCTTAACAGAAAAATCCCTCAACTCCACATTAGCTTCCTATGGAGATTTCAATAATAGGCTGTCAACATTTTCAGTTTCAGCAATTACCCAAGAGATGACTTCTTAATGAATTAACCAGGCTGCTAATTTACTGGAATTGTCTCATTGTCCATATGTTTAGTGCTTCCTGCAAATGAAGAAATTTTTCTTTTAATTTTTTTTTCTTTTCCCTATCTGACAAGTGTTAATCAAATTGCATTCAGATTTAATTTTATTTAATTTTATTTGTGCCTGAGGAGATCTTATTTTACTGAATCAATTTTCAATATGAAATTGCCTTTTTTGGGGACATCTTCATTATGTTTGTGTGAAAACTCCAACATATATTCCAGAAAAATGAAGCACAATATGTTCCCTTTATTACCATTTATATGACTTTTATGATACAGTAAAATTAAGTCTTTGTTCAGGTCAGTTATATTTGCATAAGTATGTCACCAGAGTATAAGGCAATATCTTTATACAAGACCTTTAACTGACCTTTAAACAGACCTCATCAGCTAAAATTAAGGCATGAGCCTCTTGCTTCAAGAGTGTCAGGTTCTTGCATGAAGAGTAACAAGTTCATCCCCTTTCTGGAATAGCTGTCCCTTTTAAGACAACATATCTATTACTTCAGCCACAACCTAGAGATCACATGGTGGTATCACCTGTGATGACTTACATTATTCAGAAGATCAGAATAGAAGAGAATAACTTATTCTAACTGACATTTTTATTGGGGACCACTTTCAGAGTATATTTTAAAGCACAGACAGATTCCTAAAACTATGTAAACACTTAATAAAAAAGGTATGCTCAGATATTCGGGAATATTTGGGAATTATTTTGTTCTGTGAACTGAAAACATCAGAATTTCCAAAATTATTTCCTAGCTCATAAAATAGAGATGTTATTAATAAACATACCCATTCAATTTTAGCCTAACATATGCTGAAAAAAGCACAATCTTAAAGTGACTAAGAAAATAAAAATATCAAGATCCCAGATATTGTTCTTTGTTAAAGCTGTGACTGATCAACTCCAGAACAGACTAATATTTAGGGCACAATACTGAACTCACATTCAGTTCTCCTCTTTGTCATGTCTTGCTTGGGTTCCTTTAATCACTGGACTGAGGAGGCTCACTGAGTTGTGCCAAAATGCTCTTCTGGATTTAAGAAAACTTGTGTTTGAGGACTTGGCCAAAACAGTTCAAGTCACATTTAATCACCAAATGTTGCATATTAGACAGTGAATGACACACAGCTACAGAATTCCCCAGCTCACTTCAACTGTACTTAATAGCTGTGTGACATTGACCAAATGACTTTCAGTTTGTTTACTTTTACTTTTTTCCTGTTCAGGCTACAAGGATATTGGCTGTTTGTTGTGTATTCCTAGCCCACAAAAATCTGCATCTTGTTTTCTGTTCATGTTTGTTATTCTACATTTGTTAGGTATTTGGGATTTGTATCTAGCACAATAAAATGCAAAAAACAATGAAAATAGTAACTTGAATTCCAATAATTGTAAATGGCATCCAAATTAATGGCTGTTTCAAATATTGTAATACATATACATACACACACAAGAAGCAAGTCTGACAGACCAATATATGTCATTCACCACATCTTGTTGAACAGGAGAATTTGAAAGTGGTAAAAGAATGCTTCTAATGTAACAGGATTAAAATTCATGCGTATCTGCAAAGATCTGTGACTTTTGTCAAATAATGGCAGACACTACAAAAAAAAGTAAGTGACCTAGGTTTTCGAAGATTCTGTACTACAGCTGTTATAGTAAGTGATAGATGATAGTGCTATCTGACAGTTTCCCTCCAATCTTAAAGTGGGTTTTACTCAGACGCTACTGCTACAGTGCTGTCAGACTGTCAGCATTGATACAGACCTCAAAATTTCTTAAGATCGGATGATAACTTAAACATGTGATTTCTTCATTTAAGTAACTGCTCCTATTGCTGGATCAGTCCAAACCCTCTTACATATATTGAAGAGATCACTAAATAGTGCAGTTATTTTTCCTTGAGAAGTAAAACTTTTCTAGTAGAAAAGTTCAAAAAATCCAGAGGAGATGATTGCTTTTCACTACCTGGGACATAACTTTTTTTGCTTCTTGCCTTTACCTAAAGTAGTTTACTAGATGTATTCTTTATCTTGCTTTTAATTACAAACAAAAAAAAAAAAAAGTGTAATCTATGTAATCTATACCAGAACTGTGTTTTAATGTGGCTACACAAAGTAATGGACTTGTATACAATTATTACTGTTGAATGATATTTTAAAAAGTAATTGAGCTGAAAAATTAAAAAGGGAATGGGAATCACGCGTTACTGCTGTATATTACAATCATAAACGCCAGTGGAGATTGTTGTTATAGCAATAATACTCCTAGTAAAAAAAACGAAAATATTGTTTGTAAAATGATAATAACGACAAATGAGATGAAAAGTGAAAGGGTGGCAAAGATAGAGGAATCATCCAAAGGAACAGAGAGATCTATAAATCTCTAACCTGGGAAACAAATTGTCTTCAGATCTGTGTGTCCTCTATTTGAGTTTGTTTTAATACATGTATGTATATATACATGTACACACATGCACATGTGTGTATGTATGGTTTGTACATATACACAGAGAAAAGCACTGTGCAAGTTCAAGGTTCCTGAAAAGAGCTTGCAGTGTTTTTGTAAGTTTCAATGTCTGCTAAGTGTCTCCATTTGAAAATTCCATCATGCAGAGCTACTTAAAGTACATTTCATATATTTTCTTACAATGACATTTAAGTGTCTCTTTGCAAAAAAAAAAAATCACCTTGTCAAACTGACAGTTTGATGATGCATAAACACATTTACTCTTTCACGACAGTGTCATATTGGCTGACACTGCCATTAAAATAATTGTTATTCTCAACAATCCACAGTCAGCTTCAGCTATGAAAATCTCAGAATTTCTACTCCACTATTTATTTATAATAATAATACCGATTAAAAAAAAGGCAAAACAAAACTAAGATTTGTTAGACAGTCAGATACGAGGAAATAGTAGGTTGGCTGGCTAAAAGAATTGTGAACTCACTTGTTAATAAAAATATTATCTTTCTTGCACTCGCACATGAGTTCTTAAAGTACAAGAAAAGGCTTTTTTTTTATTATCTAGTGTCCAAACAAATATGGCATACCTGTGTCTTAACTTTGTATGATCTAGTGTCAGGGCATCTTCCACTTCCTGAAGGGTTGGCTACATGGGATCTTGTACTACCTTGTTGATCCTGACCCATAGACTACTTTCAGGCTTAAACTCAGAGTTCCCTCATCACCAGAGACTTGTCTGGTGATCAATGAAGTCTTTGCTGTAGCTGGCTACCTTCATCAGGTCTGCTCTTTGCCTTGCTCAGGTACCGTGGCACTTCATCCTTGTCAGTGAGGGCACTGCTTTGCCTGGCTCTCTGTGATCTCGGTTCCTGAATCACTTTCCCTTGCAGAGTTACATCAGCCTGTGCTGCTCCCCAAAGGATTGTCCCTACAGAAAATCTAGTATGGAAAAGGGAGGTGAAACTGGCTGATCATTATACTAAAGAAAGCAACATAACAAGGTTGAGAATCTTTCTAATTGTCTTACTTCAACTGATCTTTCTCTGAGAGATATTTCCTTTACACTGGCGTGCTCTTTGATCCACTTTGACATTCTTATATTCTTCCTCCCCTGCAAATGATAGTACCAGCATAGATTTCGTAGAGTTTCATAGAATCATAGAATGGTTTGTGTTGGAGGGAACCTTTAGAGGTCATCTAGTCCAACCCCCCTGCAGTAAGCAGGAACATCCCCAACTAGATCAGGTTGCTCAGAGCCCCCTCCAACCTGACCTTGAATGTTTCTAGGGATGGGGCCTCCACAACCTCTCTGGGCAACCTGTTCCAGAGTTTCTCCACCTTCATTGTAAAAAATTTTTTCCTTATATCCAGTCTAAATCTACCCTCCTTTAGTTTAAAACCATTACCCCTTGTCCTGTCACTACAGGCCTTGCTAAAGAGACTGCCCCCGTCTTTCCTGTAGTTCCCCTTCAAGTACTGAAAGGCTGCAATAAGGTTTCCCTGCAGCCTTCTCTTCTCCAGGCTTGAACAACCCCAACTCTCTCAATCTGTCCTCATCGGAGAAGTGCTCCAGCCCTTCAGATCATTTTTGTCGCTCTCCTCCAGACCCACTCCAACAGTTCTATGTCCCTCCTGTGTTGAGGGCTCCAGAGCTGGACGCAGCACTCCAGGTGGGGTCTCACCAGAGCAGAGCAGAGGGGCAGAATCACCTCCCTTGACCTGCTGGCCATGCTGCTTTTGATGCAGTCCAGGGTACGGTTGGCTTTCTGGGCTGCAAGCGCACATTGTTGGCTCATGTCCAGCTTTTCATCCACCAGTACCCCCAAGTCCTTCTCCACAGGGCTGCTCTCAATCCCTTTGTCCCCCAGCCTGTATTGATCTTGGGGGTTGCCCTGACCCAGGTGCAGGACCTTGCACTTGGCCTTGTTGAACCTCATGAGTTTCCCATAGGCCCACCTCTCCAGCTTGTCCAGGTCTCTTTGGATGACATCCTGTCCTTTTGGCATGTCAGCTGCACCGCTCAGCTTGCTGTCATCTGCAAACTTGCTGAGGGTGCATTCAATCCCACTGTCTATGTCACTGATGAAGATGTTAAACTGTACTGGTCCCAGTATGGACGCTTGAGGGATGCCACTCATCACTGGTCTCCATCTGGACATCGAGCCATTGACCACTACCCTCTGGATGCAACCATCCAACCAATTCCTTAGCCACTGAACAGTCCACCCAGTATGAGCTATGATATTGGGCATTTTACATTCTAGACCCTGACATGTGAATACACTAGAATCTCCACTTAAGTAACATCTGCTTTTTTAAACAGAAGTCAAAATCTCTGCTTTAAGTGGTCAGTTTCTGTCCCTCAAAAACCTTAGAATCTAGAAAACACAGAAAAAGCCCTCGAGATCTCACACTGTCTTGATCAAAGTCAAATTTAACTCCTAGTTATTGCACTTTATTGTAGTAAAGTTCCAAAGTCAATTTAAACACTGCGATACTTAAGAGCAATAAATTTAAGAATTCAAATATCTGTGGGAAATACTTCATATTGTACTTCAAAATGTAGTCTGAAATGGGACAAGCTTTCCCCAAGATACCTCTCAATGTTACAAGGGGCCTACACCAGAAGCAAACTTACACTTTGGGACTCTAAGTCCCCTGTTTCATACTTGGGTTTACTTGCATTGTCTGAACATATCATAACCATCAGATGGTAATACCTCCAAAAGCTGTGAGGACAAGCGCGCTGTGGTTAAGTGTAGGCTGGAGTCCAGAAGATTAGGGTTCAAATGTGTCAAGTCAGCTAATTTTTCTATGCATTAATTTAATTTTTAAAATATTCTCTTACATATTTAGACTGTTATGCTCGAGACATGGCTTGTGTTTAATACATTTGCATCCTAGACAAGACAAAGGCACAACAGTAATAACAAATTATAAGTAACAAATTATAAGTGTCAGTTATGCTTAAAATTAATGTAAAGACTGATTTCTGCATAGTTCAACTACAGACATAAGGTAAGTGCTAAGGCAGTGAGACAAATACATCTTTCTAGTTTTTTTTTTTTTGTAATGGAATAATTTAGAGACATCATATATTTAGAAGCAATATTTCTTTCGTATACTCTCAGAGTTTCTAAAACACTGTGGATTTCAGAAACATAAGCTGTGCTCACTTTCACTTATTGGGATATGTATGGAACTCGCAGCTTACAACAACAGTTCTGATTCTCTGCACTGCATGTCATGCAGCTTTAAAAAATAACTAAGATTCACGTCTTGAACTGCATTTTGTTCTGCTGGTTTCCATAAATCAATACCAGAAGTGAAATTTATATACAGAATGTATTCTTCTGATGTTATGCCTTACTAAGCCATATGTGGCAAGCCTTAGAAATCACCCAAATGCCCAAGGATCAATGTCTGCCTAGGTTTGAAATCATAGAGATTTTCCCCTTTAACTCTAGCTGGAGTAGAAAAAATATTAAACAATAATCTACTCCTGAGATGACAAAGGGCAACCCTTTGACCATTATAATATCAGCAATTATAAAGCCATTAAGGATGACCAAGAAATCAAGGAATTAAGTATCCTGATAAACTTTCGGAAGTGCTTAATGAAGAAAGTATCCACTGTTGTCCACTTACCACCAAATATTTTTGAGAGCACAATATAAAAATGATTCAGTACAACTCTGTGTCAGTAACTTTACAAAGATGTCATGCTACAACAGGGTCAGTCCATGAAATACGTCTTGTCTTATCCTTTCTAGAATATTTGAAAAAAAAAGAAACAAACAAAAAAAAACCAAAAAACACCCAAACCAAAACACAAGCAAACCAAAACACCAACGAACCAAATAATTTTCTTTACTTGTACCTAACATTTAAATAAGTTTGAAGAAAGCATACCTCATTTTTTATTAGAGTATAACAGCCAACATTGGACCACTCTGTAGTTGTACTGCTCAAAGACAAGCTCTGTCCAAAGCAGCCCATATCCAAAAAAATCACTGGATACAAATTGTACCATTCCCTTTTTTCAGATGAGGGCCTGAGACCCAAGCACAATAAGACCCATAGAAATACAAACTCAACTGAATAGAAACCTCTCTGTTTAGGTCACTAACCAAACTATCATTGTTCGTTCTTCCTTGGTTTTGTCTCAGAGCCAACTATGGGGTTTTTATTTATTTATTTACTTTTAAAGCAAACCAAACAGAAACAGGCTATGAAAAACATTGCTAGTCCTCAAAAAAAACTGAGTTCAATTTTGTTAACACTATTAACATAGACAGAAACTGTCCTGTACACTGTACTTTAATGTAATCCATAATTGCCAGTATAAATCTGTTTTCTATATCTTCGCTGCAATAAAAGTTTCACTGCAATTAAGAACATAATTTCCATATTACATACAAAATTGTCAATCCTAATAATTTTCTAGCTGTCTGGGAAATAGAGACTCTTAATACTTATAACTGAATGATAAGCTTTTTACATAGCCTAAACAATTTATTGTAATGAATGTTTCAATAGGTATGTGATATGGGTTTTCTGTTGTATTAAATTATTCAAATTCATTGCAGTCAATATGACCTTAATTTATGATATTGCATTATTATAATATAATTGCTTTCTACATATTTGGTATACATCTGAATTGCTCATTTAGTTCTGTGAGTTTCCCATGGGGCATGGCATTCAGCTCAGGCAGTGAATGCAAGTGTTAATGCAGTGTTCTAGACACCGCAGATGTCAGAGTGGTGGATGAAGAATAAAGACCAATAAAACTTTATTTCCAGGTCTTCGGACAGCATAGAGGAAATGTTTTTCTCCCTTCTACCTTGTCCCCTTTCCACAGTAGGAAAAGAGACCTGGGTTTAGGTCCAGGCACAACTTTTCTTCACTTAAGATTATGACAACATACTGCAAAATATTTCATAGATGTGTAAAACAGAAGGATAACAGCTGACCTTCAAGTGTCAGGTACTTGAAAGAAGTAACCCATTCTATCATTTGTTAGAAATCTCATAACATGACTTAGTCTGAACTGAATCTAAATGAAATTATTTAGGGCTTGGATAATCAGACTTATCCCTGGTGGTGTGTTTGAACTTTTTCTTATAGCAGTGCCATGTCACATAGTTATGACAAAACTGTACTTCCCACTGATATCTCCTCTGCTGGTAAAAGTGCTAAATTGAATAGACTTACACCAGCTTGCCCCAGGTAATTTATTAGACCACATATCATATTATCCTGCCAACAAATACTATTCTGGTCCTGTTAAGTTTGCTGTAATAAACAGAATAATTGGTAGATATATAAGCAAAATATTAGAGTTTTTTGTACATTACATGCAGCCACTTAATGGAATTGCACATTCTGTATAATTTATCTTTGGAATGTTCTTAAGGTCTAGATTAATACTTCAACATTAATTTACATTTAGCTGCACTAACATAAAGTAGATTAGGCCCAAAGTACTCTGAAAACCCATAACAAAGACCATATGGTCTACTCAAAAATCGTGAGATAACCTATGGAGTGATGTCAAATTATGGTTGCTGGGAAAGCTGCAGTATTCTAGTCTCAGTACAGTGGCACAAGTCAGAAGCAATTTAACTACTGCATTAAGAAAACAACCAAAACCCCCCACCTTATACCAGTGGAGTATAGTCTCAAGATATGTGCCCTTTATTTCTGTACATTTTACACTGTTACAAATGTTTCATGTCTTTGTATAGCCTTGCATTGAATTAAACTTTGATTAAAGGATCAAATTCTTCTGGTGTGCATTTTGACTCCCACCATCATCAGTAATGAGTTTTTCAATGTGAATAAGGGCACCAGAATCTGTAACACAGAAGCATTGTTTTCTTGTGAAATCCTGTCCATCACAAGTGCTTTGCAATCTCTCCCTTTAAGTAAACACATGAAAGTACATTAAACTAAGAATCATTTTGGTCACTGCTGTTTGCCATGTAACCAGTTTTTGCTTATTTCTTTGTTGCTTATCTGAGGTGTGGTTCTCTGTGTAGCTGTCTTAGGTAAGCATAGACTAATCCAGTAGAATCAAGTAACTGAGCTGCTTTATGGAAAGAGTCCTCTGAGGAAAGTAATTTACAGAATGAGTGAATTTTTCATTTGCAGCTGAGTTAGGTAGAAGACCCAAAATTATATGCTGGAATGACCAATAAACTGTGGATGTTTAAAGCAATCCCCAAATGCCCAAGAAACAAAGTATTAGACATAGAAAAACCCATTTCTAGTCAGTGGAAGACTGTAGAATATTTTTTGTATGTCTGAATAGTGGAAACAGTTACCTGAAATTTGGTACATTTTCTATTTCCTTTATTTGATCCGGAGTATAAGGACAATTTCCAAACTTCATATAATGTAATGTGCTCATCATCACAGTATCACAGTACTAATGATAACATTCCATTATGCCAGAGCAAAAATGTTATCAGAGGAACAAAGAAGAACAATTTATATCCTCCTCCTTTGCATATGGTACATTGCTATTGAACTGTTAAAGTTACTGTATACTTTTGGCCACATGTTATCTACTAGAAAAAAATTAATCCATAATGTGAAAACTAAAATCACCTGATCAATCTGCACTGTTTATCCAAAGTAGAAAAATGCAATAATAAATATTTTCAGATAATTTATTTTAAAATAATTGCATCAGTTCACTTAAGGGTAACGATAGAGAAGATTATGAGTATTTCTTGACCATGTCAGCTATATTCTTCCATTATACTAGCTGAACCAAATAAATGAGCACACTGAGCACACTTATTTCAGTCAAAAAACTTAAAAGGCTAGTGAGCATGATTACCAATCAAATTTGGGTAGCAGGTATGATTGCATTTAAATGGCCTTTTACAGTAAAGATATTAATGTTCCCTGTATTATTAATGAACAGCTATTAAAGACTACATTTCCTTGTAATAGTAGAATGACCAACAGGCTATTAGGAATTTAGAATATTTGAATTGCTAATTAGAGACTGGGTTTGATAGATAGAAAGAGCATTGTTATTAGAATCCTTCAAAACCATCCGAGAAGGCTGCAAATATTTTGTAAAAAAAAAATCCAGAATTATTTTCCAGTTTACGACTTTTAAACACCTCTTCTGCAAGAGCACACAGTCATAAATGTTGGTACCCCAGAAATCAGGAGGGCATTATACAGTATATTTTCTTTATCATTGGAAAATAAAATACAGCCATGCTCAAAGGCATATTCTTATCTATCTGGGAGAAAAATCAGCCAGCAGTAACTGAATTTCTCTTCTTTTTCTCTTATTCCAGCCCCCAATTGCTCTTCAGCTGCAATCTCTTCTACCCCAATCCCTTTCATGATGAATACATATACAATACTGGTAGGTTTTTTGCTGTATGGTAATTCCCCTTTTTACTGACAAACTAACACTATATTTTCTGCCATGTTGAAGTCAAAGAGTACCTAGTACTTCAGCTTTTTCCATTTGTTATTCCTAATTATTTTTGCAAGATAAAGAGTGGCATAGTGCCTTCTGAATCTCTTTGAGATTCAACTATCCTGGTTTTAAGTAAGGTTGTGAGCAGGCTTTAGTTTTAGACATACTTTTAAAATTTGTGCCTGAGTCATTGCAGGAATAATTAGTTAACTCCTGTTCAATAAGGTCTTCATAAATTCTGTATCGGACACCCCAGAAGCTTTTGTAACTTGATGTTGATTGAGACCATGAATGTTTATAGCATTCCAGATAGAATTTATAGCGACATTACTAGGTTTAATCAAGCTTTGACTAGTTATTATACCAGTTACTATACCATAAGCTTTAGTTTAAATAAGTTTTGTCAACTCTGAATGTTAGGAAATCATGAGTCAGGCTGCTAATCCCTAAGGATTAAAAAAAAACAAAACCATTAGTTATCTTTCTTTACCTTACTTCTGAACCACTAAGAAGCTATCATATTTTCAAGCTTTTATTTCCTTGCTGACTATGGAAAATTGATTCTTTTTCCTAAATTCAGACTAAAATTTTTGATTATTATACAGAACTAGCACTATAGCTATAAGAATGTTCGCTACAAAGGCTAGGAATAATAATAATAAAAAAAATCACTAGAGTTACTGCTCCAATTTCAAGAGACATTTGCATTAATTTAAAAGCTGAAAACATCTCTCCTCTAGCTACGATTATGGATAATTTCATTTATGTCTATCTGTAGTTTTCCTTTGTTTCTTTTACCTTTCCAGTACAGGACACAGTAAGAATGGCACGTAGTTGGGAAAGACATGATAGACTAAAGCAGGAGTGATGGCATTTCCAAATCTGATACCATTTTTTTTTTGGTTGGACAAGATTCATTTTCACTTTTTAGGAATTGATTTTACTAGGTTTTATATTTTACACACACTGATAATTCCCTTAGACCTTGGTAGACTTTAACTGCCTAGAGAATAAAAGTAATAGTGAGGAGAAAGTATGGATGTAGAAAACAGAATAAAAGCACAAGTGATTATGGAATAATACCCTGTCGTAAAAGGAAGCAAAGAAAGATAAGTTGCCAGGGCTTCACAATTTGTTTGACTGTAATATTTAAAACAGGTGAGAAATGATTGAATCATGCTTTAATGCTTCAGCTGTCATTTATGGTTATACAACACAATTATAAATAACACAAGAAGAATTGTGTCAAAAGCTGGAGTTTAAATACCAGGTCATGAGATTTAGAGAAAAGAGATCTAAATCTGCAATTAAATATGTTAAGTAACATGGGATCTGTGATTTGCTGAAGAGAGCAATCAGTGTTTATCCAGATGGTACATCACAGAAGGTATGGAAAGTTAGGACAACTGAGAATCTTTTATGGTGTTCCATTACAATAGACTAACTTATTCCAGCTGAATATGAAAGAAAATAAGATAGTTACATTGCGAATGTTGAAAATACATGAATGGTACTACAAATATGAGATTCAACCTGAAGCTTGAAAAGCTGATGCAAAACAAAAGGGAGCTATGAGATCAATAAAAATATTTATATTATTAGATTAAGTATTTCTTCTTAACTATTACTTTTCTTAACAGGACTTTACAAGAATTGTTCAAAACAATATTGTAAAAGTAAAAAAAATAACCCACACATGATGTTAGGTAAATTAAAATAGGTATAGAAGACCCACTATTCATTAAGGAAATTTCTATGTGTTCAGTTTAGATCATCCAAGCTTTCATGGAATTAGCTGAAATAACTCTTTCATATCACAACTTCTTGAGTTTCCAACATCAGGAATTTATTGTAGTAAAATTGTAATTTCTATTATAGAGCACAGTTATACTTGGGAATTCACTACTGAACAGAAAATGTTTTAAGTCATTGAACTATTTGCCTCAAGGACAGACATTTTATTTTCACTGAGAGAGAATCTGAAGCTACTACAGCTGCATCTGCATGACAATGCAATTCTGCTTCTAGCACACCTCTGCAGGTAATGGCCCAAGGACTTGGATGCTCACACCCTTTAGTATTTCATGCCCTCTTCAGTGCGGTCCAGCCAACTGCACTGTGACACTTTCTTTAAGGGTCTCCATGAAGGAGATGCATAAGTCCTCAATGTCTGGAGACATAATATAGTGTATTGTTTCCCTTAACCAAATGTTGTGTTACACACAGAAAATATCTTGAAATAGAACAGAAGTTCAAAAGAGGAAGACTTGATTTGGAAATTGGGTGCTAGACTTAAGGAACATATACATAGTCAGAGCAATCTTATCAAGGCCACTCTGAGGACCTGAATTCCCAGCATATCTGTATTGATAGCATATCAATCCCAGCATATTGATACCGATATGACTTTTCCGTAATAGCCATTCAGCATAAAAAAACTTCACAGAAAAATTACCCATGCTAAGATTGCTGCTGCGAGGCTCTCATGCTGGATACCCCCACTTTACAATAAAAACAAACAGCATAGTCAAGACAGTCTCTACGAAGGCCATCCTGATCTTTCAGTCCTGAGAATTTCTGGGGTTCCAAAGAACTGACAGCTTGCTATGCTCTTTCAAGTCTTGATGTCTGCCAAAAAGGTAACATGAGCACTACTACATACCTGTTTCTGTAGGCAAAAATGAAAAGTTTAAGTACCTGAGCAACCTATGACAAATTTTGAAAGATACTTAAGTACCTAAATCTAGATTTTAAAGGATTTGAATTTTAAATGTTTTGAAAATGTAAATAAATTGTCAAGCTGTCATATGAATATGCAATTCACTAAATTTGATTGGGAATTGGCTCCCAAGTGTTTAAGTGCATCTGTAACTCTTGCAGGGAAAATGCATTTGAAAGTACAGGTACAAAGCAAGTTCTACAGAAAACCAGCTTGGACATCAGAAGCATTAAAGCCATTTAGCATAGAGTTTCAGGAAATCTAACAGAACAAATCTCAGCATTAGCTAATTTAGTTTCAGCTGAGTTGTACTACTTCCCAGGATCTGAGCTGATTTTGAATACACATGCTTAAGTTTTCTGAAACTTCACTAAAAAAATCACACTTACATGCATGTGGTTGTATTTTAGGAGTTACAAAAATCAAGTCAGACAGTTAAACTTATATTTTCATTGAAGAAAAAAGAGCTGTTCTGTTTCATCTGTGCTAAGATCTTGATCATTAAGATTATTTTGCCCTGGCCATATAAACACATTTTGCTGCATACCTTGTCTTCTGCCAGTTTATTTTTACTCAATAAGTAGCAAATCTTTGTTTGCTACCAACTATTACTTGCACTGTAAAGCCTGGTAATCACACTAAAGGGAACATATTCTGAAAAATAACCCACCCACCCCCAAAAAACACCACACGCATGCAAAAAACAAAACCAGGTAGTGAATATATTGGTATTTTCCCAACATTCTTCCATTGCCATATTGTATAACTTAAAACTGAGGTCATAATTTCCTAGGACTCAAGCTAAGCGATTGTATTTGTCTCTGTTTACCCTATATAAAGAAATTATGAAATGCATAAGGCTGGTAGTTGCAAGTTACAGACCTTTATAATATCTAACTATAGATTTTATGGAAAAACACATTAACCATTATTTGTTACAAAACAGCTCATTTCTTAATGGTTGATTGTGATTTTAAAAACTATAATCCAAAACTATATGTGGACTATCTGAAGTTAGAATGAATGTGAATGTTTCAAAAACAGACTGCAGACTTTGTGTCCCTGAAGATGGGCTTACGTTATCATTTATGTCTTCTAAGTGTCAGTACCTTTACTTGAAAGACTGCTGTTTTTTCCAAAGTACCTCCATTTCCTGTGCATATTTTTATGAATGTCTTTTATTAGTTCTTAAATTCCATTTCCACTGTGGGTCTGCTTTTGGGACTTTGTTCATTAGATAATTTACCTCAAATTCTGACCCCTGGGTTATTGGCAGGAAACCAATTGCCCTTTATCTCTTTTACTTTTAATTGCATAGTTAGAACTGAAGGAATAAAAAGACATCATGAAATGAAATTACACAAAGGTCAACTGTAATGATGGTTTTTATCTTCCCATGGTATTTGTTCCAAGTTAACTTTGATTAAACCAGACACTAAGAAGGTGATCTGAAGATGCTAGTAGACTTTGCCAGTGTTTATAGGCACAGATAATTTCCTGTTGTCCATATTCTTGATACCATGGACTTTAGCGATGTTGAGAGTAACAGGAGATATCCAAAATGCCATTGAATTTTTTTTTGTTATCATTATTTTCATCACTCATTCAAGGAGAGGACTTCTAATAAAAGTTACCACAGATTAATCATTTTTCTATTATTAAAAAAACCTGAGTAAACCACTCCAGAAGCAAAATCAATAACCCATAATACCAGCAATGAACATGACTAGTTTGTTATAGCAAGCAGTTTATAAATAAAGAGGAAAATGTGTTTCTTAAAAATTCATCTTAGAAGAAATGTGAGTACTTCAGAGGAAGCTGAAAAGGCTTACATATGTAAGAGCTGTAAACAGAAAATGAGAATAATGCTTAATGACTATTGCTTGCTATAAAGTATCCAACAAGTTCTAAATTAATGGCATTCAAACTTGTCATCTATCTGTTAATTGGTCAGTTTGGCAACAGAAAAAGTACCTAAAAGTACTTTCCACCCCTTTCTGCTTAGAATGTGAGTGTTCTTTACAAAAAAGCACTTGCTGTTGTAAGCACAGCATATATGATAAAGATGACTTGCTGGAATCAACTGAGACCTATTGATTTCAATCTGTTCTGTAACGCATGACCATAACATACTTATAGACAGAGACAAGAAGAAAGGTTAAATATGTTCATACTACAGACAATAGACTTGTTCTTGTTATACTATGTTTATAAAGATGTCAGTCATGTCCTAAAAACCCAAATTCAAAATAAAAAAATTGTAGAATAAAAAAAGAAAGTCAAAGTGCTCTGCTAGACACAACAGCATGCTTCTAAAATGCTTTAAGGATAACTTAATTGCTATAGTCATATTTTACTGTCAAATCTAAACATCAACAGACTCCATAGAGCTAGGCAGGAAATTATTTTCTTGTCCCATTTAATTAAATTTCCCAGTGACCTCAGTATGAACATTGTATACGTCGTAAGACAATATTTAGTCTTGAGTTACATTTGTGTAACTGTCATGCAGGAATTTTGGTCTGAGGTACCTGCGAGGACAGAACTGCACCACTTACTGAGAAAAATCTATGACTTAAATTGATAAGTCTAAGCAAGATCAGTATAGGAGGTTGTAGCAATAAAGACCTGCAGTCACATTGTAACCAGTACTATTAACTCAGGAGAGCAGGAAACCACTCCAGATTGTTGAGGCATCAGAGTCCTGGCTGGCAGCCTGGTTTTTACACATAGCAGTTCCACCTTGGGTGCAACCTTACACACTGTGTTGGATGTCATGAATATATATTTCTCAAAGTGCTGTTGCTTTCACTATTTATTGTTTTTAATGTTGATAATTGGCATAAGCCACCAATGGCCTTATTGGTCATATCACCCCAGGCAAATCTCTTTGACTTTCTTTGTACCTGGACTCCCTCCAGTAGCTCCATTTCTCTTGCACTGTTGAGCCCAGAACTAGACACAGTACTCCAGGTGTGGTCCCACCAGTGCTGAGTAGAGGAGAAGGAACACCTCCCTCAACCTGCTGGCAGCACTCCTCCTAATGCAGCCCAGGGTAGTTAGCCTTTTTTCTGCACAGCACATTGCTGGCTCATTTTCAGCTTGTCCACCAGGACCTTGCATCCTCCTCTGCCACAGTGCTTTCTAGGTGGTCAGCCTCCAGCATGTACTGGTGGCAAGGGATTATTTCCTCCCCAGGTAGAGAACTTCGCACTTCCCCTTGTTGACCTGTGTGAGGTTATTCCAACACATGCTTAGATGCCCTCACAGCATACCCCACAGCATTTAACACAATCTTGGAATCATGCCCTAAAGACACCTTGTGCTGCAGCACAGTCCTCATTATTTCAGGGACTTTGAACTGCAAACACACAATAAAAGCAACTGCCTCGGGATGGTCTATATCCCAAGGACACTAAAAAGCCAAGTGCTACACAGTGTGCACACAGCCTAGAAGAAACCCACACTGAACAGCAAAGTCATGTCCCAGTCTTGTGCTACAAGGCTTCAGAGCTAGGAATTCATGCCGGGACCTTCATGTTTTTAGTATTTAGAGGCAGCCCACATGCTCTCATATCTCAGATTTTTAGAAAAGCCAAGAAAGTTACTGTATTAGAGTTCACTGTGAAGACTACACTTCAAGTAAATTCCAGGACTAGCTTAATCCACAGATTCCTTTACTGCATACACTGTAGTCCCTGTAGCATATCTGCCTATGCAGACCAGCCACCTGCCTTCATTCAGATTCTGAGCAGATATCCCAATAGGAGTCATAAAGCTCTCTCATCCAGAATTAAGTGCTGCTGTATTTCACTAACTAACTTAAGCCCAGATTGGTTACTCTCACTGCAGTTGGTGGAAATGTGTCTTTAAATGTCACCCACCTGAAAATGCAGATTTTATTATAGACAATTAATTCCTATGAATCTGAAGCATGGAAGCCCAGATCCTCAAACATGTTTCAACATCTCACTGTCAACATTTGAGCCCTTGGTAAAGGGGAAGAATTCTACATCATACAGGTGCGACTCTGATATACTAAGTTTAACCACTTCCACATCATTTTTGCTTCTTTATTGGTGAAGGATTTTTTTTTTTTGATTTTTTATGTGTGTCTGAATATGTGTAGGTTTGTGTCTTGTCATCTTACTAATTTCTTACAAAAATATAAAGAGTTTCCTTGGATTAATTTTATTGAAACCCCACCAATCATTTTAAAACTCCAGTTAAGCAGACAAATTCCAAGGCTTTCCTCACCTGCCACTACTTCCAAGAAAAAGCTCAATTTCTATGCTGCTCATAATTTAAGTCTTAGAGCCAAACAGCATACTGGTTAGATAGTTTTTCATCCTACCATGAGCAGTTACAGCTTTTCTCACATGGCAATTAGCCCATGCAAGGCTCTTGCTGACACCTAATGAATACCTTGTAATTCCTTTACTTTTGTTTTCATGCATCTGGGATTCATGCCAATATCCTGTTCCTTCTGTGAAGTGCCAACACCTTAAGGGCTTTTGCTGCTTAGTGCTCTCAAGGGTTTATGTAGTCATTGTATTCTAGCACTTCCTCCTTTTTCTGATTTTTCTAATAATTAATTCTTTTGCATTTATCTCCATTAAATTCTGATTTCTATACAATAACCTGGAACATCAGCTTCTATCTTCAATTCCTGCAAAAAAATACACATTGTAACTTGAAACAAAAGAGAAGGAAGTAACTTGTACTCATAAACCACCTCTACCCCAAGCCAGGGCCACCTGTCAGTCACAGTAAGGCAGCTGTCCCTAAGAGCCAGTATGATTACACTTGCCTATGTTGCTCAAGCTAGGAAAAGACAAGCTCAATATAGAACATCATAACAATATCACACGGCAAGAACTGGATGACCTTGGCAACTGGACTAAAGATAAAAAATGAAATTTAATAGTGCAAAATGAGGTCACATACTAACAAAAAAATTAATAAGACTTGGAGAGCAAGTCTTATGAGGAGCAGCTGAGGGAGCTGGGGTGGTTTAGTCTAGAGAAGAGGAGGCTGAGGGGAGACCTTATTGCTCTCTACAGCTACCTGAAAGGAGGTTGTAGTGAGGTGGACGTTGGTCTCTTCTCCAAAGTCACTAGTGATAGGACGAGACAAAATGGCCTCAAGCTGTGTCAGGGGAGGTTTAGATTGGATATTAGGAAAAATTTCTTTACTGAAAGAGTGGTCAGGCACTGGAACAGGCTGCCCAGAGAGGTGGTGGAGCCACCATCCCTGGAGGTGTTAAAAAAACATGTAGATGTGACACTTCAGGGCATGGTTTAGGAGGCATGGTGGTGTTGGGCTGACAGTTGGACTTGATGATCCTGGAGGTATTTTCCAACCCTAATGATTCTATAATAACAACTGACAAAAAAAAAGGTTGTGACAAAAGCTTCAGCAATAATCCAGGAACTTTGTAATCTGAAAGAACAAAGGAGAAAGATGTCCGAGTGACCAGGTGATCATGTGAAGATTATGAACAATTAATGAGATGCACCTTCAAAAAAGGCAAATATAATCAATATAGTAAAATGCTAAGGTCTTTGGACCAGATAAGAATGCTTCTTTTCCTGAAATAGTTTAAATATTTTTCTTCAACTGGTTGTTGAAGAAACCAGAATGATAACCTTTAGACTGGAGAAGCTTACAAAGGAGGAAGTTGACTTGTTTTTCTTACCAGAGTAAAAGTAGTATTGATCAGTAGCTTTTATTTTGAACATGGACTGCAGTGGTAACATTTGTCTATATGCACTTTAAAATGACCCTGTCTGTTTTTTCAGGAAAGAGGTTAGGTCACAAAATGCAAGCTTCAAAAACAGTGGAATTAAAAAAATGTCAGAATCTGGTAGGTTTTCACAATAAATGTCATTTAAGTACAGTGAAGAATTTACACTTCTACTCCTTTTACAGTATTGAAGCTAGTGATTCTGCAGAGCCTTTATTTTCTGGCAGAAATGGCATTTCTAATGTAATTTCTGCATTCTGCTGCTACCTTACATGTAAAATTTGGCGTAGATTCAACTTAAAAGATCCAGTCAATAGTGACAAAGCTTGCTAGTAACTTGCTTTAACTAAAAGGGGTTTGCTTCCTACCTGAGCTAAGCACCAGTGCTAATGGATCTGGGCACACATGTGACTGTCCATTTTTAAGAGATGTTAATTTCAGTATAAGATTTTAAAGAAATCAATAGTCTGTTCCACCCCGATATATCCTCTTACAACTTCTTATAATAAGAAAAGCATTTTAAACATACCTAGAAGTTCTTGGCCTACCTCACAAAATCAAAATAATGCTGAAAGTAATATTGTAGAAAAATGTGAAAGGCAGATGAGCTTAGGATAAGACAAAAGTAACAAATGATGGGGAAAATGGGATTTGACAAGAATATCAAGGATTAAGTTGGGGAGGGATAAAATGCATTTTTCCGCATCTCTCACAAGTAGCATAGTTTCTTTGCTTATTTGTTTTGATCTTCCCTCTTTCTGATTTCCCAAGTTTCTTGGACCTGCTCTGGAAGAAATAGTTTACACCATCAGGCTTACTCATAAGATTTTCTGATTGCCTGATTTTCAGAGTTACAAATAACCACCTATATCGAGCTAGCAGCATCATTCTGGTTTCTAGCCTGTTGAAGCTAATTGCTTCAGGCAAGTCACACCTTTAAATGTAAGCATTAGAGCCAGGAAGCATCATGAAACTTTTTAATTTCTTCTTTGTTCTTCTGTAACTAGGTCAGGTTTTCCTCTTGCTCTCTATTGCAAATTAAATCAACTTCAAATCTGGCCTGCACACATAAAGGATCATAATATACAAGGCTGTCTCTACAAAGCATCTCTGATTGTCCCTCATGGACCCCTAAAATTCTGAATTCAAATCAAATAGCTGTACAGACACACTCTAAGTTTTCTATACCTCCTGCAGTTTCCTCTCAGAATGTGATGTGTATTGAATTTTGACAAGCAGACCACAAAATACTCATTACTTCTCTCTGTATACATGAAAGCGAAACACAGAGAACCAGGAAGACATGCATCTCCAAGCCTGAAGATACCACCAGATAAAGCAGCAAACAAAAGCATTTGTTTCATATCTACATGGACACCATCTGGGAAGCACCAGCAGCCAGCATCAGAGACCATCAACCCCACAAAAGCAAGACGAGACAAGCCTCACATGAGAAAGCCAGCATCGCTCTTTCAATAATTTCACGTTAAAATAGGAAGATTTGCTTCCTAAACCTCAGAGGCGGTCAGCTTATCTTTACAGAGCAAAGATTTATCTTTAGTAATGTTTTTGGTTCTGTAAGCTATCCTAATGGAAAACAATTTATTTAAAAAAAAAAAAAAAAAAAAAAGAAATCCAGGTTCAGTAACCTCTCTAAACAGCAAAACCCAAATCTTGACAGCAGGCTAGAAACAAGTCCATTCCTCTTCTGCCAATGCTGCACAGATATGCTATGTAAAAACAGAGCAAGTAAAGAGACAGGAGGCTGGTCAATATTCATCGTGCATAAATGGCATTAAGGTACAAATGTTTATATCAACTTATACTAACTAGGTATTCCTTTTCCAATTTAATTGAAAATTCCAGTCTGAAATAGACCTGGAAACCTCAAATCAATGAATTCTAATAATAATCTGTTAATAATTACTCAATAAACTGTCTTCTAATTTAAAGTTTAGTACTTTGTATAGAGTAGACTTCTCTACCACTATGAGGGAGCTCAAAACAGGAGAATGAAGCAGAGCAAGGCCTCACTTGATAGGGGATTGGTTAATATTTTTAAATTATTCCATTTACTCTTTATTGTGGATAATCCTAATAGCGCACCTATTATGTTTTGCACAAGGGCTAACAGCAGGATATCTGTAGGCAGCCACTGGCATTTTCAAGATTATCCCCCCCAATCAGGCTAGCAAAATAATTTTATTTTGGTTTAACAAAGAAGCTTTAGTTTTCAATCCATGTTAAACAGTTGATATAATGGTCATCATTCTCTTCTTCACCCTCCAATCCCTACCGTTTTCTTTCTAAAACTCAACAGTTTAAAAAACAAAGCAAAACCCCAAAACAAACAAACAAAAACCGGGGGCGGGGGGGATGGGGGACAGGGGACAAACAACAGAAAAATAAAGAAAAAACCTCTTAACACTAAGAATGGTCTCTGCCTACTAATGTTACCAGCCATGCTGAACATTTGATATCAGTGTAAATAACAGATGCTAGGTAGTTTTGCTCTTGAAATGCAGATCAAATAATGTTATAAATGCATGCAGTATTCTTCCTTTTCAAGCATGCCAGTGAACTCAGCAGAGACCTTTAAAGGCACATTCTTTGTTACCATGACTTCAGCAGTCTCCATAATATTTCAAATTTATTTTTCCATTTTCTTCCAGCAAGAGATGCAGGTGTCAGGTAAGCAGCGGTACATGATACTAACCATAACTTTGTGAGTAGGCAATTAAGTGGCAGCAGGCTAACTGAACTAGTAATTACACTCTTTTGGACATAAAAGGAAGGCGAACTATTTACATCTTACATTAAGCTTGCTGGGTTTTGTTCTGAATGGCTTTTCACTGCTTTTTCTGTGTCTCTTCCCCGATTTTTTTGTGTGTGCTGTAGAATCACCTTGAACATGTAGGGCATTGCATTCCCACGTAATGGAACTAGACCTGAAAAAATAATTTGGATAAAAATTGTATAAAGAAAGACTGCCCAAACCAGCCACATCCTAGTTTTTAGGACCATGCAAAAGCATTATGAATTGGATTTTTCTGACATAAAGTTGGAATAACAGTATTTGCAAATGCACCATGTCTTATCTATTCATACTTTTACATGTATGGCTTTCTCTGTGCAAGCATGGTTCTAGCATGACAGCTGTTCCACATTAACCATTTGTGGCACAAGAGACAACTGCAGATCCACTGTGCTGCAACAGGGATTGTACTATAGTGCAATGGTTTTTAAGCTGTTACAAGTGCAGGCTTTTTTCCTCAGGGTCTATAAGCAACTCCAAGGGTTGGTTGGTTTGTTTTGTTTTTAAAACAAGACAAAAAACTTCCTACTGAAAACCAGTTTTGCTCTTGTTTACAGTACAGTAAAATGCTACTGAAATACCAAAATTACTGTATTTACCTTTCAGCAGTTCAACACAGAACAGCAGAGATCCACTGTAGGTTATTTTGTGACCTCATAGAAATAATTATCTTCAACTAATCAACATACAACTGAATTCAACAAGGCACCATATGATGTCAGTGAGTGTACATTCAAAGCAACTGCAGGGCTGTTTTAAAAAAACAAAACAACAAAACAAATGTAAAACTACAAAAAAGTACTCGTTTATTTGTTTTTCCACATTAAAAGTAGCATTTGAAAGCTGATTCAAAGCCTTTACAATTTAATGAAACAGTCCCTTTTGAGTTCAGTGGACCACAGATGAGGCCCTGAGGAAAGAAACAGAAGATATGCAACGTTTACAAAGGATAGTTTTTATCAAAGGTAAAATCTTCAAGAGGACTTTAAGACAAAAAAAAAAGAATTGAGTGCATTTACATCTATTTTGGCACAGGTTCATGAGAACTACTGTAAACTGTACTGTCAGAAATTAAATTAATAATGGTAAAAGATTTCAAAATATAACGGTTTAAAAGAACCTTGTTAAGAAATATCATTAAGGCACCTCCTGTGATGAACACCTGCTAGAGACTCTGCACAGTGTGCTTCTGAACACTTGAATTCGGAAACATTGTTTTTGTGCTAATTCGCAAACTTTGGTCTGGGATAGCAGGTGTGAAATTGCTACCATTTAAGATTTTCAGCTGTGTTTTCTTAAACAAATAAAGTACTACTTTACAGAGAATGAAAGTGAATTCACTTTATGAAGCACCAGTCTCTCCAGCAATGTTGAGAGAAGGGATATAGGAAGGCTGCATAAACACTGAGATTAGTTTTATTTCGCTATTTTCTTTTTGTTGCAAGGACTAAGCATATTCGTATCGAAATGTGAGACTAAGTAGGCATATGTACAATGCCAAAGCAATTAGCTGTAAAGTACTGCCCTAATCTTTGATTCTCTTCTTGAGCACATGAAGTTCTGTAATACTGAGCAAAACCTGCAAATTTAGATTCCAAGGCTTTTAATTTCTTGAGAATATAATTAATAGCCAAGCACAAAAGATACCAAATTTAAAGGAAGCGTGCTGCAGGAAGCAAGTATTGCTGCAGAAAGAGGAAACAGAAAGTATGAATGTGTATCAGTTAGAGCCTGTGTCCTTTCACAGCCAAAAGACAAATGCAAGCTTATCTTAACAGTAAAGACTTCAGATATTTTTCTTCTAGTAGTTGCTTTTTTCAGATTTCACAGGATCTTGAAGAGAAAAGACTAGGTGAGCTTATTTTACATTAAAGGCACTGAAACATATAACCAAACATAATGGAAATGTTTTTCATTCTTGCACTACAATGCCTGTTTTCACTGTAGACATGAATATGGATAACTTGAACTAGACAGATATTGCATGCGTTCTCAGTACCATCTATAAAAATCAACACTAACAACTTGAAATTGCCTGTTTTTTCATAAGAATCCACTTCACAAATTGAGCAGATGGGGAACAAGGGGATTAGGTTTGAATTTCTGCTCTGAGTCACAGGGGTCTCTTGTGATGCTGAATTGGTCACTTAAGCTTCTATATTCAAAATTATCTACGGGTTTACAAATTAAATTAAATGCTGCAATTATCTATCTATAGAAAATTTCTTCCACTTCTCTAGATCACAGTGATGACTATATAATTCTCTAACTTTCTGCATGCTACAGCAAAATTTTGGAGACTCTTTAAAGACACACCTATCAAGGACCATCAGAAACAGGGCAGCTCCATGAAGGAGAACAAGCAGGAGCCAAGGGTGACTGCAGCACAGGCTGTGCCCTCCCCAGCTAGTACCATCCCACAGAGCCTGAGCACAGCAGGCAGTCGCAGACACAGTGAGGACCAGGGCTGTCCAGGGAACCCAGCCAGAAGCAGTAGGAGGCAGGACTAGAGACAAGGCTACAACATAGGTCTACAATCCATGCAGGGGACAGGGACAGAGACAGGGACACCCATGACAAAGACCAGGGAAGGGAAGGACCAGACCTGCAGACCTGAGCTCAGATAGATTCCCTAGATGAAGGACAGGGTATATAGAAGTAAGGAGGCCAGGTGAGTCTGGTCAGGGCATTTAAGACCTACTGCTGCCCTCAGGGCCATGACAGTGCCCTTTAAAATTCCAGGTGAAAGTGTTTCAGAAATGTTCTGGGTTAAATTGTTCTAATCTAGTCCAATTTGCACTTTATCAACATAAAAGAAGGCTGGCCCAATTGTCAGGCTGCCCAGGAGAGAGCCAGTAATGAGATAACAAGAGCTTGGCTAGACTGAAGCAAGCTCTGTTGGCAGAGCTGTATGGAAAAGCTTGTAAAGCACCTGCTCCCATCATGCTTGGCTCTAGCTGCTAGACCCAGCTTCCCAAAATTTTTACACTCAAGAGTTTTTCTCCTGAAAGGAATAAAATAATCACATAAAATATGTCCAAAGTAGTGTGTTTGTTTTAAATATTTAAAACAGCAGAAGGAACCCATAGGAAAAAATCAAGAAAATGAAACAGTTAACATGATACTATTATGACTTTATAAGAGAATAAGAGAGAAGTCACAGAAAAATATAATCAAGAGACCTAAATTCCCCTGGCACAGTCTACCATGTAGCAGCTTAGCAAATTTCAAAGAAGCTGTGGGGAAGACTTAAAAAATTCTTTGAATTAATGGCATTTCATATCCTCTCTGGATCCATGGGCAGTATATCCTGCTCCCCAAAAATGGTTAGAAAAATATTAACTGACTGAAAAAAGAAAACAAGGCTCTGGACTTGTATGGGTAACTTTGACTGAACTTTCATTACCTGCTTAAAATCTTGACTCTTTGACTATGAGCCTCTGATTTACCTCACTACCCGTCTCCTTTACTCTAATTGGAACAGCTGCGCAGATCCTGTACTATTTTCCTTTTTCCTCAGCATTCTTTTTTTCTCCATTATCTTCATATGTTCAGTTTTCAATAGTTTTCAACATTCCTCTGCCCTCTCAGGATCCTAGTACAAACCATCAACACCTAAATATTCCAGTTAATCTCTCTCTTTTCATGTTATGAAATTGCAAATGAGAGGGATTAAAAGATGCCTTAGCAAAAAGCAAAAGTAGATATTTATTTAGGGGTGAATCTGACTATACTGAAGTAGCAACTTTGCTGTGTGGATATGTTTAAAAAGTTTGATGGATTTTAAGCAATAACTTCCATCTGACTGCATACAAGAGCATTTTGATAAGACTGTGCTGTAAGAGGGTTTATTTCTTTGGAAATACTTAGGTATAATAGGCTTGGTACATGTAAATAAGGATGAAGACATGTCAATGCATACATGCCACCTTTATTGCTACATGCCAATCCAACAAGATGTTGGGTAAGCCATGCTTATATCTGTATTACCTGCTACTTTCTTAAGCCTCCGTGAACACATTGTGGACAGAAAAAAAATATATGGAAAACACATTATGTCTCTCCAATTCTAGCTCTATCTATCACTATTCAATATAGATCTTGGGCAGTCAAAGTACTATGGTTTATGAAAAAATTCAATTAATTTTCAATATGGATGGCAGAAGCAAATGCAATTGTAAAGCTATTTTTGCTGCAATAGCAGCTCTAATTATTTGTCCCCATAAAAATTTATCACTGACAAACTTAAGAGCAGTTTTTATAAGCTATTCATATTATATTATCTGTCCTGTCCAATATTCACAATGAATTGTCACTAGCTCAGCTTTTGGGTACATGACAGAGAAGATATGCTTAGCAGAGTAATATTACCATTAATTACTGTAATTAACACAAATTATGCAAAACCAGTAAAACTCAATTACCAAAGAAATAATAACCTTTGAACTGAAAATGCAACAGTAAATGCAGAAGTTCAACTCATAATGGCTTAATTGTGGCAGAAAGAATGCTGAGCAGAGTGTTTACATTTTGGTTCTACATGCTAATGCTGTTTATAAAAAGCTGCATAAGTTTATAGAATGCTAATGTATGGAACATAAGAAATGGTATATACGAAACCGTTCATATATAGAAAATTTCTCTTAAACTATTTGCTTTGTAGGATTTGATACTGTTATTTAAACCAGCTGTTCTTAAAAGCGGTGCACCATGGGTTTCTCACAGAGGATAATAGGCTAGCTGGATCCCCATTTTGATAGGCAAACCACATTCTCCCCTGTTTTAACTCAATAAAGTAGACAAACAATTCTTACAAAACTACTAGAGTTTCATAAAGCCATAGCTCCATACACAACATGCCCAATGTGTCAGTACCTTGAGGTTCTTTGATGTGGAAACATGCTTGCAATCCTAACCTAAATTCATTACAACCTTTAGTCTCAGTTAAGGGGTCAGGAGTTTGGGTTTTTTAGTACTTATATTATTTGCAATACAAGTACTGTAATAAAGATGGAAGGATTGAAATGGTCTGTAAAATTATGAACCCAATCACAAGAGTTCTTGAAAATCTCCTGGTCCTACTGAAATAAAAGAAATCTGGAATTTATGTCAAAGAATCAGAATTTCACCAACTGTTGTATTCAGATCCAAGATGAGGGGTTTTTTTTAGCTTTACAGCTTTCAGTTTCAAAGCTCCCCCTACCTCTTAGTTCTTATTTATGTAAACTTATTATTTGGCTGAATAATAGGAAGGATTGTACTAGATTATGTTAGTAAACCAACCACTTTAGGACATTTGAAAAGTCAGCTCTTGAAGACAAAACATATTTTTACTTCTGAACTATCACCTATGAAATAACCAGCTTAGGAGAAAGGTATTCTTAATTTCAAGCAGTGCATGATCTTGAGTGTGCAGGTTTATGCAAATATTATATATCTAATGTAACTGTGGAAGTTCTCACGCATTTCTTTTATGAATCCTCCAGAAATCTCCAATTCAATTATGTTGTTCAGCAATCTGTCTCAAATATGAATTATGTGTGGTATTAAAAAAGGAAGTAATTCACATTTCATTTTACTTTGCTCTACTAAGATAACTTTCATTGGAATAAAGAATAGCAGGAGTGTTTCACACTAAACTTTGTAGATTTACATACTAAAATTAAGACTTGCCCTGGTGTCAGGTATCTTATATGATTATATCATGCCAAATGTGTGAAATCAAAGATACTTCTTTATAGGGGGTACCATTTAAATTCACCTTGCAATCTAGTTGTATGTCATGTAACACAGGTGCTTTCCCCTGCAGTTCAGGAGATAATGGCTCCTGTCAATTAAAAATACAGCTGCTGTTTATCTGAAGAGCAAAAATCAAAGCTTTAACTGTTTTCTTTATAGTATGTGTTAAATGGTCATCACAAACTGTAAAATACCAGAGAGCCTAAAATACTGACAGCTGTGAATATTACAAAATTCTCTGGAGAATCAGCAAAGGCCAGACAGTATAATGCTGCTGGTAAAATCTACTATCTAAAGAAGAGTATGAATTTTTAGGTAATGTATATTTTAAAATAAAATATGGTACACATATGTATATGTATAAATAGGAGTTACAGCTAAAAAATATTAATTTTTAGATATGTGCCTATTAAGAAACAAGTCCCTTACCAGATATAGGTGAAATAGGGACAATACTGTTGACAGCAGGCCAGATCTGGAGGGAGGGTTTGTTAGTAGCTGCCTGTAAGAAAATCGATCAACTTTATAATTTATTTTCATCTGTTAACAAAAAAAATGGTAAAAGTTAAAGGCTTGATTCTGTGACTCCTCTGAAAGTTGGATTGCCCCTTCTTGACCTTTTTTCCCTTATATTGACTTCAAAAGACCTTATATCATGCTCTGAGGGCACAGTTTCATGACACTTTGAGATCAATTGGATCATTCACTTCCCTAAATCCAAGAATGTCTAAAAGTGTTTGAAAGATCATTGTCCAAGCCTTCTGATAAATACTTCATTCAGTATTTTTTTATTCTAACTGCCTCTCTAAGTACAAACACAATGCAAAATTGCTTTGGTTTGAACAGAATCTCAAGAGTGCTTATTTTATAATATGCACATCTTTGTTAACATTTTTGTACCACTGTGTATTCATCACATCAGCCTATTAAAAAGATATTTCTTAAGAGTTTTTTTGGTTTTTGGTTGGTTGGTTCGATTTTTTTTCCCATTAAGAGTGTTTAAAAACCATGAAAAGAAAACTTACAATTGGCTCAACTGTGAAAATGAAGTGAAAAGGCAGCTTTGGAACACTGAGCCCAGACATTGCCAGTGTAGTAAGTGAAAGCGAAACCAGAGTAAATGCCAAATGAACAGGCGGAAAAAAGCTAAGATAAGATGTTGTTGGTCTGTAATGACAGGTATTGCTCCTTATAACTAACTTACAAAATTGCTTCTGTGTATCTTTACTCTTCGTAGGATTCAATTTTCTTCTTTTACTTTTTTGCATGTTTGAGTTTTGCCTTTCTAAGACTACAAACAAGTTTCTGTAGCTTAAGCTGTAATCATACAACAAATATAGGGCAAGCAGTCACACTCATGCTAGCACAGGTAATAACAAAATCAACTAGATACATCCCATACAACCTAGGCAAAACCAAGCATCCCAACCCACCAGCCTGAAGCTTGATCAGGAATACCTTTACTACTGCTATTAAACCATGCTACCTAGCTCCACTTTACCATGTTTATGCCAATGTGTACTGCAATTGCGTTCTTTAGCTGAGCTTCATGCCTGATGAAAACATGCTTAACTACGTTCACCCACTCTTGTATGTTCCCACACGACAAAAATAATGAATTAAACTCTCAAATTCATGGTCATCTTAGAAATCACTAAATACATACATAATTTATAAAATAATGTGTTCCTGAGAATATAAAAATTTAAAGGATGGCTTTAAAAATACGTTATTAAAAGTATTTGTATACTAATATTATTACTCTTTTACTCAATTTATGCCAAGGCATAGTGTTAGCAGTTCTTGGAACAATGTGTGATCATTATGGCAGGAACAGGCTTTTGGAACAGAAAAATCAGGCAGGAAAAATGTCTCAATAAAGGACAGCTATGGCCCTGTTACCCACTTTATGTCTTCTCCCAGTGAAAATGCACACCAGCTGTTCGAGAAAGGTGATGTCCAAGCAGCTGATCTCATTTGCACAGCCTCATGCATAGCTGGCCCTGCTGCTGTAGCTGCCACCAAGGAAGGACTCGGGATGTGAGGAACAGTGACAGCTAATGGGGCTGTTATAATTCTTACAGTATAACCCTCTTATAATATCTGTTATTATAATTTGTATAATAACTTTGCTTACCCTGCTGAGAGCTCTAAAACTCCACTTTACATATTCTGGTATCTTTAGGGCCCTGTTACAAATCCAGACCAGGTAAATAATGAATAAATAACTGAAAGTAAAGGCCACCCAGTAGCAGCTTCCTCCTGATGAAGAGCTCCATTCCTGAGGTGACTTATATCCATATCACAGAAAAACATTGTTTTCCTTGAAATGAATTGCTGGTGATTTTAGCAGGAATAGCACGGCTGCATAAGCTCAAACAACTACACTGTCCCCCCGCCGCCACCCAAGATGGTACTTGCATGCTTAGAACTGCAGTCCAGCAAAACAACATTCAGATGGTTTAGATTAATTTAACAAGCACTTCAGTGTTTTTAAAATGACTGAGTTACTCTGCAGTAAAGATTGAACAAAAGCCAAATGGGCAGAAATGAGCCACATTTATATCTGGAGGAAAATATAATTTATTGTCAGTGTCAGCAATCCTTATTTCATCATTTCAGACAATTAAAGAAAGTCCTTTCCATGAATTTCAGCATAACCACAGAATTTAAGTCTTATCTGTTTCATGCTTTAAATGCCAATATAAAACTAGCAAATTTTTGCAGCTGTGTTTTTAATCTGTGAATAAAGAAGTTCTATCTTGCTTCTCTGATCCTGCAGAAAATATAACCTTAACAAAAAGCTAATTAAAAAAACCCAAAACCAAAAAAAAAAACAAAAAACAAAAAACCCCCACATTTTATTTAGTGTTTTGAGGCTTGGACATTCATTGCTCCCCACTGCTCTTGGAAAATATTTATCCCCTCTTTCTCCTTCCCTGAAAAAAAAACCACAACCCCAAACTTTTCACATATAACTGAATTTTGCATTCTGCTTCTTAAGAAAACATAGGAAGGAAACTAAGATTTCTGCTGGTTCTTTTAAGAGACAAAACCAATGATATTGGATTTATTTTTTTTTTTTTTTTGGTGAAGGCTGTAGAAAAGTCAAAGGTGAAATTGTACTTTAGCTGAATCCACTGGAAGTTCTGCCACCCACTTCAGTAAGCCAAGATTCACCTTTCCCTAATAGGTTGGATATCCTACAAACTGCTTTCCCCATGCAGTGTTTATGCAATTTAAACATTTGGCATTATCTTTGATGTCAGCAGAGCCAGAAAACAAAGTCCTGAGAGACAGCTCACTCCAGAGCAACTGGATTATTAAAGAAATAAGCAAAAATATTACTCTCCAAAAGATATATCCCCAGTTCTACAAATCCAAATTGATCCTTGAACAATTTTATGCATGCATGTCCATTTCCATTACTAGTTACTGGACTATTTCTTGTATTTCTTCTTTCCTTATCTTTTCTTTTTCCTAGTTTTGTCATCATGAAGTGTTCTAGGCTGTGGTAAGCATGACTGTATGGGTTGCTTAGTATGATGGAAATCACATGAAAATTTCTTTTTATATGCCTAATCTTGTTTAACATGATGAATCTAAATTCAGTTTGGCAAGAGATGTTTGCCCTGTTCCTGAGAAAGAGAACTTGAATTGATCTGAACTCTTTGGAACACTGAGAAAAGTTAGAGTAATGGTATATTTTGGGACTTTTTTCCCCTCCTAATTTTGACTTATGTAAGTACCTGAGAGAAAATAGCAACGTGTGTTATATTTGAAAATCCTATGGAAAATCTTTTATTACTCTTATTTTGTATTTTATCTCAGAGAAACTTCATTTTAAAACTGAATTTGTTTCACAAGCAATAGTGCTGTGTCATACCCTGTCAATTATATGGTTCACATATGGTGAATTATACCGATACCTGGCAATACCCAATGCTGACCACCTTGATTTACACCTGGCAGGCCCAAATCCTGCAGATGTTTATGTATGCATAGCTCACTGTGCATATTATGAAGCTTATAGCTTTTGCAGGATCAACAACTGAGTAACTTTGCTTTCATCATTTAATATTAACATTTTGGTTGACATTTTTACTGTAAAATTCCACATGTTCTTCCCCTGATGTCACTCGGAATTATCAACAACCACTATGTCATTTTATATTGTTGTGGTATGTTTCAAAAGATGGCACTGTTTAATGCAAATAATTTTCCTTAACATCTGAGTTTCTGTTTCTAGAAGAGATAGCTGCAGCATTTCTTTATTGAAAGATCAGAACTTTGGAAAGGAAGAAAATTTCCTACTTAAGCAATCTCTAATTACAATTAATTCCAGAGACAGAATTACTCCCTGAAAAGTAAGAATTTTGTAATGTCCTGTACATTGCTTTGACACCTTTGTTTTACTGACAATAAGTAAAAACAACACACAGATATGCTTAGGCTGTACCCTGAAGGAACAAAGCTGCTCTATCGTTCTTTGGGAAGAGCGTCTCTAAAACCCTGGAAAGATGCTCCCAGTCAGCAATGAACACTCTCTCTGGACGAATAGTACTGCTCTGGTTTTATTCTGCTCTTACAAGCTCCTTGACGTGTTTGTGAAGAAAGAGTGTAGGACTGGGCTGGAGAATGAAAATGAAAGTATTCTGTAGAAATTTGGGCCTCTGATTCTATGAATTTCTGATTAATCTGAAGGACTGTTAGATTTTATAGATCCATGGTCTGAACTATTTAATTACATTTTCTTGATATTACACAGATTGTATGGGGATTCCATCTCTGTCAGACACCTTTATTCTTATTTCCAATAAACTAGGAGAACATTTCTATTTGGCCATTCTTTGGCCAAATCATCTTTACGTAAGTGGATGAGCTTGTTCTTATTTTAACTTTAATTTTCCCATCATTTGTCATTCTTTGGCAGCACAGATAAAATACTGAATTAGCTAGCCATTAGCAACATGGAGAAGCTGTTTGGGAGTAGGCCAGAGCTCTAAATATTTAACTTCTGCCACTGCCTACATTTATTGTCTTAACAAAATATTATTTCCTTGTCTCTGCTCCCATAACTCGGTGTGAATTCGAGAGTGAATTTGGTACTCTCTGCAACCCACTGCCATAGATAAAACTACCTGTTCTCAATGGATTGAGACTGAAAACAGTACTAACACCCTTACTAATATCAACATTTATTTCCACACTTCACCAATTTAACTGCAGGCATATTTTGATTAATGCGGAACAACAAAAGTTATGTTGAGTAGCTGCATTTGAGGAAATGAATATGGGTCATGAAACTACACATAATTCCAATAATATTTTAAAATGGCTTGTTTACAACCTTTTATGATTAGAGTAGCGTGTATACCAGATTATAACCCTACGTCCTTCATGTGATATTCCCAACAGCAAACCTTTGTACATTTTAATTACCTAGGAAATATACAAGTGTTATGGCTACCTGTCTAGAGCTACGCCTTTAATTTACCTTCTAAAACAGAAATGCTATTCATCAAAACCAGATCTGCTGAACTGGTAACAGAAATCTCCAGTATTTTCTGAGCATTTTTTTTTTTCATTTTACTGAAATGAGGTCCAGTTTGTAATGATCTAGTGTGAATATAGATTGATCCAAGCCAATCTAGCAAAAATGAAGCTCAATTTGGGAGAGAGAAGCAAAACAAAAAAGCAGAATAGCAATATTCTTCTGTTCCTGATAAAGGAGCTAGGCTTTTCAGGTTCTTACAATCTGAGAAAATTTGCTACTTTGCAGGACTTATGACCTGGGAACACTCAGCTGTAAATGCAATGAAGTTTTCTCATTTTTCACCTACTGTGGATCTGATTATCTCTCTGCATGTGTCATGCACGCATTTAAGTTGGAGTATATTATCAGTATTACTACTATGTCTCAAAAATGCATCGATAGATGGAATGAAACACAAAAACTCAGTCTGTTCAATTCTGCACTGAGAGAGTGGAAGCGACAGTAAATTCCAATGGAACTATCCATCAAGTTCACTCTTGATTTCATTTTGCAGCATTTAATGTAAAGAACAAATGTTTAGCTGACATGGTGCTGTGCCATCATTCACCTGTCCTGAGTCTTTAAACTATGCTTCTGATAAAAAAAAAAAGCTATCATATGAGAGGCCTTGCAGCTACATGGCTTCCCAATATCTCCTTCTTCCATTGCCTCTTCATACAGACTGCAGATTCACTATTGCACTATTGCTCATATTAACCTCTTCAACTGATGCAGTGTTCATAAAATGAAAATTAAAACCAAAACCAAAACCCAAAAATGTTTCAGAGTAAAGCCATACTAAAACAAGTAAAAAATCTGCTATTGACAAATTTGTCTGTAGGTAATTGTTCTCCTTGAAGAATCAGTACCTATTCCTCACAAAATGAAATTTAATTAAAAGTAGCTATGTATTTTAGACAAGTAGAAAATTTCTTTACATTTTGTTAATGTAAAGAAATGCACAACTATTAGTGTCTGGGCAACTGATTTTCTGTTAGTTGAAAACAGTTGAAAATACTACTTTTTGTATGCATAAAGTATGAGCTGAGCCTTATTAATTTTGTATTTTCTCTTCCTCAGTGTTTGATACTGAAACAGCCAAGATGTTACAAAGCAGCATACTTAAAACCAAAGACTAAAACATTGGTCTGAGAGCTCATCTGGTAAAAATCAGTGTCATTCTCCCTGCTTAAAACAAAATATTTAATAAAGTCACTGGCAGTTTCTGAGGATCTCTAGCTTACTACTATACCACAGTCAGGTTGTCATAGAAACAAGAAGAGGTTCAGGATCATTTGGCATTTTATGAAGACATTTTAAAGCTATTTTATATACAGAAAAAAATGTGAACTCTAAGGTACTTTTCCAATTTTCCAATTAAACGAGTCAATACCAGAAATCCAAACATCTATTTCTCCTTTGTCTCTGAAAGTAAAGTAATAACTAAGGATGAGCAGACATCATTATCAGCTGATGCTGTTCTTGACTATTATTTAAATTCAGCTGTATAATATATATAACACAATAAAAAGAATGGCTGGTTACATACAAAATTGGTTAGAGGTTTTCTGTCAATCTGCAATACAATTTGGTGTTAAGAAGCATGAAAAAAAACCAAACCAGCTAGTAGATGGCACATAAAATATTTTTAGGTGTGAGAATAAAATGCTGTACACACATTCTATGAAAGTGATTTAAACATTACCTTGAATTTATTATGAAAGTCTTGGTAAACTCTAAAATGATATATGTACAAAATCATTCTATAGCTGGATTTTTTTTGTTAAATTAGAAGATTACATGAAAAATATTTCATTAACTCTGGAGGGGAAAAAGGAAATTAAAATGAAAAAATGTTCAAGTCTACTCAAATATCTGCTGTTAAAAATAGAACTGTGTTGATGTAATGATATAATGTTAATAGTTTAACATGGACTAGTGGACTATTTGTTGACTGATTATAGATCACAAGTACAACTTCAAAACCGCAATATGTTATCTAATTCCTAGTGAGAAAAGAAAAGATATATGTAATGTGTGTCTCAACATTTATAAACTGACAATGGAATAACACTGTTTATATCTGTTGAATGTCTCTGATCTGGTACAACTAAACTTGATTATGTTGGCAAGGAGAATTATTTACATAGATAAAGAGACTGATAGAGATTTTTAACCTCAGAGGGAGGCTAAACCTGATAGATATTTTAAACCTCATCTTTGACCAAAAAAACTTAGATGTATTAAACAGAATCTTTCTCTTCTTGTTATGAATAAAATTACCTTCACTATAAAAAGTCTTACTACTGTAGCAAGGCATTTTTCATAACCCTTCTCAATGGATGTTCATGAAAGCAGAAGGAATAAACCTAAAGAGATAATCTCAGACTCAGATGAAGGATTTTTTTTTTGTTTTTTAAAAGAAAAGCTCTTTTCTATTATTGCACAAGTAGCTGCAGAATCAGTGAGCAACCCAAAATAATAGTAAAATAGTAGAAGTGTAAATCTGGGAAAAAAATATTCAAAGCTAGAAAGTTGATTATAGGATGAGAAAATGTCTTTATATTGCTTTAAATATTAAACATTAAACATTCCAAAAGCAGGAAGATTAATAGTGCCTAAAAAGGCAATTTTTCTTGTTCCTTTTCATAGCATCTACATTTTCACACTGGATCAGAATAACACCATGCAATATTTACAGCATTACTTTACAATATACTGTTTCTTAAATGGCAAAAGATCTAATGTGTTGCTTACAAAGTGAAAAATAACCCTACTACATTCTGCCAACTATTTTTTGTGTGTGCAGTATAAGGACAGAAATTGTCCCTAGAGCATTTTCAGATTCTCAGCAAAACGTTTAATCTCTTTTTATTCTATTAAAGATTATATCTGCAGCATCATCTTGTATTAATTTTTAAATTATCTTGTTTAGTAAGTTCATATTTACTACAGGAAACCAATGTCATCTGTGTGTAAGAATGAGCTTGTTCTCAAATTTTCTTACAGTTGCTATCTCTACTCGAATTTGAAAAGTCAAGATAACATCAGGACTGCAACTAGCACATGTCAATTTTTGTTATAAAGCTCCTGAAACTTCTACCGCTTTGTCCCTTTAATATCTTTCTCTTCACTGCTGTAAATATATGCTTACATCCTTGTAGTTTTCCTAGTTCGAAATGCACCATATTATTTCTTTTGTTGAATAAACTGAATCTATGAAAGCTGAAGGATACACAGAAGCTCAAACAGCAGATATAATAGCAGAGAAAGAAATCAAGTGAGGAACTGTCACCTCTGTACATCCAAGTACTCAAAATAGGCTTCTCTCAACTTCTTATGTAAATTTTCATACATATGACTACAGTTCTCTCTTTCTTTAGTTTTTCCTTTCTTCATTTTGTTACATTCATATTTGTCAGATGTAAACCTTTACTGGAGCTTTCCAGTCACTTCTAGGTCCTACTTACACTGTTCTTCCCCCGCGGATGGAATCTACATGGGATCTTTCTTTGTACCTTCCATTTTTGCATCTTTAATGGGATCTCATTCCCTAATGAACTGCAGTATAATAATAACCTCACTATGCAGATACAAAATGAGACAATACATAAAACACAAAAGTCAGCTGAAATTGAGTTTTCATTCTTATTTTTTTGACAATTTTTTAGAACATTTCTCCTGTAAAACTTCCTTTGACATCCTAAGGGCTCACTAGTGCACTCTGAATTCCATGGATGTGTGCTTTACATCAAAACCAGAATGAATCCTTATGATTTATTGAACTGGGTTTACTATAGCAGATGTTGGAAATTATAACATTGGATCCTGTCTGCATCTCTGTGTTCTGGGAGCTATGTTGAACTGAGGGGGAAACTGTAGAGAATGATTGTTGGAGTTTGTGCTGTAAAATGATGTGACCAGGTCAATCTTACCTGGCAATCCCAGGTAAGCAATCAGATGTTTTCTGCTCTGTTCTGCTTCCCTTTATTTTTTTTTTTTTTTTTTTTTTTTCATTTGGCTCTCTAGGGCACTGGCCCTTGTGGCTATTTTTACTGATGGGCTTTAAAGAAGGAAACTTCCGGCCATAAGCAAGACTGTGTCTTTACTCATACTATCAAACAAGGCACTATTTTACAAACAATGGAAAGTCTACTCTCAAAATTACATTGGGACTAATATATTTGTGCTCTGTGCCAATCTGCTTTCCCAATTCTTGTTTCAAAGGACAACCCCAAAAAACCTGTTTGTAATAACTCCTCCACCTTTTAGTTTTTCATTAGACTGATTTTACTTCTTACAGAAATATAAGAATATAGAATCATTTCACTATTTTGAGTTCACATGTCAAATGACATCCATATCACTTTCATGGAGAAAATGCAGAATGCACTCAAGAGTCAGTACTGTTGATGCTAATTTGGCCACGTATTAAAGGTCTTGAAGAGTACCAAAGGAACGCCAATATAGTTAAACAAACCTTTTCTATTACAGTGTTTATTTTCTTGGTTTTGACTGACATAAGTGCAGCTAGAGCTTGCCTGGTATATTGTGGAGATATTTACCCTGCAAGTATGAAATGATAATAAATGCTGAGATGGGAGTGGAAATCCAGTGCTTTTACCTGAAGTATGCAGGATACATGAAGCATTTCCACATCTAAGAGAACTTCAAAAGCTACACAAACTTCTATAGATGACAATCTAAGCAAAGGACTGTATGACTAGCACAACAGCATATTACATACTATTCTGTTTAAGGGTGGGAGGATAATTTCCAATTTTTCACATGGACTGTGCCTGATTGGAAAGGTACAGGAAGATAATATAAGAAGAAAAAAATTCAGGAATAAAAGAATAGGGCAGAAAGGCAGATATTTCATAAATTTCAGATTTTCCATAATATACAGACCTAAAGCTCTGAAATTCCAGCTGTCCTACAGGACAGGTTATTAAAGTATCAGCAGTTGTTTTCCTTTTTATTCTACCTCATTATCTCTCATGAAAGAGTTATAGCTGCAAACAAGCATGAAGTAAAAACTTTGTACTCCCTATTACCGTATTGCTTGCTAGTTCTTCAAAACACCAAAGAAAATCAGGAGTTTCATTGTTATCCTAATAAATATGCCCACCTCCTTCCGATTTCAGGTTACTCATAGATATGAATCATGCACCTAAGAGAATATTTTTTCTTTCAAGAACAGCTAATGATACCAAGATGTTTTCCCCCTAAATGCCCATTGCAATATTTTCAAGTTATATATATTAAATACACATTATTTTACATCTCGAGGTGCCCAAATATAAACAAAGCTCATAATTTTTTCATGATTTGTGTTTTTTCTATACACTTCTATTAAATTTTATTTTCCCTCTATTATGCTTGAAGATCTTTTATTATAGATGGTTTTCATTAAATTTGGGGGGCAATATATGTGGGGAATATAACAACTCTTTGTAGGAGAACATGACTGAGTATAACAAAAGTGTTTAGGATATTGCTATGATTTAAACCTTTTATAGATTGCTAAATTTGGTAACTGTGAATAAACTCAGAGTTAAAAACAGAGTACTGCTTGGTATTTTTGTCCCCCAATAACTACCTGTTCTGTCACGACGACACCAGTGCCTGTTTTCTTTTTTTAACACGGATGCGCAATATTCGCAAAGGCAGTGTTTTAGTAAATGTTGAAGAGTTTCCTGGATAACACCAGTTTTTAATCTAATGAATTTTGCAATTTTATAAGGACAAGAAACATGGTGCTGCTTGTTTACTGTTGGAGCTGTTAATACCTGAATCACTGAATGGCCTGGATTTCCTCTCAAAATACAACCCCTTTATGTAGTTCATTCATTCACACTTCAGCCTGCCATTACATTTTGTTTATATTTAGTACATTTTATGCAACAAGCATTTCATGAATATTTATTCAAGAATGTCAGTTTCCATTACAGGCATGACAGCATTTTTAAAAGTGGCTTTGCTTTTCATGGTAATCAAACCAAGAACAGGAAGTTGGTGATTAAAATGGATAATAAAAAGGAAATATTGAAAGAGCAAAAATTTTAATGAACTTTGATATAACATATTCTACTGGAATTCAGCTTCCTTTTACAGAGAAAATACAGATATAAGATGTAATTTTGTAAAGTTTAAGAAAAGCCAGTAATACACCATTATACTATCCCTATCATAGTTCAGTATTTTATACAGCGTGAATTAAATAAAAACTGAAGAACTTGGAAAGAGATGCTTCTACATCGGGCCAGAGACTAATTTAGAATCACATCACTATCAAAGACAGAACTCAGGCAAAACGAAGTAAGAATGTGTCACCCTGAAAAGAATGAAGGAGAAGCAAGTCATGAAGCACTATTATTACTGGAAGTCCTTCACACAGTAATGAATTAGAGCATGAGCCACAGTACATGCAGAAACACTTGGCTAGATGTACTAAAGACCTGGCTGGAAAGGCTAAGAAATTCCTGTCAACACCAGGAAGCTTTTTTTTAAAAACAAAACAAAACAAAGCACAACACCTAAAAAACTGTACAGCTTGTTGGTTCAGATTATATATATAGCAATGATACCTTTGAAGTTGCTGTTACATGCTGGCACCAAACACTGAAAATTTGATTTATATTTAACTCGGAGAGGAGTAGAGTACTCCAGTGAAATCCTACAACAAGATATTGACAATAAAACATGCTATAATTGAAACATATTTTTAACAAACATTAAGAACACTGAAAATTTAACAAACTCACTGTAAATTGATTTCCTTTTCTACAGAGCTCTTCACTCCTGCTTGTAAGATCTGATTACCATTTTAATCATCCCATGGCCTGCTCCATGTCACACAAGCACAGGATCATTTCTTACCTTACATTTTGCAACTAGGAGTCATGCTCATTCTCATGGTATGTCGATATCTGTTATTACTAGCTGGCTCTTAATCTACTTACACCACTGGCCATTATTCTCAGCCTTCTCTTGTCCTTGCCTCCAGTCTCTGGGCTGTTCTAAAGAGTCTGTGGAGTGATGGAAGCCCTGCAACATCTAAACTGCCCCATTCTTTTTTCTTGCCAACTCCCTCACAGATTTTCTGCCTCCAGAGGAGCTCAGTAAGCTAAGTCTCAGTTGTCAGTTTTCAAAGGCATCTGTTTTTCCTGTGATGGATTTCTAAATGGTCTCAGACTATCTGCTTTCCAAGTGAGCAGGAACTGATTTGGATCTTGGTCTTTAAACTGTGTGATTTTATTCAAATCTATGATGCAAAGCCATACAGAGAGGAACATAGAAAAGAAGTAATGCATCTGAGATTCTGGGAAGGAGAGAGACGCCCTTATATTAATACACATAAATTCTGCAGAATTTGTATTACAACATCCAGAGATGCTCAAAACTCAGAACTAGACCTGCTAATGTTCCATTTAGCCTGACTGAGCTATTGTTTTCAGCTGCTTTTCCGCCTTTACAGTCAGCACTGAAATGGATCTCTGCTGCTCTGCTGTGAGAGTGACATTTGTTATTAGCTGCTGTATCCTACACACCTCATTTTTAAGCAAAGGAAACAGTTTATAGAAGGAAACACAGCTACTGATGAGTTGTCTATACATATACTGCAAATTCAGATGATAATGGAGTTCTTTCACTGCAGTGATTTCTAATACGCATGCCAATGCCTTAATCCTAATTATTAACTATAATCTTCCATGAGAGAATAGCGACTATATCTCCCATCAATATGTCTAGACATGAAGATATTTGGGTGTCTAACTCTAATTGTGATGGATAAGAAGGTTAAGTAAATTAATGACTTTGAAATCTCAGTCTAGGCATGTAGCAAATCAGTCTGCAGTGAGCTTCAAGTTAGCTTTTGTAACACCTCTTGCAAGAATAGGGAAAAGTAGGAAAAACTACGCTTGGAATAAGGTTTGATTTCTTAGACTCGTAAATGCTTTCATTTTCACGAGGTTTAAGGGGAAAACAGCACAGGAGGAAGTGAAGAATGTTATACCTGACATTGGAATGTAAGGGGAATTTGGCTTGACTGACTGTTATTGGAACTTGTTATTTGGGCAGCATATTGGGGTTAGTGATCCTATTTACAAAAGGTATCATTGGATCACAGTTGATACAGACCTTTTGGATTGATATAGACTAGCTGATCCAAAAGACAGCATAAACAGAGGCTCACAGCTCCCTGAAATCGCACTGAGAGAGTAGTTTAATACCTCAGGGGGTAATCATTTGCAATTCCTATGACATTTATCATTCAAATATTGACACACCTTCATCATGGTTAGTTTGGGCATATTTCCTATCCTGATGGCATGATGAAGTGTCATTCAAGATACTGTAGCTAGCTCAACAGTATCAAGGTGGTATAAATGCACATAGATAAATACAGGTATACGCGTCAGAGATGGCAGATGCAACTAGGCACGGGTGTTCTTCCTATGCTAAATAGCCCTTCTAAGAAGCCAAATATACTTTATTAGGTATGACTTGCTTCTCTGCAAGAATAAAAGCAATAGGCATGCAGATCCTTGATTTTTTCTTGATCTATGTTTTGCCTGTAATATTCAACAGTGATAACATCCTGCTTACACACACATACAGTGACCAAAACATCATTCTTTATTTTGCAATGCTGTTCACCGTGTAATGAAAAAATCATTATTGGGATAGTAAGCCAATTTCTAAGGAAGCTAGTTTCTGTAACCAAGACACACCAGGATATTCGACCCCTTTTAATCCTCCTGAATGGATGATCAGATATCATCTGTGTTGTCTGGCTTTCCTATAAAAACTAGTCAAGAGGTAGATTCATATATTTGAATCCACAGTTAATAAATTACTGACTGAAGTGTTAAACCTAAAAACCTAAAACCTAAAAAAGTTCTAGGGAAAAGAGCTTGCCTAAGCAGATGGGAAGGGAAGCATTGAAAACACTTCGTTATATCTTATTTGTCTCATGTATGCAGGAGAAAAATTCAGGCATGTAAATACTAATCCCATGCCCCACCATGAATGACTATATGGAGGGTATATGGATAAAAGTTGTGCCTCCACATCAGTCATAAATTAGATGTTTGTAACATAAAATAGGACAACTTTTAAATTTTGCGAGTCATATTTTATGCTGGATTCTTACAAAGCTATTCATTCCAAAATATTGATTTGCTAATCAGCAAAGCATAAAGATGGCTGGGGTTTTCTACTTTTTTCCTTATTTCTTCATTTCAGAAACTACTACGACAATTCCATAAGAAATAATACAGCAATACAGATTAGTGTAGTATTAGGATTTATTTTAAATATGCAGCAAGCTAATTAGACTTCTTTGGAATTAGTTTTCAGTTACTTTAATCTTTAACAAAAAGCTAAGACTGTTGTATAAAAGCAACAAATCGGAGTATTTATTCCTAAACTTGTTATCAGTATCAATCAGCTTTCGATTCACAACATAACTTTTTATTCATTCTCTGTTTTGGCAGGCTGTACATGTTTTCTGATGTTCGTCATAAACTCAAGAAACAGTAAATTCCATGTCCCACAATACAGGTAATTAGTTTGTGAAATGTATACGAGTATAGATGAGAAAAATCACTGAATTCTTAAAAGCAACACACACACAGCAGAACAGATCTACAGGAAGGAAAAGAAAGAAAAGTGAAAAGAAAAAATAAGGAATTTTTGTAAATGTTTAGTAACAGGGGAAGAAAAATACAAACTGATCTTAAGATGGTATGGTATCCAGCACTTAGGACTTTCTCTCCTGCAAACCTTCCCGTTTTTAGCACATCCCACAAAGTGAAAAATTACTGTGTGACGCTTTTCAGAGGAATTTTTACCTCTACAATCAATGATAGAATTATTTATAAAATTTCCCTTTAAGTGTGCACTTTACTTGTTTGTTTTATAAAAGCCCACAACAGATTTCATTTAACTTATCAAATTAAACAAGGCTGTTGGAGGGATTTTTCAAGAAAATGGTGTTTATTTCCCCTTATAATAGAAGCAATAATTAATGATTTTTCATGTCATATTGTTGATTTCTATAGAAATCAGTCAGAATGCTGCCATATGAATTTTCACACCATTAGCTACATTGATTTCCTACTTGGTTATCTGTTGCTGATTAAGTCTCGCATACAACTATTTATGTTGCCACACTTCCAGCTGTACTTTTGCTTCTGCCACAAACTCTTCAAATAATTTCTTTTTTTTGTTTACAAACAAAGCTTTCACACAACTTACGTGCAGGCTGAACTACAAATGATCCCATATGGGAGCCTGGCCCCACCTCAGGACAATGGCTCAGGCTCAGATGGGAGCCCCCATCTCAGGACAATGTAAGTGAAAACGCACATATCTAGTTATTTTGGAATTATTTCTGGCACGTTATAAATGAGCTTCTGATTTGCATTCTGAAATGATGTTTCCCAGAAACTCCTCCCCATCTTTTGGGTCCTATGTATCCCTTCAGGTAAAACCACCTACAGAGCTGTAGGGTTTCAGATCAGAGTTCATTGCTTTGAGAATTTTAGCATGCCTTCAGGACATGCAGCAGTTTCCTAGTATAGAAGCAGTCTAATGGCATCTATAGCTAGCACTGTGCGTTATTTCTCTAGTAAAGCTCTTTGAATTTCAATCTGTTGCCTCTTCATGTGTTTCTGTGCTTTAAATAGGTAAGACAAAGGAAAAACCACATTTCTTTAATACAAGAAATAACTCTTTTCTCTCCAAAAGACATGGAGTGTGCTCACCCTTGTCCTTAAGGAAAGGAAGAAAAGGAAATGCTTCTGACAAATTTATGCACAATGGTTAGCAAACTCTCACCTTTCATATAAGCTATTAATTTGATTTTAGTTTTTATGGCATATTTTACCTTTATGGATTATGCAAGATTTTTTCCCCTTCCACAATTGCTAAAGAGCCTTTCCGATTAATGACGGCTACATGAATAATTTATTTATTCTTTTGCCAACTTTGCATTACACAGAAGCCTGTCTGCTAAACTCTAAGTGATGAGAAAAATAAGTATTTCCAGCTATGCTTCTTTAGTGGTTTACAGAAAAAATGGCAAATCCTTCTTTTCTCAAAGAGCTTAGATGGCCTTTTGAAATATTGATCCTGTATATAATAATATATGACTACATTTCACATTTAGCCATTCTTAGCCCCAGGTACTTGATAGCTGGTTTAAGGAGAATAAAAGCTGTTTCAAATTCCCAAGCCACAGAGCAGCTGTTTGAGAATTATTTTTTCCCAACTAAACCTACATTGAAGTAGAAATAATTCTATCCAAATTCTGTGCACTACGTAACACATTTGCACATTTAATTTATAAAGAAGGTTAATTAAGTGCTCTGCTAGCATGACCCATTTCCATGCTGCAGCCAGAAAGCACTCATGATTTTAAAGAATGCATCAAGGGAGTGGATTTTTTCTAGGGTTGCTTCTAATTCTTCTGTGCTCAGCCAAGCAGAGATGTACACATATCTGCTGTGATTATATTCAGAATCCCAAGAAGTTTGAACCTGAAGAAATGTCAAAGCTCACTAATAAATGAATTTTTGATGCCAGAATCAAAGCAAAACAAGCAACATCATTTCTATATAAACCTTAAGTTAAACGCATTTCTGGAAAACTGTGACTATGCATCCTGTATCTTTTACCCTTTACAGCTAATAAGTTCATGCATTATTCAGGCCAATTATTTCCTAATAATTACAATTTGAAACAGTAGGATAGATGATTTTTTTATAAAGAATATTAATGGAGAGAAAGTGATACAATGATATGCACTGTTTGTAAGATGCAGCACATTCATAAAGGGTATCTGCCTTGACTACATTGTTACTGCTAGCTAAATATGATCATTTGCTGTGTACTGTAATCATGTGATAAATACATGAGACAGAAAATAATAATTCTAGCTGGCATTAGTGGGAGTACTGAGTAATTAGGGAATGATTGTTTCAGACCTCTTAAGCAGAGGGCAAGATGCAACCATAGATTGCGTTCTTCCTTTAATATGAGGACAGACTGCCCCCAGCATTCATATAAGATACCTGCATGAATTCCAGAAATAATACAGACCTGTCACATACAGCAAGTTGAAAGAACTGGGGGATGAATAGTGCTTAGTCACACTGATGGTTACCTTCTTAGCACACCTCATCACACCTCTGATTGATTCCTCACAGTCAAAGATTCTTCCTGAATTGGATGATTGATTACAGAAGAGCAATTTTAATACGTTAAGAGCTTCAGCACTGACCTTCTCCTAATTTAACATGTTACAAACCTTTTTGGTCATATATACAGTTATATAGAAAGAGGATACAAACCACCTTATTACTCTCATGCCCCATGCATAACGGTGAGTGGTTCAGACCATTACACTAGGGGCCTAAAGACTTCAGATACATAGGCTTGGCTCATCTCTATATAGATCAGCAAAATGAACCCATATTTGGTGGGAAAACATGTTAAATAGCTTGCTCAGATTTCAGGGACACAAGCAGCCTGTCTGACTGGGGTGTCTTCAAGATCAAGACTTTAATGAAATTCCAGAATTATGAGGATTAACTCCATAGATTAAGGGTAATAAACTCAGCATTTAGAGTGTTTTTGAAATAGCCACCTAAACCACTTTATATAGGGTAATCAAGTAAGGAAGCTTCCTCAAGAAAGTTCCCATTTACAAAACACATAGTAAGATTTTTTAAAAATAAATACATGAAAAAACTCTCATCGATTCAGCTCTTTCTGACTGAAGTAATTATATACCGATATGTAGCTATTTATAAATAAATGATCTAACACTATGGCTGATTAACGCTAATAGCACACTGTGCTTTAGACACATAGCAACAGAGGAGCAAACTGCAATGCCTGGTCAAATTGGATGAGATTTGTACTGCATTCTGTCATGCAGTTATTTATCTGAAATTGTGAAATTATGTCTGATACAGAAACCCAAACAGTTCAAGAAAATGTTTAAAATAACCTCCAACAAGCATAAGTATTGGAGAGTCCACATAAAACAAAACAGAAAAGCTGTGGTTTATGCATACTTTTCATCCATGCATATGTTTAAAATTATTCAAAGCAATGGTAAAGCAGCCCATAAGAACATATGAGTTAATCCTTTAAAAAGGCACTCACAAAAAGGAAAAAAAGGACATGATTCTTTCATATATATACATAATTTGTTTGCTGTTTCCCTTGTACTGTGTTGACTGGTTGACTGTCTTATTTTTCTTTTAAAGTTTATTTTATTTTTCACTGTACAGCCCCTCCTCCTCTTTCCCTCCCAATAAATACCTGTGTGAAATGTTCCAGGTCAAGACATCCTTTTTATCATGTTAGAAGTCCCTTTCCTATTAAGGAAAAGTGCCTAGTGAATCGAGTGAAAAAACCATAATACTTTAAAGAGAAATGTCATTATGTGAAACACCCCCTTCCAGACAAGCTACAACCCCTCTCTTAAACCAACTCTCCCCAAAGCCCACTAAGATGTCCTACATGTATTAGAAACCTGTTTTAAAACATTCCTTGATAGAGTACGTATGACACACTTTGCTAACTTCCGTCTGAGAGGTGAATGAACAAAGCACAAGTAGTAGAAAAATAGATGTAAACACTCAACACTCCTTCCCCCATTAAAAAATGTATTTTTCTTGTAGACTTTCCCCAACATTGATTCCTCACCATTTATTGAAATGTCCTTTGTTTCTAATGCACAAGGATACTCAATTGTCAAGAAGATGGTGATATTTCTTTTTATTCCACAGGCCTTGCCTGCATTGTCACAAGGGCTATAATGAAGGCTAACAACAACAATAATAATTACTGTGTTTAAGTGTAGACTACTACACTCATTAAAATGCTCCTTTATTTGGATTTCCAAATTCAAGTCAAAACAGCAAAGAGGTCATAATGCCAATGCTAGGCACTAATTTACTGCAGATTTATTTATTAGTATTTTTGAAAAAACTTAACAAAAATCAGTGAATGAGTATTTTCTTATACTTCTACCTACATATTCTCCTGCAATATTACTCTGTTGCAGGCATGATATATTATCTAATTATAACACAAGAAAAGTGCATACTTGATGATTGTCACATATATGAGCAATAAATTTTATCCAGATCAGTACTGGGGAGTGTGAGTAGATGATGGAGACATACACTTCTAATCTTGAAATCTATTAACTGTAACTACTCCTATAGGCCTGTGACTTTAAAAAAAAAAAAAAAAAGAAGGAAGTCAAGTCTTTATTCTTATGGTCCTGTGTTGAAACGTTTTATGTTAAGTAAATTACTTGTACTGTACATATTAAGACTTCCCTATTTTATACTTGCATGGCATATCTTCATTACCTGTAAAACACAACATTTCTAGAAACAGAATTTTTCAGTGTGCCTATAAAAGTAAACAAAAGTTTCAACCAAAGCAACATTGGTTTATATGCATGCAAGAAGAATTCTAAGGTAATTCTCAAAATTGAATTTTACTGTAGGCTCTAAATTATTTTAAACCTTGATATCTAGGGAAATTAAGATTACATTGACACATGGATTTCTGTGCTGCTCCTAGAAGTTTGAATATTTATACTTCTATTAGTTTGGAAGTATGCTGGGTCCCCTTCTTAATTAAATGGTCATTCTGGCTGTTTTACAGTTTTTCAGAGAGGGTTCACATCATCTGCATACTGCTTCACCAACTTAAGACTATTAGGGATTTGATTTTGGAAAAAGATTTAAGAAATATATTTTATTTCTGATATCTCAATGTGCACTGAGTTTTCATGTAAACATAATTAGACCACTTCAGAAATAAGAAAGAATTGTATTAAAATGTCTGAAAATACTGGCTGAAAATTACATTAGCAATGAACTGTTACCAAAATACATTGAATCATCTAAGGAATAGAGCTCTCCCTGTCACTACACCCTTGCATACTTTTAAGAAGTAAAAAATAAAGATATGCCTTATAGTGACTCCTTGTGTTCAGTTCTCTGGTAGAGAGTAAATAGTGAAATGAGAAAAACGTGAAAGATTCTAGAAGTCCTACTGTAATGACTGTTTCCTTAGAAGGAGTTAGGGATATTTTTAAGGGAAGAAAAAAAGTCAAAACTCTAAAGATAGCCATTTAACGTCTTTGTCTTGTTGACAGAGAAACTTGTTTAGAAATTGTAAGAGGTCTTTCTTTGAATCTCCATATGTCCTTATCTTTATCTCTGCAAGAGCTATGCTAAATTATAGCTTTGCTATGCACTGAGGGTTCAGTGAAACTACACTGTCTAGATTTTGAGAAATCATTCCTTTATGCAACACTATCATGAGCTACAGACAAGGATCTTCGAAGAGGAGGTTTAAGTAGCCTGAACATTTACTACTTCATTTCGATGTGGTTCCATGAGGCTCAGACCTCCTGAGGGCATGACATGCAGGCTTCCTCAGCTGAGTTCCCCAGATGCTGCACAGGACTGCAACTTCTTTCTGGTTCCCCTGCAGCAGATGATGAGCTGTGAGGCAGCCCAGGAGCACACCGCTCTTCTCAGCTGCCAGTCACCACTGCGGTACTGCAAAAAATTGTTGGGCAACCTTGGCTGTGGTCTGATTGCACCATTATGCTGAAGCATGGTTAGCCTAGGGCCTGCCCCAGCTGCTGAGTAATTTCTGTTGCTGGCACACATGGAAGACACACGCACAGACAACTGCTGTTTTTCTCACAGCAGTTGCTTCACCAGCTCACAAAGGCAGGGTCAAATGAAAGAACGTCACCAGGATTTGGAGCCAGATGAGACAGACACTTCACTTTTTCCCTCTCAGGTCATCAGGAGCATCTGTCACAGTCACTAGCAACTCCACAGTGTAAATCAAAAGATTATCATCTCCTCATGCCCTCAATTCCAGACTGACAGAATATCTGCAATCTGTGTTTAACCGGTTGTTTGCTTAATCCTTTGCATTAGAGTTAAGCAGATGTAAAGTACTGTTTATATGCAGTTGCACCACAAATTTTCATTTAAGATGCAGGACAATGGTGAATCAAGTCCAAAGAATGCCACTAGATACAGTAAGAGGGTATCATGCTTTGAAATCAATGTCCCATGTCTGTTCTTTTCAGCAAACCGAGAAACCACAATGAAGTATTTACTGTTTTGTAAGCCTTCCTATGTTTTACTTTTCTTTCCCTACGTTTGTATAGGTTTTGAATAGATACTGCTGTTGAACCTGTGCAAAAATTTAAAATGCTTTTTAAACAGACAGTTTTACCTTTTCTGTTTATGGAAACCAGATAACGCATACAGAAAATTCAATTAATGCTATATTGTTTCCCCAAATAAATCTTTCTAATTGCATTTGAAAGTTTTAACTATACATTACTGTAGATGTTAGTACTAGGAAATGTTGGACTTCTCACTAACCAAAACATACATGAGTGATTATGAACCAGAATTCTCTCATTAATTTCAACAAAAACTTAAATTTACTCTTTGGCAAATATCTTGCATGTTAAAGCATATAAATAACTTTCCTTATCTTAGTAAGCATAACTGGAGATGCAGATGACTGCATCTGCAGCACTTAGAATTACAACTTCAGAGTGCTATGCATGGTTTGTTTAGTTAATTGATTTTACGCATTCTTACTGATTTATGTTTATTTATCAAATTCACAGAATGCAAATGCTGACCAGCACTTCCATGCAGTGTTTGGAATTAGCACAGGTTTTCTGATTTGAAGAAAACATTGAGGAACTGATTACACTTCAGAGAATGAAAATATATTTCCAGCCACACATGGTAATCCTTGATCATACAATGTTCAAAAAGTTAACTGCAATTATATGTCAGTGACCTGGAAATTCATAATTTGGTTGCTTAAAATGAGTTACGCACTCAACCCCTCTGAAATGTTACCACATAAAACCGGGCATAAAAAGAAATAAAACAAGCTCTCTTAAAATAAAATACCTGCTTTTCTTTTAGTCATCTTTCATTTTTCCTGGTAGAAGGGCAACAAGAGACATTTCCTACTTTCTTACTAATTTCTTCACACATGGAAATGGAAAGCCATAAATAATATTTGTTGGTGGATTAGTCGGCCTCACTTCTCACTGAAGTAGACTCATAATTTTTTTCTGCTAATTCAGCTGTAGGATCAGAAATCTTGAGCAGAGAAACCATATCAAACAGCTGGAGACCATTAGTATTTTGATCTCGTACAGGCATTTGTAAAAACATCTTTGTCTTTTCCTAACACATTGTGAGCCCACACCTCCTATGTTCCCCTCTCAGCAAACACATTTGCAAATACAGTGGTTTATATGGTAGAGAGACTGGTGGTACTAGAAGATCCAGTAGGGGAAAAAATTAATTCCACCCTACACACACATACTCCTACTGATAAGGATGTAGAATGAATAGAAATTTAATTTATTAATAAAGAAACAGGAATAACCAATATACGGTAACAGACATCCTGCCATAAAGCAGAGAGAAGTAGAATACACACTAGTAACACTGTGCAACAGGACACATACAGATTTAACTAAGAGGTTTCTTCAAATATTTTTTGAAAATAATAACTCTTTTTCATTATTAGACAGGAAGACTGCTTCCATCTTTTTATTATGTTAAATCTTTTATTTTGTTTAAGAAATATTTTATTTCTAGTAGGAGGGTCAATGGAAGTGTCTCCTGGTAGGAAAAGCTTATTCACCATCTGTTTAGTGGAAAATCCATGACAGACTGCATATCAGGGATCTGATTCTTATTTGAATTTCTAGATGAGAGATGCTCTTCTCAGAAGAGCATTTTATTTCTATTTTACTTCCTATTTTATTTCTAAAAGGCTCCTAGCAAAAGGTGGTTTTCTTCATCTTCAGATCTATGTAGCATATGACAGTGACATAAGTTTGCCAAGGGTGATTTCTGCACACTTCATCTAAAGTGCAAGAAAGGTAGGACAATAAAAGGAATGTTATAATTTATTAATTGTGAGAACAACTGGCAAAACTGATTTCTGTTCCCAAACTTATAGATGCCAACCTGTCCTCAAGCTGGACCTGTAAAAATCAGTCGTCATTACTGAACAAGTAAAATATTTTTCAGAACAGAGTATTATTTTCACCTGCAACCACAAAGTTGTGGTCTAAATGGTGACCTCAGCAGGAAGTTAAGCAAAATACCCCTTACATCTTTGTAGGTTTCTTTTCTAATGTGAATAGCCCATTCGTAATTTTTCAGGTGAATTACCCTTGGCCACTTCAGGTACCCGAGGGATTAAGTAAAATAGAGCTATTTCCTTCTTGTTCTGAAACCAAGAAAAAAGGCTTTTGGGATTTGAGAGGAAGGAACATGAGGAAGCTAAGAACAGCGTGCATTTGATCTCTTTGTCATTTCATTTCTTGAAGTGGAAGACTGAAAAATAAAAGGATGTTATTCTCTACATGGCTGAATTCAAACACAAGCCAAGTTGCACATGATTTATGTAGTGGAAATATGTTCAGTGTGAGATCACTCAGCATGTTCCCACATTGCAAGGATTTCCCCATTCATGTAGACAGTGTGGAGTAAACAGACAGAAGCCTATGGCTCTCTTGTGCAACAGATGCTCCGTACTGCCATATCAAAATGTAGCAGAATTTTTACACAGTTTGAAGGTATGTTATGCAAAGGCAACATGGCATTATGCATTTTCCACATAATTAGTACACACTTAACATGCCTGGTATTTTGAGGTGGGAAATGGGACAGCAGAGAGTGACAAAAAAATCAAATACTGATGACAGTAGGGCTCATTTCTACAGCCTGATTCTTATCATCTTGAGCTGGCACTGTCACAGGAGACAAGCAAGAAGATTTTTAATTTGTGTATTTTGGCAGCACTGTTGGACGGAATAATATCATTAGGCTTCTGTTCTGGAAAAATGTAATAACCCCAAGGGCTTTCTAAGGTCTGTGGATATAAAATATTTTTATAGGAAAAATTTGAAATGGAAAACAGACAGATAAACATCCTATTAATCTAAACTATTGAGTAAATATTACCCATTGATAGGACAAATTCATACCTCCCCATTTCTAAATTTTATTAACCTGTTCAATGACGAGAAGTTAGTCTACATAAAACAAGGAAAATGAAAAAAACTCTGGACTCCCAAACTGACTGTGAAAGAATTTTTTCTACTATTTTTTGACCCTAGCAAAATGATATTCCTTTCTAAGAAATAGTCCTCCTCTGTGCAGAGCTGTTTTAAAAAAAGAGGTTTGTATTTGGTGAAAAGCAAAAGCAGACACAGCTGAGAAGTGTTCAAGTGATTACTGGTAGAAATACAAGCTAATCTGGGAGGTAAAGGGTAACTAAGTCCACATGGGCACCTTTAAATAAAAGAAGGCCAGTAAAAAAGTCCAGGTTCTAGGCCTTTTATTAGTGGCACTGCTAAACTGCTAGCATAGCCCTTACCTCTGTTTTAGCATATTCTAATCAGAGCAAAGAGAAATCTCCAGTAAAAGAAGCTGGCTGTAGGCCAGCTGGATGTAGGTACGTCCATGCTACTTGGTCTTAAAGCCAGTGACTGGTTCCTAGTCCATTTTATTTGTCAGTAAAGGTACAACTTAATTAACAGAGGAGCTGCTAAAATGAAAAACAACAATAAATATAGTAGAAGGAGAATTTTGAGAATGCCAGTAAATGTTGTTGCAACCAGGAAATGATGTTCTGAAGAAAAGACCTAAACAGCTTCAAAATGTAGCAGTCAAGGCTCCTTACGTAGAAGAGAGAGTTCAAGTTATTCTAAAGTCATTGTTCTGATTCCTTCAATGGGATAAACCAAAGCATCTTAAAATAATATGCTAATATGTTTATTTTTATATCAGTGAAATTTATGAATGGCTTAATTTTTCAGTATGAGGACTTGAATATCATTTTAAGCCATAGCTATTCAGTTTTAAAGTTTAACTTTACCTTTCATGATAGCTGTCCATAGTGTTGTCTTAACTGAAGATCTTCCCCCTCCCTTTAGACAGTCAACTTATTAGATAATTCAGCAAGCATGCAATGGGGAATACTTGGAGCACTAGTACATTTCATCCTCAATTTGTTTCTGTCTAACCAGAGAAGGTGATGCAGAGGTGGCAGGAGGAATGGCATGATATATCTGGATACAGCTGAATTATGCACTGATAATACAAAAAGTTTGCAACATTTTTATTTAATTTTGTTTTGGACTGTCTTCAGATGATTCTTTTAAGCTAAAGTAATATTAAATAATAATGCATATTTTGAAATGAAATGTGAATGATAATTTGATCTAGAAACAGGTGTTTTTTTAAAAAAAACACAAATTAATATAAAGTGTTGATATTATCCTACCACATAGTACCTTGATCTCTTACTGAAGTTTTACAGATGCCTTGTTCATATCATTTTGATTATCTTAAAATTCAGTAATTGAGTATGATTACATTGAATGAATGCAATGCTTATCAGCTCTTATCAGCTTCCTTTGATTTTTGATAGACAGAAGCTTCAAGTAGCATGCATGAACAGAAATCCACTGACTTCAGGGAAGGTATGCTAGCTTCTACCCAGCCAGGATATGGACTGTAGTGAATAGCATACAATCATGACAAGCTACAGGTGACTGCTTAGATCTCAAAGTGGCTTACCACAGTAGCATTATTACTCTTTAATTGAAAAGGAGAGTTGTAGAGAGAAAATGAAATTTGCTTAGGACTAACACATAAACAATGGAATTGGACTGAGTTTTCTTCCAAACAGACACCGTTAGTTTCATGGGGTTTTTTTAATGCTGTGCCGCATAGCTTAAATTGTTAATTTTGTACTAGGTTTATAAATCTCCTATGGAGTTCATATTAGTCCATTTTTCTGTCTCAAAATTCAGAACAAGGAGATAATGAAAGGCTTTCTACTAGTTTAAAAGCATTTAAAAATAGTCTAGAAAGTAAACCAAAAGAACTGTCAGGTAAGAAAAGACAACCAAATAATATGCAATGTTATGTCTGCAGGTTACTCCTACCCAGCCTGGCCCTGGAGGAGACGCTTCGCTGCTAAGGAGGTGGGCAGCAGGGGCCTTTAGGGCAATAGGAGACGGTCAAAGGATATGGAAGAGTGCCTCTTTTCTCTCTTCTCCCACCTCCTAGGTATTTCACTCAGCTCTTATCCTTTGTAACAGTAGTTTGGCTATTTTTTTCTCAGGTTCGTACTAACACTTCATATACAACTTCACTTGTTCTTTGCATCTCAACACTCAAAAAAGGGCTGTAAATATGCTGGGTCTTGGTGGGTTTCCTCATTGCCTGAAAAGTTCATACTCAGGTGAGCATGATAAACTCATATTATAAATAATGTTGTCAAAAAAAAGGTGACAATAAATGTTATAATAAGTTCTCAGGTTATCAGTGACTATTACAGTGCTTTCCTCCTCCTCAAAACCTAGCTCTCCAAATCTTTCCTCAGAAGACATGTTTTCATTGACAGTTCTAATTCTTTTCCCTGGATTAATTCCAAATGCTTAGTATAAAATGAGGTGCCCAAAATTTACTATAATATTAAAGAGCCCTTCCTAAGCAGAAATAAAAGTACAAAGCCTCTGTTTTATCAGAATGCAGAAAAATATTACTGATTAGCCTTCAAACTTCCTTCATAATTCACTGGGAAAAAACAAAACTGTTAGAGCTCAATCCTAAACCAGAATGCTTACCAAATCAAAGCAGTTCATTGTACGTATATTAAGAAGACCTCAAAGTAAGGATCTACGTTCCTAAATAGAAGCACTGCTTTAGTGATGGTTCACTAACAAGAGCTGAAAAGGATCCATTCATCACAGGTATCCAATGACTGAAAGAACTGGAAAACTTCATTATGAATCTTCCTTTTGCTGTGGAGGATATTTCCCCTTAAAATGTATTCTCAGATAAATCTTTGAAAGAAAGATTTTTGCAAATTTAAAATTTTGCTAGATTTGCCTCTCCTTTTTACACTTTACAGAGAACAGTTGAGGATTTGGGGAGAGGGCTTGGGCTGTTGGGGCTGATTTTGCATTTTGGGGGGTTTCTTTTTTCTTTTTAGCTGTCACCCTTAAATTTTATTTTTTTTTAAATATACAGGCATATACATTATATGTGTATATGAGGTTTGAGAGCCTTAACATAACTTGCTCTGCAGAAAAGCTGTAAATGTTTTGATGAGAAACTGTCAAAACTTACCACCTATTTTTCAGGGCATCAACAGCATGTGCCCTCAAACCTGCAGAAATATAGTGCACACCACTTAGTATGCTCCACAGCGAGACAGTGCAACAAAATGGGTTATAGTTATGTCTATTCTTTATGTTACAAAATTAGCTTGCAAAAAGTAAAGTTTTGAAACCTCTCTGGGAGTAAAGCTACTCTTCTTACCATATCTTGATAGATACAAATTGCTCTGCACTTTTATCTTTGGGTTTATCTTGTAATCTCATTTTACTGGGGGACCAGGCTGTTGGGATCTAACCCTTGATTTAACTGGGGCTGTACAGGTGAGCTCTCCTTTGTGCCAGCTCTGAAGAGGAACAATCACGCAGAATGAGAGATGTAGTTTCTTCTGACATCACTCTTTTTCTATGCACTCCTCCTGGGGGCTGCTATAGGCAAAGTTTGATTGGACCTAAGCGTTTTTATTATTAGATCCCTGTTTTGCAATGTCGTAATTTTTGAAAAGCTATCTTTCTGAGCTTCTATCAGAAGTAAATTATTCACTTAGAAAAGATTATTTTACATCATTATGACAACAAATACTTTCTATTATGGATTACTAATATTTATTTGAACCCTGTCACATTCCTAACTTCAAGAGAGTACTCAGTGACAAACTAATGAGGACTGCCACAGGTCACTGTAATTAGAAACATTTTTCAAAGTGCTGTGTAAGGCAATAGCAGCTATAATGTCATTCATAATTCATTAAAACTTAAGACATTCAAGTGAATACAAAAATGCTATATGTGCAACTTTGCCTGAAAGGCTGTATGCAAGAAGAGATATGAATGTGTTCTAGTTATATGATAATTTCCCTTTTATTCAAATGACCTAATTTTTTGTCTATCTTATGATGTGATTACTTTCATAGCACAAATTTCAAAGCTGTGATCAATTCAAATGAAAAATGATTATGACTGGATGTTCCAATTCAATGTTTCTACAAGATAATAAAATGAAGGTAGCTGGGATTTAAGCACATTATATGAGCATTAAGACCCTGAATAGCAGAAAAAAATTGGGTTTTTTGAGAAATAATGTGCTGCCCTGTTTTCATGCCTGCAATGCAGTTAACTAAATATCATTACTAATTTTAAATAATTTAATTTCTAAATTAAATTATTTAATTTAATAAATAATTATACGTTTCTTAAAACTCTAAGTACATTCTTAAAGACAGCTGATCTACTAGCATTCCAAATAAGTAGCCGTTACCATTTCACATCAAAATGGCGTTTTGATTACCTGGTCTTGGTAATTTGTTTTGTTTGTTTTGCTTAATTTGCAAAGTTCTTTGTATTCTTTATTCAAATCATTTAAACTCACTCATTTTGAAAAGGGGTAAAAGAAAGGAAAATATATGATCCAAGAACTAAGCTGCAACTGCTGATACAGCATGAACTGCAATATTGTTTTGACTCCCAGTGAAAGGATATGTAAGCAAGTAAAAAAAGAAATACATGCATGGATCTCTTGCCATGATCTGTCTTACAATGTAATTTGAAATGTGTTTGCCTATAAATGTCTGCACTCAGTTCTGCTCATATTTTCCACTTATTGACAGATTTTCTACATTACAGAAATCAGCACTGGAGGCACTTTGTTATGAGAACACAATAAAAATTGTACTGGAATTTATCATTAGGATTTTTTTAATTACCTTTATAGTCTCCTTTAAAACAAGTCAAGGCAGGCAATAATTGTCTTGGGGTCAAAATACCATATCAATGTAGTAGCTGGATAGTGAGTTACTTATAGTTCCCCAGATTAATAGATGAATTATTTTCTTTCAGTTTTTAATAAGTTGGCCTAAATGTACCATGTAGTCTTATAACATAGACAATTCATTTTGAAAATCATCCTTACTGTTGTCTGATTTGTACTACATTTTGATAAACAAAGCTTGGAGTCTATTACAAACACAGCTTACAAGAAAACAGTTACAAGTAAGAGACATCATCTACTTTGTAATTAGGACATGTCTAAGATACTTGGCTGCTTGGTTAATATATCAATTAGGTTTAAGCATAAGTGACTAGACAGCTGGACATTTTTGTGAAAAACTTAGTTCCTTGTAAAAAAACTCTTGAATAAATTCCTGTGATATTAAGCTTTTTTTCTCTTATTAGACGTACTGCACTAAGCTGTAAATAAGTGTTCCATTGTTATATTGGTGAGATGTGTGGAACATTTACAGCAATGGAAGTCGCAAGTGTGCAGTTAGAAGTTTCTAAGATGTCACAGTCAAAAGTAACAAGTCAGCTTCCCCAAAGCTTTCCAAAACTGCAAATATTTTCATCATGAGACTAGTTTTAAAATAGCACATGTAAGATTTCTTCCTCATTCTTTCTTTCTTTAGGCCTAAGATTGTATTACCAAGCTTTTCTTTGCAACCATGAAAAATTACACTATATAATTATGTGTTTCTATGAGAAGCTTTAAGTGAGTAAATAAGAACTGCCAAGGCTACACCTCAAATTCTCTCACTGCCTGGCTGGAGTTGGCTTTTATGTTAAAGATGATACAATTACTAGGTCTGAGTTTAAAAGGAACCTTCCCCAGGTCAAATGAGCTTAGCTACAGAATCAGTTTGTTTATCTATGTAGGATGATTTGACTACCTACATTTCTTGCCCCAAATTTACTGTCATTGTGGAAGCTCTATAAATTAATGAAAGCTTAGTTTCTCTCTTCTTTGCTTTAAACAGGTATTGTTATTTTTCAGGGCTGAAATATTTTATGCAACTGAAGATTTGGAGGTGTTATTGAGATCTGGGGTGATCTCAATGGTGAGCAGAATGGAGTTACATCACACAGTACACTTAAGAATACCTCTAATCGCAGTAGAAACAGTACTCTTTTCCATGCTGTATGTCTATTACTTAGACAGGCTGTCTTGACAAACCTTGTTTACAAAGGACATAACTCGTACTGATAGAGTTTTCATTCACTGGGCACCAAAGTTGAAATCTCAGTACACAGAAGCATTAAGCTACAAGAAAAGGAATCATTATTTAATTTGTAGGGTGCATTATATTTCAGCTGTTTCCATTCCTGAGTTACTGATAGCCAATAAAGAAGGAGTTTGAGCTTGAAAAAGCAATCTGCTCCCCATGCTGAATGACAGAAATAAATATCTTCACAAGGCATATGCTCACTACACTTTCTTTTTGTCTTGAGTCTTGCCCGAACCAGATGACTCTCCCCCAAATTCTGCCTTTCTATTTAAGTATCTTTAAGAGGAGAAAAATTTTCGTCTTTGATTTACCTATCTCGCTCCAGACAAGAGCAGTGTACTTTTGGAGATGTTTCTCCCAGACAGGAAATTACCTCTTATTTTGTCAGATAATCAGTGGGCCATATAAATCATTGCTGGCCAGCAGACATTTAGCTGGTAACTGTTCCAAGGGCAGTGACAGATGTTCACCTGTGAGCACATTATACTGTTTTGTTAAGCCGCTGTCCCTCAGCCAGGAAGCAGGAATAAGCACATCTTTTTAGCCTGCTGCATTGAACCTCCATGAAGTTTCCATGTGCCTTATTGCAACTTTTTCCATATTGGATTATTTAAGCATTTTTTTTGCTATGCCACATTACATGGCTCCCAGGCTAAATGAGAAAGTTACTAGATGGAAGAACAGAAGTTAGACAAATATTTTTTAATTACTTTTGTCCAGATTTCAAGGTTTTTCTATTATTTTTCATGTTAAGTAATTCCTATAATTATCATTAGAAATAGACTTTGGCGCTGAGTAGTAGTAGATATCCATTTTCTTAAGGAACTTGAACAAGTTTTGGAGGCAAAACCCCAGCTTTTTCCTTAATTTCAGATTATATGCTTTCAAGGTACCTCTTTCTTACCAAATACGCATAGGAAAAACCTGTATAGCAGGCATAAAAGAAGTTTTGGATTTAACTTCAGCATAGCACTATGCTTTAGCATGATATTAAATGTAGAAATGCTGTTAGGCATTTTCCTGAATTAGACTCTACAGCTAGTGGCACTATGTATCAATTTGATAGCAAAGCAAGGAATAAAATACAGAAGTCATAACTTGTAGACTTCACAATTAAGTTTTCAGAGCATGTAGGAATGAATAGTTCTACTTCATATTTTATTATTCATATTTGTCTAAAGTATCTTATAATCCTTGTTTAACATACAGGCAATTTAATCCATTCCCACTGTTCCAAAGTGCTGAATACCTTCACAATAATCTTGAGAATAATGCATCTTTGCTCTTGTATATGATCACAAAAATAATCACAATGCATATTCATATATAAAAGTGATTGCTGGAATTATTAAAGTAATAATAGAGGTATTTGTCAGATGTGGGCCACAAAACAGTCGCATGTTTTTCCACCTGAAGACCTCAGTTTGCCACTGAGGGAGGAAAATGGATGAATCTAAACCAATTCTGGTTCTCTCTTGTAGAGGTGCATTATTTTCTCCAAGTAAAAGACCAGCCTCCAGGTTCAGAACCTACTCAGATGAGAGATGTTACCTTTCAGTTGCCCGTTGCAACTTCCGTTCCCAAGCCAGAAATATGTATTATTAAAAAGACTGAAAATGGGTTTTAAAAAAAAATCTGACTTCTCACTGCACATAGATCAGGATTTACTATCTTATGGAAATGTTCATTTGTTTCAGGAATTCTATGGCACTTGATTCTGCAGGAGACTTTGAATTTTCTTGGGTTTATATGCATGTTTGTCGCATTAATTTCTGCTGTCAGAATTTTTATCCACCACCATTTGTAATTTTATACTTTTAAATCTATAGAAATTATTGCTTCAGTTCTAATGCTATCTTTCATTAGCCTAAAAGTAGAGTAACTGTGTATTTATGTTCATGAATATAACCAAAAGCATCATTACTTATTGTCACTAACTAAAGGATTTGAAAAACTGGGCATGATTTTGAAAAAACTTCAGCAATACAGAATAATTTATTTCTAGACAGGCAGAAATTCTATCACATTGATTTCACTGAATTTAGTTCAATGAATAAATATCATTCAGTAAAACTTGATAGTTTTAACTATCTGCAAATATTGAGCAGTATGTTGATAATCATGTGGTGTTTGTATGACGAATATCATTTTTTTCAGTGTTTTACTGCAATCCTTAATTGCTTACCTGTGACTAACTACAAGCATTTCCCAGTGGGGAAAAATATATCTTCTAAAGTACACGAATTCTGCCTTTTAAAGATCGTGGCAAGAACAAGAAACACTTACATTAGTGAATTCTTTTGACTATGTGATTAGCCCCATTGACACTCGACACACAGACCATCGTATTCACAAGAATATTCTTCTCAGTAAAAACTTCCTCATCATTTTCCACAATGAGTTGCAGGTGGTCATGTCCATGCATGCAATGAGTGTACACAAGATTAAATCTCAATCCTGAAAAATGTTAATCATGTGAACATTATGTTTAGAGAAAATTAGAATGATACAGACAGCAGCGGTATCTTTGGGGATTTCTAACATTAAATAATCAAATGGGTTGTTTTCACATACATTGATTTTCCTAAGAAATATTTTTGAGATATTATATTCATATACTAAAGGGAGTGGCTTGAGGCACAGATGTGTAAAAACTGCAAAAATCAACAATGTACTTCAGCTTTCTTGCATTTCAGTATCTTAAGACAGAAGTACTTAGAATGGTCAGAAAATTTTTTAGTGTAATGCATTTGTCTCTGTAACACTTCTGCCCAATGGTTCCTAGAATATATAAATCAAGCTGGTCAAATGTCCACATATTAATTTTTTAACACCTCCAAAAGAGTGTCATATTTTTCTGCTGCTGGGTTTTGTTGTTTTTTTTTTTTTTTCTTTTTTTTTTGGTGATGTGTGATTTTGCGGGGAGTAATTTTTTGCATTAGTGATTCTGTTTTAAAAACATGAGAATGACTTTAGTGATTCCCTAAGGTCCTTCTAGACCATTATTTTGTCTAGCAATGATCAACAGCATATGACCAGGGGCCAGCATCTAGTGCTCTCCCAGCCACCGTCATTCTGCAGAACTTTCAGCATCCTTAACGTCTTGTGGAAAACAGTTCCACATCTTATTACCACTCTGTAACCCCTCAGTCAGTTCTTTTCCATGCTGAAGATTCCTACTTTATTTAATCCTTTTTTTGTATGGAGCCAAAGGAGATCATCCTCATTTCCCTTCTTTCTACATTTCAGAGAACAACTATAGATCAGTAACAGAGATTTCTTCTCATATTTCAGAGTGGTTGGCTTCCAGTTACTGATGTACAAGAATAATTTATTTCTTCTAGGGACTTAAGTGTACGTAATACATACACATTTGGTTTACGCAAATAGTTATTTCCAAAGAGACGACTACTAAAGACACTAGGTTTTTGGTTTCTGTTTCAAGTATTTTTAAATATAAAAACATAATAACAGGTATAGAAGATAAGCTGTAAGATCAATCTAACCAATATCCTGTGTAAAGAACAGGTGAAAGTAGATGCCTTGGAAAGAATGCCAAAACATAGTGAAGTATATGTGATGCTTTTCCCTATCTCTATATCTCCAAATTTAGATCTCTTTTTGATAAAGCTCAGATGAATTTTAATGTATTTACAGTAGTCAATTCTGTACTCATTTATTCAATGGTAAATTTAAATTGAATAATACAAGACTGTGTCTCAGCATCTGATTCTTTTAAAAAGTAAGATGTAAATAGCAAAAAGACAATTGGAAACATTAAATATAAAATTCTTGAGCAACTGCTGCTTTGCTTGAACCATTTTATAAAGGTTCCCCAGAAAAACACATAAGATTATACCAGGACCTAGTAAATATTTAGGAAAGCAGAGATCATCACTGGTGATAATAATTCTAATAGATAAAAGTATTCTGCAAACTCTCAGTAATCCAGAACTCTACAAGCAAAAAAAGCCAAATGATGAAACAAACACCCTGTAATATATTTCTTTTTGTCAAATACAGACCAACCTTATTTTGCGCTCCTGTCTTTTTCTTGCTAATGAAAAAGGAAAAATATTAGACATTTAATAAGTGTGAACTTCAAACCGCTTGTACTGTCTGTAAGCACAGAATAACGAAGATGTAACATCTGAACAGAAATAGCCGTCACTTTACAGGGAAAAAAAAAAAAAAATATTTCCTCTTAAAACACCACATGTTTAACCAAATATGCAGTGGCAGTATCTGCTTGGACAAGGTTCTCAGTAATACATGACATCTGAACTGAACATAGGCTGAGAATATTCATAGACCTGACCAAAAGCTCATGAAAGTGGTATATCCAGATGACAACTGCTATGATTCATGTGAAAAGATCATAGAGAAAATCCTCCATTTGAGAAAAAAAGAAATCCAGCTGCAAACAGCTGCAAAGAATTTTAAGCTCATCTTAAAATACAAAATTTCACAAAATATTTATTTCCTACTTTTTCCATGTTCTGCATAACATTTAAATGTTTTATAGAGTGCTCTCTATTCAAAAGAATTTTGAAGCATAGCCTGTATTCCTGTAGAAAGAAATGGTAAATGCAAATAGACATAGCACAGTACAGAGTAAAAGTCTTTTCGTAGCTTATCATGGATACGTGATAGATACGCAGCATATTTTAACCCTGAGAAGAAATACTCTTCTATCATCAATATAGGATGCATTTTACTGAAGTCCATAATTTCACAAAGCAGTTTTATTTGCAAATTTTGTGTTGCCTGAAAAAAGGCAAGTTCACTAAGAACTATAGTGAATCAATTGAGAAGAAAGATTAATCAAAAGTATTTCATTTCTATATTTGTTCCTCTTAACACTGTTCATAATTTCCTTTTCTTCAAATGCCCATGCTGTGTCCTTTGACAATTTATTAAAACAGACTCTTCTTCCATACATACATATTAGATAAGCCATACTCACATCCCAACCACCTGGAGTCATGTTTGAGATCCAGATGTGTGAGTTCTCAACTACTTCAGTTTATAGTTTTGCTTCAGATTTACCCTTTAATTGTAAAACTATCTTAAATAAATTGATTCCACATCAGTAAGTCTGTTATATGACTTGTTTCCACTATCAAATGTAAATATAATTTCTCTTTGTAATTTACTCTTTTGTAGTTCATCTCCAATTGCTTGTAACTGACTTTTTGTTCCTTCAGTCTCATTTGATATCCCAGACCTACACTTCACTATAATCTTTCTGCTGTTTTCTTAGTCATCATCAGCACTGAATTTCACACAGTGGTAGGGGGAAAAAAAAAAAAAAAGGATGCTGTCAACATTTATTTTTGGGGATTACCAGGTAACGTATAATACTGAGAAAATAACTAGAGATGCTATACATTTAATAAGTATTTAGTGAAACATTTAGTTTTAGTTTTCTCTAACACTGATATGAAGCCTATATACATTGAAAAGAAAAGGTTCTTCTTAATCAGGGACCTGGATTAACACCCTGAATATTATTTAAATATTTTGAAGAGGAGAATCTGTTTAAAGTCAAGTTCGATAGATCAGAGATCAAAAACCTTACATACAGTTTTATTTGAATGACTGCACTTTTTGCAGCATTGGCAGAAAGTCCCAGGGTGGACAGAAAGAACTATTCCCAGTTATTATCTAATCTCCTTTTCATCTAGATTTGAAAAGTAGATAAAATAGTAAATTGCAAGGCCTACAGTTTAGAACTCTCAAATTCTTTCATTCACCTATTTTCCCCTTCTATTAATGAGCTGTAGAACAATATTCAGCCACTATTTTTTCATACTCACTACAGTGTTGGTTTGATGAAAAAATGATTACTTTTATTCCTCCTTCAGCAGTCTTTCCTTATAAATGCTGACCTCAAAACTAGCCTCATGGGGATACAAACGCTCTCACCAATAAAGATTGTTAAAGTCCCCAGTGGGGGCCTGACTCGAGATAGCAGAAGGTCAACACACTATGACAGAATATACTAGCAAGTAAGGAATATATCAGTATGGTCCATCTATCTTAATGGCGTTTAGAGATATACTTATGTAAGACCTTTAAACTGAAAAGGTTTTCTGAGGAATTTTAAAGTATCTGAGCTACTTTTATTGTATGGGCCTTTTTTGTTTTGTGTGTCTTGGTATTTTTAGAGAATTTAACATGGGAACTCAGAAACAAGGGTCATTAGTAGTCAGCAACTTCAAGGGTTTTTTTTAAGCTTCCTTGTACACTGTTTCATAACAGAAGGACACTGTCAAACCTGAATACCATTTAAGTGAAACTCAAAACTGTAGTTCCATCTGTGCATTTCTCCCTTCAGACAGACTCCAGAGCTCTGACAGCTGAATTGTCATGGTAAAAATAAGCATAAAAAACATTTTATGAAATAGAAGTCTAATCTGAAGCCATCTACTTCAATTTTCATAAATCTTAATGACCATACATTAGCACATACTACCTTCCTTTAATCAGTATTTTCTATTATATTAAATTTGCAGTAAGTGAATGCATTTGGGTTCTTCCGAGTTGAAGATGGGACATTCTGTAATGTAAGTGAAATTGCTTAATAGCTGTCTTCAAATCATACATTTCAGATCACTTTTTCCATGAAAAAAATGCAAATTACTTCATTTAATATCAGTTCCTACCCTGATAATAGTTTTTTAATTTACAACGTAACACTTTCTGTTCCAGAATTTTCATCTCAAACAAATGATGCCATAAAATACTTTGTTCCTCCCTTTAACAATGTCATTGTTCAGTTCATTTGTTACTCCCATTATCCTGCTTTCAGAGGTAAATTGTCAGTGAATTCAGTCACTTGCGACATGTAATATCACAGTTTAGTCTAATGGAGAAAACTGAAAAACAGATGAAGAGAAAAAATCTCATGGTGAATAATCATTATTACAAAAACTCACTGTGCAATAAGGAATTACAGTAAACTTATAGCCAGTGAGAAACAGTTGGGTTTTCTTTCTCTGGAATTTTCTGTAAGCAGTACTATGAGAAGTAAAGGATAAAATGTAAAAGTTATTGCTACAGCACTTGATGTAATATGACAATCTACAAAGAAACAGCTGTTTGACCCTTCTCTTAGAAACTCTATACAATCTATACAGTCTATCGAATCAAGTGCACATCATCATCTTATCTCCCAATCTCTATTGCTGCACCATAGATCCCATCCATGTGTTCTCTGTGGGACTTTGATAATTACAGAGAAATAGCTAGCAGAGGCTGACGGTTTGCAGAATTCAGAATAGCAGCATTTCTTTCTAAAAGGCATTTTTCTCTTGTTGAATATGGTCTAGAAAACAGGTAGCATCATCTACACCAGTGACTTATACTGGCCAGGCTGTCCATCCAAGATGGCCACTAGTGTCCTGCTCAAAACAAAAATGATACTGAAGCACATTTTATTATGTATCTGATTATTGTTCATTGCTACTAAAAGCAATCCTTTGCTTTTGTTTGTCAAACATTTTTCCCATCAAAGTTTCAGTCCTTTATTTTTGTTGCAAACCATAGTTCCCTGTTGAACTGGAAAATGTTAGACTCTTGTGTGCAAAAGTCATTCAGAGGCAGAATGAGCCAAGCTACCATGGGTACGTGGTAACAGCACTGTGCATCAATGCACTACTACGTTTTCTCAGTGACCTAAACAGGTACTACAGCCCCCAGAAAAGCACCACTGTTACCAAAAATGTTGCTGTTGTTACTACCTAATCTTGCTAGTTCATTAAATATCTGTTTAAGTGTCCTATTTCATTCCAACATGGTGCTTACTATTTTTAGATCAGCGATCCAGCCCATTTTTCCTGCAACGAAGTGAACAAGAAATGTTAACTATTGCCTAAATAGCCTGGAAGAGTGCATGTAAAACACGATTCACTTAGCAAAAATATAATTGGTTACATATTTAATCATATAAAGGGGAGGGAACAGTAGACCTACAGAAAAAATAAGTGCCATCAATATAAAATTTAGTAATGCTATTTATTTATAGATACACAAGTCTTCATTTGATCTAAAATTATTTTAATAGTTTTTGAAATATTTTTCTTTGAAGATTATAAATCTAGATTTACATTTTCCACTATTTCTATGATTCTATAGTCAGTACCTCACAATGAAGTACAGAGGAAACTCCACATGAAATATTAAACCCTGAAAAGTTCTATTTCCACATTATTTGAATTCCATTGAGGTGACAGCAAAGTTTTTCAAAACAGTCTCAAAGCAGCAGTGAAAGTTTTTGTTTTATCAAAGCTTTCCTATTTGCTTTTTTTAATATTGTCTGTGGACTCCAAACCCCTGCCCCCTCACCCATCTCCCCTTTCTCACTGTCTCTTTCAAGAGGCTCTGGCACTCACCACTTGGGAATAAGCACCACACAACTCTCAATATTGTCTTACATTGCAGAAAAGTCCCATGATTTGACTAAGCAGTTGTACCCAGGAAAAAAAATATTTTTCCTTATGCACTGCAGGTTATTAAAGAAACAACAGTTAAATTATAGAATCATAGAATGTCCTGAGTTGGAAGGGACCCGCAAGGATCATTGAGTCCAACTCCTGTCCCTGCACAGGACAACCCCAAAATTCACACCATGCATCTGAGGGCATTTTCCAAGTGCTTCTTGAATATTGTTAGGCTTGCCGCTGTGAGTACCTCTCCCTAGGGAGCCTGTTCTGGCGCTCCACCACCCTCTGGATGAAGATAATTTTCCTAATATCCAACCTAAACCTCCCCTGGCACATCTTCCTGCCATTCCCTCAGTTTCTATTATTGGTCACCAGAGAGAAATGATCCATGCCTGCCCCTCCTCTTCCCCTTGTGAGGAAGCTATAGACCACAATGAGGACTTCCCTCAGTCTCCTCTTCTCTAGGCTGAACAAACAAAGTGACTTTAGCCAATCCTCGTACAGTTTCCCCTCTAAAACATTCACCAACTTCATGACCTTCCTCTGGACAATCTCTAGTACCTTTATATCCTTAATGTACTGTGGCACCCAAAAGTGCACACAGTACTCGAGGTGAGGCCGCACCAGTGCAGAGTAGAGCGGGACAATCACCTCCCTCGACCGACTGCAATGCAGTGCTTGATGCACCCCAGGACGCTGTTGGCCCTTTTGGCTGCCAGGGCACACTGTTGGCTCATGTTCAACTTGCCATCGACCAGAACCCCCAGGCCCCTCTCTGCAGAGCTGCTCTCCAGCCTCTCATTCCCCAGTCTGTATGTACATCCAGGGTTGCCGTGTCCCAGGTGCAAAATCCGGCACTTGCCCTTGTTAAATTTCATATGGTTGGTGATTGCCCAGCTCTCTGATTTGTCTAGATCTCTCTGCAGGGCCTCTCTGCCCTTGAGAGTATCAAGAGCTCCTCCCATTTTTGTGTCATCGGCAAACTTAATTAGTATTCCTTCAAATCCTGCACCCAAGTAATTTACAAAGAGATTAAAGAGTACTGGCCCCAAGATGGATCCCTGTGGAACCCCACTAGTGACCAGCTGCCAGCCTGATGTAACCCCATTTACTGTGACCCTTTGAGCCCAACCCATCAGCCAATTGCTTACCCATTGCATTATGTGTTTATCCACCTGTATGCTGGACGTTTTGTCCAGGAGGATACTTGTGAGAGACAGCATCGAAAGCTTTACTGAAATCCAAAAAGATTACATTGACTGGCTTCCCTCAGTCAACTAGCTGGGTAACCTTGTCATAGAAGGAAATAAATTTTGTTAGGCAGGACTTTCCCCTCGTGAACCCGTGCTGGCTGGGACCAATGACTGTGTTGTCTTTCAGTTGTTTTTCAATAACTCCCAAAATAATCTTCTCCATAATTTTACCAGGCACAAAAGTGAGACTGATGGGCCTATAGTTACCAGGGTCATCCCTCTTGCCCTTCTTGAAGATTGGGACATTTGCTAGCTTCCAGTCAGCTGGGACCTCTCCACAGTCCCAAAAGCACTGAAAAATCATTATCACCCCTCTATTCTCATAGTTATTATTTACGCATGTTTTATTTACTTGCAGAAAAATCACAGATATTTACATCTTTCATGGATTCTTAGGCAAGAGTACAATTAGTAAAATATTGCTACAAAATATGGGGCTACAGCTTTTATCAAATGCCTACAAAGCCTAACAACTTTGCATACAACAACTTGATGACGCTGTAATCGGATGAGCAAGCAAATTGTATCTATTGGGTAGAACATCAACGACTATTAAAAAATTCTCCAAAACTGAACCCTACACCACAGTGTTCAACAGTAAAGAAATTATTTTAACCGACTTGCAAAAACAGTACTACTGATCTTCCTAGTGTCATTTAAACTTATAAAGATATGAAATGAAGGTTTTTTCAAGGTGCCTAGACTACAAATATTACCCATGATGCAACTGGGGACAAAACAGTGTCCTGGATGATACCTGCTACACCCTTAGAGACTGTGTGAAGGAGCTAAGTTCACCTAGTGTGTGTGCAGGACGGTTGGTTAACCACAAAGGCCTACGGTTCTTCTCAATGATAGCACTGAATCATAGACTCATAGAATGGTTTGGGTTGGAACGGACCCTAAAGATCATCTAGTCCACCCCACCTGCCATGGGCAGGGACATCTTTCACTAGGTCAGGTTGCTTAAAGTCCCATCCCAACCTGGCCTTGAACACTTCCAGGGATGGTGCATTGACAACTTCTCTGGTTGTTGAAGTAAAGGATTTCTTCCTAATATCTAATCTAAATCTACCCTCTTTCAGTTTAAAACTGTTACCCTTCATCTTATCACTACACTCCCTGATGAGAAACTTGTTCCACTTCATCACCCAGACAACTAAACATCAATTTCAATTACCTTTCATCTTTTTTTATTTGACATGAATTATTTATTTAGAGGTAGGTTTTTTTTTCTTTCTGTCTACTGGTATCGATGGTAGTCTAGATATAGTCATATCTGAACAAGATTAGATTTTATAATTGAAGCCCTATATTACATAACAAATCAAGTAATAATAAGCATTATATCTGATAATATTATTATTCTTATTAATGCTAACAAAAACCATCAGTAGTAAGGGACCTTGTTACTGATAACACAATATCTTATATAGGACAGTGACATCTTACACTGGGAAAAAAATTCAAATTTCACAATCCCTATCCTTTTACTTTCAGATTACTTTTATTTAAAAGATGCTGTACTGCAGTACAACTTTATATGCTGCCTAAAGCTCCTTAATCCAGACACTGTGATGTGCTTTTTACAGTGTCTGAAATTTCTTTGCCATACTGTGGCTCTGTAGCAGAAACAATAAGGGAGGCAAACTCATTACAGGAACCCTAAGGACATCTTGAAAAGGTACGAATCTTACAAACGCAGTTTTCTTAGGCACGATAGAGAAGTGAAGATGCTCATATACATACCCAGAAGCAACATTTTATGCATGTTTGAGAAAGATATAATTGGCAAAGGTATATTTATGAATTAATAACAAGTTAGAACATTAACAAGTATTAGAATCCTAAGTGATTTTTAAAAGTCACCTATGCACTACACAGGCAAATCTTTATTGCACACAGGCCCATGACTAGCCATCATTTTTGCTACACAGTTATAATGAAATTTACTGAAGACTGTCTTGTAGGACAGTGATAAAACTGGGTTTTCTTTCTATTGTAAAATTTCTATATGTCAGGTACAAAACAAATGTGTGGATTCATTTAAGACTGGGAAAATAGAGTAAATACCATTTTAAAGAAATCTGAGCAAATAGCAGAAAACCATTATCAGGCAGAGTGCTTTCATTTTCAAAATGAACATGACAATGCACACCATCCTACAAAATTTGTTTCTGATAACTTCTGGTTTTCTCAAGCTCACTTAAGCTTTAAATTAATTTTAAATGTAATGCAAATAAGAGAGAAGCTTAACTTTTCAATTTTTTTAGATATTAAAAAAAGCAAAATTTGTCAAAAGACCTAGCCAAGTATTTACTTAATTTTAATTTGGAGAAAATACACAGTGCATACAATCTACTAAATTCATTACTACAACAGACTAAGTTAAATTCTGTGAAATTCAATTACAAAGAACTGATTTGGGCAACTTAATATTTGACAAGCTACAAGTAATTTCAGTTAATGAGGCAGTTTTATAAATTAGCATTGTGCCATATTTTGCTTTTGTGAGATCACATTTAGTCTAAGCATTTTTACTAAGCTCATTATTACTATGGTATCCCAGCACGTATTTTAAAAGTGCTTCTTACAAGCAATGTAATTTTACTCAATTGCTTAGAATGATAAGAATATGCACTTTTAAAATAGGAACGATTATAATTTACTCCCAAACTAGCAGAGCATAGCAGCTCAGGACCTAATCTAAAACCATATTCTCTACATTCACTTCAAGGAACTACAAGTTTGTACCAATTACTAAGTTGTGGATTACTGAACATTAACAAGAACTAGCTGGATTCAGCCTAAGGAATCACTGCATTTGGTAGGCTTCACAATGCATTTTGTGCTTATTTTGGAAGATACTAAATTGCATTACAGAGGCTAGTCACTCTAGATTCTCAGAATTTCAGAGCTAACCTAATTATTCTCATTAAAATCAATACAAGATTTACTATTGACTTCTAAGAAGATAGAGCTAAGCTCGTGGTAAGTAATTTTGAATTTGCTGTTTCAGAAATAATATTGATTTACCTGCTTCCTTCCTTCAGCAGAGGGGCAGACAGTGCCAGGCCAAATTTTAACATCCTTATCTAGACTCAGTTTCCCTTCATTTAGGTGGAAACAGTACCTGAATGAAACCAATGAATTGATTAAGGACCTGGGGATTTGACTCCCTGATTGAAGAAAAAAGAAGAAAAGGTATTACTTTGCCATTTAGATGCCTTCAGTTTCAGGAATATAATTTCCAGTATGCCTAGGACCACAGAGGGAAACCTAGCATGTTTCACAAAGTGTATGAAGAAACATCAGATAATTAAAAAGTATTTATATTTACATTTAAGATTTGAACATAATAATGTCTAAAATCCTTTGTCTATTAGGCACATACTCCCTGAAGGATAAAATGCCCAATGGAAAGTAGAATTCTTTTTAGAACTGAAAAATAAAAACTAAAATATAGAGATGGGAATTTATCAGTACAGAGAGAGCCTTTTACAGGTTGAAATACTGGAATCCACAAAATTCGGTCTAAAAATAGATACCCTTTCAGTGCTATTACTAGATTAATTCCTTTTCCTTAGAGCTGCCAAAAATACATATGGGACAGTGAAAATGTCTAGGAAGCTGTAATTAAACAGGACATTTAAAGTTAAAGCCATTAGGCCCTGGCAACTCTTGTTTCTTTCTTGACGGAAATTACTGAGCACGTAAGAAGTCTGAATAAAGCAACTGTGAGGTTAAAATGTAGATGGAGAAAACAGAGCTGCTGGGTAGAAATACTGAAACAGAATGAATACCAGAAGTAATGCATATTGTAGCTATTAAGGCCTTATATATGTTAAAAGAAAAGACACTCTAGATTATAATTAGCTGATTTTCTGTTTAATGTATTTATAGTTTCAGTTGGTTGGGGATGAGCATAGTATAAGCTCTTCTGTACGTGGAAGAGAATGAACATACTGGTTTCAATAGCTAAGCTATTAAACATAATTTTGTGATTTTACTAACTCATTGATTCTAATGTTATGGCTGTGAAATATTTAGTGTTTGTATTTCAACACTTTCTTTTTTTTAATGTGAAAAAGCTGCTGTATGTGAAGGTACCATAAACGAGCATTATGAAATATTTCCAATTCCACACACCTTGAATTCAAGAGTGCACTAAAGAGCAGTTGAGTGCCCTCTTTGTTATCACAGGCAGTATAAAGCATTACACAGTGCTGGTGAGAGTAAAGGAAAATAGTTATCAAAATTTTGATGAGCTACATGTTGCAAAACTTTTTTCCGTTTTGTTTTGGGGGTTGGGAGGGTGTTTGGTTGTTTTGGGTTTTTTCTTTGTTACCTCTGTTATTCAGATAGACTGTTGCTGTTTTGAGCAGAATTCTTTTTCCAGAGCTGCAAATATGCATTAAAATTGTTGGCCTCTTATGTACAGTGGCTTCAGGGACTGCCTATTGATTTCATAGCTGTATATATAGATCTCAGCCTTTTATGTGAATCTGAGGAGATTTCCTTATTAGAAGCTGTTCTGATGGGGCTTCCTTTTTAAGGACAGCAATCCATGCATTATGTCTGTAGACAGGTGGTCTTCAGAAATTTCTATGCTCACTTCTTTTCAAAATACTTTTTATGGATCAGTGGTAAAGTGTAAAGAAAGATCAAACATAAAATGACTGACGGTACAGTTCAGGGGATAAAAAGACCAAAAAGGATCACCTATCATCTCTGTGGAGATCTACACTTTATTACAGGCCATATCCTGCTATTCTTTAGCAGTACTTAGCAGAGGAAGAGTAGCAATATCTATCCTCAAATGAAGGAACAATACTAAGCTACCTTTCGGTCGAACTGAAAGGTCAATACTAACTGGGATAACTATTCATTTCAGTCACTGAAAGGACACGCATCCTGCCTGTCAAGGGTGCTTATTTGGTTCGTCCTGTAGCAAATTAATCTTGCTATACAGGGAAGTGGGCTAGCAGACATTAGTCAGTGAACCATGACATTTCTGCACTCTGCATGTAAAATAACTCACTCAACAGAAGCCTGCAAAGCAGAATGTGTAACAGTCACACAGCCTGCACCAAAGCAGACGACCAAGGTTTCCACCTTGTAGTATAGTTAGGAGTACATGAATCCCTGAAGGAACCTCTGAAAGAACACAGCCTCCTTGCACTCAAGGTACTAAGATGCATAATCTTAAGGGGATACAATAGCAATGTGCCCACCTACCTGAAAACCTCAAGCAGTCACTATTTTTTAAGGGGAGACTTGTTCTAGGCGTTTGGGTGGTATCAAGGGTCCCAAAATCACACTAAAATTTATATATTGAAGCAATCTTCTATTATACTATCTTCCTAAGCATCAGACCATGAAAGGAGCCAAAGTTACATCTTTAATTAGGTGTGACTGACCTCCAAGAACTTGCTTGCTGTATTTTCACATGTCCACTAGGTCACTATTTTATCAGTTATGTGCTATTCTACTTTTAGTTCTATGGCGTAACATCTGCAAAATATAACTGGTATGAGAGTGACAGTCTTTCTATTACTTTAAATGAAACAGGGAAAGAGTTCATTAACTCAAGACTCTCAAAATGCAGTGGGGAGTAATACCAGAGGGTAGAAGAGGTGACCTGGGAAGATTGCACAAAACCCTTAATTTTAGCACTTTTTAAGTTCTGGAAGCTTTGTCTTGCAACAATTCTTTGACATAATATTCTGTTAATACTACATGCACCATCCAATTCATAAAAATATTTAATAAAATAAAAATGTGTCCCCCCCTTAACTGGTTGTGTTTGACAGCACACAATTTAAATCTTGGCTGTCCCATAGAGCATTCTAAGCAGAAAGTATGAAATATGTAAATGAGATAATTAGTCTGGAGATGAGACAATTGATGCAGATGTACATCTATGCATGAAGATTCTGAGGATAAGAAAAAGGCCACAAAGTACTTTTCCTTAAGCCTCCGAGAGCTGTGCTACAGATTTATTAAGAAGGAGGAAGATTTCAAAACACCTACTTCATTGCAAACCAATTAAAATTTGAATTACACTGTCTTAAGTTTTGAAAAGCTGTCAAACCTACAGATGATTCCTCAGACCTTAATGCTACAATGCCTGCACAGTCTGTTTTATGTTTGCATGAAATAACATATACCACAGTGTGCTATGGGAGAAAAACACAGCACACGCATATTGAAATACATTTAATACAGCCAAATTTTATCTTTAAAATCTAGTTCTACCTAATGTTCTTAGATGTGATCTCTTCTTTTTGTGTGTTTATATGTGGATTGCAAACTGGATCGATTTGTCCTGTAACAGTAATAGACTGAAAGCATAAAACCAATGTGAAATTAGAGCTCCTAAGTGGTGGAGCTGGACTATTATTATTATTACTGCATGCATGGGGTCTGAACTTCTTGTTAAGTGCTTCATATCAACTTAATTTTGTTGCCACTGAAGTGACTGATTTTAGTTAGGGTTCAGCCTTTGGCAGCCTCACTAGCCTTGCTCTAGAGATCTTGTAGGGCACATACATCCATATTGGCTGTAGATCTGCAGAGATAGCATATATGATTGGGGTTTCTGTGGAGTAAAGGTATTTCTACAAAATTAAAATTTATTTTTATGCCACAGACTATTCTTTGCCTCTAACCCAGGTTTTAGGGCAGTGTTTGCTGTGTGGCTTATTGTAAAATAAGGAAGCTTTCCTTTTTCCAACTATTTTACCAGTATTCAGAACACTCGATGAAAGTGTGTATCCCACTGTGCCTTGAGATCAGTGAGAGATTAGTGCTTTCTGAATTTAAGGGCTTTTGGTTTTCACTGTTGTTGGTCCTCAGCAAGAGAGATTTAGAAGTTTCTGTGAGCGATATTTGTTGTGCTACATAAACACCTTCACAGACCAGCTACAATCTGCTCCGTTATCTTGATACACATAATTTGTACATTTAAAATATTAGCCCAAAACTTCAGCTGGCATAAATCAATATAAATCACATAATAATTGACAGAGGGACCTTTGTGCTTGTGCAATGAATGTTTTTGTTGGATTATTGTAAATACAGGAATTACAGAGCAAGCAGAATACAGAAGAGAAGTACGAACAGTATAAGTGGTGCCATTGATCTTTTAAAGTTTAAAAAGGGAAATAATGGGAGACAAGCGTGTGAAGTTAGGGCTTGACCACTACATTTGTTAGAGAAGTAACTAGTAAACTCACACAGTAACCCACAGTAAATGCTACAGGGCTACATAAAAGAGAGGGTGTAGGAAATAGGTCAGTAAGCAGCAGATCAGTATTTCGTTGGGAGCGCACAAGATTGTTAGCAAATGTGCCCCCCTGTTACTCAGGGTTGGTTCATTTTCTGCTGCATTCATGGCAGAAATCTACAGCAGTGTAATGCAATCTCACGAATGCATTATTAACTTCTGCAGGTACATCTGGAAAAGCATGGTAGAATTGCTTTACAAGAAATATAGACAATTAATTTCAATGGTGTTAGACCATGTGGCATTACTTAGAGTTCCTCTATAAAGCATTTTAAAACTATACAGCTCTTATAACCAATCATTACAGGTATGCCACCTTTTTGTCATAATTTTGAAATCTGAAAGATATTCAAAAAAGAATTAAGGTTAAAAAAAATATAAACCACAAAAATAGAAACAGAGTTAGAAACCTCCAAAGTTTTCAAACTTGCATCCTTCTGTGATTATCTGAGTACAGTGAGCTGAAGACTGTATAGATCATCACCATCCGCAGTTATGAATAATGACAGTGATTTGAATAGTCAGTTCTTCCACAGAAAAGCTCAGATCAAACAAGAAAGTTTCACTGAGGAACTTTCTCCAGTTATACTAAACAAAAGATTATTTTTCAAATTCTTGGACACCATCAGTGCCTACTGTTCTCATTCTTGGGGGAAATGATTTGGTCAGCAATATTCAGCAGCACCAACTGTGCCCCAAATGCTCCTTATTTTAGTAGAGTCTTTTTAATCACAGGAGATGTATTTCTGTAATATTCTTTGATCCAGAAAGCATCACTGAGCCAAGATCAGAGGAATTATTTCTTCTCATATTCCTTTTATTTTTCCCTAGCTCTCACCAAGTGCTTCCCCCCGTCATTGGCAATTTCCATTTGCTTATATTTTCATATTCCCTTTCTCTGCTTTCTTTCTCAAGGGATACTGGTCCTTTAATTCAATTGGGAGGCTGTTTGCTCTAAAAACAAAATCTGAGATGGATGAAGAACGCAAACCAGAACGGTTCTTGCGAATTTTGGTTTTCCTCAAAATAAATATGGATGGAGAACACTAACATTGTTGATAGTAGGTTTGGGTAGCTGTGGAGACAACAGCGGGTTAAGCCACAAACAGAGTTTTAGTACTAGATTCAAGGCCTATTTTCTTACTTTTCATATCTACTGGTAATGCATGCTTCTATTTAAGGCATTGGTAAAATTGTACGTAGTTACCAACACCTAAATACCTGTCTAGTCATAACCTCTGTGTTCCTTATAATAAATGGAAACAGATGAGGAACATTAATTTGGTGAACACTGGGGTGTCTGTGATTTTAAGCTATTTACTACTAATGTTTCAACCTGGCATAGGAACCTGACTTCTAATGAAACCTCCAGGCCCAGTCTTCATCTTGATACCATGTAGTTTTCATGTGTGAAAAATGGATTAGTTGTGCAATGCTATCATTCTTTCTTGTTGCTGCTTTGCAAATACATCACGCTGCCTTTGCACACAGGTTAACAACTATACTGAATAAAATGGGGCCAAAGGAGAACAGAAGCAAATAACTTGATGAGAAATTTCATTACCTGAATTTATGTCAAAGTGCACCTGTGAATGCCTACAGAAAAATATAAACTAGAAAATTGTCTGTCCTGAAGCCTGCTTTCAACTGCAGTTCCCATCCTCTGAGGGTGGTATTTTTGATCTAGGTTGTCCTCAGATAGCAAGGTATTGGTAACTTTAACATTCCTACTAACACAATGCAACAATTACTAACAAATCTTCATCTTATTTTTAAAAAACATATTCTCTACATGCAGCAGTGCCAGAGTGGTAAGAAACCACCTCATGCAGTACTCAAACACAGATGACAACAAATGTTTTCTTAACTATCAGCCAGCCATCTTTCCTCAAAACTCATCTCATCCAAACCCCACACACACTCCTCAAGTTTTCACAGATCATTTTACAGAAGAGACTGTTTCCCTGTGATGAGAAACTTAAGGGACTTGGTCACTTGACTAACCAAACTTCTCAATCCTTAGCAACATTAATTTTGGAGGCCTAAAATATATATTTTATCCCACACATTTAGGAGATAGTCACCGTATTTAAACTTAGGTGCATGACTGATATGCATAGTGTATAATGTATATGTAAGCAAAGAAAATGGTTAGCTTCAAAATTTGTAAGATTAGTCCACAGTAATATTCCCATTCCAATTGCCAGGTTTGAGGTTCTGTATACTGCAGGTATGGATCAAGTCTCTCCACTCCATACCAATCTAAACACTGAGCTGTTCAACTTGGAACATATTACAGTTATATTGCAAGTACTCTTAAGGATTTTTTTTTTTTTTTACTGTGGATTTACAATTACAGTGAGGTCTCATGTCTGATTAAGGAGTGCATTTCACTCAATACTAAGAGCCTTGGGGTGAACAGCATAGAAAATTTATTGTGAATGCAAAGACATGACCATATTACTTTTCCATTTAGCTACAGGCATGAGTTACCTCAACACTGCTGAAAAGTTTTAATGATACTACAATACATGTCAGAAAATTTAAAAAAATATGATGATAAATATGGTAAGAACCCAGTATTTGCATGGTAAAATAACACACAAATATGTTTAAATAATTTATGAGACTGAATACACAGACTATCTGGAAAGCCCTTTCATCATTTCACACTACCAGAAAAGGAAGACTACCTTTACATAGTGAAGAGAAAATATTGAAATTGTTACCTGCTTGCAGGAGACAGAGAGGATTCTGGAAATCCTAATGACAATGAAACCCTACAAAAGCAGACACATACGCGAGCAGAAAAGAGCAGCTGCTGTTTGGAGAGAAACAAGACATCTTTCCAGTTATAAGTTCTGTAAATAGCCCAGGCAATAGATCACAAGCTTTAGCTGAATCTCTCTTACTGATAACTTATACATACAGTGTCATGAGGAAGCATGTAGAGGAAATGATCATCCACACATTAGCCCATATAGCCCATACGATATCCAACAGAAGCAGTGAATGCGCAAAAACTACCCAATGTAACAGTCACTGGATGGATTTCACTTTTTTTAAGACCCAAGTGTGGTTAAAACATATGTTAAAAGTTATGTTCTGGATAACAATGATGATGAAAATCATGAGCAACCACAGTTCAGATCAGCATTCTGTAAACATTCACAGAAAGAAAATAATGAATCATTTAACTGTAAAAATATCATTTATCATTGAAAAGCACAGGACTGAATCAACAGAGCAGTTGTAACCCCAGTCCAGAAGAGTTTACCAATCCAATAGGCACATGAGTGATGTTGAAAGAAACTCCTTATGTTTGCTTCTTTTTAATTATGCTTAGTCATAGTGTGCAGTTTATGATTAGTGAAATGGGTAAATTGCTTTATCATCAATTTGTCATCATATGCGTACACAAACTCACAATAGGCAATTCTAAGACCATCTTATGAATGAATGTACCCTGTGAGATACAGTGAACATAAAAATTTTGTAATGTTCTTTTATATAAAAGGATATTAAATAGTTTTTACAGTTGGCCTCTGCGCTCATAATATAAATATAGTAACTCCCCATTTCTCACTTAAGATCAAACAAAAAAAATATATGTACTACATAATCCTGTGGGTAGTTTCCTCCTACAGACATAAAAAAATTAAAAATAAAAAAAAAAGAAGTATTTTTTTCCAATTTTTTAAATACTCCCGGACAGTCAATCACCAAATGGATGGGAAGGAAAACTCAGGATTTCTCTTTTATGGATCAAGACCAACACAACCTGAGTTGTGCTGTATAACATAAATATATTTATATATGTATGCTAAGCACATTCACAGCAGTTAGAAAACAAGTAATCTTTTTTTTTGTTAATATTTCTCTTGATGTGAATGAACAATTGCTCATTCCTCCTGCATAGTCACACCTTCCCATGACAAAATGGCAACTTACTTCAGCAGACACTGTGTTTTCTCTTATTACGTACCTGCTCCCCTGAAGAGAAACAGCTGCACTGCATCTCAACAGCAGAAAGCACAGCACAGAAGCACATTTCAATGCTCAATTCCTGTTTCCTCAGTTGAGATGCAAAACCTCCCATCCAATCTTATCATCAAAATGCATCTTTCAAGCATATTCACAAAGCACTTTTGCTAAAAAGTGATGACAGAAACTAGGCAGTACATGCTGAGAAAGGCAAAGTTTAACAGACAGCCTCATAAAAGAGAAATTGCCTTTCTAACACTGCATCAACTTCACTGTGCTTTAAATTAGGTTTAACTTTCGGAATGATTACGAATTGCTTTCTCACAGATGTGGAAGATGTAACAAGACATCACAAAACCTCTATCATGGTCTTCATGTGGAAGGCCCTGCCATCTCACTTCCTCTTTTACTTTTCCTCCTATTTATCAGCCTCCATTTTCATTCATGGAATTCAGCATAGTTTGAGCTACCCATTGAGACATTCCACAGTCTAAATCACCTATTCTCTCATTTTTTCCTCTAAAACGTTTCTTTATTCCAGTTTTCCCTCTAATCACAGCCAACACACTGGATCACTGAAAAATTTAATTGTTCCTTTTCTTACCCAACTACTGCTTGCTCATTTCAACAATGTTTCTGTCTATGTATTTTTTTCAAATACACTCAAATATATTTATTGTCTTGTATGCTTATCAGTTTATGTTAAAAGAAAAACTATACTATTTTATAAAAAATATGGCAAATAAAGTTATGTTAATTGATTTTTGTCTTAAGCATAGTAAATCAAAATATCACTGTAAAAATTAGGTGCTATTTTTTAAAATGGTATTAATAATATTTCATATAAAAAACTTTCTCTGCCTTTTTTTCCACTGTTTAATCAAAATGCTGCCTCCTTCTAAGCCTTACAGTTAAAGTACTGCTGCCTATTACAGGATGAGAGTTTCTTCTTGTGCCTATTTTTTCAGTGGCCAACCCTGAGCTCTGGGCAGCTTTCCAGCAAGAGAATTTGGACCTTAGAGCCTGACCTTTATTCTGCAGTCAGTGTGAAAGTTTCCATTGATTTCAATGGCATTTGGAGCAGGGTCTTGGCCTGTAATGTGCCCTTATTTTCTGCCTAAAATGTAAATTGTTGACAATATTGGCAAAGGATCCTAAGGTAATCAATTCTATTCCAGCTGTAAATTTGATTTTATTGGCTAGTGTAGCCTTAGAGATATGTGTGAAGAATATTCTAAGCCAGCACAATATTGTAAACTTGACCTTACAAATTTAAAACAAATGCAGCAAAATCTTTAAAAACACACACACATCCACTCTAGTCCCAACAATATTTTTAAATGAGTTTGTAGGCTTTAGTGTATCTAAATATTTGAAGTTCAGGACACTCCTCCAAACAATGGAGTCAACTAAGTATATAGATAGCAGAAAATAGCAGAGAATTTTTGCTTCAAATGAAAGGGAGTTTTCATCAGCTGAGGAGCCGGCTGTTGCACTGTTTAATATGTGAGAAGAAGGTTCATGACATATAGTTATAGAATATATCTTGAGAAACTCTTTTCTTGGTTCATTGAAGTTAATTCATGCCTCACCTGCATTAAAACCATGAGGCTAGCACACCATCTAATCTGAGAGCAAAGTCCAATACCAGTTCATACCACTGACTGTCCAGTCAGTTCTGTTCAAATAGTACAGATCTGGGAGCTGCATTACTATTCAGTGTGAAGAGCTTTCACTCTAAGATGTGAAAGACTGACCTTTCTGCCCTATGCAGCTGGTGGTTCAGAGCCAGAGATAGCATTTATTCAACTTGAGCTGTCAGATAGAAAGGGCAAATGTACCGGCAGGTAAGTGAATTAAGCACTGTTCAGTAGTTAGTAGTATCTAATTATTCATGACACATTTGTCATATGCTGTTAGAAGACATTAAAAATGCTAATGTCTGACCATTCTATTCAGTAACACATCTGCTGAGAAACACAGAGTATATGTGTTTTGGGTACTGGTGATTACATTCCTGCTTTCTTACCCGCTTCTTTTCTTCTAGAAAACATATTTCATAGTTTTATTTACTCTCAAGTGGACTGCAACTTCCTTTATGAAAATGTAAAAGCTAAAACTTAGCTTATGAAAAAGCAAAATAAACAGAGCTTGAAAAATCCATAGTTACTTCAAGATCAGTCTTAAAGTGCACTGTAATGCCTGCTATTCATAATCCAGTCAGAATGTTAAACCATTGCCCTGTATCTTTCCAATGCAGCACATAGTAGGCATTTTCTTTTTTTTTATTATTTCCAACTATTTAACTTTCTTTCTGGATGCTATACTAGGGTTTTGCTAGTTGCCTATAAAACAAGCAGTTATGAACTCCATTTCTGTAAATGAGACAAATGTTTGACCCAAATCTCTATCAAGTTAAGCAGTAAGAGGATGAAGACATACAGACTAAGATTTGTAGAACCCAGTACTGAAATCTTTAGCTTTGGAACTTACCCTACTAAGAGCTTCAAATACCTCCAATATAATCAAGTACTTCATTTCTAGAAATGAGCAAGTTTAAATAACTTCTGCTACTCCTCACACATCAGTGGGAGCAAAAGCATCTTCAATATGAGGCTATCTTGCTCTGAAATAAAAATGTAAACATTTCTACTGAGGCTGCCTCTGGCATCCTTAATGAAAGGACTAAAATTTCTGAAGACAGCTGAACTAGTGCCAATCTATACAGCTACTGTTTTACAGTTACAGATGGAGCTTGTATTCATCACTATCCTAATTTTTGCTGTTATTGGCGTTAATGTAAATATATCTTATAATCATCTTCTCTGTAGGGATGGTTTTGGTAGTTATAACAGTACTGACATTTGCTTGCCAAGTATAATATGCCCTCATCAGGCACATAAGAAAGTCATCTCTTTCTCCTGGCAGTTTAAGTGCCAAACCCAATCAATTCAATCACTTAGCACTTTGCTAAATTGCATGTACTTCTTGACTTAAAAGCCTAACCGCATGCTAACTGACCTGATCTTTAATGGGAATAAAGATGTCCAATTCCTCCCATTTCAGTACAACCACATCCTGAGAGGGTCTAGCTAAGTAGCCAGTATTTCATGCTGCTCAGATAACCTGTAGCACCTAGGAGGTACTGACTGATGTAAATTGTAACCACTTTCCAACAGACCTGCCTCAGAGCAGGCAAGAACCTTTCAAGGCAGGGCTCCAAAGGTGCCCCATCTGGGGACCGCTACATCTGGGGAGTCTGTCTGTAGCAGTCAGAGAATATATCTCTATCATACTGAAATTACTGTCATTCGGACTTTTCTGTGTATACTGTTGTAGTCTCCATCCTTGGAAATTTTCCAAATCTGTCTGGATAAAGCCCCAGGAAACCTAGTCTGAGCCCATAGCGGATCCTGCTTTAAGCAAGTGCTTGGACAAGAGACCTCCCGGTGTCCTTTCCAACACAAATTATCTTCTGACTTTTCAGTACTGGAGAATAATAAGAAATCCTTAAAACTCTTATTCCTAAAAAAATAGAAAAAACATGGATAAACTGCTTCTTCCACAGCATATACTGTTTAGTGTAAGTTTACAGAATATTGCAAGGAAGGAAGCTAACAGGGATCCTACATATATAATGAATGTCTTTTATTTATTCAAGCACTTCTTGTAACTTTCCTTTTCTAAATAATGGCCAAGTAATATCCAACATTATTTGCTAAAGTCAAGCCATATATAATTCCAAACAATCCTAATATTAAATCCTTTGTAAGGAGAAGATTGATTTTGAATACAACAATTAAGAACTTAGGGATACAGGCATCCTCGGTTCATGCACACACAACTCTAATATTAACAAAAATTACATGCCCAGATTAAGAGAGAGGGTAACTTTAGTCTCAGCATTGTATTAAATTAGGTTCTCTATAAATAAATCTCCTGAGTATGACTGTCCATAATTTTTCCCAACAAATTACTTCAATTAAGTGGAGTTCAAGATGTACTATAAAATTATGACTGTTTCTTTACAAATTCCTAAATGTTATTCTACAACAGGGCTCTATTCTTCTAAGTATATTTACCTGAACTACTTCAAAAATGGAGAATAGGATTTCTTTTGATATTTTGTGATTCAAATTTAGAACTGTTTGGCCTGAGTAAGTGTATCCTGAAATGGCCTCTGTAAACTGGATTTTTTTTTTTATATGCAAAATACAGAGAGGAGTACACGTTAAAATCATGTACCATGAAAACAGACAATCCAACAGAACTAAATGCACAAAAGCTGAAGTTGCCACAAATAATGATGTAACATGTATAACATTCCCCCACCGCTAACCAAAATGAAAACAGCATCAAAGCAAACACAGAATCTGTATATTTGGTGAATAGGAGCCTGTGGGCAAAAAACATACATTCATTGGTATGAATGTCTGTTAAGAACACCTATTTAAAGGAAAGTTATTCAGGCCTGCAAGTAAGTTGGAGACAGCTCAGCTGTGCTTATAAAATGTAATGTAATACACTGTATTGGGAGTAATTTCTATTCATCATCAAACATTCTCTAGCTGCAATAGGGCAAAGGCTTCATCTGTACTTGTCCTGTCTATCATACTGAAGGGTTTGGCCAGAACCCCAGCAAGCTGGCAAGAATCAGTTGGCAAGATCATGACACTGTCATTTAAGACCATCTCCTTGGTGACCCTACTGCCAGCACTGAACTTGACAGTGATAGTTCTCCCCAAAGAACTCAGAGACTGTTCTTTGACAGAGTTGTCTATAGTCAGAATACAGATACACTGAGATGATTTTCAAAACCATCATTTGGCAAAAAGCTATTAATAATATCCTATGCTTTTTGGTGCTTTCAATATATCAGACAGATGCAGCCACAACGTGAATGGGAGGTATGAAGGCAGAGGAGAAAGGAGATTGTGCGGAGCTGTGCAGCTATATTTTGTGATGGGGAACAGATGTGCCACACCTGGGAGAAAGGGAGAGGGAACTGGCCTCTATGAAATCCTCCCCTCAGCAAATATATGCCTTAATACACAGGAAAATGTTACTTCTGACACACAGGTCATAGATCTCAATATAAATTATCTCAGATATGTTCACTTCAATGTAGTTATGACAAACTAGACCAGATGAGAATCTCCCGCCTATAGTGTTCTAAAATTGATCAACAGACTTTTTTCTTTCACTACTGAGTCATGCAAGTCATTAACAATTCCAAATAAAAGGAGAAATTCAATCACAAGTAAACTAACCCCCCAAAAAAGAAAACAACAAAAGAATGAAATTAAAGAGCACTGGAAGGCCTGAAAATAAAACAAAATTTCACTTTTTAAATGGTAGCTCTGAAAGATTTATTAGCCATTGATTATAGTTCACATTGTGAGGCCTACTTTCTTATTTTCAGAAGTCTAACTAGTTTCTTAGCTCTGCTAGACTCACTTAAGATTTTTTTCCAAGCAATATTACAGTTTAAAAAGTCCTAAGTGGGTTGATTAGAATTTCATCACACCTTGCATGCATGTTTGGACAGCTTAGAGTATTAATCTTTATTTTGTTACTTACTGTATTATTGTGATGCCATGGTACTGTGCATCATGTGGGCGCACAGTAAGAACCAATCTTTGCTGCCATTCAGTCTAATTAAATAATACCAAGAATAAAAGATCTAAATATTTATTGTATGGCTAATGGAAATAGCCACATAATAAATCAGTGGTAGAGAAGCAAGTCAAGTATTGATACCTTGATTATCAGTTGAGAAATTCATCCTTATAGGGCACCAAATCCCTATTGTTCTCAATATGAAATAATAATCATTATTCCTCATTCATTTTAGTCTTTGTGATAGCCTTTAATAGCAATGCCATGCACTTCCCCAGATCAGAATGAAAAAGCAGGAAAACAAACTCTTCAGAGCCTTTTAAGAAATTACTTGTCTGACACACTTGCTCATTATACTTATTGCTCTCCGCTCACCTTCCTCTTTGCTTTACTGAGATTTTCAGATTCTTGAGCATTTTCTAACCTGCATGAGTGGACAAAGGGAAGAATACCATCCTTGCTCTTCCATGCAAGTGATAATTTTGTCATTGACTCCACAAAGGGCTGAGCTTTAATAAGGAGGCCAGTATTTTGTGATTCCATGCATAAAAGCTTCTAACCCTACATAGCCTGGTAACCCAGTAAACACAGTATTACCACTGCTTGTAATAGGCCAAAAGCATTGTACTGAGGTAACAGCAAAAGTCTTGGGATTTCCCAGACTATTTAAAAACTACTATCTGTTTCCTTTGTTGTGACATACAGAGGATTTTTTTGTACCAAAAAAAGGGGGGGGAGGGGAAGAACCAAACAGAGTCCAGTTTTCTGATAACGTATTGTTAGCGCAATTGTCTGCTTAATGGTTTGAAAAAAAAAGTTCCACTGCTCCATTTGATGCTTCATGAAATGAAGCAACTTTGTCATACTTCACTGCATTTAGACCTAACAACATGTCAAATTCTTCTGAAATAAACTGTAGGCCATTGACCAAGACAATTTACTCTGGCAAACCATATGCAGTGAAATATTCCTTTATGATTTATTTATTTATTTCGTAGTAGGGTAGTCTATATTGCCACTACTCCAGATGCTGGGAAGCTGCTGAACTTTGAAAAGGAAAGGCAAGGTACAAACAACAGTCTTAAATACCACTGAGAATAACTTTTTAACATTTTCCTTTATCATACGGAGTGCCTGCTGAACTTTGATTACCCATCTCCTACTTTGTGGCTGAATTCCTGAGCTGCTAGAGTGTGCGTCCTTCACTTGAAGTGGTGGTAAAACTTCATAAGAAGGCACAATATTTCATTTTATCCTTCTTTACAGCCAATAGCATTGCCTGTTGAACTGCTAGGTGTCAGCATTCTATTTAATTTCTTGTAGCCTTTCTCAGCATGACATCAATAAAAGTGATTCTAAATAAATACCTAGGCACTCACAATTTAGTATATGTTTTATGGGAGTTAGTACAGATAGAGCAGATTCAATGTCCTCCAGCAGTGATTTGTAACTCTGAATAAATTTTAAAGAAAATAAGTTCAGGATATATACAATTTAGTTGTACAAAAATAATTCTTTAAAGACTGGCAGTTCTCAAGGCTTCTAAGTCACCATCTTTGCAGCTCTTTTCTAGTCTTGTGCCTAGACAACAAATTTACTTCAAGGTAAATTATCGTGCAGATAGAGTACTATGCAAATATAAGGCAACTATAAGTACAATTTTCAAGAAACTTTATTTTCCTAGGATCCTAATTTTCTCTTCAGATAAGTCAGATTTGGGCTTCTAATTTCTCCAGCTAGAAACTTCAGACATCAATTTCTAAATCGTTAATTTTAGATTCACAAAGAGAGACATGTGCTCATCACTTGGTATGCAAGCCAAAGCTTAGATCCTCTAGAGCCCTGTACATTTCATCTTCTCCCTTTGGATGTTATAGGAACGTACCTGTCTTAAGCCACAACACAAACATATCCCAAAATGGAAACTATTATGCTTACTCCTGTTAATTCTGTTCCATTTTGTATAAATATTCATTGGCACAAGGATGGAAATCCAGTTTCCTCTAGCTCAGGGAAGTGATTTACCCACTATAGTTCAAAGTCAATCTTGGCTTTGCCTTGGAAAAAAGATTTGTCACAATCCATATTATTTCCTATAGCTTGATAATTAAAGCTGTTTAACTACATACAACTCAACTAGATCAGTCCCAACCACCTTACAGCAGAGAATTAACCAATACATGGTTTACATGGTTAACATGGTTTAGTTTATGTTGCACTTATAACCCCTGTAAGATCTTACTGTAATTATTCGCATGTCTAAGACTCACTGAACTTCATTTAAGTAATCTTAAAAGTATTTGGGAAGAAGTAAGAATGTGTAAATGAACTTTTCTGGTGGTAACAGTTTGAAAGTGGTTATATTTTGCTTACTATTAGGCTGCAAGACCTACATGAATTAGAAGAAATATGAGAGGAAATGTTTAAAACAGGTTGATTTTATATACAAAAAATATTCTGTGATAAACAATCAGATGATATTTCGAAGGAACAAGAAGGCTCGCATGGGATAAATCAAAGATTTGAAATTTATCTTTCTCTAGTATTCCTGTAAGCTTCTTTTCGTTTCATGTCCTTTTTGTGAAGCTTTTCGTGTTTGCTCATTGTGTGGATACCAAAAAGCAAATATCAAATATTTTTCATTATTTAGGAATGTCATTAAGGAATATTGAGCTTCTCAGAACTTCCAGCAATAGGATTACTAGGAAACTGGGGTCTAGGAGGCTGCCACAATTCCATTCTTTCAAAGATTTTTTTCCTCCTATTGTGAAATATTTGGTGCACTGATGTTTCAAGAAAAGACTGGCTTATGTCAAGAATTGGAAAGAAAAAAAGCAAAGGTTCTGCATTCAGCCCATCAGGGACTAAAAGAGCCAAAGGGACTAGAACTAAACACTTGCTTAGACCCCCCCCCACAAGGAGATGCTGAATATGTTCCTGCTTAGCAACATATCAAGTAAAAATTCCACCATTTAGTACTGTGCCCTGTGTGTTGTAAAGAAACTGGTAAAATTCTAAGAGCAAAACTTATAGAGAGGACAAGACTAGTTAACTGTGCAGAGTAACGGTGTTACTTTATAACTTTACAACTGCTTGATTAAGGTTTTTTTACAGCTGCCCCTGTCAGAGCCCATGCAGTTGGCTTGTTTGGAGGGTTCTCTTTGGGAAATACTATGTAACTGCCTGAGGATCAGTATATATTTACACTCCCTTCTACTGGCATATTTACCTTGCAGATCTATATAGCATAACAATCCAGTTCTACCTTGACTCACACCTACTCATCTATTGCATGGGCAACTCCTTGCAATCCAGGGCCAGGAATCAGCTTGATTTTACCTTATCAAGTAGCTGTTGTGGTAGTTTTGTTAACTAATACAACAGATAGCTGCACATTAGTTCCTTGCAGTTGTAGGGCTCTTTGTAAGTGTGCGGTATATAGAAGTTCTAGACTCCGTTCTGCAAATCATTAGATTTTAATTGTTCAGGGACACTGCAATGACCTTTATTGTATTATTAATCTTCAGATTTACTGATCTCTTTGCTCTCTTCATTATACCTTCATGTTCAAGCCTGCAGTATGATTGAACATACCTTCCTTTTAGGAACAAACCAAACAAATTCTTTTTTAGGCACAATAAGTACAATGAACGCCGTTTTTCACCTTCAACATGGATGAACTGCTCCCTTCCTTTATCTCCTAGCAGAATCAACTTGGGAAGTTGATCTCAATATATAGAGCAGTACTTGCTTTTGCTCTGCTTAACAATTCAATGTTTTCATGAATACAGAGTAGGTTTTTAACACACATTTAGCAGGTTGTAACTGCATAAACATCTGTTTGCACCCTGCCATTCAAATCCCAGTGGTAGAATCATTTCTGCCATACAGAAATCAAGAACTGGAATTGCCTTTATCAATTCCAAACATATTTCCTTCCTACAGTAACACAGTTTAGTTGGATATAACAGAACCAAATTCTGAACTGCACAAGTTGCACAGTCACAGATTCCCTTTTCCTCAATGTGCCATGGGAACTTTGCCTGATTGATTATTACGGTCAGCTACTCAGAAAAATCTAGTCCCATTTAGAGTACAGGCTTGCTTTCCTGCTGTGGAAACTACAACTTTCCCATTTAAGTTAACAGAAATCCAAGAGACAGAAAAAGGACTATTGCACTGCTAGTAGCATCGATAGGCATGCTGTACATTGACTTTATTTTTCAAAAACTGATTTTACATTTAATCATAAAGAGTCAGTATTCTTCACATTGGTATACTGCTGTCTGACTTCGTCTTGGAATCCTAAAGGGACCTTAACTCTTGTTGATTCTATGAATTAGTTTTAATAAGTCATATAAAATTTGCATTTACACAGTCCATTCTATCAAAGGCTGTTTGCTGAATTTTTTTAAGGTTCATTAACACGTTCCTGAAGCAGTGAGGCTATCGTCTCAGCTGCTATCGTTACCCACAAAATCTATTTGAAAGAGCCCCTTTTCAACGGGACTGTTTGTTAGGATAGGAATTGAATAATTTAAATTGTTTAGCTGCAGTCCAACATCTCACCAAGTTTCCACCAACCAGTGTTTTGGGCACTGAATAAACTGAATTCAATCTATCAAGTATTTATACCATATTTCCCAAAGTAAAATTTCATTCCTTTAAGAGAATGTAAACTCTCCAGCTATTTCCACATCAAAAGTTTCATCTGTTAAATGAGACGAAATGGAGCAGACTCCAAAAGCTGCTTCCTGGAAACACTGCATTGCCTGCTGGCATATCTGTCCAAAGTATTTTATACAGGTGGTGAAAGACTTAGTTTAACTGTTCAACTCACTGCTTTCCTACTCTTCTCTCAGGGCACTTTGTGCCAGTTTTATTCTTTTTTATTAAAATCTCAGCTATATGATTAGCGTTTTATAGGTTTTGGTGTAGCTGTATCTTAAGATGTTCACCCTCGCTGCCTATTACCTATGACAAACTCATTGTTATATACCAACATGTTTGTTCTTAATTTGATAACATTTCTCAAGTCTGAAGAGACCCTTGCTTATCTCAGTCAACACATGACAGAATGGGACAAGCTAGAATACCTGTACTATGAAAGAGTAATTTATATCACAACCTTTTAGAAGATTTAAGGTTAATAAAAGTTATTTAGAAACCTGCTTGAAAAACCTCAGAGTAGATGTGTTTACTTTCAAGTCTACCACTTTGTATTTCCTCTGATAGTCTCCAACCCCCATAATGCTGCTAAGGAATTTATATTCTACTGCACGGCTCTTCTGGCCATTACAAATTCCTACCCAGCATTGCTCCATTCCTCCAGCAGTCTCTTTTCTAAATCTATAGCATACAACTTAGGGCAATCCCTCACTTTTTCCAAAACCAGCCTTGTCTATACAAATGATCTTCAGACAAAAGAAAATCTTTATCAGAAAACAACAATAATTATAATAAATGATTGGTTTTATCCAGCATAAAAACATTAAGCAAATCCAGTTAAACACAAAAAGTACATAAGAAATCTTGTCTACAGCTGAAAACATATGCATTTTCTAAAGCTATTGTTTCAACTATTTGCACTCTTGCAATATATGAACTTCAAGACATTCCTATTTTCTGCCTCTCTGAAATCAGCATTGGTCAGAAAAATGTCAAGAGATCAGACCAGTGAACACTGTAAATAAAGGCAGCCTGACTCAAGATTAAAAGATGAACAAGTAATAAACAAATGCCCTCCCCTGTTCTCCCCACTGGATTTTATTTTTGGTTTGCACGGCTTTCTGCAACTCTGTAAAACAGTGGTGTGAGCAGAGGGAAGCAGATGACTGGTTGAAACAGCAGTCCTGTGGATTCCTTCTCAGAATCTGGAAACTGAGCCAAGGATAACAGTGATACCATTCAGACTTCTCCAGTAAGAGAAGGATAATCTGATCTTATTCTAACCTTAAAAATTACTGCAAATAATTCAATTTTCAAAGGAATTTACACACTATGAGGTGTAATTTCCAAAGCAAGATGCTTCACATTCATAGCTGAATTTGCAACTGCTCCTTGTGCCAATAGAAGACTGGCTGATTTCTCAGTTAGCTGAATAAGGACTCATGAGTGGCCCAAACATTGCAAGAGAACCCACCTTGTCTCAAGTTCCTCAGTTTTTTGACACATCTGATTTTAAAGGAAACACTGGTGAGTTCAACGCATTGAACTCCTTGGCCATTTGGCTTTAGGAAGCCTGCTAATGCAATATTAATCTGTTTCACTACAAGAACTTACATTTCACAACTAGAATCTCAATCTTATTACCCAGCCCACTGTTCTCACTCAGTGAGAAACATCAAATTCTGTACTAATTTCAAATGGTTAATTGTAAAACATGATACTTAATGTTTTTACATGCAAGAAAATCTGGACCTGCGTATCCTAGCAAGATATGATTTTTTTAATTAACACAATAGTGTCAACCTAAAAAGAAAACAAAACCTTTTGTATTAGGTGTTGTTCCTTCAATAACTCTAAAATAAAATAAAATATATTGCTATGTAAAAATAGTGTCATAAGATAATGCCCTGGTGAAAATAAAGCACTGTACTCTGTTTCTTCAAAGAAGAAAACACATTTCTAATTCTTTTCTCTTTATGATGCTCACAAATAGGGAATGTATAAAGTCAAAAAAACAAAATTATAAAATTTAGAAGTAAGAACTGTTTCTATGCTTTTCATTATCATGAAAAAGACATAAACAAATTCTGGAGACAGATAAAGGCCAGTAATTTAATTCAGATTTGTCCTTTTTTTAGACAAAATTTAGACCTATTACTAACCAAATAAAATAATATTGTGCAGATTAGCTTCATAAATATTTTAATTAATTTTAAATTCAATATCTTAAGGACTACAGGAAGTCCAAATAAGAAACTATTTGTTCTGAAAGACAATTTTTCCCTTAAAAAGCAATGCAGAATTTTTATTTTCTATGATAAAAATTGCTTTTAAAAACTTGAGAAATTATTAAAGAACAAAATATGAAAATGGAATGTGGGAAATGAATCATTTATATGAGTAAGCCCAATTTGACTGTTAAGCACCTCAGAAAGTGAGAGCGATCATGCGTGAGACTTAAGGTCAATGTACAACATCACTGGGAATTATCATTTTAGTATGCATCAGGTTTTACAGCCACAGGAGGATTATTGTGTCTGTAAATGAGAAACATCAGCACTCAAACGTAGCTCCATAGCTCTGCAACTGCTTCATTACATGACTTCTGGCAAATAACTTGCTATGGTCCTTCCATGTGTTCATTTGCTCTGTTGTAATTACACCGTATTTTGAGATTCTAGGTGACAGATACCATTGGATAAAAACATCTGTAGTATTTTAATGTACAAGCTTTCTCCATCTACATGAAAAATAACAGGGATATACTTTCTACTAAACTCTCTATGATTCAAAATGCCTCATAGAGATGATTGCTGGGCAAACCTCACAGATAGGAGGCAGAACATGAATAAGCCAAGAGGTGAGAACCACTCCCCTGCAGGCACTGCAGGTGCAGTTGTTCTTCATGGGGAAAGGAGAAGATGTGGCAAAAACCTGCAACGGAGTCTCAATTCCCTCTCTGTGTAGGGGCAGGAGCTTGCAGATACAGCTGTTTCAGAACCAAGTATTAGACAAGACTGTTTAAGCACTGAAAGAAGCAGGTTCCCCCCTATCACCTGTGGACAGAAAAGACTATGCTATTGAACAATAAAAACAAAGCCCAGTGTTGACAGCACTATCCTGGTCCAACATCTAAACAAAAACCAGATAAGTAAATAGCTGCCAATTTAACTTGTATGAAAAATTTAGAATTTGGTTTTTCAACATTAAAGATGCTCTGATATCAACACAGTTTGAGCAAACCTACATATAAGGCGGTTGTTATTTCTCTGAGCACAGGGCTTAATTCCTCCCTGGAGTAGTTCCAGGGAAGTCAATGGAGTTGCCTGAGGGATAAACTTAGGGATGTTCAGATGACCGCAAAATGATCAAATTACTGCACTTTATGATATTATGCTCTCATCAGAGATGTTCTAACAGATTGTATGTGTTTCTAACTCAATTGAAAGGAACCAACTAACTTAATTGAAAGAAACAAGTTTAAATCTCCAGCTTGCATTCACACTCCCATTTCCCCTATCTACCAGCAGGCACACTCACCAATTAATCCCTCTCCCATTCCCTAGTCAATGACCTAAGTGACACACATGCTGACCTCATGTCTGCTGAGCAACAGTGAGCCTTAGTAGTTGTAGTCATTTATAGACAGTGCCCTCTTAACCAAGAAGCTTGTCCACTTACCATTGTATGAATGCACATCAGCCAGGACAATCTTAATTCAGAATAATTGTTTTATACATCACAACCTGGCACAATCCCACTTACAAGAACAATCCTGAAAAATATTTGTAGCTTTTTTTTTTTTTGTATTCCAGTAACGCAGTTACAATTTGCAGTTAAGAAAATTTCTCATTTTCATTATTCATTCATTACACATTAGGTTTTTTGGTCATACACATGCATACACTGAAACCAATGTCTGTTTTCTACCTTAATGTTACTGTACAGTTGGTTTTAGCAGGTATTTCACAGGAGGATTCTCTGGGCATTAGGAAGATAAAACCTAAATTCCCTGCATTTCAGTGTCCATTTTGTTTCCATGGAATGACTTTGAATGTAGCAAGCTAAGGGATGGGTTTTTTGTAGATGTATTTTCTGTTCTTAGTCCAGGAGCCTTTGGAATTTTTCTTGGATTTTTAACTACAGATAGCCAGCAGTTTCACCGAGTTTCCTTTGTGTTTTAGGAATTGAGGATGTATGTCAGCACAGGTGTCTTAAAAAAGACACAACAAGAAAGGTTGCTACATTTTTTAACAGAATTATTCTCATCAACTCTCTGGGATCAGAAATTTCTGTCAGTAGGCTTTCCTAGGTTTTTGCTTTTTTGTGTATGTGACAAACAGTACAATACTTATGAGGGATAGTATTGTAAGAAGGAGCACAGAATCAGGAAAGAATGTAAATCTATCTTCCTAGTTGCAAGGGAGCAACTAACAGCAGAAAAACAATTTGTATATTTGGGAATATGAGCAGATCTATTACTGGATGGGGACAACCTGCATTACTTTACATAATTACGTAGATTAAGGAATATAATTTATGAAACCATACATTATAATTTCAAATAATTATTTCCTTAGTTTCCATATACAAAACATCTCTGATTTTTTACTATTCAAATTTACCCTGTTCTCTGAAGACAGCTATATCTATTAAAGACTATTCAGCTAATTTATTATTCTTTTTATCCACTCCTCTCTAATGTATTTTCTCCTGTGGATTAATAAAATAAGGGTCAGGCTTCAGAGGGTGACAAAGCATGAGTCAGTTAGGATGATTTATAGTTCAACTGAGAGTGCTAGCACACTGTTAGATAAATATTCCAATCAGTTTAAAGTCGTCTCCTAATGATGACAGTGAATGTTAGTGATAACTTCTCAAGCAAGAGCTGCCAGCATGCAAGAGTTAATAATGGCAGAAAAACAGGTAAAGGGCTAACTGCTGAGGAGCCCATGGAGGTTTTTTAAATTTGCATCTAAAAGAACGTGACTAGAAAATGGAATGCAGAGAATATAAAATCTTGTATTCATCTCATTTTTTCAATTTAGAGAAGTATTAATCAGAATTAAATGTTCTTTAATATTCTTGGTTGTTCAGTGCTTTAGCATGGAACTCTTTTCAAATAGAAATACAATTTTAAAAAGTATTTCTGTAAAATGTATGAACGGTGTTAGAGTGAAAAGGGTCTTTAGAAACAGTTAACACCTTGAGGGAATTTCACCTATAAATAGAAAGCTATAGTCAAGATCTAAAATACTGAGCAAAGTGACTCATAACAGGGTAAAGATGAGCATCTGCAGAAAAATATGACTTCATGCAGCATTAACAAATGCTTATTAAGGAGCCATATTAAGCAGAAAAGATGTATTGTATTTTGGGTGCAGCAGACCCCACACAGCAGAGGTTTATTTGCAGAAAGGTATGCAGCTCTAGAAGAAAGTCACCTGCACTACCTCGACAAGGAGAAGTTGAGCAATTCTGCTGATGAGACCAGTGAAGCTGTACTTGGAGGAAAAGCCGACCTAGCTGGTGCTCCCACCCCTCTTTACTGCTGTCATGTCCAATGCCTCCTGGGAGAAAGGAATGTCCCAGGATACAACCATTTACAATACTAAATTATAGTGTTTGAGACTATTACTTTAGAAGATTAGAACATTTTTATATTGATCTTAGACTCTGTTTCTCATCCCTGAGGTAATTACAGGCCCAGGGAGTGCCTTTAGCTCTATTTATGCTGGGGATTAAAGGGATTGTATGGACAGGATTACCTTTCAAATTTAGTAGCTATATTTTTCCTCAGAGACAGAACATTTGGTGGTATGATTGGCAAGTTCTGGGGCAAAAACTTAGGGGATAGGGGAGATATTTTAAGAATCATATATTGACAGTGAAATATTTGACTCATCTAATATGCTAGCAACTCTTTTAGAAAAAAAAATAAAAGGCTTGTGAAAGAAAGCAAAAGGCCTTACATCCTCAGAAATAAAACTGTACCAAATATGGAACAATGGTATATCAATACTTTTACTGTATCTACTTAATTTGATAGACTGATGAAACTAAATTTAGATTCAAATTTTTCATAGTACCCCCAACATACAAAAGATACTTCAATGAACTTTTATTGTATAGTATGTTTTGAGTTCTAAAATCAGTTCCAACATTACTTTGAAGATACAGATTTATATGCAAACTCTATCAGCTTCAAAGATATTCAAATGAGAACTGAAACAGTTATTGTACCACAATTGATTTCACAAATAATATTCATTTTTAAGCACTTTATAGAGTTTGCAGTTCACGTAGCCTTGAAGCTTATTTGATTACCCGATTAAAAAACAGCACTGTAGCAAGGATTTGAGAGCATAAACATTTTCTCTAGCAAGCGATGAAACCTGGCACTTAAACTTCCAAGACAAAAACAAAAAAAAAAAATCAAGTTTTATATATTTGTTTTAATGGGATGACTTAAACTTGTTTGTTTTGGAAGCTTGCTGGTAACATTTAAAATTTCTATTTCAAAACCTATTGCCATGTAAACTGATTAAAAAATAAAACAAGTCCATGTGCACCAAAATTAGCATTTTTGCAAGACAGACATGGTAATGAAAGTGCAATCAATAATGGGCAGCTATGATTGAACATCCTCACCATTCACATAGACTGAAAGACCAATCACTGGTTTGGTCCCTCATGCTCCTACATTAGGGACAGGAATGCATTTAAGTACAAGCCTGAGGTCTTTTGTAGTCCTGCCAAAAAGACAGAATTTGAGTTGGGGACACCACTTCTTCAAGGATCCAGAGCACGAAACAATTCCCCTTTCGCTCCCAAACTTTAGGTGATGGACCACATTGCTTCAAAACTTTCATGCTGTCTGGGAGCCCTAGAAGCTTCACTTAAGGATTTAGAGAAGGAAAGCACTGAGAGAGTTCCTAACATTCACTGGACCTGCTGTGCAGGTGTGAACTCATTAACTCCCATGGTCTCAGCTAGACAAAGGATTTGCAGGATTTGTTCTTAGCTTTACAGCATCACATCTGAGAATCTTCCAAAACTATTAATCTTTCTGTCCAGCCATGACTATAAAATCTTGCCGATTTCATCAGTCTGCTAGATCTGATAGCTGGTCATTATGTCTGAGCCAGGAATCTTGCAATTAAAACTCCTAAATTCAGTTACTTTTAAGAATTTAAAAACCCATTTTAAATTTGTTTCCTTCAAAAAATGAAATTTTAGGGAAAAAATCTTCTGTTCTGAAAAGAAACCACTTTATTCAAAATGTCAGCCTTCCACAGAACAGATCTAGCAACGACTTTTTGTCTTGAACTGCAGAAAACCTAAAATTAGAGAAGGAATGTATTTTTTGCTATAATGACCATTCACTACTAGATCCTAGTAGGCATATCAGAGATATTTCAAGTTTAACTTTTTTCTTTTTAAACACTACTTTACTAATGACAGAGGAAAAAATGATTTATCAAGCAGAGATTTGCCCACAAAGGGAAATGAACACATGTTAAGGAAGCTTTAGTTATTAGCTCATAAGCGCTGGTGAGGGCATGTGTTCCCAAGTCATGTGCTCCTCCTTGGTCATATTCTGAATATCTACAGTATCTGACACCTCATGATGATACCCAAGTTTTGCTTCTGAAGCAGAAGAGGGCTGTCTTGTCTTGCTTCGCTTGACCCCAGCAATAAAATACAACACTCCAGTGTTCAATGTGTGATTCTGATTATACCGTCTAACTATGCACGTAGAGTAATTATATAAAACATTTGTTCAATCTGGCTATACAGAGTTCCTTAATGTTTTCCTGCTAACAAATGGAATTATAGCAGCTAGTAATAACATCAGCTTTAATTAAATTTTCTCTCTTATTTGAATACATCCACTTACTTTAAAGCCCAAGTCATTTAAGTTCTTCCTAATATGCCTTCTTTTGTAAGCCAGATTCCTGTGCTTCTGACAAAAATCTGCACTGAACTATAGAGGAAGCAACAGAAATCACTATAATCACTGAAGATTACAGAACTAATTTTATTTTCTCTTCCTTCAACTTTTGAATAATAGGCATGATATTTTCTGGGATCAATCTGAGCTTGAAGGTGAATACTAGTTTGATAAAAATTAAAAACATCCTAGAGTTGGGAAAAATGCACATCTTTTATAATAATTCTACTTGCGGGAGGGTTTTTTTGTTTGTTTGGTTGGTTTGGTGTTTTTGGTGTTGTTTGGGGTTGGCTTTTTTTTTTTTTAACGTCATCATAACTGAAAGAGCGAACAGTTTAAGCCTCAGGTTTACCATAGCAATAGTTGTCAGTTGGAAATAGCTTCTTTGCTTTTTTTTCTGATTGATATTGGTTTTAATTTGACTGTGTTACAGATATAAGTCTTTGCCATTCAGGCGCTATCTCCAAAACTCATACATCGTTAAAGCCCACTCTGCTACCTTCAGTTGATCTTCCATTAAGCATCTGCAGTGATTTATTGTTCACGTGCTTGGATCTGAGGTAAATAGCAAGAAACAGACAAAAATCAGTCAGGCTGCCTTGATCATAAAGACATGAACAAATGAAAATTAAGATGAAAAGGGGCTGCTACATGTACTTTACATCTTTCTGTTTATTTGCTAACTGATCAAGCTGCATACTCACAGAGAAATCATTTCTTGGCAGGGATGCCACAGAGATTTCTTTGGAACACAACAATTATTTTTCCAGAACACAACAACATGCTGTGACTTTGCCTCCAATGGTAACACTTCAGTACAAAAAAAAATAAACCAAAAAAAAAAAAAACCCCAAAAACCAACAAACCCAACAAAAACAAAAAAACCCTGTGCCAGCAAATGACTGACTTTATCTTTAAATCTAAGGGTGAATGACTCAGATTAAAACAAACAAAAAATGGAATAATTTCTGAATGACACAGTTGAGCCTTGCAGGCTTTTTGACACCAACTTAACCAACTTATGTTTAGGACTCAGTAAGTGTATGCCAATCCCAAAACCAGCTATTCTTAGACCTTTTTCTAAAAAAGAACAAGTATTTACATTTACCATTTTAAACAGGTCTCTTTCTAAAGTTCATTAAATACTACTTCTGTTCTGAAAATAAAGATCACTGATACATAAAATAAATAATTACCTTCTCTACATACTTTTTTTTAAGTATGTGTGTATATATATATTTATCATCTGCATTTTTTTCTCCAAAGTAAGCACTTCAAATCTTTTAAATCTCCTTCCTATGGAACACTTTCCTCATCTCTAATCATTTAATCATCTGAATATGAATCTCCTCTCTTCATGATTAGGAAGGGTTTTACTGTGAATCCTTGGACTTTGTGGTGCTATAAGCTATGCTTTCTGCCTCTTCTTAAGGAGGCTGTAAATCCTTCCTCCTCCAAAAAGCATGGTATTTCAGAAAGCATTTTCTAACATTTCATATTTTAGTGTTTTATTAGGTAAGGGGAATGTTCAGGGCACTATAATTTCTAGAGAGCATGTTCCAAAGCCAAAGAAGTCAATTAGAAAGAAGGAGTGAGGTAGTATTCTTTTTAGAAGAGAGGATGCTCAGAGTTTTTAAAAGCTTATTGCAGAGATAAACAAAACATTTTATGAGAATGTACATAAATTAATCAAGGGCAATTATCAAAATCGTTCACAGAGATAAAGTTGAGTTGGCTATTGCAGATTATTCATAGTGAAGCTCTTTTTACAGAGTAGAAGCAACAGTATTTGTCCAGGTTAAGAGCAAGCTCTGCCTGGTGCACTGAAGAGAGTACATGCACATGGAACATGAGGTTAAAAGGCCAGCATTAACTGTGTCATTGCAGATAATATCACAGCAACTTGCAAAAATGAAATTTAATGCAAATGCTCTTACCTAATTTAAAACAGTAAGTTCCTTCTAGAAACAGTAGAATAAATTAGTATGATCAATTTCTTACACAGGTTTAGATTCGGTTTGCGTTTTAACTAACAGGTTTATGAAAGCATTACTTGTGTATCTTCTAAAACATTCCTGTTTAATATTTGTAACTGTATATAGATTTCTTTTACTATTCCAGTCTGAGGTATATTCAATGTTCAGACAATTCCAATGTGCTTGACTGTACTAAAATTCCCAGAACAGCTCTCGTTATAAAGTAGAAAGAATAGACTTTCTGAAATCAACTCATTGATGATAAACACTTTTTAGCCAGTCTAGTGGTACATGATCCTAGAAAATTGCTTTCACTTTTTTGCCCTTGCAGCATCTGTTTTTGCATATTTGAACCCCAGCTGCCAGTTTAGTTTGAAAACAAATTTCACACATTTGAATTGGTACATGAATTACAGTCATGGCTAGTGGGATCAGAATGCTCTTGGAACCAAGGCTCAGAAGCAGGGAAGGTCAGTTTCTACAAAGGGGTCGTTAATGACAAGGGTGAATAATTGGCACTTAATGAGCACTGAAGAACCTCTCATAAGTACTCTACTAATCTTCCAAACTGCTTCAGAAAATAGCTAGTTGCATCAATGTTATAAATAGCTAAATCAAAACAATGTTACTTTTAAAACCTAGATAAAACAAACTCAAGAGGGACTAAGCTTTCAACAAGATATTTTCTTTAGTGAACTAGTACAGGAAGTTTTAGATAAATCTAAAGCTCTGGCTTAGAAAACCTGGACTTTAAGGTTGCTCTGGAACAGGTGGCAGAACAAGATGTTCTACCATTGCAGTCCTGACTTAAGCGCAGGTGTAGCACTGAGGTCTCCTGCCCATCTGCACAGTAATGATAATCAATGGTTAGTTTTGGTAGTAGAAACCTATTTGTAACAGCCTAGCTCTGTGTGAGGATAATTTACCATCCTGCCACAGCTAGATTATTTCTCATTAGAAACTCATTTAACACTAGCTCAGAATTTTCTCCGGTACATTACAGTGCAGACAGACCCCCAGATATTATATCATATAGGTTCATTTTGCAAAATGATCTGCCCCAGCAGATTATTGTATCTACACAGCTTAGATGACACAAACAGGACCTATTTTGGTGTCTTCATAAGCTGTTTGCTATCCATTCGGTTCAAATAAACAGCAGGAATACAAGGTGAAGTTAACACTGGTCACTGTAGCTTTATCCTGCAGTGTGATAAAAACGTCCCTAATTGAAAGTTAGTGCAAACCCTTGAAGCGATTTCTCATTGATACCAGAGCACCCAGCAAGAGAGGGCCTTCTGTCGTGAATTTATCTTTGCTTTTGGCATGTTACTCTAAAATCTGCTTGATCATTTCTTAAGTATTTTCTTCAATACTGAAAATCAATATAAAAATGTGTATTCATGAAGTGTAATGCCTTACTATTCTTCCCTTTTGTTAAATCGGGCTGGAAACAAGAGGCAGAAATTGCTCTGGCTGCTTTGCAACGCATAGGATTCATGTCACTGCAGAGTCTGGACCTTTATTTTCAAGAAGAATTCTGTTCTGTCATGATAGCTTAATGAACACAACATGCCATGATGTTAGTTTTACAGCAAAGTTGAAGTTTGCTCAGAACAAATATATGGCTATCAAAACTTCTGGCTCCTCTAATCATTACAATCAGTCCCTTAAATAATATCTTGTATTACTATACTTGCATAGTTTGACTGAGGTGTCAGCAATACAAAAGCAGGTTTTCTTTAAAGGCATCTAAAATTCAAGAAACAATTTTATTCTCAATGTTAATCACGTTTTTAATAAAACTTTTGAAACAGGTCAGACAAGCTGCACAATACACAGTTGCGAGCATAAACAGTCATATACTTGTGAATATTAAAAGTTGTAGTCACAAACATTTGCTTAGGCAAAGTTGGGCCTACAACAAAAACAATTTAACATCCTTCTACAAAGTGGCATACAAATTACACATTGGAAGCAAAGATAAAGATAAAAAAAGGAAGTCTACATGATGGATTGAATCTTGAAAAGATTTTGTTTTAATTACTCGGAGATCATGCCTTGTATTTGGCAATGATATCACAAGTTCTTTTTTAAACAGGACAGTCCATGAGATTTGTTGAACAGAATGTCTCTTAAATAATGCTTATGCAATTACTAGTATGCGGTTTCTCCTATTACTGTTTGACCAATTATTTTTCATAAATCTAAAAGTTCAGCTTGCTTTCAACTTCAAAATAAAATAAACATCAAACCTTAGGGTTGATGCTAATACTTGGACCCTTCAGTCATAATTTGCTGAATATCTGTGCCTCTTTATAATAAATGTTTGTTATAGTGTTCAGTTTACATTCCTGACATCAGATTTTCTTTCATTCTTGATAAATTATAGATCATAGTTTTAGCAACACAGTTATTGAAGCAGATTGTGTTTGATTCAATACATTAAAAACCTATTATATTCCTACATCGTGAAGGGATAATTGCTTTATTATTAAAATATGCCTTTCATTCTGACAGTGTTTAATGCCTTTTCTGAAATCAGTGCAGCACAATAATATTGACAGAAAAGCTAAAGGTTATATGGACAGCAAAATGTCATGTGTTAGCATTATACAATATAGAAAAAGTTTCCATTTATAGATTTCATTATCAACTGCATTTTACATTCAAAATATTTAATCTGACTTTTTTATCTCACAATCCAGTACTGACCTTCATCTTTAGGAGAATTTAAACCGTATACAATGCTGCTGTTCAATCATCATTATTTTAGCTTTCCTGAAAAGTCTGTTAACAAACAAATTCAAAATGTCAAATTTGTTATTCATTCTCTTCCCTTTCTATCACAGCTTTTTTTTTTTTAAAGATCAGGAGCCTGGATAGTTAAGATATCCAGTACTTACATTGTCTTTGTACACAGACAAAACTGTAAACCTGTAGTTATCTAGAAAGTAGAGACTCTAGTGTTTCTGCGTGTTTTAAACATATTCATGATAAGCTTTCCATGTACATATAGGAGTGAAGAACAATGGAATTGTGATCAAAGTGACAGATTCTCCTACCGAATGAGACTTAAATAAAAAAAGCATTTTTAAGGTCACTTTTACAATGCATTCACAGTATGTTATTACACCTGTGGTGGTGTTCTAAAGAAAGTTCTTTTCCAACTAGGTGACCGCAGGTGCTCTACTGTTACTTTATTGCCTGGTGAGTAGTACAAAATAAAAGGACTTGCCAAGATTTGTATTTATATGCTTCCATAAACTAGTGTTTCTAGAAGGCAGTTCTTCAGAGATTGAATTAGTGTTTATGCTGGAAACAAAGATGACAAAAGTAGCTAGACTATTTATAGTGGTTTTTTTGAGAAATGTTATTATGTAAGCATATAAAATGTGAATACCTTCAGCAAATAAAATTTGTAAATGGAAAGATAAGAGGATTAAGGGGACAATCAAGAAGATCAGTTAACTAACCTTGCCCAGATATCCCCCCACAGTGTAAGTTGGCAAAGTGTCACTAATTCTCATGGAGGTATGTCAATTAGACAGCTAAGGTCTTGACCTACTATGTTTACAGTTTAACTTAGTTTCAATTGACCCTATCATATACCTGAAATGAAATAAGAAAAAAAATAAAAATCACTAGTATGTTATTAGAAAGTTCAAATAACACAAACACACAAAACACAGGACCGTTTAGAGATACTATTTTGAAAATAGCTTGCCTTGGTATGTAAAAAACAGGTTAACAGGTAATACCAAGTGTCTCAGCAAATCAGAAGACTAAGCCACTTTAAAAATTGCATGGCTACTTAACCCACATTCTACTGATTGCCAATGCGCCTAAATGCCTTCATTACATTTGAAAATAAGTTTCAGTACTTAAGAGGTATATACAAAACAGAATAAAATTACTGGAATGCTGACTTCTGAAGGGCATATATGCCCATACTGACTGTTGCAATCCATGGTCTCTTGTTACATACCCATGCTCAGGACAGCGGGGAGGAAATCAGATGCCTGCAAACTGGAGTCACAAAAACTACTGTGCATGGAGCATAGTGTCCAGCCATTATGATATGTTCTTACCTCTCAGTTCTCATCATTCTCTCAACGAGCAGGTAACAGCCCACTCTGAAATCATGAAAAGATTCATAAGGGATTACATAATGCTGGAAGAGACTGTGCCTCAATGCCTGTAACTGAAACATCTCTTGCTTGCAATTTCAAAAAGTTTCAGGACATCTGACATCAAAACAGTTGGTAAGTGAAACATATTTCAGTGGAAGACCTAAAAGACCTCGTGAATCTTGAATACATAGTACCTTAAGCCTTTGAACACTAAGCTGCATTATACTCTTTCTGAATAGGTTTATATAGTGCCCAACTACTTGGAGAGCATGTGGAGATATAAATGCTGATCAATGCAGGCGCTAGAATGACTCACGGAGCTTACTCCCAAAGTTTCTCTTTCTCAGTGGTTAGTTAGGACCAGACAGAAAACTCATTGGAGGATGAATTAGTTGTCTTAGAAGCTAAAGTCTTACAACCATGATCTTTCCTTGAAGACATCTTTCCACATTCCAATTTGTTACCAATACATATCTATGATGTGACAGAGAAGGCACTCCTGAAAAATGATGGTAGGTCAGGTGAATCCAGACTAAATCTGGCATATGGGTGGAGGTTAAGTTCAACATAGGGACGGAAGGTATTTGCTCCTTCAGTTAATGACTTCAAATTACAATTAATGATACAGACGTGTTATTTACTGAGACTGAGATGATCAGATCAGGCCATCGATGTGATTTAAACATTCATTTAAACAGTAATGTTCTGTTCTGAAAACAGCATTAATCAGAACAGGACAAGTATTTTGATGGTTTTGATACTGTCAGCTGTAGGACAGTTTGTCTTCCTTTTCTGCTGATTTAAACAGTCTGTTTAGAAATCCAGTGACCAACTGGCATTCCCATTCTAAGAGGAAAAATAAATTCATTTAATGGAAGCATTTGCTATAACTTCAGCTTTTATCTATCTTACACAGATCAGAAAAATAGAATATATATCCAAAGCCATGGCAAAGACAACATAAAGCATTATATATGCAAAGAACTTCCTAAACAAAGTTTAGCAATCAGTACATTTTCCAATAATAAGAAGGGAACTATTTAACCTGCAAAAATATTGTCCATCACAGCAATGGAAACCGTGTTACAACAAAGCCCTCTCAAAATGGCTGTTGTTAAGGTCTCGGGCTTTTTTCTTTGATAGGAAAATTAATAAACAACTTTTGATGCATAGTGGTCATTTCTTTGTTTTGACTTCTTGTTGCATGGTCTAGGGCTATTTAGAAATCCGGAAAAAAGACCTAACAATGAGGCATACATCCGCTGAAGGAAATGCATCTGTGCACTCTGTTTATTTACATTAATTTCTTCATACTTTACAATATAGATAGGTTAAAACAAAATGTTCCAATTCTAATATGTATTTATTTACTGGGTCACTTCTTGATGCAAATGCAATCTAGAATTATTACAAACAGCCTGTAGTATTGCTTTGAAGTTAATGTAGATTTTGGGCCTTAATGAATACTTTTCATTCTAATAAAACCTCTCAGCAAGTAAAATTAATTTCAGGATTAATATTCAATGTTAATTAAAATGTATTATTTAAGATTATTACTAATATTCATCAGTTTATGTGACATTTATTTCAAGATCTCTGAACATGCCCCCTTGGACAGAAGTCCAAGCATTATAATTTCAACTACCTAAACATCCCTATGTTTTCAGAAAGAAACAAGCACAGATTGACTTTGAGGAGTGAGAACTGAGCAATCTTGGCTCTAACGTGACCCTGAACAAGTGCTTCAAACACTGCTTCAGTCTGCTGCTGTCCACATAATTTAAAAGACAAGCAGTGCAAGTATGCTAACACACCAAGATGATCACAGAAAAGATGCTAATTAACCGAAAAATATTTTGTGCTTCTAGTTGTTGAGTGGGTAACAGCAAATATAGAAACAGTTCAAGGCAACAACAACAACACAAAAAGCTAAAGTACATGCACTTGATCGATTTAAGCTGAGCACCCTATACATTCAAACGCAAAGGTTTCTAAGAGTCTGAGAGCAGAATTAGGTGCTTGATACACTGTTAGCAGCTTTCCTTTTTTTCCCCCTCTTCTGCCAACCTCTGATCTCCCAAGAGTCTTGAGATTCGTGTTGCACTTGCAGCGTAAGACTCTATTCACTAGAGGTCAGTGTTGGGCTGGCAGAGGCACTGCCACTGTACGCGAATAATGAACGTTAATTAATCCTCCAACCACACAGAGATGGAGACAGGAGGTTGATACTAATTTTACAAAAGATCAGGAAACACTAGTGGCACAGCAGTTTTCAGAACAACAAAAACAGGAGCCGGAAAGGAAAAAGCCAACAATCCTCACAGGGATCAAGGAGTTTTGCAAAGAGTCATGTTAATTCAATAGCTGCCTGGTGCAACTCCACTGCAGAACTGGGCCCAGGTGCACCAGTAGAGGAAGAAGGTGCAAGCTGCAAGTCAGCTTGCAAGGGTGGCTATGAGAGACGATGGGGACTATGTGACACAGCAGTTTCTCAACCAGAGAAAGCCAAACAGGGAAAACATCTTCTATACAGGAAGAACTTTACTTTCTGACAGCACCACATTTTGGACACCCATTTGTGATTAGTCACCTATTCAAAACCTGTTTGTTGATTTTTGCAGTTACTTGAAAAATTAAATTATAGAGCTGAGGGAAACAAAAATAAAAAATGCTTTTCCTTGATTATTTCTAACATACATCCACCTTATGACCTGAAATATGCTGTAACAGTGTGATTGAAGCTGGCTGAGTTATACTGAACTGAATTTAGTGGCGTGACATTTTTTTTCCCCCCTGCAGTCATATGTTTTCACTTGTTTGAAAATCTGGCCTGAGGTACTGCCTGATGGCCTTGGATTTTGCAGAACTATTTATGTCATTTTGTCTTGTAAATATGATATGTACTATTTTTTCTGCACCAAACCTATGTAATTTTTTTATCTTCTTACTCTTTAGAAAACAATGAAAGTGAAACATATTTCAGTCACTGATACTTCTTAGAAACGTTAAATAAATTCCCTTTGTTTCCTTCATTTCCTTTCACAATATCTTTTGCTGTTGGCACCCACTGGCATCAATGGAATGGAAAATGTGATTTTGGTATTTCTTTTCACATAATTGCCGATCTTCAAGATGTATATATTGTTACTCGAGAAAATGCTGAGGCCTTAGAATATACATAATTTCCATAGTTTATTTAATGTTAGAAGGACTCTATTCAGTATTGCTATTTTACTGAGCTTTTAAAACCCTGTTAATTCATTTTCAGAAGGCTTCTGCTCACTCAGCCAAACCTGGTGCCCTTCAAGAATCCCCCTACCAGATGGGTAGGTTACCCTAAAAAAAAAGCAGGATAAAAAGCTTCGTATTAATCAGATGTTACTCAGGAAAGAGATCTTCTCCTGGCAAGGCTTCATGAACTGTTTCTACAACTTTTCCCAAATATATCATCCGGTTAAGTTGTCTTTTCTTTGATGGGAGACTTGATGGGAGGTGGATATGCATCTCTCTAATAAGTTTTCAAAACCCTAAAGAGCCGGAATATTTTTGATGATGTACATACAATTTAATAGGGGTTAGTTCCTGGCTCCAAAACAAGGAATACTTTATATTTATTCCGCTTCCTGAATCTGCTCGAGGGCATCTGAATATCTTGGGACACCTAACAGAATATGACCATTGTTATTTTTACAGACTATTAAAATATGTATTTTCCAGATACAATTTTATATATTAAAGTTACCAAAATATATTTTTGGTTTTAGCCAATACTTTAGAAACTTAAGCCTCAGAATCTCATCTCTTTTTCTTGAAATTGTTTGTGTACTGAATAGAGGTTTTCTCTTCTGTTTTAATCTCCTAGCCGCTCTTTCTTTAAAGCAATCCTTGGTCTTATTATTTCCATTTTTTTTCCAGTGTTATTTTTCCACTTGTCTCGGAACTTACTTAAAAGACTTTACTGCCTTTGTTTTCAGCTTCATAAAATGCTCCCTTTCATTCATCATTTTACTTATTCTTCATTTTATGAGAAAGTATATGTATAGGAAAATAAAAAAAATGTCTGTCTCTCCTCTTGTCTCTACAGATTCATGCAAACTGTATGCCATTCTACTTTCAGATTAGTGGTACCAAATAAATTTCCCTGAAATAAATGAGCCTAATAAGTTAATGGCATTGAGTATTTCAGAGAAATGTCATCATATTCAGTTCCATGGCAAAAAAAGACCTTGAAAATTAGTGACAAAATTTTCTGCAGTTGTTGAAGCCACATGAAAAAAAAAGAAATGGACTAAGACACCTGAATCTGAAATAGGACAGCTATATGAAACAAGTTTAATGAATGTATAGAGGTTACTCTTAAATAGCAAATTAAAGATATTAGTAAGTTAAATACTCTCTTAAGTACTCTTTTTTTCATAGAAGAAATTAATTCCTTTATTTAGCTATAACTTTGGCAGGCAGCAGGGAGAAAAAATATTACAGATGGATATTATTGTTGTCAGCAGTCTCTAACAAGAATAAGTACATCTTTACTTAGTTTAGTTACATGTTAATTAAGTTCTGCTTAAAAAAATTTAAATAGGAAATTAATAAAATTAACTGGGGGGGTGGTTCTGGTAATCCTATGTTTTTTCATTAAAATAATTCCATTATAAAGTAACAGTCCACTTTGTTTAGAATTACATGAATAAGACTGCAATGTCCATATGAAAAGCAGAAAGAAAAAGCATATAGGAATCAAGGGTATTACCCTACATTAAAAACTGGACTAAAATAAGTTAAAATATTTTCTTGAAGTATACTTGGTAAATTTTTCACTTTAGAGAAAAAACCCACAATGACACAAAGAAGCATTTTAATATTTAATCTTAATTTTTAGATCAAAATCCTCCATATCTCTACCACAAAAATTATAAAATAAACAGAAAATGTTATTTAAACATCTTTCAAAGCACTTAAAGACTTTGAAAACAGTTTCGGTTAGCAGCTTGTCCTGCCTTGTTCATGTTACATATGATGATGCTCTGGATGTTATTTGTTCTTATAGTTAGCATGAGGTTTTGATTTCTACTATTTCTATAAAGAAATTTACTACAAGCTTCTTCAGTTCTGAGTTTGTGATCTCCTAATTCTTGGAATAACATAAAGAGCTATATAAAAATCCTTATAATGCATTTATCTGAGAGATCACCTTAGTGGATCACTTAGAAAGCAGAGACTTTTTCATAACCTTTTTTACCAATAAATAAATCACTTTAGGAATGGCTAACCTCCCAGAAATGCCAATGTCAGGATAAATATATTTAAAAATACACTAAGCCTAATTATTTGTACTAAACTCCCAGTAAAGTCCATGAAAACACTGTTTCTGTTTTCAGTGGAGGTTGCAAATATCCTAATACCCCTCACTCCAACTCAATGGAATATATAGCATCAGATCCAACCATAGTTAGTGTACTAATATAAAAGTAATTCTGTATATTAGTTTTGTCACACACTATACAAAACATTAAAGGGCAGGTACAGGTTTCCCAAACCAAGAGATCAGTAATAAAATGTTCAAACCACTTTCACTGTTGGATATTAGCCGACAAATTAAAGTAGACTGAGAAAAACATTACCTTTCTTCTGACAGTTGGTGATAGAGGCTTTTCAAGCTTTTATTATGGCCTGATTTTTCACTAAAGATGCCAAGTTATAAACTGGGTAAAAGGCAAAATTATTTTTTGTTAAAAGATGTCTTTTTCTCTTTGGTAAAATGGATATTGGTACAACTTAATGATAATTTACAATATTTAGCCTAGCTGTACACTGATATACCAATTTCTTGATCTTGCATCATTGATGAATGTAATTCCATTGAAAAGATATGAAAAATGCCTACAGCTAGACAGGCCTTTCACAGAAAAGAAATAATACTGAGAAAATATACTTTCTGGGATATAACGAAGCAGTCCACTTCAGTGAATACGGTGATACTTAATTGATTTTGCTGCACCTGAAGAGAACAACAAGGCTCACAGAACTTTACCCTTAAGAATGCTTAAGCCCACGTAAATTGCACTTCAATTTTGCCCAGAATTCAGTTGCTGCTGCACTGAGAAACTGATTAGAATGAGGAGCTCCAACGGGGGAAGAATTAAAATGAATAAACATTCCTTAAGTCTTGGGCACTACAGAACTCTTTTGTTAACTGGTGGTACGAAACAATATATACTACACGGCATCTCAAAATTAAGGGCTCGATGGCTTCCCAGTTTATTCCTTCAGGTTCTCAAAAATGTTCTTATTTACAATAGATTTTCACGTGCAGTATCTGTATTAAACTTAGCTTAAGGCCACAGTAGTGAGAGTTCTTTGCCTTGCAGAGATGAATGATAATGTAAAGAAAATCAGAAAACTAAGCCTTAATATAGCTCAGCGTATTTCACTGGATTCTAGAGAGCAAAGTGTGAACAAGAAAAAAACAATCTTTGAGGGATGTAACTACATAATTTTTTGGAGAAAACACACCACGTACTGGAAAGGAGATTTTCAGTCTATTTGAAGGAAGGCAAATAACTAAAACACACAGAAAAAGCATCCTAAAGAGGAAAGCATGCAAATCTGCATTGTCCTGTTTCAATTATTCCATACTGGTATGTTGAATGACAGTGGTACAGCTGTGGTACAATTAAAACACACCTCCCCAAACTCTGTTATTAAATGGCCTCCAGAATATTATCTTTTAGCCTTGCCCTAACACTAATCCTTCATTCAGGATACACGAGATAACTAATATTATCTCTGGCATCTATGTCTTCTCTGATGAATATGGTTACCACAGTTTTTCCAGCACCAATCTGTTGATAAGCAACCTATTTCCATCAACAAGTAATCTATTGCTATTAGAGCTACTATTGCGCAACAGTGGATGCCTGCCCAGCTCTAAGGAAGAACGGAACAGATCTACCAGCAAAATACAACCATATAAACCATCTAAATGTTTTCAGTAACATTTGACAATAACTTCTTACGCATTTCACTTTTCGGGAATACAGAAGAGTTCATATATATATTTATTTAAATCTGTGGCAGATTATGAATATTTATGAACTTAAAACACAGGAAAGAATTAAAGAAATTTGAATATTAACAAACGTATTTACTTTGTCTGACTAAAAACAATCGAATTAGTCTATGATCTTATTGTTCCTATTTAAACCAACAGAGTACTGGAATATCAATGTCTATATTTATGTTTTAAATTCTGTATTATGTACACAAACAGGTACTTCTAAGGCTTAAAGAAACTTGAGCTTGAACTTCAGATTTATTTAAGCTCTCCAGTTCTTTGTTGCCTTCACTGCATTTTATAATATGGCAAAAGAGTGAATTTAACCTGGAGCATAACCTTAATCACCTCCCAACAGCCAGCTTTTTTTTTTTTTTAATTCCATATAACTACAACCTATGTCTCCTGTTCCTTTCTTCATGTTGTCTTCATGTTTGCAAATTGTATGCAAGCATCTATAAGGTTGCACCGATCAACTAATGCTCAAAAAAGAAGACTCCATTCATTAAAGCACACTGAAGAGTACTACTGGTAAAAGGGGACAAGATTGACCATCTGTGACTGATCATCAAACCTCTTCTATCCTCAAATTCAGGATCAATATGCAAACAAGCTTCAAGAAGCTAACAGGTTAATGATATGGATCAGGTGTTAAAAGCCTGGAATGTAGTACATTAAGAATTTTTTAAGAATAGAACAGAATGAGACAATCACCTATTGGAGAAAACAATGGGTCACTAAATAATACAGTGGCCTGAATCTAGGTTCAATTCCTAATTGTGCCATTAACTTCCCACATATTCCTGAATGTGTGAATTAAACCACTTATTCTAGAGAGAAATATATATAGATGGATTTCTACTATACATCAGTCCTTTTAAAAAAGTGCCATATTAAGACCCATTTTTATGGAAACATTAATTTACACTTCTAAAAGTGACTGCTGTCATAAAATCAGGATTGTATTTTGTTCCCGTTAAATACCTCAAACATAATTTTTGAATCACTATGCTCACAGAGACACTTTATTAATAACAAAAGAAATTAAACAGATAACATTCCGTAGCCGAAGTACCCGTGATCGTTCTTTTCTGCTGACAGAAATACAGATTTTTAAGTCAATTCATTCATCTGAGAGAATAATATTTTGTTGAATATTTCACATATTCATGATAAATCTATCTACAGTAATTGACTGTATTTTGTTTGAAAACATGCTGCAGAAGCATTAGGAAATACACCAGCGTAGTGAGCTGCAGATGCTTGTTGACAGCAGTGCACAGTATTTTATGAAGAGATTTGTTACATCTCTGATTAGCAAAGTCCTTTTTCACACCTTTGATTACTAAGAAAGGTTATATATTTGCCCATGAGACTGTTCTTTTAGTCTACTAACTAAGAACTTCAGTGACTAGCAAAGAAAATATCTGACTGTTCAGCTCAATTCAAGACCTACTTTAGTTGCTTCAGAGCCAAATTGTCCTTTCACTGTGCTGGTTAATTTTCAAGATCACACAAAATAAGGACAGCTCTGAAGGATTTATAAGGCCCAGTACAAAAGTTGATTGAGAGGATTTTAAAGCACTGACATCATTACATGGTAGTTATTTGACACCTTGCCGTTGATCCACAAGTGCTGGGTCATCCATTTCACACTTTTACCTAATGCCAATAGCAAACTAGGACTGACTTCAAAATACTCTTGGCATCAGTTATTTCTTGCAAGACAAGCGCTTTCCTAACAATAAATACATGAAAATCATTGTCTGCCATGTCAAATCTTTCCTTTCAAAATGGACAGCTCTATTCTGTTGGTTCCTTTATGGTGGGAAAAAAAACCCTTAATACCAATGACCAAAAAAACCCCACACAACTCAGAAATCACCCGAATGCCTGCCATGAACTTTTCTGGGAGGAAATTATCTCCTAAGATAATCTCCAACATTCTCATTCATTTTTGTAATTAACATACACATATGCACTCACCCTCCAGCAGAAAATAGCTTTTTCTTGGTCACAAGAAAATAGCATCTCATCGGTTAGAGTATCAAAGCTATTTATGTACCTAAGACAACTGATAGAAAACTACTTGGATTTTCAGTAGCACCTACACAGGTTATATTCTTGGTTCCCACTGGCAACAGTAATGAGTTATGTAATAAAAATACACTTTGGCATAAATTATGCCAATCTGCCACATGCTGTTTTCAAATTACAGCTGTAAAATACACTATATTTGTCCAACAGTTATTGCTTTGAATTACTGGAAATCTCTTGATCTGGGGCCAAAAGTCTTAGTTTTTACCAAGGTCAGTGCTTAACATTTCATATGTCTTTAATCAATTTTCTCTTTCTACAGATAGCCCACCATTATTATTGTCATATGATTTTTACTGAAAATTTTTACAAACCAGTAGTATTATTTCCAGAGCTGGTAGGTCATGAAAACCCTGAAGCCATCATTAAAATTCACAAACATTCTCTCATGAACTATTTCACCCTATACACATATATATATATATTTTGCTGCAGGGTGACTCAAAATATGACAGATGCAAACCCCAAAATACACCTGAACTGCATTTTAATTTTGTCTTTCCCATATTCATATTTCAAAAGAGTTTCCTTTCTACAAAGTCATTTCTAATAACAACATTACAAAAACAGGAATCTCAGAACTGCCTCAGGCACTTTCAGATTTATAAATAATTGCTAATCCTTTTCCAGGTCATAATGGACTTACTTTCTTTTGAAATATACCTGTCTGTGAAGGGGTTTTCCATTCTGAAAATGTATTTTCTTCGTAATACCTTGTGCTTAATGCTTTTTGGAGAAAGGGGGCTTAGGGTTTTATTCAAAGTGTATTCCTGAAATCCTTGCCTACACATAACATGCACTCTTTATATTGGAATGAAATCTGCCTCTAAAGCCCACTGGAGTTGGAAAGCACCTGCCTGTTGATTATTACAGTCCTTGCTTCTCAGTAAATGCCTATCTTCCTTTTAATACTAACAAAGTTCTACCTTTGATTACCCTTGGCTTTGTTTTTTAATTTTCCTTTACCCCAAAAGTAAAAGCCTGGAGACCAGATTTTGCACCTCAGGATTTTGTTTTACTCCAGTATTACAGATAAAAGTCTTAAAACCTAAAAGGAAATTATAGAAAATTCTGATTGATTTTAATGAGGCCAAAATGTTATCCTACATATTCTTTTTCCATTTAAAACAATTAGACCTTTAATTTAAACAATTACATAAACATTAACAAGCTTCTCAATTTAAATATTTTACAGCCAAAAATCTGTTCTTGAGATCCATGACCTAGACCAGTAAGCTAAATTCAAACTTTTGAAAACGGAGACAATCGTTTGGGGCGATAATCTACCTGTTAAACAACAGCAAAAACTTCGTTATAACTATCAGTGATAACTCCATATTAGGCTGAAGCTTATGAACTCAAGCAGCACCCTATAAATTCAAAATTAATCCCTGACCTTCCTCAGAAGCAGCTGTTTTGACTGCAAGGCAGCTGAGACTGTATGGCTCTTGAATGGTTTAAGTACCAACACTCCCACACCAAGGTTGTACCATTATCAGACAACTCTGCTGGCACAGGTTTAGATTGTTGGTAAAGCAAATGCCAGCTATGAGAAACAGCAGTTAGTAGTGACTTTTTAGTTTAAGACTATGGAGTCACCCTGGTACGCATCTATCCGGTCATCCCAGTATGTAGTGGTTGGAAACACAAAGATCCACAGGTGATTCAGTTCAAAACACTCTACTCAGGCTCATAAGGTGTTATATGTCATGCTGTCTCCAACAACATTTTGCAGGCAGCTTGTAAGATCAGGTAGACTGTCCATTTCTACATAAAACTAGGGAGTTACGCTCACATTGGTCTTACCCTATTCCCATGAATACCTGTCCAGAGACATGTGTAGTCACCAACCTTGGAGATATTCAGAACATGAATAAGCAGAGCCCTGCTAACCCAATCCCGTTCTGAAGTTGGACCAGATGAGTGCCACAGGGACCTTCCAACCTTAATTATTCTATGATTAAATGATTCTATCAAAGTATGTGGAAGATCTCCATGAAGTGTCAATCCATAACTCCATCCTGCAATATTCAATTTACCTGTTCTGTTCAGAATTTTAATTTTAGGAATCCTAATTTTAAATACTCTTCGCCATTTTACAATTGAGAGGAAAAAAATTAAACTCTGAACCTACCAGTTCCTTTGGGAAAATCAGAAGCAATAATTAGTTATGCTGTAATTTCATCACTATACCCATAGTTTCCCAAACATGACATATGAGAGTCTTACTTAACAGTTAGGCCAGGGTTGTTAGGTTTTGCAATTTTAGTGCCATTGTGGTGACATCTGAAGTTTTATTTGATACTTTTAGATGCAACTTCTAATGTCTCCCTTTCATTAAAAAGAATATCTCCTTTGTGCAATATGTTATGCATAGGTTAGCAGCAGAAAAAAAAATACTATTTCCCCTTTAAAAAACATTATGTTCGATACTGAGAAACAATTTATATATTTTAAATGCTTGGGACTGGCAATACTATAGCACAGTAAATATATATGGACATTGATAATTTAGTGTTTTCCACAGACACTATTTATCAAACCACCATACATTTTTCTTGCAGAGATCATGTATTCACCAAGCTTTACCACCTATATAACATGTGGAGTGTGTAATGTACCCCGACTGAAGAGAGAATTGCTTATTTTTCTATTTTAACGTCATTACAATTAAGAACTGGTACCCCAAATTATTCTTTTGTAAATTCTTACGTGGAAATATGGTAGAGGTCAATTGATCCAGAAATAATATAACTAAAGTGGAATTGCTTCCAATTCCTCTTCTGTAGCCAGCACCATACACTCAAACCTATTATGAATTTCAATATTAAATGTATGTTAATATTGCCAAAAACTGGTCAGTCCTCAGTATGCAAACAAGCCTTCACTGGCAGTTTATTCACAGCAAAGCACACAATGCAGGATACATGCAGCAATATCATATATATATATTAAACCTCTACTTCTTATGCATATGATACAGGATTGCTCCATGTATACACTGCAAGTATTTCTCAGGAATGTTGCATTTGTTCCCCACAGCTCTTAGACATCTAGAAACCCAACAGATCACTGTTGAAATGTAAAAAATATACAGTGAAGTTCAGTAAACTACTTAATGGGGGTGGAAATCTACAGTTTTAAAAACAAAGACGAGAATTTTTTCAAACTGCCCAAGAGTCAAGTGAGAGTGGCAGTTCATTCACCCTAAGGGGTAGATTGATGCCACTAAGCATGAAGGGAGAGGAATCTTTCCACTTAGGAAGTGAATTGTCTTAGTTTTCATGGGAGAAAGTGTCAGCAATCAAGAGCCTGATTCAAAAGAAAGTAACGAACACTTTCTAGAAGCCAAGCGCCCTTACTTCACAGTGAAATCCAAATGCAAGCCGTTCATTCTGTACCTAGCAAAAATCTGTCATGCCACAAACCATAAGACAGTACAACATATCTATTTGAGATGAATTGGGTTTTTTTAACCTTAATTTGGAAAATGGGCTTATTTCTGAAGAAGAGATTCAAAGTACTTATAAATTAGAGATTAAATATAAATCCACTTCACATTGTTAAAAAGTGTCATGGAGACTTAGAGCAACTAAGAACATAGTATACGTTTCACGTTTTCCCTCCAAATATACCTGTATTTTGCAAAAATGATAAGCAAAGTAACACAAATGCAGACTTAGAGGGGATAGGAAACACAGAAGGTTCTAATTTCAAACCATAGGTAGCACCACCTGTCATTCAACCCTGCATGGACTGACAAGAACCAGAATTAATTCAGAAGAGCTAAGACCCAGATTTGCTGTTCTGGCAGCATTCTTCTTTGGCTGATCAGCTTTGTGACTGATATTGTTTTTATTACCTACTTCCCCAGTGGGGAATTATGCTTAATTATGAGTATGCTTGCCCAATTATAAATACAGCAGATAGAATAATCAATCAATAGAATAATCAATCAATAGAAGGACTAGATAAATTAAGGATATTTTGAATTTAGAAATTAATAAAAATTACTCAGGAAGAAAGAAAATACATTGCCATTCACAATTGTCTGTGATTACAGACGTTTAAATTATTTAAGTGATTTTCAGAGTTGCCAACATGAATTGAATGCCTAGATTTGATGAATCTCAATGTGATTTACTTGTGTAGATAACAGCCTAAAAAGAATACACATTCTAACTAAAGACTTATACCTGTAATTAGCCATAATCTTCCTCCAAACTAGTTTGCAAACTGCACTTCCTGACATGTTTACTACTAAAATTAAGCTATATTGTCATAGCACCTAGGACAAGAACAAGGTCATATTGAATAAATGAAGGAAAATTATTCTTGATCAGATGACTTAATATAAGAAGTACTTATACGTTGCATGTCTAACACCAATTGCAGATTGCAGTGACATATTTTAACTGTTCCCCATCTTGAAATTTCACTTTAGCCAAACCGCACTGAGAGAGAGACCATTCTTTAGCAGCATTACGTCAGAACAGTTTCACTAAGGAAAAGATCTGAAACACAGTTTTTGCCCTTGATGAACATTTAGCTCTAAACAGCTCCCTGTCTACACAAAAGGTAAGGACATTGAAAAAAAATTTTTTTTTTTTTTTGTTTTAAATGCTCACCTTGGAAAGAAAACACTCTCTATACAACTGGGAAGGGAAGAAACTGCAGTGCAGAAACAGTTTCACCCAGTGGCAGCTTGCCACTGAAATGATAGTAGGCAGTTCTATAAAATGGACACTCTACGTAAAACTTCATTGCCAGTTTTCTAGCTCTAAAGTGTTGGTACTTGACTTTGTCAATGCTTATGGACATTGTACTGCCCATAAAGTTACTAAATTAGAAAAATCTATCTGGAAAAAATATGACTCCTAGTGCAAATGCATGCTATAGTTTGAAATCATTCATATTCATTTTGATGTGTCATAAAAACGTATGATACTTCAGATGCACATAACGGTAAGCCTGAGAATTTTAAAAAGGCTTTACTGAGAGAAGAGGCATGTTTAAACAGTGGAAAATATTCCAGATTTTGCTAGGGGCCCAACTGCTAAATAACAGGACAAAAATGCCTAAAACTAGAACCATATTCTCATGCTGGGTTTCCCAGCGGTTGGTAAATGAGAAAATAGGCTTTAAACTCTGCTTCTGGCTTAAACTACGGGAAGGTGATTAAGTGTAACCGAATAGCAAAATATTTCACAGTGAAATCTAAAGAGAAGAGAGTCTCACCATAAAATTATATTTTAACAGTGAAACACAGAGTTTTACCCATGAAACTTAGTAGTATTTTAAGACCAATTCATCTCCAGCTGAAGAACAGACTTTCCCAGAACTGAATAGGAGGAGTAAGTATCAAACTCTGCCCTAGTAGATATAATTTTTTCACCCTTTATTTAATGACTTACATACTGAGAGACAGTATCTGTTTCCAGGTTGTTTATGGGAAACAATCAAAATCACTTCACCAAGCATCTTTATTATCCTTAGTATGGTAACATATACCAGACAATACATAGAAAAAGCCTAATTCAATGACTTAAGAAAAAAAGCATAGAAGAAAGTATCATATAACCTTTTACCTTTAGTCTTGAAAATGCTGCTGTTGTGTTTTTTCTGTAATGTTGTGTGTAATGTGATCGGTGATATCACTTTGAAAGGCCAGGTTATTTGGGTCAGGGAAGACACAAAGATATGACCAAGGTAAACAAGTTTTCATTTACCAGTTTTTAAGTGGATTAGCAGAATAAGCAATTCAAGTTTTTGTCCTTAATCTTTATAGCAAAACTACTATAGTATTTCTTTTCTCAAAAAAATCAGTTGTCAGTATCATCAGTTTTGTGAAGTCACTATTTAACAATACGAATAATATTTAAAGGACTTGCTATTTTAGTGTGCAAGCACCCAGGATGTTACTGTCAATAAGTGATAGGGTTTTGATAACAAACAGTTTTAAAGAGAGACCCCTATATTTATAGCAATACCTCCTTCGATCCCATGTCAATTTGATGGATCTCTGTAGGTGAAATCAGAAACACATGATGACATACCCAAATAAAAACTTAAAAGGACATTTCAAAGATGGCCAGCTTGAACAGACTAATGGAGAAGTAAATAGAGATCAATGTAGCAATAGCAGCTATTGAAACTGACAGATAATTGACCACACTATCATCAGCATCAAAACCAGTATTTGTATCATACAGCAGGGACAGCTTTCTTCAAAGGAGTTTACTAAAGCAGCAGCCAACAGAGAGGATGATTTGCTAACTGGTCAAGCCAAGCCAAGAATACTTGCTTGGTCTTTGTGAGCTCTGGTCCTGTTTCCTCAGCTACACTTCTTTTCATAGATGAGCCTGTTGTTGGCTCGATTATAGCATTAAACAAACCTGATATACGGTATACCATGAAACACACTATGCTATTTTTCAGGTATGCTCTAAATTGGGTAATGCCTGAAGCTTTCACTGAGTTTGGATGTGCATTTCAGAAATAGCTTTCAGTAAGTAGACAACCCAGGTAGCATCTAGAAGATAAACTATATTTCACTTTCTTTTAACAATTTCACTCTAGCATACAGTTCTCCAGGGTCCAATAGTACTGAAGCAACAGTCTTCAGAAGCAGGTCTTCTCTTCAAAGCTCAACTCTTCTTTGGCTTAAGATGTTTGTGTAACCTTGACATGGATTGACTTCCTCAGAGCAAATTGCCACTCCCTTTTTGTCTCAGAGAATGAAATATAAATTGGCTTTAATTGAATTGCATAATGAATATATAATATTTCAGGTATAGGAGATAGTTGGTGCTTTGGAAACTGAGCCACCAATGTACAGCACTCTGGATGCCTACATGCTGAGCCATCAATGTACAATACTCTGGACACCTACATGCAGATAACGAACTCTGATCTTTTACTGAAATGCATTGTTTAAAGAAATGTTTTACATTTAGAGCTTTGTACCTTATAGGTTGTGACTGCAAAGCCAACTCTACAGATTAGTAACACAGATCCCAGCAAAATAAACTTCCTATGGAAACCCTAGAACTTGAATGACATCTTCCAAAGACCTCTTTATTAAATAATGTAAGAAAGATGTATGTATTCAGTAAAATTACAAGAAAGTTCTTTAAAAATTGGTGTTGCTGAAAAAGCTACATTAACCTGAACACTGTATGGGCTATAAAACTATTTTATAAGCACTAACAGATATCCCATATTGTCTATTAAAAATTTATCATCAACCCTAAAAATGTACTACTTCTACAGCATAAAGCATAATTGAAAGGAATAAACAAAGAGGAGTTAGGTTAAGAGTGCACAGCTATAGAACAAACTTTACTCTAAAGAACCAGGAAAAGGAAGATAATGAATCCATTTTAAATCATGCTGTGCAATAGGAATTTACTCAAAAAGCAACACTAAAAAAATGTTGCAAGAGAAATGATAATACTTAATGAAACAAATTTTCATTTTCCAGGTGTTTCTATAGATAAAGTCTGCTTTTTACTGCATGTGCTGTATTTTTTCTGGATTGATTATAAAGTTAGAATGAGTTTGACTCAACTATTTCTTGCTGGGGGGCGGGGGGAGGAATCCATTCTGCTGATTTTTTTTCTTTTTTTATTTTTTAAACACATCAAGGAACTGTCCTCCTAAGCTTGAGCATTTTGTGAAGACATATGAATTATATGATGTAAAACTACACAATAAATTTTATTTCAAAGACTGAATGTATTTGAAGCTGAGTATGAGGGCAGAAACTGCATTCACCTCAGCATACTAGTTGACAATTCAGCCAGCATATAAATGTCGAAATTATAAGGAAGGAGAACAGATATTGGCAGATATAATGTCATCTGAGAAATTGTCTGCTTGCCTAAGATTGTAATTGTGCAAGATATTTCACAGAAGATACTACTGTTCATTAAACAGTAGTTTAGCTTAAGTTTTAGCTTAAAACTAAGAACAACTTGGATTTCTAAAATATGGAATTTGTAAGTTTCTTTACTGCAAAGTAGTAATAGAATGCAATTCTATCATACAGTTTTAGGTATAAAGGAAAATCTGAATAAGTGTATACATTACTGTAAAATAACATCCAAACAACAAAAGAATTAATATTTTGTTGCTGTAAGATTAAACCATGTTCTTAAAATAGAAATATGGACATGAATCATTTCAGCTAAACAATTTCAGACCCAAAGTAACCATACTACTAAAAGATAGACATACATCTGAGGAAGAGTGCAGAGACACATAACATCTGAATTATACGTCATCTATAAATCTTAGTAATTCATGGGATCAAAGTTTGCAGCACTGGGAGAAAGTTATCATTGCTGAATGCTTTGTGGAGAAGCATACCAAAAGATCCTAATCAAGTGTCCTTTCTTTTAATTTCTTCTATACTTCCAATACATAGGAGATAAAGATCCCCACTGACCAAGTGATGAAGATACCAATAATGGCCTGTCTCGTGCAGATACCCTGCTGAGAGCATGCAGAGGGCTCTATTACACAAATGCCGTACACAGAAGGCAACTGTCTCGTGACTGCACACCCTGAACAGGGTTGCATTGTACTGCTCGCTACACTCATTTGTCCAGCACCTGAATGGAAAACAACACAGATGTTCTTGTTTCAAGATGTGCTAGAGCTACTGGACATGGTCAGAGTTTCTTTTTAACATACACATGACGATAGATCTCTTTCCTGGTCATTTTTATCTGTTCCTGTCTCTCTGATGTATGCAACCCAAATGGTAGTATGAAAAATGGCTAACTCTGGAGGTTAAAGGTCTATGAAAAAATCACTCCAGTAAAAATAGTTTACAATGGTCTAAAATATTTTTTCAATAGTTTGCTACAAACTACATTTCATTTCGAGAATATCCTGTTGCAATAGGCAGAATAAAAGTTTTACAGGACCTTATTTAGGATAATCAACTAGTCATTCAAATTTATACTAATATACTTCTTGTGCCACACCTCTGTGCCACATGTTCATATACAACACCGTATAAAAGCCAAGGTCTTATTCTTTTTAAAACAAATTGTGACTGTGAAGAAGAGGGGAAAACACTCATGTGAAGTGAATTACACAACTTTGAGGAGAGTAAATTCACTTTATTCAAATTAAAATAAGTATTCTAGAGCAGAGACCAGACCTACTTCTCAAGAGTTTTTCAGTTATATGGAGTGTACTGAAATCTAATGACTCTTCCAAAAATTACCTGTGAGGAAAATGGGTCAGTTCCCACTGACTTCAAAGCACTTTGGGCCAAACCCTAAGGATGATGAGCAAGCCTTAACGAGGACAGAAGACTTGGATGAAAGTCATTCACTAAACTGGTATTTTTAAGGGATAAGAACAATGAAAGGATTTTTTTTTAAAAAGAACAACAAAAAAAACCAACAGTTGAGCAGCACAAAGGAGTTTTTAGCAGTTTAGAAAACATCCCTGTAGAAAGAGAGTTACAGATGAAGAATAAGGTGCAGAGAAACACAAAGCTATTTCTAGTAAAAGGAAACAGAACTTGGTAATTTAGAGTAGTCCTAATTAGAATTCTAGCATTACCTTTATCCTGAACTAGGAGGAGAGGAATGTGAAGTATGAATTATCCATGTGATCTTAATCAAACTTTCATGTTGAATTCCCTAGTGTTTGCTGGCTTGTCCTACTTATTTCAGAGTAATTTAAATGTGTTCTGTTAAATTCATTTCATTTTAAAAATCTAAGCTCTTCTGTATATTTCCTATTTGCAATATCACACAAGCTATGTCTCACTTAACTGTCTCATCTCTCACAGTAAAGTGCAACACCTTATTTTGTACAAAAAGAGCAAAACAAAGCATACAGAAGGCTAAATACCTGTTTCCTGAAATAGCCTATGTTTCAAACAGAACCCATTTCAAGGTAAATAAAGGCCCATTTAGCAAGTCTGGCATTTGGCTAGCTATACAATTTACCTTGCTGCAGGTCATAGCTTTCAAGTTATCACAGAATGATAGCTTACACGGGCTGTTTAAAGCTACTTAATGCAGTATATTACACTGAACAAAGACAAAGCTACTTCATCCTCAAAATGTCTAGCAACTGCAAAAGATAACATTAACACATGACAACACTACTTACAAGACAGAACAGTCCCATGGATGCATACCATAGCTCTGCTGCTGCAGAGGCTGACAAAACATCTGGTTGTCAAAAAATTTTTATGTATCAGCTTTAAAACTGAACTAGATGAAAAATAGCACTGTAGGGAAAGTCTGGATAGAATAGCTATTGACTAAGGCAGCAATCAGAAATGGTAGAGTCAAATTCATTTCTTGGTTTTGCTACTGGTTGGTTTTGAAATTTCATGGAAATCACTTTTATATCCTCCAGGCTGGGAGGAGTGTCTCCTCCAACGCTTGTGCAGTACCTGACAGGAGGCCTGAGAATGACAATGAATAATTTAGCCTTTGAGTAGTATGAGTTTTATCACAGTAGAGCAAATGGATAGGATGCACATAGCTCCAAAGAGCTGGACTCCTTCAGCCACTGTATACCAGTACTTAACGATTTCATAAGAAATTATTTGTATGTGGCAGTTCAGCCATCAAGGAAGTCATCAGCAGTAGTATCTGGTGGGGCACAACTGGCTCTACTAAATGCCACTAAAAGACAAAAGAAGTGTGAGCTCTTGGTGACTACGGCAAAAGACAAGTGTGCTTCTCACCAACTCTGCCTATTCTTCAGTCTTGAGGTGCTTTGTTCTGCTCCTGGTGAACATGCTAACACAGAGCTGACTGCTGGTCTAACAGCATAACATTGTATGAAGATCTGTGCCTATCTTGGGGAGTTGGAGAAGTACTGTAGTTCTGAATGTCTCCAATACATAGGAGATAAATATCTCCTGACTGTCTCCACATAGTTGGAGAGTTGTGGTGAACGGAGCTAAATCCAGTTGTCAGCCGGTCACAAGCGGTGTTCCCCAGGGCTCAGTGCTGGGGCCAGTCTTGTTTAATATCTTTATCGATGACCTGGATGAGGGGATTGAGTGCACCCTCAGTAAGTTTGCAGACAACACCAAATTGGGCAGGAGTGTCAATCTGCTTGAGGGTAGGAAGGCTCTGCAGAGGGATCTGGACAGGCTGGATCGATGGGCTGAGGTCAACTGTATGAGGTTTAACAAGGCCAAGTGCCGGGTCTCGCACTTGGGTCACAACAACCCCATGCAATGCTACAGGCTTGGGGAAGAGTGGCTGGAAAGCTGCCCAGCAGAGAAGGACCTGGGGGGGCTGGTGGACAGCCAGGTGAATATGAGCCAGCTGTGTGCCCAGGTGGCCAAGAAGGCCAACAGCATCCTGGCTTGTATCAGGAAGAGCGTGGCCAGCAGGAGGAGGGAAGTGATCACACCCCTGTACTTGGCACTGGTGAGGCCACACCTCCAATACTGTGTTCAGTTTTGGGCCCCTCACTACAAGAAGGACATTGAGGTGCTGGAGCCTCTCCAGAGAAGGGCAACGAAGCTGGTGAAGGGTCTGGAGAGCAGGTCTTATGAGGAGAGGTTGAGGGAACTGGGGTTGTTTAGTCTGGAGAAGAGGAGGCTGAGGGGAGCCCTTATTGCTCTCTACAACTACGTGAAAGGAGGTTGTAGCGAGGTGGGTGTTAGTCTCTTCTCCCAAGTTACTAGCAATAGGATGCAAGTCAACGACTTAAGCTGCGCCAGGGGAGGTTTAGATTGGATATTAGGAAAAATTTCTTTACTGAAAGAGTGGTCAGGCATTGGAACAGGCTGCCCAGAGAGGTGGTGGAGTTATCATCCCTGGAGGTGTTAAAAAAAAAGTGTAGATATGGCGCTTTGGGACATGGTTTAGGAGACATGGTAGTATTGGGTTGATGGTTGGGCTTGAAGATCTTAGAGGTCTTTTCCAACCTTAATGATTCTATGATTCTATAATACATGTTCAGCTTTCACAGCACCTTTGGTACATGCAATTGGATTCCTTTTGAAGGAAACTAAACCAGCAGCTTTTCTTTGAAAGCACCCCAGCACATGTCTGACTAGCACAAAGTCATCCACTGTGCACCTGATACCTTTTCCTTTCAGAAATCTCCAAACCATATGTTCATATGGTGACAGTGGATCAAGGGATCAATCAGAATATTATATGTGATTCAAGGGTTTAAAGATATACATAGTCTCAGCAATAACTGCCTCATTATACTTATCATATTGCAGTGAAATACCTAATGTAAACAATTTAACTAATTTCAAAATTTGCTATGTGGCAAATTCTGGGTCTCTGTGTCCATCTCAAAATTTGCCATCATTAGAGTAATAAGGATGAAAAATTCACAAGTAATCTACCACAGCACACATTTTTCAAATGGCTCTGATTGAAAGAGTACCAGGAAACAAAACCAAAACATGCATTATTCAGAATAAGTGTAAAATTCCCATTTGAGTCAAGTGCTGGGATCATGCTTTGGTGGAACATGTTTTATTTAAGATGGTGACATTTTCTACTGATTAGAACCAGTTTCAGACTGAAGTAACACTATGAACTTCTGGGTTTAAATCAAGCTATGAGTGACAACCACCCCTTAACGTGCCTTTCTCTTCTGAATATTTTTTTCTATGGTTAATCCTTATTCCACAAAGATAGTTGTCTTTTATGCTCTTTCATGCTCTGCACTGTTCTTTGGAAAATTCTTCTTTTTACCCAGAGACATCATTTGCTCTATAACATCCAGACTGCCATAATTTGCCTTGCTGGGACATTCTAATTTTCTACCACTTCAAACATATAGGGTCTGACTCCCATTTCATGTCCACCAAATTATACTACTGTTAACCACCTCCATTGAACTCTCTCATAGTTTATACAGCGATACAAAAGGAATTCTGCACAACTGAGTTGTCTCTGTTTCAGCTGCCATTAACTCTTTGTAATTGCCTCCAAGTTGTTGGCTGGTTTCTCAGGACTGTAGTCAGATGGGCATCCTTCTAATGACAATAGAAAGATGTGCTACCTAGTAGATGCTGAATAACTGAACACCCAGGGAATATCACTGACAGAATGGCTTACAAATTGAATGGCTATAAAAAAATGAAGAATAATAGAAGCCTGTTGATGCAGATTAGATGGAGACTCCTATGACTAAATTTTATGAAAGATGAGGAATATTCCTGAAGTGATCATTTGAAACTAATAGGAAATATCTCCTCCCTCAGAAAATTAGTCCCTTTCCCATCACACCCCTTTCTAATAATTTACACTCAGACATGTTATTTCAGGCAGCCATATAAGTAAGGAAAGTAATATTTATTTCATAAATTAGGACCTTTTAGAAGTAGTCTTACTGATGGGTCTGTGTTACGAATAAGGAATATGAGAGCTTGCATATTGCTCTTTCTTCATACGTATCCACTGAATCACTGAGAAGTAAATTTCCAGGGGAATTTATCTATAACCTAAGTCATTCCTTGGACAAGCAGTGAACAATATGGAGGGGTGGGGGGAAGCAAACCACAAAAAAGAAAAAAAAAAAAAACCCACACACCCAAAACACACCACCAACCCAAAAAACCTTCTCTGCATAAAACATTCATTGAATAGCAAACACAGCTTCCAAAACAGCAGCATGTTCACAATCAAGACAAAAGGCTGATTCACAATCAGGACAAAGACAACTAGGCACCACAGCTTGTTCAAACAGCTGTGGAACAAAGGGCCTATGTGGAGACTCAGTTTTAACTATTTTACCAATAAATAAAATACCTTCTGCACTGACACAAGAGTCCTGAGTGAACACCCCAGGTCCTTCCTTGTGCAGTGGCCTGCACTTGCACTATAATGAAAGAAAATACAAAATGAAAATGCTTTCTTAGCAACACTGAACTGGCATATTGTAAGAAAATATGAATTACTTTCTTGTGCAGTTATGACCATATCAGCACTATTTCCAGTTTGGTTTTGCAAAGTCATTAATAGCAATTCCACTGCTTGAAGATGCACAAGTGGGGTAGACTTCCAATAACTTTTTCTTGAATTAAGTTTATGCATATTTATGACAATGCTATCTATATATTTTGCATATCATAGTCCATAATACAACAGAATTGAAATGGATAAAGAATTTAAGGTTGATAGAATGCATCATTTCCTTTATAAAACTTCCAGTGTCTACAATAATGCAAGTTAACTGATGGCTGCTTTTCAATCGGACAATGCTACGGAAATGTTTTCTTCAGGAATAAAAATCTTGCCATAGAATCACTATGCTTAGCGGCAAGAACGAGACAGAATGACTGGCTATGTACTTGCTCTTACGTATTTCTGCAAATGCTGCATTTTGAAGGGTATTAGCAAATGATCACACAGTTTCATTCAAAGAAGAGCAAGACATCTATGCTACAGATAAATTAATCCCATTGCTCAGGGCAGTTCTGGAGAATACAGACCCTACAGTGATAAGGCTGGAGTAATACCTGGATGCTTTCACACCTATTCTAAAGCATATCAATGGATCCATGTAGAATCCCATCCACGATGTTATTCAGGAACACAGAGTATGACAGAATGGCAGTTCCATCAACTTTCCAATGAGAAAGAGAGTACTCCCTGATTCCCAACTACACGTGCCAACTAAACTGCATAAAAGGAAAACCCTAGCAATTCCCAGTGTCAATGTATTAGCATTAAAATGCTAATCTGGACATTAATTAATGTTAAATTAGTTACAGTGGAATAAAATTACATCAACATAAAATCAAAAGAGCTAAGCCTAATTTGCCACTTAAGATAAATATTTCTGCTTTACATGGGAATTGTAACAAATGATTTTTATGTCAAGTTAATTGATGCCAAATAAGTGACATTCCCTTAGAAGTGAATATTACATTCATATTATTTAAAAAAAAAATTAAATGCATTATATGTTGTTAATGTAAGGATAAGATTCCCGCTGTCTATACATTGAAAGTCAAAATACTGTGCCATACACTCAGGGTAAAGCAGTATACCACCACCCACCCCATCCAGAAACAGAGAGAAATACAAAGTTTAAAAGCTCTGCCTATATTTATTTGAATTTGTGAAAGTACCCATCATCCCAAATGGAGGTTTTCATCTCAGTGAACAACAGATATTGGTTAAAGCACCTAGAAATATTCTTGGCAGTTAATACTTGCTTTGATTTAATGAATCTACTCAGATGGGTGGTAGGCCAAACCAACCTCTCACTGCTATGGCATTTTGCATTCAAGTGATGATTATCAAAGACAGATTATAGTTAATATCATTTCTTCCTTGTAGTACAAACAATGAGGGGATTTTTTTCCTTCTAATAACTTTTATGATTTCTAGATAAGTTTTAACAGCTCTTGAAGATAAGAAAAATTGCAATAAAGTTAGATAAGCATTTCAAAATAGTCTATATCCTTAATGACAGAAATATAACCTGCCTTATAAGCAGTATCTATATCTTATACATAGTTGTACTACTGTTATATAAAGAATCTACAACCAGAAATTCTTCAGCTATGCATACATTTGCATTAAAAATACAGCATCTTCATTACAAGTCATGTGTCTCTGAAAGAACTTACATTATTAGTGTATGTGCAGCAATTATTCATGAAATGTAGAATTAATTTGATGCAACTCTGGGCTAAAATAGGTATCTAAGCTACATGGGATGAATCATCACCATTTTCAATTGACTGTAGAGACAGCCTAGTTGAAATTGGACAAATCAAATCCCACTTTCACCTTAGAATTTCCCAAGTAACAGTAAGGCCTCCAAGATTTCTCCACGCCTAGGTTTGTTAGACTACATAATTCCATAAGTCCTCTTTCAAAATTCTGACTTACAGCCCTATTGACTTCAGTGAGCATAAGTGATTAATAAGTCGTAATGTTCAGGTGGAAAAATAGAATTACCTAGCAATGGGTCACTACATCAATCATAAAAATGTGTTTTGATTGCTTGAAAGATTTTAAGGTGATTGAGGGGAACTGCACACACTTAAAAACATAATGCACTGCCTGCAAAAACATTTTCATCCACTTCCAATTCAAGATGTCACATATATTTTGCCATTATACCTGCAAGAATAAAAGACTAATCTCCAAGAATCCTTCAAGAATAAGTTATGGTTTAAAGATTAAGTTTTCTGCTATTTTTATTGGAAATAAGAAACACCAAATCCATGACATAAAAAGCACCAGAATATTAAACAATATTCCTCACACAGTATTCTGAATAAGACACTGACCTTCAGTGCTGACTTGTTTTTCCCCTTTCTTTTTATTCCACTTAGTAAATTACTCCTTTTTAGAATCTCCTCTTACTTGGCAATATGAAAAATAAGAGCTAAAAATAGATTTAATTAGAGGGATTTCAGAAGTTGCATTCTATCAAAAATTCTGTCATAATGAATTGAAAAAGCATTCTTTACTCAGATAAAGAAGCTCTTTATCAACCTAGCACGTAACTATAATAGATTAGCATGTTATAATTTTTTAGAATAAACCTAACTAGAGTATGCTTTTAAGTCAGTGTAGACACTCCCCTCCCTTATAAATTAAATTTGTTTTTGAAAAACAAACCCAAAATTTTAGTCATGCAAATACGTACTTTTTTTTTTAATCAACAGACTTCCTTTCCACAGTCCACCCTTGTTATTGATATTCAATCATGTAAACTAGAAAAGATTACAAGAACTATGCTATGGGGTTACAGTTTTCAAGGGTTTATGACACCGAAATGGATCTCTGCATCTGTATATAAAAGGACAGCAGATTGTACGTCTGCTGAATATTTTCAAAGGAAAATGCAAGCAGAGTCTTCTGCATCATTTTATTATGCAATCATGTAAATTGCCACATAATTGCAGATTATTTTAAAATTCCTGCATAACTACGTTTCCAAAATCTAAACTTCCTTTTACAAACAAAACTGAGGGCCAGATTTTTTCCCTTACTCCCACTACTTCACATCATTCTAGACCTGCAAAACAGCTATAAACTGGGATTAACAGGTTGGTTAGACAGATTTATAGTTGCTTTATATCCTTGCAATAGTAGATATCAAGCAAAACATAGGCAAATTTGAGCCTGAGGCTCTAAACATTATTTCAGATACAGAGCTAACCTTTTAAATGTGGCATGTATAGGATGTCTGCCTAAGGCTGCAGACAGCTTGAAACAGTCACGTGGCAAGGTAGATATTATTCCCTTCATCTCAATGCAGTATTAACTCATAAATCTAATCTGGCTGGTTATTGACACAATTAACTGCTTAAGTGCTGATATATTTATTATTTTCTGATTTATTTATCTACCAAAAAAATAATGAGGAATATCTTTGCAGTTTCTAACTAATTTCAACAGTTACTCAGAATATTAGGTGTATATAGTCCTATGCTTCAACCTAAAGTCATGGTAAAACAAAACTATCCCACAGATATTTCCCAGTTGCAATAATCCCTGGCACATTGCAAGTACCATACAAGAACTACACCTTTTGCACACACTGAGAAGTATGCCCTAGTGTCTAGTTTGTATAAACAACAGTAAACCCCTCCAATTTATACAAAATTGAGTTTGGATTTATTCCTTACTGATTTAGCACACATTAGCAGTCAAGAATAGTTCAGGCTGAGAGATAGGCATATTTAGTGAACAAAATGCTAACAGACCTTCCTATCAGAAGACCAGGTCTACACACACAGCATTTCTAATTAACAGGTTGTATAAAACAGGATGTTTCTGATTTATAGCGACATGTTTGCTCCAAGCAACCATAATCCAGGGGAAAAGATTGGGAGGAAAATCAGGAAAGAGCTTGGTGTATGTGTTCAGGTTTATGATTCATAGATGACTAAACCACCTGCCTACCTGTCCACATGGTGTAGATATCTATCAAACACTAGTGCAGCTCTAATGGATACACATAGAAATGAGACTTGCTGGATCGTACCTTTGAAAAACCAAATCTATAAATGGTGGTGGAAACCATCATACTTGGCTGGTGTATTTGCTAAACAGCAAGAGCTGGCATATTAAAAAGACTGAAAACTAAAATTGGAAAGGACTAGAAGCAAATTCTCTCTCTTTACCTGCCCAAACAACATTCACTTATACGGCTCCTTCAGCTCCTTTCCTGACTTGGAGTTAAATTAAATTGAAAGTAACACTATTAAGATTTTTAATAAACGTGTTTTCATTAAATTTCTTGTAGATTGCTCATTGACTACTCTTTGGGACCAAACTAACAGGTGTTATTGTCAATATATTAAAAAAATATTCTTTAGAGTTTACAATGTTTAATAGTTCCATAAATTTGTTGGTTAGAGCAAACAATGAGATATTTAGTCTGATTTAAAATCCACTGGAAGCAACGGGACAGTTTATAAATGTTGCCATGCACTTTTCCTTAAGTCCTAAATGAACTAATCAAAATAAAGTCTGAGGTAGATGACTTAAAGCATAATAAAAGTTTAATCTAATATATACATCATACACATACCAACTGAAACTTTTAAGCAGTAATAAAAGAGAAATCCACTTGCTATTAGCTTGTCCAGATAATTTTTAACAAAAATAAAGATGTATGTAACCAACTGTAGTAACAGATTTTTGTTGTTGTTGCTGTTTATATACATTTTTGACACAGAGTAGATATTCATTAAGTATATCAAAGGCATGTAAAGCAAACCACCACTCCTCCTATTTAAGTTCAGGTTTACTAAGTAAAAACATACTTTCAGCCATTCTATGAGAAAGAGGAACAGAGATGAGGAGGTAATCAAGTTAAAATGTGTTAATAAACAACATTTAATATAAATATTTATTTCCTGTGACCTGTGCACCTAACCTGCACAAAATAGGGGAGAATAAGTGTCATGTACTTTTCTCTCCGGAATACTGATAGAGTCTGTTGGAAAAAAATGTTATTGAGAGGTTGTAGGGAAAAACAGTGGCTTTTAAAAGACTTAACTTACATCTATTAATGCAAGGTTGTTTTTTGGGTTTTTTTAGCTTAAACTTAAAATTAAAAGTGGTCTTCAAATTTAATGCCATACTTCTTCTGTATTTCTTTTATTTAAAGCAATAGTTGGTGAACTGGAAAATCGTTGTTGAAGCTTTCTGCCATATTCTCTACAGTGCACTACTGATGGTACGTTTTATGTGAATAAGCAAAACCAGTCCCCTTTCTGCATTCTTTTGAATCATACTTTGCCTGTTAGTGAGACATGGGGAGAAAAAAAAAAACAACCACCACTACCAAACAAATGGCATTGTGAGATCACTATCCGCCTTGAGAGGTCATGGCAAATGGGAGATTCCTGATAACTGGGAAAAGCCAATCATCATACTCATGGTCAAAAGGGGGATCCAAGGATTTACAGGCTAAGTCACCCTAACCTCACTCCCTGGAGGGTTATGGAGCAAGTCTAGGAGAAAATCACTTTCAGGCATGTGAAGGATAAACATGACTGGATACAACCAACATGACTTACCAAGGGCAAAGCATATGTAACAAACCTAACTGCCTTCTTTGATGAGCTGACTGGCTCTGTGGATGGGAAAAGAGCAGCAGATGTACTTTTAACTTTTGGCAAGTTAAACTACGTTTGACTTTTGAAAAGCTTTCAGCACAGTATCCTATAGTATCCTTGTACTCAAGCTGGAAGAGTATATATATACACTTGTGAGATATGGAGGTGGGTGGAAAATTGGTTGTATCGCTAGGTCCAAAGGGTTATGATCAATGATACAAAGTCCATCCGGGAACTGATCTTTCCATCTATTACAAAAGAAAACTTTAATTCTTCATCTTCTATTCCATTTCTATTGCTCAGACTAGGAAGCCGTGAAACACTTGAGTCAATGCATCCTGGCAAATTAGCAAACACACTCCTCTTTCATGCTTGAAAACACTCATGCTACTCTATATTCATGGCATGATGTTCCAATTCCAAACACTTGGTTTTCACAGGTGGCCTAAACATGTGGATGACATTAATTGTTCTCCTATTGTCAAGTCAAAACCTCTAATCTGTAAAAATACATGCTTGACTTCTTCTAAGTACCATAAAAGAACATGAGCCCCTTGTTATTCTTCTGAACACACCAGAAGAGCTCAAGAGGATCATTTCTGCCATTACAGCTGACCCAAACAGTACAATACGCACTGTTATATTGTTTTATCTGTCTTGTTCAAAAGCAAAAAGAAATAATTTACAGAAACTGATCTTACAAATAAGACTGCTGAGTACAGATGGATTTTTTTCAATTTACCTTATTTTAGGACCATCTTTCTCAGTTATTTACATGTCAAAGGTGAAGCATTTCAAAATGGGTTTGGAAAACCTGTGGACTACCACTTTAAAAATCACATCTGACATAAGTCTGAGACAATATTTGTCTGGAAATTAGAAATTTTTTGATGAGTGCATTCTGATCACTTCATTCCAATTCAAAGACTTCCAACAAAACACTTGAAATTTTTAAGCTTTTTTTCATTTTTCCCCATCGATCAAATACATCTGAACTGCAACAAAGTAAACAAAACTAGTAAAATGCTAAGAGAAGGTCTTAGAAACTGAAAGTTGGTGGCTGTGCATTTACCATAATGCACTCATAGATCTTAAAAGGTGTAACAGGTAGAAAGCTATAGTGAAGGTGGACATGAAGGTTGTGCTCTTCTAAAACCAAACACAACTAACCTCTAAAGGAATCTAGGTCTTTGGTTTTTTTAGAGTGCACCAGGTCAACAGTGTTAAGTGCTCCATACTTGCAGCACTCATCAGATTAAATGAGAAGATTCTGAGATTAATCTGTACTTTGCAGGATAAGGCTCTAAATGCTATTTCATTCAAGACTCATCCCCCACTAAGAGAGGGGTTTGGGTATTACAAAAAGCCAGCCGTGATTAAATCTGGGTTATGCATCACTGACTAAACTTAAACAAGTCTTTTATGCACATTTACACAATGCAAAGCTTTTGATATAGTTCCAAACTAAAAAATTGCTAAAACTTTGCAGCTGTAGAATTCATTTAATGAACTATAGCTCCAAGAATTGTTGCCAAATTTCCAATTACACTTTCAGGGTAGAATTTGGATATTTAAAGAATAAAAATGGTCATGCGGCATCTGTGAGAAAGCATTAGTGCCTCTGAAAGTAATTATGGTTGTGCTTTAGCGAAGTACTTAGGATGAGACCCAAAAAGTGGATCCTTAGATATCCTAAAGGGTATTTTAAGAAGATTTTAGGTGTCCTAAAATCTAAAAGTGAGCCATAAAACCTAAGTACTAACAACTTCACATACCTAAATTTTGGCAGAAAGCTTAGTCAGGAATCCAAAGTTGTTCTCCCTTACGTTCTGAGACACCGTGCTTTGAGCTGAGCACCCACTACTTACCAGAAACCTACAATTCACAAACATCATCTCATGCACAGGCTGCTATGAAAGCCAGTCTAATAGGACAGCCTCTGTCTTCAGTATTCACTGACAGCTGATTTGGCTGTCACCTAAACCTCATCAGGAAGCTCATTCCTCTGAATCCTAGTTTAACAGGTGCTTACAATGCCCTGTTTTACAACTACACACAATAAAAATCCAAAGTATGGAGGGCTGGGCCATGCCAGACTTTCTAGGGTTTGTCTCTTCTTCAACTCTACTTCAATAAAATGAAATATGTGAAAAGGAGAATGCACTTTGGAAACACACAGGATCATTTTCCTCAACAAACTACTAGAATATCCTAATACATTATGTATTGAATTCAAGCTCTTATGTTCCATTGATTCATACAAGAACCCACTACAAAAATATACTCTTCAGTGATTAAAATAAACTACTAGGTACACCTTAAATAAAAAACCCAGAAAGTGAACCTCTGCCACCTTGTCCCCAGTAAACTACTGTCTACCCTAGTGGTACCGACAACATGTACATACTGAAATTTTTAAGTCTTGAAACTTTTAATATCCCACTGGGCCTGAAAATTTAATTTTGGAAATGCACAGAGAAACTCAGTTCTGACAGGCTTCATTCAGCATTTCAGTGCCCAACTTATGCCTAAAGCTGATAAATGTTCACGTACTACTCCTTTTCAGAGTGTAACTAAATCACGCCTACAGGATCAGATAAATGCAGCTTTCTTTAAAAAGTGAAAAAAACAAACCCCAAACTTTTTGTGCAATAGTCTACTTTTTGCAGTAAATTTTTGTAAGGGAGACCAAAGTTCCTATCTACTTTTTGACCAAGGTTGCTCAAATTCCTGTCTCCCAAGTGAGGACTCTGATCAAATCTCTTGAGGTTAATTTAACATGGGAGGCAAAGAAAGGCTTTCTCTAGCCCTCACGCTGAAATTGTGCTAGAAAGAAAGTATTTCAGGAGGTACTGAAATATATAAAAACTAAGCACAAGAGAGAAAGAAATGATAGGATGATCATTTAAGATTTACAGAATGGCATATCTTATTTTTAAATCTGTGTTACACCGAGACATGATCATAATAGCTCTTTAAGACCAAACTTACCAAGAGCTCAGCATTAAACTGATGAGCTGATTTTGAAATTTGGGGCATAAAACATGTCACAGTAAATACTTCAGGATGCTTCTGGACCTCACTGCAAATGCAAGGTCATATCTCACTGCGTAACCAGTATTTAATGTGTGCCAGCAAAATGCTGAACACTCAGACAGTACTCTGAAATAGTAATGTTTAGCAGAAAATAAAACCTTACCACAAAAAATTAACACTAGACACAATGATAAATAATGCTCAAATCACAAAAACACTAAGACCACTTACATGAAATGATCACCAACTACAATTTCCAAAGAAATCCCTCCCAGGGCCATAATTAGGTGCATTACAAGGACAGCCTGAATCTTTCTCTGAATTGCCCAGTATTGCTTATTGACCAGAGATAGGATACCAGTTACGACCAACTTTTATTCTGCAGAATAATTCTTAGGAACTGGATATGGAATCCTCCAGAGATGATGTGGGAGGTACCCAGTAATATGTAGGCATCAAATAACCTATAATACAATTTAGTAAATATCATTTGCAATACATTTTACATGATGTAAACAAAACTAAATTAAAATACAATATAACAAGCAGAGAAAGCTCATTTGGTAAACAAGATGCTTCAAAAGACAGCATTTTCAGTGCTCAGAAAGAGCATACCAATTTGAAGCAGATAAGTAAGGACTATTATCAAAGGGATAATAACCATCTCATACTTATGCATGCAGCAGAATGAACAGAAAAGCACAATAAGGCAGATATGTTAGATTAGCATAATTTTATTCCACTATTCAAATGTGTAAGTTGGAAATGGATTTTGTTTCAATTACTGCTTTTCTCCATGGGTTTTAAACATTTCATTCAAAATCCAGACTCTCTTTTATTTTGGTTTTAGCCCATTATCTGCAATTACCATTTGCCTTGGCTTTGTTTTGCCAATGGATACAGCTTATCAATCTATCCCAACAGTCTTAAGGCCTCATTAGGTCACTACTTACATTGTCTAGTAATATCTTCATGATGTTTCAGATAGATTTTGTAAAATGTTTCTCCCATTCTTTATTTGGTTATATATTCAACTTCTTCTGTTGGCTAAACATTCCCTCTGACAGAAGTACAGTATTTGGAGCCTTTAAAAACTTTTTCAGAATATTTTACCCGTTAGATAGGTCTCCTTTAACAATTTACGTCCATTGTATTAAGTAATTACATTTTAATTTAATAGTACTGGTCAAAAAGTAATTACTGCACATGAAAGTCTAACTACTGTATATGAAAAACTACTATATTTAATTAATTTACTTGTATTCAAGTTAACTACTTGTTCCGAAAGGAAAGTAATCCTCCAGAGATGCGTAGTTTAAATTTTAACCAGAAGACAAGATAGCAGTTCCTTTAGTGAACTGTTCCAATGGTTAATCACCATTCCTACTATTGAAAACAAATACATAGAAACCTTGTATGACTTTGTTTTACTTCAAGTACTGACAACTGTGCCGCTTCCTTTTAGACAGACTTGCATGGTATTTTTCCTACCTCTTACTCTGCTGCTGAAAATAAGGCAAGACAGATTCTGTCCAGAAGGTAAGTCTCACCTAAGGCACTCTAACTAGCTATTTATTGAACATATATAATTGCATACATGCTCCTTTTCCAGATTAAGTATAGGTGGCCCGTCCACCTTGGTAAAGACCAGTGATAATTGTCTTTTTGGCAGGAATGGTGACACATCATGATACCGAGCCCCAATTTGTCCCTACTTACTCTCGCCCTCATTATCACAAGGTTTTGTTGTCCTCGGAAGCCCCAGGGGGGTCTGGCTCTCACCCTAGACAGATATGAGAGGAAAGGTCAGTTTATTTATAAACCGTGCAGTTGCATGGTTTCTTGTCAGGTTACTATTAGTGACTGAGGAAGTTTGGTTTGGCACGGTTTGCATTCATTGCAACTTCTTTCTATGAAAACAAAGTCATTCTTCATTGTGTATATTTGCTTCTGCTCCATTTCACAACTTGATATGCTGTCAGATAGCATTTTTTCTATACTGTAAATCAATTTATTTTCTTTAACACAAAACCAGACCTTGCCTAAAAGGTCTGATACAGAAACATAAGAATACTGAAATATGGAAAGCATACATCATTGCTCAATGTGGTATTGATCTGTTAATATATTGTGACTTGTTTAAGGAAGTTTGGGTTTTTTGCTCAAAACCAAGCAAGTAGTTTTACTCAAAACCAATGTATGGAGACCCAAAATATCAAACAGCCTCCTCTGTGTGTGTGTGTGTCTATATACATAAAGGTATCTGTTCAACAGTCTGATTTCTAGAAATGAAATGCAATTAAATAATCCACAAAAAAATATGGAAAACAGTCTGGTACTACCTAATCAAAAGACTTAAAGATTTATCTGGTTAAACAGATCCAAGGAACCAACAGTGTCTTTCTATACCGTCTACCATTACGTTAGAGCAAGGCTGGATTCTGCACGACACTGAAACCCCATTACACTAAGGGAGTCCTAATATCAATAAAGAATCCAGCTGGTGGAAAAAGACTTCCCTATTGATCTCCCAGATATGCCTGCAGACTAAAACAGAGCAAAGCACAGTACCTTTCTATACATACACTGTCATTTTACCAACAGTTTTGTGCAGCTGAGCACTTGACTTGAGGTCTTAGCTAGGTCCCTGTACACAGCATATACATGCTGTATCTATAAACGCATGCTGGTCACCCATATATTCACTTCCCCAAGTGGCCAAGTAAAGGATAAGGGAACAATGAGTTTCATGAAACACGGGAAAAAACTTCAAAGTATGATATGAAATACAGATAAACACATTAAATATATATGTACGCACACACAGGGCAGTGCATAATTTAATAACAGAAATTTAATTTTTAATTAGAGTCACAACAAAGCATTTACTTACAGCCCTCTGAATAGAAAGTCATGCAACAACTACAAAAACACTTGTGAACATCTTTGAAAAATGCCACTCCTGCTACAACTTTGGCATTTTTATTTCAATGGCAGAGCAGTGGTTTTGGTGACACTACCAACAATACGTATTCTGGATTTATTTCTGTTTGAAGAAGGCCTGCAATACAATTCTGCAGCAAAAAGCTAAAGCCACAAGAGACCACTTTTCTTTTTCCCCCATTCCTTTTAATCAGTGCATGATTATATATAGTGAATTCCTGGCCTCTGTCATAATCACTAGTAATTGCAATTAATTTCACAGTGTCAGATTTCATTAATTCTGCCCCCCCCAATAACTAATAATTTTACTTTCTTGACAAACCTTAAAGCCACAGGAATCACACTCTTCAAGAACCTAAACCTACAATCTCCTTCTAGAAATAAGTATTACTAATCTTAATATTCATACTGAATTCAGTTGACTTCCCCATGAATTTTAAAACATTGGCTTTCATGTGGACTAGATGTTGATAAAGCCTGTTTTGGTTAAGTAAAATAAAAGTCTAGATGAATAGGATTTTTCTCCTGGGAGTGGTCAATTCAATTGTTAACAGAGTTGGGTTCAATAATTTACCTTTTTAAAAACTGAAGATTGAAAACCTTTATCTACGCTGACAAGTCATCCTATGGGAATGCATGGCAGCACTTTCCCTCAGTGAGTATAAGAACTTCCAAGTCTGGATCTAAGACCCAATGTTACTGAAGACTTAGGAAAAAACTCTGACCTGTCCTTCAATGCTGGAACAACTCAAGTCAGTGCCCCAATAGCGTCATAACCATTTAGCAAACTTTATAAATATATCTCAGTACTGAATCAGAATACAGCCAGATATGGTATGTTTATAAGTATTACAATTAAATGTGATAGAGAAACAACCCTCCATCTAATACCATGTACTGATTCTACTATCTAGCATACATGTAGACTTGTAAGAATATTTTTAAAGTTACCTTTGACAGAAAATATTACACATTTCTAAAGGTATGTTTACTTATATGCCTCTACACTAGTAATCAGCAAGGAAAACAATAGCACAAGGTTAAAATGCTTTTCAAGTTATTAAATATACACTAACATATTGGATGCTGGTGTTCAGGATGATTAGAAAAGTGTGTACCATTTACATGATGCATGAAAATAGACCATTCACAGCTTGCATAAAAAAATACCTGTCATTTTATAATAGCACAGATAGCTAGCTGTTGAACTGCAAATGAATCCCAGACATTTTATTGATAAATATTGGTGTAGCTCTATTAGGCTCAGTGGCTCCAAATTAAACAACTGGGACTGAGATTATGACCTAGGGTATTTTGTGATATTTGTGAAGATCAGAGAAGTAAAACATAGCCACAGAATCTTGCCTGAAAGACAGCTGCACTTTTTTAGTACTTTGAAGAAATGATTTAACTGATTTCTCTCATCTCAGGTCTAAATCTTTCCTGTTCTGCCAGATAGCACGTATACAGTCACGTGATCCTCTGACATTAATTCCAGTGATACACTACATTCCCTAAACTTTCCCTCTCAAAAATGTACCAAAGACACTTGATTGGTCCCATTCATGGGATCTTTGGATGGCCAGTAGCATGCCTGCCATGACACGTGTCTGGCTTAATTATCATCTTCTCACAGCATAACTGAAAAGGTAAGTTGTAGTCTCTTAAAAATATTGTTCATTATAAGTTTCTTGATCTTGGAAATCTTAAATATGTTGCAAAATGTTTGCAGACATCTATGCTTCTGCTGCTTTAATGATGTTAATTTACATGTTCACATGAAAATACTAGTTTCATGTTAAAAGGATAACATCTTTGCTGACCAGATCATGCCAAAACCAACACAGGTAGCTTCCAACTTTTCAATTCATCACAGTAATCCCTATAAGATATTCCCATTGACAGGTTTCTTGATTGGGTATCTAAATTAACTAACTTATTTTATTCCTTTGCTTTCACAAATACCTTAGTATCTGCAGTCACGAAAACTTTCCTGGAAGTTTTTTTTTTTCCCCTCTACAACCATTTAACAATGTTCATTTTCTTTGCAAAGCTGGACAATTATTTGATCTTTAGGTTAGCTGACAGCTTAGCTGCCATGTAGAAGACTCGTATCAAAGTCTAGACCTGCTGATAAATTGCTGAGATACATGGTGGCTCTATTAACACTTCCAATATATTTTGCTCATATTAAACTAGAAACAACACTCAATAGCAGCATTCATCCTTGTTTCAGCATAATCTGTGGCAGTTCATTCAAGGCTGTGTTTAATTATGCATGCTCTCCTTTATTTTAAAGTCTTGATAATAAAAATTACTTGTGTTGGTACACTGCAAGATTTGCTATTCACTTGTGAGTATGAGAGCCTTACTAATGGTTTCTTAACATTCGGGAAATTTATATCTTCTACTGATTTGGGAAGGCTGCATCTTTTATACAAAAGATCAGTTGTTTCAGCAGTCATCCAGGCAACTGAAGAGTTCAGAAATTTTAAGTCCACAATCTCCTTCCCGAGCTAACAAACTATAAACTGCTTTGAGAATGTCCAACAGTCCTTCTGTGAAGAACACACAGTGAAGTGATGAAAAGAGAACAGGGGAGAGACTATGACTGCAGCTAAGCAGACAGGGCATTTAAGGAGATATGAACTTCAGTTCTTGAGTTTGGTTTCAAGGTTATTTCTGTTTTACCAAATAAGCATTTAGGATAAAGCATAGAACATGGCTCTGTAGTCTCTGTGAATAGATACACAATCCCACTGATAGTTCCAGAGCCAAAAGAAATTTTAGGGTAAAAAAATTACATGATTGAATCCCTACTTTATGAAAATATTCTGGATCATATAAAATGAAGAATGTCATCTACTGCTTATTGATGTTCTCTGTTCAATAAGTGACTCAAACATCTGTTTCCTGTTAGTCACCCACTTAAGTATCATAACTAATTGAGGCCTGAACTGTCACATTAACTGTCATGTTTCTCATACAGATCTGTGCTTATCAACCTGAAATATGGGAATGTCCTTCTTGCAACAGCCAAGGCTGAGGTCTGTTCTTGACAACATATAAGGATATGGAATGGAATCAGGACATGGAATATCTATATAAGACATATGACATGAATAACAGTCTTACTCAAAACCCATGCCGTACAAGTACATCATTCACTCAAATCAAAAAATTTTGGTTTAGGGCCTTAGAAAAAGAATTCAGTTTAGCCACCATTAAAAAAATATTAGTAATTTGTTAATTTCAAATCCAATTATTTTGACCAGATTACTCACAGATAGATATTTCTATTTCAAGTGAAAATCAAGTTCTGAAACATACACATAATAATAAAAGATTCAAGGAATACCACATGGATAACTCTTGAAACAAAGGTGAGTGTTAGGTGACCTGGATCACTAACTAAAAATATCTTTCCTTTAAAGAACAAAAATTCTCTAGGCACTGTACTCTTAATTTGGTACTTTGTTTAGGTATCTTAAGATTGATGATGATGATGATGATGATCATGGGTAAAAAACACGTTAATGTACCTGCGTACACTCATTTTCTCTGTGGCTGGACTAGTCACACAGTAATATCTTCTGCTGTGCACATCACTACCATGAAAGTACCTCATCATTACCAGAGGCAGTTGCAGTGAAATATAAAAATGGATCTTGCCACAGAAATTACTATTAGAGATTTTAAGGAGCTGGAGGAAATATACATGCCTGCACAAAGTCAGTGAAAAGTCAATATTTCTTTCCATAATACAAAGATTTTACAAATGTTTCCTAAATAGGAAATACCCCATTTCTGTAAAATAGCGCTTCCCTTCTGAGACACAAATTCTTTCAGCCTTAAAATGTTCTCTTCCTTATCTACTTCTGACTAATTAACATTGAGAGCTTGGGCTTTGTAGTATATTTGCCCTGCATGTTGTTAAATTGGTCAAGTAGTAAGATATGACAATGGAAGTCAGGTAGTTATGAGAATCATTTTGCCTCTCCAAAAAAAAGGGATGAGAATGAGATAAAGTCCTTCATGCTAATAGATGTAATTGCTTAACAGTAACTATTCTCTGCAGAATTTCACATTCTTTTTAACAAAGCCCATCCTGCATTGAAGACCTATTGATATGCATACTATCTTCCAAGGTGTACATATGCAGAGTCTCTGTATGTTTGTACAACTACACATCTTTCACTGCCTATACACTTGTACCTATATTACACTAATCTTTAGGAGTAACCTGAATATTGAACAGTAAATAAATGGTTTTCATTAAAGCACAGAAATTAAAAGCTAAATAATAAGGTAACATTCTGAAAAACTAAGCATCTCAAAAATTTGTTGAACAGTAATCTTAAATTTTGTTTTCTCCTCATTTCCCAATTCATGTTAAAAGCTCAAAAGCTAAAGACTACTGATAACACATATCTGCAGAACACATGTGAGCTAATGACTTCTGCTGTAAATAACTTCATGCAAAGTGGGAAAAGCATGACTGAAAAATATCATGAAACTTGAGTGTCTTTAAACCTAAGAGCCACTGATTAAAATATAAAGGTTGCAGATTTAAATGAGGAAGTTCTCGCTGATGGAGAAAGCAAATATCATTTTTAATTATTTGCTTACAGATGGACCTCAGAAACCAGAGTTTAAAAATACATTAAAATAGTCATTTATTCAGTCTTTGCTGAGAATATTCCCTGCAGCCACTGGAATGGTCGTTTGTAAAGTTTTTTCACAAATTTGGTGGCAAGTTCAAGCTAGAAGAAAAGGGTTTTAAGGCTAAGCACAAAAATCTCTGCAAACAGTTAAGAGGTCTGTGACACCTCCCACAGAATTCTTAATGCCTTCCTCTAGCCTGGGGAGAACTCAGCCCTCTAATTTTCACCAAGGGAGCTGTCCTAATAGTTCAGTTTTCTATTTTGAAATGAATGAACAGGCTGACTGCATTTTTTGGAGAGCACTAGTTTAATCAAAAGTACGTGTTTAAACTATATCCTGGTTTACCTGCTACTGGGGTTAAATAATTTGTCCTCCTACCCTTCTACTGCATTTCCCTTCCCTGTAAGATTCAATTCAGCCATTCTTATTCTTAGTTCTTCTGCAATACATGAATTCTAAGAAATTAACATTAAAGAACCTCGGATTTTCTGGGCAATGACCTCTCTTAGAATCACCACTTTCAAAACCAAACCCAAATTCTGCTCAATTTTTAAGTGGGGATTAGAAGAAGGAACTTATGACCAAACATTTATCATAAACACAGTACTCAACACTTGAACTGAAGCAATGAAAGCATAATCAATTCCCTGCTTCATATTCAGCATAAGAACCTGTTTCTTTCACCCTGCTCAAGTTCTTCTTAAAATTAACCATCCATTAGGATCACCTCTCTGTACTCCTTCATTGACTATGCCAACTTTTTGTGACTTCAGAGAAAGAAGATTCCAAAGGGACAAGTATCTACAACTCAAAAACTTCACTTGATTTGCTTACCCAGAGCAAGAATCATAGTTCATGCTGAGCTTCTGCTCTAAATTATAGCTTGTCTATGGCTGTTTAACAGCCTTCTGGAGTTCTTTGCTGTCTCTTGGTCCACCTGTCAAATACAAAATGGTGTATAGAGAATGGAGTTATGGTTTCAACATTTCCATTTTCTCCAGACTTGAAACAGTTTCAAGTTTAAGAGTTTGCTTTTTTCTTCAAATATTTTTTGTCAGGGGAGAGAGAGAGAGAAGTAGTTAAGGAAGACAATGCAAATGTACAGAAGAGGTGGTTTTAAAATAATGTAAAATGAGATTTCACTATCAAACTTGCAGATCATCGTTCATATCTATTTCTAATATTTTTCTAATATTTAATTTACCATTTATTTTTAATAACATTTAACATAGTAACAGCTGAAGGTTTATTTTCATTAATGCAGGTTCGTAGACACCTGGATCACCACTGTGTTTAAACACTAATCTCCAATAAATGAATCTGTTTATTTTTCCTTGGCATAATACTGTGCTAAAATACAGTATATTACTCAACTATTGAAAATAAGGTAGTTACACAGTACGTATAAAATCTACTATCGTAAAACATCACTTACCATTTATCTACATTTATTTACTGCACCTATCTTTCTAAAAGGATAATTCAAAGTAACTAAAATAGCAATGTCATATCACATTATGGATCCCACAGTCTAACCTGTCAATCATATAAAAGGCAATACAAGCCTTCAGAAATAGTCTTCCAACCCCAGCAAGATCCAAACTTTACCTCCCTCATCTCCTTTTCCTAAGCAGGTTTCATTCTGGAGCAACAGAATTGTCTCAAGCAGTCCAGTACAGAAACACAACACAGTTACTAACTCTGCAGTCATTAGCATTTCATTACACTGCATTTTACCTCGAGGTTGGTATTTAATATGTATAATCCCAATGCAGTGACTCCTCTACTGCTGTATTCTAGGAATTCCATCTTTATGAACAGTGAATCTACTGCAGATATGTAAAGCACCCTACACTGACTCTCATAGTCAGTTTTCAGAATGTTAACCCATTTATTCCTTTCGTTTACCTGAACTAGAAAGGGGGTTTGTTTTGTTTTTTTTTTAATATGTAAGAAAACAAGGACTCTACATTTTGAATTCTGCAACTACTATTATTTAATACTCTTACTTTAATTACGTGATCATGCTATTACATACATTTCTCCATAAACACGTCTGTTTTGCGCCCAGTAAACCTACTTCAGTGATTTACATTAAACCAGTATTTACATGCTAGAATCAGGTACCACAAACCCTTTTCCCTCATACCATACCACTGTCAGTGGAGAAAAGCTGTACAGTTGCGGTTGTGTATCTAAAAAAAATTCTCGGCAGGGCAGTTCCCTGCATTTTGGCATAAAGTTTAGTATCTCATACACATAATCACACAGTAGCAATAGATTGAGAAAGCAGCGTACATATTCCTTGCCAGCTACAGTTCTACCTAGCCAAATATACAGTGAAAAGAATTTAGCAGGCACAGAACTGCAATAAGACAATGAAGACAGAGTAGCAGACACAGATATGGCTGGACTTAGACTTAGACAAAGCAGGCCGTTGCCTAGGACAGAGAATGAGCACAGGAACAGGAGAGGACCTACCCTATTACTTTTCGTACCCCTCTGAGAATCCACTGAGCCATCACAAAATTCATTTTTCCCCTCTCAGTCCAGGTAATTGAGCCATCTCTGCTCTTCTTGTTTCTGAAGCCTATTTTAGATTATTATATACAACCCATCTGAAAGAGTCAAGTCTCATAGTTCTACCAGGTATGATTTCTCCATGTACACTCCCCACTTTGGGGTTTATAGGAGGTAAAAGTCTTTCAGTGGCATACAATTAACTGCAAATAATTGAGTCTCTTTGCATTGCGTAAGAAGAACTATACAAAGAAACTAAAAGTTCAATAAGTCAGCAAGAGCCTCAATTTGCTTTTGATTTATTTTCAGTGTTTACGCTGTGCTTAATAGATTGTTGTTGGAGAGAGACAGTAAAAATTCCCTCTGGCAAACAACTTAGCTTAAGAATTGAAATTAGAGATAAATAATGATCCAATTTTATTGAGACTGAACACAACTGAGAAGAATGCAAATTGAAGCATCTTGATGGCAAATTAAGTTGTTTCATTATCTTTCATAAATTGCTTTGGGAGGATTCACTCTTGGCTAATGAGTATAAAACGGAAGACCAAGTTGCTTTTTTTTCTTCCCCAGAAGTTTGAATCTGAGGTCAAAGGGAGTCTTTCAGTGACTCTAACAGAGCTCAGCCTGTGCCCTTGATAGTTACTAGAAGCAACCACAGTTCTCATGCTAGCTTTACTACGAAGTATGTCAGAAAACACAGCAAAAATTGATCCACTTCTAAATCCATTTTCTGGTAATTTCAATTAATGTCCTTTTCTCTCAAAGGTCTTCACAAAGCAAATCCTTTCCACGAGGTCTATTGTTTGCAAAACAACATGCACATACCACAGTAGTAAAAGTTTGCATGAAAAAAATACAAACAGCATATGGTTATATTGAAAGCATATCTTCTTAAGAAATGTACACAAGAAGCAACTCCAGAGTCAAATCAGAAATATTAGTGTAAAAACTAGTACTGTATGGATGCTATTACTCTATTATCATTGTCATTATTAATCAAGTGTCTTGGTTGAGTCCCAGTCAGCAACTAAGCGCCACACAGCTGCTCGCTCACTCCCCCCACCCCAGTGGGATGGGGGAGAGAATTGGAAGAGCAAAAGTAAGAAAACTTGTGGGTTGAGATAAAGACAGTTTAATAATTAAAATAGAATAGTAATAGTAGTAGTAGTAGTAGTAATAGTAATAATAACATAATGAAAAGGAAAATAAAGACAGAGAAAGAGAGGATAGAGAGATGAAACCTCAGGAAGGGGGAAAAAAGCCCAAACAAGAGGTGATGCAACCGCTCACCACCCACTGACTGATGCTGCCAGTCCCCAAGCCGCGATCGCTGCTTCCCCCAGCCAACTCCCCCCAGTTTATATACTGAGTACGACATCATATGGTATGAAATATCCCTTTGGTCAGCTGGGGTCAGCTGTCCTGGCTGTGCCCCCTCCCCTCCTGCCTTCTTGTGCACCCAGCAGAACATGGGAAGCTGGAAAAGTCCTTGACTAGTGTAAGCACTACCTAGCAACAACTAAAACATCAGTGTGTTATCAGCATTATTCTCATACTAAGTCCAAAACACAGCACTATACCAGCTACAGTGAAGAAAATCAACTCTATCCCAGCTAAACCCATAACACCAAGATGGGTAGGGGAGTAGATAGTGATTTCTAGTCAAAGATTTCTGTTCTATGACACACACACATACATATATTATAGTCACACCAATGAAGGCTCCTGCCACTCCAGTCCAGTTTAAACCAGCATACAATTGACCCACGGTAATAGGAACCAGATACTCCTGACCCATCCTGAATCTCTGGGTTTCTGGCTGGTGGCCCAGGCCCATGCGTGGCATTTCCATCACTGGCTCAGACAGCTGCCCTGTCAGACACCTGGGTTTGGGTATTCAGGCTTAGGTGGCTGGCATGTGCCCACAGCCTTGTCAGGCACATCCGCCCCAGAGCAGTCTCTGATTTTCTGCTTATCTACACCCAGTCAGCAGTCTGGTCACTACTGCGTTTTGAACTCCTGCCCCAAATGTGTTAGAAAGGATGCAAAGTTGCTACAAGTTCGCCTGTGCTTCTTTGCCACATTTAGCTAAAACACTACAGAAGGACACATGTAGGCCAGAGCTTTCAGGTAACTGTAAGCTGTAACACTGTAACAATTACCTGTGCTTTGCTTGTTTTCCCAGCTCAGTTATAGCTAAACAGATGTAGACAGGGTCTCTCATTGCTCTGAGCAGTGCTTTCAGGTAGGCATCACTCTGTGACAGCATTCAAAAAGCTGGTCTCCTCTCTCCCTGCATTGTGGAAATATGGTGTTCAGATGGCTTGATTTAGGGGAAGCAGGGTAGTATTTTGTGGTGACTGCCTGCCATACTTGTATACAATTGTGTACCCAATGAAGATAAAAGCAACCAGTCTGCAACTATTGAGAGGAATAAGATGACCCACAGGTGGCATGTAAATAGTTAACAGCCATCTGAACAAACTGGAATGGACGAGCAGCCACCATGTAACAGTCATCTGGAAGAGTCAGAACTGGTTCTGGCACTTTGGACCAAACTGATTTTGGCCCACAAAAAAGCATATATGAACTCCAGTAATGCACAAGTGGGCTTCTCGTCGCCATTCACTTCTGGCTTCCCTTGTCAAGTAGCTCTCTAATCTGGCCACTTTGCTTCAGAGATTAAGCACTATCAAAGACTGATGCATCAGAGTCATCATACAGCATCAGACTTACGGTACCGTATTTCTTTGGGACTGCTCAGAAGCCCAAGAGAACATTCTAGCTTCATGTAAAGTAACAGAACTAATGCTTCAGGTGCAGTGTCTCTATGTGCTTTGGCCCACTGCTTCCATATGTAAAATAAGTTCTTCAAGTTCAAAGAAGCTTATTTTAAATAAGACACAGAATACTGAAGTATTTCTAGAGTATGTTTTTTTCTCAACTATTCCATGCATACTGGGGAGTCACAGTTGCTTATTTCTGATCTCACAGTTTGCCAGCTTCCATAATTACAATCTCACAGGCTTTGGTTTTCATTTTAGCAGTTCCATTCAAGTGGATCTCATTACAATTTGTATCCTAACCCCAGGATGCTGCAAAGATTTAGTATGTTTGGAATACTGACCAAACCTGTGGTGAAATCCACACTGCTTTTGTTTTCCTGTGCTGAATTCCACAGTGGATTCCATATTGCAAGCTTTCTGTAGTTTTACATCTTATCATGCAGAAAGAATATACCACTGGGCATACAAGATTATATAAAATAACATATGAAGTACCAATCTCAGAACCTCCTCTCTCTGATTTTATATTTTTCTACTTTGCTTAAAAAATCAGTAATTCCTAAAAATCCAACGTGTTGATATACTTCCAAACAGTAGCCCATGGATAACAACTGAAGTGCCTCATTACTTCATATAAATTTGATGGGAAAAAAGAATCTGAGCTAGCGTATTGCTATTCTAACTGCTTACTTTTTGAACACATATGTTAGTTTGCTATTATTAGGTTCAACCCTCAAAAAAATCACACACAGAAGTTACCATCAGAAGTTGTGTTATGCAAAGAAAACAAAGTACAACTATCTATATTGCTTATAACAATCAGTTCTAGTAACACACAAGACTTCTCATACTTGCAATTCCCACACAGTAGAAACAAGATAAATAGAATCTTCCACAGCCTTAACTGTGGAAGAGTTAAAAAAGAAAACCATACATTAAACACCCTTAACACTACTTACTTAATCAGTAATCTATCAAAACATGGTATACATGATCCCCAAAATGTACTTTGGCCACCACATTTCATACAGAGGCCTGGCTAAAGAGACACGTTTGCAGAAGAAGGACAACAGATTAAGAAAATAAAAGACCATTTTATAACCATATGTATCACCTTACTGAGCCACTAAATTTTATATCTTGTCTGCAAGTGCAGCCAGCACTGCCTCAGATCTTATGATAAATTAATAGTTTGCATAACTGACCTGCACAATCTTCTCTGTAAATGCAAGGAAAAAATTCCATCTGTAATTCATGCAGTGCTCATTCTGAAACTCACGACATAACAATCACACAAGGCTATGCATCACAGCAATTACTGAACTAGTTTAGAACCACCCTGGGCTTTGTTGCCTCCATGACTCGCCTTTTGTTGCAGCAGATCCTACCAGCCCACCCCACGCTGCGCAAGGTATAGGGTATTTTTTCATTTGTACTAAAGTAGATTAAATAACACCAAAAACTCTAACCCTAAACTGAATAGTTCCATGACTAATTCTGCTTTTCATTGTGCTGTAATATATTGATTCCAGTAGGAAAAGCACGCTTACATCCAAAAGATGTCATAGCCTCAAGCACATGGGTTAAATCTTCAGAAAATTTTTTACTGTCATTAGAGCTAAACTGAATTACTACATCTGAAAATCCTAGCTTTAGGATTCAATATCAAGCTTTTCAAAATAACATGTTCCTATCATTACCGGTTCCTGAATCCTCTCTACAGACTGTTTTAAAATAGTTATAGGAAATATGACTTACAGGCAAACAAATTAAATACCAAAGATCAACCTTTCTGCATGGATTTTTGATGATTACATTACATTATTTAATAATTAAATTTAATTCAATACTATTTCACTGGCATTTTTCAAATCTGAAGAGCTAGAAGAGCGAGACCATCTATTTATACAAAGTGCATAGCACAACTAGCAGCAATTAATCAAAAGCTCTTCCAAATTATTTTCACTCATCTTTCAAATCAAGAATAGAAATCAATAACTAGAAATACTTAAACTAGTTTAGAAATCAAGACGATAATTGCAGAAAGTTCTGACATCTTCAGAAAATAAACAATCAAGAGCAGAGTTTGCCAGATTAAATCTCTATACTTTGAGGTTCATTATCAATCAGCTGAACTTTTTTTTCCCCCTAAACATTCAACAGAAGTCCTTCTAAATAATCATCAAGGTTTAAATTTAATAGGTATTAAAGCTGTATAAAATGTAGCATTTTTTATACTATGCTGCATATAAAACCGTAATTTTTTTTCTTGCATTCTTCATTCAGTTTTCAGTTCTGCTGCGTTTGGATTGAACAGAATATAGAAACTTCACAAAATTATCAGAAGTTAAAAACTGTTCCAATATTACATGAAAGATTATGTAGTTTTGAACTGCAGTATTAAGATTCAGATCTGCATTACTTATCATTCTTCTCAGTTAAGGTTTTCACTAAAAGTTTGCTTCTTTGCAAATGCCAGAGGAAAATAATCAATCTTTTGGTATTAAAGAGAAAAACTTTCTATTGATTTTTGAAGTCTACTCTGATATCTAAATGTAAATTATTCACTTCAGTAGCTTTGTTTTTAAACCATTAATTAAAAGTCAACATATAATAAGCTGTTAATTTTGTTTCTTACTGTTTTGATCTGTTCCTATATCTGATGGGCTGTAAAGAACTGTTAGAACCCGATAGTCTTAGGACCCTACAGTTACTGATTTTATGTATTGATCAAAAAAAACTTCTAATAGATGAATCCTGAGAAGATAAGGGTGTGGCTCTAAAAAGATGAACAAGACCTCATGTTAAGAAGATTCTACTGTCAAGAAGTTGTGGGGGAGGTAGTTGAGTGAATGAGACTTGCAGTGAGATAAAGTTTACATCACTGAGAAGGAAACCAGCCAAGTATCTACTGAGGTTGTCTGTGCTTCATCTTTCCAGATCAAGTGGCTGCTTGTGCTACTATACTAAAATAGAAGCAAGAAATCAGACAACACTGATGGCAAAGCTTAGCAGGTAACAGAGGAAAACAGAGCACAGCACGATAAAGTGTGACAAGCAGTAGACTGCTGCATGCATAGAGGGGAAGCAGACCAAAAGCACTTATATTTATTCCTGAGTCATTTATCCGAACAGGCTAAGGATCACTGGAATTTACAGTTACCTTAAAGTAAGCTTCAATGATAAATCTGTGCAGAGAAAGCAGGTTATACAGCACTGCTTTTGAAAAGAAGGTCCTAAGAATTTTACATGTGACTGTGTCTTCCAGCACAAATGATAAAGTCTTGGAAGAGTCACTGAAACAGCTATTTAAGACTTCTATAAAAGCTGGTTTTAGGCAACATTTACAGACCAATTACGTCTAGCTAGAAAAGCATCCTAATCAGTTGCACTGAACCTGAGCACTTCATTGAAGTAGCCCCCCCTCACATATTTTGTTAGAATGATGCCATGGATTTACTTAGGGCTGTCTCTAATACAGAATGTAACACTTGTTCCAAGAGTAAAAGTGGTACTTCCAGATTTGGTGACTGATATTGCAAATTGAGTCAGACCAAAGGCATTATGGAGACACATGACAGGAAGCCTGGGGCACTCAGTTTAGTGGTGGAAAATTTCAGAGGCATTGGGTCCAGACAGATGATTTACAGCAAGAACCTTTCATTCAAAACCAAGCAGTAAATCAAATTAAACACTTTCATAGACTAAGCAGAAAAACAGTTAGAAAACAGCAAGTTTACACCATAAACTTTAGAGTAAAAAGCAATTAAGTGAGCTCTGCTTCATTCATCTGGTGAACAAAGCCCAAAATCAGAAAAAATTACAAAGATGGTTAAACACTACATTTTGTTATTTAGCTAGAGCTTATTTAAGTTAGCAAGAGTGAAATGGCATGACTCTACTTGCCCACACAAGCATGTTTAGGGAAGTCCAAGATTCATACCAGCATCCCCAATATTAAAAAAAAATTCTCTTTCAAGTGTCCTACAGTGAACATCTAACCTCAGTTTAAAAATAATGACCTAGAACTGGTCTTCATATTGTCAGAGAATTATGGCAGTTCTTCTGCCGGCTTCTTGTGCACCTGGCAGAGCATGGGAAGCTGAAAAAGTCCTTGACTACTGTAAGCACTACTTAGCAACAACATCTCCACATTATCAACACTGTTTTTAGCACAAACCCAAAAACATAGCCCCATACTAGCTATTATGAAGCAAATTAACACTCTCTCAGCCAAAATCATTAGATGCACTCAAGGAAGGCCAAACTGGTGTTTCAACTCCACTACTGAAGAACCATTACTGCTATTTGGAAGTAACAACAGGTACAGGGAAAATACGGTAGGGCCATTCTAAGTAGTTCTTGAATATGTGAGTTTTTATATACATATATAACATCTTTTAACTTGAGCATCATACTCAGTAGCTCAAGACCAAATTTGTATTCTAAGTAATACACTCTCCATAGCAACATTATTAAAAACTCATGCATTTGTGTTAAACAGCTTAATAATAGTGGTTATTACACATATGTATTGCACTTCCCAAGTGTACCTGAAGATGCTTTTTTTGTCAGTATCTGTCTTCAATACACATCAGAGATGAAATCTTTAATATTGTTCATGGTACCATTGAGACTTACTTAGGGATAACGTAATAACTCAAAGTTCAATTAAAGTTCTCGTCTCGAACTCATCTTGGGGAAAAAAAAAGCCCCAGGTTAAAACAGAAGAATAAAGGGTAAAGTTCAGCTGAGAGGAAGTATGGTACATACTAGTAACACTGCTATAAAGTCAATGTTGGCTCTCATGCAGTAAGCATGATAGCTATGACAAGGCTAATGTATTTATAAAAGTTTAAAAAATTCTTGTTAAAAGATAAGAAAACATTTCTTCCAACTTACATGTACCTAAATTTGTAATCTCCCCCTCCCCTAAGGCACCTCCATACGTAAATCAATTCAAGAAATTAATTAAAATAACCTTTTAGAATTCTGTTCTGCTGGGTTCCAGTCTCATCTACTGAAAACCACTACATGTCAGGATTCATATTAGTTTACTATTCCATCCTCTGGGAGAAATTTAGCTTTGTGCAGAGAAGCTGCACAAGGTCTAGGCATGATTTAAATTTGTCCAAATGCTTTGGCTGAAAACTTGATCCCATTGTTCACTGGCAAAATTCCCACCAACTTCAGAGAAGCCAAGATTTTACAGCTCATATTGTGCCTATGCCTTGTACAGGTCCTGTGTGAACAGGGGGATCTAATACTAAAAGAATAAATCAGTCTTCTGATAAAAAGTACTAGAAACAACTTTGGTTGCTAAAAAAAAAAGGTGAATGGAATTCAAGAGTACCAGAAGATATTTAACGTGAATGCCAGCAGATGCACAAATGTATTTCTGGTATAGAGATAAGAGGGAAAAAATATATTAGGCTATTCCTTCAACAGCACTTAAGTGTTCAACTGTATGGCATTGTACCTGTGGGTTTCTATTGTAGAACTGTACACATACATACGAACTTTTTTTTAATTGTAACTTTGCAAGCATGAGGTTTACTTTTCCAACACTGCGAGACGCTGATTTTAAAGACTGCACAGAGTACTTGTGTGCAAGAACAAAGTTAAGCCAGAAAAACGTCAAATGGATGTGAAAAGGAACATGTTGAGCAGCTTGGAAAGTTCTCATTATGAATTGGAGCTATGCTTGGCTCAAATATATTTGGCACCAGCATCAGCACTCTGTTAGTCTTTATGCTTGTGAAATATTCACAACTGCTACAAGGAGGGGAGAAAGTAGTTTAGTTCCAATTTACCAGTTTTCCTAAACTAATTAAATATCTATAAAAAAAGTTGTGTTTACTGATATCCAGTTTTTAATTTTTCAAAGGATAAAATGAGGAAGATTCACAGGATAATCCATACTGGTTTGTTCATCTTTACATGTCAAACGAACACTTTTTTCCATCCAAATAATCTCCAAAAACAAGCAGTTCAATTACCTTATCTGTACAGTGAGATCTCAAGAGCTGAAATGCAGGATCACTAATACACAGTAGTCTCATGAAAATTTTTTAAAAAAGGTTAATATATTTACATTTGTGGCATCTCGGAGATCTCTCACCACAGAACAGGACATAACCTAGTCATCACATTTTAGAAAGGAATAGAGATGTAAATAAGACGACTGCTACCAGGTTATGTCTAAGCAGAGTGTGCAAATTGTTTTAAATGGCAGCCAGCTTTCAACTTGTTACTCAAAGACTAGATTAGGTTTGAGTATTACTGAGCCCAGAACTCAGTCCAACCTTTGAATTTTTACTAGTAAGTCAGCTGGAGAGTTCAAGTCTTTACCTTGATTATAATGAGTACTATTTTATTTCTCGAGTAGAATCACCAAAAAGTGAGCCAAACTTTTGGAGTAAGGAAACTATTCAAGTGATAGTAAGGTGCCAAATTTGTGATTTCAGATCACAGCTGCAGATACTAGCAGTCTCCTTTCTTAGCTTACTTAGCACTGATTACATTATCATGAGGTACAAACCAGTTGCATGAATATGCGGAAAGCCAAGTGCAGCATTCAGATAAGCCATTCTGCCAGTTTGCCAAAGAATAGCTTTAGCCTTTTTTCCACCTAAAAAGTCACTATAGTTTTCATTATACCTCTTTTTTTTTTTTTTTTTTTACTCCCCCAAACTGGGTCATGGCACTTCCAAAACAAAATTTGTGCTATAGTTCAGAATGTATAGTTTCAATGGTTAATGCAAATCCTTAATGCAACAGCTATAAGCTCTAAGCTCTTTTAAATGCCCTAAATTTAGTCTTTCTCAGTAAAGACTTAATCAACTTTTCTGACTTACAACCTCTGTATTTGTTATTAAATAGAATTCATGGTGGTAGTTCTTAAGACTTAAGAAGAAAGTCCTCTAAATTAAATGAGAATTGTGTTTAAGTGATGAATATATACCAATTTTGACCTGTTCTTGATATTTGCCACAGCCACCTCTGATTTCTTAAAGAGCTTCGGCAAGTATTTCATCTCAAGTTTCAACAAAACAGATACACATCTCTGCAAAACACTAAACAAGGAAACCAACTGCTAAAGAAGCGAGTTGAAGCCAAGCGTTTCAGAACCTTGAAATTTGGATAGCTGTGAACTTCCATAATGGTCCTTTACCCCAGTTAGCACCAGAAAGTATGACATTTGGGCTTATCAGAGAACTAGAAGAGATGTAAGCAAAAGATACAGTCCCAGAACAGTAGGCGCCCGAATGAGAGAGATTTTGAACACGAGCCAATTTGCAGTTCAATATTCCAGTGATACACTGGACAGAAAGAATTATACAATCAGAGACAATGCCAAGGAATGAGAGCTAGTGAGCTAACCTTTGCTGATCACAACGGTCTATTATCAGTCCAACAAAATTATTTATTACTAGGACCTATAAACTCCAAAGACTTTATAGGAGTGTTCATTTTTCTACCATAGACTGCATGGTGACCGCATAAGTGACTGAAGTCTGTAGCTCAAATGTCCCACATACAAATCAATAGCAAATAAATTAGCTGTCAGATGGTGAGATTTCCAGCTTTTTACCTTGCCTGTAGCACTGGCATTTTTAATGAGCTTTTTCCGTATGAATGCTGGAAAATTAAAACCAAGTCATCACTGCTTCTGTAGGTGATGTCACTAAGAAGCACACAATCTTTTCATATATATTCATCGCTGAGAATGAGCTTCCTTGATCCTGCATGCTTCTCCTCAAGGCCCTTGAAAAGGGCTTTCTGCCCTTCCCCTCCATTTCAATGTAAATAAACACAATATAGTTACTTATGTATTGACAGCATCTCAGCAACCTCTGAGCTCAGAAAAGCTTTCAAAATACAGTGCTTTCTGTGGGGCATAAAGATCCTTTTCAGATTGTCAAAGGAAAGGTTATCTGCAATGAGCCAGAGAAAATTCTCTGGAAAAGAATGTTTTTCTTCCAAGAAGCCCTTCCTGTGAGAGCTATTTTTCTTTACTTGCTTTAACACTTTGCGCAGTTTCATCTGTTTGTTTCCCCTTATTATGCTATCACAGTCATCACTGCTGAAACTGTGCTGTTCTTGTTTTGCAGCAGTATTTAGAGCAGTATTTAGAGTAGAGCTTTTGAAAATTAAAAAAAAATATAGCCTACCTGGAGCAAAAAGTACATTATAAACCAAATAAATATTCATGCTGAAGGTCTCAGCTCAACTAAAACTTTGAAATCCACTCCTTCTCAGACCAACAAGGACTGCAAATACCTGAAGACTCGAAGCTCCTGCCTCGAGGTTGTCTGTACAAGCTTTCCCAGAATCTATTATATTAACTTGACAGTGCTAACCTCAAACGCTGCACGTGTAACAGTTATACTGAGGCTGTGGATCATGGAAACCTGGACTTCCTAACCAAAGGACTTTCAGGAAACCTAACTAAATGTTGCCATTTCCATCCCACCCCCTTCCATCATAAGTGCCAAGCTTTTACAAAAAAATTTGTGACCCTATAGAGATCTCACTTTTCTCCCTGCCATTCCTTACCAGTTGTAGATAAAACAGATGCATTTGAGGTTTTGCAAATATTCAACATGACTCACATGTAGGCTTGAGTCTCGGATTAACTTGGGAGGCTCCCGTTCTGTCATTTGTGTCCAGCTTCTTCATAAAATCTTTGTTGCTTAAATCTGTGCCCAGCACACACTTCAAGTCAACAGCTGTTTTCTGTGAAAAGCATCTACCAGAGCTGTATTTCTCCACACCTATAAAAATAAATGTAGTTCTTAAGGAAGTGGGAAAACAAATGAAAAGACCACACCACAAAAAGCACACACACATACAAATATCTGTTAATTTTCTTCCCAGTTGTTTTATTGGTTTGTTTGGGTTTGTTTTTTTTTTTTTTTAAAAAATCAAGGAGAAATCTGCATGAACAGTCTATACTCCTTAAGCATAGGTAAATGGATATTGCCTAAATAGGTGACTTGATCAGATCAAAATTTGTTCTTTAACTGATGCATACTATAGTCGTTTCCAGGTTGTAGTTAAAATGTATAAGTAGTGTAACAAAATACAAGAATACAGCGCTACATTTTAGCTCCCTTAGTTCTCAAAATACTTTGCCCTTCAGTGTTTTCTATCTCCTTTTTTTTGGTAAGCAGTAAGATCAGGATTAGATAATAAAGTGGCAGGTTTTTAACCACTAGGTTAAAGTACTTCCATAGCCTCCATGCAGATTAGCAATTAGATCTTCCAGAATGATTTTGTAGCATTTGGCACATTAAAAGTAAAAAGAATATTCCCAGTATATTTACACTAGAAATCTATCTTGTATGTAGTACTGTTAGAATAAAATTTCTTTCTGATTTTTTTTTTTTATAACAGAAGGTCAAAAGCATATACACAGTCACTATATTTTTTACCCTTAAGAAACCAGGACCATCACTCAAGCAAACAGAAAAATCTGAAAAAAGATTTGCAGAGTGTCTGTCACAAATACAATTATTTTTTGTGTATTAAGTTACAACACTTAAGCACAGGTGTGACAGCAACATGAAATTGAATCACACCCTAGAGCATGTGTTAGTTTCTTAGAACTTATTGCCTGCTAACAAAAATTTCCCTATGTCAGTTCATAAGTTAAGGGCTCTTTAAAGTCTCTTTGATATACAGCCATAGGTATAGCTTTCTGGAGGTTGGAAGAGCATCAGCATCTTAACAGCATGAAAAATGATTGAAGATCATGGTAAGGTGCACCCACGAATGTGTGTGGTTCCTCTTGTTCTCCTCACCTATAGTATTAAAATCCAAACTTGAATTTTCCAAAGTTGATGGAACAGTAAATGTTTAAAAGATACTACAATACACATGCAGAGGAGGCAGGAATAATCTAACACTACTCTGTTTGGGAATTTGCTAGTCTAAATCTGAATTGTATGTAATTAAATTTAAACAAAAATAAGAAAATGCTTGACCTTGGTTCAGGATTAGAAAGCAGTCACTTCTGTAACTCTTACTCATTTGAGCTATCCTATTGCAATTATTCTCATCAACTTTGAGTGACTGTGCAGAATACAGGTTTCACATTATACATGTGAAAGAACTGTGTCACTAGATATTAACAGCATGTAAACTGAAGCTGAAGAAATGACAAAAAAATAAGAGGAAAAAGGGGGTAGTATTGCAAAATATATGCAAATTTTATTATCTAAATACCTTGAATTGGATGTTTTTAAAAATACTGAGGTTAGAACAGACAAAAATATCTATCTATGGGGGTTTCTCTTTTTTATTCTAGAAACAAGGATTTTCAAAGTTAACACTAATATTGCATAATACTAGAAGTTGCTTCTGTCATTTGGTAATCAATTAATTTTAAGTCTTAAAGGCATTTTTAAATTTGCATTCTTAGAGAAAAGGAAAAAGGATTGACTATCAAATCCTATTGTTTTGGAGGATAGAGATATTTGGTTTAGGTGAGAGTGGTACAAGCACAAATTAATTCATTCACTCCCAAGTCTTTTAATACTCCTCTGAAGAGGTCCTCCCTTCCCAGTGACTGCTAAGATTATCCTTTTCATTTATTTAATGTTTACTCTACACTCCAGGCAATTGGCATATCCACATCTGAGCCATCCCAGTACAATCTTGAGCTTTTCACTTCATACCCTTGTCTTCTCCTTCATCACTTCACGCTAGGGAACAAATGTGGAACACGGAAGAAAACTAAAAGTTCCTATCACATCAGTCAGGTTATTAACTAAATATAAGGAAATAACAATGGTGACTGGAAACACAACATTTTACGAAGTGGAAAAAGCCTTCAAAGTAGTCCAGCTGCTCTTCCTCCCCCCCCCCAACATTTTTTTTTAATCAAACCACCAACAATATAGATCCCTACACATGCTGAAGAAAAAAAAAAATCCTTCCAAACCAACTGCATTCACATTAAAAATGTTGTGTTAAAATTCACAATACGTCACGAACACCACGATACAACAAATAATCATTCCAAAATAGAATGTATTAGAAATCTACTAAAATGTGGATCTGATTTTAAACTTTCCTAAAAGGCTGGAATCTCCCTTTGAAAAAGCTTCCTACTTAAAATGGTGAAGTGGGCATTTATAGACACACACAAGGACATTGTGCTGCACTCAAAACAAAAACATGCTTTACTCGGTCTTATCAACCAGAAATCATACAACAGAGCACTGCAATGACTAAGCTATTAAGTGAATATGCCCACTAATAACTGGAAAAATCAGAGCACGGGCAGTCTACTGTTTAGTTAATGGACTAAACCACCAATGCTTGAAAATAAAGTAATGAAATTCGTTTAAACAGAGATACATGCAAATACTTGCTTTCATAATATTAAAGCATCAGCTAACTGCACTATTACCTGTCATTAGCAATAGGGAATTACATGGCTTTCTCTGAAGTGCTGAAAAACTTAGCAAGTTTACAGTTATTTTCAAGTCACATATACCCATAGCTCCTCATTATATATTTTATTCTGCAACTGGTGGACTTCAATTCCCATTTAGTATATTTTCTCTAAAACCCACCTACTATTTATGGCTTATTTTGATTTTTTTTTTTAATTGCTAAGCCTCAGAACTTCTTAAAAAGTTAGTACTTCTAAGTACACAAAAGCTATGTGTATGCCCTTTTCATTTTCTCACTAGAAGTTTCTCTCCGGATCTCTACAACAGTGTATTAAAATACTAACGCTGGGCTTACATCACAGAAAACCGATCAAATTCAAGCAGTTGTGGATTGTGTGGGTGACAAAAATCTGCTTAGCTTGATAACACATTTATGTTTCTCAGATATTTTCTCAGCCAATGGAAAAAAGAAATTAGAGGAAAAAGGATATTGAAAGATTGATAAATCAGAGATAAGACATTCAACTGCTGAGTTGCAGTTACTTTCCTGATCACTTCAGTTTATGAAGTTTTCTACATTAGCTACACAGAGAAAAGTAGTTTCAACACTTTTAGCTTCATTAAAAAGTCAAATAAGAAAGGATGAATGACAAGAACTAAGAGGCCAAGCTTAATTCAGAACACTTCTTGCCTTGATTCTGAAACATATTTGTATAAATTTAATATGGTTATAGAGTCCAACAAAATATAAAAAGAATAATCTAATAACCAGTGTAAAACTAGCTGATTAATAGCTTAAATGCAGGAAAGCGTAGTCTTCAATGGCACAAAAACTCCCACCACACAGTGAATAGCAGCAGCGTCTATCAGTCTGCTGTCATCTATTTCTGTAGCAGACATCCATCCCATAGTTCCACAGTGATTCACGCATTTTAAAAGGTTTAACAAATTTCCTATAGCTCAGATTTCAGCACAGCTACAAGGGTAGATTTTATAACAGAAACAAACACCTAAATAGAAAAGACGATTATATTCACAGCAGGCCAGCAAAATTATTCTCTCTACTTTTCCTGCATCTCAGCTAGGGAAGCTTCTGCTAATTTGATGTTGGTATTCTCGGAACTTTTCTTCCTGGAAGAAAACACAGGCCAACACCAGGGAAAAGCATGTTCAACCTTCCCACAGCCTCTTCCTTCAAACACTGCTTCTGATAAGAACACTGTTTAGAGCAGCAAGGTCTTGAATGATAACACCGCAATTTGGGGGTACACATGCAACAGAAATATTTGCTTAGTTACTGAGTAACTCAGGAACACAGAAGTACTTAATTTTCTTCTGGATCAGATCATGTTGAAAGCCTTTATGAGCTTCTGGACATCTGCTACACAGTTTGCTTCAGAAGTTTGGGATTTTTTTCCGATTCATATACAAACCAAGCAAGGTTTGTTACTCAACACCCTGCAGCAAACAGACACCTTGGATCTATTCTGAATGAGTTGATTTGTTTCAGGTAATCAAAAATGTCCTTCTATCCCTCAGTTTATTTTATGTTGCTTTAAATAAGTTAAGAACAAAATAAAGATTAGAAATAAAGTTTATTGGTTGCACTTGCACCATATCTAAAAGATATGGAGATCAATGATGGGCTACTGACAGTAATATTCAACAAGTTATTCCTTATTTTACCAAACCACAGTTCTGCATCTCATTCACTGTGAAACCATTTTCCCCTGCAAATTAATGCATCAAAGCAGCAGGCTCAGAGAACCCCAAGAATGAGTCAAAGTAATTACTAGATGTTTACCATAACACACAAGCACTTCTCAAAGTTTAATGTTTCTGGCACAAGAGCAAATGCTTGTTATACTGTTAACTCCCATGACCAACACTAGATCATAATCTGTCAGCTGCTACATTTATGTACATCTGCATCAGTAACAAAGTTCTTGAGTTAGAACTTCAACTTCAGACCATTGATACTTTTCATGAAAATCGTTTAAATATTACATTATTGCCTAGAGGATATGAGTTAAAATACATTGATCTTGGCTCACACAGCAAAACTTGTTTTCTTGCTTGGTTTCCTAAAAATATTCTGAAACCACAACATTAGTTGATGACAAACTGCGTTGAAAAAAGGATTTGATAATACAAGTAATTCAGAGAGATGTGTGTCTGCTGGTTTTCAACATGACCTGCCACAATACTTTATTTCTCCTGTGAAACAAATCTGAGGAAATTGAGCTGACAGCATTGACCACAACACATGGAACCACAGGATCAGTCTGTGAAATTGTACTGAGTTTTTGGCTAGTAATCCATCAACACCCATACAACAAGAAGAGGCCCTATTCCTTTAAAATATAAGACAGTACTGTTCACTTCTGCTTCTCTTGTTCTCCAGCTCCTACTTTACTTAGAGTTCAATTTTAACATGATGGGAGCAGAGAAGTTGCAACTGCCACAGTAATCCCAAGCATCAATTTCCCACTACTACTTTTCCACAGAATGAGTAGCACCTTACATTATACTTTTCCTTTTGAACAGAAGGGAATACGCATGCCAAGTCTAATGTTATTAGGTTAATTTGGAAGAATGCATGTAGTGAATTTACTTGATACAGCCTGCAGTTGAGAGCCTAAGACTGTCTTCTGATTGTTGCCACAGTGCTGAAGTTCCTGAATTTATTAACTTCAGTAGATGTGACAAGATGATACAACTGAACAGTTCCCTGATTCAAAAAGCTTAAATCATTATCTTTGATAGAAATCAACTTCTCATATACACACCAAGTCATCCATTTAAGTTTCAGTCGGTGTCAGTGTGACAGACCACTCTAAATGCAAAGCATGTAAATCAGCACAAGTGAAGATGAGCAGCCATGGTCAATATTGTCACGACATACCTCAACTACTACTGTGTATATGCCTGAGTAACCAACTGTAATAAGCTTCCACCCTCCCTTTAACTGGCAAAGAAATCTTTGCTTCCCCCCAAAATGGGAAATGTACGTGAATTAGTTTATTCTTATCTTGCATTCAGCACTATTTTCACAGATCATACATGCGCTGTAGTTCTACTATGGTTCATTTACATGCAGCTGGAGATTTGCCCCAAACTTAGGATGCTTAATACACAGTCTTACAATACTCCTGGCTTCTTATGAGAGGCATTTGCCATCATTTTCAATGCCATTATTATAAGGAGAAGCTTCCCCCACCCCACCTTTTTTTTTTTTTTAATTATATAGAGGCAGTTTTTTATATACTCTTTTATATTATCTTCTGACAGGCAGATCTTGAATCATGATGGTTTTACACAAACTAACAGCTAGTATAGCACAGGCCTCTGCATGTTAGATCAGCCTGGAATACTCTGAAAAAACAAACATTGCTGTACTTCATAGTCAGAAAACAGCAAAGTTAGAAAGATACAAACTGGGCAAAATGCTCTTAACAAAAGTGATCTGGACCGCACTCAAAGAGTCACAATACCACAACAGGTTTAGTTCCTTCCTGTGTCAAGCAGAAAAATAGTTTGCAGGTAGAATTATAGTTAATATGCATGAAATTTAGAAAATACATATTCTCTTCTATATCAAAAAAAGCCATCTTGTTTGGAACTATTTACTAGGAAGCCAATGAGAAGACTATGGCTAGATGAAAACATATCTAAATGTATTTAGAGAAAAAAAAACCCAAACAATTAGTCTTTCAGATCATTAAAATAATTGAAATATTTTTCTTTTTAAACAATCATTACCCTCTATAGGACATAACATTCAGATACTTTTAACATAGCTCTGTGCATAAGATAGGCATATCTGAATTCTATTCTGTTCTTGTCTTAGTGTCTGATTCTGGGGTATTTATTTTACTTTTCTTTATTGTTTCTACTCCTTCTGGTCTGTATATACTTTTACATAATGCCTCCCACAGACTTTTTTGAACTGTCTAGGCATTACTTTGAAACTAAAACATGTTATATGTGGAAGTCACTACAAAACAAAAAAACACCCCATCCACACAAACTATTCTTGTCCTTCCCAAATTCCTCCAGGAAATCAGCTCTGCTCAGTTTAGTAGAGGCATCTCTCAGGCAGATGTCATTGGTTTTTGGAAGTGTTAAAAAAAAATGGAAGAGAATCTATGAAGGACAGTAATACAATGCAAAGTAAGTATAACAGGAGACTATGAGTAAATGTCCTAACATTAACCAGTGAGAAAGAAGGCTGGTATCTTTATATACACAGATATCTGGATGATGTTATAGTTAAATATAATGGAGTAATTCTTCTCTATAGGCACATTTAGTGTACTTTTAGATTCATAACCTCCTGTTAAGAAACACAGCTTTATTAATCTGATTCAATTCTAGACAGAAATAATTTCCTTGAAATAATGCATATGGGAGAATACCAAGTTTTCCTTGTTTCCTCAGGGAATTAATAACTTTGCATTCTTTTGTAGCCTGACCTTGTTTACAATTCTACTCTGTTCACATCCATTTATGCTTTGCATTTAAATCTCTTACTGCATTAATTATAACTTTCTAATTACTTCCATCACATACTCAATATATCTATATGTTGTGTGTCTGTTCTCACATTAAAAATATAACCTCCTTTGGGCAGAAATTAAATCCTCAGTACATGTTTTTATGCTACCCAGCATGTAGGAGTTCCAAAATCATGCCTTAGCAGAACAAATGAAACCCCCTCCACCACCCTTACTGAAAATCCATGTGCTAACTTTTGATGGCTATTTATATCTGACCCCTTGCAGCCATACTGCCTCTGCTCATATCTCTCTTTTCTCTTGCTCCCTCCAAAATTGCCTACCAACCTGAAAGGCTGAACAGTCTCATGGATCAAGGTCTGTTCAGAGCTACGTGTTTCTGCAGTAACCTTTAGGAGAGCTAGTTGCTGTGTTCAGAACAGCTGAGGAGCTCAACTGCAACTGTAGTTCCTTTTAAATGGTACCTGGCAGTATTTAATTATAGCATCCTTCCACTTGCAGGCCACTGATTTTCACAGAATTTACAGAAACTTAGCTCTCTGAGATCTTAATTTCTCTTAGAAGTTGTTCAAGAGCTTCAAAATGTGTTTTGATCAACCCAGATGGACAACATTTGTGTATTAAAAGAAGCTCAAAACAACACTCTACTTGTATTAGTGATGACGAAAATATTCTTTATGAAAAACACACTAATATTGTCCAAACCACATAGCTATATATATGAATACTGGCTATTGACTATACTCAAGTATTCAGTGAATATATTAATTTTCATTATTAACTCTGCTCAATGCTATTCAAGCCACTAACTTTAAGTTTTCAATCAAGTAAAAGGCCATAGCATATAACTTAAATAACCAATTACATACTGTAAAAGAATGAATAGCAAGTGAGCAAGTCAAATAGCTCTGATCAAATGAACAGGTTAAAGGCTACTTATTCAAAACATTATGCAAATATGTAACAGCATAAAAACATCTGCAAAAGCTGAAGTCAATTCACAGGTTCATGAGCAGAAAATTTCATGTGAATAATAATAACCATAATGTAAAAACTTGAGCAAGAACTCATCTAGGAAATCCATTTCCATAGTTATAATATTCAAATCACATGCACACTTTGTGGATCCCATTAACAGTATTTTTTACAGAGGATTCCCACTTCTACTTTTCATTAAGAGGCACAACACAATTCACACTTGAGTGATGTATCAACAACCCAAATCTCCCTCCCTGTGACATTTCCCATTGCCCCATCCTCCCTCCTGTATATTCACTCTTAACCTCAAAGGAATAGCACTTTACACTCAATCTTCTTTGAACTCATATTGCTTGATCTTGAGCAACCAGAGACAGGCACAGTATCCCAAGACAAATTCTCACCAATTCTTTGTACAATTGTACTTCTTTGTGAAATACCCTGCTGAACAGATAATAAATTTGTCTCTCTCAATCATCCTATGATCTGCTAATACACTTTCTTGTTCCTCTTACATTTCCTATGAAAATATTCTAGCCATCAGTAGGAATCTTGTTATTGGTTTTAAGAGCACAAACTTTTATTTGGGGATGAAACATAGCAGTATTTTGACTGTAATACATCTCAAGGACATCCAACTTAAAGAGAAAAACAACACTGAGCCTCCTCCTCTTTGACAGCACCACTCAATTCACATTAATGAGGACAGCTATCCAGAAAAGGCACAAAGGACCCAAGGCTTTAGACTGTTTTCTTATTATGCAAGTTCAACTATGTAATGTGGAACAGGGAAACAAAGCAAAATGAAGAACTGCAGCCTGCTTACAACAGGGAAAAACCGTGTCATGTTACCCAGTATCAATACCAATTAAAAAAAACGGTATCAGTTAAAAAATACAGTTGCTTTTAATAAAGTCACTAGCAATCCAGATTTTATATACAATCATAAATAATGTTTCAGAGCAGTTTCCTAAAACTATTTATTGTACAGCCATTATTACAGTATTGCTCCACTAGGGCTGTTAGATGCAATGTGGACTAACACATCCGTGACAGGAGGCTCCAGCATTCAAGGAAGGGAATGACAACCCGCATACTTGCTAGGACTGAATTAGAACAATACTGAGCAAAAGTTGCTTCAGATCACACCCATTCTCTTTCCTCAGCATTTGCATGCAGGTCTTCTCAGGGTTCCTGAAACACTTTCTTGTTCTAATTTTCATAAAAAAATTCAGACACAACTGTAATCTACTATTAAAGGTCACATATTTAAAGAAGTTAAAAACTTAAAATAAAAATTTTTCAAAAATCCTGAACCATCTTTCATAAAATCTTGAACCATAGAAGCATAATAGCATGAACACCACCATGAACATTGAACAGCAGAGACGATATTAAGCAGCAAATTGAATAAGCCAAAAGTATTGTGGTATCTAAAATCAAGTCCCAGCTTTACAGCTCTCAGCAGAACAAACAGGATTTAGGTTCAGCAGCCAAATCCAAAATTCAGACTATACAGACTGGAATCAAAATAGCAGCACTTTTTTCTTGACTCAGAAGTATGGATATTTTTGGTGGCCTAAAACCAGTTGTTACACAGAAGTTGTTTGGGGATCCCCCCGCCCCCAAGTAAATTTATCTTTCTTACCACTTTCATCACTCACCTCTAGATTTGATAGTGATAAAGAACAGAGCACAGTCTTGGACAGCACACTCTGCTAGTACCCAGACATTGTAATGATTTTTCTACTGTCAAATGTATTCTAACCGGGTCTTAGGCACAGGACTCTAACGATTGGATCGTGATATTAGAATACTTCCATTTCTTAATTCGAGGAGCCTATTTGTAACCAGTTCAATGAATTTGAAGAGAATCACTTAGCCAACTTCTTTTCCTAACCATTTACTTAGCTATAATTTCTATGCATTAAGTTTTCCCTGCATATTTCCCATTTTGTTTCCCTTTAAACATTTCATACTTCTGACATAAAAAGATGTTGCTGGCAGGAGTACCTACTTTTCAGGAAAAGCAAACCACCCCCCAAAAATCCCTGAAACTTGTGTAGTTTTCGCTACCGTCATTGCATAGCGGATTGCAGATGAATAGTGAAAATTTTCTGTCCCCTCCTCCCCACCTCTGAAATATTCACATACTTAAAATATCTGTTCCTATGCCAAAAATTCACTCCCCCCTCCTACATTTTAGCCTACAAGCTATACCATAAACTCACTGGTATACATATTTTCACTTTGTTCCTGCTGTTTGCCAGGTTGCAGCGCCAGTTTACTGATAAAGTTATTCAAATTGTTTTTTAGAGAAACCTTGCTAGGTTAATACCCCAAGGGACATGAGAAAAAAAAATATCAACGAAAAACACCACATCTCTGAATTTGGTCTCCAACATGGGGCTTGTATGAACTTTTTCTCTGGTATTCAATGCTTTTTTTAGAATTATTTTAGAGCCATTGCCATTAATCTCAGGGAGTCCATAGATAAGAAGTAGGAAGGAAGAAAGACATCAAATCATGGCACAAGAAAAACTGGTGCATTTTGAAATTCCCTTCTGATAATGAAACGAGAGATGCCTGTACAATATTAAATGAGTAGTAGACAGGTGTGCCTCCCCCCAGGACCCTTTAAAGAGTACAGTATTCATTTTTTCTTTCTTGTCTATAAAATCTAATATCAATACAACTGTGGGTACACGAATTACAAATGTAAAGTTATTCTGCCCACTTCTCATGATTCGCAAGTATTTAGATGTCGTGTTCTTCTTCCCCGTAAATACACACATGCGCAGAAGATCAAGAGACCTTTGTTCACTGTTGGAACCATGTACTAAATAACGCTTATCAGTCAAGCTATGAGCATAATACACATTCTCTAGGTTGCTGTGTCTAATGTACAAAAATCTGACAATAAAGGCTAATGAGATTTTTAGAATTATGAATTAAGGTATTGACTATATTAATGTAGCACCTTAATGCTACATTAATATTATTAAAGTAGCACCTTTTATTAGCACATTATTAAAGTAGCACCTTAATATTCAGTACTAGATCAACCATTGCTAGTATATGATTATTTAAGTTTTATGACCACAATTTAGAAAGGAATTTAGAGAATTCAGAAAAAGAACTACTATTTAAAGGGCTGTAACATCCTTTACTACAAAACTTTTTTTTAAATCATAAGACCCTTTGAAAACTTACAGTGTATGTTACATTCCCAGAAAGAAGGCTAAGAGATTATTTGATCACAGAGTACCAAAATGAGAAACAAAACTTGGATTAAGGGCACTTGTGGTTTTATAATCTATAACTCTGAAGAAAGTAAAAAAGTTGGTCCCAGAGGCCACTAGGAAGAGCTGGTTGACGACTAACATCTGTGCAGTAGCCTACCACAATCATATACATTAAAAACAGTTTGAATGACAGATTGTATTCAACATAGGATTAGCAACCTTCAACATGTTAGGAATTGCTGCAAAACCCTGGTTTAGAGATAACCTAATTCATAGTGAATTGGTCTTTTAGTTATTTTCAAAGGGATTAAGCCAACTGCGGAAAACGAACCCTGTGTTGCTACTTACTGTTAGAAATGGTGTCCAACTATTGCCAAGGCAAATATCAGGAAAAATATCTGTTGAAATACTAACTTTTTAACTGTTTGCTGCACTTAGAAATGTCTATTTGACACTAACATTCTTCTCAACTGTGTTACTGAGCTCAATATCAAGGGCCCCTACCATTTTAAACTACACAATATGCATGAGTCTGGAGCAGTAGAGGAAGACATGGATCTTATAAAGATTAATTTTTATTGTAAAACGAAGACAATCTGCCACCTCTTTCATTTGATCTGTCATGCTAAATAATTCAGACCATGCTGAATACTTCACCAGTTTTTCTGCTTTTCCAGCAGTCAAATTCAAGGGATTCCTTAGTGAAATCACTGAACAGAGGCAATGAATTCTGCACAACAACATGCAACTGATATAAATATGTGTGTCAACATGCAGGCATCCTGGGGCCCGCTCCACAATAACAGTCTATTTCCAAGTACCCTGAATAACAGAAAGTATTCTCAAGGTCAAATGAAAAGTTGAAAAAAGGGAGGTTATCAGTATGTTTGATATATGTAGGCCACAAAAACATCCATACCCATGGCTACTCTGGGTGTAACAGTGTTTTGCCAGTGCCACAATCAACACTTCTGATCTCTCCTGACACAGTGAAAATGCATGAGGTACCACCTCTGCCCATCACTCACTGGTGATGATTGTATTCCTTGTAATAGCTAACATAGCCTCCTACGTACAAAGGAGCCATTCCTGGCAGATACCAATGTAGTCTAGCTCTCAGAACAGGAAAGCCTTATATCAGGGAATAACAATTCAACAAGAAATGGACTTAAAATGCAGAAAGGTAAGCATTGTGGAGTTATATCCGCACACCCCAACATCAAAGGCTGCAATTCAGAGCTCACCACAAGGACCTGAAGTGACAGTGGGCACTTTCCTGTCTTAGTAAAATGCAGTGAGCAGCCAGACAGGAGGAACAAGAGCACACCCTTTAGTCATACCACAAAGGAGAAGTTTCTGGTCTCAAGACAGGACATGAGTACATCCACTATTAGAAAGCACAGGTGCTGCAAGCACAGTTCAGTGAAATGCAAGCACACTTTCTTTTTCAATGCATAACGATCAGTTCTTTATATAACCAGATGAACTTAATGTACAATACACAAAATTCACTCAGCCTGCTTGCACGTGTATCAAGCTGATTATAAAGTTTCTCTATTTTAAAAACCCTTCTATGCTTCTATTCAGTTACCATTATTCGACTAGTACTATAAGAATCTATCTCCAGCTATGCTAATTACATATTCTGATAATTTTTCATAACCAAGAAATTAAATTCTCAAATACATGAGTTAATAGTAATTATATATAGCAAAATATAATGACATGGTAATCCAAGTATTGTGTCCCTAATATAAAACCATATGCTAAATATAAAATATCTGACAATACACAAGTAAACTGATGGCTACCCTAACATGTGTCTGGATAACTTCATTATAGCCTGTAGTGACCCTCCTGAGTAACTGATATAGACCCTGCCTCAGTCCTAACAATTACGTTAGGCAAAAACAAACCAAACAAACAAACAAAAAAACCTTAGACTTTTTTAGTCTCTCTCATTCATTTGAATTAGACTTTTCTTATTCATTCAAAAATAAAATTATCCAAGCATTAAACAATGTTATTGTTTTGCATGGCAGTTTGGTTGTATTTATCTTTTTCTCCACTTTACTTCTCCGTAACCTACTCTGAGTCCAAATTCGCCACTTCTAAAATAACTGTCATTAAGATCAGTTAAATAAGGAGATACATAGAAGACACATGCTTTGCACTCCTAAGAACAGCAATGCTTTTGTCCTTTCTGGTTTATCTTATACTACAGGAGATTAATTTAATGCAAAACAAGAACATGTTAAAATTTTGTGACTGTTTTTTGTTGACTTTCTCTTGAAACACTGTTCTATGAGGGCAACCATGTATTGTTAATATTGCTTTTTAACCCTTACTGTCAGATCAGATTCTCCTGGAATACACTTCTGAACTTAAATAACATTAATAATTAACTATTAAACATTAAGTAATAAAATGCTGTATCATTAGACCAGACTGGTATTTGGTTTTCAAATAAGTTTACTCCTTTTACAAATTCCAGAATATTTTAAGTTAGGAAGAAGCCATCTTCGTTCACTTTAATAAACATACCACATTTCATAACAAACATTCCAACAGCAAGTTATTTACAAGTGAATACAGTTACATGTTCAAAACTTTACATCTTCTCTGGCAAAGCCTTTTTAGTATTAACAGCTCATTCAAACTGAGATGCACATATTTATTTTTTATTCTCAAATATACCTTTATTAACACCAGTGCAGACTGGCTCCCTCAAACTGCTCTTCTGGAAGACTAGAAGAAAAAGCTCACACAAAAGTTGCTAACACAAGAGTTCTTTGCTGTATCTATACTCTATCAGTATCATTCCCAAGAGCTGTTCAGACACAATCAGTAAAAACAACAATAAATGTATTTTGGCAAAACATGGGTGCTATTCTATCTATTTAGAAAACCCACAAACACACACACAAAAACAAAACCCTCTATCAATCCACTGTGCTTTTGTTTCCATATATACATTCTTGCCCTTGGGACTTGCTTTTTCCCAGGCCAATTTCATGAAACGATTTGAAGTTTTATTCATACTGGTCAAAAGAAATTGGCATCCCTTTTCTTTTTTGGGTGGAATGTTCTCGGTGTTATCAAAAAATATATTTAAAACACCACTGGGAACTGTTCGTCCTTGGTAAGACTCTGCAGAGTGTGCAGCTGCACAGCAAGAGAAAAAGAAAAGAGGTGATGCTAGCAGATGTCATTGGGAATATCCATTAATAGCAGTTTCATTGCAAAATGTTTGTGACATGGTCATCATTCACTTCATTGTGGGACAGACTTCAAGGTGGTGAATCTGGACAGTGATCCAGCTGTTCAGGTGTCAGGAACCAAAAAGAACCACAAGAGCTCCACACAAGCTTCCTTCCCAGCACAACCAATTATAACACATCTCTCGTGGGGCAGAGCCCTGACTAGATTGTGATAGCTGAAACCATATAACAATTTGTTGTCTTTAGAATACTTGTAGGTCCCTTATTTAGTGCATCAACCTTTAACTGTTTATATTTGAAAGAGGTTGTTTCACATCTCAACAATTCTAAGATAACATTTCCTATTTACTGCAAACCTGTTAATATTTCCACACCCTCAGTACCCAGCACTGCTTTTGAATCAGTTTTCATACCCCCCACTAAAATCATAATTTTGAAATTACTTCTTAACCTTTTCTATAACAATATTCCCTTAGAAATCTGAAAGCCAAATGTTAACTTCTATACAAGATTTTATGTTTTGATATTTGGTTAGCATTGATTTCCTTCCCCCCCGCCCCGTTTTTTCCTACTAGCACATAAAATAGCATACCCGTTTCAGTACACTCCAATGCTGATGCACCAGCATAATGAGTGTTTTACCAATGCCCCTCAGGGGAAAGTCTTATTAATTAACTGCAACTGCCACAGCTGAGAGGACACAAAGAAAGCCTTTGTGTTGATTTCATGAACACTCCAGCTACCTAATAATCAAAAGACTTTTGCTTTCATTTTATGTTGAGACATTCAGAAAAACATTTTACTCCATTTTATGCACTAGGAAATTCTATCGGTGCAAATAATGGGAGAGAATGTGAACTCAGGAGGCCATCACAGCTTCCACCACTGGTTACAAAACAGTGTTTGGGTGGCAACTATCACTGAAATACCCAAGTCTCTATTTAAACTTTTTAACAGTCAATGTCTATTCAACATACAACACAAACATGTCTGTAAGCATACCTGTGGAAGATATTGTCTCATTGTGGACAAACTACTCCTTTCATTTGATACTCTGTAACACTAAATTCTGTCACATCCACAGGTGGTAGCAGAATTAAACTCTCAATCTCTGTTGATGATTTTTTTTTCAACAGACCTGACTACATTTTTTTTCATGAAAGAGGGGATGGTGAGTGAATAGATCAGAACAGAAGGAAGGAATCCAAGTCTTAGTCCCTGCTCTGTGTGTTTATAAACGTTATACATGTACACATGCATATAAATACACACGTTATGTATATTTTCTGCTGATTAGTCAAGTTTACAAAAATATATAACCCAGCAAAGCAATATAGTACAAACCTTATGAAAAATCCTGCAGGATTTCTGTTTTTACTTCATGTCAATCTTGTACTAGCAAGTTATATCTATTTGAGTTGTGACCAGTTTTCTAAAAATTAAATAAAATCAAGGAGGTAAATTGCATTGAAATGTTTAGAGTTATTCCCTTCATTAATTTGACCTAATCAGTATATATACCAAAACGGTCTTGATCATTCACTTCTGTTCCCTGTTAACAGGTTCCAGGTCACTGAGACTTTTGCAAATGTAAATGGGCCCAATTCCAAAGGTTGCAAGTTTGGTTTACAGAAGCTGAAATTCCTCTACACCTTGGAGAACTACTGAAGCATAAGTATTCAAGCTTGTCATTACATTTCTAAGTGCAGAAATTTACATTCACATTTAATTTATGGGAAGTGACAGAAAGCATTAACCAAAGAGCTTTTTATTGCCTGTAAAATTAATGAGGGTTAAGTTGAAGCACAAATCAAGTGCATACCTATCTTTTTAAGCAAGTGCTAATGACTAATTTTGAAAATACAATTTTAAAGCCAGAATTTAGTGATGTACATTTGAAAAACCAAGTATAACACAAGAAAAATCCAAATCCAGATGTTCGGTATTCTAGTTATATTCTTTTTTCATAATTTTTATTTCCAATATTAAATTCAAGTGGATTCCTAAAAGTGAAAGAAATTTCTTTCCTGCAGGTAACATTTTAAAGATTTTGTATTTTTTTACCCAAATCATACCACGGTCTTCTTATATGGGTACCTACAGGTACTAAAAAGTTATATGTAGCCATTCTCTCTATTTTAATCCCTGTACTTATGTTAAACGTCCAGATTCAAAGCAAATCTTAAGTATACAAGTGGTCTTCTTAACAATGTGGGTAGTCTTACAGAGTCACCGATCTCAAGTTTGTGATTGGACATATTCCTAAATCTTAGAAATCAGGGTTTGAATATCACAACTAAAATCTTGAGCGAAGGCTTAGAGGGTATATGCATGTAACTGTTCACAGGTCCTAAGTTAACCAGAACCTACGTGACTATATCAGCCCAGCATTAAATCTGAACTGAAAATATTGCTTTATTCTATGGACAGCTTCCATTATTATTATAGAATCATAGAATGGTTTGGGTTGGAGGGGACCTTAAAGATCATTTAGTTCCAAGCCCCCTGCTTGGACAGGGACCTTTTGCTAGACCAGCTTGCTCAAAGCCCCATCCCAACCTGGCCTTGAATGCTTCCAGGGATGGGGCATCCACAACTTCTCTGGGCAACCTGTTCCAGTGCCTTACCACCCTCACAATAAATAATTTCTTCCTTATATCTAATCTAATTCTACCCTCTTTCAGTTTAAAGCTATTACCCCTTGTCCTATCACTACATGCTCTTGTAAAAAGTCTCTCTCCAGCTTTCTTGTAGGCCTGCTTCAGGTACTGGAAGGCTGCTAGATGGTGTCCCCAGAGCCTTCTCTTCTCCAGGCTGAAGAACTCCAGCTCTCTCAGCTTGTCTTCATAGGAGAAATGCTCCAGCCCTCTGATCATCCTTGTGGACTCACTCCAACAGGTCCATGTCCTTATTCAGGTTCTCACATGAAAGTTAAAATAACAAAGGTCTTCTGCAGCTTTTGCTGTGTTTGCCTCCCCAGTACTAGAAAAAGTCCTGAAGAGGCACAGGTGGTACGTCAGACACTCTAAGCCACTGGAGTTACCGCTAGACTTCGTAGAAAAGATCCTCTCTTTGTCCAGTTTACATGTGTCTACAGATTTGCCTGAAAGCCAAAGTTAATCTCCTTGTCATTCTACAAGGAAAAACTACAAAATAACTTATGTTTAACTATACTGTTCAGTATTTAGGTTATTTAACATGTTTACCTTTCTTTTGTTGATATCAGATCCATCGCTACTAAGTGGATCACTGGAAGCTGCACTCAGACATCCTCACAGAGAAAACAGTCACTAAGATTACAGCCAAGATTATTACTTGGAATTGATTTCACTGTATAAAAAATTACTGATTCCTAAGAAACATTAAATACTAGAGCAACACTTAACACTGATTAGAATAAATTTGCAAACAAGCTTTAGCTACACCTATTATCAACCTGAATATATTAGCATTAAGAGGAACAATTCTTTTGCATGGGGAAAATAATCGAGCATTTAAAAATAGTATTTTAAACTCCCTTTATTTGCATATTGAATAAATATATGCATTTGAGTTTTGCTGCATGAGTTATTCACACACAGAACAAAAGGTACTGGTACTGCAACCACTTCTGCATAATTTCCTCTGTATCAGTCAATAGTCTTTCCTCCAAGGAAGATTTACATTCTAGTCAAGGGTGGAGAGTCCCAAAGTATGTGCAGTTTTCCTATGTTTATTTGCCAGAAAAGGCAAAATTCAAAGCAGTGGTACATGAAGTAAATGCTAATTGTGCTACAAAGAAATACACAGGCAGATGGGTCAGGGTACCAGCAAGGCAAAGGACAGAAGCGAAGCCAGCAACACTGCCCAGAGCCATGAGGAAGAAAACCCTTCCTTCCCTATACACAATCCATTACATTTTTCAAAAAGATCCAGCCCTGAATCCTGTAATAAATATGTTCATTCTTTTCAAGTGAAGACTGCTATTATATCAGCTACCCAGATCATCTTTTAAAAAAAAATAGAAAAAATCTATTGCTTTACACATACTATAAAAACTCACCACAGAAACATTAGAAATCATTGGCAGCACACAGGTCCATGAGGGATGTATGCTACCCAGAAGGTACTTTTTTTCAGCATTCTACTGTAATACTCAGCATCTGTGTCTTCCTCTTCCACAATACCAAATGATGACTTTTGTTGAACTATTACTGCACAAGCACTAAATGGAGGTAAGTTCTAGCCTACCAGTTTTTAATTTAAAACACCTTTTAACAGGTAGAAACAAAAAATTGAAAAATTAAGGACAGACCAAGGAAAAGCACGGAAGCTGAATCTTAGCACTAAATTTTGTTGCAAGAGTATCAAACCCAGGCTTTATTATTTAGAACCTACTATATACATATATATATAATCAAGAGCACAGGACCAAAAATAAATTAGATACAAGAATGGTTTAATTTTAAATGTATAAGCAGGTAAAGTTTTATATTTTTGTAAAATCATGAGAGGTGTCATTGACAAAATTACAAATAAATTACTACATCAGAAGCCAAAGTCCCTGGTCATGTTTGCAGTGGAAACATGTTTACACATCTCAAACTGAAAACAACTTCTCAAAAATAGTATGAAAAGGTTCTCTTTACATTGCCAAATAAATCACTGGGGTTTTTTTAGTGAGCAAAAAATTTATCGGGATTTATTTATTTCACTATATTGCAAAACAAAAGCAAAGACCTACACCCTTTTGCCTTTTACAGACAACTTCCTCTGTAAGCGCAAATAAGCTCTGAATTCTGGAATAAACCAAAGTATGTGCATAAAGGCCAAGCCAAAACCTGTCTTAGAAGGGTTTCAGTTTCACACGAAAGCACACTATTCTATACTGGCAATGAAATTACAGTTAATGAAAATAACTTCTGTTGTCACAGGAGCTGTTGGACAAGTCTTTTTTCCACAGACAAGCTCCTCTATTCTTGATATTTGCCCAAAGACCTGTCACACTTCAGTTCTTTAATACAAATGACATTGTTCTTTAACAGGCTGCAAGTGTATCTGAAGAGTGGGGAATTTTCTTCCTTTTTTTTTTCCTTAAGTCAGTTCATAAGTAATTTATTTATACATTCTACATCTCAATTATCTAAGCAACATGAGATCTTGACAGCTTCCCATAAACAATTCTAATTACACACAATAGCTACAGCCACTGCGTTTACTGTCAATCAAATCTTTACATGGGGTCTCCCATCTATCCTTTATTTCAGGGGTATTTTCACTGCCCTCACTGAAACTTTTTTCATCTTTCCTTAGTGAAACATTTTCTTGTCCAATCTCCCCTCCCATCTCCATCTCTCTGGCTGAAGTTGCTGCTGTGCTGTGGTCACTGCCTGCCAGGTCAACAACGCCTCATTGTTTCCTCCAGACTAGTCTCTGCAACCCCCTATCTCTCCTGCAAGGCTCAGCCAAAAGGCTAAAAACATGTTTACCATGCCTTTTGAGGTTACCATAATACACTTAATATCGCACTTTTTTAAAAAGATCACATTTCACCATAGTTACCATGACAAACTCTTAAATTCCAACTGCAAATAATGTTATTAGATATAATATTACTGCAACCCTATTTACTTTCTGCAGTGCAATAGGCATGACAAGCTCCTTGACTTATACTGGGGGGAGGACACATGTGTGATAAAGTGAACGCAGTTGTTTTGCTTGACATTCAATTTCCAATAATATTTCCTAACACAGAGGACTTCCTGAGAACAGCTGTTGCTGATACACTTCTTTGCCTCTTCAGGTTTAATGTTTTTTTGTTAGAATCATTTGAAGTAAGGCTTTATTTAAAAAAATCTTCTCTCATTGAACAAAGAAGCTTCTTACCAACTTAAGAGTTGTAGTCTATGTTTATGGCAATATTTTGCTGCTAAGACTTCCTCACTCATGTAAAGAAAGGCACTAACAAGTAAAGCCAGCTGTTGGCTTTGTAGATGAAACCCAACAAAACCAGGAATTAATTAATTGTTAAAGTAAAAAATATTGTGGTAAGCAGCGGTATTTCACATACCTTCAATAAGCAAACACCTTGACTACAGACAGAAACTGTGAGCACGGTTTTCCTACATGACCGATTTCTTTAAACAAAAGGAAAACCCAAACCAAATAAACTCAAACACACCAGGAGCCATTATCCACCTTAGACTTCAAATGAAGGCCTGAAACCCTGAGTCTGTAGTGATCACTCTTTTTCAGAGTTTGGAGGCTGGGAGTATTTTCCCTCAGTGTTCTTGTAAGGTTTTAACTTAAACTGAGAGAACATCTTTCCTGTTTGCTTCACCAATTGCAGCTCAGATGGCTGGTAGGAACTTTTTTCTTTCTTACTTATGAGCTTTCAATAAGCAGTACCTGTTGTGCTCAGTGAAAATACTCTTTTATAAACATACATACATAATGTGTGATAAATATTTAAACAGAATATATGGTAGACTGAATCATGAAGTACAGAATTTAAGATAAAAGCATTTTACTGATTAGCACAAGTATTTCTTGCTTTTTGGTCCAGTGTAAAAATTCCAATTAAATTCAGATGCATGAAATAATGCCTTGAGTTTTTCAAGCAAAAATTTTGTAGGAAACTACTTTCTATGTAGTTCAAATTAAAACATGTGCAGTGTTCTGGTCTAAAGCATCTCTGAATAGCTGTAGCAAAATATAGAAGTCCTACAATGGTTTTGTATCCAAGGTGAAAGATTAAATCTAAAAAAGCTTGATTTTACAACTCTCTTCAATTCCTGGATTGCATTAGCATCCTTCCCGGAAATGCACAATAAAAATCCTGCATATTTTTCTATTCACAAGTTTGGTTTCAAATCCACTCTGAAGATGTCCATTTTCGGGTATATAATGTGTGCGCAAAGTTTTATTTAGATTTCTGTGACCTACCGCAGCTTAAACTAAGTAGTAACAAATTTATAAACCATATCTTTTAAAACCCCCATAGTTTTCCTATTATGTACATCACTTTGGTCAAGCTTTCCAGGATTTTTACTCTAGTTCTTACAAATTAATATTGCACATGACATTTTATTGCCTGCAATTTCTACTAAATTGAACTGAATTTTAGTAAATTTCTTTTTCGTTTCACTAACAGACAGCATTCCCTCAACCCTCCGCACCTTGCAATTAAGCAGAGCACTAGTCAAGCTTACTTCCTAGCTCTTTTGCCTTTAGTGCTCATAATGGAAAAGAAGTCCTCCTTTCATCAGCTGTTTGTTATGTTTTGTTTCAGCATTATTATTTCTTGTACCCTTGCCTCCCCCCTTTTTCTTCCTTTTAATTTCAGATTGAACTGAGCCATTCATTTAGATTTTCTGTAAAATAAGCACTGCATTTATATTACTAATGAAGTTAGGTGAACATACTCTATTAAAAGCTCTGACTAGCTATATGAACCACCACGGAACAAATATAGCTCCACTGTGAGAGGTACCTAGCCATGATATGAAATAGTTTTTGTGACTCATTAACAGATACGATTAAGATGAACGTGCATATTTTGGCATATTTGTGAAAAGAAGCTATAAAATTCAAACTAGAAATTAGAATGGATCATTGAATTAAAATTCAGGATTTAAACAAGTTGCCTGAAATGTGGAAGATATTGTTAGAATGAGCTCATACATTGTAAAAACTAATCTATTATTAACATAAAGCTTCCATGGTTACAATACCACCCAACAGTTCTCAAAGCACAACGGATACCTTTGCATCATTCAGATTTCACTCCTGAGCTATGAAAACTGATCAAGAGGCATTTCTAAGGCTTTCCTGATTTTCAGTCTGGCACTACTCAGCGTTTACAAAAGTGATCTCTAATGAAACAACGCTACAAATGAATTGTATCTTGCAAAACATGGGTTGCGGCTGAAGTTATGATTTCTGGGAGAGAATTTTCATGGTAAGTTAGAGAAATACCATGAAAACAATAAGAAGCAATTTGACTAAGGGAAACATACTATGCATAAGGTGGCAGTCTCATGAATAAAAAAGAGAGGAGGATGTGCTATTATACAGGAAACATCAGTAGCAATACCCTATGAAAGGCACTAAGTCCAGTGTACTCATCACTAGGGAGATTTCCTCTGGAGTACTGGACATCATACTTAAAAGATGTAAGGAAATTTCAGATTATGTTTCCTAATAAAGGATCAGATCAGGCAGATAAATCTCTTTAAAAGACTAAGTGATAACATGAGTCTGATGCATAAAGAGCACATCAGTTACTCATTCACTTAGTCTATTTACACTGAATATAAAGCAAAGCTAAACAACTTCATTTAAAGCAAAAGAAACTGACATTTGCTATAAGAAAAATAATTTAAATTATAATTTTAGGTGGGCACTGAAACATGATATTTATATAAGCTATAAATACTCTTTGTTGGTGGTTTTCAAAAATAGGTGGACTAATACCAGTTCGGGTTACTGTTCCTATCCCATGATGGAATGAACTAGATGATACCACAAGTTAATTTCCATCCAGATATTTTTATTCTTCTATGTCCCTCTAACTAAACACAGGATATAAAGTTTGTGCTGTTGCTGCAGGAATAGTATATAAAGTGAAGAGCACTGTTGTCACTCTCACGTCAAAGATGAATCTTACATCACTGGAGTACAAAAAATAGTTACACTAAATACTTGCAATAGTTGATGCTAGAATGACAGGGACACAGCTCCAGAGCCCACCTCTATTTTAGAAAAAAAAAAAAGACATTCTTATCAGCACAGTACTTCACAGCAATGGCCTACTTTTGTAGTTAGGTTCTTTGTCTGCAACAGCCACACTGCAAATACATTCAGTTCACATCTACATAGCTTCAGAAGATGTTATTCCTTTGCTACTTCCAGCTATTTTGTGAAAAGCTACACAGGTTTTCTTCTGAAAGAGATGGGAAAAGAATAAAGAGAAGCAACTGGCTTCAAAGTGTAAGCAAGTGCCAACACCTTATGCAAAAAATAACGTTGTCTACAGTGTGATGTGAAAGGAAAATATCGTGAGCCAAGGCTGCTCCTCCTTCTGCAGATTCAAAAGCATGTGAAGAGAATCAAATCAGTGCATCTGGATATGGACAGGAGGAAACAAGACATGCAAGATGGAAGGAACCACACTAGCTAGGCACCGTCTGCCAGAAGAAGCTACTGCAAAGGGAGAAGTTGTAGACGGGGGCAACCATAACCATCTCTTCCACCTGGAATAACCATCACCTACTTCTGTTTCAGCATAGGTACTAATTACAGTAATGAAGCTGCAGCAGTAGCTGCAGCACATCTCCATCACCACTCAGTGGCAGAATGCATCTGCTTTGCTTGCCCTCATCCCCCTCACACAGCAGGCTCAGCGTTGCTATCAGTATCCCTGTACTTGAGTCAGCAGACTGCCTGAACTAGTGTAAAGCAAAGTATGACCTGAAATTGCAACTCAAGAAGCTTTTAAATAAATTCTACTCATGATGTTTCTATAACAGAACAACAACTATTTCACTCAATTAACTGTCAGTGAAGCCACATGCAAAATTTGAAAGGATCATACCTGTCAAATATCCAAGCTGATGCTCTTCTAGCAAGTTCTGCTCATTCATTTTGTATGCATCTAAACAGACTCCAAAGTGTCAAACTGATGTATTCATAAATTAGGACAGGGTAACAACAGAATCTACTCCTAATTAGTGAACCTTGCTAGTTCCACTGAAGAAGAATCCCCTTTTAAGAAACTAATAGCTGTTTTAGCCCACAACAACTATTACTGCCACTCATACACAAACATCCTTCATCTTCAAGACGGGGCAGCTCTATTAAGGTGCTCTTCTAAAAAAAGAGATGCTATTCATTAACTTTATCCACGTTTATTAACCACATAATATTAGAAAGCTTTTCAGATACTCTATATATCCCTCCCCAAAAACCAAAACGAAAAACAGCTTTATCATTGACCACAGCAACACGGTTAAAAACCTTTTCTTCAAGATTTTGAAGGAAAAGGAAAATCAAGTTATTTTCTTATGCAATAAAGACCATTATACACATCCATGCCTTAAATTCTAGGGACTGTTCGTCACTTTAGGAACTGCAGTGTAGACCTCCATTTCCTTCAGAACATGCTGGGAAAACTCTGGCTGGCACAGAATGCTTGCAGCAAGATTAATTACCAACACAGAGAAAACCTGCTGCCATGCTGCCCCTTCTTCAGTCTCTGTACTGATTTCTCAAAGTTTCAGGCTCATTTAAAAATGTTTGTTCTCACATGGAACATTCTCCAGAGCTATGACCTTCCCTATTTATCTGAGGAAACATGGGTCCCCTTATACTTTCCATTGACAGTTTTTGTTCTCTATGGCTTAGTCTATTAATTATTCTGAAATAGAAATAGCAGTTGGCAGAAATCAGAGTCTTTTTAAATTCTACCTTATGGGGACTGCTAACTTAAACTCAGATACAGAACAGGCTGCTAGATGACTAAGATAAAATAAAATGGTTTAGGGGATTTTCTGCAAGCTTTCAAGTGCATCCAGAAATTTTCTTCTGCACTGCCTGCATCCTTCTCCTCTGCACTAAACTTGTTACACATCATTATCAAAAACTTTTTGGCAAGAGATTTATTGTACTTTGATATACAGGAAAGACTGAAGAAGTATCATCTGAAATAGACAATATCAGTCTACTTCATACTTTGAGTGACAGGACTCCAAAGAATGCTACCATCAAAAGGCAGAAAAGGCGAGAGCAAATGCTAAGAAGCTCATTATAACAATGACAGTACATAGACCAAAAAACTTCTAGCAATGATGTACGTATTTGAAAATTATAGACATACTGGCTCAATATCAGGTCTTTGGACTTTAACCCAATAATAGTTAGGTAGAAATCAAAGCAAGAAGAGAAACCTCTGTTAGTTGCATCTTCTCAGCTGAAAACGTTAATGGCAACATAGAACATCCCCCCCCTCCCCCCCCAGTATTTCTAATTGCGGCATAATACTGACCAACTTTCCAGTCAACACTTTCAAAAAGTTAATTTCACACCTGTTCTTTGTTCTATGGTACATCCTCCTTTAACTGCTCCTACCCTGCTTCATCTTTTTCTGCTGTTATCCTCTGTCTTTTCATAGCTCTTTTCCAAGACCCAGTAACAACATCTCCAGGAGAGACTGGTTTTAAACAAGCTGAAGTAAACATACAGCAGTATGGTTGGTTTTTATTCCCTTAGTTAATTGGACTGTTTTTCTAAATACAAGCCTTTTTTATAACTATGATGATGAAAAAGTGCTGACCGAAAACAAGTTGCCTCAAAGGAACAATTTTGCTAAGTTACACAGGAACAGCCAGTGCTCACCCCCCAGAAATTCACATAACTAGATGACAGGTCCCTCCACATATCTACCAGTTATACATAAAAGGTACTGCAAATATTTGGGACAACTACTATTTATTCAATCTGGGCAGTTCAGAATTTAAAAAGTCTTGAAGAAATTTATAATATGCCTATAAAAGCACTACATAACTTTAATGTACAAATATAAAATTTATAAAGAGAAGCAGTTACAAAATTTTTAAAGCTTATGAGGGTATAGCAAAGACAAAAGGTCAGATGCAGCACAAGACAGAAAAGGGAAAACTAGCTAGGAGCCAGTGAGTCACCTAACAGTGTGAAAAAATAAAGATCCTAGGCAACAATGGAATTTCAGTAGCTTTTTCTTCAGGTCTCCAACACTTAAACTCTGTGCAATCTTCAAACCTAAGGCTAGCTACTCCAATCATATATTCACAGGGGGCCTTCTGGCCTGAAGACCCTTACTGAACTGAGTTGATATTAAGGCATCAGCCAGACAGATTCTGAATTATTAGCTGTCAAACACGCAGTCCAGAATTTTATTTATTACTAGAACTAACCAGCAAGCACATGTAAAAACAAAATTAATCCATTTTTTTGATGTCTAACTACATGCCAATTGTGGTTTTAAACACGTGACTTAGGGGTCTTTTGAGCTTTTAAACAGTTACTGAATCTTATTCAAATATAAAGGAAAATAAATTACCTTATAAACCAAGGCCATTTCCAAAAAGTTCAGTTAAATTCAAAAAAGTCAAGTAAAATAATATAAGCACCCCTCAGGACACCAGCTTCTCTGCAGTTTCTGAATACCAAATAATGCACATGATCACATCTGTGAAAGTTAAAAGAAGAGTTTTATTCTCCATTTCCATACCCTGAATCTTATCTAATCCATCTGAGAACCACAAAAACTTGCAGACTTTTTCAACATCTTGACTTACTGCGCTTCAGATAATAGTTCTGATTACTGAGAGGAAAAAGTTGTATATCAGGAAGCTCCACATCCCCCAGTACTGTCCATCTTCCAAGGATCCAAGGCCTCACTCTGATATCGTGGCTCAGACATCTGTAGAAGCTGTTGTGCTGCAAGAAAGCTAAGAGGGAGTCTGTGGAGCAGAGACACACAAGACAAACATAAAACTGGCTTCACATGTAGAACTGTTGAAATATGGAATGAGGATTGTTATCTACTCTGGTATTCAAGAAAAAAAAACACACACACACAACACCCACACCACTACACACCAACATGGTAAGGTATAAAACCCTAACAATTTAATAGGCAATGGGTAGACAATGGAAAGTCAACAACATCACAAATTTATTTTGGAAAGCAGCAGAGACCAACTCTTCTTCTCCTGACTGACACCTGCCAGCAAAGGCTCTTTAGGTATCTTATCCCAGGCAGTGAGCATACTAACGCTCAGCTTAATAGATCATTTAATCCTAGATATCTTTTGTATGTGTTAGCTAATAAATAAGTACATTATAATCTTAAGTTGTTCATCCTCTGCTCACAGATTCTCCTTTTTTTCAGATACATTCAGCTGTGTACAAAGTGACCCCAAAAGGGAGGGTAACAACGCCAAATATCCTAAAGAATTAAGGAGATTAAAGCACTCCAATTTCCAAAAAAAGATTTAAATCCTAATTAAACTAGAAACTGTTAAGAAAGTACTTTTTTAATATCTACTAGGTTCCTACTATACTTCTTACACATCTAACTTGGAAAATTTGGTCCTAAGCTCACAGTTATTCAAAAACCAACAATAAGGCTGCTACAGGAATCTGAAGAGATATACATGACTGGATCTACCCATGAATAGGGTAATAAGAATTCTATTACTGAATTCTGTAGAGACTAAGAATTTGCCTTCTATCACAAATCCTGCAGACACTGAGAATTTGCCTTCTATCACTGGTTTCAGAGGGAGTAATCAAAACACGCAAGTTAAATACAGGGATGTTAGGAGGTCCAGGGTTTAGAGTCACTATGAATATGTATTACGGCATTGCTTTCACGACTAACCAGTATATGTAGAGGATGGTAGGATATAGTCTTTCATGTTTAGGAAATCTTAAGTTCATCTGAAAATACTGATCAAACACTGAAGTAATACCTATACCTCTCTTTCCTGAGGGAAGGAGAGATATTTGGTGAGATTAATTAGAGTTAGCTGAGTTTGAGGAACCTGGCCCTATCTGAATGAGAACATCACAAGTAGTACAAAACTCTTCTAGAACTTTCACAATTAATTTTTAAATTACAATCAAGTATAACAAGATCCCATCTGGCAACTCTACTCACTGTGTTCATCTGAATGTTTCAGATGAGGGCTGAAAACAAGTTTGGGAAACATTAAGGTGATTTTTTACTTCTTTAATCTAAAATACTCCACTGTGCATTCATCTAGGTCTGGACATCTACCAGTTTGCTAAGGGTTTTCAGTCTTTTTTTTTCCTGGATGTTTTCAGTTTTTTAAACCTGCAAGGAGTTACAGATAGAATCATCTATTATTACCAAACATCTAAGAAAGGATCCTGCCTTGAAAAGAAAGAGGATGAAAACAAAATTAAATCTTTACAGAACTTCCAACCCTTATGTTCTTCTAAAGATGCCACTCAAACTCACTTCTCAGGAGAGTCAGTTTTTTCTGAAGTCATGAATATGTAAGGCCAGTTCTCTACAGATTCTTTTATACCTAACTAGTTTACTACAGGTTTATGCATTATCATACTTTTGTAAAGTACTAGTTTATTCTGCACACTTTTTCTTTCTTTATGCTTTTTTTAACCACGGTCACTGATACATAGGATTTCTTCACTGATAAGCTGAAACAAATCAACTATTGTAATACTTCTGCCATACAGCGAATCAATGTGCAGCAAGACTTTACATGCATTAGGCACTCTCTAGTTTGCATGACAGTGTTTGTGGTCACGAAGCAGCCTGTGTACTAGAATAGGGGTCACGGGAGATGCACAAGGAAAGTTATTTCCACACTAGAAGTAGGCGCCTAATAAAAAAAGATATAGAAATATAGAGAAGTACCTTGCAGCAAAGTTATAACAAGAACTGTAAGATCACAGCCTCGGCACTAAAGCCAATCTCGTTACTGCATCAACTTCTAAAATGCAGGCATTGAATTACTGGTAACGCCGATCCTATTGCATCATATACCAATAGTGGTCTGCCTTTAAGTATTATCCAATATCAGCAGCAACAATTCTTTCATTTTGTCAGGAGAAAGCAGCCTATTATCAGGAATGGCAGAAACAGCAGGTCCCTGAAGATGAGTTGCATATTGTAAGACAGGCATGGAAAAATGAGACAACTTTCTCTACCTTGTCTGCAATCTACACTTCATTTTACTAGTCTATTCAGGCTGAAACATTTCTAGCTTTTACTGAGACAAGATTTAATGTACTATCATTAGTCTGGAACTTTTCTTGAGGATCTTGAAACACCAGTGTGAGCTTCCTGCAAATGGTTTAGAAGTACAGGCAATATTTAGTTCAGTACTAACTTCCTTATATTCAAAGGCATATCATTAGAGGAGCCAAATAGTAGGGATTCTTTTTTTCAGAAAAAGCTGTTCTTGCTTTTTGACAGTTATTTCTGTATTACACTTTTTCTAGCTCTGAATTGTTGAGTTATTTTTCATTATATAAATTCATTTCTGAAGAAACGTTTACACTATCAGCCATTTTATAAACCCTGGCTTGAATAACAGCTAAAAGAACAAAATATTGTGTAGCATCCTTGGCAGGAAGGAAAAGGGCAGACAAAGAACGCAAAACTTCAGACAGTTCTATTCATTATACATGAAGCACTCAGTCTTGCTCAATGTGCTAATCTGAAGTCTGAGTTATACACATTCTTTCTGATTTTTTGATTTTCTCCTTTGCATTTAAAAATATGAAAAGGCAAAACACCCCATTGTAATGGCAAAAGAAGCAAAGTTAGAAAACACTTCACTACCAAGCAAGCAGTAACATCCATTGATGCACAAAGGATTATCACAGGATATTGTGTAAATGACAGAAATGTCTCCTAGAATCCTAAAATGATATTTTTCTTTTCCATTTTAGAAGAGGAAACACACTCACTGACTGCAAACCCAAATCACTTCTCTTCTTTCCTTGCAGCAGCAATCCAGTTACAGTAGTAACTTTTATGTGTTGACCACAGATATTTTATCTATTTTTTTTTTTTGTTTTATATGTTACTCTTACAGAAAAGATGGTTACCCAGCTTTGGAATCTGATGTTTATTTTTCTTGACTAATTTCTTCAGATGTTTTCATAGCTCAGAATGGAGAATGTGAGCTTAGCTGATAGATAAGTAGAAATACTTACTACATTTGTATCAGTTGCAAAACAATAAATATGTTTTTGTGGGTATATGGTCTTTTCTGAACAATTCATCAAGTAAAAGGGACTTGAAAATGCAGTCTTGTAATATTTGGACAAACTTTCTTAAATACAGTGTGCAGTTGTCATTGTGTAACATCTAGTATTATTTCTGGCAAAGTGTTTCCCCAATATTTCTCAGTATTTTACCTAGCTGTTTTACTGCTGCTAAGTGAGCTAGTGTTCTCATAGTTGTTTTCTCAGTTTAATATCTAAATTAGAGCCTGTTGTTGTAGACTGCGTCTTACTGTGACATTATGAATTTCAAATGTAATCCATCATATTATTGTCTTATCTTACACACTTGTAAAGTATGATGCAACTGCAGACAGCATCAGCTTTGACCAACCAAGAAGACAGTCAAACTGGACTATCAAAATATTCAATCTTTCCTACTTCATTGACTACCAACACTAAAAGCATATAGCCCTGGAGATCCTGCTGGCTACCTCAGGTTCCAAGCATAAACTCCTTGACCCTTTGTTCCCTTAATCTACTATTAATGCATATTCAGGAATCTTCTCTCTTGTCAAATACTGGGGAGCTGACACTTTCTAACTTTGGTAAATTCTCAGATTTTTCTTTGTAGTTCTCCATCTGTGAAACAGAAATGGCTATCCTACAAAGGCCCCTAGAGAACAGCAACACACTCATGCTTGGTGCTTACACTTTGCCAGTTGCCATCTTTGTCTGAAATAATATACTGGATACCTAGTAAGGATTCAGTATTAACACAGATTAATACCTTATTCCTTGACTGTACAAATCTGTTTCAGTCAGAGAAGGAAAGTGCAGAAAGCAAGACAACAGTAAGTGCATCAGAATCAGACCACTAAGGGACTCCTGCAGTCAAGCACAGTGTTTTAGAAGTTCCTCCAGATGTATCCAAGTTTGTCTTCCCCAGAAGTTCCACATATAACTTCATTTGCCTGAATTTTAATGCAGAATTTAGAAATTGCTTAAATGGTGTTCAAAATTTATCAGTGTTACCAATTTGAAAATGAAACTTCGCCTGTTTTATACTGCTCTCTGCACTTTTTCCAAATGCCTATATCTGACTGAACAAGAATTTATAGCAGTGTTCAATTTATATGCTATGCAAGATGTTATTCTATCAAAAATAAAATGTAATAAAACAAAGAGCAAGCTAAAGCCAGATTAAATTGTCTACTCATTTCTTCTAAATTGTAGCATCGCCTGAATTTGAGGGGGGGACCCCAAAACAATCTGCCACAAAATGTTTCAGCTGACCAGTAAATTCAATATATTTTTCGTGCATTAGGGAAAGAGATCTGAGTGTTCCGTAGTTAGCATATTGTTATAGTTGGATAAGTCACTGTGGTGACGACAAAACAACTAACATTCCAGACTCCCATAGTTAAGCAAAGCTGATTTAATATAAGAGAGAGCTTGTATATCATCTTGGACATTCTTCACTTGAAAAAAAAGAGGAAAGTACTACAGGGCTTTGCCCTTAAAACTCAAAGTTATCAGTTCTACTCCTTCTGATTTCAAGAACATTGGACAAGAAACCTAGAAGGGAGCTTTTTTAACTAATCCACTGGGCATGGAGATCTGGGTTTAGTTACTGAACTCTAAGACTTCCTGTGAAATTTTGAGCTTGTCTTTGTTTCCAAAATTTTCACCTAGAAATCTGAGATTTTTGGCTCAAAATAAACACTGGGAATTCCTGAGTAGGTTACCTAAAATGCTAAGTACATCCTTCACATTTACTCTCCTTGTGGATTATCTCATTTTACACGAAAGAACTGTTTACAATCTTGTGCATAGTACAGTGCCTGATAAAATCCCATGAGATTTGGTAAGATGTGGAAAAAATCTATATTTGAGATTTACAGAGTAATATATTTATTATTCATAATACTAGTATTATACATACTAGTTCTCATTAATTTTCATAAGAAAATTTAAACCACTGTAAAAATATTTTTTTAAATAATGGGTATAGAGCAACATTAAATTTCCTTAAATCTATATCCCCACACGAAATACTATCTGAAATATATATTACAAGTCTTTTGGTTAATGAGTTTAATAAACTGTATCCCTCAAGGCCATGAGTATCATGGTGATAACAAAAGGTATACACTAGCTGTTCTCATCTGTTCACAGATACCTCTTCAGGGCATTTCTTGTCCCTGCCCATGGCAGGGAGGTTGGACTGGATGATCTTTAAATGTCCCTTCCAACCAAAACTATGCTACAATTCTGTGATTTCTCCAGCCACATTAGCATTACAGCTGTCTTAAAAAAAATCATTTTGCACAAATTATGCAGAATTTATTTTAAAGAATACCAAGTTCACATCTAAAGCTCATTTGCCCAGAGATTCTGGATTCACACAACAGGTTCACTTTAGATTAGATGAATACACTCAAATTGGCTGCTTTAGAACTTATTGGTACTAATCACCAGATACAGGCAAACCAATATTTATCAGAGTGAAGATAAACAAGTCTTTTTGGTAAGTAAACCATATGCCATTGTCAACCCTTTTTGTACTGAGATCAAGAGAAACCATTCTACTGACTTGATGTGAAGAACTGACTGGACCACAAGAGATTTTGGACCAAAACCTGCATTTATCTGGAGATGAGCAAGCCATAGTAAGAGATTTGCCTAATTCTGGTATAAGGCTATTAAACCAGGCCTCAAAATCAGACAGCTTTAGTTAAGTGTTGTTTCATTTAGACTAAATAGTGAGAAACTGATTGGAAAAATGAAAAGACCATCAAATCTTATGGCCTTTCTTTACAGTCAGAAATACGCAGAATTTGGAACAGAGCTGCAAAAATCCTTCAAAAGGACATCATAACTGATCATAAACATGGTCTCCATAATATTTCACTAGGCATAACATTAACAGCAAAAGATATGGTAAGTGAAATAACATCTCAAATATTTCCCATTTCAGGAAGTTGCTGACAGGGCAAAAGAAGTTTATCTAAGAAATAAAACCATTAAGAATTGTTAAGAAAGGAATTTATTTCAAAAATGAGAACACAACATTTTGATTTACTACGTAAGAGGTGATTGGTTTCTAAGACATCTACTATTTGTGTAATACAAATAGAGGCTAAACAAGACAACTGCATAAAGCTTCAGCCATCCCATTAACAAGTCAATAAAACCTTACACAGAGGTTTTCTAGCAAGGAAGAATGTGAGACAGCAATATAATATCGTTATGGAATTTCTCGAGCTGTTTCTTTAATTTATACATTTGAAAAGTTAGTCTGTCTAGGATTACACAACCATAATAAAGTAATTTATGATGCAAGATTAACATGTTAAGTTATTCCAAGTAATTTATTCTCCTCCTCCCCCCAAATATTTTTCATCTTATATGCATTATTTACTATCTTAAGCCTTCAAGCCACTGCATATTGCAGCAAGCTCATAAATCATCTCTTCCACGTCAGTCAGCTACCCTTAGAAAAGCATACAAAATAAGGCTTTTTATACAGTATCTCTCTGTGACTATAATTACTTTACCATATAAATATTTCATCTGCAGACTAATACGAGTTGATTTTTATATAGTAGTACACTAGATCATTAGCAAATAAATGTTTGTTTCTGAATCTGATAGAGCTATTTCATGAGGAAAATTTATTCATGAGACAAGCGAAACAAAACCAGACTGTCCCAGAGCACGTGGTACAAATATGGGAAAGTCATGGTTTTTATTTTCTTGTTTCCTAGGAGTGACTAGATTAAAAAAGGGTCATGACCAGCCTCAGGTTCAGCCTGTCACAGACAATTACAATACACACTGCATAGTTTCAATAAAATGCTGTTTCTTCTTTGTTTCACCTGTTGTTATCATTGATAAAAAATGACAACATTTGTTATGGTTAACTTTCCAGTCTGAAGCAATTACGTTTTCTTTTATCTGTAATGTGTTCTAGGAAATAGTAATCACTTTCATTCACATCAGGCTTTCTGGAGGAGGGCTGATTCTTCTGATGACAGAGCACCACAAAACATAGCACTTTGACTGAAAGTGCCGATATAAAAATAATTACCATGTGTTGAGGAGAAAGAGTTCAGTAAACAATGTCCCTCCCAATACCCCTCAGTTATGTTAAAAAAGGACATTGAAGATAGCATACCAAATTATACACCAAATTACACTTCATGGGCATCATCTAAATATTATTATTTATAGTAGCCTGCAAATCCAGCTATAAATAGGGGTGGCACTAAATTCCAGGCACAAGTAGCATGTTATTTATGGAAATGCTTTTGTTCACCTAGAAAGCCAAAGGTATTACTCTGAATCAACTGCTCCTCAAAGAGTATAAAAACTATTAATGTGTGTATATCATTAATTATCATATATACTGGGCATTTTTCATTTAGGACTGGAATTAAAAACATCTACAAGGGATAATATACAGTAATCTAATCAGGGAGAAGCTTTCTATTTCTTTAGAAAAATCACCTAGTGCTAACTATCAGAATTATATTACTGATTTAGGCTACCTTGTTCTAAATTGTTAAAAATTCCCACTGCGTGCAGCTAGACAGGTAGTATGAAACATATGATGAGCACTTACAAGTTATAGTACTTATGCTTATATATTAAAACTGTTCACTGTGGCATGTACATATACAAATAGAAAATGTGAGGAAAGCCACACAGGGAGAGAGAGATCAAAAGAATACCCTGAAACCAGGAAGTACCACTAGTATTGGTGAGAACAGCAAACTAGTGCAATAGATCACTGTTCATATAAGTGTCAGCCATCAGTATGACCATTCTGAACTCTAATTCACAGTGTAAAGGAAACTTTGGAGAGACAAAAGCCTGCTAAAATAATGCAGAAAACAACATCTATTGATTTAACACAGGGCAGAAATGTTAAGAAAAAGATTATTAAATCTGTAGGATGCTTAGAGAAAGTTATTTGACACTTCATCGCAAGAAAAAGAAAACACCTCTGTATTATTCCAAACACTTACTAGACTCCCCAACTCCTAAATGCTCTTCATAACATTGTAAAATGGGAAGAAAAAAGTAGTGATGCTTAAAGCTCACTTTTGCTTTTCAATAAACAGGGAATTACCATCTTAATCAACTATTTAGATCCTGTCACAGAAAGGGAGTAGTGTTACAACACTAAAGGAAAATAACTTATTGTCTTTATCACTGCATTTATATTTAGGGTGTTTTCTTTTTAAATTTCAAAATAAGCATTTTGACATGGTTATCAAATATTATCTACTTTGGCCATAATATAGCTTTTCGTTTAGGCAGAGTTGTTTGAGTTTGATTTGTTTTTTAAACTTTCTTTGTCTAATTTTATCAGAGTTGAACAAACAGAGATGAACTTTAAAACAGAGGCAAAGGAAGTATCTTATCTAGTCTGACAAGCTGAACAACCTCCAGGGTGTCCCTCTACTGAGGAAATCATATTCTATCTTATCCATTGCAATTATGAAAACTGACAACACTACCCAGAAGATATCAACGCGCTTGAGCAGACTCTTCAGTCTTGCCTCGCAAAATCTGGTCAACTGACTTTATCTCATGGTATTCATGAGCTAAGACTATGAAGCAGGTACTGAAACACCACTTTCACAGAGTGACAGTCTGCCTGCTGTGGTAACAGATTACTTTACCTTTTACTATCTTTATATACATCTTGACTTGATATAGAAAAAAACATGCTCATACAGGACTATAAGCATCCAACAAAAACAGTGATTCCAGCTACTATAGTTTTACAAAAAGCCTCAGATTATTTATATGATTTCTTTCATCCTTGAAGGTCAGTCATCAGATGTGAATGTCAGATTTCTTTTCCCTGAGTAGCAGCAGTAGTTTGCAAAATAACAAGTTTCTTGCCTTCATGACTTCTGAGAAAAGGTATTAAAATCATGGTCATTGTGAAGCCTTTTACCATTATATCCAAAAGATTTTTTTTTTTTTTTTAGTTTTATGATCACTTCTGTGCTTTATTTTGTGATCTCTGCTTGTGGACACAGAACCATATGATGTCTGGCTCTATTCACAAGAATAGGAGTAAGCGTGTAGGCAATGGTGGGACATGGTCTCCTTTGACAGCAGAGCCTGCAGAAAGGCAGCGGCTGCATTGCTGGCCAGACTGCAAAGCCAGCCAACCTGCTCACTGAGCTTGCTGGGAGAGGCTGCATTACTGTCTCACCCATTTTGGTGATTCTGGGAACACTACTGGGGAACCATGAACCACAAGCTTCATACACTGTCAAGGACATGACTTAACAGATCTGTGGCTTTGCTTGATCCATTTTCTAGATAATTTAAGAAGTGAAAATAAAAGAAAACATAGCCAAGTTACCAGCACTGTATGAAACTACTGCTGCTGGATGTGATTATGATCGCTATTGAATTTGCTATTGAGTAATCGCTATAGAATCATTTTTATAATTCTTTGACTATTCCTTTGGATAACCTAGCATGAGCTAGACAAGAGTTAAGCTTCCTCTATAAAGCACTCCTGTAATACACATTGTATCAGCTATTTTTTAGTATTACATGCTGTCATGGAGTGATACCACCCCAGAAGCAACTCTTGAGACCTTGACAACATCCCCCCAGCTCTGACTCATGCCTCCATGATGCCAGACAAAGCACAGTCAATGAGGATAGTATTTCCTACAGAAATCGCACTCTTGACCCAAAAGATGTTAACACAGAGATATCCAGTATTTAATATAGAAATAGGAGTACAGACTGATTTTCCTAACCTAATGTGCCTATCATATTTTCACCGCATCCTCCAGAACAAGCTGACCAGGCTACTTGAGTACGTAGCTTTGGCTTCCATAAGTTACTCAGGTACTTAAAAAGTGATGTTTAAGAACTTGACTGAATAAGGCCTTTGTAACAAACCAGCTGAATGCTCAAACATGAGCATCTACATTTTTTTAGAAGCCTTTGTGGGGAAAAACCCCACCACCCCTAAACCCAAATATTCAGTTCAGGAAGTCAATATCAAGGAGGCAGAGTGATCAAGTCAGTGCTACGCATATGTTTTGTTAGCTCCTTTCTGTCTTTCCCCACACACTCTGTAACAGCTATATAACCTCCTCTTCCTAACCTTTTAGCCTATGAACATTTTAAGAAAAGGACTTAGTTGCACAGTATCAGTCGCTAACTTGGTATCTTTTAAAGACCTTTGAACGCTAACATAACTGTTAAAATAAATTCATTACGAACAACATTTTCACTGTCAGCAGACGTGTCTACACCATATACTAATGAAAGTTCATCAAAACTCTATAAAAACTTTCACAGCTTTCAAAATCTGCTGAAAAAGCCCTGTGATGTGTCCTCGTTTTGTTAAAGTTCAATTTTATTAACCTCTCAGAAAAGGTGGGGAATACTACAGGGCATCTTCCTGCACAGACATCTATCCCTATTTTGCTGCATACACTGTTAACTGCATGTGTATTAAATGCAATATTTCATTTTTTACAGTACTCCTCTTAACGTAGCCTTAGAGACACAGTAGACAATATTTCATATACTTTTTGGCTTAGACTTATCCTCAATGTTTTCTGTCATTCTCAGCTCCATCTTTCTTGACCATAACTAGAATAATCATGTGCTGTTAAAGAGTTTAACACACATGCATTCTCCCATATGACTCCTGTAAAAGCTTCCTTCCTTTCAGGATGGGGCTTCCCATAAATGTATAAAGAGTGGTATAGAACAAACTTCTGTATAATATTGTTGAGGCATAAATATATAAATGAGAAAAATTAGTACAAACTGGAATTCAAACATGACTTCTATTTGAAGATCAACTATTTTTCAACAGGAAAAACCAGAACTGTTTATACATTGTATAGTCCTTGTTACATCTTTTTCCCTGACAGAATATTGTTCTATGTAGGCTTTGACTTCTGGAGACTGCCTTGTTAAATAGCATAACCATATTATCAGTATGCCTGCTGATACATGATTCAGACCATTCATTTCAGTCACCACCCTTGCTTTCATTTATTATACCGACAGTTTTGCTGCTAACAAAAGACAAATATGGAAGCTTAAAATTACACTATTTGTTTCCCTATACTAACAAAGCAAAATAACAGCTCTTACTGGTAGACTGCCTATATAAGCAGTCACTTCAGTGTCACACAGCATACATATTAAACCAGTGACTTTTTCCCTTTTTGCAAGGAGACTGGGGGGGGGGGGGGGGGGGGGGGGGGGAGGCGGGCAATGATGCAAGTAAAATGAGCTTTATTTTAAAGATGACCTCACAGTGGTAGTTTTCCTAACAGACCACTATTTGCATTATTGATTTTTCAAAAGTTACCAGCTGGTGGTCACCTTGACTAAATGTCAGACTCTTAAAAACGTCATCTACAAAGAGAGCTGACTTTCAATTATGTGTGCAGATGAACAAAAGGTTCATGGAATCATTTGAAGTAAATCATGATCCTACCTTAACTCTGACAGGTCTGATTATACCAATCCAGTGCTTTTTAGTATCAGGACAATACATGGGAGTTCACATTTGCCTTACATATCTACTGTAAAGATTCCTCATCAGTGAAGCAGAGACATACAACTCAGCCAACAGAGAGAATTGGAACTAGCAGCGAAACAGCCAGACTCAAATTTCTGCTCCAGTCCTAGAACGAGCCACCACCAAGCAGCCCCTCAGTATCCAGTATGATTCAGTCCTTGTCCTTCCCACCTAACCCAGCCACACTCCCATCATCCCTTCGGCCAAATTAATTTCTGCCTTCCCACTGTTCTCATAAATTTCTGCCCAAGAGCATTTATGTTATATGGGACTGAACAACACTGTTGGAGGATGGTCAAATTAGTATTTCTGCAATGTCTCTAAAACCTGAGAAACCCTAAGAAAATAGTATTTGTCCCACTTCAGTACTTGATCAGATATAGTAAGTCCAGACTCCCTCACAAGTTTGCATAACTGTTTAAACAATTCAGCTGTTTGCAGCCTAATTTTCTGGGACAGTGAAAATGCTATAAATAGCTACACTTTTCAGTAAAATAGAGAACAAACCATTATTTATCCTAAAGCACTGAGCATTGACAGTTTTCTCAGCTACTTTTAGATTAGCACATCACAGACAATTTACAAGACTCAAGCTAGGAAGATTTGGTGCTAGGGTATGGTCACTTCAGAGGACACTAGAAGCAAAAGGGGCCTGAAATTATCCTGCAAGACAGGTCAAGGTCTTCCAGTCACAGGTCATGGGAGCAGACAGCATCCTACACAGGGATGATTCACCAAAAGAGTGCCAGTCCTCAGTAAGCCATGAGCTGGAGACAGCACAACCACCTCCACCATGCATAAGTTAGAATACTCTTAGGACTGTTTTAAACAGTAACATAATGCCAATAATTTGGGTAAAACAACAGAGCCTAAAACAGTCTTACCACCTCAAATATTCAGTTTAACTGTGCTTTTTACTGACTGAACTATTAACAGAATACTCCTGTCAAAAATCTCAATGTTTATACTTTGTGTCTAAATATTTGACCCACATGAAGTCTTTCTAAAGCTAGTAATTTACAAAAATTAGGCTGGAAAACAGAAATTTACAGGCTACACATTTGCCACAGTGCTATAAAATCAGCTGCTGATCCAAGTCCATACTGGAGTGCCTCTTCTGGTGCAGGAAGAAATGTATTTCACATTGATTTACTGTTTGGCTGACTGACTTCGATATGTTTTTGAATGTCTAGTGTTAACTTAAAAACAGCTTGGCTATTTTGTCTAGAGTGTTTTTTAATGTTGTAGCTATCCTCATTAAATTTTGCAATATGCTTAGTTGCCATGGAACTTTGAGTTCATGTACATCTTGTTTACTCTATTTAATTTACTACCATTTAAATTTAAAATAGCTCAGCAACAAAAAACTCTCAAGTGCCCCAAATTTGAGATTTGGATTCAGGATTTGGACTCACATCCATCTTTAGTAAATATTAACGTTCCCCTACAAATAAAAAGATTGTTGTCATTCTTGATGTAAGCACTAGGGTTTTGAATGAGACAAAACACTTCAACGGAAACGTGTAAACCAAGGTTCTGTCACAGTAACAGTATGAATATAGCCATGTTTTGAATCTTTTTGCTTCAAATCAAAAGTGCAAGTACTATCCATAGATAGTACATTCCTTTGCATTAACTATTCTTTGCATTAACTACAACATCCAAAGTCTGTTACAGTAAAAACCCCTGAGATTTCACTTCACATAATCATGACTCAAGTTTCCCTTAGTGACAGAAATAGAATAACGTGCATAAAGATTGGTGCTAATTTGGAATTATGAACCTTGAATGTCTAGAAGCTGTGCCCTTTCAAATAGACTGTCCCAAGAGAAAGAGGAAAAGAATAATGAGGCACATTTATGGCCTATAAATGGCACACAAAATAAAAGAAATACAGAAGGTACAAGGAGACTGTTCTTGTGACACACAAGCAAAAAGCATAGCCAGTCACACACGCTTCCTCAGCTTTCTCACTAATATGCTCTGAGAAACTATCTGTAATAAAAACTCATCACCAAAGATATGCATACTGAAACCAGCATCTCTGACACATCCTGATCCTAATTTGTTGTTAATGCACGCACTTTTACTAAGTAACACTTTCCTTTCAATCAACACATCTCTCCAGTGTCTGCTCAGCTACTGTACTCTACTGTTGAAGACTAATCACAATTTAAAACTCCAACACAATTAAATGAATGCTTAGCATCACTTTAAAGTACACAGGTTGCATGGCACACTGGACAATAGAAGCACAAGATGCAGTATACACAGACCCCTTGATTACCCTCACCTCAAACCCATCTCTCCTCCCCAGGCATTTACAGGGGTAATAGTCTGTTTCAAAAACACATTTCCTCTGGAACTCCATATGTATTCAAGTGTGTGTACAAAAATATTTCTACTTGTTAGAGCCTAATAAAACTGTACTGGTGAAAACGATTGCAACAGAGGTCAACTGCAGAAAGTCTGATCTCGCATTTCATCCTCAAGAATCTACAGCTAAACTAATTTCTCCCCCTAGGAGCTCAAGACAGACTGTAAAATTAAACTTCACAGTTGTTTTAAATTAACCTTTTGGCTGAAATCTTCATCCCCTGTTTGGGCATGCTTTGCAAGTCTCAGATGGCTGCCTTAAAATCCTTTGCTTTCTCATCTTTCCCAGAACATTAGTGCAGGAAAAGGTACTATTTAAGCCAGTTTTCCTTATTCTTTACAATGGGTAAAATAGGTCAAGTGAAAGTCTGATCTGTTCCTTTGGTCTCTTTGTATTACCAGGCATGATCTGGCAGGGAGGTGCTCTTACTTAGCTTCATTATCTCCAGGGGATATCACCAGGCTCCTGAGGGCAGCCTTCACTGTTCTCCCAGTGCAGGATTATGGCTTCCCGGCATTAAAAGAAGATATTATTGAAAGTGCAATACAAACCTAAAACTTTTAAAAAGTGTTAGGTTCCACTAACTTTCTCCTAGTAAAATTTATCCTACCAAGAAGAATAAATTCATCAAGTATCTCCCTGAACCCATAAATAAGTCAAACTATAATGAAGAGTAGACCTTCTAGAGACCACTACTTAAATCAAAGTTAGTTCCTAACACCAGTAATCACAAATAGACCCTATTGTGCAAGTTATTCTTTTATTTTATAGAAAAATTTAAAAAATCATATTGTATTACCATCAAGAATTTAATGAATTTAAATTAGAAATTAGAAGGACACAAGTCTACTCTCACCATGTGCATATGCCAAAGTTGTAAACTTTGTACGAGTATAAAACAAGCCTCTAAAGAAGTTATTAGTATCCCACTAGTTTCAGAAGATTTGTACGTACAGAGGTTGTGATACATCCCACTATAGCGTAATGGATATATCCTATGTATAATTTATGTTCATTTCACCTGGTGAAGTTGCAGGGAGGAAGACCAAAGAATGCTTTCTCATTACATAATTTTAGGCTTCTTCCCCAATTTTCTAGGAAAATCCCAATGAAAAAATTGAGTGAAAGCATAGGCAGTGCTTTGTACTGATTTTTCATCTATCAGCACATTACTTTATTTGAACTATTACTTATCAATTGACCAGAGAAAGCAAGCGTACTCCTCTATGCCCAAATAGTACTTTCTGAAGGTCACATGATCCAGAAGAGGTTTCAGCTTTGAGAACTAGGGCAAAGCAGTTACCAATAGAGGATGAGAAACCATGAACTATTTGGCAGCCGTATATCCAAAGAACAGGAGACACAGAAAACCTACAAAACAGGTACAACATGGAAGAACAAGTAGGAAAAAATAAATAGGCTTGAATAAAGGAGTTAAAGTATCAGAAAAAATATTCTTGAAGAAAGAATATATACAAAAGGAAAACTCAGAATATAAGTGAAAGAATTTAGTATGAATGAGGAAACAGAAAGAAAAGCATGAGGATACAGGTATTCTCTTATATGGAGTATTGCTGGACAAATCTCTTCATAACAGATGATTTTTGCTTTAAAAATCTTACATTGTTTGAAGCACATACACCACTGCACTGCCTTGAACTTTTACTAAAGCCTGCAACACTATCCAATATAAAAAGTAAACAGCTAAACAGTTGCAAAAAAAACCCATGAAGCATTACCACTGGACTAGGAAGAACCATCTTGTTCTCAGATGATCGAGTGTACTTTAACTCCCATTTATCTGAACACAGCAGTCCCGTAATTACATGTACCTGCATATATCTGTGGCAGCACACACACAAAAACATAATCTTTCCTTCCATTCCCGGAGAAATTTTAGCTGATGTGCTGTACTAACAAAAAGTTGAATACTCCTGTTTCTGCCAGCAGCTGTTAGAGTCAAAGCTATAATTTATGGACTTAAAATCAGCAAAGCAGCTTATCCTTCAGTGTATTATTTCTCTTGAGCAAACTCATCTCTGCTGAAACACACTCTCCATCATCTCCATAAGTGAGAGAAAGTGCAACTCATTTGGTATCAGAATGAATTCAAACTTAACCTCACAGGTTTCCTCACTTAACTAGGTACCGACTTCTAAAAAAGATGGTGTCAACTCAACTCATGACTTGCCTCTTAGGGGACCACCTTCCTTTTAACAGGTTCTTTATTTTTCTAACTTCGTTTAATGTCAATAAAGCCTTTATGTCCCTTCACTTTGAGGGTGCCTCAGATAACCATCAAAAGTGACTGATTTACCACCACAGGGCTTTTTGTCCGGGGCTTTTTTGTGCTTTGAGAGTTTCTGCAGCTGTGTCACATTCAAAACTCAGTTGTTTGTTCTGCCACAGTGAAAGACAATTAAAAATAGATGACTCTCAAATTTGGATTCATTTAAATTCTAGAGAGAATGTACTTAGACAAGATTGCAGTTATTTTTTCGTACACTTTTCAAAGCTGTTCTAGTAACAGGCTTTACTCAATAAGAAGCAATAACTTTACGCAATTATTAGGGAAAACAAATATCAGATAAAAATTGCTTTTGAAAGTTGTCTCCATATAATCAGGAAACAATTTACAAATTCTTTCAATGTATACAGCCAAATAATTTTGGATTTCAGTATCATGTAGTTAGAAGAACCACTGTCAAACAGAGAGTTACTTGGAGACATTCCTTGAAGAAAATAATAATTTAGTTCTTATAAGTTTTAAAGAACATATATTTCAGAAGAGACTGATGTAGGTATGCAAGTACAGAAAGGTCAATTCAAACACATTATTTTACCAGTTCTAAAGCTTTTTTGGTCCAACACATTTCTAACAGTAAAGCTTATTAGTTGATTAGACACATTTTCTGAAAATAGCTCAGGTCCAAACAGCTTGTATCTACCATCAAAATCAATACTAAACCTAATTTAAGATAAGTAAGCAGAGGGCAAGCATTTCTCACCAATTTGTACAGATATATTGGAAATTATTAGAAGTCACAGCTTTTTGATATATGAAGATATGCCAGAAACAGCTCACTTTCTTCAACTCCTTTCCCTCAAAGCACTCCCCCTACAAAAAAAAGAGAACAGTTTACACATCCTAGAATACTGATGATTACAGTTCAAGTCTTTGTCCCCTTGCCTCCGAGAACCACAAGCTGAACATTATTTGATACCAATATGTATTTCTGAAAAAGTCTGCCTTGAGTAAGTCTACATTTTCTAACTCCCACCCCCAAAAAAAACCCAAAAGTCCCACAACCAAAAAAAAGCCAAACCACCAAAAAAACCCCCATCGCTGGAGAAATCTGAATTGAAGTTTGCTGCATTTTTTGTAAATCATTACAAGAACAAAACTATGAATCAAAGTATTTATAATACATGTGTCCATGAGATAGCGAATTCTTGTTTGATTGTCAAGGTACATCCCACTCAGACAGCAGCTACTCCAAACTAGCAGGAGTTGCACCTAGTGGATCTTCAATGACCAACCAAAGCATCCATTCATTTCTTACTTACAATTGTTTAAAAACATAATGTTCAAACATTCCCAGGAATCTGACCTGTTCTATATTATCAGTTTGAGGCTCATAATGGAGAGAACCATTATAAAGCTTCTTAAGCTTTTCTTCCTAGTTCTTTGTAAATACCTTTCTGTTAAGTTACAGGCTCAAAAATACACAATTCAGGTTCCAGCACCAGTTCACGTACTGGAAAGTAACCACAAACTACTGGGTGTTAATGTATGGCTAAACAAGTCATAGAAAAATAGTTATAATTCAGTTTATAAACTGTAAACATCACAAGGGCTCTGAGACACCCTGAACCTTGCTAAGCAGATTAAAAAACTAAAACTGTCTGCTCTCTTACCCATACCACACCCTTCACACAGATATGAAAAAACACATCATGCACTTGCCATTAATATTAAAAAAGTACCAGAGACTATTTAACCAGATTTAATCCCAACTCAAAACTCACTGCAGTCAACTGGAATTTTTCCTGCTGTCTTCTGTAGGTGTAGGATTAACAAACAATACCAAATGCTGATTTCTGGAATTTCAGCATGACAGGAACTTCCACTAAAGCCAGTGATACATACAAAAAGAACAAGCTCTGAAAGCCTAAACCCAACCAGGAAATTACATCTTGGGTAATCTTTACTTTTATGCAGAAGGGGGCTATCAGTATCTGATCACTGTAGTCAGTTCAAGCTCGTTTACAGGTGCTAATCAGAGCACATTCACCCTCACTTTTTACAGCATATTAAATTTTAGAAGGCTTCTTTATAAAGTGCTTTCTCGCAAAGGACTTAGTACATTCAATTCCAGTTCATTCAGTAGAAACTGAATGGGCTCAGCAACCTTCACAAGTCAGTAATTCCTTAGATTTTTAAAGCCAGAATAGACCCTTGTGGCCACTTAGGCTGGCCTTCTGCATGCAATTTTACTGAAGTTCTGAGAGAGATACCTAGAATGCCAAGCAATTACTGGGAGAATGAGAAGCAGCTGCCCAAGGCAAGCAACCGACTTTGGAAAACTAACAGGTAGGATTGGGGTGGTTTTTTGTGTTGTTTTTCCCCAAAGTTTGCTGCCTAGAAAATACTTGGCGGGGGGGGGGGGGGGGGGGGGGGAGGGCAGGGACAGACAACAGGACTTGGTGGTTGGGGTTTTTTTGGGGGGTTGTTGGGGTTTTTTTAGCTGATTTGTTTTTTTAAACACTAATTCCTCATTACAGAAGTACAAATAAAATACAATAACGTTTAACTGATTTCTAGACAAAGACTTCTTAACTGAAGGTTTATGATGAAGATCTGGAATTTACATTGCATTCCATGGGGGTTACTAATGAAGTAAGGGTGGTGGGGGGGGTGTAGCTATGATGTAAAAAAAAAATAAAAAAAGAGATAGTCACAGGGGAGAATAGTAGGCAAATATCAACAAGCTGGTTTAACTACACTTCAACTGTTGCTGGAATACTCCTAAAATTTTTGAGTGCACTAGTCAATATTAAGTACCTTGTCTCAAGGAAAAACTACTCAATTCGAAACCTACAAATCAATTCACTATCAAAGCAGTTTGATTTATTAGCTACACTTAATCAGTAGTGCATAAATTATATGTTCAGGATCAATATCAGCAATACCACACAAACCACAATATTAGACAATTACAAAGTATTAATATAAATCTACTAATTTCCTAAGCACCCTTCAATAATCCCCAAAAGCTGTAATACTGACCCCCTCACAAATGTTATATGCAGTTACAGGCACTCCCCCAACTCTTATAGTGGTGCAGGTTCCCCTATTCACACAAATCTGCTGGAGCTGTGGTTGCTGTAGCTTTACATGTATCCCTGCTGCTCCCTGCAACCTGCTAATCCACATGCTGGTGAGAAAGCCACCATGGCCACCTACGCACACCCAGATGTGGGTCCCTGCTGCTGCACCCTGCCCTGTCACTCCTCTAGTAGCTGGATGCAGGCTGTTTGCACTGTCTGACAGGGAGGATGCTCTACCTGGCCTAGGCAGAGGTCATGTGCCAGTGGGACAACTTCTGTCAGTGCGAGTTGAGGCTCAGACAGCTGGTCTGCTATCCTCAGTCCAAGGTTCCTCATGATTGTTGCATATCTTAATGTTTCTTTCGGACTTCTAAAAGCTTCTAAAAGCAGATGCCTTTGTTTTAAAAGTCTCTTTGTAATTGCCTGTTTATTTTTTAATCTGATGATTGTTATCTTTTTAGCAGCATCACTGTTTGGGCAAATGGCCTCTCAGGCAGTTCTGGCTGTTCCTGGCACAGGCACACTCACACTCCCTCACACACACACACCCCCACAGCCCCCTCCCTGCTCCCTGCCCCACTCAGCCATTTGACCAAGAGGAATGTCCATGGTGGCACTCCCACACGCACACTTCATTACCTTTCCAAAGTACTACATAAGGCAAATAACTACATTGGTTTTAACTTTTTTTCAGATTAAATAGTTTTTAGCTTACGTGGTAAGCTTTACTAGCTTTACCTTGCTACAGAATAAAACACTTCTTTAAAGGGTTCAATCGTTTTCCCTCTGCTCCCTTAAGAATAACCTACAAGCTGCAAATATGAGAGAGAAATGCCCATGGACTGATAGGAAATTATCAAATTTGCTGTCTCAAACAGATTTGAGGCTAAAACAGGGTAGATTAAAGTCAATCAGTATGAATCTCATAGCACATCTTTACACACACATCAAGGGAAGCAATAACCCACTGATTGTGCATTCCAGTGAATGCATCAAGGTAAGAAAGAATCACATAGAATAGTCCAAAGTTGTTATTACTACTGGAACATCGCTACAAGTATAAAACATTCAGATAATATAATAAGGCGATATTTCATTCACTGGTGGCATTTTCAGATTGAAACAGCTGTATTGGAAAATAGAGTTTGTTGTAAGGTATCAGGTTAAGTTAGATTCTGTGAATATAGAGGGAGCATGGAAGAAAAAGTAACTAAATAACATACTGTAATAACTCAAGATCTGTACTTCTTGAAATGGCATGAATCAAACTAATCAGATTTTTCCAGTGACCTTTCCAAATGGATCTGTAAAAATTCTGAGGCACAAAAATTGGTATAGTACATCGCATCATCTTAAAATATGATATATGGCAATACCATAAGCTCGTAAGCACCAATAATAACTGAAGTAAGTTTTTGGTTCTTCTATCCTGTTCCTATTCTCAGCGGAACAACTGTTATCCGATATGAACACACTCTGGTCAATAACAGTACAACGAACTTAGGAATTTTCTCAACCTCTACAAATTCAGCAGGATTCCTTCATCATCATCTTCCTAATCTATTGAAATACTCTGACAATGAGACAAAATGAAAGCTATGTCATTTTTAGGTAGTGGAGCATACTTTTAATGCTTAAACTAACAAAAGCTGCATAATTGCCTATGCCAGTGAGTCATGATCTTTCAGCAAGACACATTTTCTTTCTTTGTGCAGAAGAAAATTTGCAGAGGCACCACAACTAAATTTTATGCAATCTCTAACAATAAAATGTGTTTGGGTTATTGGTATATGAATAAACCATTTCCCAGAGAAAGCAATGTATTTTCTAAAACATATTGCACAAACTCACCAGCTAACACCCCAGAGGAAAACTGTCATTAAAAAAGCAATTTAATAAGTTTGATTCCAAAAATTCTACCAGAAGTGCATCATCTAAACTGAATTACTGAAGTCAGTTCTATATTGCAAAGATTGAAATAAAAACAAATCAATACCAAAATAGAAAATGTAAGAAAAAGAGGTACTGAAAAAAGAAATACATTACTCTATGTACTAAGTATTAGTGTTAGCAGATATATATTCATAATATGTATTTTTATATTGTATACATTAAAATATATATATTTTATTAATCTGAAAAAGCAGTTAAGTGATCCAATGCCATCACTGCTTTCAAATCACCATGCATAGGTAGAGAAAACTGAACTGCATGTGGCACACCTCTTTGGTGTCAAATAGTAACAGCGGACACTGCCAGCCTACCCATTTTTGAAACAGAGAAACTGCGTTTCCTTTCATATATGGACAGTTAACGATATAAATTGTTTCACTCCACTAGCTATTTCAGATGATGGGCGACCTGTTTTTCCCAAATCAGTGGGGTGACTGGGAGGACCTTTCTTTGTAGTCACATATGTTACACCTTACAGTAAATCACAACAGTTTCATTTCAAGATCCATGGAATTTTTCAGATATTCAGACTTCAAGCTCCTATTCAGATGAGATTAGCTTTCTTACAGTACAAAATGTACCTAGAAGTTAGATTATAAATCCTTCCTACTTTCTAATTGTGGGTGCATATATTCTTATTAATGTAATTTGAAAGACAGACATTGGGGGTGGTAGAAAGCCATGAATTAAGGTCACAACTAGAAACAAGCATTTCCAGCAATTGACTTTTTAATAAGAACATAATAAATAGTCTTTTAAGGTTTTACATCAGGAGCTCTAGTTTAGTCAATCTTTTTTATTCCATAGTTTAACTACAGAATTAAAACTCATTCTATTTTGTAAGAAAGCCTAGTGTGAAGACAGAGTGTAGAAATATATCTGGAGGTGTTCCGAGTGCCTTTGAGGAGTTTTATGCCTAAAAGTACCTATAAAAAAAAATCATTTTTTTTAAATTAGTTTCTTTCAGATTCTTATGGCATCACAAAACAAGTTTGAGTCAACGCAAATATCCATCTGAGTCTAGTAACCCATCTCCAGTAGTGGCCAGAAGAACAGTTTAAGCAGTTCATGCACTAGTCTATATTCAGATTTTCTGCAAATACGTGATGCCTGAAATGCACATTTTGAAACTAACCCTTATAGTATTTTAAGGTTAAAAACATATTGCTAAGTTAATGCTGCTATTTTTATTTCCACTTGACAGGCAATACCACAGACCAAATAGTGCAAAGGTACAAGTATCTTCTCATATTTCTCATCTTCAAAGCTATGCAACTAGGTGCCTGAGCACCATGTCTGAAATCTTTATTTGCTAACAATACCTTAAAAGGAGAATTTCTGATTAATTCTGTAACTATCGTTCTTTCACTTCCCTGATATAATCACTTAAAAACTAATTCTAGGAATAGAACAGGATTAGAAATGAAGCCTCTACTGGCTATTCATTCTCTTGACTGGTATTTGCAATCAACTACAATTTATTTTTCTCCTGAACAGCCTATGTTGTATATAAGGCACACGACGAGGTTTTCTTTACCCTTCCTTTTGATTAACTCATCATACAGTTTATTTTTCAGAAAAGCAAGATGAGTATCAAGGCATGAAACAAATACACAACATACAGGTACATAGATAACTTAGAGGTTACAAGTGTGCTCAGAATGGGAGTACCCAAAAATACCTTCCACAGGAGTTTGAATTTCTTAGATTTTCATGCAGGGGAAAAAAAAAAAGCCATCTAAAAGCTAGAGATCATTTTGATCTTTTTATTTCAGCTCTACATGTCTATGCCCAAGAGGCATTTTGTACTCATTTACACAGGGAGTGAAAGGAACATCAAAAGCACAGATGCAATCTCCTTCAACGGACAACACTTGACCTGAATTTTGTGTTCCCAAGTCCAGTAACATTAAATTTACCCCTACAACCTAATAGGTTCAGATTTCAGAAGTGTTCTATTCCTTTATATATTGTGGAAGGTCTCAGTTTCTGATAGAAGAGTGTTTAAAACAGACTAGAAAACTGTGTTGTGCCTTTCATTTTTCTGCCACAAACAGGAATTAACCCAGAAGTTGAAAACCCCTAATGACAATTCAGAAAAAAGAGTTTCAAACAGAATTCAATATATAAATTTGAAATCTACCACCAACAGCAATGGTGAACCTCATGGAGGGGGGAAGAACCCAAGCAAACCACAACACAGGTGCACAGGTTTTATTGTTAAGTCTTTGGATAAGTCAAGGCTTTTCCTTCAGAAATCAAAATCCAAGTTAATTCTCACCCCCCATAACAAGTGACCTGGATGGCCCCTCAACAAAATAATTGCAGCATTGTTAACACTTCCGATCAGGACTGCCAGACCAGCAAAATACAAATGAAAAAATACTGAAGAGGAATGGGGGATTTTAAGGAATCTCATCAGTTTTATCTGAAACAGATGAAAATTGAACATCTTGAACATCTACAGCTCTACCTTAGAGCATCATCCCTTCTTGACTGGCCATCCAACTTGAAGCCACCTAGAACACTCAGTTCAGCTACTGCGAGGAAGGCATTCTAACAACCAGTCGTGACATCCTCCGTGGTATATCTCTGTTTTGTGCAAAGCTAAATTTCATTTGGAAAATAAAAGTAACCTTTCAGCTTCCTTTTATTTAAATGCAAAAGTCATCCCTGGATTTTCTTGATTTATTCACTGCTATTCAGTCTCATACAGACATTAATTTCCTATAAATAAGAATTTTCTTAATATGAGCTGTATGAATTTATGTTCAGATACTAACACCAAGCCTTATATGAGCGTATGATCTCCTCAGAAGCAGTAAGACTCATAAGCACACAAACACACCAAAAAAAATCTGTTCTCTACTTATCTTTCCAGACCAAATTAATGCTAATTTTAAATGGCTAGCAGAGAGCTCATGGCTGACATAGCACCTGTGTCCTATTTTCATACCCAAGTGAAGCAATCACAAACTCAACAGTACAAAAGTACAAAGTGAGCCAGATGCAAGTCTAAGGAGTAAACAGCAGGGAATGAGCTCAAAGCCTTGAGTATGCTTGTTAGTCAGGGTTCATAACTTTGGAATTATGTGTATAAGTACCTTATTTGCCAAGTAACATCTCTCTTGGCGTGGGGAAACATATGCCCAGACCTGCAGGTTTCACTTATCCAGAATAGGACATAATTGTGATGTTAACTCCATTAAAAGTAATTACTTTCCAGTTATGTTTTTACTATTCTTCCAATAACCACTAAAAGTATCTGTAATTGTGTATGCAATGCAATTACAATGCAAAACTATTATTAATGTTTTCTGATTTAACCCTGTGAGTAGTTTACTAGAGTTAACACAAAAACCCCCATTGCTGTTTGTCTTAGAAATCAGTCCAAAGATCGCCTTGATGTCAGTAGATTTAATAGAAGTCCAGGTCTTACCCCGGTCACTTACGGTGAAGAGTGTAGGTGCTTCTTAAAAATACACATTCATAGAATTGTTAACTATGATTCTTCTTCATAGATTATTCAAAAAGTTTTGTTAAACATATTCAATTAACTCCAAAAAAAGCCTAAGTAACTGGTCCTTGTTGCAAAGAACACTTCTGATATTCTCTTCTGATCCTTCAAAAGTATCAATGGAATTTTTGTCTACTAAATATAAACTATTGATTGAATTACAGGTTTCCTTCCTTCAATCTGTCATGAAAAAGTACTTCAGAGTCCTCACACTACCAAAAAATACTAAAAATTCGAAAGCATACAGCAGTCCGATAATATTTAGTCAATATATCTTCTAAACAACAATCTACAATGAAACAGCTTAGCACCTAATGATTTCCCAGATTTTTCTCAGTGACCAATCATTGGATGACACAAGTGAATAAAAACTTAACATGAAGTCACAAAAAGACATAATGAACAGACCAATATCAATTTATTTTGTCAGTTTCTAGCATTAGGTTCATTTCTGTCGTGAGAACAAATTTGATCTTTTCAGTATCACTGAACCCCAGTGGGAAGATTGCATAATTGAAATGTTCAAGTAAATCATTAAACCTGATTAGGAATGAATTAACAGAAAAAAGGTTTTCTTAATCTAGTATGGTTTTTAAAATTACACATTACACAAAATATACAATTCACAAGTCAGAAGTGACATGGATCAATGCTTTAAGGTAGCACGCACAGGATAGTTTTCCCTTCAGTGAAAAATGCATGCTTCAAATAAATCCTGTTGAAGCTAGCCTCCCCTTCAGAGTCACATCATAAGTTACAGCTCAGTTACATTACAAAATTTCAGTGTAATTTTATGAAACTGCTGAGCCACAAAGCAATCCTACACCTTTTAAGCTGGCTGTCATTAGTAGCTAAGCCTCTCAGCAAGGAAATTCAACATGAGCAAGCCTAATAAGCATCAGCATTGGTACAAGGAGTGACAGAGGAAGAGGGGCAGACTAGGCTGTACAAGCATCATGTGAAACTTCATGCATTTATGTCTGAGTGAAGAATCACTGGCATAAATCATACACTGTCAGCTCCTCTGTAACAAAAACCTGTTTATCTGAATAAATTCTATTAATATTCATCTAAACCTAAACGAAATGTGTTAAGACTTGAAGAGCCAGTATGATAGATTTTACTTAAACATTTTGGTTCAGTTTTTAGTGTAATAGACTGCTATGAGTGCTTATACTTAAGAAATGTTATTCATGAGTATTAAATGAATTGTATTTGACATTGGTGTTACTTTACCTGATGAACCCTAGAAGGATCCCAACTGCATGAAATAAATCAGCCTTTAACTGAAATTCATTTCAGCATGGGGAAGTGCAAAATAGTACGTCTAGAGACAAAAGACCCATGAAACCAGGTATTCTTGAGAGAAAGCTGTTGAGGCAACAATCATCAAAAACCCAACTGCTACTTAATTATTTAAAAATCTTGAGACACATTGCTCCTCCTCTATTTATCTTCTAAACTGAGGCTATTATTACATTTACTATAATATTGCAGGCTTGCTTTTCTTTGTCCCACCCAAGTTATATTTTAACTGACATTCAACACAATTCAATAGAGCATTCAGTTCTTGTGAATGTGCTATTGAATTGCGTTCTGAGCTGTATGAAGTGTGAAGATGTCCCCTGTACCACCTGACTTTTAGAATCCTGAAGCCTTGTACACTGAATGGTGTTTGTACACCTAAAAACAACAAACAGAAAAAAGCTACTGCCTACCTTAATTAGTAGGTTATATATTTTAAGACAGATTCTCAGGTAACAATCATGTATTAAAAGGAATCTATTTTATAATTAGAAAAACAGTAACAATTTTTCTTAATTCTGCATATATGAACACTTTCTCTCTTCAAAAAAGAAACCAAAACACACTTACTACCCTTACTATGTTAGCCATGGCTATAGCACAGAAATAAACAATTACAGGAATAATTTGTTCTTCCAACCATTTTGTCTTTTTTCACCCAAGAGGAATGCATAGGGATCTGATCAGAGACAGAATGTCTATCTCACATGTGCAAATTTTTGTCCCTTTTGCTTTCTCTTATAAACATTAGTCTGTTGAAGTGACCATTTAAGTATTACCTTAAGACATTGAAAAGCACTCAAAGAAAACCGCTAACAGTTTTTTCTACTAATTGAGCTTATCACCAACACAGACACAGAGTCTCCTTTCTCTTCTCCAATTTTTGTTTAATTTTTCCTTCAATTGCACTAGTACTGCTGAAATGGCAAATAAAAAACAAATGTGGATCACAGAATTGGGAATGAAAACTCACTGCTTATAAGCCATTACTAATGGTTGTAAGGCTGAAGTGAGAACCCGTCCTCTTCACTGCATGTTCACAGTCCATCAAATCCCAGAAAACTTTTCCGCTTATATTTTCTATAACCTTCATTCCTCTCCAAAACAGCTTGTTACTAGTAAAAGTTTTTCTACAGCTCTATCATCAATTTTATGTTTCATTGATTATAAAACACGAGTGTTCCTAACATGATCTCTGGTTTCACCATATAGGCAGTATTTTAAAAAGTGACAGAAGTGATAGAAGCCTAATATAATAGCTTTGTGTATATTTAAAGTCAAACAGATTCTATATCTTACACAAAATGCATGTGAATGTAAAGTTAGTAATTTCTGTCAATAATAATAATGAAACAATGTTACAGAAATATTTTGTGCCACTTCAAAACCTGCTGCTAACAGGATATATAGCAAGGTGTAAAATCAGGTGCTCTCTGTCCACTTCCACACTGTCCTGGTTTCAGCTGGGATAGAGTAACTCAATTTTTGTCCTAGTAGCTGGTGTAGAACTATGTTTTGGATTTAGTATGAGAATAATATTGATAACACATTGCTGGCTTAGTTGTTGTGAAGTAGCACTTCCACTCGTCAAGGACTTCTCAGGTTTCCATGCTTGGCCAGGTGTACAACAACCTGGGAGGGAGCACAGCCAGGACAGCTGACCCAAACTGACCAAAGGGGTATTCCATATCATATGATGTCATGCTCAGTATATAAACTGGGGGGAGTTGGCTGGGGGACAGCGATCACTGCTTAGGGACAGGCTGGACATCGGTCAGCAGCTGGTGAGCAATTGTATCATGCATCACTTGCTTTGTATATTATTACTACTACTAATACTATTTTACTTTATTTTAATTATTAAACTGTTCTTATCTCAACCCACACTTTTCTCACTTTTCTTCCAATTCTCTCCCCCATCCCACTGGTGGGGGAGTGAGCCAGCAACTGGGTGGTGCTTAGTTGCTGGCTGGGGTTAAACCAAGACACACACTAATATTTATGTCAGAATTCTCTCACCTTCAGTGACTCACTTCTGTACTCACTGTACTTCTTTACTCACTTTTCTTGCTTCTAACGTGTTTCTGTTCATTTCTGAATTAAAAAGATGTCCTAATTGTCTTTAAGGCTAGAGATTCCATATCTCTAGAGGCGGCACTGGCATGTTGAACAGTCTCGTGAAAAGGAAAGTATGGAAGAAATCTTGCTAAACTTAAAGGCTTCCAGATGTGAGGTGCCCTATGAGACCGCCACATCTCTCCCTGTACAAAAGCCTCCTGCATCCCAATGTATACGTCTATCCTCATACAATTTTCTGTTTCCTCATCCTATTCAAAAGCAGAAGCCCTGTAATGTCTCCCATTTCTTCCCAGACTAAGTTTCACCTCAAGTTTTCCCATGCTGCTCTACCTTTAAAACAGCCAGGTATTCCATGCAAATCAAGAGTAATTCGTCTTTCGACATGATCTCTGATGTGGGCAAAGTCTGTGGGTGACATCTTTTTCCCTCCCCACATACCCCCTTATTTACCAGGTTTGAACTCCGAGATGTAATTAGCTTCAAACATAAATTCCAAGAGTTGAGATAAATCAGAAATAAGAACAGGTGAAATTATGATTTTTGGAGAACTTTCAACTGAAACATGGACAGTACACTACAGTAATCTTACAAACAATATATTATATGAATATGTGAGCTCAGCAGGGATATTGAATCGCTACTTTTTCCCCTTCCTGAAATGGAAAAATATTAAATACATTTAGTTTTATGTGTTAGTTAACACAAACATGTTCAGGATACAAAATTACTTTCAAAAAAATCAATTACTGGTTATAAAACCTGTGTACTGAAGGAAAAAAGGAGGAAAAAAAAGAACATTTCATGCCAAATACTCCCCAAAACCTAAAGAAACAGAAAACATGTCTCACTGCAACCATATGAATTTTCTATACTTTTTTCCTAATAGATCTTCTGGATACCGTGCTATATATAAATACACAACTTGGGCATTTCATGTTATATTTCTGTATAAGGCTGCTTCCAGAAAACACATGTCAAATTTACCTCTCCAAAGTTGTTGTTGTTTTTGCTGCCTTTTTTATACAGGAATTAAGGCAAAAGCTATGTTCAGAGATTTCCACGTCTTGAAGTAAAGCTTCAGCAAAAAGTGTCCTCAGACACACTGCTACAGACATTAACTCAGTTTTCATTGATTTCCCACAGTAAGAAATACAGCCTCCCATACTATGTAATCAGCGATATTTATGCATCAATGGGTAATATTAGTAAAGCTTAAAATAAACTTTTTACATTTCCAAAATATTCTAAACTAATATCTTCAAGATGCAGATTATTAGAGAGTGCACTAGCACAAATCTATCTACCCGGATATGCTGACACACATACATTTTAAATAAAAACACTTTATAGTGAGAAGATAATTTAGAGTCTAGTGGCACTATTCAGTTTTTTTCCTTTTCTTTGAAACTACAAAGAAACAACAAAGGAAAGCCCACTTGTTTGAGACAACCCAGGCCACCATTTTAGCCCACAGGATGCTGATAAGATAGCTGTCTTTAACATTCTAAATGTACTAGGGAAGCTCAAGACTTTTGCCAGCATCCAAAAAGCTGAAAGTTTAAATGCCTGAAACGTTTAACTCCCTGGTTTCAGGTTCTGCCCAACTTTCAGTCTCCCTCTTTATTCAGTATATTTAGAAAGAAATGATGCCTTAGAAATACTTTAGTGGCTCTCTTCTCTCTAGTAAGATCTAATAATAGTTAACAAAAAAAGATGAGGCAATTTACACTACATTTACAGACTCATTTAAATGACTCTTCTTGCTAAAGCAAATACAAGAGAATGTAAATCCACCAGCCATTTGCATAAGAACAGAAAAAGCATTCAGTGGGAAACACTTGATGACTTAAGCTCATGAAACAAGTCAAAACCTGCGGTGGGTTGACCCTGGCTGGACAGCAGGTGCCCACCAAAGCTGCACTATCACTGCCCTCCTCAGCTAGACAGGGGAGAGAAAATATAATGAAAGGCTTGTAGGTCAAGATAAGGACAGGGAGATCACTCACCAATTACCATCACAGGCAAAACAGATTCACCTTAGGGAAATTAGCTCGATTTATTAACAATCAAATCAGAGTAGGGTAATGAGAAATAAAACCCAATCTTAAAAACCTTCCTCCCACCCCTCCCTTCTGCCCAGGCTCAAATTCACACCCTGTTTCTCTACCTCCCTGCCCCAAGCAGCACAGGAGGATGAGAAGTGGGGGTTGTAGTCAGTCCATCACACATTATCTCTGCTGCTCCTTCCTCCTCAGGGGAAAGACTCCTCACACTCTTCCCCTGCTCCAGCATGGGGTCCCTCTCCCATGAGAGACAATCCTCCATGAACTGCTCCAGCGTGGGTCCCTTCCATGGGGTGCAGTCCTCCAGGAACAGACTGCTCCAGCGTGGGTCCCCCGGGGGGTCACAAGTCCTCCCAGCAAACCTGCTCCAGCGGAGGCTCCTCTCTCCCTGGGTCCTGCCAGGAGCCTGCTCCAGCACCAGCTTTGCACAGGGTCACAGCTTCCTTCAGGCATGTCCACCTGCTCCAGTGTGGGGTCCTCCACAGGCTGCAGGTGAATATCTGCTCCACCATTAACCTCCACAGGCTGCAGGGGGACAGCCTGCCTCACCATGGTCTTCACCACAGGCTGCAGGGGAATCTCTGCTCCAGCATCTGGAGCACCTCCTCCCTGCCCTCCTCCTTCACTGACCTTGGTGTCTGCAGAGTTGTTCCTCTCATATTCTCACTCCTCTCTTCTGACTGCTGCTGGTGTTTGTTTCACAGGTTATTTTCCCCCCACTTCTTAAATATGTTATCCCAGAGGCATTACCACCATTGCTGGTGGGCTCACCCTTGGCCAGCGGCAGGTCCATCTTGGAGCCGTCTGGCATTGGCTCTATCAGACATGGAGGAAGCTTCTAGCAGCTTCTCACAGGAGCCACATCTATAGCACACACACCCCCCCCCCCCCCAAACCTTGCCGTGCAAACCCAACGGAAAACCACATAAAAACTGTAATACTTTGAATAAATTTGGGTAATGAGTGCTTAATTATTTTCATATTTAATTTAGGCATCTTGACAGCATTGTCAAATATCAGGCCAGGTGTGGCTGAAATCTTGGCATTGTTATGTGCTTAAATGAAACCAAGTTCAGCATTAATTAGTTTAGCTAGTTTTACGTAAGCAAGATTTTGTTGCATGCAGTGGGGGCATAAAGTTTCTCTACTCATTATTCTCTTTCTCCAAATATTTTTAAGCAAAATTTGGGAGTCTTACATCAATAGCAGTTTGTTTATATCATAATAATGTAAGGTATGCACCTACACATACACCAAAAATAACTGTATTACAGAGGTGTCACAAGATCTAACAAACTTTGAAGCCCAGAAAAACTCCATTTTATTCCTGAAAGGGCATCGAAATTGTCCACATTTTTAGCAGTCACAAGCTTCACTGAATTAGGAGCTATACCTTGTCAAAAAAGTAATTTCTGTTCTAATCATTGTGTCCTGTTTGCTAGGGCTGTGTTACATGCAGTGCACTTTCAAAATGATATTGGGCTTTTCTGTTGTGAGGTTTTTCACCAAATATTTGATTCCTTTAAGTAGGAATAGAAGTAAGTTCAAGTTAGGTCTGTAAGTTCACTTACAGCAGAAGTAGAGCAAAACCTGTCCCTTAAGTTCTGGGTGACAGGAATATTGTGAAGGATTGTTCTTAAGTTTCTATCCAGATGAACGTTCCCAACGAGACAGTCAAGTCCCATATTAGGGCACATATTACAAAACTTGAATTTGGAAAACCAGTTCCTCAATGTTTCTTTTATAGCAAGCACATACAGACAGCAATAGGAGGACATTGTACGCCTTGGGCTATAAAGGAAAGGTGTCTATACTGGACCTTCTCTGAGCCCAAGATAGTATTTGCAATCATATTTGAATAAAGAAAATAAAGATACTAAACACATCTAAATATTAAATTAGAACTATAATGAATAGTGTAAAAAAAACAATGTACGGCGCATTTCTTGAAATTTTATCTGAAGGACTAATCAGGACTAGTGGTGACGGAATGGAAGTGCTCTTTTTCTTTGTCCTGTGAAAGATAACAATTAGCACTCCCAAACAGCTCTAATTAGAACAGTGAAACTTTTTCCTTCTCTTTTTAGGAGAAATTGTCCCTATTTTACAAATAGCAAGTGATCAGAATAAAGACAGTTTTCATTTACTTAACAAATGAGGCTTTTAATTCAACTCTTCCCTGTCGTGGTTTAGCCCCAGTCAGCAACCAAGCACCACACAGCTGCTCGCTCACTCCCCCCACCCCTGTGGGATGGGGGAGAGAATTGGAAGAGCAAAAGCAAGAAAACTCGTGGGTTGAGATAAGAACAGTTTAATAATTAAAACAGTAGTAATAATAAGAACAACAACATGAAAAGGAAAACAACAGAGAGGCAAAACCCGGGGTGGGGAGTGGGGGGGAAGTGATGCAACTGCTCACCACCCACTGACCAACACCACCAGTCCCTGAGCTGTGATCACTGCTTCCCCCAGCCAACTCCCCCAGGTTTATATACTGAGTACGACATCATATGGTATGAAATATCCCTTTGGTCAGCTGGGGTCAGCTGTCCTGGCTGTGCCCCCTCCCGGCTGCTTGTGCACCTGGGCAGAACATGGGAAGCTGAAAAGTCCTTGACTAGCGTAAGCACTACTTAGCAACAACTAAGACATCAATGTGTTATCAACACTATTCTCATACTAAATCCAGAACACAGCACTATACCAGCAACAGTGAAGAAAATTAACCCTATCCCAGCCAAAACCATGACACCTCCTTTTTAGTGACAATGAATGGCTTTCCTGCTCAGTTCATCTGGAACACATCACATTAAAATACATTACAATGAAATGGAGGAAAAGGAACTGAACTAAGGAATTAGTAGTATTATCTCCTTCTTGTGTATGTTGCCATAACTAATAATATCCAGGCAATAGTCAGAGTTACTATTACAATAGATCAGAGGTTAAAGAAAGACTAGTCAGAGTTGTGGGGTTTTTTCTTATTTCTGTTTGCATAACACATACCACATGAAGACATGTCAATCACAGTTTACATCGATTGTGTTCACATTGAAGCTGTGTTGTGAACAGAGGCAGCACTTCTTCAGCCTCCCTAGCTTGTCAAAAAGGCTGTATTCCCTCTGAGCTCCTAAACACAGGAGAAAATCCACTAGTGACAAAAGTTTTATAAATTCAAAGTTAAATCAGTCACGCATACTACCTGTCTCAGCTGTTGGAGCAAACAAGAAAGATGAGTTCATACCCCACCTTTTTCCTCATCACAAGGAGTTGATCTATCACTTAGTCCTGATAGCCTCTTGCCAACCTAGCCCCACATTCAGACAGTTTTGGTAGAGGTTCAAAGTATGGTTTCACTTCTTTAAGTACTTGCCCATCATTGCATGCTGCCTGTTGAGCAAATTTTGTATGTTCTATGCAGAAAAATTATGATTTTCTATCACCTTGCATTTCTTTACAAATCCAGAAATTTTTAATGTAAGGGACAAATAGAAGGTTGCTTTCAAACTGTTATTCACTTATGGGTAACTGAAGACCACATCACAGCATTATGTATACCATATGGCTTTTCTACAGAGACGAGCTTTAAGAACACAATTATCAACAATACTTTGTGAAAATATGTTCCATGTAGTTAACAAAAGAATATGATCAGTGATATGGGAGTATTAAGACTAATTCAGAACATCACGCAGTTTAACCAAAGCCAGAAAAATCATATATATATATACACACACACGCGCTTGGGTGAAGCACTGAAGGCACTTCAAGCACACTATTTTCCTGTTGGATAACTTAAAAAGTAGCTTCCAATATATTAGCTGGAAACTAAGAAGATAGTATACAAGCTAAAGAAACCAAAGAACTGATCAAGGAATAGTACATACATCCCAGGCAGGCACTTAACAAAATCAGCTGCCCTCCCAGGACAGATGCTTTAGAGCAACTAGGAAAATACAGTATTTTTTTTAATTATTTGTTAATAGCAAAAGTGAAGGTGTGATTTAAAACCACTTCTTCCAGTGTGTTCTGTTCAAGGACTTGCAGATCACATATCCAGAATACTGTGTGCTTGTAGAAGGGCTAACTGCATCCCAGCATCTTGGTCCACAGTGCAATACACTGAAGATAGAGTTCAGTCATGGCAAATAAAACACTTTTAGTGCTCTGGGCTGAAGAATGGTGAAATGTATTAAGACACATACACACATACAGAAGCAATGAAAAGCTGCAGAGTCCAAGTCTTTAAAAAAAGAAAAAAAATCAGACCAAAAAAGCAATCTCAAGAGAAAAACAGACTATATATACACATTTCACTAAGGAGTTCATACATTGCCTTTGCCTCAAGATACCTGCATTCTCAGTCTCCCAGCCCATTATCTAAAAGTATACTTTGGCTTCAGGCTGTATTCATACAACAGATCATCCAATTGCCTACTATAATATATTACCTAAAGGAAATAAATCAGAAGTCCAAAGAGAAAAAGGAAAAGAAACAAACAGAAAAATCAACTGCTTCCTGTTATCATGGACAAAAAGCCACCTACATAATTGACTGACTTACTGACTTAAGTATCTTACCCTCGTTTAAACAAATTAATTGGCATGAAAAAATTCACTGTTTGGGAACGCTGTCTTTTAGAGGTAGAGACTTGCTCTTCCCAAACAGTAGTTCCAGAATATTCATGCTTCAAAGAGAAAAAAATCAATAAAAACCAGAAATTTGGTCTTTTAATGAACTATCTCACATAAGCACAAACTTTATACAAGGAACAAAGAAGTATCCTACAAACTACCAAATTACTTTGGTGTCATTGTTTAGCCCCAGCCAGCAACTAAGCACCACCCAGCCGCTCCCTCACTCCCCCCACCCCAGTGGGATGGAGGAGAGAATCAGAAGGGCCAAAGTAAGAAAACTCGTGGGTTGAGATAAGAACAGTTTAATAATTAAAGCAATAATAGTAACAATAATAATATAATGAAAAGGAAAATAACGAGAGAGAGAAGTGAAACCTTAGGAGAAGGGGAAAAAACCAAAGAAGTGATACAACCACTCACCACCCACCGACCGATGCCGCCGGTCCCCAAGCCGCGATCGCTGCTTCCCCCAGCCAACTCCCCCAGTTAATATACTGGGCATGATATCATATGATACAGAATACCCCTTCGGTCAGTTTGGGTCAGCTCTCTTGGCTGTTCCCCCTCTCCCTTCCCGGTTTCTTGTGCACCCAGCAGAGCATGGGAAGCTGGAAAAGTCCTTGACTAGTACAAGCACTACCTAGCAACAACACAGTGATTATGATAATAATATTGATAACAAAGTCCAAAACACAACATTATACCAGCTACTAGAAAAAAAATTAACTCTATCCCAGCTAAAACCATGACAGTATTGACCCCTTATTCCATACCATTTACATCATGCTCAGGTCTCATACTATCCAATACAACCCCAATAACCAAGACCCCCCTTTCCCATCCTTTGATAAAATACACAGATATCATTTATCATCCCCTTAGATTATGGACCACCCCTGTAAAATGTCTGTAGAGGGTCCACAAATGTCCATTGAGTTCATTTAGTCCATGACTTTGGGCTCCGCCTATCATTAACAGTCTTTCAAGGCCAGAGAGATGGTGTATGTGGTCTTGGATTGTTGCATGCTGAAGCCAGTCCTTGTTCCATGACCACTCCACCTTGCTTGGTTCAGTCAAAGTTCATTTTTCATTAATTCGGGAGATTCCTACTATGACACCATTGATATAGCATATAGTAACCATAGGAGGGATGACATACAATATCATATAGCAATTAACAGCAAACCATTCAGTTCATTGGCTGTTTTCACCCAAAAATCAAATCCCCCTGAGGTACACAGACTCCTCCATCCTCCCACATCACCCACCAAGTGCACCCAGGTCCTCGAGCAAAAGCAATCCCACGAATGGGTTTGCCTTTGCCTGAGACAGGAATAACCCAAACTGTTTTCCCCAGCATATTTTTTTACATGCACTACAGGGACTTTATCCCCTTCCACAGTACATAAGAGTCCTGACTGGGCAGGGCCAGCTCGATTGGCAGATCCCCTAGTGTTGACTAACCAGGTGGCTTTTGCTAAACGTGTATCCCAGTGTTTGAATGTCCCACCCCCCATTGCTCTCAGTGTAGTCTTTAACAGTCCATTGTATCGTTCAATTTTCTGAGAGGCTGGTGCACAATAGGGGATGTGATACATCCACTCAATGCCATGCTCTTTGGCCCAGGCGTCTATGAGGTTGTTTCAGAAATGGGTCCCATTGTCTGAGTCAATTCTTTCTAGGGTGCCATGTCGCCATAAAACTTGTTTTTCAAGACCCAGGATAGCTTTTCAGGCAGTAGCATGAGGCACGGGATATGCTTCCAGCCATCCGGTGGTTGCTTCCACCATTGTAAGCACATGGCGTTTGCCTTGGCGGGTTTGTGGCAGTGTGATATAATCAATCTGCCAGGCCTCCCCATATTTATACTTCAGCCATCGTCCTCCATACCACAGAGGTTTTACCCGCTTGGCTTGCTTGATTGCAGCGCATGTTTCACATTCATGGATGACCTGTGCAATAGCATCCATGGTCAAGTCCACCCCTCGGTCGCGAGCCCATCTGTATGTTGCATCTCTTCCTTGATGGCCTGAGGTGTCATGGGCCCACCGAGCTATAAATAGTTCACTTTTATGTTGCCAGTCTAGATCTCCTTGAGCCACTTCAATCTTAGCAGCCTGATCCACCTGTTGGTTGTTCTGATGTTCTTCAGTGGCCCGACTCTTGGGAACATGAGCATCCACATGACGTACCTTCACAACCAGGTTCTCCACCCGGGCAGCAATATCTTGCCACAATGCAGCAGCCCAGATGGGTTTGCCTCTGCGCTGCCAGTTGTTCTGCTTCCACTGCTGTAACCACCCCCACAGGGCATTTGCCACCATCCATGAGTCAGTAAAAAGATAGAGCACTGGCCATTTTTCTCGTTCAGCAATGTCTAAAGCCAGCTGGATGGCCTTTACTTCTGCAAACTGACTCGATTCACCTTCTCCTTCAGCAGTTTCTGCGACTTGCCGTATAGGACTCCATACAGCAGCCTTCCATCTCCGATGCTTTCCCGCCAGACGACAGGACCCATCAGTGAACAGGGCATATTGCTTCTCATTTTCTGGTAGTTTGTTATACAGTGGGGCTTCTTCAGCACATGTCACCTCCTCCTCTGGTGATATTCCAAAATCTTTGCCTTCTGGCCAGTCCATGATCACTTCCAAGATTCCTGGGCGACTGGGGTTTCCTATTAGAGCCCGTTGGGTGATCAGTGTGACCCACTTACTCCATGTAGCATCAGTTGCGTGATGTGTAGAGGGGACCCTCCCTTTGAACATCCAGCCCAGCACCGGCAGTCGAGGTGCCAGGAGGAGCTGTGCTTCAGTACAAACCCCTTCTGAAGCAGCTCGAACCCTTTCATATGCTGCCAATATCTCTTTTTCAGTTTGAGTGTAGCGCGCTTCGGACCCTCTGTATCCCCAACTCCAAAACCCTAGGGGCCGACCTCGGGTCTCCCCTGGTGCTTTCTGCCAGAGGCTCCAGGTAGGGCCGTTCTCCCCAGCTGCGGTGCAGAGCACATTTTTTACACCTTGTCCTGCCCGGACTGGCCCAAGGGCTACTACATGAACTATCTCCTGCTTCATCTGTTCAAAAGCCTGTCGTTGCTCAGGGCCCCACTTGAAATCATTCTTCTTCCAGGTCACTCGATAGAGAGGGCTTACAATCAGACTATAATTTGGAATATCCATTCTCCAAAAACCTACAACACCTAAAAAAGCTTGTGTTGCCTTTTTGCTAGTTGGTGGAGACATGGCGGTTATTTTGTTGATCACATCCATTGGGATCTGATGATGTCCATCTTGCCATTTTATTCCCAAAAACTGAATCTCCTGTGCAGGTCCCTTCACTTTACTTTGGTTTATGGCAAAACCAGCCTTCAGAAGGATTTGGACTATTTTCTTCCCTTTCTCGAAAACATCTTCTGCTGTGTTGCCCCACACGATGATGTCATCAGTGTACTGAAGGTGTTCCGGAGCTCCACCCTGTTCCAGTGCAGTATGGATCAGTCCATGGCAAATAGTAGGGCTGTGTTTCCACCCCTGGGGCAGTCGATTCCAGGTGTACTGGACACCCCTCCAAGTGAAAGCAAACTGTGGCCTGTACTCTGCTGCCAAAGGGATTGAGAAGAATGCATTAGCGATATCAATTGTGGCATACCACTTGGCTGCCTGGGACTCCAGTTCGTATTGAAGTTCTAGCATGTCCGGCACAGCAGCAGTCAGTGGCAGAGTGACTTCATTCAGGCCACGATAGTCTACTGTTAGTCTCCACTCTCCATTAGACTTCCGCACTGGCCATATGGGACTGTTAAAGGGGGAGCGGGTCTTACTGATCACTCCTTGGCTCTCCAGTCGACAAATGAGCTCATAGATGGGAATCAGGGAGTCTCGGTGCGATATTGCTGCCGGTGCACTGTTGTGATGGCGATCAGCACCTGTTGTTCTTTGACCTTCAGCAACCCCACAACAGAAGGGTCCTTTGAGAGACCAATGGCAATTCAACTAAACATAAATCAAGGTCTTTTCTTCAGATTATCTGCTGTGATAGAAATACAGACAGACAGCTGAGCTGAACCATCCACTAGCATAGCCAAATAATCCCTAGATTATTTTTAATAGGCTAACAAGAAGGACAACAATTAAAAACACTCAAAAAGATGTTGTTGGAATACACGTTTACATGAATCTTGGCATGTAAAGTTTCCATCTAATTAGCTAGCGGTGTGGCTCAGTGTAGCTGTAGAAGAAAAACAGTAGCTCTGAAGATCAATAACCACATCATATGCATTTCAGTTTTGTTTTCCCCAATTTTTGCACACTGAACCAGCTCTAGCACATAGAGTGTATTCCATCTCCAGGTGATATGCATCATACAAATATTGAGATCTTAAATCAGACACCTTAAGTGGTTATTTCCTAAAAATTTAGAAGTGTACCTATAAAGAATTACCTACCCAAACCCTTCTGAAAATTAATAAATCTTTTGCCTAATCCATTAACAAAATATTGAGCCTAATAAACACTTTTAATTAAAGATTTACTAATTTTTAGTGTTTTGGAAAAATGTTTAACATTTGGGATTTGGGGAAAATACCTGTATTTTTCATTACATACTATTTCTAGACATATCACAGGCTGTCAGTTAGCGTTATGTAACAGTGGCCTACTTTTTCCAGCAGTATCTCTCCATCCTTCAGTTGTTATACAATTGACAAAAGTTATTTTTAAGACATACCTAGCATTACATGATGTTAAGAAATCTATATTAGTATACAAAATACTACTTTTACTAGGAAATGCATTTCTGAAATCCAACTGAAGAGCAATAAAATGTTCCCGAGAGTACATTCTAAATGTTTTAAGCTTAAGAAAAATATTCACATTAATCAAAACAGTGATTACAGAAACTTGACCATCCTTAAAGAATATTCAAAACAGAACTTCACTTTAATAGTAAATGGATGGTGTATTTGTATTTTCTAATGATCTGATCTCATTACTAGGAAATATTTTACAAAATGTTCAGTAGAAATAATATTTTCTGAGAACACATGCAACACAAACAATGGAAAAATTTTATTCAAGAGGAAGACATCTCTTTCTTGGGCATGATTTGTGTTTTCTAAAATACTTTGCAACCTGTTGTGTATAACATGAAGCTTACTTATTGAAGAAGGCTTTCAAATGAGGTAATTAACCTTGAACAAAATACCTTGCTAATCCTAGCCTTGTCTTAAATGAAGGATTAGTTTTAAATAAAGCATTGTTAATAAGTAATAAATGTTGAGTGAGTTTTGTTTCACTTTCTAATACATAAGAGTAGCAAGATGACTATTAGGTATTTACAAAGCACAGATTCAACCCCTCACTAACTGAATTCAAAGATCCACTTATATTCTCATTATTTTTTACAAAAAATACCAATAAAAAAATTCACCATACACATAGAAACTAAGTCTGAGATACTGTTCTTGAATTTCACTTACCACAATGAATCAAAAACTACTAAAAAGGGAGAGTGAAACTTTTGGCTTCTTAACAGTTTCCATAAACAGCAAGCAGCATTTTGCATAATAGAACATAAGTAGCCTGAAACAGCTCTTTTACATGCAAAACGATACGAAGTCACTGAAAATGCAAAAGGTTCCACCAATCACATAACAAATAAAAAAAAAATCAGAGGGGCAAACTTTTAACAGCCATGTTTTAAACTAAGGTTGTCCTGTCATTTTTGAAATGCCAAATACAGTCTAGGAGCTACATCAGAGGCAACTTCATAGCAATTTCATTCAAGCTTCCACAAACATTCATGTTGTACTTCCCCAGCCTCTGTCATCCTCCTCAAAGACAGAATACAAAGGAGTATTTCAGAAAGCTGGAAATTGCAGTGTGACAAGAATCCCTTATCACAGTTCAGTCCATAGTAGAGTGTGTTAAAGTGATAGATGAGAATTCACTTTCTGCATTTCCTCTGTTAGCATTCACAACATTTCCTATCAGAACTGAAACACACACAGCTGTGCTTACTTTGATTGAAATAGGACTAAATTGGAGACAATCCCATGGTAGTAGCACACTTAGTTTAAAATACATCCATATGCATTCATATACTTACACTTTTTAAGCTTCTTCAGTATATTTAAGACAACACAGGAGTTAACTATTTGATCCTCTGGCAATTTTTCCCTAAAGCATGTATTTTTAGGGGTTTTTTGTTTTTGTGGGTTTTTTTGTTTGTTTTTTTAAATGCAATCTAGTTTTTCCTTGCTGAAACCTGAAGAACAGTAGGCTATCTACCACAGTGACCATGTTTTCTCCTCCCTCTTCGCAGCAGCAGCTAGATACTTCAAAGTGTTAAAATAGCTGATTTTACCTGTACTCTAGACAACTTATTTCTCCACTTCAGAGGTCTTACCACTGATAAGTCAACTACAACCTTTATTTGCAAAACAGCTATCTACTTAGCTGTTCCTTCTCATGTAGCTTTTCTTTCTGGCTGAAGTACAACTTGTACTTTTTCCTACTAAGCAATTTCCAACCTCACTTCTCTCCCCAATCATATTGACCATTTAACAAGATCATTCTGAATCCTCAGTATATCTTCCAACATTTACAACTCAGAGTTTCTTTCAGCTTGGCTTTGTCTGAAGATTGTCTATACCATCACTCAAAGCATTGATGAAAAAAAAAGAAGAATTTTATGGGCTGAAGCACCAGTGGATCTCCATGCAATTACCACGAAAATATTATTTTTTTCTTGGAGTTTTCTGACCAATTCTATACCATGTCATTTAGTTGATTTTTTTCTCTACACATATTAATGCTAGGCTTCTCTAGCCATCTTTAACAAGATGACCTTGTGTCCACTCCCTATAAAGTTCTATGCCATGATTGATAACCACATACTTGTCACAATGAAACAATTCAGACATTACATGAAATCTAACAGCTAGCTGCTGCTAAACGTAGAACTTCATAGAAAAAAACGAGTTCTCATCAAGTTTAATTCTCCCAATCTGCTCACTATCTGCTCCAAAGCACCAAAACCAGTTCAAGGAAAGGGACTTGAAATGGTAATAAGATCACCCTTTGGCTGCACATAACTTTTCAGTTGATGCAGCCCCCCAACCTAAATCTTCAGCTTTACCAAATGACTTGATATATTTCCTACTTTTTCCCTCTGTAATGGGATAGTATGCATTTGTGCCTTTAATATAATTGGAGACTCCCATTTTCTTCAGTACCTCTGAGAAGCCTCTCAAGCTTTTACTGACCAATTTTCTGAATTTAATGGAGCCTGTCATACTGAAATCTATTGTTTTTATTTTGCTATTATTCCTCATTCCTATCCCAGGGATCACGACTTACATTGGTGACAGCTGCTCTCACTTAGTAGTCCTTCAACCTTGACATTTTTAACACTTCACTTCTTACCAGTCTTAATTATATCTTCAAAAGCCTGTACTTAATTGCTTTCTTCTTTGTATGAAAAATATTGTCTGAACACAGTTAAGGAACTGTGTTCTGTTTCAACTCCTCACCAACAGATTTCTGGGCAGTTAAAAAATCTCCTACAGCCATCAAGTCCTGCAACTCAAATGGTGACCAATAAAAAAAATATCAGTCATTTATGATTCATTTACCTTTCTTTTTTGAAGAGAGGATAAATGTTATTTAATGATTTCTAAGCCTACTTTGAATCATGGTGCTTTCAATTGCATAACAAAACTCAATGATACAGAAAAAAATTACTGTACTATTCCCCTTTCCCAAAAATGAAAATAAATAGTATGTTCAACTTGAATCCGACTTTTGACCAACACACTGGTCTCTAAACCTATTGCAGCCACACTAGGTACATACACAGGCTTTGCCAATTGCAGTGAAAAACTTGGGAGAGGGGAGCAGTGTAAATAACCTGAATGGAAGTCTTCAAAGGAATTATCAAGAAAATGAAGTAGGCAATTGTTTTAACAGAAAACAGAAACTGGTTTTGTATGCCTCAGGATGAGTGAAACCATTGGCATCTACTGACTCTATCATTAGTTGGATCCTACAGGCCTCCCAATAATACCTAAAACATCAAAAACCCTCTATGTAGTAATATTTTATATTTTCATACCTTCCTCATTATGTTAAGGAAATCATGTAAAATAGCATCACTTCTGATGGAACTCAAAATTTAGGCATTAGAGTTATGATATTTCATTAGAGAAAAGCAAAAATCAGACCATTATCCTAATGGTAATTTACACAAACCTGAATTAACTCTCACATAACTTTAAACGTGTTCACTAAGTCTATACTGATTAGACAAACATGCATCATTTCTTATGCAAGGTTCTGCTTCATTTAGTGCTAGAGACCTACAGACAAACCTGTTAAAGGACCGGGCTAAAACTGCATAAAACTACACTGTTAGCAATTCTTAATTTTCAAGTGCTTAACTAGGTAACATTATTTTTCTTTTCAAGACAGTATATTAAGCAGAACAGCTGTCACACTGTGGCCCAGACCGTGTTGTGTTCCAGTTTTCCTGGCTGGTCTGTCACAACACTAAGTGTGTTCATGCTTCCAGCAAATAAGAATTATTTATGAATATTCTTACAACATGGTGAGGCTCCTCAAAAAGAAACTGCATCTGCTCCAAAAATTATATTATGGAAAAGAAAAGAAACAAAGAAATACAATCAAGGAATAGTAATGACAAAAAAGAGTTTGTTTGGGTTTTTTTTTTTCTCCTCCTTAGAACTTCATTGTATACTATACACACAAGCAAATGGATAGAGGACAATGAAGAGTCACATCTTACCTCTTGAATAGGATGAAGAAGCAGGAAAAACAACCATGGGGATACTAACTAGTGGTTGGATGGAATAAAAGAGAGAACTTAAAAAAAAGAACTTATGCCTCAAGAAATAGGGTAGGAATCTGTTCCTGTAAAAAACTATGAAACAGCCCTTTATACAGTAAGTAGACATGAAATTCCACATTTTTAAAGCAAAACTCATGTACAGTTGCAAAATTAACTTCACATTCCAATTTCTTTTTTTTTTAAAAACACTTCACATTGTTACTTCAAAAGTTTTTAAACATCTTCATTACAGAAATTCTACTTACCCACAAGTTTGGCAAGACTTTACTTTCTCTTTTATTCATTCTCCTAAAGAATTTTTTTACACTGTTTAAATAACAGATCTTAAAACTTAAATACAAATTTATGCTGAAGAGCTGTATTTTAAGATGCTGGGCTTCCACAATAATCAGCCCTTCCAGACTTTTAAGTTGAAGTACCACTGCAGATTATTAGAGTTTCTTACTCTAACAAAATATATATTGTTGGTACAAGAGTATGTCATGAGTCTATCATGACTATGAGTACAAATATGTATGTGTACTCATCATCCAGCAAGAAAACTATTGCTGACTTGCTTATAGGAGAGGACTTAATTACAGGAGTCAGAGTACAAAGGAAAAATTGAGAAAAAACTGCACATAATGTTCTATTCAGGTTTACTACTGTCAGCATAGTTTTCAAATAGTCCCATAATGGGACCTTTCAGTTTGAAAAGTACAATCTCTCCGACTTGAAAGTTTGGCATCAAATGAAAATTTGTTAGCACCCAGAAGGGAAAGTGTGGGAATTGAAAGTCATTCATCATTGTAACACTTCACCACAGACTAAACAGAGATGAAAGATTCTGTACAGGCCATAGTTTCCAGCATACCAGGCTTTTTGTTAACTTGTCGTATTGGAACATACAAGATGCTTACACATAAAATGATTACTTCCAGGGAATAAAGGGAAATACTCTAGGTTTTTTTTTTTTTACCATTGAATAAAAATGTTCTCTAATTACACCCCAAGAATATCAATACCCAAGCTCCTTCACTGTGTATCTTTTTATTATATAAGTTTTTAAAAAAGCTTTAGCACACTCACTGAAAGAAACCCCTTGCATTACTTTGCATAGAAGAAAAACTATTTAGCAAAAAAAGAATATAATCCAAGGGCCTGAATCGCCTACCCATAGTTGTTAACAAAACAAAGCAACACCCACCTTCCTATCAATTTTAGATTCTAGATACTTTATTTGGAAAGGAAACAGGACTTGATGGGAAACAAGTTGAGAGTGCACTAATTCTGCATTGTCAGTTACGACATTTCGAACAGTCATAGTACCTTTCTACTGCTAAATGTGGAAACATTTGTCATTACTGGACTGCTATCATGAATGAAAAATGGAACAATATTAATCATATATCTTTTTTCAGTATTGGTATGAGTTTGTAATACAACATGTAAAGAAATCTCCCAGGAAGTCCAGTGTGACATGACATGAATTAATGTCCACTTACCGATTAGGCTTTATATCAGCTAATAACATAAAATAATGTAAGGCATAAGAATCATTTAATGAGCCTGAATCAAAATACATCTAAAAAATTGAACAAGTACTTCTTATTACGTTAGGATTCCTTTCAAAAACATCTAACTAATTTTTGGGGTAATAAAAATCTGCACAGATAACTTGGCTTTATTTTTTGTTAGGTTATAACAACTAGCTTGTCATCATATCTTCCAGGTTCTCATCCCTTACTGTTTGATCAATACAAAGTGTAAATACTAAATTACCATAAGTTACTTTAATGCAAAGGCTTTCTGAACATCATCACACTGAAAACAGCATTTAGGACAACTTCTTGACTTTCTTGTCAAGTCAAGATATGATTTGCTTATTAATTCTAGTTACCAAGGAAAAGACAAAAAGCCGAATTAAATTACACAGAAATGTAATTGCTTAGAGCCAGTTCCGCACATGTAGCCTGTTTATGTTCTTGACAAGATTATATAGTACAGATATTTCATACAATTCATGTACATGGGACAACTTGACAACCTTCAGTAACTCCTCCTCTTAAAAATTAATATTAAGGAAAATCATTAGATGTTTAACAGCTTCCATATTATCCAGAGTTGATCCTGAGTTACAATAGTGATGGAGATCATTAATTTTAATAGTTTAAGAGCAGTCACTCTAAGCTAAAATGTCTACCTAAAACCCTTACTGTTTTTTAGCATACTGACACCGAGCCATGTTTTAGTGGAACAGCAAAAGCATACACCTTGAATTTTAAGCATCTCGTTTCACTGCAAACATGAAAAATGTTGTGTTTTAAATCTATATTTACCTGTTCATGTTTAACCATCTACAGCAAAATGGTTTTGCAATGAAGACCTGTGTGACTAGTCTCTTTCCATAAAATGAGATATTATTTGAACCAAAAAAAAGCAATAAGCTCCCCTTTCACTTCTCTGAAGTATTTTAAAATATAATTCAGCCTAATTCTTGTGCTGCTATTCACAAACTAGTCAGATTATAATGTCAAATAATATAATTAATTATAATAACAAATTATCATGTCACGCGTTCAAATCACGAAGATTTTTATTTTTTGACATTTCATAGCAGCTATTCAAATAATCCTGTCCTAAGAGTAGGGTAACAATCATAGCGCTTTATGAAAATTTAGAAATCTACAGGCTCGCTCTACTTGAGGCAAAGGTCTTCATGTGGAAGAAAAACATGTTTTAAAATGATATTTTCTTATTTTACAAGTATATTGTTGCTTTTTTACATTTTCTGTAAATTGCAGAATCTATTTCGAAGTAGGCAAGGGACAACAGGTAATTACAAGTGGCTGTAAGAGAAAGGTAGTTTACTTCTTTACCGATCCAAGCTTTAGATGGGGAAGAAGTCAACGTTTTCAAAAGTAAATAAGTCTGATGTATTTCATTTTCTTATTTAGTATCAAAATTGAAGATGTTTTAGAAGCTGCAACTTTTGTCAGAGCTGTTTATGCTGCTTGAGAACAGGACTTAAGGTCCTAATTCTCCTAACAAATTAATCTGTTAACTGCTATGCCTGAAGTTGACTACCACCACATAACAAAAGAATCTATACCCTTCCAATTCCATTGATTTCTTCCAAAACAAATTAATATAACCTTTAGGCTCTGATTCACCAAAGCACTTAATTAGCACACACTTAAAACCTGCAAATCTATGGAAATTCAGCAAGCATTCTGCTGCAGTTCCTCTCTTTATTCCTCTATACTTTTCCACAATGCTCCTTACATTTTGTTTGCAAAGAAAGGTGTCACCCACAGGCTGTAACATTGACTAGTAATACCTAAAGTAACTAACAAATATCTTAGGGCCTTAGCTTTTCTTCACTTATTTCCAATGTTTGCAAATCATCACCTATCAATATCTAAATTTTAAAAAAATTACTTTTCTATTTAGAAAATATTTAGAAAGAACTGTGCACTACATATCATCTATATGTAATAAAAATGCACATAAATCACACATTTCCTGCCAAATAGATCTCAACTATTCAATTTAGGAACACGTTGATTACCTAAAAATTACTTTTAGCCCTTACAATAAAATCTTAAGTTTGATTCCTTTACAACTGTTATATGTCCTATACCTTTGGCTGCAGATTAGATTATACAGTGCTAAAAACTGGAGGTCTTGCTTTTGCCCCAATACCTGGGGCAGGTAAGTGTAAGACTTGGAAATAACCAGGAAGAGGGTATGGCTGTCTTACCCAGATCAACATGAGGCAAGCATAATTCAGTCCAAGGTCACATTAGTCAGGACACAAGACAAAATTCATACATCTGCTGAAGTTTAAAAAAAGTATACATATATATATATCAAGCACTTCCGAAAAATCTAGACCGAACTTTATATCTTATCTCAGAAATGACAGCTTCCAAAAGCACACTCTTTAGGTCTAAAATAATTTTAAAATCAACCTAAAGTTTTCAAGCTGTGAAAGAGTACCTTTCTGTCTCATCAAAATAAAAGTAAATCTCTCTATACGCATAAAGGCCAGTAAGTTAGGCTGCCCTAAACCAAAAGGCAGGGATAGCATAAACAAAGTCATTTTTGGCTTGTTTTTAAACAAAAAAAATTTCTACCGCAGATTAGAAACCACTTTCAAGCGGAAATTTCAGCAATCATGTTCTGATGCATTCTACAGAGTTCTCAAAGAAAACCTATGTTTAGTAATAAACATTTCCAAAGCCACTCAGAAACATAATCATTGCAGACTACTGATTGCACAATTTCCTAGGCAAGCAGTTAAGCAACTGAATCACTTTCATCAGATTCCTTTGGTACCTGGTCGTTTCCTGGAGTTCCTTTACCAGTCAATAGAAAATTTCAACTTTGTTTAGCAGCTGAAAATGCTGTTGCTTCTCTCCCTCTTTTTTCCCCCCAATACCAACCAATAACTTATCACACAAATGTAGAAATTCTGTCCCAGAATTAGAGATAATTTAAAACATTACTGAGAAGTAGACTGAAGACAGAGACAATACAAAAGTGAAAGCAACCACATTTTTCATGGCTTTTCCTGACAGCCAGGGCAAAATTCTTCTTCCCAGGAGCATTGCTGCCAATAAGCAGGTAGAACTTTTATTGCAATGAAAATAAAAAAAGAAATAGTGTTTTATTTAGGGATGGACACTAAACTGAATACCTGGTTTTTAGGAAAAAAATCATATCCAGAAGTGAACTGCACTAATTTGGGTTCATTCCAAGTATCAACATGCTATGATTACAAGGCTCCTATTCTATTTTTCCATTTGTTAGCTGTTCTCCAGCTTTATATTCCCCTACAATTCTTCCAACATGTACAGAAGAGTTTGGAATATGCAAACAGCAAGGTTCAGACTACAGTACTTAAACCCTACTGCCTTTAAGCAGGCAAAGCATAAACAGTCATTTACCAATACAAAGAAAATTATTTCACATTTCACTGCAGCACAAAGAGCAAATTGTGCACTATGGAACATCATGAGAATGTTTTTCTTGGTCACAGTCTACATATACTCTGACACCAAAACGTCTTATCTTAATACACTGTAAAAGATGAAACAAGTCCTATAAACCCAACCAGCAAGTGAAATAGATACCCCTATTTAAAAATTATTCAACATTTATGGTAATTTGTATTGCAGATGTTATCTAAATACAGCTAGACAATGCAACAGCTTCAAAGACACTTTTGCCGTAGAACCATGACAGTGTTGTGAACCAAGCGAAGGCACTGATTTTGTTACCCCTAACTACACATACTTTTAATCTGAGGACCTCCCTCCCCTTTCTGCAGAGGTACACCAAACTTCAGAAAAAAGGAAACTAAGAACCACCTTATCAGCTACTCATATTTGTACTCCAAATTAACTACTTAAAAAATAATTTTTTTCTGAAGAGCCACCCTGAGTAAAATAAACTGGTACAATGAATTGGTTGGTTTTTCAACAAAAGAGCAGCCTGAGAGTTTCAGGTAATAGAATACATTACTTACAGAGAGGGAAGACTAGCAATGCTCACATTGCTACACAGTACAGCACAGATATAGCTGGTTACAAAGCCTTCCCCTACACCAGAGAACAAACTGGTTTAGCATCTCGTGTTTACCAATAAGAGCCTTAAGAGCTGAGGTCTGAAAGCATACAGCAAGCCAGCCAAGAACTAAAGCATGCCATGCATCACTGCACTTTCAGTGCAGGTCACTCAGCTGTTGTACCTTAAACATAAGACTTTTCAGAAGAGATCAAAACACCCACTTTATTCCTCAGTAGTCTTTGGAACACGTAATTCTGCTCCCAGACTGGGAGAACGAAACTCACATAACAAACAGTGCTTACACAGCACAGGAATTAAAGCAGCAGGGGAGAATTATTTTACTACCTTTTGCTCTTCCCAGGTAGGAAAAGCTATTTAACTTTCTTCACTAGGACTTGGGTGGAGCTTCCAGGCAGGATTTCACAACAAAACAAAAAATTCAATTGAAATTAAGAGCTGTAACAGGGAAATCGAAATACCACCTAGCTTGCCAGCGAGAACACAGACAGACATTGAATTATCAGGCACTGATAGTAACTGTAATGATAGCCTCAGCCCTTTATTTTCATATTTTCTTTCTTTCCTTCAATACTTAAGTAAGATGCATTAGTTAGCATAAATCACTATTCTGCCCTCTGATATTCCAACTCTGGTGCTTTCTTGGGTACCTACTTGGACCTGCGGAGTGAAGTAGCTGCAATTTGTACCCTTTAGAAACGCACTTACATATATGTATATTTTAACTTCCTCTGAGTCACTGTAACTATCTTTACAACAACAATTCCATTTGTTTAATAGCCCCTCTGAGTTAATCAAAATCTCTTAAAAGTTCAGTGATTATATAACTAGTAATTAAACCCACCTTGCAACAATCACATTTAAAATATTTATTTATGACAATAACAAGTTAGAATGGATCTGTGAATTCACACTACTGCTCTCAAATTGAGAAAATTCAAACCTCTTTTTGTAATGGTAAGTAGTATACATGCTGCAGAGATACTGGGAAGTTGATCAGTTTTGGTACATGGTAATACCACATGTTCTGTGACATTACTCATATTAGCACTTCCTCTTGATCTCCACTCTCCCAGCACTTAAGGTGGCAAATTTTAGAGGGAGATCATTTTAAATTTCTGTTTAAAGGTAACGCAGCATGTCTAAAACAGCAATTTAGAAAATTTACAACTATGCGCAAGGGCAAGTGCCTATACTGACTGGGCAACTGTGTCTAGAACCTCATTTTTCTGCTCCTTCCCAGCATTTGGACTGAGAAGTAGGCCACAGAAGTAAACAAAGCTTCTCCCTTCATGCATTTAAAAAAAGACTATTGTTTGGGTATTTCCTGCATGTGTTGAAGAAGCATTAAATACTTTATGTCCCAACAAGTGTAACATTACTAGAATGCCTTCAAAGTTGTCATTGGGTATCTTGCTCAAAATTTTAGTAAAAAAGTACAGTGGATTTAAAATCCTAGCTATAACTACAGGAATAGCATAGAGATTTTTAAGTGACCTTTTTTTTTAGATTGAAGAAATTGAAAAGACATCAATACCATGCAAGAATTTTTAAACCAAGAAGAGATTCTCACTAGTATCACTATATTCTTTTTCAACTACCACCAAGAACTAGGTTAAAAGGAAAAACCACCTCAAAAAATAAATCACCATAACAGTAAACAAAAGGTTTCCCCATTAGTATTCAATTTGATTCAAACTACTTTAATTCCAGAATGAGTATATCTTGATTGAAAGTTTCAGCTAGACAGTATATTTTTCAAGCACAGCTACTTCAATATACAGGTAGGGTGATTAATATTTAAAACGATAGTAGGCATCTTTACAGTGGTCCTTACCACTGCTACTATCTGTTGTACTCTAGATGGTTGTGATATAGCTAGTAAATGTCAGCAGTTGGCAGCAGTATTAACAGTAGTGATCAACTCATCTCAGAAGGGTTAGCTATTTAGTTTCTATAATCCAGGAATAAGAAGTGCTGAACAAAGTTTGGAAACTGCTTCAGTTTTCTAGCCCTAGACTTCAGTTTTTACTTCTACATCGCTTTCCAGATATACGAAAAAAATAAACACACATCTTTAAAGTTCCTCCAAGGAAAGACAATTACCTAAGAATCACTTAGCATCAATCTAAATTTGAACTGTTAAGTTCATATTTCTTGTTTTGTGACAGGATGCAAACTCCGTCAGACTAACTTTATCATTAGAGATTATGAACTTGAAAAATTAGCAGCCTATCAGCCAAAGCAAGGTGGCTTTGAAAGTGGTTTGTTTGAATGATTCCAGTGGGTTGCTCTGGACTTAACCAGACTACATGAGACCAACACAAAGTTGGAGATTTTTTTGTTTGTCTTTAAGGCCTACAATCCAGTTCCATCAGTTGCCTGATGAAGAGATAACTAGGGGGAGAAGTTTCACAAAACAAGGGTTTTGGCAGCTTTGCCAGTATAAGAAATTGTCTTTTCTTGTCTGCAGTTACAGATTCTGCAGCACTGTGCCTCCTCATCTTGTGCTAACAAAACTGTTCGTAAAGTTGAATTGAGAATCAAATCAGAGGTCTGGGTAAAATAAAAAGAAAAAGAGACTATTCTTTACCCACATAGGTGCCCTGACTCAGTCCCTGCCAGATCTGCACAAAACACTTGTTTTAATACACCTGTAGAACAGTACACCATACAACAGAGGCAGGAACATACTGGAAAGAACGGGAACTCTGTAAGCCAGAACTGCTACATAACAAAACAGCATCCTTTCAAGTCTTAGTTTCCCTTGCCAATGCTAACTGTCTAGTGATGACCTGTTCAAGCAGGAATTAAAAGCTTTTATGCTAAATTCTTCTTAAGTTAGAATAGAATGAAGGGAAACAAATGATCAGTGTTTGGAGCTTTACAAGTCTGCAAAGAATTACTGTTAACAGCTGTTCCTTACCAGGATTAAAATTAATCTCTAAAATTTAATACTTACACAATCAGTTGCCACAGAACAGTTTCCTTGCCCAGAAGGCAACTGAAAACTTTACTTCCCAAACAGGGACAGGCATTTAGCACAGCCAGACAGCAATTACTGTACCATGGCAAAGGTGTTGGTCTGATCCAGGACTGGAAGCGCAAGCACAATACAAGGCACAATCAATGAAAGGATAAGTGAGGAACATTCAGCTGCTAATTTCAAGCTGCTAGGCAGCCAGCTACAGAATGAAGCATTTTTTATCACCTGTGTGAAAGAACCAATAATTTGTCATAGCAAAAAAAATGTGTGCAGATCTTTCCCTGATGTTGTCTTGATAGTTCTCTCTCAGCAATCAGTCCTTTTTTAAACCATGTGATGAAAAGACAATTGCTTATTTCACAGTAACAGTAAGGCAAGACAGTCTGCAGAAAGAAATAATGGCATGCTAGTACAGTCAAGAAAGCAAGTTATATTTTTAAACAGAATTTTCTGCTGATTTTTTTCCCCACATCAAAACATATTCCTAATAGAGTATAAAAGTAGTGTCAGCTAGAGGATGTTATTATTCACAAGCAGAATTTTTCATTTTACAAGTGGAGACAGTTGAGCATTGTCTAATGAACCTATGGTCTTGAATCACTCTGACAAAGTCTAGTGCCTCTTAATGAGTTCCTAAGACTATCTGTGACTTGATAGAGGCAAGGTTGATGACAACTGAATTACATAAACTGTGATCTCTGAAGGGATATTTTAGTCCAAAGTAAATGAGTGCTGTGCTAGGCTGAATTTTGGTTGTACATAACAAGAAAAGTTGTAATAGCCACCATCTGTTCTGCAAAGCATGAAGGCAGATGAAAGAAGTGAGTGGCAGTAGGCACTTGCTGAGCAGCCTGAAGAAGAAAGTCAAAGAAGGTTACTTGGGCTTAGTAGAAAGATAACCAGTTCAACACCAATAGAGAAGAAGTGGTATATCAAACCACAGAACACAGTAAAAACAAAGAGAAGACAAGATGATTTACCTTATTTTCTCACTGAAATGCTCATGTCAGTAGGGGGAAATGGGGGAGGGGTGTGCTTATCTCCCCAGAAGAATCCAAGACAAAGAAATAGATTATAAACTACCTCCAAAACCAGATTTGGAGATCAGGGGTGGAATGGAGAAGACTAAAGGATTAGCAAAGATCTGTCCCAAAAGATATTACATGGAAAAGGGTCCAATGTCTCGCACATCTCACCTTGGCTCCCAGACTTGCAAAATTCAGTGAGTTTTATCTCTGAGCGATAATAAGCTGCAAACCAAGTGAAACACAACTTCATGTTTTCTTACTGTATTTTTTCATAGCTCTTCACCTATCCTCTCCATAGCAGTCTCCAGCAGCTATTTCATGACAGAGAAATTGTATCCAGTACTGGTAGAATGAAGACAGGCAGAGAGAAATTCACAGAAGTAGACTGATGATACAGCCCTCAAGCAAACACAAGCTGCTACTGAAAAAATAAAAAATAAGAAAAAACCACAACAAAAAAAATCACACTAACAGTTGCACAGAGCATTTCTTGCAAAGCCACTGCACATGTCTGACTAGAAGCAATGGTACACAGCTCAGCTAGTAGGAGAAAGCAAGTGCTGCTCCCTCATGCATCGATTATAGCATCCATATATGCAGAGACAAAAATCTGACATAAAAGAGAAGCTCCATCCCTATTACGGCTCTACAGAGAATAACATCTCATAAGACTCAGTTTTCTTGGCACGTTTTGAAATAAACTCTCTCTGCCTGGAACAAGTGTTTGTGAATATATGTTGTGATCCCGTAGTTCACGGTTAGCAGCTCGCAGAGTTGGAGGCCTCCTATAAGACAATACTGAATCTCATGGCTATAAGACCTGTCCTGTCCTTAAAAAACCCAAAATCTTTAATCAAAAAGGCCACCCTAACTTTCTCAGAAATTTAAAAGGATTTAGCAGGAAAATTTGTGTTGACATAAGTGCATTATTTACGCTAACAAAAACAAACTGCAATGCTATTTAAGTGTCACCAGTAATTATTAATTTATGCCTTTATTTTTCTAGACTTTTTGCTGGATAATGTTGTTATACATACTACAAAATCATAAAATTAGGATATACTCCCGAAAAGCACCATGAATACAGACAGAGCAGCTCACAAATCATCTAGGAAACGACCTGTGAAACTTCCTAAAAATCTCAGATTTAAAACCATCAGCATTTTCTGTTAATTGCAAGTGTACATTCAACCCAAAAGAAGTGAAAGATTCCAGACCCCAGGACTGCTCAGCAATTTACTTAAGTGTTTTTCCTCATCTCTTTCTTAAAGACAGAAATAGGTATCAATATGTCTAAGTCACCAGACTTGAACAGTATCCTCTTACGGGAACAGTCCTTTATACTACATAAAGTGAGAGACTACATGGAAGGAAAGGAGATACCATTTGCCAGCATCTGGAGAATCAGCTTCTAAACTCAACATTTTAAATCATCACAAATTATATTTGCCTGACTCCTAATATTTCTTGCTCTTGGCCATAGTCCAGAGCCAATTTGTCTGACAAGTAATCATTTACTTGCTGTATATTACTCAAACTAGACAATCTAATGATAACCTCTGGCTTAAACATAAAAAGTAAGTCCATGAAAAAAGATCTGAATTTTTAGTAATAATATTTTGGTTGAATGTTGAAACAGGACATTTTAACTTAAATATTAATATTCCAGTTGCAAGACTGGACAAGAAAGTATTATCTTCCTTTTTGCGTCCCTGAATTTATACATAGGCAGAATATTAAAAAGGGAGCTTTTAATAAGAGAAGACAAAAGCAGCTGAAGAATTTATGGAAATGTAGTTTTGTTCAAGTATCATGAACAAATGAAAGTATTTTTCTTTCCTAATTAAAGACACACAAAGGTACAAATGCAGGAACATAGAGGACAGACTAAAACTACTAGCAGTCAAATACCTAGCTACAATTTCTCAAGTAATTCCTGAAGGATGTGATAAAAGGAGCCTTTCAATTAAACAGCCAGAATATATCTGCAAATATTCACAAAGTTTATTTTATTACTTAGGTTAAGAGCAATTGACTGTTGAGAAAACATATTTTACTTTTATTTACCAGAAGAGTACATCTATTGTTATTACATAATGCAAAGAGCACTAACCTTAAGACATATCACCTTCTGCTGTATTTTTGTGCTGTTCCTCTCCTCCAAATTTCAATTTACCAGGCATTTAGCAATTAAAAGGTCAACACTTCACAGATTTTTTTATCTAAACATCTTATATAAGTCTGGGGGGGTTTTCTTCTGTGAACACTAGCTAGATGAATTCCTTCCTCAAAATGTTTTTTCAGTTCTTCCTTCAAACTCTACAAAGGTTAGCATTTCCATGAAAATATTCCTCTTATACTTAGAACTCAACTGGCATAAATTTACATACTTCTACTCACATGCTCCCCTATTTGCTACAATTTATATTAGATTTGAAAATTAAATTCTCTGTGCATGTATTCACCCACATATACAAAAACCAAAGCACCACTTAGCACACTGGCAATGACAATGATTAAAAACCTTTAGATTCTACTAGATCTATACACAGCAGAACTCTGCTTGTTGTGAAATATGCCTCCTCAATCACCCTTGGTTAATCAAATTTAGGGTGTGATAGTCCCATTTACCTTGGCAGCACCAATCTTGTACATCATTAACAGTTATTAACTACAACGCTACATATATTTATTCAATTTTTGATTCCTATGTATTCCTTCAGTTTCACATTAAAGAGAATAACAAAAACCCCCGTGTAGTCAAGTAATGAGATCAACAAATGTTCATCACTGATGCTGCAGAATTGGGTGCTCATGAATGAAAGTGTATTTGTTTCAACATGTTACTAAAAATTAAAATCTAATCCTGCAGTGCTGCCCTGGTTTCAGCTGGGATAGAGTTAATTTTCTTCACAGTAGCTAGTATGGGGCTGTGCTTTGGATTTGTTCTGAAAAGAGTGTTGATAACACAGGGATGTTTTCGTTACGGCTGAGCAGTGCTTACACAGAGTCAAGGCCTTTTCTGCCTCTCACCCCACCCCACCAGCGAGCAGGCTGGTGTGCACGAGAAGCTGGGAGGGGACATTCCTAAACTTCAATCACACTGCAGACCTTTTCTATTTAGACTGTATATTTTCAAGCATTGGTGTTTCTAAACAGGAAAACATTTTTTAGTCTGCCAAAAGGAGCCCTTCTGTTTCACATTCAATTCTAGAAATTTAGTGTCTTCATTTAAGCTTAAGGGCTTAATTTCTAAGCCTTCTGTATTAATAGCTATGCTGGTAAGTCTGTTTTGAACACCAAAGTTACATACACATTTGAAAAATACTGCCGCACTGCAAAGATGCCTCCTCTCCCCACCCCAACCTCCCACTCCACAGTCAAAGCAGGGCTGTGCTGCTATGCTAAATGCACTGGTACTAGCCTCCAAGAAAAAAAAATCTGGTTTATTCTTGGAGTGCTTTTATTCTTACACCTTAGTTTGAATTCAGCTCACCAACACCAAAATGTTTCTGCCATCATTCCTCAGTTATTTGCTGTCTAATAAACATATTAGAGAACCTCAAGTCAGGATTAAATTAGGAGGAGAAAGCACAGAAATGGTCATTAGAGAGACAGAGCAGAGATACTGACAGTTTCAAAGTAATGGGTTTTTTTATCAGCTCAGATTCCCATTCAAGACCTGTAATCTCCACCAATACTTGCCATTACTATTTTCAGCAGCTTCAATGTCTCTTCAGTTATGAATGTTTTGTCAAATTCTTTCAACAATAGGTATTAACCTTGGGAGATAACTTAAGTCTTCACTAAGAATGCAGAAAGAGGATCAAGGATATAAACAGTCTAATCCTATTTTGTCCATGTACTTTGTAAATTTATCAGAAAGATCCATCAGAGGACCAAGAAACTTAAAACTAACTTTTCCAGCACCCTGGTGGACTCTGATGAGGACCGAAGCCACCTAACAGCTGTCAGACACCCACCACTGCTTTTCATCTCTGTTTTAAATGTCTTATTTGATGAAAAGATTTTGCCCTTCATGTAAAGTCTACTTTTGGTTTTGCCTGTTTGTGTGTGTCAGTTCTGGGGTTTTGTTGTTGTTGGTTTTTGTTTGGTTGAGTTTTTTTTAGACTACGCTGTCAGGCTTCGTTTGCTCTCTAAATATTATTAAATCAAGCTTGTTTTCTGTAACAAGACTTGTTCCTCCATCTCCATAGTAGATGGCAGTGAGGTACTTCAAAAAATGTAACTGGAATAGCTTGACAGAAACTTCATTAAAATCTCTCATCAAGCATCATCAATATGTTAGACTGTATGCCAGATACCATTAGTTGTTTATTTTATTTTCACCAAACAACAAATAAATCAAGTATTTACATTGAAAACCCTCATTCAGGAAGACAGACCTCTCAGATCAACATATTTACCCTAAATACCCAGCACTTTTGTATATAGGCTGGTTTTTTCCCCCGTCAAGTTTGAAGAAACACTTCTTTCACACATCTGAAGATTCCGGTCAAATAATCTTACAAACTATTATATAATATTCAAAAAGTTACAGGCAACACAGCATCCGATATTAAGGACAAGCAGCCCAAGTTTACGCAAGAACATTCTTTCCATGATGTAGGTATTGCTTTTTGACCATAACTTTTAGTTCTCTTTTTTTAAAAAAAAAATTCACAGAAATAAGCAGAGCAAAACCTGAGATATAAATAATACAGCCTAATTCTATAGTCCTTTTTCGCAAAGAGAGGTCACACTAAATACTCTTCAGTGCAAGTTCAAAAACAGTCTAAAGTCACACAGAATCTTTTTTTCTTAAAATAGAAATGGACAAGTACTACATTTCACTCCATAAGATGACCTGTTGGAGCAGGTCCAGAGTAGGGCCACAAAGATGATCCGAGGGCTGGAGCGCCTCTCCTATGAGGACAGGCTGAGAGAGTTGGGGTTGTTCAGCCTGGAGAAGAGAAGGCTGCGGGGAGACCTTATTGCTGCCTTTCAGTACTTAAAGGGGGACTACAGGAAGGATGAGGGCAGTCTCTTTAGCAAGGCCTCTTGTGACAGGACAAAGGGTAAATGGTTTTAAACTAAAGGAGGGTAGATTTAGACTGGATATAAGGAAGAAATTCTTTACAGTGAGGGTGGTGAAACACTGGAATAGGTTGCCCAAAGAGGTGGTAGATGCCCCATCTCTAGAAACATTCAAGGTCAGGTTGGATGGGGCTCTGAGCAACCTCATCTAGTTGAAGATGTCCCTGCTCACTGCAGGGGGGTTGGCCTAGATGACCTCTAAAGGACCCCTCCAACCCAAACCACTCTATGGTTCTATGAGTAAACATTGTCTCAAGTACAAAGTAGCTTATAGTATAGTCAAATAGCTCAAAGAACACAAATGCAATATATAGAAAAGAAACAGAACTCTTTAGGAACCAGTAACATTTGTAGCAATCAGCTGCTTCTCTGAAAATTTATTCAGGCTGCCATCCCTAATACTACCTTCTGTTATGGCTAGGTCAGAGGCTTACAGGAAAGAGTGTCACTTGCTTTGCTGTATATGCTTTTTGCCACTAAATGAATGCAAACAAACTGCTATTCTGACTGAATAGTGGTTTGGACTTTGCCTTCACAGCTGTAGGTGAAAGTCAATAGCAACTTAATTTCATATACTCTTGGGGGGAAGAACAACAAGATCTCAGAGCACCTGAAAAATTGCAGGAGATTTCACTCTGTCATATTTTGTGCCAACTGGTTTAAGTCTCTGGTTTTATGTATATATTTTCTCTGAAAAAATCCTTTTTAAAGTATAACTTTACGGGACAGATTTATTCAACTTTTCCAGCTTATTTATCATTAACCATACTATGTAAGATTATAGTGAATTAAGTCCTACTTGAATTAAATTGAAAAGATGTGCTCATATGCCCACGAAAATAACAGTGACAGTAACTGTTCAGTCAAACTGTCAATGAAGTATGCTTAAAAAAGCCAAAGGATACATGACGCATCAATCTGTGAAAGGTAATCAGAAATTTCTCAACATGTAGACTAGAAAAATCTGACTACTCTGGATTTTCCAAGAATGATTTGATCAGAATAGAATTCCCTTGCCCAAGTTTGTTTTCAGAGTAAAGCCTTATTTACTCATATTGTAATATGAAAAAGGACCATATAAATATCCAAAATATCCAGTTACCATGTCTGTACACCTTTCTCCTTTTGTCACTGCTAATAGCAGAGGAAAGATTACACAAGCACATCATGACAACAAATCACAGAAATAATGAGAAGGGCATAATTATCTTCTATTTAGTACTGGAAAATAATAACCTGAATAAAGGATATCAAGCTTGTGAAAAAGACGACTTTGGTAATACAGTTAGGGGCTCTCTATAACATATGGGGAATATATTTTGCCTAGGCGATGAATTTCTGTCCCACATGACTAGACTAACACCTTATTCTAAAGGTAAAGCATGAAGCTATGCAGAATGAGTACAACTAATACAGAGAAAAATAAACAAGGCTATACACAGAGAATATACATCTGCTCTACATAACAAATGGATGCATAGGATCTTATTTTGGAGGCAGCCTCACTTCGCTAATTATACCACTGGAAGTCACATTTGTTACAGAAAAAGAGAAACAACAGTAGACAAGCTCTGTGAGAAACAGGATACCTAACAATTTTGGAAACTGATTTTCTACTTGCCTTTTCTGTTTTGCCCCAGTTCTTGGTCATCTGGAACTCTACATCGCAGCGGAAATCTACCCACGCAGTGACTTCACATCTGCTCACAGAGCCCTGAAAGCACTCAACATCATGAACATTTCTTCCATTAAATTAATGAAATAGTCAATAGGCTTAAAATTAGGCCCATGCTTCAAGTGTTCTGATGAACTGGGTCTTAATCCAAAGCCCAGGAAATGCAACAAGAGTTTTCGATTTCATTTCAGCAAGTTTGGGCTTCAAAGTGCTTTGGATTTTAAATGCTCTCATCAACTAGTTTTGAACATTTCCTGACAAAACAGATGTACGTTGCTTCTTTTTTCATGTTTTTTTGATTTAGCTTTCATTTACCAAAAAGTTCAGGTTGGATAATCACATTCAACATTTATGGCAGGAATTCCCACTGGAAATGCAAAGTTAAATCTCTGACAGGCTTGTGTTTTCTGTCTATAAAGAAAATAAAAAAATAATAAAAAACCCCTGAGGTACAGTATCCTCATTATCTGTGAATTGGCAAACACTCAAGATCCATGTTATCCAATTTAATAGTGGACCTTTTTCTATATGATAAATTCAAGTCTTTCTCCCTCAAACCCACCTCCTATATAATGAAGAAAATTGCCCGTCAACTGTTTAAAGGAAGATTAGTCTGTTGCATTAACTCTTAATAGTAATATCAACCAATGTTTTTTCCAGCTCTTCCTGAAGACTAATGATGCTTCCCTTAAAACAGAATGAGATTGCCTTAACATTTCTTTCCTCATGTTGGCTTTAACACTCTTATTTGAGTCACTTCTCTGCTGTGAGTGGGGTACTGAAACACCAGTCTTGAACCAAACCATTTTTGAGATTCATCTTCCTGCAATTAAACACAATCAATCTGTGATATTATAGCTTGTCTTGCAAATAGAATCTTATTTAGCTAAAAACTCTTCACCAATACAGGAGTATTATACCCTTTATTATCTGATTAGCCATTGATTCTCATATTTAAGGTGCCGTTACACTTAATACTATGATAAAGCTTTCTAATTATAATGTCCTATGCTTTTCAATATACATACAGCCTTTCCTTCTGATTAAAGTTCCACCACTGCACTACCTATAAGCAACATCAAAAGAACCCAGCTGTTTATTTTATGTTATTAATACAAACTCCTGCCACATAACAAATCCATTTTCTAATCCGATCATCTCTGCTGTGTTACCATTCAGAATAAGCATTCTTATCCAAAGGAGACTTGCTTTTCAGCTACTGCAGTATTTAACATTACCCTATTGAAAGATACCCATATTGATGATTGACTCAGATACATTAATGTAAATAGTAGTAGCCACTCTTCTGAAATGAAGAAGATAAAGATAAGTTCCTGACCATTTGTACTGCAATCTTATAGTGCCTTTAAGAAAAGTTTTGGTGTCAGTGCACAAGGACATGTTCAAATGCAACATGGGTAATCACTTTCTTTACAAACTTCCCCTTTCCTTTAGCTAGTCAAACTGATTTTTATTTCGTTCACATTTTACGATATTGCTTGAACAAAATTGACGCTTCATTCCACCTGTGTCACATTTGACTTTCTATGCTTATGTATCCAAACTTGCACCACAGAGTGCAAGCCTGCTGCAGATGTGAGAGAGCCTGCTAATTACGAATAATGTTCAGCCTCCTACTTCTATCTGAATAAACAAACAAGTTTAAGCGCACTTCTCAGTGACAAACACATGGTTCACCACTTGAAGTTCTGAATTTGAGGCTTCCTGTATCACTTTTTCCATTGCTCCTGTCCACACTGTGGTTACCCCTATTCCTGCCACTAATGCCACAAAACTTGATTAATTTTTTATTTCATTGTTTTTTCTTATTAAATCAGAGCTTATGGCAAAAACATTTAACAGTCCCATCTTCTATGCTACCCTCCAAAAAATAAGCCACTGCACATATCCACTCAATACTGTTACTAACATACTGATATTTTACGAGGATTAGATATAAAAGAGGTTGCAGGTTGGGTTTGCTGAGTCTCTGAGCACAACTTTTGAACAGTAAAGTAAATCCTACAGTGACACACCACTGAGAAGTGAAAAGGTTGCCAAGTTCCCATTGAAAGTCAACAAGTTTGAGACACAAACATTACTTTCAAAGACTCATCTGAACTCATGTAGTCCCAATCAAGTCCTTTGTCCATCTTAAGTCACATTTTGTCAAGTGATACTGCAGCATTCTTATCTGCTTAGCAGAACATCAAAATCCCTTCTACAGGCACTGTCTTCAGTAAAATCTACTTGGTTAGTAAAACCTGTAAAAAAACAATTTCTCCATCCAAACATTACGTTTTCCATGTGAGGAACATAGCTGAAATCCTTTCTGTGTAAATTTTTAGTTCTGTGGAATTTGTCCACAAGACCAATTAAGGTTTTTTTAAAAAAACTTACAAGATCCTGCCATGTGTTTACAATTGATTTCTTTTTTGACTTATGTTTGCTGAATAGAGCAAATTTTTTGTAACTACCTAAAAATGTAATTTCTAACTTTGTCATTATTGTTTCTACACTTCAGTTCATCTAATGCCCTTTCTAAAAGGTCTGTTCCTGTTAAAGACAATAGCAAAAGTCTAAATGACATCACTGGGACAAGGATGATATTTGATGTACTGTTCGAAACAGTGGAGGAAATGAAGGATTTAATGAGACCCTGCTTGGAAGAAAAAGGAAAAATGCAGTATGTATATTAATGTTTTCCTGAAAGAAAAATAATGAATTTCCTACACTGAAAACGTCAAGGCTCATTCTTATTTAAAAGTTTCAGGCTCCTCCTGCTATTAAAAAAATTATTTCAATGTGTCAAACACTTTCAAATACACCAATTGTTTCTGAAACTCGGAAATTTAGCAAACACAGGGTATAGAGGTGTGGGGGGGTTCGCTATTATGCACAAAGAATACATTCGCTGTATCTCCTTAGAAATGTGCCCATGCCATTAATATTACAAAGGATCCAACTTGTATCTGTGTGAAACATTTCAATTCTGAAATGTAAGCGGTCTGTTTTCCACACAATTATGCTGCCCAATGGCTTTCTAATGAACACGTACTATTTCACAGACTCAGCAAACAAATGTGATCTTTTTTTTTTGTTGTGATCTCAGTGGGAGGGTGTTAATTTTTGTCATCTTTAATGATATTTAACTCCAGCTGGCAACTAAGCGCCACCCAGCTGCTCACTCACTCATTTCCCACCCCCACCAGTGGGACAGGGGAAAGAATCAGAAAAGTAGAAGCGAGGAGACTCGTGGGTTGAGATAAAGACAGTTCAACAGGTAAAGCAAAAGCCGCGCACACAAGCAAAACAAAACAAGGAATTCATTCTCTGCTGCCCATGGGCAGACAGGTGTTCAGCCATCTCCAGGAAAGCAGGGCTCCATTACACGTAATGGTTATTTGGGAAGACAAAGGCCATCACTCTGAACATCCTCCCCACTTCCTCTTTCTTCCCCCAGCTTTATATACTGAGCATGATGTCATATGGTATGGAGCAACCCTTTGGTTAGTTGGGGTCAGCTGTCCCAGCTGTGTCCCCTCCCAACTCCTTGTACACCCCCATCCTACTTGCTGGTGGGGTGGGGTGAGAGGCAGGAAAGGCCTTGACTCTGTGTAAGCACTGCTCAGCCGTAACGAAAACATCTCCGCATTATCAACACTCTTTTCAGCACAAATCCAAAGCACAGCCCCATACTAGCTACTGTGAAGAAAGTTAACTCCATCCTAGCCAAAACAAGGACACTCATGATTATACAGAGGCATCCAGAGTACATTACCAAAAACTTGTGATTCTGTGATTGTGAGTGTTGCAGTTTTGTTTCCAAGTTTAAGATAGTTGAGATTTTACACAGCACACACCAGCAAATCACCGTTAGTCTGTCTATACTCTATTCTTTGATTATATTTTTCTGAAAGCTACACGTCAATATCTCAGTAATCACTGAACTGCTAACATAAATACTACTACTTTAAAGCTCCATCTACCACAAGTATTATTTGTAAAAAAAGTAAAGGTGTTTGTAAAGAATGAAAAATTAATTGTTCAGTAGCTCTATGTGAACATGGATTTCACTGTAGCATCAGTGCTATATTTATTAAATGACACCTTGATCACTGTCAGTAGGTGTATAATAAATATAACTTTAATGGAGTTACTGACTCAAACCAGTTAGGATCTCATACTCTAATTCTATTTCCTCTATCCCAAAGAGGGATTGAAGTCTCCAACCATTACAAGCATTGAGCCATGAAAGGTATACTCTATTTCCCCCAGTAATAAAATTTTCTCAGTTGTCTAGATCAGTAATAAAATTCCTCTAAGCCTCCAATTTCCAGATCACTGGACTAGCAACTAGGGACAATTCAAGCAACTTGCATCCTTCACACCTACAGTTACATATAGGTTTATGATTGACAGATAGTGGCAGGACTGTTTAGTGCAGGACAAGTTATCAGCTCACAGGCTTATTCTCCACAAAATTCTACTGTCTAATTATAAGCCTCCTGGGAGATTTCTCTCAACATAGAGAATTTCCTTTACTAGCTGAAAAAAAAAAACACAACATACAAGGAGCTTCAGCCAAGGGGGACTCCTAAGAACAAAAATCAATAGAATGGGAAGAACTGTTTTCAAGTTATTGAAATCCACACTCAAAAGATGCTTATCATTGGATGTCATAAGCAGATAATTTACTGTAATAACTTATGAATCTTTTAATGCATATACATTTGAGCCCTACTTCTATTATTCTTATTGGAAACCATAAAGAACTAAAGCATCCTTTCAAATTACCATAGCAGTGGTTACACTAGTTAAGTAACATATATGTAACACCATCATATTAGTTATAAAAATATTTAACACGTAGGTCAACTTGCATTCAGCTTTCACACCAGTGTAAATCTGAAGCTAAACCTTTCATTTCAGCAATATTTATAGCGCCCCAACACACTAGATCTGAGTTCACCATGGCTTTAATTTGCTTGATCACTTGAAGAAACTAAGCACTAAGAAATCATTACAAACCTCTCCTATCACTACAAGATGCAAGAACTACACTTTTAGCCCCACTTCAATGACATTTTTTCACACCTGCAATTATCTTTCTAAAAATCTACGAATCAGCAAAACAGTAGTGTAATCTAGGCCACCAAGTCAATCCAAACCCTCTCAAGTACTGTAACCTAAGGCAAAACTACTTATGATTTTGAACTTTTTCAAGATCCAAAAGTAGAGCAAGCTAACACAGAGACATTATTTAGCAACAAGCTCCTTCCAGTCACTGAGAGACACAATAATGAATTAGAAGCAAATGGGTGAAAAAAGGCAAGTTGACATTCCTGATGGTAATCTTACCACGTATTTTAACCAGCATATAAACAAGATTCCTACTTGCAGCAACAGGCAAGACTTTTGATTCTCACTTCCAAGGGCATTAGTGAGTACTTACAATTTCAACAACCAAATCAGGAATAAATTTTAACATTCTTACTCTCAAATGTTTTGGCTATATATGTGAGCATACACATATTTAGAATACCTACTTAATTTGAATTTGAGTACCCTGATTCACATTTTCTATATTCTTGACAATACTTAATTGTGAAGTAAACAGAAAAATGTGTAAATATCTACAAATATACTCACACATACTAGTTTTACAGTACATTGTATGTAATAACTAGATATCATGCACACCATACACCAAGATTCCAAGCTTAAGTAGAGAAAACAGGCACCTTAATGAAATACAAACAAAATTAATTTCAACACCAAAAGGTTTTGAAAGGCTGCATATGTGGACATATATCCAAAATTACCCACAAAAAGAACTCTTGTTTCATAGCATAACAACCCTTATTTTTACTATTTGGCTTAAGGCTATGGCTACAAGTCCTAGTCATCAAACTCCATGAGATACTAATTAAGTATATACAAAAAAAAGATCCCTGCTACACATCAAATCCTTTTAGTAAGTGATGAACATTTGTCCTAATAAGGCTTTGCCAGTATCACTACAAACTTTCATTGTCACAGACTCCCAAAGGTCTCTTTCATAGATACTAAATCCATCTGGTTCACTGTTTTGAGACAGTTAAGAAACAGAGGGACCAGCTGTCCATACAGCCCATCCCAGAGTCTGAACATCTTGGTGGTTCTTGCAGCAAAAATAAGATAGCAAGGTCTGCCCTGCCACAAACATACACTGGAGAGGAGCTGTCAGAGGATTGTGCCAGTTTTTATAACAACAACTCAGAGTAAGAAGTACAAATTTCTAAACCTGTGACTTTCTTCTTTAAATGCTCAATTGGACAAAACAAGTACACACACAAAAAAGACCCTAAGTAACAACTGACATCCCAGGACACTACCCTGAATACTCCAGCTAAAACTGTAATCAAACAGTTATTCACTTTAGACCATAAGCTGTAGCTTAACACACATTCAGTCCTTATAGCCAGCATTTAACATATCTGGGTCCCTGCACCATTCCTAGGCATTAGTCTTAGCAAGAGTAGACAAATCTCTTCCAGAAACCCTTTCAAGTTCTTTCTCCTACTCTTAGGAATGACTGTCCTCGAGAGAACCGCTTAACCCCCTCTAACCTGGTCCACTATATTCCAGTTGCATACACTACTCCCAATCTGCAACTGTAGGTACTTATTTCATTCACAGAAGCAATTTATCATCTCAACTGAGAGTACACTACACTGCAGTTCAGTAGGCTACTATAATTTCTCATCTCCTTAAAAATTAAACTCTGACTCATAAAAAGATGGTTCTTGGCCTTACCCTAATAATGGCAGAGGTATTAACAATCTGTTTCAAGGAGACTGCTAGCTAAGTTTCATCATTTTATTTCTCAACATTTTATAGCTAAAGATCATGAATTTTCAACAGCAATACTACACTGTATATTCTTTGACTGCACAGAAGTGATAATCACCTTAAACATTTGCAGCATTGTTACATGCTTTTGAAGTTATGTTTCTATAGTAAGAAAAAGGCAAGAGCAAGAAAATTTCAAAATCTCATTTAAAAGATGCTAAGCTTGGATCATAAGATTATGATAATCATTAATAACCCTTAAGTAAAACCACATAAATATTGATAATAGTGATAGAAAAACTGTCCCCCTTCTCAACTTATTCCAATCTGTAAGGAGATTCAATTTTTCCTTGCATAAACTAAGATTAACAACAGTTTTATTGAACAGGTAACTAGACTATTCAGGTGTTAGATTAAGCTGAAAAACCTTGATGAGCAGCACATAAGCTTTCAGGCCAGGCTTGAACTCCTTGTTTACTACAGCCTGTAAATAGAACTTTTAACATAACCATAAAATGAGGGGTTTGGGGTGGGTTGGTTTTTTTTCCTGTGTTACTATAATGTCTAATTTTATGGACTCAATTCCTGTTAATAAAAGGGAAAAGAAATGCATTAAAGTATCAAATGCTAACGTAATGTTAAATATTACGACAGGAGGTTTTTAAAATGTACTTTACCATAATGTTCTAACCCCCATGAGCAAGTAGACTGGACTCCACTTTGCCACAGTGTTTGTCTTTTTTATTCAAAGGTACTTTAGACTTCCTAACTTCTACCAAAATGGCTTATACTGAAATAACTTCTCAGCATTAGGCTTGAAATGTGTTTACATGAACTGGTGCACCTTGCTTATTTCCCTGCTTGTTTCTGCATGGTAGAATCTGGAAAGGACACTGATTTAACCTATCAGCTGTGTATGTATATGTTCAAAACCCGTTTATGTACATTTATCAAGTTTAAATTCTGAAACATGAACATACAGAAATTTCATATAAAAATACTGTTGCCTGCATAACCACAGTAGCCAGATCACTGTGCTTCTTTTTTTTGGAAGGGGTTTTTGTTTGATTGGTTGTTATGTTTCAGGGAGTTTTTTTTCATACATCCTTCACCATGCAAGTAACCAGAGCATTCTTTGGCCTGACTTTTTTTCCATAAATGAAGCACAGGAAGAGGGAGCATATTTTAATTAGTACATAAAGTTATTAGTGATCTTAAAAGGGCATTTGCTTTCAATTAAAGCATGTGTATTTTTACTTTAGCAAATGGAAGTTGACATAAATGTATGTCATCTTTTGAAATTAAGCATCAAGAACATCAATGAAAAACCCATCAACCCTTAACTAAAAGTACTTCCAGTTCTGCCAGAAACAGAAATTAAACACAACAGAAATGCTGCAACTCACCTCATATCTTAACTAGATGTTCTTTATGGATATTATTTCTAACATGCAGAGCTGTGACCCAGTTAATTGCACATAATTAAATGGAGTCACAAATATGGTGTGGCGCTGACTGCAAATACTAAGAGTCTTCAGGGGATGAAAAAGTTTAAAAGTCATCTTAATTTGTTCCAGCCTCATGACCTTTACATCAATGAAAATATCATTAAAAGTAGGTGTCATAATCTACAGGTTGAATGGCTATAACACAAAATGAAGAATTTACTCTAGAGCTTCCCATTTCTAAGATGTGATTGTACGCATAACTAACCTAAAACATTTTACCATAATCGAATGGTCCAACAGACTACATGACACGCAGAAGTCAGTTTAACCCTGCTCTAGTGGACACACCTCTGAATTACTAAAAGCTATTCTTACAAATGGCACTCACAGACATCTTAGCTGGCAACACAGACAAGCTAACCTTGGAAAGGTTCATCTATGAAATTATCCCAGCATTTTGACTAGGCTTGCATGCATAAGTTCGTTTTATAATTGCGTTGAATGCATGTCAGTGAAAAACCATAGGGTTTTTAAAGAGGCAATAAAGAGAAATCTCAGTTTCAGTCTGCCAGTATGAACTCCACAACACATATACTAAGACTCTGGCCAAGTCTACTATAAACAAATTCTTGCACATTTGGGAATTTTTAACTTCCCTGCAGATCAAGGAAGAAACTCCACATAGAGAAATATACTATATTTCTCAGCAGTGCACATCTTCCATGAAAAGGAAGTCATACACAGTAGTAACTTTAATCAGACATTCAATTTCCTGAAGCCTTCAGAACAGAAACAACCATTTTCGCTCAGAAGCTAAGCACTCTAAAATAGAACAGAGCCAATGAAAACCTGACACTACAGTGACTAATCGTGCTGCAATAAACACAAACAGTCCAGATCGTGAATAGTCTAATACAGAAGCAGTACTGTATGTCATCATTTATTTTCACCTGCTCAACAGGAAAAGAAAAAAATTGAGTGACAAGCACAGGTACGGCTGAATTATGATTTAGACTAATGCTGCAGGTAGGCATAAATATAACATTTTCATTAGTACCATTTTGTACATTAATGGCTGCAATAAAAATGATAATGCAGGTAAGAATAAAGCCCATATTTTTTTCTGAGACAGGAAAGCAAAATAACTTCTGTCACCAATTGCTTTTGCTTCTTAGTGCAAGAAAAAGAAGAGTTACCAGAACTTCTTGTATTTAAGTGTTATTTCCTTTAAGTGCTGAAGTTTAAGAAACTGATCTGTGCTCTTTAAGTAAATACTGTACTGTCCCAGAATGAACACACTGGAGTAGATATACACAGCAGTTTGTCAGAGGGAAAAACCAAGGAACAGATAAGGCCTAAATAAAAATTTGAGGTGAATGAGATACATAGATGGAAAGTCATCCTATTTCCTCATCTATCTTGTTGAGTTTCTCTGACTGAAAAAAGACTAAAAATTTTTTGCCTGCCAACTTTTCTTCAGGATATCACAAGCACAAATATTTACCATAATTTTTCCGAGTTGCAGAAAGACAAAGCCTAACGCAAAGCAGGTAGAGTTAGCAAAAACACTACATAAATTACACAAATTATTTTGTCAAAGTAAACACAAGTCATTACTACTCTCTCAAATAAGAATTAATCATTGATGTAGATTTAGCCATCATATAATGCAGGTCCGATGAGCCTTAATTTCAACATGTGCACGTGCCTTTTCTGTGCTGGCAAAGTGCAGGTAATACTTGGTAAATAAATACAAGTTACCATGGAAAATATTTTAAGTAATATAAAAAACACACAGGACCGTCTGAGACGGTTACTTTCTTCTTTAATTGCATTAAGTGGGCAAGTGGAACCTTCACAGAGAACAGCCAAATTCACTTGATTATTCTTTTACAATTAACTTCTCAAAATATTTATATTTTTCTAACAGAAATCAAATCTTTTTGATCAGAATCATGTTTTAAGCTTACTAGTGAAACATTTAAAAAAATGGTTTCTCATTATCTTGAATTCCCCCACCTCCGTCAAGTTAAAGAAACACTTTAATGGACTTGGAAGATCCACTTTTCACTCTGTCACATTTCGAATGCAGCTATGTTTATATGTTTAGATATCAAAATCAGGTGTATTTGGGAGGGTGGAGCATTCCCCCCCAACAGGAAAAAACTGACCTCTGGAAAAACATTAGGGTCATTCGTACACCATATAATACAAATATCAGCAGTAAAGAATATCGAAGCTCAAAGTGTGGTAGCAACCGAGCTGAGACTCTGCTGAGCTTTGGAATTTGAAGAGGACTCTTCATCCATCTCAATACATTTTGCATATACATACAAATATACATCTTCTGAAAACTCAAGGCACGATTAAAATTTTGGAAATTAGTAAGGTGCAGAACACAGAGTAAGAGGGCACACACACTACTTATGTCAACAGACATTTGATACCATGTTTTAAAAAGTTACAGGCCTGAAAAAAATGGAGATTGCTACTTTCTTTAAAGGATCTACAAGTGACATGACCGATTTATACAGTCTCACTATTTCTCTCAGCTCAGATAGCATCCAGGTGAAAGTAATATAGGCAGTCTTGGAACTAATGACTTCACCATTTTAATTCTGACTGAAAATTCCAGCCTTATGGTCCTGACCTCGAAGCACCGTCTCCACAAGCCATTGAAGAAGGGTGTTTCCGTGATACAGTGCTATTTTAATTGGTCTTTTAAAACGAGTAGTAACACCAATTCTCAAAGCTAACCAGACAAAGAGAAGGTAAATAAATTGAGACACGTCTGACTTCAAAAAGATACTGAATAACAACTGACTTTTTACTAAGAAAGCCTTTCTGATTTACAGAACAGAAAGCTACAAATGCACCGGAGCCCTTGCAATACAAAGGAAGCGGGTTTGAACAGGAGTCACCAATTAACACAGAATTCGGACAAGAGTACATTGACAAAAACTTCTTTGCTCTCCCAAGAATGAAAACGTGCAAGTTTCAAGAGGGACAGCGATCATCAGAGACACGGCACGACGCGCCGACGCCCTCCGGAAAGGAATGCCCGGAGGAGGTAAGGAATTAGCACCCCAAAAGAAAGGAGCCCCAGGACGGCCGGGGGGGGTCACGCAGGAAGCGGCGGGCGGGGCCCCGCGCGGCACCACAGCGAGGCGCGCGAGCGAGGTGCCGCCCGCCCGAGGCGGGAAGTTAGAGCCAGAAACAGCTCGGCTGCGCGTGAAGTCCGCAACCTCTTTAGATGCGCTACGCTTACACAGCCCCGACGAACGCGGGAACGCAAGGGAAAGCCGTTCCTTACTTACCCCGACCAGGAGCAGCGGCAGGAGCCCTGGGCACGGAGCGGGGCTGGGGGCGCGCCCCGCCGGAGGCAGCAACCGCAGCAGCAGGAGGAGGAGGAGGAGGAGCAGCACCCAGAGACCGATGTAGGGCAGCTCATGTGGAAGTAACAAGCACTCAGGGCCGAGCTTAAATGGAGGGGGCGGGCAGGGCGCGGGCGTGAGGCAGCACCCTGCAGCCGTGGGAACGGCTATCAGAGGGCACTGATGGGCCTTAATTGCCTAAGCAGCCTCACCTAGGCCCAGAGCGGCACTTAAGCTCAGCCCGGCTCAGCTGCTGCCCCAGCTGTGCTGTAGGAGTGCCAGCCCAGCCAGCGCCATGCCCCTGTGGGGCCCTCCGCAAACCTGTGCAACGTCGTATGCTTCTGGAAACGGCAGAATGGATCAACGTACGACAAATGTTTGCGCGTTTTAATATAACATTTTAAATGCAGCTCTTCCTGTGTGAATCAGGAACTGAAACTTTTGTTAAATATTATAACATCCTAGTAGCTAAATGAAAGAAAGCTGCGTGCGTATGCATGTGTGGAAAACCTCATCCAACTTCAACAGCTCTTCAACTGGGCCATGCAAAGATTTCTGGCTGGTTCTCAGAGATAGAAGGAAGCAGCAAAGATAATTTGAGAAACTGCCATACTAGGAAGCATCATAATTACCTTAATCAGCCCAGAGTGGTACTAGGAATTTTAATTATTATTTAGTAAGATTGTAAAATAGTTATTAGTATGTTATGGCAACAGTTTGAAAATGGGTAACTGAAATTCTGTAAGTACTCAGGAGTTTTGCTTTCCTGTCCTAAGTCTTCATTATCTTTAAGTGAATCCCATAAGCATGATCTGGACACAAAGATAGCACGGATAATAATGAATTGCTGTCTTAATGTACCTGAAATCTATAAAAAGCTTCTGTTTTGGAAGTGTTCCTAACTTAATATAATGCCTAGTTACTCAGGAAAGATTGATTGTAGTTAGTTTCTAATATTCCTACTTATCCAGTGAAATCTTTGTGAACCCACTGGAGTTTTGTGTTTGTCTTCAATGGGAAATAGATTTCACTGTTAGTATTGCAACTAATTCTGAAATTTTGAGCAGTGACATTGTGGTTGGGCACCTAAAAATCACCTAGAACCTGTATCTCATCTTCAGAGCTATTGTTTCACTTAGGCACTGCACATAAGAAAGGCAAGAAAAAAATCAATTTGGTAACAAGAAGTGACAATATAGTGTGTACCTTTTAAATAAACTGATACACAGGTTTCAAGGAGGTTAATTAATTATAACACTAATTTTGTCCAACAGGGAGTGTATCTGAAATGTTAGAAGAACTTTCAGCATTGACGTTTGGGAGGTTTCTAAGTAGCCTTACTGTCAGGAGGCAAGAGGGGAATATCACCATTTTCCCAAAAATGCTTGTCAGCTTTCCATTGCCATCAAAGGAATATTTTTCAGAAATTTACTGAGCTAGTATTGCAGACACTTGAATTATCCAATTTCCCATTAAAAGTAGAGCGCTTCACAGATAAGCCTAACTGTTGAAACACCCAATATTTGCCCAACACTAAGTACTGTTAAATATAGACATCATATGCTAAGTGTCTATTTGACCTGCACTTCAAAATCTTTTGAAATTTGCCAGCATTCCCCTCCTCACCTCGTGTCATCCATTTCTATGTGAATAATGTAAATGTTTCCCATTTCAATGTGTTTTAATAGCATGTTAAAAACCTTCTATAAAAAGAAATAATTGAGGTTCCAACCTTGTACACAAATGAGATGGATGGAAATTGGATGAGTAATTATTTCTGACATTAACAAACAGATCCGCATTATATTCACTGGGGGGTTATATGATTTTTATAATGTTATATCAAATTATTCAGCAAAATTCCAGATTTAACTGAGTTTTAATCAAAGTATAGTTATAGAACTGCTACCTCTAGCCTACTGGGAATGTATTACACTCCGGCTTAAATTCTTATTCCTTTATGAAACTATAATACATCAAAGAAATGGAAGTATCAGTGCAGTTTTCTCTTTCCTTTTACCCTCCTCAAATCATATAATGTAGTATTTGTGAAAATCCTGATTTAACAGTCCTACAGTGTGATGCTTCCAAGCAACCACAAAATTATAACAAGAAAGCAACAGAGTAACACCCCCATAACAATGTGCTTTAAGGCTGTCTTGAATAGATGAATACGCAGTTCCCTGAGTGAAGCAGATTAAAGAAAGAACCCAAGAGCTAACAAAGCTGATAGAAACTTAGAATTTTTCTTCTGTGGACAACTCTAAATTAGAAGAAAGGAAAGTTATTCTGCTCCAGAATGTAAAGTAGATGTGTCCTAGTTTTGCCTGCACAATAAATTCTAACATCCTTTCAGGATGGCTAGGTTGCTCTGCAACGTGCAGACTTGAGTAAGACAAATTGAAGACACATCCCTTCAGTCTGTGTTTTCTATCAATCACCTTGCTCTAGGCAGTTCTCTGATTTCTGGCCTGCCGTTAGAGGAAATCCCCTTTTACAGTTATGGCTGTTCTGTAACTTAACAGTCACATACATCCTCTAAGAAAGCTAAGTATTTAGTACACAGTACGGGACACCACAGTGAGCACCAAATGCCTGTTCTAAGGCTATCAGTATCTCCGGTTTTATTGCTGTCCCATATCCAAACCTCTTTGAGACCTGGCCCATGTCATCTCCGTGTTGTCTTTATTATTTTCAAGTGCAGACTGGGACGAGGATCTTGTGAGGAGCAGTTGAGATTATAAAACAATTAAATTGCAGAGGTTTTAAGGAAAGCCCAATAAAATAAAAGTGCAAAATTTTATAAAAAAAAATAAATCCATTTCTTATGCTCAGCTCCACATTATGCCTGTTTTGAAGACAGAAAAAAATAGATGGTAACTAACAGAAGCATTTATTTGGAAAAAAAAAAAAAAAAGAAAAAGAAAACTTTCAATACTGATAAGCCCAACTTTTTCTCTTACAGTGGTCAATATCTTTGGAATGGTTTGTAAGAAGCCAAAAAAACCTATACAGTGACATTTTAGAAACACCCTGTGTATCAAAAGAAGGAACTTTCAGATTCATTATTAAATTACAGTGCTGGAACCTGAAATACATACTTTAAAATAACATCAAAACACTGTAGTTTGTTTATTCTAACAACGACCTGAGAAAATCTGTTTTGTTTCACAGAATGTAGGCCACAATTTTCACTTCTATTTTAAAGTCTTTATTTAAGACTATAACTGTTTATAAGGTCTGCTTTATCAGTATGTCTTGTAAACAAAAGGACAAACAATAGCAGATGGTATACAATCTTGTAGAGGAAAAACAAAGAGGCTGCTAAGCCTCTAAAATGGGACAAAAATTGATTTCAGATACTTTCAAGGAAGAAGTATATTTGTGCTTTTATAACTTGTGTGGGCTTTGTTCCATATATTCATTGTGCTACTACCCTCTTCAAAACGTATATCAAAGTCAGCTGGTGACTGTCAGTATACTCAGAGGTTTTTATAAGTCTTTTTTTCTCCCTCATGCTTTAGCTCCTTTCCTTCCTTCCTTGTCATCTTCTGTCACACTACCTGCCTTCTAAAGACTTGGACTGACAGTTTATCATTATCTCTGTTTATCTGTTCAAACTAACTGGCATTCAAATAGCTGTGAATATAGGGATCTACGTATGTTATCGATGTCTGTCCAGCTAATTGCTGTATCCTTTATGCACATCAAGTTGCACACGCAACCATAACCTCTGAAATTCCATTTTTTAGAACGAACAACTTACCTTCTGTACTCCTATCAATAAAGAATTACATATGGTTCAGATACGCTGTTAAAAACTGTGGGAGGTACTCGGACCAATGCTGCTTTTATCACTTGTCACTCTGAAATTATAATAGTAGCAAGAAAGTAAAAAGCTCTTTCATCTTCCTGGATAGCTAAAATAGCATTTCAGTGCTACTTTTGGATCACTCAGATGAAACTTTCCAGGTCTCTCCAGCCTTGCTGTGAAACAGATTTCCTATACAACATAAGAACATAATACTTTCCGTTACTTGAGATGTACTCTCAGAAATGAAAATCATTCTCCTAGATATTCTGCCAGGAACTCTGAGACCCAATAGCTAAAGGAAGGTAAGACAGACAGACAGAAACATATGAAAGACACTTTTTTTTACCATGTAAAGATAAGCTATTATATAGAAAACAGTGACATTGCAATGGGTTGGTTTGATATGGTCTCAAAGTCAAGTATTTTCCATGGCCTTTTTACAACATTTGAATAAAATTCATACAAGTTGGAAGAGTAAAAGAGGTATGACTTATGTTATAGTATCAAAAGGAAAGTGTTCTTTGATAACCTATACTTATATTACACAAACTGTGCTTGAGATGGAGAGAAGGTTCAGAGGTAAACCGAAATACTACGCTTCATGAGTAGCAAAAGACCTTAGAGAGAAAATTAACAAGTGACTGGATTGCAAAGAAACATTTCCCACATACTGTTTTGTAAGATGTTCAGGTACTGAAAAATTCCAGATTTTACTTTTTGTTTTGCATTTGAATGACCAGATTTTGCTCAGTGAATGGAGAGAGTTGTTTGACATGGTAAATTTTCTGGTGCTAGCTCATTAAAAAGGCTTCTTCAGTTTAAAATGGTAAGACCTTATTCAACTTTTCCTGCATAACCTCTCCTAACCCACTGGACACCACTGAAAGAAGATGGATAAAAAGTCATCTCCACAGACAAGGGAAAAATGTAACTGATCAGAATTACATTTGCTTACATAGCTGAATCTGAGTACCTACTGAATCAAACAGAAAAGAAATTAAGTCTCCACTAAACAGAGCGGGCAGAAAGACGCCAGCTGAAGCAGTGAGAAAGAAAAGAAAAAAAGGATGAGGAAAATACCAAGTTGTCAGCCATGCAGGCCTGATTTTACACTACAAATCTGTGGAACTGCATTCAGAAGGTAGAACCATAGAAACTAAGGGAAGAATAATTATACTCAGAAAAATTCAAAGAGAAATACTAAGATAGCCAAGAAGGGGCAGGCACAGACATTTTTCATCTGACAGGTGTTCAGATGACGCAGAACCTAGAATATCTCTGGCTAAGCTGCAGTCATAAGAGATGCTATCTCTAGATGCCAAAGTGAAATCTAGCAGGGAGCAAAAGCAGAGGTATTCAAGGTTCAAGCATTCCTTCTTTTCCACTTCTCTCAGAAACACCACAGGACCGTATTTTAAACCGTACCTCTTGTACTTGTGCTTTACCATGGTATGTATTTTTTGCCCAAGTGAAATGCCCTTCTTCCTAGATTAATATTTTTTTCCTTATCATTCTCCACAATGACAATCTATGTCATGGTCATCTTGTAAATAATCTTTAATACTTTGCATCATTTTAAAACTCAGGTATAAAACACCTGCATAAATTAACTTCTAAAGTCATCTTTTAGAGCAGTCTGGATTTGGCTGGAGATCTGTAGTCATCTCTTCTATGTTCTTTATCCAAATGTGCCTTGATTATTAATCAGTGTGACATTGTCTTTGTGACTGAATTCTTGCTTTTTTCCTATAACCTACATTGTCTCATCTCAGTCATTTTTATTTCCTTTTGAGATCTCTCATTGACAACATGTCATTGTGTTCATTAATTTACTTAATTGGCATTCACATAACTCTGAATAACATGATCTATTAATGTTATTGATTTTTGCTAGGCTGCATGCTGTATCTGTTGTAAACACTGATTTGAATACCTGGACACAACCTTGAAAAGTTTCACTTTATAGACTGAACCACCAACTCCTTCCTGCATTTTCTTCCCACTAATTACAAGATTTACATTTCAGTTTAATAAAAAGTTTAATAAAAAGAAAACTATGTCACAAAACAAAGACCTTTACTGTTCTAACCGCAGTGTTAGCATTCTGACACCTATCATCATAGAATCATAGAATGGTTTGGGTTGAAGGGACCTTAAAGATCATCTAGTTCCAACCCCCCGGGACACTTTCCACTAGACCAGGTTGCTCAAAGTCCCATCCAACCTGGCCTTGATATGTATAAATATATATAAAATATATAATACATATGTAAAATATAACAATAAACATATAAAGGCGATGTATAAATACATATATAAATATCTATATTTTTTATAAATATTATAGATGTATTAATACATATCTTTTATGGACATTCTGTTAAATGTTATTTTATTGCTTTTTTGCACAACTTAGTATTATTTTTCTACTCTGATTCACATCAAATAGGACCTCACTGCTTGAAAAAAAGCCAGTGAATTGGCCATTCATCTGTCTTTTATGGTCCACAATCATCAAAATAACAGGAAAACTATATGGTACGAGAAGTCAAGTGACTCTTTTTTCCTCTCCAGGCCTGACTAAATGTAAATCGATATTTTTCCATCAACTCCATCTCCATATAAAAATGATATATAGCTACTACAGGTTCATGAGAGATCAGGAAACCCACAGCAGGTTATCAGCTAATATTGAAGGGTAATCTTTATTCTGAAAACTGATATAAACTACAAGCTTATGCTCTTATGCAACAGAAGTGTTTGTCTACATCTGTCAAGTTAAGTAAGTGTGGTACTTTTAATTTTTTTTTAATTTAATTTTCTTAAATCAGGGTAGAATCATGAATTAAGTTAGAATCACTGTTTAATGTGCAAACAAACTGAAGGGACCAGGGAAGTAGTGGTGCCATCACTGATGTACTTTGACCAAGAAAGTTCACCAGATCCTAAGAACCTTCTTTATCCTGATAGCCCACATTTAGGAAAAGTTGCATATTGCATTAAAACTCATAGCACATTAGAGCTCAGCAAAATTTTCTCTGTGAAACAGTAAATATAAAATCCTCCAGTACCATTTTAGCTATACCTCAGAAAAGAGAATGATACTTTAAATGAAATGGCAAGACTCTAAGAAAAAAATTCCATGTCCCCTGCAAGCACTGAAAAATGCTATTAGCTTGCTACAATGTGTCTGCTAAAATAACACATGGTCTACTTAAGTGCACAACACAACCTCATATAAAATGAGGGCATTCTTTTTCCCCAGTGTGATGTAAAGCAAACAGAGCAAGTAACACTGAGAGAGAGAGAAGCCCTCACAAGCTATATACTCTCATATAAATCTTTATTAGGCTATCCTTTGTATTCTGCTTCTCATGACCCTATGACATAAATTTCCACACAATTTTCCATTCACTGAATCAGAAATGGGAAATCCTGCAGTAAGCATTTTTTTGATTTTTTTCAGAAGGGACAAAAAAACAGGATGAGCATGGAGAGGATGCACTTTGTATGTATAAGAAGACAGACTTCCCTGTCGCACAATAAAATTTGCTAAAATGAAATAACAAAACTAGACAAAAAAGAAAATGCAAGAATCTTAGACTGCAGAAAAGAAACAGGAGGAAGTTCAGCTTTGTCTCTGAATAAAAGCCTGTGTTTTCAGCTTATTCACAAATCTACAGAAAAAGCTTGGACAGGCTATGATATCACTGTCTCATCAATCCTTGAAAACCTGAAAGAGCAATAGCATCAAGACGAATGAAAGAGCCTGTGCTGTTTGCGGTATACTATGTGTGCTGATCCACACAATTATGAGTTATAAGTACGTTTTTGAAACAAAACATTTTAAGAAAGCTATTTCATTTCTTTCTGCAGACTGCGCTCTGTATTGCCTCAGGGACATATTATCTGAAGATTATTTTCTAGTTGTCTTTGTTGTTGTTGCCAAAAGGCTTCAAAGAATGAAAAGGTGCTTTTGAACGATAGGAAGGATATTCTGTAAGGGCATCACAGGCTCACTGACCGTTTACTGTTACTCTTTCTCTTTGCATTAGGTTTTACAGCCCTTCTCAGGAAGTTGCATTTGAAAGTATTTTTAGAGATATTAAATGTAGTTAATGATAGTTTTACTTTATACAAGTGAAGCCAAGAAGAAACTAGAGTTATTTGGGGATTGCTTATCACAACTGTATGATTGTGACCTTAAGCTAAACCTGGAAATCCTTACATCAATTTCAATGGATTTTGAATTAAGCCCTAAGAAAACACTGGTTTCATTAGTAAGTTAGTAATAGACATACATTTCAAAAGATTTACTGGTTCCTTTTACACATTTCAGAGACTCAGATTCTACTACCTGCTTCTCTTGTTCTGTAACAGTAAAAGTATCAAATTTGGCATGGATTCCAAGGAGAGTGCCACAAGGTTATAAACTCATTCTCACTCTCTAACTCAAACATAGTAAAAAGCAATTAATTATTTAAAAAATCCATTAGCATACAATATACAAAGTGAAATAGTAGCAATTTTGCAGTGACTGAGGGAGGGCTAGAGACTTTGTCTAATGCTATTTCTCTATTATAACCTTCACATGTTTCAAATTCCATTGAAGTCTCTTTGATAAAAATTACTGAAAAAAAAAGATCATGCACTATTTTCTATACTTAAAAGACTTATTTGTGAGTAAATAAACTCTAATCTCAGGGTGGGAGTAGAGGAGAAGACTGAAGGAGTGAAGGAAAGCGGGGGGAGGAAAGGTGTTTCAATATTTGTCTTTTTCGTTCTTACTACCCAAATCTATTTTAAATTGCAATAAATTAATTTTCCCCAAGTCAAGTTTGTTTTGCCCAACAACAGTAATTTGCAAGCCATCTCTTTGTCTTTATCTTGACCCATGAGCTTTCTCATCCTGTTTTCTACCCCCATCCCATGGGTGGAGAGGTTGGGTGTCTGGCTGGCTGCTAGCCAAGGCTGACCCTCTACACCTCCCAATACTGATACAGAAACACCTCAGAAGGTATTATTCTTCTCTTAATATATTGGTCCCACATTGGGGGAAAGTGAGGTTGCACAAGCTAAGTTTGGGTTAATGCATGAGGCTAAGAAAGCCTGTTATTTGACTTCAGCTCTTCATACACACCAATTCAAGAAAGACATATAACCTCAATTCACTAAAGTTTTGATTTGGAAGTGTGAACCTCTGCTTGAAAATTAGTAAGTGAAAGAAACCAGTCTAAATGAGTCCTCCAAATAGGGAAAATTATCCTCAGTATCTTATCCTCAAAGAATGTCACTTTAAAAGGAAAAGAGAAGACATGTATTGAAAAAAAAGTGTATTGAAAAGATATAAAAAAAGTTTTAAATCTTCACCAATAATTTCAAATGGAGAAAGCAAACATTAAGTTAGCAGTTCCAGTGACCTGACTGGGTTATGGACATGGTTTTATAAGATTATCTAACACAGAGTCACTAAAACATGTTCACTTCAACCTAAACAAGAGACAGTCTCACAAAAATGAGGCATCACAGTCTGCTGAGCTTGTCTGAGCTCTGTCAGAGGTCACAAAAGCTAAAAGGCAAACTAACCTTTATCAAGGTGCCAAGTGATTTTTCTCACATATTCAAAACTTCTCAGAGAAGAACCCAGTGAGACAGTAAATCATGCAAAAGATAAACACCCCATTATACAATCTAGATTCTCACTGGTAACAGGGAAAACGGCCCAAGAGGGCACTGCCGCAAATCCTAAAGTCATGGAACAAACTATTTGCAGAAACCCATTAATCAGTGCTTTCTCAATGCCTTGGCTGTATCTCCTAAAAGAGCTGCATAAAACCTGAGGAATACCTGTTTACTGAAAAGGGTCACACCTACAAGGGTCCGGTGAAAGGGTATGGGGGTTTTGGTGCTTTGGCTTTAGACCAGGTAAAGGAACAATGCAATGATTATACTGACTGTGAACTTGCTTGATTGTAGTCTAGGTGTTCAGCTGAGTAGAAGCGGTGCTTCTTTACAACTCAATCACAAATGTCCCTTCAGAAAAGGCCTGAGCTGTGTAAGCTTTGTTATGAAAAAAATATTAGCACATTTAAAGTAGCAAAAGACCAGAGATAAGTTTAAAGTGAGCTTGAAATGCCTATTCGACAATTTGGCTTCCTCCTCAAGCTGCTGCTGTTCATTATAAACAATTACAGTGACTGTGGAAAATAAGTTATAAAATACTCTTGTTTATGCTGGCACAATGTTAATATAATGAAAATGTGTTTGTTCTCTCTGTGTCCCCATAGGAGTCTACTTGAAGAATTCGGCCAAATTACTATTTTTTCATTAATTATTCCAAGACCAATACTGTAGCATGTATGTATAATGCTACAATGGAAATCAACACCAACGTCAACTCTTTCATTCCAAAACTATTTTTAACCTAAGAACTACAGAAATGAAAAAGCAGTATATTTCTGGATCTTTCACCCACAAATAATAATAATTAAAATGCTTCTACTATTGCCAAATGAGCAAATTAGCAGTAACCAAGGTTTCAACAGCTTTTTGTCAGATTAAATTTGTGAAAGGAAAACAACAAAATTATAATAAAGAGCCAATAAAAATAATAAAGAACCTTTCAGAAGTTGCATAGCCATCCTGTAAAAATCTATTAAGTAGAACACGTTGTAACTGCGGATGTAGAGACCTACAACGCAAAAGTGAAGAGAAAGACTCACAAACACCTGCCTGCATGTGGCTATGATACAGTTAAAAACAAATCTGATCAAACCTCGTTAAATATAGATCTATTTGCTATATCACTTCTAACTGAGGTCCCACCTGCCCTGTGACAGTTGCCCACACAATAACTAAGCAATTCCTATCACAGTGCTGGAGAAATGAAAAGTAAAATAGAAATGAAAGCATGTATCACAAATGCTGATTCTGTTAAAACTATGCTAGCCGCATTAATTCCTTCTTTATTAAGCAAAAATAGAACCAGATCACTTAAGATCTCATATAGAACAAAGAATTTGGCTATGCATTTGTTTCACTGGGATTATTTTGGAACTTTAAAACCTGATATTCTACTGTAGAGTGATTCATGGAAGACTTGGAAATAAAGTTAGGCAGAGGGTGTACGAAACCTTGAGATGCCAATTAAGTTCTCTGAACTCCACTGAGGCCATTGGAAGTGCAGTGTAGGCTTACTCTGAGCTTGGCCTGGCTCAGCTGTTATTTGTTATCTTTACCAATTCTCATCTTTTACATCTCTGTAGAAGAGGCTTGCCAGCTGCTGCATATACAGCTATTGTACAACATAAGCAGGTATAGTACATAGGACGATTATTCATTTAAATACGTCTATTAATCATTATAGTTTGTCATTTGGCACATAAAATGGGCCTGTATTCATTTTTTTCTGTGTGAAGTAGGCATTTTAAAATCTTTCACTGTCAAACAGTGCCTGTTACACAGCCAGTGCAATCTTTAATGCTGTTTATTTATCAAACTTAATGTAATAGGATCCCTTGACATAGTACACTGATGAAGTGAGGTTCATTTTCAGAATGCTGAAATAAAGTAAATTTCTAGTAGTTGATGTTCTTCACACTTTCTATAATGCACAAATATATATACTGTCTCAACGTGCAATAATTTCTACAGCAACCCACAGATTTTGTAAGATGCAAAGAAAAAACTTGCTATAAGACCTGTTAATCACTGAAAAGTGATATTGCAAGCTACAGCTGTGGCCCAGTGATTCACAGATGTGGTTATAAACTAGTGACAGATGATTCTTAGTTGTTGCCGTATAAGAAGCATTAGCAACTCCTGGATTTAGGTAAAATGGTGTATTATATATCATAACTAAGAAACTGGTTTGTGAAAACAATTACCTCCTGCAATGATATGTAACTGCTCACAATCTCCAGAAGAAACAAGATCTTTTCCAGTTCATACTGCAATAAAAACCAAGCCAACTATAATTCTCAAGACTTTTTTTTTTAGGGAAAGAATAAAAAGCATTACAAATCTGTGTTACCAGTACAGCAAAACTTTAAATGTTCTGTGTAATAAATGTTTACTGAAGGTTATATGTCTATGAGATCTGAAATTGTACTTTTTCTATTTGTCAGGTGCAATTACTTACTATGTACTTACTATGTACACAAACAATAAACATGTACACAAACATTTACCCAATGTTAATTACATTACTTTTGGCAATCAAAAGAAAGATGGCCATCCAACCTCTTTCTTTCCCAAGCCCAATGTCCTATCCCATAACCTGAGACTATTGTTATATGAGAGATGCAAAGTCTTCAGGTGAAATTCCAGACGACAGCTTAATCAACAGACATCTTAAAAAAAAAGAACATAATATTACCATTGTGCATACACACTCACACAAGGATTTGTGATATTTCTCAAATGCTGTTGTTAAAAAGCAGAATTACAGTGTTTATCAGGGATATAGTGACTTTTGTAAGAACACAGTCACAACGTTTTGTAGTGTTCTCATCAATAGAGCTTTCCATTTGTAATACAACTCATTAGGGAATGTGTAGGTTGATAAACCAGAATTTTCTAAAAGGCAAGTGATGATTAGCCACCGAATACAGAAGCGTTTCTTATATTTCATGCGGTATTTATAGAGTCCCATAAATGCAAAGTAAAAAAGACCATGACAGGAGCTACTTCTTCAAACATTGCACAGTGTTCTGAGCAGACACATCCACCTTTTCTCCTTTTGCAAGTTATGTTATGTAAGCATGCAACATGCACAGGCTGGGAGAATAACTCTGTAGGTAGCTATTCCCTTTTCCATAGCGGTTTGGCCAAAAAATGAATGGCAATCTAACCAACAGCAAATCTGAGAATTTTCCAACTGGGCCTTTTCCCCTGCCCCCCACCACCCACCCCCCCCCCAAAAAAAAAAAAAACCACAAACCCACAGGTTCCAGATTTTTTTCTGGAAACATTCCCATGGGAGAAAAAGATGACTATATATTTTCTAAATGAAAATGAAAGAGAGAGAACACAGTTACCACAGAGCAAGCAACAGCCTTGTGGTACAGGGTAAGTCAGGTCAAAGTATTTGGTCTTATACAGGCACAGATGGAATCTGAATGTGCCTATCTTACCAGCTGGGGAAAAAAAACCCAAACACTAACCACCAGTATATACAGGCAAGCACGGCTCTCTAAAATAACTAAGTAAATCTAGTTTGCCCCAGATATGTTTCTATTTTCTTTCAGCTATCTCTGAGACTCACCCACCCTCTTGGTGAGCCAGTTTATTTTGCTGAATAAGCAGACAGGCAAATAAAGGAAAAGCCGTTTCCTTCTAGTTAGCAACCTGAAGGGTTCACGAATGGGCCAAGTAACCACTAGTAGCAGCAAAGAGGGAACTGTATGGGCAAGAGCAAGGCTTGTGCCTCTTCAGATGCAGTGAACTGTTAGACTGCCTCAGCTGCCAAATCAATCTGCAATACCAGGTGCCCTGCCTCAATAAATATTTAAATAGAATAGCTTCAAGAAGAAACTGAATCTGCAGGCCAAAAAAATGATCCTTGGTTTCGCATATCCTAGATCAGTCTTCTACTACTTTGTCATTGACAAAGAGGAGGAATGACTGGAGGATTACTTTTTCTCCAAAAATACACTTTTTCCAGAAAAGGAAGTGGGTTTTTTCCCCAGTCAGGCCTATTTGAGAACATCAACATATGGCGCATGTTAGACATAAGGGAGAGTGCAATATGTTTTGAGAAAATTCACAGTTTTCTAACCTAGATAATGTCAGCAGAAATTTCTTTATTTGCAGTGTGTATAATCAAAGCCAAGAGAAGAAAACATCTCAAAAAAAAAAAAAAGTATTTCTGTAGAGGACGTAAGAATAAAATTTTAGGAAGATAAATAAATACTTGGAGAAGACCCAAATGCCATTTTTGAAGGTTTAAATTCTAACTGAGCCCAAGACACTGAAGGAAGCCTTTCCTTAAGATATGTGTTCCTAAAAAATGTTATTTAATAAGAATTACAGGGGAGAGGGTTTATTGCTTTTTTTTCAACCCTAACTCTAAAGCATACACACACACAAGCACATGCACGCATGCAGACTCGTTAATGGAAAGGCAAAACAAAAAAAAGGCTGTTCAGAATGACTACAATATATTTAATCCATCAGATGAAAAAGTATATTTATCTTCTCTGTGTTTCTGTGAGCCTGAAGCAGAAAAACATAAATACAATCTCCTGTGGGTGTGGAGCTATAATATCTGATTCTTCTCTTACCTCCTTCTTTTCTTCATTTCTCTCTATATAGCTTGGAACTGCACCATAGCAAAGTGTTGCTCATTCTGAAATCAATAGAAATTTTGACATTAGACATGCTAAAGCATCATGACTAGAATACATTATGTCAGTGATTTTTTTTTTTAAGGATCACAGGCACATGAAAGAATCCAAATGAAAAAAAAAATCTTTTAAATGTGTGGTATCCCTCCCCTGAAAATGACTTTTGACATTTGACACAAACCCAAGAATTTTAACTATGTGTCAATATTTTCTCTTTGACACTTTTTTCTTAATTAGACCCTTTTTTACTACATTTCCAGGAAAGGCATTCAAAGAGAATCATCATGATCTTATGAGATGCCACACAAGGGACAGGGAAAGTCTGCAAATTATTCTTTGAGAACAAAACCAAAATACATTTCTGTCAAAATTATGTGTTTTCTCATGCAGTGCAGGCTTCCAAAGATGAGATGTACCCAGAAAGCATTATTGTGGAATCTGAAATGCAGAAACTCCAGTAACTATGGGCAACTCCCACGTGGCCTCTTGCCAAAATTTCTTGATGAGTATACAGAGTGCATCCAATTTGGATTTGTACTTTAGCCCTTGGGAAAGTCATTAGGTGTCTAAGGGAAAAACAATTCTCAAGTTTAACAAGCAGGAACACATTTGCAAAAAATTCCTGCTGTATTTGACTATGTGTTTCTGATATAAGTGACTAACATAGAGAAAAGAGCTAATAGAAACAGAGAGAAAGATGGTGTCTACCAGCCTTATCTTTAACATAAAATGGGAACAGTGATTGCAATTTTTCTTTTCTCCTTACTCAGGGTAGCTCTTTGGAGAACTCTGATTCCGATTCAGACCTTGATAAAGTCCACTAAAAACATCTAAACGTGTAACATCCCTAAACATCTCTCACTCTCATTGTAATCCTAAGTCCACTCCTGACACACACTCTTCTCTAAACCATTTATATCGTAATGCTAACTTTCTGCTCCTTTTTTGGGCAAAACTCCTCCTCACATCTTATGGGGTATCTCATCCCCCAATTAAAAAAAAAAATAAATAAAAAAGCTTTAAAATCAATGCTGTAAGAAGTGTGAGTTTTACATAAAGGGTTTATGGATAATTTTAGTACACAATCCATTAGTAACTATGTCTGATCTCACTGCATATGTGCCTTTCCTGCCTGGCTGTTCAGTTTCTTTATGATTTTACTGTAAAATCTTTGAGTCAGAAGATATATTATGAATCCTCTCCTTTTACTTAACTGCTCTCTAAAAAAATTGCTGTAGTTTCAACCTGTAACTTTACATTAGCTTCCCTCCTAGGTCAATGGAAGGTCAATGGTTAATTTCCCCTCTGCAAGCAAAAAGTCATTTTAATAGTGTGTCTCTAGTCATTTTCTATTCCCCCCTCTTACATGATCTATCCCCATTTTAAGTCTTCCTCCAGAAAAGTTTGGGCTGCTAATGGAATTATTCATTGGGAAAAATGGTATTTTTCCAAATAATTGTCTAACAATGTGTGCCTAAATTTGTATTTAAATGCTCACATAGTTGACCTGATTTTTTCAGCAATACCTACACAATGTGGGAAACTGGATGTTTTATCTAAAAACAGAGCACCCAGCTAATTTTAAAGCCTAGCAATTATTGGCACTGCATTCTCTGCGGTGTTCATGAGAGAGTAAATATTTGAAATAACATAGTAGCCAGGATAAAAAGAACCATTTTGATAAATCAGGTATACATTTCTATAATTTAGTCAGTAAAAACATAACAGCACTTAAAAAAGGTATCTCTTCTGAAATACAGGAGCAGATGATAAGATACATGGAATATCTATTAACAAAATTTCAATTGTTTCCAATCTGTTCTTTTTCACTAAATGATTTATTTGGAAACCTACATATGACAGATAATATAGACTATAACCTTATATTTTGGTGGGGATAAATAAATTAAAATTCCATTACTATTTCAGAAGGGTTTGTCTTCTTACTCGCAACGGAGGCTTGATCCTATCATAATGGGATACTATTGCCAGTTAGAGATGAGTGGAATGGATAGGCTCACTTCATGTACATACCTGTTAGAAATTGTTGGTAGAGAATGACAAAAATGCATACATTTAAAAAACAAACAAACAAAAAAGTCACTGGAAAAATCAGCCTGATACATTCTTTTCCCTCTTCTTATTATCCAAGAAAATATTTGCCTCCTTTTAGCTTACAAATACTTGGCTTGGCGTGGACTTTCAGAGAGAACAGTGGGAGACTGACAGGTAGCAAGTACTAAAACTTCCAGAAACAACATGTAAAGAATATACAGAAAATATTCTAAAAAAAAAAAAAAAGTCTAAAATCCTCTAAAAATATTGTACTTTGATTTTCTGTTCTTTAGATTAGCTCTTTTTTCCAGATCTCAGTCTCTACTGCTCAATTGAGAAGAACCCTTAGCAAGCATATTGCTGAAGCACATATGAAGTCCCACCATATTTACGAGTTTTACAAAATGTAGAGAGAAATCTGAATGGATCATAAATATGTAAAAAACCCATAATTTGTTTGTTTTTGAAACATACCCTGTATCAAAAACACATTTGATAGAATTGAGGACTTTGGGTATAAAGTTCAGTGGAAGTGTGTGCTGGTAAATGAAAAATTTGTCATTCCAAAATGACAGACTATAAGTCAAGATGCCAGTCATTAGAGGATAACAGATGTCTTCAATTGTCTGCTGGCTCTTTATTTTGATTTTATTGTATTACAGAGATGGCCAGGAATACCAAAAGATAATACCTCTTTATCATGATGAACAGTGCACATTTGCCCTATTGAGCAGTGAAAGAACAGAAATAACATCAACAGTATTGAAAAGGAAGTGTCATGTTCTCAGCAACTACCAATGCAATGGCAGTAAACGCTTTGCATACAAACCTATTATCCACATTGCCATGCACAGAAATAGTTTGGTTAAATAAAATTCTTTATTAAAGTCAGCAAAAGTTAAAAGACTAAAACAAATGGGAAAAAAACAACCTGACTGTACCTGCCTTAGACCAGCCAATGAGTGTGTTACAAGCTGACGGACTAGAATTGGAGTACTGAAAATTAGGCTTAGATGGAGAAAGTCATGAAAGAATATAATATTCCCCTTATCATACCACTTTTCCTCATTTAAAAAAAGGAATTTCAGTAAGGAATTATGACATGAAATGGATGAGAATACAGTGAAACAAGTGTATTGCAGCTCTTCTGCTACTTTCACTGTTTCTTTAGCTTCCAGGTTACTGAAGATGTTATGGATATTTCAGCAGCCTAATCCTGGCCAGTATCCCAACACAACTAGATTGAGAATTGCCACGACACCTCTCATGGCTGCCTTCCCCAAGTTTGGCTAAGAGGTGAGACATGACAGCTAATGCTGTCATTCTGTCTTCCTTCTTTATGTGCTTGCTTTTCCTTTCATTAGTTTTCCTCCTTCTTTTTTTCCTCTTTTTGTCTTTTGCCTAAAGAAAATCTGTATTCAGCAGCTACTATGGAATCCTGTCCAACCCCTAAGATGATATGTGAAAATTAATACTTCAAAAAGCATTTATTGCTATCCATGTTTGTCATTCACAGGATAGTTAATAAAAACATCTACTATGCTTGTTTCCTAACTGCCAGCTTGCAAATAAAAATCAATATCAGAAACAGATATTTCCTCTTAGATATGTTTTTAAGCTTGTGTTGTCTTAAAAGAAAGGTTGCAATTTAATAAGAATGGCAACAGTAGTAGCCTTTCTCAACTCATTTCTGAACCATAAGAATACATTTATGCCCAACTTTAAAACTGCCTAAATGATTCCTAAAATACTATACAGGTCAGCAGAAAGCATATAAGGAATAAACTACAATATGAATTTTAAGACATGTTCCTTATTTCAGATGCTTGGATAACTTTTCTTATTATTATAACTGATTTTAAGTAAAAAAAAAACTTTAAAAAACATTCAAAAGTACATCTTGACACTTTTTATACAACAGGTAGGCAGTCAAGATTTGACATCTGAGAGTCTGAATCTTTTGAACTGAGGACTTAATTGGTGAGAGGTCAATATTAACAGATTTGATCTTATGGGCTCATTGATTTCACCAAATTTGTTAAAATAGTAAAGAAATTTTGTTTTGCTACTAGCAGACTTGCATATTTTCTTTGAATATAGTTCCAAATAGAGCTACTCAATACAAATATTACAAAGGCATACTTAAATGGTTGGATTTCTGGGAAGCACAGTTACAATGTCCAAACACTCAAAACCCAGAGGTGGCTTTGGCCATCAGTACCACCTGAGCTTCTAGAGTGGATAAAGATCTGAAAGTCACAATACATACTGCAAATATTAAATCCACAGCTATCGCGTTGTTCTTTAAATCATTTTTAAAGTATCTTTCTCCTAGCTGGATAAAAACTGATCATGCCTTTTGTTTGACCTAGAAAAAAAAAAAACCCACTTGGATCCAAAATCTACTTATCTGATGAAAATGAGAATAAAAATTCTATGTCATTAGCAAACCAAACATACCACAGTTGATGTTTTCTTGTTTGAAGTATTGCAACACAAATAGCAGTACTTTTCAGGCCTGTGGTATTTTTCTAGAGTTTTCACTGATATAAACTCTGAAGTCATCATGATGTTTCTGGGGAAAGGACAGGAACATGCATTCTCTGCCATGTTGAGCTTACTCCATCAGCTGCAATATACTTGAATAATTTCTTATATGTGGTAAATCACACTAAATAACCTCCAGTGAACTATTCTGTCTTCTATGGATAGCAGGTATCATTGTCCTTGTGTATTTGTCATTACTCATGGCAGATTGGCAGATTTTGCATCTTTGATAGAGACAGCTGTTAGAAAATTTTATTGACTAATTTCATTTTATTGTTCTGGTCATTCCTCAAGGAAAAGATAGTCAAATTTTCAGCAGAGTAAGCATTTAGACAATAAAAGATACATTTTTTGTGTAAATGTTTGCATCATCTGCTCTATTACTACAGTAGCTGATGATGAAATCTTGTTTAATTTTCAGATAATTAGAAAACTTTTCTTTTTCTATTCATATTCTTAGGCCATACTATCATTCACTGTTCCAAAGACTATTTTATACAGATTTCAGGAAAAAATTGCACCCAAGTAAAAGCTACAAGGCATGACAATTAAAAACAATTCTTCAATCACAAACCCGAACACCTACTCCAGTCAAAGTACAGGAGAGGGAAAACTTATTTCTCTGACTTTTTATTTCCATCCATACACTCATTTGGAACAATTTTTACATGATCAAAATCAAAAGTCATGTCATGCTGAGGTCTTTGTCTGAGTCTTAAGAACATATATAATTAGATTTGAATATCTGAAATATTTATTTGCTATCAAATTGCTGAACATAGTCATAATATTAAATAACTTTTTCAGAGTGCTGGAAAAAACAGTACTTAACTCACTGAAGCTTAATTATGTTTCTGTCAAAGTGGTTTAACTGAATCAGGGATGATTAAATCCCACAAGAAGGACTAAATATTCTCTGTATCTTCTTCATTAAAGGCAGAGGCTAGAACAGTAGAGCATACAGCCATTTTCAACTGGATTTTCTTTTTGCTGTTCACTATTTTATATAACATAATGGAACTCCTGTGCTCCACTACATCACTACAAAATACTGTTATCATAAGTTTATTCCTGCTCAGGTATTGACTCAAGATTAGTAGAATAATTTGAAGCTAGATCTAAATATAGATCAGAATAGGAACAGCTGTGAGGCAGGGACATCTTGTCTTGGTTTGCATTATTTGTATAAAGAGAAAGATTTACTGGAAATAACTAGAAATGTGGTCAGTAATGTTGACAAGAAAATAAAGGGTGACTAGGTGGTGACTGGGATCACAATTTAGAAAATATTCATAGTTTTTCCACAAGTCCTGTTAAAGTTGTTGGATAATATTAAAAACAAACAAAAAAAGTCCAGAAGAGTTAGTGACTAAGAATTACTAATCATTAGTCAGGTAACTTTTGGAAAAGTCCTTCGCTTTTCTTATCAAGCTGTACTTTGAAGGCAAGAATCCAGCTCTGCTCTCTTTAAAATCATCTAGTCACCACCACGTATCAATAAAATACCCTAACTTTATACCTCCAGTTACTCTGATGTGATTTTATCTTCCGTATCTTTCACATACATTGAACACTGAGTTATGATTTGCTCTGTAGTTTTAATGTTATTATGGTTTATTGAAGATTCAGTATAGTTAATTTTTAAGATTAGTAGCTTTTTATTTGTGTTTAAGTACTTTCTGGCAACATACCTGAAATGTTAAAATGTTAACAAAACACAGTTTTGGGAAAAATTGCTAATGACACAAAATGATTCCATAACAGAAATATAACTGAAAAAGAAAATATCCAGAAATAATTTAATATTTATAAATATGATATTAAAATCTTATAAATCATTGGTCCTATCTTTTATTATTATTTATAAGCAGACATCCTGTAGCAAAAGTATGCTAAGCTGCCAGGACAGTAGCAGTTGGTGCTGCACTAAGACTCCTTTTGAACAGGCATTAAATTACCTGATTTAACATTTTACTTGATTTGAAAGAAAGTAGCATAACTTTACTGCTTTACTGTTTCTCTTTTTTAAAATAAATAGTAAAAAAAAACCCACCCTGAAAACTTTGAGAGGAAAAAAAAAATAAATAAAAAAAATTCAACTGTTGTTTGCAGCTTTGTACAAATATCAGCATTTGGTTGATTTTAGAAGTTAATGAAATTTTTTACTTTTAAATTTTCTTGGAAACCTTTCTGACAAGCTAGCTTCACAGTATATTAAATTCTCATTGGAGAAGATCGAACTCCAGATCTAATTCTGACAGCTTAATAAAGGTAACAAAATAAAGATGCAGCTGATGTGAAGGACCTGAAGGACAGATAGGCAAAAGTAGATATATGGTCTTAAAACTAGTAATTAATTACACATAAACAAGAATATAAAGAATTCCAGTAACTTTAAATCATGTTTTTTATAAGAGGAAATTGATGTAGGCATTCCAATAATTAACTTCCATAAAAATTGCAATTACAAATGAACCTGTTTATTTACTACAGCCTAGAATTTCAATCTTTTCCTTTATAGACATTAAATGCATTTATAGATTTTTATTTTTTTAATTAATAAAAGCATTATCAAAGTAACTGTTATATTTAGTTGATAATTTTCTTGGAGAGTTGATTCTGAAGTACTAGGCACAATTTGAGCTAGGTAACATCCATCTGTTCTGCTACAATTAATTGTTCTATTTCCTATAAACTCTCTTAAATGTAAGTACTAATTCTATTGCCACAGTACCATTTCCATTTAATTTCCTTGTGTCTTGTGTTGTATTTCCTTCTGCAATGTTTGTCAAGTCTTACTAGATTTTTAAAAATTAAAATAATATCAGTTGATGATATTCTGGCACTTCAAATTTGTACACTAAATTTAAAATAGCACGAATGGTTTCCACACTTGCAGTTTTAATTGCCATATTAGGATGTTAAGATTTTAATTTAAAAGTAAAAATATCCAAAAGCTCACACCAAATTTGAAATGTTTCTGGTTAATGGTTGGAAATGCTTCCTACAGGGGTAAGCAAGTATTTTCCAAGGAGTAAAAATGTGTATTCTTGCATGCATTAACACATGAAACTTATTTTCTCCAATTTAAGTTTTATATCATCACTTCTCTATAATGAAGCTCAATTTTGGTGATTGGAATGCTTACGGAAATAGAAAACATATTTATACAATGAATTACATCTTCTGATGACTGTATACAGTTACTATCGGCATTATATAACTAGACCCTTATGTAGAATTTGATTTTAAATATAAAATGCATTTCTTTTTGTATATTCCCATATTGTGAAAGAGTACATCCCTCAAGATGACTATGCAAAATTGTCTTTTTTTTTAAAGCACCTTAAAAGTTCCAAGTTATAAAGTTACAGGAATTAATTTTCATATTCTAAATCTCTAGCCTTTTTTTCCCTTCTAACAAATTAGAGTTCATTAGCACTGCTTAAATGAGATGAAAGGCTGAATCTGTCATGTAAAGAGATGGACTGTCATGATATCTCCTTCATGATGGAAGAAAGAGGGGAAGAGATAAGGAAATACAGTTTTAAGGAGAGTCCACAGCCTCAGACAAAGCAGTTGCCAGCCAAACACCACCATGTGGAAAACAATGCAGGACCATGTATGTACACAGCATGAAAGAGCTATAGTAGCATTTCCTTCTGCTTTCCAGGGGTCCATCTACTGTCCTTGTCAGACCAGAAGTGAGGACCTATTTTTTGCCATTTCTGCAGAACCGAAGTTTTGCTATAATGTAATATGAGACTAGACAAAATCTCATCTGTCAACAGTGCTTAGAGAAGCACTGGAACACAGAGAAAACTAATGCTGCCAGGACAGGGCCACTGAGCCTGGGACACTCAAAGGTGAAAACCGAGAGGAAAAGAATGGCAGATAATCTGACCCTTATATTGATCTTGATCTTGACCTGCAACTCTTTCAAAAGGGAAGAGCATTCCTGAAGATGAAAAGGTCAGATGTCACTGGTAGGAAAGAATGCTACAAAGCTGCCTGTATAAAATAACAACATCCCCCACAATATTTTTAGCCCCTGCTCTCTTTTCCATCCTGTTTGGGGGACTCTGTCCACTACAGCCTCTCAGTGCTAACTTTTTGGTAAATCCCCCCCTTAGTAGGGGGTAGGACAGGACAAAATGATGGAGTGGAGGGGAGCCTGTTAAACTAACGTCTTCAATGCCTTCAGGGAAACTCTAACGCAAACTGAAGCTTACTGTGGAAAGGAGAATAATTAGCGGACAACATGTGTCAGAGACTGCAGAGCAAGTAGATAAATTTGAGAAAGAAATATTCTGTTAGAAGGCCTAGGGCAAGAGGCTTACAATGACTTGAATTAACAACAGGGCAAGCTGTACTAACAAAAATGCCAGACTATATAAATACATTTTTTTCCTTTCCACAAGCCCACAAATACAATCTCCTGCAAAGGAAAGGGCATATATGATCAAAAGGAAATATAGTCCAAAAAATAAATGTTTTATAAAAGATCCCAAATTCTAAATTTCCTAATTCACAATCTCTATGTGACATATTTAACCAGATTATAATACTGTTGTTCATACTAACATAATTAAATTCAGCCAGCAAACAGAAAAACTTACCATTGTATTAATTACAGGAAAACGCTATTGAAGAGTACCGCAAACTGATATTTCATTAAACAGATGTTTTAAGCACAAAAATAATATTTTATGTAAATTTACAGAAAAAATATATCAGAATCTTTTGCATCACACCACAAATAGAAATGATAAAAAGGGTGTGACTAATTTTTCTTTTCCTGAAGCCAAATTTGCCTGCTAACTCCACCCGCTCCTTGTTTTCCCTGGAGTTTCAGAAAATACAAACTTCTGTATTCTCTACAGAAAAAACAAATGAGATAGCCATGGCAACTGCTCCTACATATGCCATCTAAGAGGAAATTGTGCCCCCACACCCTTATAATTAATGATTAAAATCTTAATCCCTTTTTATCTATTATTGGGATATTATTTTAATTATATTTTTAAAATCCCCATTTTTACAGCAGCAAAGGAAGTTTGTCCTTGTATTCAAAGCTTGTGTTTTTAAAGAAAAGAGAATAAACAGAAAAATTTTCATTTCATAAGTGATGCTGGGTTTTTAAAATTTGTTTATTTAAAATTGCTGTGATGAAAAGGGGATAGGGATCTTAATTACAGAGCAGCAAATGAGAATTTAGTTGTGCAGAAAAGTCTTCTTAGTTATATATTTCCTTACACTATTAATTGTTTTTGCTATTTGCGAATATGCTATATCAGTACTTCTCAGTGAACAAGCAGCATGTGGATCCCTGCACTGCAGTTGACAGACAGTCATTATTAGCCAGAGTTAAAAGATTTGCATGATCACTATGCAGGTTTTTCTCAGCAATGCTATTAATATGCAAATTTATATACTCCAATTCACCACCATAATCTTTTTGCTTTGGTTGGCTCTTATACTCAAAATTTTCAAGATGTGTCCAGCAACAAAGACATATCTCAGCTTCTCAGTTCTTGTTAAATGAGTAATAAACTCGAAGGTCAAATCCAGGATAGTATAATTACCTCATTAACTGAAAACACCCTCAAGTTATCATTTTCATAGTATTAAGGAGAGGAAAGGCTACGACCCATAACAGTGAGCAGCTCTAGTACACATTTCTGTTTCAGCCAGCCAATACTGATTGAAGGCTCTAAATGTTTAACCTCAGCACAAGCCAGAAGTTTATTTCTGACCAAGAAAACTATTCTGTGGCTTGATCAGGCTGAATTCAAGTCATACATAAAAGCTAATTGACTTGACTGATTTGAGGAAAATTTCCTTGAAGAATACTCACTGTACAGGTTTAGCACTTTCTTATATGGTATTTAATCCTCATTATGCAGCAGCACGGCTCACCATTGATATATACTAATGAATGTTTCATTCAGTGCATTTCATTTGAAGTTATATTTTTAAAAAATTGAGAACACATCAGTTTTTCATCCCTGTGTCGTGATTCTGGTCCTGCAGCCAGCACAGCAATTCACGAGCTAATCACTTCAGAGCAGACTGGCTATTTGGGGGCCAAAAGCCAGCATCACATGGCATGTCTGATGCTCTCAACTTTCTGATGCCTTTCATAAAGTCATACTCGTGTGAAATTTGCAAACATTTCAGTTGTAATCTTATGATCAAAATAATACAAATCCATCACTTTAGGATTCAAAGACCAAATCATGACCACCAAAAGAACCCCCTGAAGCTCCTCTAAGTCCCCCTACTCTGTGGCATCCTTCTTTTTGAGCTGTGTTGTACACTCCTTGGCCAGAGCTAAACCAAGGGGCCGCTCAGAGGCCTGGTTTTCCCATTACACTGAGTGCTTCAGTGTTTTGGCACGAGGTGGACAGCACAGAACTAAAAGCTTGCACTCCACTCAACAGAAGCAGGTCCTTTGATGTGTATTCTTAAATTGCTCAGGCACCATTACATGCTAATTTAATCAGATATACTTCAATTGAACAGTATTTAGTGCAGCAATTAACTACTGCATGAATAGAGTATTTTGGATGAGATGACAGTGTACATTCTTTCCCTATTTAGTGTTAGTATTTATTCCCACCTTGTTTCATGAATCACTGTACATTATTGTGTTTCTGTACTTATGATAACCTCAGTTATTAGTCCATCTACCATTTGAAAAAAGGAAGAGCTGAAAAATCTCTGCTTTCTAACTATTTGCATATTATGACACATGAAGTATTTATTACTGTGCTCATCTATTTTGATGACAACTGGGAAAAGCCAATACCAACACTGCAACATCTGAATACATTTGAACCTGGCACTTACATTTTATTTTAACATCTACAAATCTTGAACAGTTAGCATTAAAGACATATAAATCCCATAAAATCTCATTTAGATGAGAAGCTACTGAGTTCACAAAACCCATTATGAACCTTAATAGTGATGTACTGTTCAATTACAACAAATTGACTAATCCAGCACTGGGGTGTGTTTTTATCATTGTGGTCTGCTTGATTTAAATAAACCATGTTAGAGATGTTATCACGTGCACCACTCTGCTCGTAAAACCCTAGACTGCATTAGAAAATAGTTGATATAAAGATTGTAAATAGCAATTTATCAACTCAGAGTACCAAACTATTAGTCTCTATTGCTATCTTGGATTTATTTCATAATTAAAGAGAGCTTATGCATCCTCTTTATTATGATCAGAGAGTAAAATACAGGCAAGTCTTCCGAACAGAAATTGAACCAACAATTACATCTAAGATCTAGAGAGTCTCTGGGTTCTACAAAGATAAGCAAATACATAACTAAGCAATTATCTACGCAAAGTCATTGAAACAAGTGTGATGTTTTCTATTTCCATTTTATCACAGTAGATTTACAAAAGGAAGAAGTGTCTCCCTTCCTCCTTTATGTCCCAGTTCAGATTAGAGTTGGTTTTGCCCCCACAATATCATTTGTAAGGACAGTCTATTGCCGAAAGACAGAAAGATAAGATAACTGTGATCTAGTAATCTTCCTCATCCTTCTAATAGTTTATTTCACCCCATTGCATTAAACTAGTTAATGCCTTCTCCAAACAGAAGCAAGAAAATATGAAACAATCAAAGATAAATCTCATAGGTAATGTTTTGGGTACTTCTGATGCTCCTCACATAAGTCTATGCAGAAAAGCAACTCTGACACTTTCTGACCCTTTCCCTGTCCCAGGAAACCATTTTCCACTCCCTGTGTAGAGGAAATGAATCACAGCTGCTGCAACAAGAGAGACAGTCTAAGCCTTGTGACTGCAAATAAGTATGATTTGCTCCTTACTGACTGTTTCATAAAATTCAGTGATTGCACCGGATATGTCAATTACTGTAAATTAATGGCATTCTACAGCACGTTGCCATTCTTCACTTCCTGCATCTTTCATCTGGGGATTCTAAACAATTCCAAATAATAATTAAACATTTATCTGTGGAGTAGTAGTTTGTATGGGAGTCAGTCATAGTCCAGCCTCTTAAGAGACAGAGGTAGTCACAAGACATTACTCACTAGACAATAGTCACGATTTGTCAAAAATTAAGCAAAATTATATTTAGAATAATACTATTTCCTCTACTTAAAGCAGAACTATGATGTCCCTAATAGACATACACAAACTTCTGAATGGAGCCATTGAATATGGAGAAATGAAGCCAATTCAGGTGTTTCAGATGTATGGAATAAAGTAACCTACAATTAATTCCACATTACTTCGTTCTTGCATCATCTTCCTATGATTTTCTGAAATGATCTCTCTGCTCTTTAACAGTCTGCCTTTTCAATACTTCTCACACTTAATTTGCTTTCTACTGTAACGCATTGTCTTCCAATTTTTCTAAAATTCCATCCTAGATTGCTTTATTTTGTTGTTCAAACAGCATTACAGATATTTCTTTTAAAACAAGCCTGATCAGTCAAATGTACAAGTAAGTTTTATGATCAAGGATTAAGTGTGAGATACTAAATTCACAAAATAGGATTTCCCTGGAGAAAGAAAATGTTATACTCCTGTGTATTCATCCATCATAGAGTTCAATGCAGTCCACAACTCCTATAATCACATTACAAATAAGTAGTTAATATTAAAGGCTCAGCTGCTCCCTAATGGAAGCTTAGCCAGAAGCCAAGGGTGATCCCAACACAGGCCATGCGCTTTCTGATGGCCTGAGCAGGGTAGACAGCCACCAATGAGTCCATCACTAGATCTCCTCTCCACTCCTCAGCAGGGACCGGGGGTAGACAACATTCTGGAGTAGTCTTGAACTAATGGGAATGTCAGAGGTCAAGTATTCTGAAGACAACTGAACAGCAAAGAAAGGAAGAGCTCAGTACCAGCAAGATCATTTGAGCTGAGTAACAGGGATTATATTTTTATTTTCCTGTGAATTTTCCAGGTTTCAAAATATCACTCAGTAAAGTACCAAGAATTTTCACATCACTTACATAACATTGTATTCTTACTGTAGCACAGTTTCCTGTATAGATTTTCAGTATTGGCAGCATTGATTCATTGCTGGATGAAAGACAAACACTGACATGATTGCACAGAATGTATGTTATTTTCAACATCAGAAGCAGCATATTGAATTTCTAACATCAATTAATTTGGGAAAAAAATTACAACTACAGTACCAGCAGTAACTGAATTTCTTTTTACATCAAAACCAAAAGTTAATTTTTACTTTATTGTAGTAGCCAACAATCCAAGTGAAAATAAAAGTTATAACAATCTCAGAGCCTCTGAGACAACCTTCACAACACCCTCCCCCCAAAAGTATGCTAATGTGTAATATGATAAACTCCCTCTTATCAGAAAACAGAAATATTTCTCATTGAAAATTAGGAACAATTACACAATAAAATTTCCTAGCTGCTACTGTTATAAAAAACCCTCTGAAATAAAAGAAGGAAAATCAAATAAAGATCCATTAATATAAACTATGAATAATGTTTATATGTGTATCTTTAAAATACTCACTGAGTATTTTAATTTCCATCAGATTGCTTAGCACCCACAGAGATAACTTCCTAAAATAACTGAGCAGACTGCAGTTTTCCTTTCTTGCATAGAGCCCTAGTAGAGAATCCTTGTCACTACTTCCAATACTACAAACACAAGTTTTAACTAGGCTTTATTTTCCCCCTCAGCACAAGTATGATCTTCAGCTGTTGTACCCAATAGCTGATTAGGCATCATCTATCAAAGGCTGACAGCTTAGTGCTGTGTAATAACAGAAATCGTTACTACAGGCGAGTTCAAAATCTAAAGTTTTACTTCGACTGCTATAAATGCAGTCTTATTAGGAGAAAGCACAGTCTTAGTGAGAAGTAATTTTAATCATTAGTAAACAATAAGAAACAAATATGAACAAACCCAAGAAACTAATTTGTCACACACTCCAACTGAAAGCCAATTGGGGGGATGAGGGGGAAGCTAGTTTAGTTTATACTTTTATCTTAAATGATCTCAAATACAGTCTTAACAAGAGATTGTTAGCCTATCTCTTCATAGCTTTTTTTTAAACACATCCATCAAAGCAAGCCAAAAGAGAACACTTTCCTTGCTATACAGACCCAGCAGTTCAGAGCAGTATGGGGAATTGCCTCTGCTGGAAGGCATCTCTGCCTGCTGTCAAGCTTCATTTCTCCACCCCCTGGCTAATGATTCACTCTAGTTCAGTGGGTCCCAGACTAGCAGTTGTGACCTCAAGGGAGACCACAGCAGTTAAAATAGGGTCATAAGGCAAATAATCCTGTATTTCACAGTCAGAAGTATAGAATTACTGCTCCATTTCTCCTTTTTATTGATCTACTAATGTTCAGTGACGAGGACATCACAGTCCTCCTACACATCTTTAGGCTCTTTTGCGATGGACTGTTTAGATCCATCATCAGTATACTTACAAAAGATTCCTTCTCCAATATAATATTTGCTAAAACAAATGATCAAAAAAACTCAGAGGGTTTGCTATGAAGATTATTTAATTTGTAAGAGGAAGAACCGAAAAATTATTGGCAAATACAGTGCTGTTGGATATGTTTAGCTTCTGTTTTTTAAATGAAATTGTCCAATTAATCATTTTTGTTTACATTTATGTTTTTAATGCTTGTCAAAAATTTAATTAGGAGCAAACCTTGCACACTTAGAAGCCCAAAGGCTTATGTTTTATTCAACTTAGAAATGAAGATGTAGGGAGAAAAAAAAATAAATTTAGGTTGTGATTTAATTCAAGTTGGTTTTTAATCAATTTCACTAGTGAACAAAAGCATAAATTATTTGTATACCTCTTTTACTCTTCTACATTAAGCCTTCTTCTCCCCTTTATATTCCATTTAATCTACAACCAGCCCATTTAAAACACTGGTGGATGCTTCCAGCAAAAATCCTACTCGCCTTCTGTTAGAAAATACACATCTATAATAGAAATAACCCAGGTCTACATTGCTGCACATCTGCCTCTTCCCATCACTCTTTTCTTCCTTGTCAGTCTTATCCTGTACTATCTAGCCACCTGTTCCTACTTACACTTTTAAGTGTTCTCATTAATTCCACTGCCTTAAATGTGTATATTAAATGCATGCATCTAAATATGTACACTTGTAAGCATAATGAAGTGCCTTTTTGAGAACTGAGATTTCAGGATGTGTACAGATCTGGGCCTATTTTTTTCAGCAGTTATTACTCATTCCCCTTCAGGCAGAGATCCTAAACACTTCCACATCGACAAACAACTCCAGTTGCTCAAAAAATTATTCTCAGCTGCAGAGGGCATTTCTGTTCAGAATTTTAATCCCATTCACAGTGGTACCTCAGAAGTACCAGACATGCAGATAAGAAATTCCCAAATTGTGCCCATGTGGCCTCATGCCTTTCCCCTTGAGGTCACGACAAAAATGTCACTGGCTTCAGTAATTCAGAATGAAGCTTTTAATTTAGAGCTCAATTAACTTAAGCTCTTAAAATAAAAGACATCAGAAAAATGTCAGCCACTCATTCACTGAAGGAAACCATTTCAGCAATTATTCATTACTAGTTTAATGGATACACATTAAGCAATCAGATATGTTTAATCCTGGACTGCTGAGAACTGATGAGGAAAAGGGAGTCCCTGCAGCAACATATGTAGCCCTAGCTTACAGACAGTGAAGAAAAGCTGCCTGCAAAGCAATAGGGAGTGAGCAGCTGAAGACACTTGCAATTCCTGTTTATAGCTATTTTGAAAACATTTTTCTTCCTGGTGCTAAAGAGGAAGCATCTCAAGAGTCTTTTTTCCCTTGATAATGAAGATAATTTGTTCACTGCTATGAACATTTGCCCACAGAGAAATAAATGGATGTTATGCTCAAAAATAAGATAGAACTCAGATGAGGTTTTTTAATCTCAATTTATGCTGCTCAGTATAAAGCAGATGTGACACAAAAACAGTCATCTGAAAGAAATAATTATTTCTGAGACCACTCTCCTAGGGACTTGTTTTTGGAACTGTGAACCCCAATTTGAAGCCTGGCATGTCTTTGAAAAGTGACTTCTCTCCTCTCTCTCCCAGTCATTCCTGCAGTTTTCTGTAGTTAGTAAGTATTGTTTCTGAATCTCTATAATATCTCATACTTTCACAGTGACCATCAATAATTCCTGATCAACCCCTGTACCTTGGTCTTGTCTTTTTTTTTTCCTAGAACAGTGCTAGCAGATAACGACTTATTCCAGATTTCAAAGATGTATATACAAAGTGTGTACAGTAAGACATAGTTGTTGAAATCTGAAATGAGAAGGAAATGTCACTAGAGATTTCTTCATTTTGAAGAACTAGCATTTTGACCTTAGTAATCCAGCACAAGTCAATACAGTGCCTGTGGACCTCATTATTGAATAACCTGAGTCTTAAACAGGGTTACCTTTCTACATCAAAAAGAGAAAATAATCTGATGTGATTTAGAGTGATTTGGGTGTAACATGTAATGGTACAGGATTTTTTTTAAGTTATTCCAGTTCTATTAAGTAATGAGTTACTTAATTCTAGTAAGAATGAAAGATGTATAAAATAATGAGTATGAAAAAGGTGGATTGTCAAAGCCTTCTTCGGAGAGCATATTCATTTTCTGCTACAAAGGAAAATCCATCTTTGTTGTGGAAGTTAGCAGCAATAAGCTATGACAAGATTAATGACAATATTCGAGTCCCTATTCCCAAACATGCCTGGCAGAAACATGTTCTGTCTTTTCCAGTGATACTGCGTTTATCAACTCTCAGAACAATTTGTCTTCGCGGATTTCATTTGCTATTCCCTTCAAGGACAGAGCCCGTCTCTTCCAAAAAAGTCCAAAATTTATTCCAGAAAACTTTATTTATTTTTATTCTGTATCCCCTGTGCTGGTATGACTGATGCTCTTCCTTGCAAACATTTTCCATGAGATCGAGTCACAAAAGTTACTATTCAAATTAACACAAATGTCAGAAATGAGCCTGAATATTAATCAACATCTTACAGGTGTCATTGAAAAATAAAGAAATTAACAAAAAATTGCTACAAATTTTCTTAGGACTGATTTGTTACTGATGCTTATTTTGTGCTTTTCTGATTTATCATTACAGTTCTCCTAAGAGGGAAATTCTATATGGCCTTTTGCAGTTTTGCTTTAATGACCAAACATTATAGGGCTTTTATTCCAGTAACAAAAAAAATCTCTGGAAGAATCACCAAGAGCAAAGTAAACTCCAAGTGTTCCAGGTATGAATAATCAAAATAATAGAAAAATACAGCAACTGAGAAAAGAAATGTTTATTTTTGCCTGCCTTCTCAGTTTTGCAGGGTTGTGAGATTTTTGAACACATTTCCCCATCTTTCCTCTCCTTCAGTCAATTTGTATTTGTCCTTGGTTATGCTAACACCATAGTTCCACTATCCCAAAGTTTTCCACAGCTGACATTGAAACATATTAAATCTCTTTTTGCCAGCGTGACTCTCTGAATTCAAATACATATCTTCTGCAGATGACAAAAGCAGCATAAACGGGTTGATGCTACAACAGAATCTATTGAACATCACAGGTTTTTCCTTATTTAGGTATTTGTTATACACATAATGGGATTGACTGCAGAAGACGGAAAGCGAAGACTTCATTTATATACAACTTCTAATTCTTTCCAGACTGGTACAAATTTAATCACATAAGTTCTTGGAGAGTATTTGTCATGCTCAAATGTTATATGCTGCAAAAATTTGGAGCAAGAAAAAACATACAGCACAAATGTCATACGGAGAGTGTTCAGCCCCCCAAATTAAACCCTTGATGCTTGCTTAGTGGACAGAAAAAGTAGCATTTCAGCTAAAGCCTTAATTTGAAATAAAAATTAAACAAACAAATTCACAGAAGCTTTCCAGGTTACTACTGAAAAAAAAAAGCCTAATCCTCTACCATTTATAAATCCACCATTCTTTCTAGTCTTTAAACATCTCAAAACTTAAATGCTGCTAAGACTACAGAAAAAATCATAGACTCTTAAACATGAAAGATTGTTTTTAAAAGCAGAAGCAACAAATATCAATTTGGCTTCTCATTTTAAATTACATCCACATTTATAAGAAATATTCTGAGCAATTTATGCTATTTTTTCTAGCTCTCCATCTCAAACTATACCACTGTTCTATTCTAAAGGAAGTTATGGTAGTACCAAGTGGATGATTTGCCCAATGTGCAACTAAGATTTTATCAGACTAGGCACTTGCTTGTAACCTGTACTGTCACCCAGAAACAAAAAAAATTTGTTGCAATTTCATCTCTACTGCATCATACCCTAAAAGCCAAGAGCGTCTTCCTTCTAGTAAAGTGTTTTGCTCTTACATGGCATTAGTCTACTACCTGGGTGATTGCAAAAACAAGAAAAGAAATTGAAAGTTTTTCTTTTAAAGTACTTCTAATCCTTTGTTTAAATATTTCATATTGCAACATGAACTGTGATTTGAGAAATATGTATCTTCCTGCAAAAATTACTGAACGTATGTTTTTATACTTCTAACATTAAAACTTTTTTGAAAACCTGCACTGATTTCAGTCATCTTATGTTTGCATTACAGCATTTAAAGGATAAGACAGCAATTTTAGGCATTAGTTCATAAACAATGGAAAAACCTGCTATTTAAGGAACTGATATAAGGTGATTTTGATTGAAACTTTCTTTTCTGAAGTAAATAGGAGTCAATGCACCTGCTTTTTAATTCCTCAGTTCAGTAGAGTATTTCTTTATAACTGAAGAATGGTTATTGAGATACTTGTGTCAAAAAAAAACAGTAGTAAGATTGTATCAGTGAAAACAAATTCTTCTGTGATAGACAGTTGAAAATGAGTAAAAATTGTGTCCTTGAGACAATGAAGGTCATCTGTACACTGGGTTGCATTAATAAGCCTGCTGAGCAAAGCAGTAGGCTGAGTGAAAAAGTTTTTCTCCCCTATTCTGCCCTCATAAAGCCTCATCTGTAGAACTATGTTCAGCTTAGGGTTCCCCAGAACAAGACAGACATTGAAATGCTGCAGGAATTCCACTGAAAGGCCACCAAGTTAGGGAGCTGAGAGAGACAGGGGCAATAAAAAACTGGATTTCTCAGTAAGGTTGTGAAATCTCTGTGTCTGGAAATGTTTAAAGGCTAACAGATGAGGGCCTGAGGAAGCTGACAATTTTGAAGTTGGCCCTGCGTTGAGCAGGGTTAGAACAGACAATCTCCAGGGTCAGCCTAATGTTTTTCATGATTCTATGAATAAATCATTTTACAATGACTCATCTTCTTTTAAAATAATTATTTAAGAAGTTATCTACATCATGCTATCTGACTTAGAAGTCTATGATTTAAGAGCTAGTTCCTTACCAGATGAAAACTACATCATTTGATTGAAGCTAGTGGCTCGGGATTATGCACCTTCATACACAGACCTTCTATTACCAACAAACTTCTTGCCTACCTTACCTAAGCATAGAATCTTATGTCAGTCAATGTGCACCTGAATGACCGAGTAATCACTATTGGATGAAAGGATTTCAGCTATTCCTAATTCAACACTTCTCATTTCAGTTCAGAGCATCATTCTTTAAAACAATAATATAGGGCAAAATCCTAAATGCCAGTTGTCAGTCAGTAAACAGTGTCCCCCTGAAACTGCAGTTTGTATGCATCTTTCTGTAGCTTTTTAGTCACTAAGCTTGTCAAAATAGTATCTGCCACTAGAGGAGCCTAACTGGAATTATTTACTGTGAATGCAATCCAGTTCAAAACCCAATCATATGTTTATCAAGACCTAATCCAATCCAGTTGAACAAATTCTCTTGGCGATGAAGCATCATAATAAAATTGATCACCTTGTCTTAATAGGAAAAATAGCAGATGCATCCTTTTCCCAGTGAGGGACTACTGTAACAAGATCCCATCTTTCTGCACAAAGGATTAAAGAAATATTTTTCACTTCTTTCTTTGTTCACCTTAGGGAAAATTTTTGAGTACTTTGAAAGACAGCCAAGTCTCAGAGATGTTCTTGGAAATAGGCATCTAAAAACTTTTACAGAACTTAGCCTAAAGAACCATTGTGACAGCTGACATCTTTATCATGTGTTGCTGCTTCCAAATTTAACATCCAAGCCTCAGGGACAGGTGGTATCACACCAAACACTCCATGCAATTTACGTAGGCTAAAGAAACATACCTTCTAAGTGAAGGTAGAAATTTATTATTAGTCTAATTAAAGTCTTACAACTTTAACTGAAGAATTATTATTAAACCAGTTATACAACTTGTTCCCAATAAAGACAGTTAAAACTGACATTCACAAACTTTCTAATATACACTTCTTTCCCCGGTATTTCTCTGCTCATTTTAGGTTTCTACGCTCCTCTTCTTTCTATGCTCCCCTAGGGTCACAGCTTATAGTGTTAGGTTCCCTCAAGGAGAAATAGGGATGGGGGTTACAACAATTTTCAGCATCCCACACTCTTTGCCAGGAGTATGATGTTGCTAATTTATTCCACATTGTTCTTGGGTGAGCTTGGGGTCATTTTTATGTATTTTTTACACAGTGCAGTTACTAGCTCCCTTCTCATTCATTCACAATCATACGTTATGTACGAATTTACTGTATATGATTTTGTATTTTAATGTGATGGATACTCGCTCTTTGATTTCTCTGCTATACCTAAAACTCTTGGTTTTAACAGCTTTTGAGGTTGCATTGATTTAATGACCATTGGTGAGTTGTTTAGAGCTCTGATACCTCTAGTATCATGCTGTGATTGTACTTTCAAGACCTATGCTATCATTTCATATTTGCACATTTCAGTAACCTCTGTTACATCCTTTAAGCTGTGTTTTGCTGATAACTAAGGTTTTATTAGCACAGGCTAATCATGCATATATCTTTGCTCAAGGTCAGTAACAGTTCAGTCTTCAAAAACTATGATATATTCAAATATACACACATAGAAACACAACGCTCTAGTAATGACTTGCTATACCAGTGCCTGCTAGTTATTGCGCTATCTCCAGTAGGTTATTGAAATTGCATGACAATAATATATCCACCACTTACAAAGAACAGTAATGAAATTCTCTCCAAGATGAGGAATTCCTAATTGTAATGTACATTTTTGTGCTCTGTTTATAAGAATTCATTGAGTCCAGGGACTGTCTTCATGAACTAATGCCAAAAATACTGACAAGTACAAGTCCATAGGGATTATTTCTTAAACTCTACATATTGAGGGAGTCAGATGAGAATAGTTTGCAGAAAAATGTTGAGGTATGAGCCATTTTAAACAAACAAGACCTTCAAACAAATATTTAAGTTTAGACGAAGTCTGTATTTCCTTACAGATATAGTACCTGTGACACAGCAAAAAGCATGCCTCAGTATTAGTGATTTATATGAAAAAATCTTCTGTTTATATAGTCAGAAAATACTCCTTTGAGATGACTCGTCTGGTTACAGCTGAGTATCAGGACACATTTGGCATTGTTTGGCTGGAGGAGATTCTGACAAAATGCCCACGAGATGGTTTAGTTCAGGACCCAGTGAGGAGGAAGCATGACAAAAAGCAAGATCACAACCCTGGACTTGGAGATCATTGAACACAGCCTCCTCTCAAAGCAGAGTTAACTTCAAAGCTGATGAGAGATTAAGCTGCTGCTGTTGAAAGTTCTTGTGATCATTACCACAGCTTGTTCCTGATGCTTTAAGCAAATCCAATTTATTTTGTATTGGCACTGAGCGAGGAGTACACATATGGGGTAGGTTAATGTGCCTCAGCTGACAACCTGTAACTTGTTTGAGAATGTATGAATATACCAGAAGTTTCATCTCTGCACCAGAAAAGTTCTATTCATCTCTGGCAGTAGCAAAGCTGTAAAGTGGACAAATATTTGCCAGAGTTCAATTATACTGGCCAGAATCGGCATTTGGCAAACTGAAGCTTATTTGTTATATAACTGCTGAAAAAAGGCTAACAACAAATAATGTCAAAAAAAACTTTAAACATAAGAACAGGTTTAATTTATATTTTGCCTCAGATCACAAACAAGACTCAAACGGCCTTTCTGGATACCAAACACTGTGCTACACTGCTGAGGTCAGCAGTGACAATGACTTCATGATTGAGTTCAGCAAGTGCATTACATGTGGAGGCACAAAGAAGGAGCTGCAGGACTGTGCTGAGGCATAATAGTGGATGAAGAGTCTGGCATGAAGAAAAAGTTAAAAACATACAGAGTAATCTAAAATAGAGCAAAAAGGAGACACGGTAAAATGAGAAGCCAGGAAGATGATTTTATTTTTATTTATTGCAGAATATAAAACCCGATTATCAGAGAGAGGTGGTTACAGGTTAAAATGAAAGGAAACAACAACTTACACAGAAATATGTAGCAGTATATGTAAAAAGAAAGATTGCATTTTGAAATGCTGTGTATAAAAGGGCAGGATCTGGACGTAGCTCTGGGTCAGCAAGGGTATCTTTACCATGTAGATATGTGAATGTAGGCAGGAGAGGCAGGTAACAAAAGTCAGAAGTGAAGAACAAAAAGCAAGTCACAAAGCAACCCTGTGGAGGATGGGAGATGGAAGGAGAATGCAATGACTAGTTCAAGTTTTATTTTATTCAAATTCTCCTGCCTTAAAAAACGCATGAGTAAATCACAAAAGGATCTGCTAGAGTTAAAAATGAGAGAACAACACAAGACAAGAAAAAGTATTAGATTGTTTTAAAAACAGATCCTACAAAACTGATCAATACAGGATCAGAGGACAAGTATAAAAATAGTAACATGAAAGAAAGAACGTGATCTAAGATGACATCATTCTATTCACTATTGTTATAAACTTTGTTGAAGAATGGAGAGCCTAGGAGAAAACTGAGGATTGCTGAGAAATGACACAAGATTCAGTCACAGCAGATAAGCAGGCAACAATAAGGGAACAAGGCAGAAAATACGTAGCAAACGATAACGCACATGGAAATGAACCACTTTGTCAGTGGGTAGTTGGCAGCAAAAACTGAATTAAGAGGTAGCTTGACATACAAATTACTTAAGAAATGTTCAACAATTCAATCACGGGAAGAGAAGCAAATGCACTGTTCAAATTTATCAGAACAAATGTGCAAATGTGAACAATGAGATTCACTTTAAACCGCAAGGAACTAGCGTAGAGCAGCTGTAAGGCTGTAACAGTTGAGAAGCAGACATTATCCTTGTTTGTGGAAATGTAGCTCCCAATATAAATTCTCTATGAGAAGTTCAAGCAACTAAGTAGGCTCTGCCATTATCAATTGTTATGTTAATTTGTATATACATTGTACAATAACAATTCTAGGCTAAACATTAAGTTTGCTACAAGATTATTTTTATCTGACACCACTTACTGCAAGGGCAAGAAGTCAGAGAAAGCTAAATGCAGGAAAACATTATTCCCATATGTTATCTAATAGCTCTGTTGGGTGTAGTTGTCTCAACAGCAAGAGTAATTTGTCCCAGGTAAATCCTTAAAGATTAACAACGAGAAGAGTTCTCGGTACCTTATCTTTTTCATATCATCCACTCAGTGATTCAGTTTCTTCATAGCTTTTTCAAAACGAGCCATTCCCTTTCAAATACAGTTTTTAGATACATAAACTAAGCTTGTGCAGAATGCCATGTTAGGAAGGCTGTATTCCCAGAGCAATGATTTTCTTGCACCAAATTCATTTTTTAGAGCAAAGTTGTATATCCTACATAGTGCCAAACCCTCCCACTTAAGCTGTAGTTTAATCACTGATCAAAGATCATTAACCTTTGGGAGAAGTGCACCTGTACAGAAGGCTAGCAGGGTCCATGTTCAACACCTAAGTCATTAATGACCTTCAAAGAGAAAGGGAATAGAATAGTTCGGTTGGAAAAGACCTAGAGCAACCATCTAGTCTAACTGCCTGACCAGTTCCTGGCTTCAGATTTAATGAACAAATAATTTTTTACAGTTTTTTTATTAGGGTGACTTCATTCAAGTGAGTTAACTAAGGAGCCATGAGAAGAAGTGAGGATTGACTCCAGTTATTCTGAGTTAGTCAAATCTAACTCCTTTCCAACTCAGCCAGACTGAAGAACTGGAGAAAATTTGATCATTTATCATAAAATAGTCCAATTTTCTAGCTTCCATTTCAATTATATTTTGTTTGGAGGCCCTTTAGTGTATTACTGCATTTATTTTTTAAAATCATTATTGTTACTGTAAGGAAGAAATATTAATATCAAAACTGATGCATTCATCTGTCTTCCCAAGGATTCCCTCTTGTGTTAATTAAACAACTGTGGTGAGAACAGACTCTCAATTATGGTGATAATGTTTTGCACTTCTGCTTGTACATATATGCTCTTCCATATCTGATACAGTAGTTGTTTTGTTACACAGAATTTCCCCTATGTAAGTACTACACACACCATACCAGTTGCCTGAAAATTCTGTATACGGAAAGTCACATAGCAAAAGCTGCTATACAAGGAAGATAAGCTAGCTAGTCTTAAAATAGTTTTCTGTATGCTCTGGGGACTTCTAATTCTATATGCTCATTTCTGCTCTTCCAGAACATTTTTAATTCATCAACAGGGGAAAAAAGAATAATAATAATAAAAAAATCTGTTTAGAGTTGATCTACTGTGAGCGCATGGTCAGTAAGCTATGTGTGCATGTACTCTGCTTCTATTCTGCAATATTATGCATACACCATATGTTAAGAATGCAAGTATGTCAATTAGCTTGTTCTTAGGTAAACCACGGGAAATTTTATTTGATGTGCCTTGGAAGGACAGAAGGCTGAACCGACCCAATCTGGATGTGACCCTGATGTTCTTTCTGGACTTCAGTCTAAATAGCTTAGATATTTTAAGTAGATTTAGGTGCATGACTCACTAATATTCATAGAACTCAGTCAACTGAATCCACAAATGGCAGCTGAAAAATATTAGTATTAAACAAAGCTGAATGTTATATATGCAGAAGACTAGAAGACCAATCACATTTCTTTTTCTCCTCACTTCTCATAAGGCTATGCAGTACTTCAGCCTCAGAGCTACAATTCAGATCTCTGGACCAATAACTAGTAGGGTCTGTTTTTTCTAACGCTTTGTTCTAACAAACAACAATTTGTTCAACAATTATAGTATGCAAATATTTTCCTTAACTACACTTGCTTTATACAGCTATAAGAGAGATTTGCCATGTTGACTTCATGAAGTGATACAGGATGTCTCCAGGCATTTAACAAAGTCAATTAATGAAATAACTGGCATATATTAATAACAGCAAAGCAGACTCAACCTAACACCACAGCAGAACAGAATTAAATAGTTCAAGGCAACATATATCAAGGGATAAAGCATTTTGTTTGTCTGCCAGAGATTCTTCTCACCCTCCTGCACCCCCAAATTAAACATATACACCCTCGATAGCCTTTAGACTTCTGTGCTACTTTACTAGTTTATTTTGCTAAATATCTCCTGTCAACATACCAAGGAACCCGGGATTTTGAGAAAGGTCCATCATGTTGAATAGGTTTGCGTTTAATTTCCTCTCTTGCTTATAAACTTTATCAGGCAAACTGATTATTTCCATGGCATTCAGCATTGTACAAAGGATGCCAGCTTTTCATCCCTAATATCTCTTGCTGTGCCAATGACACCTGCATTTATTTTACATCTCCTTTCACAGGATTTCAAAGGATAATACAGTCAGCTCAATTTATGCCTCTGTTCTCAAGGCACAAGGTAAGAATACAATAAACATAACTTAAACAGATTCAAGCGAAAACAAAGTAGGACAGAACAGATGTACCTCCTACATTTCATCATTCCTTATGCAATGCAGGTTTGTAAGTAGAAATCTCCTTGCTGAAAAAGAGAACGCATCTTTTTGTAATCATGAGTATTGTGCACAAAAGGATGTCTCTAACCCTTTTAAGGCACCTGATACCATTTTTGCCATGTTTTGATAATCAGTGTTACAAAGACATCAGAACTCTGCAACAGATTACTGCAAAATTTTCCACAAAATCATACCGTATCTAATCAAAAGTAACTGGGAAAGAGTCTCCATAGGTTCTCATCATCTGTGCCTTTGGACACTCCTATTCTGCTTCAGGATATCCAACAATGGATTCCTTTTTAGTATGATTTTGTTTACTTTCGTCTTCTTCATGTTTTGAACTGCAGCGTCGGCCCCCTGTGCTTATACATCCCCTTATGGACAGTGTTGTACAATCCAGCAAAGACTTCTAAAAAATCTTCAGCAGAAGTTTTAAGTGTACACAGCACAGCACAGCAGAAGCACAATTGTTAGAAAAGGATGTAGAACAAGCCATGGAAGCTGAATACATCATATTTTATTTTGAACTGAAGAAAAAATGAACTGTGAGCTAGAATTAGTAGCAAATTCTAATCTTCTGTGTTGAACTAATGTCAAATTAGAAAGTCATGATTTTATCAGGCATAATTTTTTCCTTAGACCAAACAATAATTTAAGTCTCATCTTCCATTACGTACAAAGGATTATTCCAAGTTGTAAAAAAGAAAAGCCTGAAGATATTGAAGAACTCCTAAAGAAATTTCTAAAAGTATAAGGCAAACAATAAAGCCAAAATTGATACATTATACTAAAAGATAAATTTTAAAAGTTTTAATTTGTCAGCAAGTCACTTATGATTTTTTTTGAGATTGGCCAAACAGGCTAAATGTAAATAATGTATTTAACAAGTCCAAGCCTTTTTCTTCATTAAACATAAAATGACAAAATTGACCTTAGGAGGAATTTAAAACAAACATAAATAAACTTGTTTTTTATTCAAACTTCAAGCAACCCTTGTTCTTTCTTATGCAGTTTGTGCTGGTGAATTTCTGCTTCTACTCAGGAATAATTCACTGACTAAAATGGCAAACACATTAGAAGTGCAAGGCGGTAGTGACATAATAGGAAACGCCTCAATATCCTCACCTGTGTCCAGAAGACAACATGGTTTATGAGCTTCTGATCAGGGATTTTAAGCAAAAAGCTGAGAAACAGTGGTGAAGAAACTCAAGGGCTGCCTCAGTTGCTCTCTTCCCTGCTGTAGAAACAAGCTTGTGCACAATAAGACAACAAACTTGTTCAGGGGGAAAAATAAAATCCAAACCCCACCCAAAACCAAAAACCAACCAAACCAAAAAAAACAACAGAAAAATAAATTAAGGGAAAAGTTATAACTTATTTTACCACTGCACTGAATTTACACTCTTGCAAAGTCTGTCCACTTCTGAATCACAATTCTTAGAGCAGATCCTGTATTATTTTCTCTTCTGACCATAAGCAAAATACTAAAAATGTGTTCATGTGAGACTTGCGGACTAATTTGAAAAACACCACTCTCACAGGCAGACAAGCGTCCATGCTTTTTGCATGTGTATCTGTTGAAAGTTAAACTGCCAGTAAGTGCAGAGTCCAGAATTTTCCATGTTCTTCACAGGTTTGGGGTTTGTTTGTTTTGTTGGTTTTCTTTTTTTTTTTTTTTTTTGAGTTTCAATCCCTGTATATGAATATTTTGGTTTATAAACAAAATCTTTTCAAGATTTACATAATAGTTTCTCTCACAGCTGACCAACATATGGTTTTCCAGGAAAATAATTTACTAATAAAACTGGATGCAATACAGTCATACACACAAGCATGGAAGCTGTTTTATTTTCACCAACTCCATCTGCCAAAAAAAGCAGAAGACTTAACCTTTTTGAAAAGTAAAGGAATGATAAAATGAACCACACTGATTCCAGATAACCAACACGTTACTTCAAAATGTGCTTTTTCTTCTTTGCTTGCCTTTGCAGCTGCCCTGATAGTTTACATCAATGCTGCACAGAACACTGAATACAGAAACTAGATTTGTATATAGTTACAGTTACATGAAACATTTTTCCTCATATATCAATATGTACTTTAACAGCAAAAGTCAGCGTTGTGACAATTTGACAGAATCTAATTCCTTAGGAAGCTTTTGTATTTATCTCCAACAAGCTATATGCACCCAAATTTGATTAAACTTGCACCTAACACAAAAGCTGAAAAATAACCATAATTTTACCTGCAGATCAGCACCTGTAAACTCCATTTATTGCACAGTCAAGCAAATTATTCTAGTTGTTGAGACAGAATGCATTGCTATAAAACAGACCAAGAGTGCAGCTTGACACTAAATTTAATCTAATCTAATCTAAATCTAATTGTAGGCTACCTTCCTAATGGGCAGTTGTAATCCCCCCTCCAGATGTCAGAGAGACCAGTGGACTGATTCAGCAAACCTGTGCCCCACATGAGCTCACGATCAGACAGGCAGGGCAGCTAAGGGAGATATGTAGCTGGCAATTAGCCTCTCAGTGGTATGGCCCTTTCTGGCAGGAACCAGAACAAAACACAACAGATTTTTGCTTTTTCATAGTCAGTTAAAGGCAATGTAGTTTTTTCTGGGGTGCATGCATTTAATGTTTAAGTTACCAAAAGCCCAAAGACATCTCACTCCTCAATTTTCTGACATGCAGAGACACGTTTACAATGTTGTCTTTGGAAATAACCAGTAAGCTTATATATTACACGAATTTGAGGGAATACTCAGTGGTGGTATGGAGAAAATTCTTTTTTTTTTTTCCTTTTTTTTTTTTTTTTAATCTGAACTGAAAATATATTTATCCAGACTTTTCAGGTCTGCAAAAAAAGCTTGTGTCCACTGCTGGATGCCATTTCAGAGGAACAAAAGATTTTTTCTTTATACTGAGCAGTACTTCCAGCTTTTCCTACAGTAAAGTCACCTTTCTAAATCACTAGGCTTTCTCTTTCAGAAGATAATATTGTGGAATCAATTACATTTACACTGCATAAACCAGTGCTTCCCTCGGTCACTGAAATACATGCCAACCTGCTTGCTAGGTCCCCCCACTAGAGAGCTGGAAAGGAATGCCAGATCCTCACAGAGAGAATTAGAAAACAAGAGAATCTAAGAGGGAAACCTGAAACACACATACCTTTGCATTTATTTTTTTCATATTTCTGTTCAGAAACAGGCATGTCATAAAGGGGAGGAAATCAGGCACTGTAAGAGCCTGACAAGGCAACTGAAATGTGTCTGTGTTAAGCACCCACATTAACGTCATAGGAGCTTGAAACCTTATAGGAAAGAAGAGACTTTATAAAAATCTCCTTTGGGCAGCAGGGGTATGTGTAGTGCTGTTTGCTGCAGCACTGCTGCTAAAGAGCAGAAATCACTTAGGAACAGGAATGGCTTCTGGAACGACAGTGGTTCCGCTTACATGAGGTCTTGCTGCCCAGCAAAAGAAGTGATACAGCCTCAGAGCTTGAAGGTGCTAATCTTTAAACGAAATGTTACTGGAGAAGGTAGCAAGCAGCCAGTTGCTTAGCAGTTTCTCATAATGAAGTCAGAGAGGAAAACTTGACGTTATCTTTGTATTTAGGAAAGCATAGTTTGTTTTCCCATGTTATCCTATTTGTCTTCTCTTTCTCTTTTTCTTTCCTTTAAATAAACCATCACCAGTAACTGTCATTCACTGAGCATTTACACAGTTTAAATTAGTTTCTCCAGCTTCCAGGGTAGGGGACAAAGTCCAACGTTTATTAGTGACCTCTAGAAATTGAACCCACTCTTTGCTGAAGGTTTCCCCTATAAATCTATACTCGATGTGGAAAGAAAGTGCAGAGAAATCTTTTTGAAGCAGTTTAATTATTCTAACAGAACCAGTTTGCGTGAATAACACTATTTCACCTCAATTTAATTAAATATTTGGTATGACAAATCCCCATGAAAAAAAGGTTTGTCATACAAACGCTTATTATGCTGCACTTTAAACATTTAAATTCTCTCTATGAAAATTGGGTTTTTTTCCTCAGAATATCAAAGTGAACGTATATTACAACACACTTTATTAGAAGTCGGACATGAACTGAAATAAAATGAGAGCCACATGATGGAATAACGTTTCTAGCACGAGTTCTCTGGATCATAGTATCAAGTCTTTGTCTGCTCGCTCAAACTCAGGGAGTTCACACAGCTTATACAGATATACTGATTTAACTAGCCCTTGTTTTTGAGAGAAATGTTCAACATGGATTGTAAAACTGGCCTAAGAACCCAACTGTAACTGAGGAGTCAGCTAGGTTCTAGATGGCACAGCAGTCAGCATCCAGGAAATATTTCAGACAAACTGAAGCCACATCCTCTAGTTCAGGCATAAAAAACGTTCATGGTAAAATCCACTATTTTCTATTCTTTTCCTGCAAGGAACAGAGATGATGAGTGTTTTGAGTTTAGAAGAGATGGGGATCTAACTAATTGACATTGAATAACATGGACTCTGCTGTAGCCTGGGACCCACATAGTGAGCCCAGTTTAACAGAATTGTTAGAATACAAAGGGTGTGGGACGGAACTCTCCAAAGCTAAATAGCCTATTCACTCACCAAAACCAGAAAACAATCAATGCCATTTTTTCATTACTTATTTTTCTTTCAAAATAAAGCAGCAGCTTCAACTTCCAGAGAAATAGGTACAGTTGAAGTGTTTGTCTGCTTTGCCACATAATGTTAAATCCAAACAGAGATAGCGATTAACATTCTGTTAAGACACCCTCAAATGTAGTTCCACTAAAATTAACACCAGGACTTCTCCAAGATCCTTATGCTTGATCCTAGAGGCTAGCACATCTTTTTCCTGATGGAGGAATATAATTAAAGGCACGGTTTTATAGATAAAGAAGTCAGTATCATGCAGAAGTAACCCCTAGATGCTTTCCACCTTCTTTAAAATCTCTTGCCTATTGGACATGTCACAGGCAGGTTTTCAATGTACACATCTCATTATTAGAAAACAGTAGCATGTTCTTGAAAGATCATCAACTAGAAGTGTATCTTAGAGTACATAGTTTCTTAAAAAAAGTGCTAATCCACTTTCCAAAGATAATCCCAATACTTGAGCATTTACTTTTGGAGCACCAAAACTGGGGGAAGGTTTACACAAAATTACCCATTTACGAAGACCCAAAGCAATGCTTTCAGGAACACCTGCAAGCTTATCCAATTAGCAAAGATTTGTGGGGCTACTCCTCAGTGACATCACAGCACTGCATGAATTCATACAAATTCTAGATCTGTCCATGAATGATTTATCCTGAATTATTATGTTTATTGTGTTATTCAATTTTGAACTTATTTTCAGAAGAGGTAAATACATAATTGACAGACCATTTAAAAACAATACAAACCAGTAACACAGTTTTTGTAGTAAAAACTTTTACTATACCACTTTTGCATTATCTTACACACAGCTGTTACTGCTTCTACTTCCTAGACACCTTTTTATTTTTATATAAAGTTTTCTCTCTCAGCTATATGCTTCCTTTTAGTAATAACAAAAAAAAAGATTCTTTCTACAGTCTTAAAAAAATGAATTATTGCAAGTTCCAATAACCTCTTTGCTCAGAAGAGGTACAGGGAATAGACTTTTGTGCCACTTATTGGTATAAGAAGTTAAATTTTAACAGAATTTTAGTATTCATTTAGAGTGTGTTTGATGGTGAAGATAGGGCTTTGTCAGATCACTAATTCAATTAACTAGCAATGATTAATTCTCAGGGTAAGGGATCCAAAAGCTTAGTTAGTAATACTCTGATATACCTTAGAAATAATTATTGCAATATTTTATTATACCTTTCAGTCTAAGAAATACTCACTATTCTCAATATTGCTCTTCTGTTCATTTTAGAGTAAGCATCTGCTGATAAACATAGAAAATGCCTATTTGTTACTCAAAACAAGTAGTCTAAATTATGCTTAATATGACTCTTAACACTGCTTCTTAAACCATGAAGGGGCACTGACTGATACTTTTTTTGTAATGATAATTTTCATTTGAACTATGCATTTGAAGTTGACCAACAGAAGTATCAGTTATGAAATTATTTGAAACATCTGTTATCTAAAAAGTGTAAGCTAAATTTCCATACTAACACATACAGTTCCATAACTGCATGAATCTGAGGGTAAAAGATTTGGAACCGTACAGTCACTCTTACGTTCTCAGATACAAATTATTCATTCCAATCCTAGGATCTAATTATATTTGAATCACCTGAATGAAGGATCATAGATATATACACATTGTTACCTGGTAAACAGATATGATGCACCAAGGATCTGAGAATTTGCTTTGACAAAGTAATTTCTCTCATTTTCCTCCAAAAAAGGTTTTAAATATGAACTTTTGAAAGGTGCTAGAAACTGTGAGATCCTGCCACCTCATGGTCCTCCATTTAGGATCTTCCTCCTACCAAGAAAGCATCAAAATAAGGGAGACTTCTCTTCTACCTGCAAAATCAAGATAACAATACTTCTTGCACTATTTACTTGTCTACAGTATATAGCCAGATGAGAAAACTCCTGCAGGCAGACTTTTTCCTGCCATGGCTTTCCAGAGTGCCAGCCAAGCCAGTAAGACTGTTAGACCAGCACAATGTTGCTTCATTCTAATTTCAGCCCTGCTCCTTGCACCCATTGCTAATATACTTCACAATAATTTTTGCAATATACCTTGCTTTTCATTATACTATTTTGTCTCAAAGTAACTCATTTTGGCTAATCATCTCACCACAAAGCCTGCAACAACATCATCATCATGTACGTTTATCAATCTTATCAATCAAGATCTTGCTTGTGTCAGTGTAAAGCCTATGAGGAAGAAGGCACAGCCCAAACCCGTTTTATACTTCATGATAAACTCACTGTTGTTATATGGTGCCATATGTGCAGAAATAAAAGTAAATGAACATTTTTCTTTCCTCTTTATTTGCTAGAGATACAGCCACTGTCTTTTCATAGGTGAAATATCAAGAGAAATATATTGTTGCCATAACAACAATATTAAATAATATTGAGGTAAAAAAGTCCTTCACGAATGTTTTCAAGAGATAAGCTAATTTAAAAATGTTCACAAAGAGCACTTGAAAAATAAATAAGATATACTGGAATTTGAGCCTAAAACTACTGAAGTGTTACTATAGTAACCTATGTTGTAAAGTACTATTAATGCAGTATGTTCCTGAACAGATAAATCATCCTCATTAACAGTAAGGTAGATCTTTGCAATAAGTTGGTAGAGTAAATAATGTTACAGACTCTCTAGACATACTTATGCCATTACATCTGTTTGTGTCTGGAACAACATTTTAAAATAAACAAAAAATAGCAAGGTCCTGAATATTTCCAAAGAGCAGAAGCTGTGTTTAACAACACAAAAATTTGTATTAGCTCCATGATTAAAGTAATAAAATCTCAGAAACTCAGGAATCTGGCTCTCAATATTTTTAATGGGTTTAACTGAATCTAGGTGAGACATCATACATTTTATGAAATTTATTTTGTTCCCAAAAATTATTTAATGCAATCATTAACTTCTTAATTTCAATGATTTATCAGTCCAAGATTTATATTTTGCCTTTGATTCTTTGACCAAATTGTATTTCAGGAGTTTCTTGTGCAGAATGGCAACAGCAGAACCAACTGGTTTGGTTGTCTTCATTTTCGTTAGACAAGAACAATTAATTTTCAAATTGAAATATCACTGATATTCAAAATTTCCCCTTAAGAAAAATCACAGAGAACTTCTTAAAATAGATGATACGGTATTATACAGATTTTTGCATTATCCTCATAAAATAACTATTAAGCCAGTGTATGCTCTGGATAGTCTTGGAAGGTAACAGCTGCTTGAGATCAAGCTCACATTCATTTTAGACAGATGCATAAGCAGTTATTGACAATGCTCCTCCACATTTCATCCTCAAATGTTAGCAATAATTCCTGGGTGCACAATACTTTTGTAATGTCAACATAAAATGAAAAAGTGCATGTATTAAAACTTTACTCAGTCTAATTATTGTTATTAATTTTAGACAAGTTAGACAAATGAGAAAAAGACACTTACTTTAAATCTGACTTTGCATGCTGAGATACTAAAATAAATTAAATAATACTCATATGATTTGAAGATCATACATAAAGCTGTCCTAAATTCTACCCATTTCAAACAGATTTTAAGTTAATCAGTAGTAGCTGCAGATGTAGGCAATATAAATAAGAACTCAGACAATAAATTGAATCTACCTACAGAAACTGAGGGCAATGCTGTAGCAATTTATGACATACCATCTGACCATGACCATGAGTCCCTGCACACCTCTCTGGGACCATATATCAGAGCTTAACCTGGTTCTCACACACTTACTAACTGACAGCTTGAGAGCACGCCCTCAGGCTACAGGAATACAAATTAGTACAACTAAGATTATGCAGTTACTTTGCATGGTCAGATGGACTAACAATTAAGCATAAGGCCAAGTTTTTTTCCCACAAAAATAAAACAATGTATGAAATTACTGAATTCACTAAAAGCATGGATATGGGGCTTTTGTGTCGTATTTCTCCATTTCACAAAAATAAGACCAGAATGGATCTCTGAAACCTTAGTACAAAATATGCCAAGACCAGTGAATTTACCTCTGTCACTCTCAAATCACTCAGTAGTTATCAATGCTGTATTTTATAAGCTATATTTTTGTCCAAGACATACTTACAAGAACAATGAAATAAATCTGAGAACTGACAATATATAACATAGATACTACTAATGGAAAAATAACCATTCCCCATAACACTGTTAATTTTAGATTAACCCACAGTACTAGCACAATTCCAGAATAACACTGAAGTGATAATTCAGGTAAACAGTAGGAAGAGTGCAATACAGCAGTAACAGAAATACAGAAATTAGTATATTCAAATAATACATAGAAATTTATTACATAGCTGACTGTTTTAAGTCTCAGTATCTATTACAGTTTATTTTCTCTGAAATCCCAAAGCATATTATTGATGTGTCTTTAAAAACTTTGTCATTGCCTAAAATATCAATTATAGTAAGAAAACATATCTAGGCATCATCAGTTTGATAAGCCAACATTCCTATCTAACTAAATACTACTGTCATTCTGGACAGAGTCCATGCATGTATTATAGAGTTAGCTGGATTTCTATTTATTGAATGCATGTGTAAGACTATATATAGGCATCTTAATTCAGAATATGAACACTTGCATTTATTTCAATGACTGCTACATTTCAGATATTTTACTTGGCTTCAACAACGCTCAAGTATACCCTTGGACCCAAAGGACTGAGTGAGAAATTAGAACTTGAGGTTTATTAATGACAAAACAAAAGATTGGTTCATACAAACGCTGTCATTGTTCTTCTTTAAAGGATAGTCAATAAATTATTCCTTTAATAAAAATGTCAGTGTTTACATTTACATAGGGTGGAAAGGAAAATCAGAAAAACAATTAGGTGTTGCTGATACTGCAACGACCACTGCGCAAGCATTCGTGGAGCTGCTTGTGGCACAACTGATACTCCTGATATACAAACAGGAATTAAACTGACAATGCCCCACCAGTCACTGTCCAGCAACATTAAACCACAAGAAGACAATTTTGCTTATATAAAATAAAAAAAAAAAGCTTCAAAGAGACCATGGAGAAGAAATAGATAAGGACAAAAGAGGAGGGGAAAAAAAAACCTTTTTGCTGACTAAACTTAAATAAACCAAATTTACCTTATATCCAAATGATGATATACTACCTTGTCCCCAGAACATAAATCAAAAATTCAAAAAGATATGTCACAAAGATAAACCAACTGCTTTTAATACACAAAGACAACACAACTGAAATAAATACTGTGAGGAGAAATATTAAAAGCAAAAGGGTTGGATGGATACAAATTGTACTACTACAATATATTAACTGTGTACTAAAGTCATAAGAAGATAATTTATTCTTTCTGTAACAGTATTTTCTTTTATCTATAAAATGACTCATACCACCTTTAAAAATGGGTAGAATTTTTAAATTCAATTTTTATTTCAGTTTCTTCTGAAGGAAGAAAAAAAATCAATTTTATTTCCACAGAAAACAAAAAACCTAAAGCACTATAATAGATGGCCTGTGAAATGTACATAATCCACCCACTCTTTTCTGATTTATGCTGATTTTTTTTGTCCATGAAGCTTTTGAGAAGATACCTCTGTATTTTTCACATTCATGAACCAATTTGGTAAAACTTCAGAACAGAAAAGCTATCACCATTACAGTTTTCAATTTATGTTTTATCCACCACAGGTGTATGCCAAGTAATTTCATTTTGTAAATACACTGCTGAGATTTAACATGCAACAACTCATAAACGTGAGCAGCTAGGAGAGAAAAAGATTTATCTCAAGGTAAGTAGACAAGGTCTTAGGGTCAGTAGAGAACAGGAAGGTGTAGAGAGAAGATGAAATGTGAAATAGCGTAAATTAAAAAGTGAAGCAAATGTCACATCACAGATCCACGAGTGTTTCTGTACTAGGTCAACATTCTCAAACACTCTGAAGAAGCTTTTAATTGAAAATGACTGGAATAATTATGAAAGTTAAGCAGCTTAGTAGAAAACTCAGTTTATACTTCCACAGTGTCAAAAGAGGACTACAGTTTGCCAGGCCACAGCACAGTTTTTTAGTGAGGTGAGTTGGAGAGAGGCTCCCCAGGATTTCCTCATCTGTCACTGTGCAGTGGGAGGTCTCACCATGCACATCTGTCTGCTGCAATTCCTGCATTTCTAGATTCCCAGTCAGTCTGCTTCCCAACAAATTCCACAGAAAATCACGGATAAACACATATCCCAATGTCATCTAATATGTAATCAGTGGCACGGGATTCTTCATCTCATTTGTCTCTACAAGAATACATTACATAATCCAATACCATAATTCTTTACCCTGAAATCATCTTTCCACTGCCACTTTATATAGTCTGCATACCAGATGCCATTTACAGCTTAGATCTGATTGTAACAAGGACGCAGTCTGTAAGTGTAAATTACAGTGTTACCAATAAAATGGATAGTTCAAAAGGATGGAACATGTTTGTGTCCAGAGATGGGTGCCTGAAGGGGGCGCTAAATGTCAAAAGATTTTCTTTGACACACTAAGGACTGGAAGGGCAAATAAAATTGAACTTGACAACTCTTGCTATTACACCATTTTCAAACCTGTTAGAGTTAATTACTCCTTGTTTCTTTGATGATTTTTAAAAATAACTGAAACTTAGTTTATTGGATTGCACTGCTACTTTCATGAAATTCTTTTAAAACTTCTGAAACATTTCCACTGAAGACAGAAGCAGCAGGCATAAACTAATGAAGAAAAGAGCAACACCCACTCAGGACGCTCCCCTTAAAGATCACCTGCTTTCACAAACTGCCCTTTGCTGCTTTTAAGACTCAACGCCTAGAATGACAAGAAAGGAAGCAGGGAGAGAATTTTTCCACTGAACAGCAAACAGTTTCTCTTGTGTAGGTGATATTCATATAGCAACAGGTGAAAGAAAAACTTACTGTCGTTACAAAAAACTACTTAGGTGATTCATGGAGAGAAATGGTACCTGAGGTCATTTAAGTTTATTCTTTTCAACTGACCAGATTTAAAAATCTGATAATCCTTCAGGAGTGGTGAGCACAGATTTCATACCTAGGCTATTTCCATTCACTGTGAAGAGATTCATACCACAGACAGAACTGCATTTGACTCAGATTTTTTTATTACAATTTGAATTGCATTTCAGTAATACTTACAGGCCCAAATCCACTGGATATCATATTGTACCAACTATCATGCAAATATATAGTGAGAAAAATTCCCTGCCTTAGGTTGTTTTCCTAATAGATCATACTATAAAAATTTGAAAATATAAATGATGACCAAATGGGAGAAATTATTTGCCCAAGGTCACAAAAGGCCTTTTTAAAATTTGTCCCACAAGACACCAGTATGACATTATCCTTTTGCATGTGAAAATATTTGTTATCTTAGTACTTTTAACATTAAAAAAAATTAATTAGGAAACAATCTTTCTAGTTCTGTGCTGCCCTCAGATGAACCACAGTATTCTTTGATAATAAAGATATTAACTATCTAAAGAGTGGAAGAAAATGACATACGGTCCAGGGCCCTTTTTTCTTTCCCTGTGTAAACTTTAATTAACAGGTGCTGCCTAGTTCTTTTTAATGGCATCTTTAATGTTCCTAAGTATTATTGCTTGGTGCTGTAATATTATTTCTGCTTAAGTTTCTACTGTGAGTAGGAATAAGTTTCTACATGTACACTTTTGCACTACTTACATCTAATAAATATTTACAAAGAATCTTGCTACAGGGACCAATAACGAGAAATCTAATCAATGAAATTGCCTAGAGTTATGATAGAAGGGTCTGACTGACAGCGGTTTTGTTTCAAAAATGCCTATATTTGATGAAAGAAAGTGTTAATATATCTACTGGGTTTTGTCCCAATTCAGTCTTTCACTGAACTCTTTCCAGTGATTTCTCTGTGATTAGTTCATACCTGTTTTGTGGACCCACATTATATGAAAGTTAATTTGTAGAAACCTGAAGAAATTATATATAGATTGCTGTACTGTTAGTTTCTAAGATTTCAGAAGATTTAGCTTCTGCAACAAGATGCTGTAAGTAGACCTGTCAAAATAGCAACAACCTTTCTTCTTACCCTAATAAGAAAAATGTTCTATTTGAAAGTCTGTTATTTCCATGAGCTGAAAGGTCATTCCACTCACCCAACAGATTTCAAATCAAATTTACCACTGATAATTCCTTTATAACCCTCCCATATGCTGTATCATTTGTTCCAAGGTAAATGTAAAACACGCGATAAGCTTCTCTTTAACAATCATCCTTGGAAATATTCTAGAAGAATTATCTTTTCAAGAAAGAGCATGCAGAGAGTGAACAGTGATACGTATCTTTTTGCCATCGTAAACATCTTGTGGATGTTTACAACTTAGTATTAAAATAAAGTAATTCCATGTGGACCACAGGTATGTCCTTGACATCTACATGATTGTAGCCTCAATAACCAAAAGTCAGTATAGATTGCTTTTATGGTAATAAGTGTTACAAATAAGACTGAGCAGGAAACAGTAAATTCCTATGAAATCTTACCATTTGTTTTAGAAGCATAGAAACTGTTACATTCCTCCTTACAATTTTCAGGCGACCTTCAGAATATCAGTTATGTAACTGTAACAAATTAAGACTAATTCTTCTAACTTACTGTCAACAATAGAAGGTGTGTATCACTGAATTCAGGTACTGGGATAAAACATGACAGTTCTGTTAACTTCAGTGACTACTAATGGCTGGTTGAAAACATTTTCACTTAAAAGATATTCTAAATATCTTAACAGAAAGTGTTACTTTCAACAGCATAACTGTTCTTCTGAGAAGATATTTGCTTTTTGAAAGAAATGTCACCATTTCATAAAAAATAATAATTTCCCTAAAATACAATTATAATACCACTGTTATAATACTACATGCGATTCCTCTCCTCTCTAGCCAGATGCTCCAGAGTGACATAATTTACATCCCATGGTTTATCTCAATGGCTCAAGATTTCTGTGTTGCCCTGCACTAAAAAGATATACATTATACATGTGTGCTTCCAACAAAGGAGCCCTAGAAGCCACAAAGCCATTGGGGCAATACCATGTCCGAATTATAACCATTTTCATTAGGTACAGTGGCATTTTCTAATATTACTACTGAATTTTGACTAAAAACACTGTGTCTTCGCAAAAAAAAAAGTGTACAATGGAGGGGTGGAGGGGAATAGCACACTCTGACCAACTAAAGGATGTAAGGAAGTCTACATTAGTTAAAGGTGATGTAGAGGTATTAGAGAGGCTAGAGATGTGCATAATTAAAGCTGTTGTTACAAAAAAAATACACAAATTGTAGGAAAGACTTTTATAAATTATCCAGAACAAGGTCTGCATTTTGTAGCTTACACATATCAGTTACTTTATCGGCAAAATCATAAAATAATGTAGAATGCATTTCAAAGTGGAGGGAGGAATACAGACAGAAAAAGCCCTTTCTCTCAGCTGATGTCACATGCTGACTAAATTTCAATCTAATGAAAGACAATTATTAGTGATGCGTTAGCTGTAGCAAGTTTCTCAGATGTAGCTCTCTCTTGCATGCCAAACTCTTCAAAAGATAAATTCCTTTAATTTGCCAGATCTCAGTAACACTGATATTTACACAGTAAGTTTCAGTTTACCAGACCCTTTCATAAAATACATGTCTAAGTGATTTTCTTCAAAATATCATATTGGAATCCATTGGCATTATATGTCATAAATATGTGATAAGTTTGTCTAACTTTGCTGCAGTTTGTTCAAGACTAGGCTCAAAATCCTTTTATTTGCATTCACTGTAGAATAATCTGCATGTAACAGATTTAAAATCAAAAAATCTCACAGAGTAGTATATAAAAAATTAACCTACCTTAAAAAAATAATCCACTTAAAGAAGTCTTTCATAGAAAGAAACATGCAATTCTACCACAGAACACAGCATTTATAGCTGTTTCTTCTCACCCTATTACCTACCCAAATGAAGTCTGTCAGTAGTATATAATGGTCCAAAATGATACAGGAACAAAAGAGATTTTTAACAGCATTCTCAAAAAAATTATCAAAAACAGGCAAGTGAAAGCGATTTAAACCTTCCACCAGGAGAACCACGACAAAACTAACTTTATTCTATACTCCGACGCTAAAAGAATATGTTAATACAATCCCTCCTTTAATGAAGTAAAATACAAAATTTTTTGTCAAAAGATACTGGTTTTCTCTTCTGTGGCTGTACATATAAGTGCGAACATTTGGTCCCAAAAATCTCTCTCTCCCTGCTGGGTAAACTTGCTTCACTCCACAATGCATTTGATCTCTGTCCCTATTCCCTCCACACAGACTTAAATGCTTGTTCTCTCCCCAATGTGACTAACAGGAGCAAATGTTTTTAATTCTCAGTCCTTTTTATTGGAAAAAGAAACTAATCTTTTTTCCAGTTAAGGAGCTGGAGCATATGAATCACTTCCCGTTTTTCCCAGCAAATACAAATTGTAAACCACAGAACCTAAAATCTGCTTATATTTTACATATGAATTTTGCCTGCAACTCATAAAAACTGGCTGTGAAGTCAGAGAGGATTTTGTCAGGCTCAGGACTGGAGAAGCAAATTGGTTTTTGTAAAACATTTTGTGCATTTGTGTATCCTTACTTATTCTTTTGCGTTAGTCTTGCAAATGATTTCTAATGGGCTATAAAAATGAAATTTGTTAATGTGTAGAGATTAATTTAGACCACATAGTGGCAGATATCTAAAACTCATAAGTGAAGTGCAAAATGCACATATCATTAAAAAATTATTTAATGAAGCAATATGTCAAAAAGAGGATTAACTGAATGTGACAAGTAGTGAAAGAAAGGGCTGTATCTACAGCACAGCTACCACCCAGAATGGTATGCATTTCAGATCACTGCTCTGCCTAAACTCAGTCTCTCCTCCCCTGATTGCCGTCACTGTACGTTTTCTGTGTACACTAATACACCAATTAATATTTCATGTATCATTCTTTCTCCAGTAACATTCATATACAGTGTAATGCTCTATCATGGTTTTTAGTACATCTATACATTTGGTTGTTACTTCAAATACTGGGAAAAAAATCTTATGCTATTTGGCTGTACATGCAGTCCTCTGTGTACCTGTGTCATCAAGACCTTCTCTCTACAGCGTATTGATCTGTTGAAGTAAAGTATATTATACAAACCAAAAGAATAGCTCATGGCAGTATATTCTTTAAGAAACAATAAGTCAAGCTAATAAATGTCTACCTCTTAATGGATCCATATATATATTTTTTTTGCTTTTTTTTTTTAAACTTGTAAAACATGTTAATGTTATTAAGAAGGTGAATACTAGCTATGCCACTAATAATGTCCATTTTCATATTCTTAACTTTTAAACCTAGTACAACATACTTTATCTACTGACCTTGCATTGTTGAAGGAGGAGACCTGCTCAAGTAGAATATTAAAAACAAATACTGCTAACTTTCTGGCATTTGTCACCATTTCAGTTCATTTCTCCAAGAAGTCTTTTAGTGTTCACAAATTCCAAATGACCTTTCTAGCCATTTCTTTCTGTGCAGCTGTCTTTTAACAACAGACAATTTACAAAGTGGCACAACAGACCCTTCTCTTTCCTTTTCTATAACATGATAAGCAAATATTTTCAATTAAAGATAGAATGTTGACCTGAATATTTGCTGCATTTAAAAAACAGTAGCAGTAAAGACATAATAAATAAAAAGCTCATTATAGCACAGAACTTCTTTGAACTATTTCTGCTTGTTTGAAGAATAGCTACTTGACTATCACTATGAACAGCTGTTTTGAACTAATCATTTGCAGAGTGCAGACGGGTTATTTAGCAACTGGGAAAAAATCTAAAGCTGAAAAGGCGGCATTACTGGAATCTAGTACAGCAACTGTATGTGTAGTTTCTTGACACTCATCTAACAATAAGAGTAGGTGTACTCTATGAAACTTATTAAAATAAGCAAAGACACAATACAAACCAATGGCTCAGTTTAGGCATAAATAAATAATGTAGGAGCTAAATGCACAATTCACAACAAAAATACCTTCACTGCAAGTAATTAACTTCTTGTATGACACCAATTATTGCTTCTGACAAACATCTCTAATGCCATGTGCTTTAAGTGCATGTGCTGGAATAAACAGTGTTAAGCAGATAGATTAACTACTTTGTATTACTGAAATCCCATTCACGACTTTGTATTTGTTTTCTTTTAAATATATTACTGACACAAATGAAGAAAAGCAGTGATCTATCCTGGGTAACAGTGTGTCTCAGCCATACTCACTGAAGTCTGCTAGGGTAAATAGGTGTAATTTTATTGAGATAAATGGAGCTGAACCAATTTTCAGCTTCACTGAAGTTTATGGAGCTGAGGGAAGAATGTATCCCTTGTTTTGTAACAGGATAGAAGAATTTAGCAAAAAGGCTTAATGTTAAATTTACCTGCATCAGAATCTCACAGATGTGGTAGAATCATTTATTTCCTGAGTATTCTGTGAAGAGCTGGCAACGTAAGACAAAGTACAGAGTTATTTTTACTTACAAACGCTGCTTGATTGTTCTCTTTAGTTGACTTTTCTTTAGAAGAGCTAGGCTACACATTTAAATTCTTTGCAGGAATTCTTTGGGATTTTTGAAAAAACTCTCAGTACTGCAAGTTGAAAAGAGCATCCTTGTGGAACATGAAGAGGTTCCTAAAGTAACTGATTGACCTTCAAAGAAAATTAATTGTCTTGTTGCTTTGCATTCTTATAGGAGGTATCATCAGCTCAATGCTTATTTTTGTGACTACTGTAAAACATATGTTTAGTAACAGAGAAAGGCAAAGCATATGTGTTAACACACACAGGTAATTCAAATTATTCACTAAACAAATAGTGAAACTTGCAGGTATCATCAGAGCTGTCATTTCTCTACTAGAGTAGTAGATCAGTAAAAATCTTGTTTACATTGGAATGGTTATGAAAATAAAACTAATGTGAAATACAAAGAAAAGGAATTGGCTTCTTTTACACTGAATAATGAAAAAAACTATATCTATTCAGAAGCCTTTGATCAAACTACACTCTCCAGTAGTTTATTCTGGGTTTGTTTCTTCCCTCTCATTATCTTTTTCTGTCCCACTTACTGCAATCAGAATTCTAAATTCAAAGAAAAATAAAAAAGGTATTTCAAAATAATAATCCAATCAACAACAGAAAATGACACTGGTTATGTCACATACACATTGATACTGAAGAAGTCAGTGCTCCACTATTATTATTACTAGGAAGGGTGATGACAGGATAAAAAGCTACTCCGTTACTCCTTACAGGAGCCACTAAATCTGTGCATTATGTGTTGCAACAGAAATACAGAGGAAATGAGAAAAAGGAAAATAGAATATACATGTTGTCCCATACAGCTATGCAATATAGAAAGCCAGCAAATGTTATCCACCCTGATGAAAGGGACACACAGACAAAAAGCTCAGTTGTAACTGGAAGCTGCAGTTTGTTTCTGTGACCAGGCGATGTCAGAGCCAAATTACCAGTTTGGGCTAAACTGAGCTATTGGCCAGCCCCATATTCAAACACTGCCAAGAGAGTTGTCTATGAGAATACTGGGAGTATGTAATGGCACTTTTCAGTCTTTACTGATTTGCAATGTAGGAACTTTCACTGCTAGACACTGCATCTTCATCCAGACACAAAATACTCACTTCCAGGAGCTATTTATGACAGAACTGAATCTGGACCTGCATTGCTAGAGTAGACTCAACTAAATTTTTAGATGTGACATGCTGTTTATGAAAAATTCAAAATCTGAACATGAATTTTGCTCGAGAGCTGCAAGTGATTTTGACCACTGTCAGCACACCTGGATTAAATGCTGCTACCTTTAATCAGATTTTTAAAGAAATAAAGTAGTATTTCTTGATACATGAGCCAGTCTGGATTTCTTTGCCTTCCTATTACTTCCTCCACAAGCAGACAAATTTTAAAAAGTCTTTAAGAATCAGTTCTTTTGATCTACTTTCTAAACACTTACATATCTAAGCAGTCACACTGAAATCAGTATGATTGCACAGTTCCCCCAAAGATGCATGGATGCAAGTTGAACACTATTTTTGCCAAGAGTTGCATTTTCTGATATCCTCTTCAGATGGGAAGAGGAAGTTTCAGGCCCTCCCCCTTTCTCAGTTCCTCTTAAAACTAGAGGCATTAAGGGAGAGATTATGAACATTTCCAACAGCTCCCTAGAGAGCACATGCTAAAGATTAGTGGTATCTTCTTTTGCACTCAATTATAGAGTTTAGCTAGGAGAGATTTTGAAGGAGCTGTTTAAGCACTTAATACCAAAGTTTTAGGGGGCAATTCTGGGAAGTAAAGATATAGCTGTAAGTCTGTGCTACTCCTACTTCATTTTAATTTAGAAATAGATAGTTAATAGAATAGTAAATTCCTTAACAAAGAAATTAAAATGTTTTTTAAATAGAATTCTCTTCACTTCAAATTCTTACACATGCAACAAGAGCCCCTACGCAAAAAAAAAAATGGTGTTTCAGGATAATATATTTAACTCAAATTTTAAAAAGGACAGATAATTCCCCTTTCCTTAGAAACACAAAATTTAAAGGGCAACCTAGTAGTTATTCAAACTATTTCAACTGAGGCATGTTATGCTGATTACAAACAGTGGAATACTTTTTAAAACGAATTTGTAATTCTTATTAGCATTGGCTTTCTGTCAAGTCAGTAATTAGGGAAGTTGTCAATGTCAATCCTATTATTCTTCTTGATAATGAAATTATTTAAACATCAACCAAACATGAACATTTTATTTTTACTTGGAGAACAGTACATTAACATGGAGAGCATAATTACTGTTAAAACCCTCATAGTGCTTAATAAATGGATCTCATCAACCAAAATTATCTACCTAAATACCCAAATACAGATGTTGAGAGATATATGTATGGCCATCTTAAGGTAACCTAAAGGTTTGTAATTAGTCCCTAAGGTACAGAAGAGCTAGAAATGGCATAGAAATCCTTGAAGCAAATCCTCCAAGAATTCTAAGACTACTGATAACTAAGTGAGACCACATATCACATCAAAATGCCTGTTAAAAGACCATAATTGAAGGACAAACCGTATAACGTTCTTTGGGATTATGCGGTATGCGCTGTTACTTTTTTAAGGCTAATTGAAAACAGAAGACAGACATCACCGTATTCCATCACATTCCACATATGGGATATTCTGAAAAAGCATATTCTGAGATGGCTTCATCTTCCCTCTTTCAGGGTGACGCATACAGCTATTTCCAACTCTACTGAAACAGCAAGGACCTTCCCAGGTGAAGAAGGCAAAAGGCACAAACCCTGATGCTTTTCTTTCCTGCTGTAGCATCTGGTGATTTGCTGAGTACCATATCTGTCACTGAAATACTATGTAAAGCAAATTAATGAAGTCTGTCATGTCTGTGTTGTAAATGCAGACTGTATATATGTGCAAAGATATATTTTGTGTAAATATGATCTATAATGGAAAAGACAGAAAACAAGAAAAACCAGATGAAAATTCTCTCTTTGCTTAGGAATTTAGCTAACCTAAAGCTCTGTTATGGAAATGCAGCTTGAAAAAAAGCCATGCATATTTGGGGCTTGGATCCTTTGCTGATATCATTTTCAAGTATATTTGGCTCTGGATAAATGAGATACACAGAGCTCTAATTTAGACTTTACGTGCGTACTGAATACACTACTTTAGTTACCACCCACATTATATTCAGCAAGTTCAATACCTTACAAACAATCTTTCCTTTTTTAATATATTCTAAAGTACATTTAAGAATCTTAAAATACAAATCAAATCTCTTCAGAGTGCAATAAAAGCACAATAAAACAGATCTAACACATAATCAAATATAATAACCACATATTTAAAGATGGAAAATGAACTCCTATACCACTTGCAAAACTCAGCCAGTGTCCTGCAGTTCAGAACAAAAAAAAGAAAAAATCTGCAGTCTGAATTCATTCAACCCGTTCACATTATAGTTACAACCATCCACTTCTCTGCAAAATATACAAAGATAAAAAGGAATGAGACAGAAACTTTAGAATAATAAGAGATGACTTCTTATTCTTCTCAGCCTGCTGCTATAACCATGTATAATCATGAATTTATTCATCATCATTTAGAAATATAGACAGATTCAGTAGGTGGACTGTGCTTTTCTAAGAAACACCTAATTCTTAGAATAGATAAAAGAGAAAGACAGGTTTGTAATCCACTCAAAAATCCAGGAACAATAGTTTTAATTTAACTTTTTTATCACACACTTCTCATACAAAACGACTTTGACAAAGAATGAAAACACAAACAATTTCTCCAGAAAAATAGTCCAAAATTTATGTCCACTTGGTTTAGATGTTAAAATACCATACTGTATTTTTAGGAATGACTATTAATAAACACATTAAGATACTTTTATTTAGATAGCATGTTCTAATGACAGGCATATTGTGAGAAAGTCTGCTATTGGGTGAATACACTCTTGGATAGTTCTCTGGTGGCTTTTCTGCATAGCAACATAAAAGCGTTCTACACAGGGCATTCTCCTTTGGATTTCTACAAAAATACAGAAACAACAAGGATATATACATAAAATTAGTTCATTTTAAAGAAAATAATTACTTTCAGTGTACAAATGACATGAAGTATGGAAAATGACAGAATTTAAAGAATAGAAAGATAATTTTATTCTTTAAAACTTTATTTTAACTCCGATATTCTACAAGTTAAGCATTTAAAGAGCCAAAAGTCAGACATCATGCACTACTTAAATTCCTAATGAATTTGCATAAATAGCAGCAGAACTCCAAGGGGGCAACCTCCTACCAGTACAGTTACTTAAAGAAGATAGCTGCAGATTGCATGGTAGTTGAATACTTACAAGACTTTGAGGCCCTGATTCAGATATGCCTGAGCACAAACTGCCCTCTTAGAAAATGTTATATTTAGCTAAGTTAAACAGTACAATTAGACAATGCCATTAACACTTTCAACTGCTTTAACTTGAAGTGCAATAACTGTTCTAAAATAGAAAATACTTGCAGAGGTTTTAGAAATCTTTGCCAGGGGTAGGTTCCCTATGACAGATTCCGTTCCCTCCCCTTCCCTCCCTAGGTGTTTCCATAAGGAATTCTGACTCTCACTCCATCCAAAAGAATTAAGAAAACGTTTTTTCATTAGGTGTTATAACTTTTATAGCAAAACTTGTTTCCCAAGAAGTACTTAGTTTTTGAAAGAGCTGTGGAAATATTACATCTATAGAAAAAATTGCCTTACCTTACCTACTGCGACACTGTTTAGGAAGCACAGCTAATTCTCTTTATCTGTCCTCACTTATATGTAATTGCAGGAGCAGCTGTTTGCAGGAGTGTGAGAACAATTCAAAGGCCATGACGTGCACTCCAGCACTGGTGACTGCTTGGAAAAGCACTGATTTGGAGAGCAGTAAGTTCACAGAAAATCCCTTAATAAAATATAAAATGTAATTAAAAAAATAAATATTTAGGTAGAGGAAAAGATGCTTTATTTTGCCTTAGTATGACTGTTTTACTGTTGCACACACACATTCCTACCTGTGTTTCATCCACAAACCACATAAGGACTATGATCACAAGATATTTTGATGAGATCAAAATATTTTTGCTCGCAACAGGTAAAATTATTCCTCCAAATCTCAATCTTCCTCCATGTGTCCATAAGTTATAACCTTCTTTCCTGCTGATACACTATTAGAAATCTCCAAACAAACTGATAAATATAATTTATTCTCTTTCTCCAGTTCTATTAGGCTGATATTCACCAACAGGAAGCTTTAGAAGCTTATTAAAGACAGACAGGCCATGGTACTAAGGGTTCAGTATGCTCTAGAAAGAGAGACTCCAACTTTTAGTACAGCTGGTAAGTAGGTGAATGATTTGGCATGTCTCTAAAACTGGAGGAAATGTTGTGACAGGATACTTGCAACCTTTTTCTGAGCAACATGTAGTTCCATAATCCCCAGCCACTTGTTAGGTAACAGGTCAGAACTCTTTCCATTACTGAAGTGAAGGATTTCTGTGCATACATCACTGAGCAACACCAATAAATTATCACATGTACCAACGTGTCCCTGCCACACTTAGGTGATTAAGCAGTGATCCAAAGTTCACTGCTACCTACAGGGTACCCCAATAAACTAATTATGAGATTCCAGTTTAGAAACACAGTAATACTCTTCCATTTTTTAATGTACACTGTATTCTGAGAAACATCACAGTATAACAATTACCATTTCATCTAGATATATTTCTGATAACGATGTAATCCCAGAAATGGCAATTCTGTTTTCAGGAAAGGTCACCTTCAGTACTGGAGCAGATATAAAGTAAAATGAGGGAAAAAGGGGACTTTCTGAAGTACAGCCATGACTCTTCCTAGCTCTTTCATGTAACAAAGGAAGGAAACATAAAACTTATGCCCTTGTGTGCTCTCATGACTTAGGCCACTAAGTATTTTGTCAGTAGCTGCTCAGTGGGGAAAGCTGCCATGGGAGGAAACAGGCTCTATTTATTTCCCTGAAAGATAAACTATCATCAAAATGTGCATTTTTGTTAAATTCCAGAATGTTATGTGAAGATACACAGCTTACAATTTTGTTTTAAGGTTGTAAGTATTTTAAATTCAGGATGTCCAACTACTTCAAAATCAGACAAAATACGTAGAAATGAAAGCAAAGTTCAGTTTTCTAAAATAAATGAATCAATGAGTCAATAAACAAAGAATCACTGCCTATCCACGTACAGCATATGGGTTTTAGTTGGCTGGACTAAAATGGCAATGCAATAAAAAATACTATTCTTTCATGTAGTACTGAAGCTGATTGAATTAATACCAGAAAATCTTCCTTTGAAATCATGTTAACAAAGGATTACTGCAGCATCAATTTTGCACAATATTTTATTTATGAGCTTATAAGCTACAATAATAAAATTCTTAATCAGATAAGGCACTTCAGTTGTTTAAAGGAGAGTACTACCATCAAAACATATGCCAATTTTTAAATCAGCAACCCATCCCTGAAACCAAAGCCATCATCAGCGTGTCTACTAGTCAATAGTCATAATGATGTTAGGAATAAAACATTTCCAGCACTAATATTAGTATCACCATTTCAATAGCTCATTTAGAGGAAAAAAGGCTTATTATTTTTTCATTACTTGAGTAAGGTCTTCACATCTGAGAATTTATTACTTTAATTTAAAAAAAAGTGCTCCATGCTATTTCAAGACTATGGAAAACTATTTCTCTACAAAGGTGCAGAGATACTTTCATATTTATGGGTATATCAAAGACAATTTAAGAATTTTTGATCATGTATATTTGAAAAACTTGTAGATTATCAGACTCATTTTTCAGTTTCTTGCAATTCAACTGCTGTCACTGGCCTGATTTCAGAAAATGAGGAGTCCAATTTAAAAGGTTGCCATCTTGAAAGTAAAAAAGGTAATGACTCAACAGAGTAAAAGTGCTTCCTCTTTAGACTCCAATTAGGCACGCTGCCTCCATATTTTCAGGCAAAAATAGCACCAGTGAAAGCAATACTTTTGACAAGGTGTATCTGAGATAATGAAAAAGGAGTAGGAATAGACCCTGCACTTACTAAAACAAAAACCAAGTTGCTACCCATACTAAATGTACTATTAAAAAAAAAAAAGAGGGGAAAAAAAAAATCAAGAGAAGTATAGGTGTCAAGCAAAAAAAAAACAACCAACCAAACAAACAAACAAAAAAACCCCCACCAAACCAAAAACCAAACAGCCCCAAACCAAACCACCACTCAGTTTCAAAAGTCTAGACATTGTCACGTCACTGGTTGTATATACATAGTCCCATTAATCCATAAATTATTTTTGGATAGATAGACTGGCAGCCAGAGTTTTAAGAGCAGCGACAGATAGGATTCCCTGAAATATTAGTTAAAAGCCACTAAAAATAAGAGCAATATAAGAAAAGTAAAATATCAATATACTTTTTTATGAGGAGAAAATAGAAATAAATCTGAAACTTTAAACACTACATGACAAATGCAATAAGTTTGTACCTTACTGCTATCTGGAAACAGAATTTATAAATGAGGAACACAGTCAGTTCCATGCAATTAAGCCGTAGAAGATACTGCCATACATCAAAGCAGTACTCTATTTTTCCTTTAATCATTAGGAAGGACACGAAAATCTTTTAACTATGTACCTATAAATTCAATCTAATTTCCAAACCATATCATATACTATTAAAAACATCTAATGGACTAAGTTTAAAAGGGAAAAATAAATACCAGTCTGGAAATACTGACAGTGACATATTCTAAGGAACTAATTAAACCTCAACATTATTTACCAAATCTTGAATCACTTCCTCCATTGTTGGGTTCCTTATGGAATAACTCAATCTAACAGTTCATCACAGTATTTCACAGACTGGCATCTTCCCACGCAGAGAACGCTGTTCCAAATTGTTTTACTAACAAAAATTAGCAAGAGATTTTGATTCATTTGCAGGCATCTGGGATGTTTTCCATGACTGATGTCACACTGAGGAGTTTTATTTTTTAAGAGAAATTACTCTCTGTAATACTGCCCAAAATATCACTACCAGCAATTTATGCTCATTCTTGAATACAACAGTAAACACTAATACCCTGGGGCAACCAAAGACGAGCTTGGGGTGAAAAGAAAGCAGATGAAAATAATTCAGTAACTGGATATTTCACTAAGTTTCTTGCCACTCAAAGATAAAGTATTCTGTCACAACAGACCCAAACAGCTGAACAACTAGTCTTTTTGTAAAATAATATGCAACAAGATTTCTTTTTCAAACAAAAGCTGAATTTAAGAATACATTTTGAAGCATAACATTCTGCAACATCAGTTCAACCAAGCGTTCATGGACTGCTCATTCAAGCGACCATAATGAAGTTCAACAGTTTAAATGGTCTTTCTGTAGTAAACTATATCACATTCAAGCATTTAATACAAATAGATAAAAGCTGATATACAGCTGATGAAGCTTTTTTTTTTTTTGAGGGTGTTGTTTCCAAAATCCATTAAGACTTTTGAAAAGCCAAGATCTATTTGTCCCAGCTTAATTATCTAAGAGAGTGAGTCATTTGAAAAAAACATCTCTCCGATTCATAATCTACTTGCATAATTTAGAAGTGCTACTGCTTATCCAACCTACACCACTACTGATGATACTAATATGTGTGACAGTTGTGTTGGCATATTCTGGATATATAGTAATACAAGACAGGATTATTTTCTCATGTCTTTATATCATGATTTAAAAACATATGTGTATATATATGGAGAGAGGTATCAAAACTATCTTATCATATGGTGCTTTTAGCATAAGGTCTACTATCAATACCTTATCAATATACATATGAAGAAAAACCCCAAAAGACTTGACAATAATGGAGGACTGGCATGCATATAGACAGTCTTGTCCTTCTTGAACATCCCCAAAGAATTAGTAATCAAGAGATGCTTACTTTAGTAAGCTGTAAGTTCTCAAAAATTCATATCTATTTCATTTTCAAATTTTGAAAAATAAGTATATACATTCTAGAAATAACAAATATATTTAAACATATACAGAGTTTCATATATTCATACTGAGTTTTGAGAATTGTCATTTCAATCACATTTTCATATGTGTAGCGATTTTGGCTGGGATAGAGTTGATTTTCTTCACAGTAGCTAGTATGGGGCTGTGTTTTGGATTTGTGCTGAAAACAGTGTTGATAACACAGGGATGTTTCTGTTACTGCTGAGCAGTGCTTACACAGAGTCAAGGCCTTTTCTGCCTCTCACCCCACCCCACCAGCAAGGAGGCTGGGGTTGCACAAGAAGCTGGAAGGGACACAGCTGGGACAGCTGACCCCAGCTGACCAAAAGGATATTCCATACCATATGACATCATGCTCAGCATATACAGCTGGGGGAAGAAGGAAGAAGTGGGGGGACACATCTGGAGTTAAGGTGTTTGCCTTCCCAAGTAACTGTTACACATGATGAAGCCCTGCTTTCCTGGAAATAATTAAACATCTGCCTGCTGATGGGAAGTACTGAATGAATTATTTATTTTGCTTTGCTTGCATGCACAGCTTTTGCTTTACCTATTAAACTGCTGTTACCTCAACCCATGAGTTTTCTCAGTCTTAGCTTTCCAATTCTCTTCCCCATTCCACTGAGGGGGAGTGAGCGAGTGGCTGTGTGGAGCTTGGCCTCTTACTGGAGTTAACCCACAGCAATACATTAAGTTTAAAGCGCATCTTTCAGAATAGCTGAAAACATTTGTATTATTAAGTAGGAGGTATATAAAGGAACCATCAATGTAAGTTATCTTTCATGAGAAAAGGAAGGTCATCTTATACAAAAGCCATTTCTTTGTTCTTCAGTTCTGTTGCCAACCAAATTAATCTTTATGAAAGCCTGCTGGATGTCATGGTTTTGCTGATATAATTTAGAAACTGTTTAACAACATTCTCTATTGCTTGTGAGTTAATATCCTATGAGTTGTTTTCATTAACCACAGAATAAAATTTTCACAAGGTACTTGGATTTCTCACTTTTGATTCATACAAATTTTCAAATCTTGCTTTTGTATAAGACCTTTATGTTCTATATTCAAACAAAAATTTGGCATGCTGAGTATCTCTGATATATTTTACAGATGTAAAAAATCCCAAACGATTCCGTTTCCTTGTGTTAGGCTTGTACTAAACAGAACATTACCTACTATTACTTATTCCTTACAAAAATTACCAGGAATAAAATTCTCAATGATTACCCATTACCCAGGCTCATACTACAAGACAGTCGTAGATGGTATTAATTGGCTTACAAGAAAAATTGGTCAAAAATAATAACAAAAAAGAGAGGAAGTTCTAAAATGAGGCAGGGGGTGGGAGAAAGATTCTTTTTGGGGAAAAACAGGAACACCAGTGACTAAACACCCAGAATTTTAACACAGGGATCTCTCTAATACTATATAAATTTATTGGATTTATAACTAGATTGTAAATGCTTCCTCTGCTGTTACCATAAACTATTTTCACCTTCAATTTGAGCTTACTGGGATAATCAGTGCTGAGAGCAGTATTTAGACTTTCCAAGCTCTGGCAGCTAAACTAGTAGCTTAGCCTCCTGTAGCATTCTGTATCACCGCAGCAAAAAAGGAACTCCTCCAGGGCAAGTTAGTTTAGCCTCATGTCCTCCAGAGGGTAACTGGGAGTTCTCCTCTGTCCCTTCATTGCCTATCCGAAGTAGCCTGTGAAACTAAAATCCTGATTTAGATACCAATTAGATTTTAAAATATAGACAATATGAACTGTTCTCTTGCATCCCCAAAAATGCTTAAATTACCTCCTATGAGAGAACATGGCAAGAAATAAGGAGGGCTTCATCTCTACTACCTTTAAATTACCACTCCCAAAACAAAATAAAAACCAACAGCAAATGTCTAGTGAAAGGAAAGAGCTGGAAATCGTTTTGGGTTAGCACAGTTCAGAGAGCAGCTTGTGTTTGGAATTATGGTATTTCTTTCCATAGGTAAATCCTTTCTTGTGTGCTTTGTACATATGCATCAAAGCCTATCAGGGCTTCATAATTTTTTTTTTTTTTTTTTTTTTTTTTTTTTACAGATAGTAAACATTTAACCACTTAAGAACCCTAATTTTCCCAATCCTTATAAAAGAAAAGATACTCTTTGTAATACAGATATGAATATATTCAACTTGTTTACAACCTTCTCCTTTGTTACACAACTTCTTCTTCATTTTCTTTACTCCCTGCTTTTGTTCATTGTTAATATAATAAAAAGGTGAAGAAAATCAGTGACTCGGAAAAGTAGTCAATGATTTCAAAAAGTTCCCAGGAACCACCTTACTTTAGAAGACTGAGCACATTTTAATTTCAAGAACTTGTAATGAAACCCAGGCAAAAATATATCTTGCTAAGCAATGCATAGCCTTCCTTATTCACTTCAAATGATGCATCTTACACAGTAGTTGTCCTTCATTCATCCATCACATGATTTTACCCTTGTAACCAGAATACTTTCAATAGCTGACTGTATTTTAGACAACTTTCTGTTCAAATGACCTTTCTCAGCCATTTTACATCAATCAGTCCTACAGAACAGTGAGTCTAGTAGCTGCTTAAGTGCAGTGTGCTGGTAAAACATAGTAATTCTATGCTGTGCACTGCGATTTTCAATTAGTGCCTGTGGGAGATGTTGTTACACCAAATACAACTATAGTTGTATTTGTCTATACACTAGACAACATTATTCCAAATCAGGTGGGAAATTTGTGGAGGAAAAGAACCTTCCCTCATCTTTTGTGAACCCTCAGCAGTTTTTATCATTTACTCTAAAAGGTGATGATTTGTTATGGCTTCTGAACTTTCACCAGCTTATGTTATGAAGGAAAAAATGTGAATGCTGATCTGTTGGGGTAAACCATTCCAGCTCATTCAGAATACGTGTGTCCCTGCTGAACAAACAGATGTATAGATACAGGAAGGTATTTCAGCTCGGTCTGCAAGTCTATTTGGCCTTCACAAGGGATTTCAGAGAAACAGAACAATCTTTTACAAACAGATCAAAGCCTTATATCTCAAAGTGAATTTGAGAGCATTACCCATTTGTTACCCTTTTCAAAGGAGGTTAGCAAGTTTTGGCTGAAAACGACTTGAGTCCTCAGGCAGTGATTAAAGTAATGGTTAGTAGATGGAGAAATATTATGTTACAGCTACCATAGATCAGAGACAGTCACCATGGCCACAAGAAAGACTTTTGCTTAAGGCTGTGCTTGAATTCACAGTCCATGCCTTCAACACAAAATTAATTTTGGAGTAATGGTCCTTGAAGGAATGGGTAACTGAAACAGGAAGTTAACTATGGCTGGGGAATGCTTCGCCATCTCATATAATTATTTTGTGTTGAAGAAGCTGTAATCACAGTCAAAGGATGAATAACATTGAGAGAATTATCTTCTCTCCTTGAAATCCAGTTTAGGTAGGCTAAACTTGTCGGTGTCAACAACATGCAGTATCAGACTTCACAGAACTTTTAAAATGAAAGTTTTGATCCAAATTCTGACAGTCTGAAAAGAGAAAAAGCATTTTAAAGTAATTGTTCTTGCAAAAGACACCAAGGAATTAAAAAAAAGAAATTTGCTCTCTATATGTTCCCTTCAAACATACAGTATTACTCCAGCATTTAGGAAGCCATAAAAAGAATGAAAATGCATCAAATAACTGTATTCTGCAGGATGTTTTTACCCATGGCAGCCAGCATTTAATATTCATCATGTGAAGTTTGACATTTGATGGTTGTTGTTGGATTTGAGTTTTTGTTTTAGGTTTTATAGGTTTGTTTTGTTTTGTTTTAAATACTACCTGTTACTTTAGAGTCCCAGTAATGGATATGAGTCTCAAACAGCTTTAAGAAATACAGAATGTTTTGTGTGAATGGCAAGTTTTTTTTGTTTTTACTCAACTGCCATTCTAACAGGCATAGCCAGTGTTTCTGAAACCACTAAGGTTTAAACTACTGTTTTGCTCAGTGGAGTGGATAGGCTCCCTAATTTTCTTCAATATTACAGTGATCAGCTGTTAAATAAGGAAAAGCATTATCAAAACTCTAGTCACTTTTATAATTAATCTAGGTATCACATAGACAAACCTGAAGCACTACTTCATTGTGACCTTTCTTAAGAAAAGCAAGTCTGATCATGTTCCTGATGTGTAGATGTTTTGGTACTTCAGGGCTCCCTGTGCAATGTATCTGCAGTATTTGCTACCCTATTCTCCTGTCAACTCTACCTGTTGCTAAATTTCTCTTTCCTCTGAAGTGTTTCTAGTGTTACTTAGAGATAAATAAATAGCAAGTGTAAGTATATAACTATAGTCTAACCTTTAGCACAAAAGGGAAACTCTTGCACTATTATGCCAAGTACAGTCATTGTCCAAAAACTCAGCTTTTGTCAACAGGTGATACACAGCTCGACTATCTTAGGCGTTAACCTTCTGATCTTTGTCGTACTAAGTTACTGACCAAATTCTCATAGGCTTCACTTCAGAGTACCCATTTCCTTACAGTTGAGAAATGCAATAATTTTAAATCTTAACGTACACAGGCTTTTATCAATGATGTAGTTAAAAATTAAGGAAGTTATATGCAATGTGCATTCTAATGTGTTCTGCTCACACACTGAATTTCAAGCTGTAAAATTCTTTCAATATTTACATCCTTTAATATAATGTAAAATTATCCAATATTCATCATTTGAAATATTAGTAACTAACTCCATTTAATGAATTATAGCTGCATAAGCATTTCTAGAAAACATGGTTGCTTAATTACCATTGAAAACATGATCATCATTACTTAATTATTATTATTGTGCAAAGATATTGCAGCAGATTACAAATAAAATTATGGTTGCTGATTTAAGCAGAGAAGTTTGCTATCTATCATTTCATCATTGCTATCAGTCTAAAGATGAGAAAATCTGGTAAGACATCAGGGATTCAAACTTCCAGCTAACCCAGATGTTATTCATCATTCCCAAACTGCACTGAGATGAAAACTGATATACAAACGAAGAAAACCTCTAGAAAGAACAAAAGTCTACATTCTACAAATACGAATTTGGGCTTAGACTGTCCGAGGATAAACAAAAACATATAACTTTAAACTGCATGAGTAGTGAAATAATCCATATGTTAATATTTAACCATTTCTAATACGGGAAAGAAAGAGTAGAGTGCAATTTCAGTCAGTGGAATGATCCAATTTTTTAACAACTTGTTTAACTAATTATCAAGTAACTGTAGAAGAAAAATATTTGATTCCTATTATTTTTCTATTTTTTTTCCCAAATATGTTCAGTATAAAAAAGTATATTTCCTACAATAAACCATCAAACAAGTTCTTTTTTCCCCCCTAAGAATGCCCATCGGTTATGAGCAAGAGGCTGTCTTCCAAAGTGATACTGTTTCTAATGATAATAGTAAAAGAAATCATCAATATTGAAAGTCAGACCTGACAACCCTACCAGTTTTCAGACTGTTAGCTTTGTTATCACATAAATGATTTGTTATTATAACTGTGACAGAAAATGTATTCCTTTAAAAGAAATTCCTGCTGATTAATTTCTGCACATGCAAATAAATTTATGTTATAAATATAGCTCCTCACTAATCTCTAGTACCAGTCTATTTAAGGACATTAATTTATGAGAAGCTAGAAACAAACAAAGTTTTAATATATTCTCTCTGAGACTGCACTTCCATCAAGCTAAGGTTGCCACAATTGCATTTACTGAACATTTACATCACTTTTATTAAATACCACATTCAATAAACAATTTATGGATACTTTGTGCCTTGCTCTGTCCAAAAAAACATTCTATTTGCACCTAGAAACATATTCAGTATATTAACAAAAACTGTGTTCTAATGCAATGGGAAGCAATAGCTCAAGTATTTGGGTGCTGATAGATTAAGGCACCTCACAGTAAAAGTAAATGAAAGATCCATAGCATAAAGAGGAAAAAAAACAGAACAGGTGAAGGAAAGAGGAACAAATGCTCTCCCAGATTTGCTGTGGAATGGGAATCAGTGCTTGGAAGCTGTGAAAAACACAAATCTTTGAAGATGACCACTGTGCTTGGATTGTGTCTGAAAGTGGATTGTGTTGATTTTGATTAATAAAACTTAAAGGTAAGGCTTTTGGGAAATCATGCCTGGTATATCAAACTTTGCTTGATCTGAAACTTTCGTACTATTTTCTTTAAAGGAATCCTTTACATTTCAATTTCTACTTAAATGAGATTTGCCCAAACTTGAAAAGAAGGCAAATCAGTTTTTGCCAGGTGACAAGCACTGCAACAAGTTTAAAAATCAAAGAGAAAACTTTTATCACCTACTTTTCTCTCTTTGGAAGTTACGAATATGCTGAGGAGCAGCACCTGAAAGAGAAACAAATTAAAAATATGCTAATATATTGTATTTCTTTTATGATATGGCAGGAAGTATGCAGCTTGGATAAATCAAACTACACAACATAATTAAAAACCAAATGTAACATTTTAATGATGGCTAATAGAAAATGATAAAGAGTTCATAAATAGGAAGTATTAAACACATTAATTAGTACATCAGAAGCTGCAAAGGAGTCATGTATCTTAAAACTCAATGTCTATTCCCCCTCTTCAGTGACAAAACACTCAAACCAATCAACACAAGTTTATATATGCTGTAAAACAGCTTCTGTTCCTTTAATTGTTAATGAAATAGTTGAATTTAAAAGCCTGAGCAAATTAATAATAATCTTCTATTGCCAAGTTAGCAACTTTTGTCTTGGTTGATGGCCTGCTCTCAGAAGCTACGTTTAATGTACCTGTATAGATTACTACTTTATACAGGCCCTCATATATCTTTAATTTTTCAATCTCGGTGATCTTAGAAGAGTCTTCCCAAAGTCACAAGTAGTTTTGGTTTTGTTTGGCTTATCCTTATAAAGGTTTTCCAAATCAGTTGAAAGATGAGGTTCTGATTAGGGTTTTATTAGTACCAAAACACTTCAGGGTAAAGGGGAGTATTCTCAAAGAAAACAAGAACTTTGGTAAACACTGTCAGGTTATTTACAAATTATTGTTATAGGTATATTGCTATTTTAGACTTTGAAGTGCAGAAAAGAATGAGTATCAAGTTTGTTAATTTAAATATTTATTCTGCATCTATTTTGTCATTTGCAGAACATTAAAATAGGAGTGGAGGTAAGAATCTGTAAAATACTAAAGCACTTTAATACACATTAGAAGTCAAAACCAACAGAAATTTGTTCTGAAAGACAAAATGGGCATCAGAAATAATAATTAAAAAACCCAATAACCTGAACAAACACAAAATACTACAGAAAGAAGCTGAACATGAAAAAAATCCTATCTAAAGAGAAGTATAGGTTTCATCAAGTAAAACAAAAATCAGCTGAAGTTCTGGAACTTCTTTTCCTTCTACACTGTAATAAAACCAAACACACACACATATATGTCTTACAAAACATGCATATGCATAATGCACACACACAGTCCTTATAGAATTTTTTCTGGAAGGCCAATAGCTCAGCACTTAGGGATGCAGCCACACCCAGGCTGAAGTCTAGAACTAAGACTGTCTGCATCCAAGTGAGCTCTCCTAACCTATGTAACAGCGGCATTTTCTTACAGTCAAGAACATTAAAAACCAAGCACTGAAAAATCACTGTACAGAAATATATGGTACAAGGAATTGAAGGATTCAATACAGAACATATCAGAATTTAAGCAGGGATCCCAAATTAATCCTGATCAAGTCTATTTAAAATTAACAATTTAAATAAGGTCTTTAATATGATCATATTTCCAGTTTATATATTTAATGCTTCTTTTTCTGGGATGCTATTTGCAATTATTTGAAGAATAGCATGCAAAAAGAGCCAAATGTCTTGCTGAACAACAACCGGGGAATAAAGCACAAATTGTAAGTGTTCTAAGTATTCTTGCTGATTTAAATCTTTCTGACAATCCCTTTGGAGGCAGGAAAAACATTTGGGTAAATTCATTTAAGTCTCCTAAAAGCCTCCTACTTTATTCTTCTGGAGTAAAACCTGTGAGGTGAATTTAAATACATGCATTTTTGGAACTACTGGTGTTTTTCACAGATATACCAGCTTTTTCTAAAAAGCAGGAGAGATAATTAAAATCCTGGCAAATAAAATATACAACTAAACTGGATTAATATTATGAAGTAGTACAGTGAGAGGTTATGTAATGAAAAGAACAAATATTTCCTTGGTAATGCACTACTGCTCTGTTTTAAGACTAAGCGCGCTTGCACACAGATTACAATTTTAAAAATTGTCAAGCATATTTAGCTATAAAATTGTTACAAAAGGACTTGTATAACTATGTTCATCATTAACTCTAAAAAATCAACCTTTCTTGAGAATATCAGAAGGTGCTTATTCCACCGATGGCTAATATGCTGACAGTTAACAGAAATTAAGGGCTTGTTCAATAAAAAATTTGTTTTTTCCCCTTCAATATATCTGCAAAATTTAAATGCAGTTGGGGGAGTGCAAGGAGTTCTGCCTGCCTTCCTTTCTGCCACCAAAATAATGGCACAATTTCATTACTGAAAATAAGTTCCTTATCCCAAATCAAAACCATTCAAATAGTCCACTCTGGAAATACAAACTGCATTCTGACTGTAAAAGCAGTTGTCTAGGTGTCAAACACTGACCATATCTGCAGTATCACATTGTTCCTTTAAGAAATCTGAGCACTATCCTGCTTTTTTTGTGAGGGTTTTTTGTGGGCTTTCATGTTTGTGGGTGTTTTTTTCTTTTCTTTTTTTATTTATTTTTTTTTTTTTAACCATAGCTGTTACCACTGAGACATGAAAGTGCAGGCTACTGAAAAAAGTCCATTGGTTTACCTACCAGACTGACAGATAAGAAAGTATGTGCAAACCTGAATCACAGAAATAGATATGAAGGTAAAACAGCATCACAAAAGGAACACCTGATAGCTTGGATTGCAACAGCAGGACTTAATCTGTCTTTAAATGTTTCCATTAAAACACATTCCGTTTTTGTTTAACTCAGCAGCTTGCTTGGGCAGATGTGCTTGTTCAGACCCTGGAAGACAAAGCTCTGTTTTCTAACCTGACCCTGTACAGAGCAGCTGGGCAGCCATAAGGCACATGAGCCTCAACTGGTGCCAATTAATTGCCACATGTGTTCGAGTTCACACAATACATTTTGCTACTGGTTCATCAGTAATTCAGATCACCTTGAAGTATCAGCTACCAACTAAAAAAAAACCTTCACAACCCTAAAAAAAAGCCTCGTTACTGTACATCAAAATATTCTTGTTTTGTAAGAATTAAACATACGAAGGAAAAGACATTTTCTTAAACAAAGTTCCCTTCAGTACAAATGCTGAACAACCCCTTTATTAAGTACTAACATGGAAGTTATTGAAACATTTTTTGGTTGGGATAGTAAAAACCAGGAATGTGAGAGCTGGCATTCATACTGGTTGCCTGCCAGCTCCTAAGGTACTCTGGTCTGAATTGCCTTATGAAGACACTGACCACAAAGAAACATTACAGTCCTAAACTGCAGGCCCCCAAGCTCACCTTTGCTAGATGCCTGAAAGTGATAGTAAACACCCCAGAATGTTAAATATTCAGTGTCATATTAACGTTAATGTGTGAGTCTTCAGCCAGAACATGCATACAATTATAGCTCCCAGTGTTGGAAGAAAAAAAAAAAGGATCATCCCTGCTGAATCTGAGGTCATCTCATCTTTAGGAATCTGAAGCAATGTAAACCCCCTATGAGAAACACATGGTAGGACAGGAAATTAAAATCTGACTTTCATGTGGGTTACACCCTAGGCACTGGACCAACTTTACTGTGAAAAAAATATGAATGAAAATTAACTGCATTAAAAGTCCCCCTGTAATTAGCACTGAAGGGGAAAAAAAAAAAAAACAAAAACCACCAGGCACCTCTTCCTCACCCCACAAAATGTTCTACTAAACACTAACTTATGAAGATCCCTTTAAAATAATACTGAGTATTCCGGGTGTTTTTCCCTCACAGAGCTCTCACAGAATCATTCACACCATCTTCCTACTTCTGTTCTTTAAAAGATAATATAATTAAATCAGGTATCGACTGCCTGCCTGCCACAGTTCATTCGTTTCTAATTATCACTGCTGCAAGAGTGAAGCACAAAAATTAATAAAAAAAACCCCAAACTCTAAGCAATATTCAGACTTTTACTAGAATCATACCTTTTAAGAAATCAGAAGTGGTCTTTAAAAGGCTAAAGGCTAAGCAGGAAAAACAATTACCTAGTGGAGAAGTTATTGCATTTGTTTAAAAAAAAAAAAAAAAAAAAAAGTGACAGACTGGCTTAAAAGAGAGCAAGGCCAGGGCCTTAACATTGATGATGAGATTTTCTCCCACAGCTACTTCCTAAGTTTAAAGAAATTACTCTTGTGAAAGTTTATATTACTACAGAAGTCCCTATTAATCTGCTGCTTATGAACATTCACACAATTACCCAAGATACACTGTGGAAATCTATTAAGTTTGAAATGGTGTTATTTCTATTAAAAACCCAAAGGAAACCCTGAACATTAATTTTGTCAGTTAAAAATCACTTTCTCCTGCAGTTTTCATATGGAATTTCTTGTTTAGTTGCTCCTGACAATCAGAACCATGTTGAAAGTCTTGGCAGAGTACTGTTTTCAGTGTCATTTTTTTTTTTAAATTCTTGGAAAATGTCTTATATTGAAGTGATCACATGAAAAGCTGTCATTTGAGTTTACCAGAATTAGAAGTTCCAATTCTGCTTGTCATTGCAATGTGACAAGCATAATTCTATGTTTTTTCAGACAAAAGCTAAGGATAGCAGTCAGTTATAAATTAAGGATGAGTTAGTCTTCAGTGCTTGGGTCTGGTGCAAATAAGCATAAAAACAACTGGTTACTTATTTCATCTGTTAAGTGAAAACTATCTGAACATATCTGAGGCTGAAACATGTGACTATGCCTATTACAAACCCAACAGGCTTTTGCAAGACGTTACGGGCTTTATTGATGTTAGCATTCCACTCTGTTCCTAGCAATAGCAATAAACACTGTATGAACACCTTCAGCAGGGGCAGTCCCATTGCTACGCTGCTCTGCCATTGCTATATCCTCTCCAGGGAAGCAACAGAAGCTACTCGCAGCCCTGCAGACAGCGTATGTGCAAGCAGCTGCTCCCTGACCTTGCTTCCCACCGTCTGGAGAGCTCAGCCAGCAACACCTAATTTCACACAAGCATAGAAATCAGTATCTCCACAAATACAACAAAGCAACTCTAAGAAGTCCGTGCTTACTGCAGTTCCCTACCAGCATAGTGACAGTGATACTCAAACAAATTTCAGTGTCAGTCCTCCATGAAGAATAGGGCTAGTCAAGCTTTACAGTGGTATAACAAGCTGCTTGCATTTTCAGGGTTTATTATTGTATTAACATGCAGTGTACATTCTTAAACACAAAATTTTATTCAAAATCCTGAGTATTAGAAAAGTCTATACAGTGCTTAAATAACTGCAGTACTACTATGATAAATGTTAGGAACCAAGCACGGATTTTGAAATATGCCTGCAGACGAACACTGTAGTAAAAGTTTCATAAACATCTAGACAAGTTTTTTATTTATTGTAGGGGGAGTTGGAGATTTTTCTAACATATTTTAACAGGTCTTATCCTTATTTCTAAATGCCTAAAAATACTTTATGAAATGGTGACATGGACCTAGTTCCACTGTACCCAATACTGGCAGATAAAGAACACCACCAATTTTGGTGTGCTCTAAAGGCTTAAGTTCAATTTTAGAGTGCCTAAAAAAAAAAAAAAAAAAGAGCAGGGGAGTAAACCCTAAAAACACAAGCTACAAAATACTTTGTATACAAATACAAAATTCTGCCTGAGAGGACAGAAACATTAGGATATTCATTTTTCTCCTAAAGCCCTACTTTTCTTTGTTCTCTCTGTAACTGAAACAAATATTCACTTTAAATGTAATGCTGAGAAGACAGTTAAAAGTAAAAAGAAAAAAAAGCACGATTAAGATGGCAGCTTACAAATCAGAAACTATTTTTTTTGTGAAAAATCATATGAGAAATTCTGAAAATTCAGAAGGAAATTAACGCAGATGAAATTTTCATTACCAAAAAGTTTACTCCAAAATTTCCCTCAAAATGGACAAGTTCACAATATCCATTTAAGAAGAGAGAGGAAAACGCTGAAGGATTGATTAGTTTTGAGACATTCTGCTGAGAACTGGAAAGTTTGGAATCCCTTAAAATCCAGTTCAAATGGTCCCTAGGGTCTCAACAGAGAAGTCAATGAAACTGGTGCAATTTGCAAAACATGAATAAAATTACTTTTCTTTGATGGTAGAAGAAAACATTATTTTAGAAGACTTACAAGTAATTCTAGAGCAAATCAAAGTGTCTGTTGGAAAATTAATTCCCCCTTCAATTCTTGTGACTATTGGCATCTGCTGTTCTAACAAAAAGCACCTGAAATGATACTGTCAGAACATTTCAAACAATTTTGCTAATACTACAATCAGAAGTCCAGTAAGACCAGCCAAAATGCCAAATACCAATCTAAAATTCTCACCTTCAGATCACAGTAGATATTTCTGGGAGAACATTGGTTCTTTTTCCATAATTGAACCTTCTCTCAATAACAATGAAATTCTTCTCAGGACAAGAATAATAAACATGCTTCAGAAGGACTGTGCAGCAAACTCATTTGCTTGCTGATGTTGCCCTCATTTCCTCTTCATATAAGTTACCATAATTAGCAAAAGAAAAAAAAAAAGAAAAAAACCCACTGACTATACACCCTGGAACTACAAAAATTATACTCTCAAAAAGAAAACTGAGTATTGTACAATATACAGGTTGGAATTAACAGCAGATGTGTACTATATAACCTGTATATACCTTATGGGTGGGTTCCTTATTAAGAAACTGTTCCATGAAGTATCAAGAGTATTACTTCACAATTAGGACATCAACTCCATACAGCAGTTGAGAATTGATCACTTGAGAAATTATTCCAAGTTGGTATAACTGTTTTTACACAATCTGCTGCTGGAGAGCAAATATCTGAATTATCTTGTGTTTACATTTTAGACATATATTCGCTAAAGCACACAGCAGAAGTTTAACGTAAGCATTCTGTCATCCTTCACTTTCTGCTGCACACACGTTCATGTGAAGGTAGTGCAGTTCCTGATCCCTCCTAAATCCTTCTCACAATCTTGTATAGAATTCAAAGCCCCCTCCCCTTCATATTTGTAGCCTTCCTGAAGAATGCAGCCTAACAGGTAATATATTTTAACGGGCCTTCAGAGATACTACGGCAGTGCTAAAATAATACAACTCAATGGGCAGGGCAAGTCTATGTGAGCTGCACAATATGGCTTCACAGTGGATGAAGATTTTTCTCCGATGCAAGAACTGTAAAGTTAACAGAGGCAAGAAAAATGTGATTAGGAGACAGATTTCTTCATACAGGTACCTGATTTCACAGCAGTTGGTCTCAGAGGTGCTGAGTAAAACTACACTTGAAATAATATAATCCCTAAAGATCCATACTGAACTGCTAGGCAGAATGTCTTGAAAGAATGGAAATCGCAGTCCTGTTAAATTTGTTTCTTGTACACAGAGAGAACATTCTTGGAACTTAAATCTTTATTATCTTGACAGGATGCATGACAAAGGGAGGTATTTGTTAAACCAGTGACATATTGTAAGACTGCAGCTCAGATTTATGCTTTTGTCTAACCACCAGTTAGACAAAAGCAGGACTGAAGCTACTCTTTCCTCACTTTGTTATATAAGACTTTCACACTGTTTTTTGCAACCTGTTATTGGACCCTGGCTTTCCAGTATTTCAGTCTAAGTACAATATAATCTTGTTCATTAGAGTAATGACAATGCTTCCAATAAATGGATCCCAAGGCCACTGTCAAATAGAGGAAACAAAATATAAACATCGCTAGGAAAATGAGATATTGTTTCAGTAAAACTGAAGTTACTTCAAAACAAGTTTCTTAGTAGATTGGTAAGTCAACGCCATCTTACAGAACTAATTTGATTCTATTAAAAATGTTGGGGTTTCCCCTGTTATACAGCCTTCCTTGGAGTTCAGTGAGGTTCAATATTGGTACAATATAAGAACAGATATACTAGAAAGATACTGAAATACAGACCCAGAGAAGCTGGAAACTTCCTTAAAAGGAGTTACACAGACTTTTGTCTATAAAATGGCACAAGCTCAGCCAATGCAGAAAACACAATGTTCTGCTTTTTTCTAATAGGATGCATGTTTTGAGAAAGTATAAGACTGGAACTCGGAAGTTTCTGTTTCTACTTCTACCTCTGGCTCTCTATAAAGTATGAAAAGGTAATTTGACCTCTGAAGTTCCGATATACTTTAGGGTAAAAAAGAAGTTTTATGTATCTCTGGAAAGCAGTTTCAGATGAGCAAATTGAAAGCATTGCTATAAAATCTAGATATTCAGAATTTTGAAGAGAAGAGATCTTTAGATGATGTTTGAAGACATTTTGGAGGCAGAGAAGCCTTTCAATTGTGCTGCTGCATTTATTTATTTTTTCCACATTACACCTATGAAAAACTTTGATTCATCTTGAACTAGCTATTTGCTGTGTCAGCTTCATACCAGTTGAAAATTCTCTGCAGAAAAATAATAAGAGAAATAATCTGAGCTAATGAATTAGTTCTGTGTGTATTAGATTTCTTTTCATATCTTTAGAACTGATCTAGATTATCCTGAAGACTTCAGAAAAACTCTTCAGCTGATGAAAATCACAACTGCAGTGAATGGAAAAGTTCATACCTGCTGAGATATGTTCCTGTTTAGAAGCTGTTTCTTATTTTGGTATGTATTCCTCACTCTTTCACTCATTAATGTATTAAAACATCATACAAAGACACAATACAGTGAAAAAGTGAAAAGCAAAGCGTACCTCAAACTGCAAAGCATATGACCACTGAAAAAAAATAAAAAGCCAACAAGCCAAAACAAACAAAAAACCCACAACAAAACAAAAAAAAACCAAACCACCTCACCCTCGTATTTGTGATATTACACTGTTCTGTAAGGATTCAGTGTTTTAATCCTAGTGGTTCTGCAGAGAAGCTCATTTAACTTGCATTATAAGGGCCAATATGTTTGAAGAAATCTAAAGTTTTTAAAGATTGCACAATATTTGACTAAAAAAGTTAGGAAATAGAGATTAAGTGGAGAAATCTGTGTAGGTCACAGCAATGTTAAAAAAGTAACACAGTTAAAAGTAACGTCACAGTCCTCCTCTACTAACTGTGAAATAAATATTTCTGATAATATGTTATCAGAAAAAGGGTCAGACAATTATGGCTTACTATACTATAAGGTCTTTTACAAGCTTGTCAAAGAAACTCTAATTTCCTTCACTAACTGTTTGCTTAATTTACAAGATAAAAGCAGTATTCAAGGCCTCATTGCTTTAAAATGTTTGTATAAAAAAAGAAGTCATGAAGTTTAAAAACCAGTATTCAGGTACCCAAATCTATTACTGGTTGTAAACAAATGGAAACTGAGCTTTCTGTATGAAGCCCATAGAAGTCAACTCAAGTCTATTCCTGCATGTCTGGTAAGATAATTAAATGCTTAGCCTTTTGTATTTTAAGAGAGTTATTTTTGAATTATTTTTTCAGCTGGTTGTACCACCATGGATTGGATCTACCAGACTTAAGAATTATTTTATATACATCCTAAATAACAATTCATCACCTTAGAGGGATTCAGGGCTCTTCTAATGCCTGACAGCAGCATACAGAGCAGAAACCATAAATTTTAAGTGGTTCTGACCCATTCTGTGAGCATCACTTGATAACTGCATTAATCTGGAAAAAATGGAAATGATTCTTTAATTAAATGGAAATAAAGACAAGATCCTATAAGAAACCTTAGTTTCCTAAAACAAATCCATCAATCTTAGCTGGGCTTTCAGAAACTACATCGTTAACTAACACTATTTAGAGCATAAAGTAGAAGTCTATGCTAACAGAAACCTCTCTGCAAATACACTCTGGTTTCCCTGACAGTTTCATAGGAGAGTAGGTAGCATAAGAACAGCTTTGCCAACTTAACCACTTTAGTGATGTCCTTTCCTGGCAGCTTTCCACCGTGTATTTTATGCCTCAGGGCAATCTGCTCAGAAGCATCAACAAACTGGCATTTCTGATAATCACACTCAGTCTGAAGTTTTTTTTGTTTTTATTTTTTAATGAGAATGATTATATCCAAAACAGATTCTGCCTTACAAGTACAGTTATGTAGCAGTGGCAGAATCTCCACTCTCCACTGCCACCCACGCTGCCTTGCAGGATCCTTACTTAAAATATAACATACTCTTTGCAAGGTGTGTGTGACATTTCTAAATGACACGCACTGAGAATTTTTCTTTTATAAATTAACATTTGTTAGTTCCTCCTCATTCACCCCTTCCTCCATAGAGTGAGAAATCATCAAGGAGACATATGAAGAACCATACAGGAAGCGACTGCCAAAACGTTTCAGTATGGATCTAACTGACAGTTCAGAAAGTGGAAAATCCTTTATACACTTCTCATGTAGAAAAACTAGTGCATACAGATTAGAGTGCCCCAGTTTCTTTGCAGAGGAAGCTCTCTTCAACCACCTTTTGTTGTCCAAATTAGATACCACTTTTCTCACTAGCACAAAATCCTAAATTCAAACAGGATTTTAATAGGATTTAGCTCAGCAGCTAAATATAAGGATACTACGCTCACCCGATACTACAAAATTTTGCCCTCTCTTTTCACTTCCAACTCTACAACAGCTTCTACTCTCTAACATAGGGAACATAAACCATAGGCAAACAAATACAATCTAACCAAAATCTGATCTGGTTTAAGAATCTCTTCATCATCAATTACATTGCACAATACTGTTAAATTAGCATTACCAAAGTGATTTATTAAGGAATAAACCCTTAATTTCCCTTTAAAATCCCATTCTGTTTTTTCATTCTGGTCAAATGCTGTCCAGCATGAAGCAGTGATGAGGCTGCCAGTGAAAACACAGGCACAGAGTCAGCATCTACCTTAAAGAAAAAGCAGGAAAAGTGAAATAATGCAAGAAGGCAATGAGCGAAGATGCCTGAAATTTAAAATTTCTCTGCATCACAGCATAAGATAATATCTGATCAGAGAAAGAAAAACATACATTGCAGTACATACATTTGAAGTTGTCTCCAGCAGGATATTTTTGTTTTGCTGTTTTTGCACCTTATCTACAAAAAGGAAGACAATTTCAAGGAGCAGCAAGGGCAGGCTGTTTTGCAAGGGAAAATGAGGCAGGAACACAAAGCCACAGCAAGACAGGCAGGGCTGTGCCCTCAGCAACAAAGGTACAGTCCCGCAGGACCCAAGCAAGGCATACAGGGCAGGTCCAGCTACGGCTACCAGGTTCTGCCAACTGTCCAGGCTGGCAGGCACGTCTGTAGTGGCGGGGAAGGTCTGGGTCAGAGTCAGCATCAGAATCAGAGAGGTACAAGACTGGGCACAGGCATACCTGCAGCATAGCTCAGGAAGAGTCTAAGAGCAAGAACCATAGCTTAAAAGCAGCCCCTAGCAAAGAAGGGGCAGGTCCCTGCTGAGGATTCTCAAGGCTGCAGAGCTGTGCCATATCAAAGGTAGTCCAACCCCCCCCAGGAGAGGGCTTGTGCTCTGAACTTGACAGCTAATGGCATTTTGTAGGTAAAGAGTGAGTTAGAGTCATGAGGGATAAGATGAATTCCTGGTTTTGTTATCAATCTGCAGTATAATTCCCAAGCAAGTCTCTTTACTGTTTTGTTTCTTCTCCCTCTCCTTGCCTGTTAAATCACTCCCTCTCCTACGCAGGGACCCCTTACCCACCTGTCTGCATGACTCAATTGCAATGGAGTCAGGTGCTCTACCACAAGCAATAGTGATACCATTCCTCTCCCTGCTGTAAATCTGGAGCCAGGAAGGGTTCACATTCAAGAGCACAACTCAAATAAAAAAGATGTAATTCCACCATATGTTCAGAAAATTCCTTATGAATTTAATTACTCCAAAATGAACTTCATGCATCTGAAAGATTCTAATCTCCAGAGAACAAAGATCATGACCAGTTTGAAATAAGGTTTCTTAATTATCAGACTAAAAAGACAAGGTCAAGTCTGTTGTACACACAGCTTTTCTTCTCAAGGACACCAGAAGAAATAAAAAGAAACATCAAAAAAGATATTCTACTTCTGCCCTGGAAATGAACAGAAAGATATTCCATTTACAAGGTAAATTTTCCAGAAAACAGCTGGCACCAAACTCAGAAATTAAAATAAAAATCATCTGTAACTACAGCACTGCTGACAAAATGCTCTAACATCGATTAATATTAAATGTGATAAAATTCCCAAGATTCAGTTCACACAAAGAGCAAAGGAAAAGTGTTCTCAACAGAACCGCTAAAGTGTTTGAGGAGAGGATGTTGCAAAGAACAAACACTGTCTGTCTCTCTCCAAGTATTCAGATTTTAGTATTCTTCCATCTATTCTGAAAGCCAGCAATCACTTGGGAGAACGATGTATTGATGAAATAGACAAAAACAGATACTTATGCATCTGACTGCCTGATGGAAGAGGAAAATGATTAAGAAAAAATCTCAAGAGGACAAGGTCACATATGTGAAGAAGTGATCCTGATAATTCCAGATGAAGTAGTTTTGGCACTTAAAATATCTTTTTAGAACTAGGCGCACAGATTTTAGAACTAATTATGACAGATAAAACGTCGTGATGATCAAGTAAGAATGTCGTGTGGTTGATACATAATTCAGTTCATATATTATTAGAGAAAAGTGAATAAAAAAGACCTTATTTTGAGTCTGTTCTAAAGTTGCTGTCTATCAGCTGTTTTGATATGGATAACTAAAGACGCCTATTCAATGTGAAACATAGAAAATGTTGTTTCTAAATGATTTGTTACCCTAAGTATTCTTACCATTTCAGTCTAACAAGACAGAAAGAGCTAGGCAAGACTGACTTTGATTGTGGATTTCAAAGACATCAGCGTTTACTGAATTTGAAACAAATAGTGCTTAGGGAATCTCAGCTATGCACTGACTGGGGGTCAGCACCGTCATAGCTCCAGAAGTTTTAAATTATCCCCAAGTCTTCTTTACATCATTAAAAAGTATAGTTTGTGAACAAAACCAGAACACTGGAAAAACAATTGTTTACCATAGATTGTCACAAAAATAAGTTATCATTATTGCTGTTGTCTTTCCTAAGGGAAGATACTCGTTCTGGTATGTGATTAAATTATCTAAGCGACATTAAGAAACCATAAAAGACTTATATCCATGTAAAGGTAATGTTCAGGATAGGAAACATGGAAGATGACATTATCTGACCTCTTGAAAAAAATCCCTCTAGCTAATAAACATGGGGGAATATCAGGCTAAGGCCAAGTATGGGAGCACCGAAAAACAATAAACGCAACTGCAGATTGCCACATCAGCTGTGGCAGAACAGCACAGAACAGTCCTGTGGCGTGACTGTAACAGAACTCCAATTTTTATTCAGTGATTTCCTTTCCATTAAGCAGAAGGTATAAAAGCATTCCTTGTGGTTGTTCACCTCAATTCATTTTTGAAACAGGACATCAATATTGTCAGATAATGAAGGACCACAAATGGATTTAGTAGAGCTAAGCTTAGGGTGCATACGTGAAAAATCATACAGTACTTCTAAAATGTCACTGAGGATCCACTTTCCTTTTATCTAACTGTTCCACCAAGTGATGGTGCAACACTGAGCAGATCGTGTAGCTGGTACTGTATGCGCAGACACTGAGTCTTCTGTGCCTGTCTCATTCTCACCAAAACAATTTTCCCTCTAATCACAACAATGAAGATTAGGAATTCTGAGGGTGAGAGAAGCAGCGTTAGCCTAAAGGAAGATTTTAAAGACAGATTATTTTTCTTCTTGAGGCTAGGAAATCTCTAGAAATGTTTTGTTGCTGTCTGGTTAGACAATATAATCAAATGCTGTTTGCTCAACATGCAACAAAATATCACAGGTAAAACATTCCTATTTTGCCTGAAAAGCAAGCTGAGTTTTTCACTAGAAAAACGTTTTCAGTGTCATTTTTTTATCCATCTTAGTGAATGGATAATTCTGTCACTTTTTCAAGATCAGACACGCAATTTCAGTCTCACTAAAAAGTGTAAAAATTATTGCCATAACAGTAGTAATTTTTGGAAAGGCTCCTGGGTTCAGCTTTGGGCTGGGGGGACACTGGGGGACAGGATGGACACACAGAGCATCCTCTAGGATGTTAGTAATTTTTGGAAAGGCTCCTGGGTTCAGCTTTGGGCTGGGGGGACACTGGGGGACAGGATGGACACACAGAGCATCCTCTAGGTTGTTACACATAGCACCCCCACCAACTGCTTCCAGCTAGAGTCCTCAGGTTCTCTGTAACCTTCAGACTTTCAGCCACAAGTGGGCAACTCAGTCATGAGAAAAGCAGGAGTTCATAAACTAGACAAATGACTTTGAAGACTCTAGGACTGACCCTGATTCTTCCTACAACTTGATAAAGTTTCACGGATTGCAATCCCATAACGGTCTGTTTCCAGAGTGAGGCAATAAAAGCTAGGTACTAAATACCATAATCCAGGATTTTCAGGCACTGAGCAGCTGCATTTTTTATTAGTGTCAATAATGTTGGTTGTAAATGTTTCCAGCCTAATCCAAATTTTGTCTCATATGATAAAAATATCTATTGCAATTTTTGCTGCTAGAAAATCAACCACTAAAATGGTATAGTTAATGTTAAACAATAATTTCCTGTGAAAAAAGGAAGTTTTACTGCCAGGGCCAGGCCTGAAGCTCACAGGCATCCATAGCACTTTTCTACGTCTTCTATAGGTGTGAAGCAAGGCCACTAACAGACAGTGCTCAACAGTCAATCCCATATACTTCAGTTCCATAAGCTAGATAGATAAGGTTTTTTTAATTTATGTTCATAAACCAGGATTATACCAAGGCTTTTGTCCACTAATCTTAGCACAAGGAATAGTCACAAGAATCACACTGGCCATCCATAAATGAAAAACAACAGTGCAGAGGGGCCATAGAGGTGGGCTATGCCTGTGCTCACATATGGCAGTGTAACAGATGGAAGTAGGGGCTCCCATTGCCTTCAGACTGCTCTTGGAACCAGTCAGTTGGTAGTAAGTACACAGGAATTCTGCTGAGTTTCAAGCTCTTCTGACAAAGACATGCAGTTTTATGTAGTGGCAGAACACAGGAGGCTGTCTGGAAAGAAGATACGGATATTCTGAGACCTGTTTAGTGATCCCACAGATTATGTATTCATTTACAAGCCCTTTAAGAGAGAGCCAACAAAAATGTTACCACTTTCAAATGAACTGCAGTTCTTCAACAAGGTGGAATAGGCACTGCATCGGAGGTAAACAATGACAGATTTGCCTAAGAGAGTAATTTCTAGTATGGTTATCTTAAGGAACTAGATCTCCTAAATATAAGGGAGGAAAAGGGCTGTAGTATCCTTCGCTAACAGTCCACTGCATTAATACTAGACCAGAAAGGGGAAATACTTCCAGATGTGGAAAACATGTGGAGTCTAACCAGTCTGGCTTTAATCCGATTAGAATATAACTCAATAGTAGCAGTAACCTCAAAGAGGAGAAAAACCAGGGAGTTGTACTGTGGAATTACTTGCAGGAGTACGAACCCACAAGATGTGGAAGTTATCAATGGAGAAATTTTAAGGTTGATCAAATGTAAGGCTATGGCTGGCTGGAAAGATAAAAGGCTGGAGAAGCAGAGAAGCAGCACACAATGACACAAATATCTCTGCTCCAGATAGAGGTTAAGAGCTGTGCCCCAGGAAGATGGGAAACAAACAAGAGATTAATGCTCATTTCTGATCACAATTCACAGAAGGTGATCACGATCACTTGAAAGAAAAGTAGCCTTTGGAAAGTTTAATACATGTCATTTGCCTGCTTATGTTTAATTTTATAGGTATGTCTTATTTTGAAAAAGCTAAGAATCCAAGGAGAAAAAATTCTTTTTTTTTGATCCTGTATGGACCACAGGACTGTAGAGGGCTACATCAATCACTGCCTTTGTTTATTTTTGATACAGGTTTTGGCCATATTGTTATGGTTAAGGCTAAAATAGTGTAACATGAAGACCTATTTGTGAAACATTGCCTGTTCTCCCTTATACCTAGATGTCTCGTAAGCCTGTTTGATTTAGGGTAGGAAGTGAAATAGTAATATATGCTTACCTAACGTAGTTGTATAAAAACAGTAAAACTGGGCTAACAGTACCTGGTCTGCAACTACCTGAAAGAATCAGATTGCCAGTGGAAGTAATGTATTAGAATGAACTTTCTGGTTTGCAATCAGGCAAAAGAATCCAAAACACATATTTCCAACTGTTAAAAATGCCCAAACTTCTCCATCCACAGTCTTGTTCTGATGTGAACAGTAATGGAAGTAGCCTGATTTTATGAACAGCATGGTTACATCAGCATTGCTCTGATCATTTCTGATTCATTTTTTCACACACACGATGGACTTTAGTGATCTAACAGAAAAAGAAAACGCAGGTTACTTGGCCTTATTACTCCACAGGCTTTCACATTGACTGTGTGACTAATTGCAACAGTCCTTTTCCTAAAACAAACAAAAAACACACCAAAAAAGACACCCAACAAACAAACATAACCCCAAAAAAATCTACTTCCCTAAATATAGTATTTTTCACTTTCATGTCCCTGCTGACTACAACTTTCTTTTGTATTCTTTGATTTTTCACCTGTGCTCTGAAATATTCTGATGTACAGCTGATTTACACATAATTTTTAAAATGTTGTCACAGCTTGATATTTTTAAGTGGAAGGACATAAACTCACCTTTTATGAGAGAATAAATGTAGCATCCACAGAAACAGACATAAGTAATTCAATCCATGAAAAATATTCTGTAGGTGTCATTCGAGAGCAGTTCCATGTACCTATTTCAAATCACAGTCTCTATTCTATCTGAACCTTCCTATTCAGACCTAGGTCCAGGAATTATTAACATGAAACTAGTAGAGCCATCTGTGAACTAATACAAATTTCAACCCAGAACAGGTTGCAGTACCTCAGGGAACTGTTAACAGAGCAGACAGTCATTCAGACATCAGGCTTGACTTCATTTCAGCTTGACAACAGCAGAAAGTCACCCTGCCATCAAATACTTATTCTTGAATCTATGAAAAAAGCAACACTTTTTATTATCCATCCAGTTCTCTGGTCATATATGTATATATCACACAAATTACTATCACAGATGGCATACTTATTATCACTTTGGACAGAGGCCACAGAGGTCCTGAATAAACATGATTTCCTATTAGTCACAGTTAAAGGACATTAATGAGTTATGTAGTAAGTTCAGTTTGCAGCAGAAAGTAATAGCTGCACATATTTCAAAGTGGTTAAAACCATGTTATTTACAAAAGTATATGGATATATTCTTTTTCCTTTAATATCAATGTTCATCAAAGTATTTTTTAATAACTGATCTTTCTAGCACAAGTTTTTAATCAGTTTACTACAAAGAGAAACCTTTCCTCTTTCCTCCTCTTGTAATACCTTGCCCTGCTTATAGGACCAGCTGTTGGAACACACATATTGTGTCTGTCCCCTGGGCAAAATAAAGACTAATCTTACAACAAGTTTAGACAGGCTGGAGGTGTCACTTGTGCTGGGGGGAGTCATAGTTGGCTTTTCAACTGCAAGACTTCATTTCTACCACGATGACAAGCTTTTATAAACCTGAGCTTTATATCTTGCCCTCTCTACTTCCTGTGGTTCTTACAGTCATTTGTCATAAGCTAACCTAAAAATCATGTTGTGTGTGTCTCAGACAGTCAGCAAAGAAACAAAATGGCATACTTAGTGCAGGAAAAAGAGTTTATACATTGTTAAAAGTTTAAAAACTTGATTTTCTCCAGAAAGTTTGTGCATTTGCTGAAGGCGCTCTTCAGTTGTACAGCTAACTACTGAGATATAATGCGGTCTTGGATGACACAAGTTAAAAAAAGCACACGATTCATTTAGTCATGTTATAGATATATTCTTTTGGACATAATTCACTCCACTGACTATTAATAGAAGTGATGCATAACTACATATTTCAGTCTTGATTTCCCTAAGCCATTGATAGAAGTTATGCACTTTTCAGGTGGCTGAAAATCCTGTCTTTCCCTTCTAGCAATTAGTAAAACTGATTTTAGCGTCTACTGAAGACCTACTGAAATTAACTAAAAGACTTTGATCAGCTTTGGTTCAGATGCAGCATATGAGAGATAGAGATACATGAAAGCTCCCACCCCTTTAAACATAAGAAAAACTGAAAACAGCAGATGACATGAAAACCTCATTTCTCTTTGAAGTAAGTCTGATTCATCAACCCTGGTGGGCAGAAACCCTTATAAAATTTTAATTTCCTATGCCTTTAAACTTATTCCCTTACTCTATGCAAAAGTCCATTTGCCCTGTACAAAACAGAAGGTAATGAAACCAAGATCTCATCTATCAAAATCTTGAAGTGTTCAGCTAATGATGCATGTTTACTAAGTACAAACTTCTGCCATTACATAGATAACAGAAATAGAAAATTACGTACTTTTAAAAAATAGTGTACTGGAGCAATTATATAAAAATCTTACAGTATTATTAAAATAATTAAAATAAAAATATTTCAATTAATTACTTCTTGAAGTGCCTTTCAAATAGAAAAAATAATCATAAAAATGACTGATTAATGCAATAGTCAGAAGACACAATGTACTCAGAATATCCTTTTCCAGTCCATCTGTTGGCCTTGTGTTCATCTGCCTGATAAGGTCTCTGTGTGCAGCTAGTCCGTAAGGCTAAATCTGTGACACATGGGGATCATTTTCCATAAAAACTAGTCTCCAAAAGCACGTATCAACCTGCATATTGGAACAGTCCTTAGTTCCAGGAAAGAAGTAGAATTTTACCCTTGTATTCAAAATAAACAATTGCTTTTGGAATACCATTTTCATCCAAGCTATTTTGTAAACAAACAACACATCAGGGAATAAGTGGTGCTTAAATAGACTGCACAAAAGATTGTGTTTGAAACTCAATGCTGATTACTTTCATTCTCCTCTTTAACAGAAGAGACATTCAAGCATTTTTTAAAAATAAGACTCAAATAGAAGGTAATGGTTGGCTCTGCCAAAAACACTTGGCTTCTCAGCTGCTGCTTCAAAATAAAAGACTACTACAGAGCACTAAATTTAACTCTTGTAAGCATACCGAGACATCTGAAAATTTGTTTGTGACAGAGCAAACTAAACCTTGTTAGGTTGCATTGCTGCTACCCCTGTAGGTACTGAGGGGCTGCCAGTGGGAGAAGAGATCTCTTCTCCAGGCTGAACAAGCCCTGTTCCCTCATCTTCTCACCACAGGGCTTCTGGTTCTGCCCCTGACCATTTTGGTGGCTCTCTACTGAACTTGCTCCAGTTTATCCATGTCTTTACTGTATTAGGGGGCCAAAAACTGTCACCAGACGTGACTGAAAAGAGCTTGGGTCCAACCTCTTTATGCCCTCCCTTCAGGCATTAATTTACATTGATAAGAAGATCACTTCTCTCAGCTGACTGCTATTGTGCTGCAATCAATTAGATTCTGATCAATCAGATTAGATTACAGGTGCCATACAACTATCATTTCCATTAAATTAACAAATGCAACAGATAGACAGAGTAGCTGAGCAACCAAGTGAAATCTTGTACTGTTACGCTGAAGTGCTCCTTTCTTTTTGCCAAATTTTTAAACATCAAGAAATTAAGAATTCTATCAATGCTTTTTTGTACTGAACAGCTACTAACCGAGTCAACTGTATCTTATATATAGTGAAAGTATTTCCTATTACCAACATGGGTGAAGAATAGTCAGAATGTTGCTAATATAATTGAAACAAATGGTTCTATACCATAGCCAGTTGTAACAATAAAAAACATCATGTAAACCTCAACTGATTGATGCAAAATTAAAACCATAACGATTACTTGTTGTACAAAACGCAAAATTGCATTCATCAGCCATAAAATGTCACAAAAAGTCATAAAATGCAAAGGAATAAGACTTGACCCTACTTTTGAGCATAAAACTTTCAAAACAGTTGGCCTGGTTATGAATAGTGCCTCTACTCAGATTTCAAACAGATTTAACAATGGAACTGCAAGAACTAACATTATAAGATCACCCTAGATGCTAAAGAATCTGTTTGCAGACCTTCAATGTTTAAATGCAGAGACTTCCAAAGATACCCAAGGCCCATTTAGCAAATGGCTGATTCTCAGAAATGCATGCAGTCATAAGCATTAGACATTATTTCAACATCCACATATTCAAACAGTTCGCCTCAGTGTTCCAAAATTCTTTCAAATTGAACAGGAAATGATACAAGGATTTCATTAAACATCTTGTACTTTTTAGCTATATTTGGGACAATAATTAGAGCTTTCCCTGAAACATTTGACACTACCATCTGGTTCTGGTTTTGGTGATACCGACCCACCCTATGATCTCAGGCATAATAAGGAAAATCAGTATTTTTTCCTCCAGCAGCTCTGCGGGACTTCAATAGGAAGGACAGCAAATCTAGATGAGAACAATATAAAAATACCTCTGTTCAATAATCTCAACCAAGTAACTTGGACCAGTCACTAGAATAATGGCTATGCATCAACAGGACATTGCTAAATATTCCATCTGTTGTTCAACAGCGAACTATCCACCACACTAATGTCTCAAAAAATCCCACAACTGGACTAGCCAATTGGACTAAGCACTTTTGTAGTGCTATACATTTCTGATAGGTTCATTGCATATCAG